>CM057759.1:0-1250000 GCA_030064425.1 Trapa bicornis
CCAAGAAAAATGCTAAGAAAGCCTAGAAAACCCTAAGAAACACTAAAAAAATTCCTAAAAACCCCTTAAGAAACTCTAAAAACTATAGGAAACGCAAAGAAACCCTATAAAACCAGAAGAAATGCTAAGAAAATAAAAATAAACACTAAATAATGCTAAGAAACCCTGAAAAAAATACTAAGAAAGCCCAAGGAACGCTGAAAAATGCTAAAAATCCCTAAGAAACCCATGAAACCCTCAAAAATGCTAATAAACCCTTACAAACGGTAAGAAATGTTACGAAACCCTACTAAATGCTAATAAACGCTAAGAAAAACCCCAAAAAAATGCTAAGAATTCCCAAAGAAACCGTAAGAAACGCAAAGAACCCTTAAGGAACCCTAAAAAAGGCTAAGAAACCTAATAAAACTCTAAGAGGCGCTAGGAAACCCTATAAAATCCTAAGAAATGCTGAGAATCCCTAGGAAATGCTAAGAAACTATTATAAATGCAAAGTAAAGCTAAGAAACACCATAAGAAACCCTAAGAAACCCTGAGAAACGCTGAAAAATGCTAAGAATCTCTAAGAAACCCAATGAAACCCTCAGAAATGCTAATAAACCCATATAAACGGTTAGAAACATTAGGAAACCCTACTAAACGCTAATAAACGCCAAAAAACCTAGAGAAACGCTAAGAATCCTAAGAAACGCTAGAACACTTAAGGAACCCTAAAAACGCTAAGAAACTTTAAGAAACACTAATAAATGCTAGGTATAGCTAGGAAACCCTAAAAAGCACTAAGAAACACCCTAAGAAATGTTTAGAAACCTAGGAAATGCTAAGAAACCCTTAAGAAACTAAGACACACCATAAGAAATGTAAAGAAATGTAAAGAAACGTTAAGAAACCCGAAAAAAATGCTAAAGCCTAATAAACTCTAAGGAAAACTAAAAAAACCCTAAAAACTATAGGAAACTCTAAGAAACCCTATAAAACGATAAGAAATGCTAGGAAAATAAAATAAACACTAAGTAATGCTAAGAAACCATAAAAAAAAAACACTAAGAAACGCTTAAAAATGCTAAGAATCTCTAAGAAACCCAATGAAACCCTCAAAAGTGCTAATAAACCATTATAAACGGTAAGAAACGTTAGGAAACCCTACTAAATGATAATAAACGCTAAAAAACAAAAAAAATGCTAAGAAATCCTAAGAAACAGTAAGAAACGCTAAGAACCCTTAAGGAACCATAAAAAATGCTAAGAAACTCTAAGAAAACACTCTAAGAAACGCAAAGAAACCCCATAAAGTCCTAAGAAATGCTGGGAAGACCTAGGAAATGCTAAGAAACTATAATAGATGCAAAGTGAAGCTAAGAAACCATAAGAAACTAAGTCACACCATAAGAAATGCTAAGAAACCCAAGAAAAATGCTAAGAAAGCCTAGAAAACCCTAAGAAACACTAAAAAAAATTCCTAAGAACCCCTTAGAAACTCTAAAAAACTATAGGAAACGCAAAGAAACCCTATAAAACCAGAAGAAATGCTAAGAAAATAAAATAAACACTAAATAATGCTAAGAAACCCTGAAAAAAATACTAAGAAAGCCAAGGAACGCTGAAAAATGCTAAAAATCCCTAAGAAACCCAATGAAACCCTCAAAAATGCTAATAAACCCCTTACAAACGGTAAGAAATGTTACGAAACCCTACTAAATGCTAATAAACGCTAAGAAAAACCCCAAAAAAATGCTAAGAATTCCAAGAAACCGTAAGAAACGCAAAGAACCCTTAAGGAACCCTAAAAAAGGCTAAGAAACCTAATAAAACTCTAAGAGGCGCTAGGAAACCCTATAAAATCCTAAGAAATGCTGAGAATCCTAGGAAATGCTAAGAAACTATTATAAATGCAAAGTAAAGCTAAGAAACACCATAAGAAACCCTAAGAAACCCCGGAGAAACGCTGAAAAATGCTAAGAATCTCTAAGAAACCCAATGAAACCCTCAGAAATGCTAATAAACCCATATAAACGGTTAGAAACATTAGGAAACCCTACTAAACGCTAATAAACGCCAAAAAACCTAGAGAGACGCTAAGAAATCCTAAGAAACGCTAAGAACACTTAAGGAACCCTAAAAACGCTAAGAAACTTTAAGAAACACTAATAAATGCTAGGTAAAGCTAGGAAACCCTAAAAAGCACTAAGAAACACCCTAAGAAATGTTTAGAAACCCTAGGAAATGCTAAGAAACCCTTAAGAAACTAAGACACACCATAAGAAATGTAAAGAAATGTAAAGAAACGTTAAGAAACCCCGAAAAAAATGCTAAAGCCTAATAAACTCTAAGGAAAACTAAAAAAAACCCTAAAAACTATAGGAAACTCTAAGAAACCCTATAAAACGATAAGAAATGCTAGGAAAATAAAATAAACACTAAGTAATGCTAAGAAACCATAAAAAAAAACACTAAGAAACGCTTAAAAATGCTAAGAATCTCTAAGAAACCCAATGAAACCCTCAAAAGTGCTAATAAACCATTATAAACGGTAAGAAACGTTAGGAAACCCTACTAAATGCTAATAAACGCTAAAAAACAAAAAAAAATGCTAAGAAATCCTAAGAAACAGTAAGAAACGCTAAGAACCCTTAAGGAACCATAAAAAATGCTAAGAAACTCTAAAAAAACACTCTAAGAAACGCAAAGAAACCCCATAAAGTCCTAAGAAATGCTGGGAAGACCTAGGAAATGCTAAGAAACTATAATAGATGCAAAGTGAAGCTAAGAAACCATAAGAAACTAAGTCACACCATAAGAAATGCTAAGAAACCCAAAGAAAAATGCTAAGAAAGCCTAGAAAACCCTAAGAAACACTAAAAAAAATTCCTAAAAACCCCTTAAGAAACTCTAAAAACTATAGGAAACGCAAAGAAACCCTATAAAACCAGAAGAAATGCTAAGAAAATAAAATAAACACTAAATAATGCTAAGAAACCCTGAAAAAAATACTAAGAAAGCCCAAGGAACGCTGAAAAATGCTAAAAATCCCTAAGAAACCCAATGAAACCCTCAAAAATGCTAATAAACCCTTACAAACGGTAAGAAATGTTACGAAACCCTACCAAATGCTAATAAACGCTAAGAAAAACCCCAAAAAAATGCTAAGAATTCCCAAGAAACCGTAAGAAACGCAAAGAACCCTTAAGGAACCCTAAAAAAGGCTAAGAAACCTAATAAAACTCTAAGAGGCGCTAGGAAACCCTATAAAATCCTAAGAAATGCTGAGAATCCCTAGGAAATGCTAAGAAACTATTATAAATGCAAAGTAAAGCTAAGAAACACCATAAGAAACCCTAAGAAACCCCGAGAAACGCTGAAAAATGCTAAGAATCTCTAAGAAACCCAATGAAACCCTCAGAAATGCTAATAAACCCATATAAACGGTTAGAAACATTAGGAAACCCTACTAAACGCTAATAAACGCCAAAAAACCTAGAGAAACGCTAAGAAATCCTAAGAAACGCTAAGAACACTTAAGGAACCCTAAAAACGCTAAGAAACTTTAAGAAACACTAATAAATGCTAGGTAAAGCTAGGAAACCCTAAAAAGCACTAAGAAACACCCTAAGAAATGTTTAGAAACCCTAGGAAATGCTAAGAAACCCTTAAGAAACTAAGACACACCATAAGAAATGTAAAGAAATGTAAAGAAACGTTAAGAAACCCGAAAAAAATGCTAAAGCCTAATAAACTCTAAGGAAAACTAAAAAAACCCTAAAAACTATAGGAAACTCTAAGAAACCCTATAAAACGATAAGAAATGCTAGGAAAATAAAATAAACACTAAGTAATGCTAAGAAACCATAAAAAAAAACACTAAGAAACGCTTAAAAATGCTAAGAATCTCTAAGAAACCCAATGAAACCCTCAAAAGTGCTAATAAACCATTATAAACGGTAAGAAACGTTAGGAAACCCTACTAAATGCTAATAAACGCTAAAAAACCAAAAAAAAATGCTAAGAAATCCTAAGAAACAGTAAGAAACGCTAAGAACCCTTAAGGAACCATAAAAAATGCTAAGAAACTCTAAAAAAACACTCTAAGAAACGCAAAGAAACCCCATAAAGTCCTAAGAAATGCTGGGAAGACCTAGGAAATGCTAAGAAACTATAATAGATGCAAAGTGAAGCTAAGAAACCATAAGAAACTAAGTCACACCATAAGAAATGCTAAGAAACCCAAGAAAAATGCTAAGAAAGCCTAGAAAACCCTAAGAAACACTAAAAAAAATTCCTAAGAACCCCTTAAGAAACTCTAAAAACTATAGGAAACGCAAAGAAACCCTATAAAACCAGAAGAAATGCTAAGAAAATAAAATAAACACTAAATAATGCTAAGAAACCCTGAAAAAAATACTAAGAAAGCCCAAGGAACGCTGAAAAATGCTAAAAATCCCTAAGAAACCCAATGAAACCCTCAAAAATGCTAATAAACCCTTACAAACGGTAAGAAATGTTACGAAACCCTACTAAATGCTAATAAACGCTAAGAAAAACCCCAAAAAAAATGCTAAGAATTCCCAAGAAACCGTAAGAAACGCAAAGAACCCTTAAGGAACCCTAAAAAAGGCTAAGAAACCTAATAAAACTCTAAGAGGCGCTAGGAAACCCTATAAAATCCTAAGAAATGCTGAGAATCCCTAGGAAATGCTAAGAAACTATTATAAATGCAAAGTAAAGCTAAGAAACACCATAAGAAACCCTAAGAAACCCCGAGAAACGCTGAAAAATGCTAAGAATCTCTAAGAAACCCAATGAAACCCTCAGAAATGCTAATAAACCCATATAAACGGTTAGAAACATTAGGAAACCCTACTAAACGCTAATAAACGCCAAAAAACCTAGAGAAACGCTAAGAAATCCTAAGAAACGCTAAGAACACTTAAGGAACCCTAAAAACGCTAAGAAACTTTAAGAAACACTAATAAATGCTAGGTAAAGCTAGGAAACCCTAAAAAGCACTAAGAAACACCCTAAGAAATGTTTAGAAACCCTAGGAAATGCTAAGAAACCCTTAAGAAACTAAGACACACCATAAGAAATGTAAAGAAATGTAAAGAAACGTTAAGAAACCCGAAAAAAATGCTAAAGCCTAATAAACTCTAAGGAAAACTAAAAAAACCCTAAAAACTATAGGAAACTCTAAGAAACCCTATAAAACGATAAGAAATGCTAGGAAAATAAAATAAACACTAAGTAATGCTAAGAAACCATAAAAAAAAACACTAAGAAACGCTTAAAAATGCTAAGAATCTCTAAGAAACCCAATGAAACCCTCAAAAGTGCTAATAAACCATTATAAACGGTAAGAAACGTTAGGAAACCCTACTAAATGCTAATAAACGCTAAAAAACAAAAAAAAATGCTAAGAAATCCTAAGAAACAGTAAGAAACGCTAAGAACCCTTAAGGAACCATAAAAAATGCTAAGAAACTCTAAAAAAACACTCTAAGAAACGCAAAGAAACCCCATAAAGTCCTAAGAAATGCTGGGAAGACCTAGGAAATGCTAAGAAACTATAATAGATGCAAAGTGAAGCTAAGAAACCATAAGAAACTAAGTCACACCATAAGAAATGCTAAGAAACCCAAGAAAAATGCTAAGAAAGCCTAGAAAACCCTAAGAAACACTAAAAAAAATTCCTAAAAACCCCTTAAGAAACTCTAAAAACTATAGGAAACGCAAAGAAACCCTATAAAACCAGAAGAAATGCTAAGAAAATAAAATAAACACTAAATAATGCTAAGAAACCCTGAAAAAAATACTAAGAAAGCCCAAGGAACGCTGAAAAATGCTAAAAATCCCTAAGAAACCCAATGAAACCCTCAAAAATGCTAATAAACCCTTACAAACGGTAAGAAATGTTACGAAACCCTACCAAATGCTAATAAACGCTAAGAAAAACCCCAAAAAAATGCTAAGAATTCCCAAGAAACCGTAAGAAACGCAAAGAACCCTTAAGGAACCCTAAAAAAGGCTAAGAAACCTAATAAAACTCTAAGAGGCGCTAGGAAACCCTATAAAATCCTAAGAAATGCTGAGAATCCCTAGGAAATGCTAAGAAACTATTATAAATGCAAAGTAAAGCTAAGAAACACCATAAGAAACCCTAAGAAACCCCGAGAAACGCTGAAAAATGCTAAGAATCTCTAAGAAACCCAATGAAACCCTCAGAAATGCTAATAAACCCATATAAACGGTTAGAAACATTAGGAAACCCTACTAAACGCTAATAAACGCCAAAAAACCTAGAGAAACGCTAAGAAATCCTAAGAAACGCTAAGAACACTTAAGGAACCCTAAAAACGCTAAGAAACTTTAAGAAACACTAATAAATGCTAGGTAAAGCTAGGAAACCCTAAAAAGCACTAAGAAACACCCTAAGAAATGTTTAGAAACCCTAGGAAATGCTAAGAAACCCTTAAGAAACTAAGACACACCATAAGAAATGTAAAGAAATGTAAAGAAACGTTAAGAAACCCGAAAAAAATGCTAAAGCCTAATAAACTCTAAGGAAAACTAAAAAAACCCTAAAAACTATAGGAAACTCTAAGAAACCCTATAAAACGATAAGAAATGCTAGGAAAATAAAATAAACACTAAGTAATGCTAAGAAACCATAAAAAAAAAACACTAAGAAACGCTTAAAAATGCTAAGAATCTCTAAGAAACCCAATGAAACCCTCAAAAGTGCTAATAAACCATTATAAACGGTAAGAAACGTTAGGAAACCCTACTAAATGCTAATAAACGCTAAAAAACAAAAAAAAAATGCTAAGAAATCCTAAGAAACAGTAAGAAACGCTAAGAACCCTTAAGGAACCATAAAAAATGCTAAGAAACTCTAAAAAAACACTCTAAGAAACGCAAAGAAACCCCATAAAGTCCTAAGAAATGCTGGGAAGACCTAGGAAATGCTAAGAAACTATAATAGATGCAAAGTGAAGCTAAGAAACCATAAGAAACTAAGTCACACCATAAGAAATGCTAAGAAACCCAAGAAAAATGCTAAGAAAGCCTAGAAAACCCTAAGAAACACTAAAAAAAATTCCTAAAAACCCCTTAAGAAACTCTAAAAACTATAGGAAACGCAAAGAAACCCTATAAAACCAGAAGAAATGCTAAGAAAATAAAATAAACACTAAATAATGCTAAGAAACCCTGAAAAAAATACTAAGAAAGCCCAAGGAACGCTGAAAAATGCTAAAAATCCCTAAGAAACCCAATGAAACCCTCAAAAATGCTAATAAACCCTTACAAACGGTAAGAAATGTTACGAAACCCTACCAAATGCTAATAAACGCTAAGAAAAACCCCAAAAAAATGCTAAGAATTCCCAAGAAACCGTAAGAAACGCAAAGAACCCTTAAGGAACCCTAAAAAAGGCTAAGAAACCTAATAAAACTCTAAGAGGCGCTAGGAAACCCTATAAAATCCTAAGAAATGCTGAGAATCCCTAGGAAATGCTAAGAAACTATTATAAATGCAAAGTAAAGCTAAGAAACACCATAAGAAACCCTAAGAAACCCCGAGAAACGCTGAAAAATGCTAAGAATCTCTAAGAAACCCAATGAAACCCTCAGAAATGCTAATAAACCCATATAAACGGTTAGAAACATTAGGAAACCCTACTAAACGCTAATAAACGCCAAAAAAACCTAGAGAAACGCTAAGAAATCCTAAGAAACGCTAAGAACACTTAAGGAACCCTAAAAACGCTAAGAAACTTTAAGAAACACTAATAAATGCTAGGTAAAGCTAGGAAACCCTAAAAAGCACTAAGAAACACCCTAAGAAATGTTTAGAAACCCTAGGAAATGCTAAGAAACCCTTAAGAAACTAAGACACACCATAAGAAATGTAAAGAAATGTAAAGAAACGTTAAGAAACCCGAAAAAAATGCTAAAGCCTAATAAACTCTAAGGAAAACTAAAAAAACCCTAAAAACTATAGGAAACTCTAAGAAACCCTATAAAACGATAAGAAATGCTAGGAAAATAAAATAAACACTAAGTAATGCTAAGAAACCATAAAAAAAAACACTAAGAAACGCTTAAAAATGCTAAGAATCTCTAAGAAACCCAATGAAACCCTCAAAAGTGCTAATAAACCATTATAAACGGTAAGAAACGTTAGGAAACCCTACTAAATGCTAATAAACGCTAAAAAACAAAAAAAAATGCTAAGAAATCCTAAGAAACAGTAAGAAACGCTAAGAACCCTTAAGGAACCATAAAAAATGCTAAGAAACTCTAAAAAAACACTCTAAGAAACGCAAAGAAACCCCATAAAGTCCTAAGAAATGCTGGGAAGACCTAGGAAATGCTAAGAAACTATAATAGATGCAAAGTGAAGCTAAGAAACCATAAGAAACTAAGTCACACCATAAGAAATGCTAAGAAACCCAAGAAAAATGCTAAGAAAGCCTAGAAAACCCTAAGAAACACTAAAAAAAATTCCTAAAAACCCCTTAAGAAACTCTAAAAACTATAGGAAACGCAAAGAAACCCTATAAAACCAGAAGAAATGCTAAGAAAATAAAATAAACACTAAATAATGCTAAGAAACCCTGAAAAAAATACTAAGAAAGCCCAAGGAACGCTGAAAAATGCTAAAAATCCCTAAGAAACCCAATGAAACCCTCAAAAATGCTAATAAACCCTTACAAACGGCAAGAAATGTTACGAAACCCTACCAAATGCTAATAAACCCTTACAAACGGTAAGAAATGTTACGAAACCCTACCAAATGCTAATAAACGCTAAGAAAAACCCCCAAAAAAATGCTAAGAATTCCCAAGAAACCGTAAGAAACGCAAAGAACCCTTAAGGAACCCTAAAAAAGGCTAAGAAACCTAATAAAACTCTAAGAGGCGCTAGGAAACCCTATAAAATCCTAAGAAATGCTGAGAATCCCTAGGAAATGCTAAGAAACTATTATAAATGCAAAGTAAAGCTAAGAAACACCATAAGAAACCCTAAGAAACCCCGAGAAACGCTGAAAAATGCTAAGAATCTCTAAGAAACCCAATGAAACCCTCAGAAATGCTAATAAACCCATATAAACGGTTAGAAACATTAGGAAACCCTACTAAACGCTAATAAACGCCAAAAAACCTAGAGAAACGCTAAGAAATCCTAAGAAACGCTAAGAACACTTAAGGAACCCTAAAAACGCTAAGAAACTTTAAGAAACACTAATAAATGCTAGGTAAAGCTAGGAAACCCTAAAAAGCACTAAGAAACACCCTAAGAAATGTTTAGAAACCCTAGGAAATGCTAAGAAACCCTTAAGAAACTAAGACACACCATAAGAAATGTAAAGAAATGTAAAGAAACGTTAAGAAACCCGAAAAAAATGCTAAAGCCTAATAAACTCTAAGGAAAACTAAAAAAACCCTAAAAACTATAGGAAACTCTAAGAAACCCTATAAAACGATAAGAAATGCTAGGAAAATAAAATAAACACTAAGTAATGCTAAGAAACCATAAAAAAAACACTAAGAAACGCTTAAAAATGCTAAGAATCTCTAAGAAACCCAATGAAACCCTCAAAAGTGCTAATAAACCATTATAAACGGTAAGAAACGTTAGGAAACCCTACTAAATGCTAATAAACGCTAAAAAACAAAAAAAAATGCTAAGAAATCCTAAGAAACAGTAAGAAACGCTAAGTAAAGCTAAGAAACCCTTAAGAAACTAAGACACACCATAAGAAATGTAAAGAAACGTTAAGAAACCCGACAAAAATGGTAAAGCCTAATAAACTCTAAGGAAAACTAAAAAAACCCTAAAAACTATAGGAAACTCTAAGAAGCCCTATAAAACGATAAGAAATGCTAGGAAAATAAAATAAACACTAAGTAATGCTAAGAAACCATAAAAAAACACTAATAAACGCTTAAAAATGCTAAGAAGCTCTAAGAAACCCAATGAAACCCTCAAAAGTGCTAATAAACCATTATAAACGGTAAGAAACGTTAGGAAACCCAACTAAATGCTAATTAACGCTAAAAAAACAAAAAAAAATGCTAAGAAATCCTAAGAAACGCAAAGAACCCTTAGGGAACCATAAAAAATGCTAAGAAACTCTAAAAAAAACACAATAAAACTCTAAGAAACGCAAAGAAACCCAATAAAATCCTAAGAAATGCTGAGAAGACCTAGGAAATGCTAAGAAACTATAATAGATGCAAAGTGAAGCTAAGAAACCATAAGAAACTAAGACACACCATAAGAAATGCTAAGACACCCAAGAAAAATGCTACGAAAGCCTAAAAAACCCTAAGAAACACTAAAAAAATTCCTAAAAACCCCTTGAAAAACTCTAAAAACTATAGGAAACGCAAAGAAACCCTATAAAACCAGAAGAAATGATAAGAAAATAAAATAAACACCAAATAATGCTAAGAAACCCTGAAAAAATACTAAGAAAGCCCAAGGAACGCTGAAAAATGCTAAAAATCCCTAAGAAACCCAATGAAACCCTCAAAAATGCTAATAAACCCTTATAAACGGTAAGAAATGTTACGAAACCCTACTAAATGCTAATAAACGCTAAGAAAACCCCCAAAAAAATGCTAATAATTCCCAAGAAACCATAAGAAACGCTAAGAACCCTTAAGGAACCCTAAAAAAGGCTAAGAAACTCTAAGAAACCTAATAAAACTCTAAGAGACGCTAGGAAACCCTATAAAATCCTAAGAAATGCTGAGAATCCCTAGGAAATGCTAAGAAACTATTATAAATGCAAAGTAAAGCTAAGAAACACCATAAGAAACCCTAAGAAACCCCGAGAAACGCTGAAAAATGCTAAGAATCTCTAAGAAACCCAATGAAACCCTCAGAAATGCTAATAAACCCATATAAACGGTTAGAAACATTAGGAAACCCTACTAAACGCTAATAAACGCTAAAAAACCTAGAGAAACGCTAAGAAATCCTAAGAAACCGTAAGAAACGCTAAGAACACTTAAGGAACCCTAAAAACGCTAAGAAACTTTAAGAAACACTAAGAAACCCTATAAAATGCTAAGTAAAAGCTAGGAAACCCTAGGATATACTAAGAAACTATAATAAATGCTAAGTAAAAGCTAGGAAACCCTAAAAAACACTAAGAAACACCCTAAGAAATTCTGAGAAACCCTATGAAATGCTAAGAAACTAGAATAAATGATAAGTAATGCTAAGAAAACCTAAGAAACACCATAAGAAATGCTAAGAAATGTCAAGAAACCCGAAAAAAATGCTAAGAAAGCCTAATAAACTCTAAGAAACACTAAAAAAAAATCCTAAAACCCCACAAAACACCCTAAAATTTATAGTAAACGCAAAGAAACCCTATAAAACCCTAGGAAATGCTAAGAAAATAAAATAAACGCTAAGAAACCCCAAGAAACGCTAAAAAAAGCTAAGAATCTTTAAGAAACCCGATGAAACCCTCAAAAATGCTAATAAACTCTTACATTGTAAGAAACGCTACGACACCCTACTAAACGCTATAAAAAACTCAAAAAAAACGCTATGAAATCCGAAGAAATCATAAGAAACGCTAAGAACACTTAAGTAATCCTAAAACTCTAAGATACGCTAAGAAACCATATAAAATCCTATGAAATGCTGAGAAACCCTACGAAATGATAAGAAACTATAATAAATGCTAAGTAAAGCTAGGAAACCCTAAAAAGCACTAAGAAACACCCTAAGAAATGTTTAGAAACCCTAGGAAATGCTAAGTAAAGCTAAGAAACCCTTAAGAAACTAAGACACACCATAAGAAATGTAAAGAAAACGTTAAGAAACCCGACAAAAATGGTAAAGCCTAATAAACTCTAAGGAAAACTAAAAAAACCCTAAAAACTATAGGAAACTCTAAGAAGCCCTATAAAACGATAAGAAATGCTAGGAAAATAAAATAAACACTAAGTAATGCTAAGAAACCATAAAAAACACTAAGAAACGCTTAAAAATGCTAAGAAGCTCTAAGAAACCCAATGAAACCCTCAGAAATGCTAATAAACCCATATAAACGGTTAGAAACATTAGGAAACCCAACTAAATGCTAATAAACGCTAAAAAATCTAGAGAAACGCTAAGAAATCCTAAGAAACGCAAAGAACCCTTAAGGAACCATAAAAAATGCTAAGAAACTCTAAAAAAAACACAATAAAACTCTAAGAAACGCAAAGAAACCCAATAAAATCCTAAGAAATGCTGAGAAGACCTTGGAAATGCTAAGAAACTATAATAGATGCAAAGTGAAGCTAAGAAACCATAAGAAACTAAGACACACCATAAGAAATGCTAAGACACCCAAGAAAAATGCTAAGAAAGCCTAAAAAACCCTAAGAAACACTAAAAAAATTCCTAAAAACCCCTTGAAAAACTCTAAAAACTATAGGAAACGCAAAGAAACCCTATAAAACCAGAAGAAATGATAAGGAAATAAAATAAACACCAAATAATGCTAAGAAACCCTGAAAAAATACTAAGAAAGCCCAAGGAACGCTGAAAAATGCTAAAAATCCCTAAGAAACCCAATGAAACCCTCAAAAATGCTAATAAACCCTTATAAACGGTAAGAAATGTTACGAAACCCTACTAAATGCTAATAAACGCTAAGAAAACCCCCAAAAAAATGCTAATAATTCCCAAGAAACCGTAAGAAACGCTAAGAACCCTTAAGGAACCCTAAAAAAGGCTAAGAAACTCTAAGAAACCTAATAAAACTCTAATAGACACTAGGAAACCCTATAAAATCCTAAGAAATGCTGAGAATCCCTAGGAAATGCTAAGAAACTATTATAAATGCAAAGTAAAGCAAAGAAACACCATAAGAGACCCTAAGAAACCCCGAGAAACGCTGAAAAATGCTAAGAATCTCTAAGAAACCCAATGAAACCCTCAGAAATGCTAATAAACCCATATAAACGATTAGAAACATTAGGAAACCCTACTAAATGCTAATAAACGCTAAAAAATCTAGAGAAACGCTAAGAAATCCTAAGAAACCGTAAGAAACGTTAAGAACACTTAAGGAACCCTAAAAACGCTAAGAAACTTTAGGAAACACTAAGAAACCCTATAAAATGGTAAGTAAAAGCTAGGAAACCCTAGGATATACTAAGAAACTATAATAAATGCTAAGTAAAAGCTAGGAAACCCTAAAAAACACTAAGAAACACCCAAAGAAATTCTGGGAATGTTGTTTTTGATCCAGGGATTTGGGTTAGTTTACATATGAGGAATGAACGGTTTATGAATAGAAAACTATCAAAATTTCTTAGATTAGAGGGATTATTTAAGGTGTTAAAACTCGGTAGTAATAATTACAACAGGAAGTTATCTAGCAAATATGTTGTTAGTAATAGCATAAATATTTATAAGTTAATGTCTTTTGATGTTGGTGATGAAGGAAAAAAAGATTTGAGGACAAATCATTTTCAAGAGGGGGAGAATGATGTGAATCCGACTAAAGAGACTACGAATTCACAAGTCCAATCAACCGAACCTGCAATTGAACTGAACAGTTCGTCACCAAAAGAGATGAATAATCATTTGAGTCTACAAGAGGGCCCAACCACAAGGTTAAGGGCTAAAAGATTCAAAGAAGCTTTATATGGGCTGATTAAAGAGATTGCTGAATATTCAAATATAAGCCCAAATGAAGAGCCCAAGATGAGCCCAAGAAGGTCCAGATTTAATTAATAAGGAGAGATTTATAAATATAATAAATCTATTAGGATAATATTAGGTAGTCAGATTAGATAAGGTTAGATTATAACCATAATAGATTTTTTCCACATTATGTGGGTCATTCGGTTGTTTTCTGAGCCTATAACAGGCATACTCCACAGCATTGGAGAGACACACTTTGGAATTTATATCTTGTGAGGTTTTGTCTTCTTTCTATCTTGAAAAAGCTTTTGAACTTATCAGGTTTTTACCTGTGGCGTTCAAGCAATCAAGACTTATCACCCAGGGTTTTCTAAGAGTTCTTCTTAGAGGATTTGGGTGTGGCGTCTACATATCCCATACCTTGTTTCTCAAATAAACAAGGTTTATTCCATCTTTTTGCACTTGTGTCGTGAAAGTCTTGGGATCGTTGCCATATTTGGTGTAGGGTGTCGTCAGCATATTGGCGAGATTCGCATCATCTCATGCAGTATATTCAAGTAAGTAAAATGCTTTATGTTATATGCAATCTTGTATTTATATAATGTTTGTTAATATAGTGTAATATAGTAAATGTTGCTAGATAAATCTCTCTATCACTGTGTTAAATGTATCGATTAGATCTATCTTTTACATTGGGACTGTTCTATATTTTATTTATTTTTTTAATAGAAGAATTTTCTTAAGCATGATTAAAGAAATTGTACATGTGAATCTACTCTCTTACTGCAACCAGGCTCATCAAGAAATTGTCAAGCAGTTAGTTGAGCTTATTTTGGGATTACATCAATCATGGAGGTTGGTAATAGCACAAGTTTTGTATTCCTTTCCATTATCTAATTTTAAATGTAATGCATTTATTTACTGATGTTTCCTTTTTAATGCATGATTGATGTAACTTTTATTCAATTATTTTTGTACCTGTGATAATAATCATTGTGTTATTCCTTAGATTTCGATTGGAAAACTTTTGGTGTAACCTCTCTTTTACTAGCTTGAGAATGAGAATAATCCATAGGCAAGGACTTCTTAGAGACACAATGTTTCATAAGCACTTTCTTTTTAGACAAACAACAGATTTGCTATTATTCACCATATAATGGATATTTGCCATTTTTGTCCTGGTTGGCATAGGTAAATATTGCCTTCTTTAGTAATTAAGGATTTGTTTAATTGTATTTGGACACGGAATGAAGGCCTGGTTGTGCTTTTGTAATTTTTAAACATTTGCCTCCCAATTGAAATACAAAAATCTGTCTGCTTATTGTGTGAATAATGCTATAGACAATTCTTAGGCTGATTTATGGGATCCTAATTTTCCCATTCAAGTTTTGGAATAAAAGCAGGTCGTGCTCTTTTCATTTGATACATTTTCCTATTCTTTGGGAAGTTGCTAGTTCCATTTATTTTTTCTAATTTTTCCTTGCAACAATGGTTGCAACTACTACCCTATGTATTAATTCTTCTCCATATATCAGCAAATTGCCTTTAATGGAACTAATAGTTTATTAGAACTTACTGTGGTTTCATCTGGACTATTCTTTTTAAAAGTAGCTCATCAAGGCAAATCTTGCATCTGAACTAATAACATGGCATCTTTAGTTTGACTTCTGAGATAACTGTTCAGAAAATGAGATTGTTCATTTGCCCTCTTTAGATAGCTAATTGATATCCTTACAGTAATCAATATTTTTCCCTCACATGTGTTAATACGTCTGGTGTGAATGAACATTTGTATACTAACTATGTAGAAGCAATGCACTAGATTGAGGACAGTGATATCTTGGAGATGATCATGAGCAAGTTCAGCACTTCGGTAAGTTAGATCCTGACTACTTGTTAAAATATCTCACTTGCTTATTGTGGTGAGAATTTTAAGTTTGTACCTTAGTATATCTATAAGGTTAAAATGACACAAGGGAGAGTTAGCTTGATGGGACTACAATAGTCATCTCTCTGGCTTTTGGAATATTTCTGTAGTTTCTCGAAGAATAGAGTTTTCTTTGTTGTTTAGTGACCCATTCTTGTTTCTCCATTTTTTTCCTTTTTATTTTGAAGTTGCATCATGGTCCATATTTCTGGAATAATTCTCTTTGAATGTGCTTAGTCATGTCTTCAAAAGATTATTTGTGCCTAATCTTTATAAAGAGTGTGTTTGTTTTGGTTTAAAATTTTATACAGGAATTTCAATGGCAAATGTGGGTATTATTTGTGGCTGTTTGATACGGAAAAATTTCATTTCCTTATTCTCACTTTAACGAGGGAGTATCCATTTTTTTTGAAAACTTGGGATCCAAGTTCACAGAAAAAGAACTATTAACGAAAAGAACTACCCTAATACCTGCTCTATAATTTTGAAAATAAAATATAAATACTAATAATAATATATTTGTGTTTATATTGATATCTATACTTGCATAATTCTTCTTTTTTATATCATTAATTCCCGAACAAGTTAAGTTTTTTTATAAGTGTTCACTACATGAATTTATAGTGCATTCATTAACTAGTCAATAGTTTAAACATGGTTGCAAAATTATATTAACCCATAAAAATGCATATACTATAATTAGGCCTGATTTATTTATACAAAGTAGTAAATGTGATATATCAAAATGGTATTATATTTGTTTATAAAGTAATAAGAAAAATAATTACACTATATTGCTATATTATTTGATAAATATTTATATAATAATTAGTTAAAATGAAAACCTACAAAATAGTTTCCTGATTTCGGCCATGATTTTCTTCGTGATATGTTTTTTTTTTCGAAAAGTACATTTTTCTGTTAAAGTAATCTAATATTTTATTAGTTTGCTAACAAATTGTTTCATTGGCCTGATGACCTTAGTTTGGTGATTTTCTAGGCTAAAGAAGCTCAACCAAAAAGTACAACACATAGGATGAACTAACATGTGTTCGGCAATATGGAATAGTATGTAGGTAAAATGATGGAAAGGGGACCAAACTATTGGCCGGTTGAAATTTTCAGGGAAAATTTATTGGTTCATTTCTATTATATTAGATATTGACATGTTTGTGTAAAAATATTATAATATGATTTATATAAAAATTATTTTTATACTATGTTATTAACCAGATTTATGGTGATTTTTTTAAATTTAAATATATAAATCAAGTAAGCAATTAAATAAAGGGAATTAGATTATGTTTCCCATGCAAACCAAACAAAAACTGTTTCTGTTTCTGATTTAGTTATATCATGTTTTTATTTTGATTCTGTATAGAAAATGAAGCAAAAGCTAATTAATTAAATGTTTTTGTTGTAACCTTCTTATATGCATGGGACTTTTCAATTATAAGTGAGCAACTTCTATCTTTAAAAAGTAGTGTCTATCTCTGTCTATATTGTTATTTTGTTGGAATTAGTCAAAGTTTAGTGACTGAATTTAAAATATTTGGGTGAGAAAAGATATTAAAGATTTGAATGTGTGTATCCAAAAAATTAGATGTACCAGTGAAGTCTAGAAAACTTCATAATTCAACAGGATTTTTGGACATGTTTGGCGTGAGAAGTGCTTTCTGATTTGGAAAAATTAATTTTTTAAATTGGAAAGGGAAATAATATCTCCAATGAAGTAAACTATTTTACATGAATATAAATTTCCACAGTAGTTTTACTTGAAAAGTTGATGATTTTTTAATTAAGTATTTTAGAAATGCACGAGTCTTATTTTATAAGAATTTGCTGCTTTTTTATGATGCCAAATTTATTTCATTATCTCATTTTTCTGATTGCATTTTTTTTATTAATTATCTTTTCCCTCGTCAAAAAATTGATTCACTTTATAACCAAGAATTTTAATTGGGCTAATATATTAATTTTCTGTAGGTATTCTTGTCTTTTTTCAATCTTTTTTCTTTTCCAAATACTTGGCATGACTGCTCAGAAGTGCATTCAAACTCTGCTGAACAATCTGCGTAATAGCGAGATATGTTCCCCTGGTCTTTCTGCAAAGCTCTCCGGCCCTAAGTGCTCTTATTTTTATCTTCTTCCTCCCCGTCTCTGTAAATTCAGAAAAAAATTTGATATTTTTCTTGAATCCAATTCAAGTTCCTCTTATAAACCCCTTATCTTTTATACAATGAATGAGAACTTTTTCTACAATGAAAAATTATAATTCTAAATTATGCATGTATTATTTCTCTTTCATTGCAGCAAGAAATTATAAACAGAAAACATTAAAATGAATCCTTAGTTTCAATTGTGTTGCTCTTTGTTTTGGAGCCTAATGATGCACAAAAATTGTCAGGACCTTGTTAAGTTGCATGCAATTTATTAATATAATTTCATGCAGTCTCTTGCATCTAGTCCATAACTCTCTTTTTATATATATATTTTTAGTTTTATTGGAAGACTATTTTTGCATGCACTTTGAAAATTCTGATGAATTTGTTGTGAGTATGCCAGTTGGACCCTCAACGGTTGCTTGTAGGGTCTTACCATATGTTCCACCGCCAATTAAGTCATGGGTCAACAGTAGCATTATGTGACAGTTGATGGAATGTTACTGAGATTAGGTAAGGTTCCAGGATGCTGTTGCTGATTATCTCCACATAGAAAATTACACTTTCACAAAAAAAAGTATGTTTTGTCAAAGGAGTGTAACCTTTGTTTCAAAATTTTCAAGCCTTTATTTATGCAGACACTAAGGTGTGGAACCTTGTTTTTTGTACTTTGTAGGCGATATATTAGTGCTCCTGAAATTTTCTTTGATTGAGAATCTTTTACTTACCACATATGGAAAATTGCATCCAACTCTAAGCTTGAAGGTAAGTTTTCTCATTTGTCTATGCATGCCTCATTTTTAGGGACTTTATATTTCACAAAAAAATAATTTATTTGAAATGTATATATAGCTTCTTACCTTTGAATGAAGTAAAAGATGCTGCTACTTTGGAATGCTATAAAATTTTGACACATTTTTACCATAAAATGTTATATTTCATCTTGTATATCTATGACATACTTATTTGGAACAAAAAAATCATTTAACAAAAAACATGACTTCTTTAGAACATATATTTGCATTTATGTATAGTTTCTCACCTTTGAATAAAGAAGTAGAATATGCTTCTTTGGTACATTATAAAATTATGATACTTTTTTACCATAAAATACTCTCCCTTTTCCCTTGTATATCGTTTCCGACTTTTATTCATTCTTCAAATTCTACTTGTTAGATGGTGGAGTTTGTCTTAGTCTTACTCCCTGAAGGAATTGATTAATATTAGGGCAATACAAAGAATATTGTTCTTGTTGTTCAAGTAAGTGCTAGTGAATTTGCAATGCAATACCATGGATATTGATGATAACGAATATTTATTTATTTATTGTTCTTGTTGTTCAAGTAAGTGCTAGTGAATTTGCAATGCAATACCATGGATATTGATGATAACGAATATTTATTTATATATGGTATATGCAATTGTAGTTATCCATACAACAACTTTTTACATCATCACGTGGAAAACATATTATTATCATGCCTGCAGAGCAAAAATGCTTCTTTCATTAAGCATATTCTCCATGACTGTGATCTTATTGGGAAAATACTTGAAGTAGAGAAGATCTGCATGTTGACAGCTTCTCTAGACAAGGTGATTTATAACTTATTAGAATTACCATTTTCCCTTGGATTCAGCTTAAACTCTATGAATGTTATGGAATGAATACAACCAACTATTATTGCCGAAGGAAGATAGCCACCTAGGATTGAAAATATTGGACACTTGACACATAAATCTAACATGCTTATCCAAATAAGTAGCAACAATATTGAAATTCAGGCATATTTGTAGGTTTGAAGAGTAACTGGCTTCAATTATCAATATGCTTTTTATTTTAAATTATTCTATATGATCTTTATTCATCTCATAGTCTATCATATATGAACATATAAATTGTATTTCAAAATTAATTAATTACTATCCTTTGACTTGATTTTTTCAAATTAGGTAGAGGCTTTCTTATGAAATTATTTGCTTATAAGTGATACTCAGTGGGAACATTAACTTTTTCACTTTCTTTGCTTATAACTCTTTCACTTTTTTTTATTTTGTATGATCCAAAATATTTTTTTTGAGTTTCATTGTAATTTTGATGGCCTCTTATTATTTTGGAAGTTCATGGCATTTTAATTATTTTTACTATTTATTTTTTTACTATTTATTGTGATTCATTGAAATTATTTTTCTCTATTTGTTTTAGTTATTTTGGCATTTTTGCTATTTTTTTGTGTTTGCTCAATTGGTTATATTGGCTTACTAGTTTTATTAATTATTATTATAGTTAAAATTTTAATTATTTTGTATTTTAAATATATTTTTTGTTGATTTCATTTATTCTTACCATATTTGTGTACTTTATGTTCTCATCAATTATTTGAATTTTTTATGTCTTAAATATTTTTTTATGATTTTTGTAAATTAATAACTTTGAAGTATAAATTAATATTTTTGGTATTTTTTAAATATGTCATATAATGTTTTGTTGTTAATTAATTAATTTATTTCAATTTTGTATATTTTATTACATATTTTTTATTTCACTTACAATTTTTTAATTCATTTGATCGAATGTTTATTTTTGAATTTTTATAGTGTTTTTTATTATTTTATGTTATTTATTTTATGTGATTATTGCCATTTCTTATAGATTTTTTTTGTGTGTTGAACGATTTTAACTATGTTTTATATTTTTTTTCTGTTTTGATGATTTAATAAAAACTTTTTTATTTTAAGTATTTATTACTTATTTATTTATTTATTTAAATATATCTTTTAATGTATTGTTGTTTATTTATTTGATTCTAATTATTTTACTTATTTCATTACATTTTTGTTTCACTTAATAGTTTTTCTAATTCATTTTTATATTCCTTAAATTGTTAGTTTTATTAACAATTTTTTATAATATTATTTGTGATTTTTTGTGTTTTCCTACTTTTTTTTAGTCTTACTATTTTTATTATTTTTTCTACTATTTGATTTTGACTTTTTATTATATTTTTTAATATCTCAAAATTGTCTAATTTATTTTGATTGATTCTCATCACTTTTGCCTTAAATGCTCCAAAATATTTTTGCTGTTTAATTGTGATTTTAAGTATATATTATTATTTTTGAAAGTTTATAGCATTTTAAGTATTAATTTTTTATTTGTGGAATTTTTTGAATTCATTTTTGTAGGTCATTTAGAGTGTCTTACTATTTTTTTATTTGCTTGTGTGTTTCTATTTTTAGTATTTTTTACATTATTTTATTATTATTTTGCATGTTTTAAACTATATATCATCTATTTTTTATGTTTATTTATGTTTTGGAATATTTTTATAATTTTGGAAAAACTACTTTATTTTAAGTATTTATTACTATTTTTATATTTCTTTAAATATATTATTGTTCATTTATTTAATTCTTACAATTTTATTTATTTCATTACATTTTTGTTTCACTTCCTAATTTTTCTAATTTATTTTGTGATTTATTTTTTAGTTTTAATTATTTTTTATTATTTTATACAATTTTGTGTATTTAGAGTGATTCTTACCGGTTATGTATATTAAACAATCCAAACTATTTTATTCATTTTTTATGATTGTGGAAGTTTCTTAATAGTTTACACATATTTTATTATTTATAGCATTTTTTAAAATGTATCTTGCTATTTTTTGTTGATTGGTTATGTGTTTTTTTATTATTTTTTTACCGTTGCTTGTGTTTTTAGTGTTAATTACTATTTTAGTAATTCAATTGTCATTTGTTTTTGAATTTATATTATTTCATACTAATTTTCATTATTTGCATAGATTTTTATCATTTTTATGTTTTGAATCGTCTCAACTATTTTTGTGTTTCTTTGTATTTTTTATTATTTTGTAAGTGTTTATTATTATTTGTGGTGTTTTTTAATTTATTTTACATTATTTTATTAGTTATTTATTATTATTTGTTTTTTTATTTTATTACCTTTTTAGTTCAATTACTATTTTTTGTAATTATATTTGTGATTCATTTTTGAATACTTTTGTGTATTTGAGTGTTTCATTCTATTTTACATTTGTGTTTTTGTAGTTTTCTTATGTATTTTTGTAGTTTATTAGTATTTTACATGTTTATTACTATTTGTGATCTTTCTTTTAATATATATTACACTACTTTTCAGTTAATTATAAACTTCTTAATATTTTTTTATGTTTATCTACATTTATAGTGTTACATATTATTTTCAATAATTTTTCTTAAGGTTTGATTTAAAATTTTTATTATATTTTTAAAATTTTATGTTTTTTATTTCTTTTTACTAATTTTTACATTTTTTGTCTTGGACGATCTAACATATTTTTTTTCTGAATTTTGTTGTAATTTTGAGTAACTCTTATTATTTTGGAAGATGATGACATTTTAGTTATTTTTACTATTTGTTATGATATTATAAATTATATTTTTACTAATTTCAATATATTTGGTAGTTATAATCATGCTTAATATCAAGAATTAGTTATAAGTAATATCTCTCCACAATTGTATATCATATTTATTAGAGAAATCAAATTCAAATATCTTGGTAATCATCATAATCACTCTCTCTTATTTGATAGTAAAGAGTAGTTGGACGTATGTTATAGAACAAAAACTTAGAGAAAAAAATGAATCCATTAGTTGATTTAAGAGATACAAGTGTACTTAAGATAGCCTACCCACATGTTCATTGATATACATTTTCTACCGCATTACATTTTAAGAGGGTATTTGCTTGCCACTGGTTCCACTCATTATATTCATACCAAAATATATTAAAGTAAAGAAAGTGAATAAGTTAATGTTCTCATTGGTGTTTCACTTATAAGTAAATAATTTAATAAGAAAGCCTCTATCTAATTTGAAGAAATCAAGTCAAAGGATAGTAATTAATTAACTTTGAAATACAATTTATATATTTATATATCATATACTATGAGATGGATAAAAATAATTTAGAATAATTTAAAATAAAAAGCATATTGATAATTGAAGCTAGTGACACTTCAAACCCACAAATATATCTTAATTTCAATATTGCTGCTTCTTATCTAGATAAATTTGTTAGATATATGTGCCAAGTGCCCAATATTTCCAATCCTATGTGGCTATCTTTCTTCGACAAGAATAGTTGGCTGTATTCATTCGACAATAATCACATAGAGTTTTAGTTGAATCCAAGGGAAAATGATAATTGTAATAAGTTATAAATCACATTATCCGGAGAAGCTATCAACATGCAATTCTTCTCTGCTTGAAGTATTTTTCCAATAAGATCACAATCATGGAGAAGATGCTTAATGCGAGAAGCATTTTTGCTCATGATAATAATATGTTTTCCACATGATGTAAAAGTTGTTGTATGAATAACTACAATTGCATATACAATAAATAAATAAATATTTGTTATCATCATTATCAATGGTATTACATCGTAAATTCACTGGCACTTACTTGAACAACAAGCACAATATTCTTTGTACTGTCCCAATATTAATCAATTCCTTCTAAGCACCTTTACCATCAACCGTGAGTAAGATTGAGACAAACTCCACAATCTGACAAGTAGAGTTTGAAGAATAAGTAAAAGCCATAAACGATATACAAGGGAAAAGGGAGAGCATTTTATGGTGAAAAAGTTTCATAATTTTATAATGCCCCAAAGAAGCATCTTCTACTTCATTTAAAGGTGAGAAACTATATATAAATGTAAATATATGTTCCAAAGAAATCATGTTTTTTGTTAAATAATTTTTTTTCCAAATAAGTATGTTAGAAATGATATACAAGGTGAAAAAAAGCATTTTATGGTGAAAAGATGTTAGAATTTTATAGCATTCCAAAGTAGCAGCATCTTTTACTTCATTTAAAGGTAAGAAGCTATATATACGATCTTTTTTCAATGAAATGAGAAATTTTAAATTGCTCTATATTTTTTTTGAATATGTTGTTCATAAAGTCCCTAAATATAAGGCATGAATAGACAAATGAGAGAACTTACCTTCAAGCGGCGCTTTCCAAGAGGTGGATGCAATTTTCCATGTGTAAAAGATTCTCAATCAAAGAAAATGATTATTCATAAACATTATACCTTCTCGATTATTCTCATTCATCCATTATACAACATATACTTGAGAATTTTCTTTTCCTTCCCATTAGTTTCTCATTCCATGGAATTTACTTTCGTTAAACCTATCTCATTGGAAGGTTTCAGGTCATATTCTTAAATTCATATCCTTCATTCTTAAAAGTATAATTCCTCATCTTGAGGTACTTTACTTAGGTTTTCAGGATTGGAAGTTCTACGACATTCTAGTGTGTAGTCACTTTTTTTGTTGTTAAAACTCTTAGCTCGGGGTCCTCTCAAACATCACCTTCTCACTGCATAGATTTTTGCATTGGCCAGTTTGACTTCTTCTCATTTCCTTCTTTACTTCCAGAGGTGTCATTTTCTCAGAAACTTTTCTTTTTCTAAATCCACTCTTACTCACTCGTGATTACTTCAGGATTCTTTATCTCGAGTTAATCCTTTTTAGACTAAGTATCAATTACTGGTTTGGAAAAGTTCTCCTATTACGATTTTATTCTCTACTATGTCCCTCACAATAGAGACTACCACTTTTGTAATTATATACTCAACCTTCTTGTCATTTCTTTGAAGGTTTCATTCCTTCCTTCATAGCCCTTCTTATAATAGAGCATTTGCCCTTTTTGAATCCTTCTCTAACTGAAATTTCAGTCTCTTCCCATATTTTTACTTGAGATATTTTCAATTATCGATCTTGTTCCGGGTACTCCACACTATGTTTAGTAGTTCTCTCTTTTAGCTCTATTTGTTTGAGCATTGATCGCTACCAATTCTAATGTCAGTGATCCTTCACTTAAATCCCTCGCTAGGTAGAGCTGAGGGGTTAACTTTCCAAAGTTTCTTAAATATACTTTTCTCTCTTTCATCATTTATTGGGTAATCCACCCCCTCCTTACTCGCACAACCTCCTTTGATGTGTTTTCCTTCTTACACATTACTTGATCTTAACTTGCTCCTCGAGTCCTCTTGAGTACCTTTCCTTTGTACTTGATCTTTCCATTTTGATCAGCATATCTTGGACAAATTTATCAAATCTCCATTTCTGTCGATCCCATTTCCTTTTTAATTTGGTTGTTTCTACCCTTCCAAGGTTTCCTTCCTTAGCAATTTATGTTCTTTTCTCTCGGGTTCTCTTCCCGTCTCACTATTTAGAATATTTAACTTAAAAGATATTACCTGGTGTCATCCTTTTCTACTTACATTACACTTGAGAACTTATATGTATTTTGTCCTCATTCTCCTTTCTTTCATATATCCATCTATTTCATGAAGGTGGCATATGCATCCCAGTAATTGTCCCATGCCTCCTTCTCGGTTGGATTCTTCTTCGGTTGTTGTGGGGTTGGAGGAGGGGTTGGGCTCCTAGGAAGAGGTACATGTTCCTCTTGTCTTGGAGGAGGGTATGTGATGCTTTCTGGATCCAATAAGGCTCCCACCAATTTTCGGTAGTATTCCACTATGTCCTTGGTACTTTTTTCTCGCCTTTTAAAAATCTTTAAATGGCTACCTCCCTTAGGTTAGATGTCTTTTTTAGGGTTATGGGTGAAGGATTGGATTTCATAGCGAACTTTCTAGGGATTCTCCTCCCTACACGAGAATTAAAGTGGGATTAATGTCAGGGCATAATATTGATAATGTTTCAAGGGAACTTAGCTCATATACCACTCAAGTTGTCACGCCCCAACCCGGTTTGGTTAGATCCCGAGATTAACTCACCGCTCTCTTGGTTCAAGAGGGGTTTCCCCCTTCTTTTATTCAAGAGGAGCCATGCGAAATCTCAACCTTGTTCCAACATATATCAATAAAAATGCAAGTTAAAGATAATTAAGCATACATGACAAAGGGTAAGGCCTGGTGCCATCCCTAGTCATTTCTCTATTTCTTGAAAATGGATAAAAATGGTAGGTGAGTTTCTATAACTCCGTAAATAGAAAATTTAAAAAAAAAATAAAGTTTCAATAAAATAGTTTTTATTTTGTAGTGTGCCAAACTCCTTATTTCTTTTAATATATTTCATCCTCAAAATCATGGTTTTCATAGCCATTTCTCATCATTAACCACAAATGTATGTTTATCAAGCAACACACGCCCTTTATCATTAAGGGAACACATATTCGCATGGCATCACATCTACTACACCCACTTGTGGCATCGGAGTGACTTTATCGGCCACCTAGATAGAAGCCCATCCACTTCTATCCTAAGAATGAGTGGAAGTACGCGACATCCGACCGTGAATCCTGTAAAGAAACTCCATGTCCATATGAGGATGGAGATCTTGTAAAACCCGCCCTTTTGAGCTAAGGAAAACCAGGAAAAGAACCGATCAAACCAAGTGAGGATTCAGAACCGGTTCACAAACCCGATTATTTCTGAACAGACAAGTTGGGAATTTACAACTCTCGGGTGATCCAAAGGGTTCATTAAGCCTTGAAAAAGAAACTTAAGACAAATTAGAAAATAAAAAATAAAGTGGTTCAGGTGAACTAGATTTCATAAGAACTTTAAAGTTAAGCGTGGTTGCCCGAGAGTAGTGTGAGGATGAGTGACCTCCTGGGAAGTATGAAATTTTTTGTAACCTTATCATAAATTAATATATATTTAATTATTGTAATTAATACCAATAATTTAATACCTAAATTAAATTATTGGAATTAATACAAATAATTTAATACCGAAATTAAATTATTAGAATTAATACCGAAATTTAATTTATTTGAATTAATATCGAAATTAAATTATTGGAATTAATACCAATAATTTATGGCAATATTAATACTAGTAATAAATCTCATCCATTTAATACATGGGTTTTACGCCTATATAAAGAGATCATCCCCATTTCATTCTCCTCACACCTGAACACTTCTCTCTCTCTCTCTACTGCTCCATTTCTCGGTAAAGCTCGAACCAGAGCTTCGACTTGAACAAAGGTCGGGCTCTTTAGAACCGGGGAGAAGACAGCTATCTGATAGCAAACTCCAGTCAATTTGAGAATCGTTGGAGAAGCGCCGACATGATGGAATAGTGAAGCAACTCTGGCGGACCAAAGCTGCCCTATTTCGGCCAAGTTGAAATCGGCCATTTCAAGCCCTCCTCAGGCCAAACCAAGCCCTCCCAACACTTCCTCAACCTTTCCACGGCTGAATTAGGACCGAAAGGTTAGCCAATTCGGCTTCCCTTTACAATTTTCGATCGGTGCTAGAGAGAGAATCGACCAAATTTCAATGACAAAATTCTAATCTAATTTTGCATCAATTGATGCGATTCTTGATTCTAGGATGAACCTCAGGATGAGAGCTATCTGCTAGATCGAAAGCTCGAACCGCCGTGCCTTCACTGGTGAGTAATCGAAGCTTTCTCTCTCTATAGTTCATTTTTCGGCGAAGCTTCGTTTGAGCTCGTCCCGACATTAAAACTTGCGATTTACATTTCTGAAGAATTGTATGAACATGTATAAACTTAATTTCAACAATTGGAAACGTTTGATGGGTCAATTTGATGAAATCAAATTCGGCTGTGTTAAGATGGAATTGGGGGAAAATTGGGGATTTTCGAAATTCAAAGGACCAAAATGAAATTTTATGAAATTGAGGGCCAATTGGGCATGAAAATAATGTTAGAGGACCAATTGAGGAATTTTGAAATTTTTGGGGCAAAATTTACCATTTGTATAAAGGAAGGGAAAAATGGTAATTTTGGAAAAGTTGGGGGACCAAATTGGAAATTTGGGAAATTAAACCCCTTTTTGTGAAATGGAATAAATTGAGGTCCTATGATAAATTTTAAAAGTTTCGGGACTCAATTTGAGAAGAAACTGACATTTGTGACTTAAAGTTAAAGAGAAATAACTTTAGGGACCTAATTGTAAATAAATGAAAGTTTGACTTTCTCATTCATTTGGAATGAATGAAGGCGATTAGGCAGAAGGATAATGAACCAAGATGTTCATATCATGCAGGAACACGAAGTACCGGGAATGCCAGCTAGGACAAGCTCGCATGAATACCAAGAATCGGTCTAGTGGAATTCACGGCATTAACGGGTGAGTGGGTTTACTAACATCATACTCGGTTGGGATGATGAGCACACCTTATAATTTAAAAATCACTTACCGGTTGTGAGTGGGTTTACTAACATCATACCCGGTTGGGATGATGAGCACAACTTAAAGATAAAAACCACTTACCGGTTGTGAGTGGAAATTTTATATCATACCCGGTATGGGATGATAAGTACCTCGGTATAAAAACCCACTGTTTAGTGGTATTTTAATCATCACCACTTAGAGAAAGTGATGTGAAAATTATGTGGAAAAAACTACTTATCGGTTGTAAGTAGATCATACTTGGTTGGTATGATGAGACTTCCTCGAAGGAAGTTGAAAACCCATTCATCGGTTATGAACGGAGATGTCCTTATACCGGTTGGTATAATGGACAGTGAAAATCTATTTTGTCGGAAGTGTTCTCCCCTGACTGTGTGCTAGTGCTTAAACTATTTGGGAGACCTTCTTGACGGGAGCTCGAATAGCTCTAATAGGCTAGGGGCCTCGGTTTTGGAACTTGGGGGCTAAATGCCTGATTTTGAAAATCTCGTACAGTGGCCCAAGGCCAGTTGGCACGAGCAGGAGCTCATAAACGAACATGATATATGTGCCATAAAACTTAATAAGTGAATTGTTTGGCCATGGTACCAAGATAGGACCGACATGCTCAGTCAACTAGCGGCAGTGCGACATGACAGGTCAACGGACTAGTCAAGACAAACAGCTGCGGGTTGAGTTGAGAGTTGGGGCCGTTGGACTAGTGGCACCACAGATTACATGGCAATATAAGAAAACATTGTTTGTGCATGCACTGTGAGTACGGGATCATCAAGACGCCCATGAGGGGTAGTGATGTGTCCTAAGGGCACTGGACGACCTGATGGCTATAAGGGCAGTTCGTCGTTCTAGGTGTCTGTGCAAAATCTGGAGTAGCACCAAGCGCATGAGACCGGGGTGGGGACAGGATGAGGTCTCTGTCCTCATACGGACACGAAGAAGTGATTTCGGGATTGTGAGTCGGATGTCGTGTACATCCACTCATTCCGAGGGTAGAAGTGGTCGTGCTTCTATCCGGGTGGCAGGAAAAGTCGCTCCGAAGCCACTAGCGGGTTCAGTAGTGATACTGACTTGCGAATGTGTGTAACCTTTATGATGAAGGATGTGTGTTGGGTGATGACACACCAGTAACTAAGAAATAACGGAAAAAACCCAAATTTTTAAATGAAGGGATTTTTGAAAAGAAAGGAGTCTGACACACTCCATATAAATGTTTTTCTTAAAAGTTAAAAGTAGACCTTTAAAAAACCCATTCATTGAGTAGTCGTACTCAACCCTTCCTTATATCCCTTTCAGGAAATCCCGGAAAGCCTACCCTGAAAGACAATCAACTAAGATGCCTGTAAGACAGGTATGTAAAGTTTAAAATTTCATGCAGTTTTGATTATGTTATTCCAGGAAATGGTGCAGGTTTAAAGGACGCCTTACTCTTTACGGATTATAATAAGGGGAAACCCTTTAATAAACCAGGAGAGTAGCGGGTTGTTCACGGGGATCCCACCAAACCGGGTCGGGGCATGACAACTAGAGTGGTATCAGAGCCTGTTTCCTCGAATACATAATCAAGACTACAAAATATAGTAACTAATAGGATTTATCCTAAAATTTTCAGATGGCTCCCGGAGAGGAACCAAGAAAACTTGGAATGGCTCTACTCAACACCCTACCTCCATAGGGAGACAACCCTAGCAGCTTCCCAAATGCTTGAGACCAGGGTGAAATGTCAAAAGACCAAATGGGGAAGTATCCTGGAGAATGGTGCTAGGACCTATTGGTGGCACAACTCTAATTATGGAGGAAGACGTTTATCAAAATTCCATAGCTCCTTAGTTATTTTGCAACCATTTTCTGTGATAGGGCTGAGAGCCCAACCTTTTGTATCCCCATGTTAATAAAAGATTAAAATTCCCCAAAACTCTATCTTCTGAGGATGTGATCTTACTAGGAATATGGCATAAGGAAAATAAAACAAACTTGCACTATCCTAGAAACTAAGGAAGAGTCGCAACCCAGTGATGGAAGATAAATCAGGAAACGTAGAAGGACTCTTACCATGACCCTTAGCAAAGGTGATTCAGCTAGAAAACTGTCAAAGTGATCAGACTCAAGAACAGTAAGCACCAAACCAATAGTAACCCTAGAAAAAGCCCCACTCGAAGGAAAGTAAGAATCACAACAATCCATGTAAGGGAATGACGATGGGACATTACCTGAAGAGATGCCCAACCCTACTAAAGGACAAGTACCAAGTTGAACTATTATAGGTGTAAGGAAAGAAGGGGTGTTCTACATCTCATAGATTTAGGGCAATGCCTCCTCAAAGGTCACGAAGGACATGAAGGATAAGAGACCGATACCATGGAGCGGGTTACATAAACAATTCAAAAAGAGGTCAAGAAAAGACGAGGTGAATACAAAAACTTCTTAAGAAGGTCAAACCGAGAAGGATACCTCATGAATAGGGATAAGGTACATGAGAATCATACTTAGAACCCTCTCATAAGGGGCAAACACAAAAAAACGTCCTCCAAAACTCTAGGGAATGACACAGTGAGAGTGAAGAAGAAAAGGAATACATTGTGAAAATGAATCATTGGTTGGCGGATGTGCAAGGAGCCAACCCCTAATTAGAAACTACTTGAAGGAAGGAAGTGTCAGAGGCCAAGACTAATATGCTTTGGAAAAGTGATATAATTTTAAAGTACTACCTCTTTTGGAAAAAGCAAAAAAGTTAAAAATCGAAGTCTCTGACCAACATACCTAAGGAAGATTTATACGCTCCCTAAGGAAATAGACAGGTATTGAGTATGAATGAGAATGCATATAGAGTATAAAAGATGTCTTGTAAGACCTGAGGAGTAAAGGTAAACAGGAGAAGACAACATCAAGAGTAGAAATCCCCCAGGGCAAATGTAAAAAGGAATGTTTGGAGAAAGGGAAAGAATTCTACAAAGGAAGGAAGCCTCGAAAAGACATGTATATCCCAATTGAGAGGAAATGGAACCAACCAAAATAGAAGGAATGATAAGCTCACAAATGAAATGTTGGTTGAGATGGAAAAGTCGAGTACCAAGGAAAAATGAGGTCAGTAAAGATCTGTCGGTTCTCTCTCTAGCACCGATCAGAATTAATAGAGGGGAGCCAAATTGGCTTACCTTTTCGCTCTAATTCGGTCGTAGGAGGGCTGGGGAAGTGTTGGAAGTGCTTGGTTTGCCTTGAGGAGGGCTCAAATTAGCTAATTTTAGCTTAATAAAAATAGAGCAGCTTTGGTTCGCCGAAGCTACTTCACTGTTTGATCATGTCGGCTCTTCTCCGATGACCCTTGAAGTAATTGGAGACTATCACCGTGTAGCTAATTTCTCCCTGAGTCTAAGGAACCCGACCGTGCCTTCTTTGTCTCAGAAAAGACCTTATATCGAAGCTCTAGTTTGAGCTTCATTGGAAAACTAAGTAGCTAAGAGAGAGTGAGGTTTTCAGGTGTGTGGAGGATGAATGGAGAGGAGCTCTTTATATAAGGAGCTCAGGGAATCTCGAGTCGTTCGTTTAGCACCATAATGACAGTCATTGATGGCCCAAAATGTATTGAACGAAAATGTTTCCTCTTTATCGGCGTTGCTCGATTTTCTGACAAGTGAACAGTGCTATCATTTGAAAGAAGAAAAAGACGCTGTTCTGAACCAGATCGGATCGGTACAAATTGGGTTTATTACTTAAATCGGCCAGTTAAAGCTTGATTTGTCTGAGTTTTTCAAAATTAAAATTTATAAATTCATCTAAATTCATTCTCTATCCAATGGTGGCCTCAATTCTCCAATTTGAATTTTCTAAGCCATCTAGAAAAATGAATTTAGCATCAGGTTCAATAGTGGTTCAAACTGGTTCAATCCGATTTGGATCGAGTTCACCTGAACCAGTCTAGTTTTCTCTCCCGAATTATCCTAAGGTCCCTTTCCAAGGTTTTTATGACTCTTTGGGTCGCTCGAGAGTTATAAATTCTTCAATTTTCCCATTCTCTAGTGATCAAGTTTTGTGAACCGGTTCGCTTTTCTCACTCGATTTGACTGGTTCTTTCTCCGATTTTTCCTTAACTCCAAAGGGCGAGGTTTATATTTTTACTATTTGTTTATTTGCTTGCGTGTTTCATGTGACTTACTATTTTTAGTAATAATTTTTGCATTTTTATTATTGTTTTGCTTATTCCATATTATTATATGTTGATTCTTACCATTTATTGTGTGTTGAATGATTTCACCTATTTTTTATATTTTTGAGCATTTTTATGATTTTTGAAAAACTTATTTATTTTAAGTATTTATTACTATTTTTTGTATTTATTTAAATATATCATACAATGTATGGTTGTTTATTTATTTGATTCTTACTATTTTATGTATTTCATTACATTTTTTTTCACTTACTAGTTTTTCCAATTCATTTTACAGTTTGCTTTTGAGTTTTAATTGTGTTTTTATTGTTTTATACCATTTTGGGTATTATGAGTGATTCTTACAATTTACTATATTTTATGGTTGTTTATGTGTTTAGTGTCAATTATTATTTTAGTAATCCACTTGCTATTTGTTTTTAAATTTTTATTATAATTTTTAGTGTTACATACAAAATTTGGTTTTTTTACATTTATTCATACCATTTTTATATCTTCAATAATCTCAACTATTTTTATTATTTATTTTTATTTCTTAGTGTTTCTTATTATTTTTGAAAATTTTCTATTTTGTAAGTATTTTTTTTACTATTTGTGATGTTTTTTTAAAGTATTTTACTAGGTTTTGTTATTTATTTATTTATTATTTTTTGTATTCTCCTAGTTTTTAAATTCACTTACTATTTTTATAATTATATTTGTGATTTATTTTTTAATGTTATTTTTATATTTTTTTAGTGTTTCATTCTATTTTGTATCTTAGATTTATTTTTTAATGTTATTTTTGTATTTCTTTAGTGTTTCATTCTATTTTGTATCTTACCATTCTTATATAATGAACGATCCATAATATTTTTTGAGCATTTTGCATTTTTCTTATGTAATTTTAGAGTTTATTGGTATTTTACTTGTTTATTACTATTAGTGATGTTTCTTTTGATGTATGTTGCTATGTTTTTTCTAGTTAATTATGTACTTAATGTTTTTTGTATTTATCTACATTTATAGTGTTACATGCTATTTACGATAATTCTTTTTACGGTTAGATTTTAAATTTTTATTGTGCTTTTTAGTCTTTCATGCTTTTTTGGCTTCTTTGGACTAATTCATACATTTTTTTATCTTAAATGATCCTAAATATTTTTGTAACTTTCATTGTAATTTTGAGTGTCTCTTGTTATTTTAGAAGTTCGTAGCACTTTAAGTATTTTTTACTATTTGTAAGTTTTATTGAAATAATATTTCTATATTTTGTTGGTAATTTAGGCGTTTTTACTATTTTTGGTGTTTGCTTGTATGTTTATATTGACTTACTATTTTCATGATACTTTTTACAATTTTTAAATTTTTTTTATTATTTTGCATGTTAAATATATTTTTTGTTGTTTTCATTTATTTTTACCATTTTTGTGTCTTGACTATTTTTTTTATAATTTTTGGAAAGTTAATATATTTTAAGTATACATTGCTATTTTTGGTATTTTTTAAATGTGTTAAACAATATTTTCTTATTCATTTATTTGTTTCTTACTATTTTTTTCGTATATAATACATAGTTTGTTTATTTTTGGATTTTTATGGTGTTTTTTATTATTTTGTAAAATTTTTAATTATTTTATCTATTTTTTAATATTGAACAATCCATACCACTTTTAGTATTTTTTGTATTTTTTGGTAGTTTATACAAATCTTATTATTTGTGATATTGTTTAATTACATCTTACTCTTTTTTGTTGATCATTTGTGTTTCTAAATATTTTTTTTATGTTTTCTTGTGTGTTTAGTGTCAATTATTTTTTTAATAATTCCCTTGCATTTTAATATTTCATATTATTTTGGGTTATTTTCATTGATTTATACCATTTTATGGCTTAAATAATCCCAACTATTTTTGTCGTTTCTTTGTATTTTTAGTATTTTTTAAATTATTTTTAGAAATTTATTGTAATTAAAGTATTTCTTTGTATCATTGAATGTATATTATATTATTTTTTTGTTCATCTATTAATTTTTTATTATTTTTTTTGGTATTTTCATTATATTGCTAGTTTCATTTACATTTTTTATAATTTTATTTATGATTTATTTTTTTGTATTTACCTTAAGTTTTTAATCATACTTACTATTTTTATAATTCTTTTTACTATTAGATTTTGAATTTTTATTAAGTTTTTCAATGTCTCAAAATTGTTTAATTTATTTTGATTGATTCTTATTACTTTTTCCTTAAACATTTTGAAATATTTTTTATTTTTTGTTTTGATTTTGAGTTTATCTTATTATTTTTGGATGTTTATGGCATTATAAGTATTTATTTTGATATTTGTGGTGTTTAGTTGAATTTATTTTTCTATATTATGTTGGCCATTTAAGAGTTCCATACTATTTGTTTATTTTCTTGTGTGTTTCTTATTATTTTTAAAAATTTATAATTTTGTAAGTATTTATTACTATTTGTGGTGTTTTTAGTGTATTTTACTATATTTTGTTGGTTATTTATTTATTTCTTATTATTTTTGTATTTTCTTACCTTTTTAGGTTCACTTATTATTTTTTATAATTATATTTATGATTTAGTTTTGAATGTTTTCGTGTTTTTTATTGTTTCATTCTATTTTGTGTCTTTTTAGGTGTTTCTTACCATTCTTGTATAATAAACGATTCAAAGTATTTTTTGCACTTTTGGCCAAGCTGAAATCGGCCAATTCGAGCCATTCTCAGGCCAAACCAAGCTCTCCCAACACCTCCAGGTCTTCCTAGAGTTGAATTAGAGTTGAAAGGTAAGCAAATTTGACTCCCCACTATAATTTCCAATCGGTGTTAGAGAGAGAACCGACAGAATTTCGATGATAAAATTCTCACTCAATTCGACATCAATTGATACAATTCTTGATCCTAGGAACAACCTCAGGACAAGCGCTATCTGCCTAGATTGAAAGCTCGGACCACCGTGCCTTCGTATGAAGTTGTAGGAACTCCAATCTAACTTTAATTTCAACTAAACTCACTTGATCGGTCAATTTGATGAAATCAAATTCGACTAAGTTAGAAGGTTGAAATTGGGGGAAAATTGAGGGAAATTTGGGAATTTCAAAAATTCGGGGGACTAAAGTGCAATTTCATAAAATTGAGGGCCAATTGGGCATGATAAAGATGTTGGAAGACCAATTGGGCAAATTTTGGAATTTTTGGGGCAAAACTTACCATTTTTGTAAAGTAGGGGCAAAATGGTAATTTTGGAAAAATAGGGGACCAAATTGAAATTTGGGAAATTGAATCCCTTTTTGTGAATTTGAATAAATTAAGGTCCCAAGGTAAATTTTAAAAGTTTTAGGACTTAATTTGAGGTAAAATTGGCATTAGGGACTTAAAGTTAAAGATACATAACTTTGGGGACATAATTACAAATAAATGAAAAGTTTGATTTTCTCATTCATTTGGAATGAATGAAAGCTATTAGGCCAAAGGATAATAAACAAGTATGTTCATATCGTGTAGGAACATGAAGTACCGGGAAAGTCATCTAAATCCAGTTCGCGTAAAGGCAATAAGCCGACGAAGAGGAAATTCACTACACTATCGGGTGAGTGGAATTTTTATATCATATATGGTTGGGATGATAAGCACCTTGAAAATGAAAACTCACTGCTAAGTGGTATTTTAAACACCACACCTGAGAGGAGTGATGTGAAAATCACGCGAAAAAACTACTTATCGGTTGTAAGTAGATCATATCAGGTTAGTATGATAAGACTTCATGAAAGGAAGTGGAAAACTCGCTTGTCTGTTATAAGCAGAGATGCCCTCATGCCCGGTTAGTATGATGGACAATTCAAAAGTTTATTTTGTCAGAAATGCTCTCCCGTGACTATGTGTCACTACTTAAAAATTTTGGGAGACTTTCTTGACGGGAGCTCGAATAGCTCATATAGGCTGGAGGCCTCTATTTTGGAACATGGGGGCTAATATGCCCGATTTTGAAAATCTCAAACAGTGGGCCCTAGGCTAGTTGGCACGAGCAAGAGCTTGTAAACAAACATGATTAATATGCCATGAAAACTTAAGTAAATGATTTGTTTGGTAATGATACCGAGACAGGATCGACATACTCAATTGACTAGTAGAAGCCCAAATGAAGAGCCCAAGAGAAGGTCCAGATTTAATTAATAAGGAGAGATTTATAAATATAAAAAATCTCTTAGGATAATATTAGGTAGTTAGATTAGATAAGGTTAGCTTATAACCATAATAGATTTTTTCCTCATTATGTGGGTCATTCGGTTGTTTTCTGAGCCTATAAAAGGCATACTCCACAACATTGGAGAGACACACCTTGGAATTTCAATCTTGTGAGTTTTGTCTTCTTTCTATCTTGAAAGGGCTTTTTGAACTTATCAGGTTTTTACCTATGGCGTTCAAGCAATCAAGACTTATCACCCGGGGTTTTCTAAGAGTTCTTCTTAGAGGATTTGGGTGTGGCGTCTACATATCTCATACCTTGTTTCTCACATAAACAAGGTATATTCCATCTTTTCGCACTTGCGTCGTGAAAGTCTAGGGATCATTGCCATATTTGGTGTAGGGTGTCGTCAGCATATTGGCGAGGTTCGCATCACCTTCATGATGAAGGATGTGTGTTGGGTTATAACACACCATGGTAATAAGAAATGGATACCAAAACTGAATTTGAGAATGAAACATTTTTTTAAAAAGAAAATAAGAAGTCTGGCACACTTTGATTCAAACATTTTCCCTAAAAATTAAATTTTGGAAACCCATTCATTGAGTTGTTGTACTCACCCCCTCCCTTATATCCCTTTTCAGGTAACTCAAGGAAAACCTACCCAAAGATCCAATAGAACTACACCTACAAGACAGGTATGTAAAAGTTTAAAATTTTAGCAGTTTTGATTTATGGTATTCTAGAAAATGTACAAGTTTAAAGGACGTCTTACTCCTCATAGTTTAAAGAATGGGGAAACCTTTAATAAACCGAGAGAGTGGCGGGTTGCTCACGGGGATCTGACCAAATCGGGTCGGGGCATAACAACTTGAGTGGTATCAGAGCTTGTTTCCTCGAATACATTATCAAAACTATATAATATAATATAATATCTAAGAGAAAATTTTAAAATTTTCAGATGGCTCCGAGGAGAGTAACCAAGAAACTAGAACTGGCATTACCAACACCACCCAACACTCTGTTCCTGTAGAGAGATCCCCCTAAAATACCCGAGAAGTCCCAAAGAACCAAGAGACATAAGTGGGAAGTATCCATAAGGTTGGTGCTAGGATTTGTTGAGGTCACAATCCTGAGTATGAAGGAAGCCAAGCCTAAGGCTAGGAATGCCATCAAGAGCTTATAACCTTATTAAGGAGAATGCTTGGCAAGAACCCAGTAGCTCCCCATCTGTTTTGTAAACATTTTTTTTTGTAGTGGGGCTAAGACCTCAACCTATTGTACTACCTCTCCAATAATAAAGAACTCCAAGTTCCTGAAACTAAATCTCTCAAAATGATGTGACCTTGCGCCTCAACTGTAGGAAGATTTTCCAAGGAAAAGTAACCAAACAAACCCGCATTACCTTAGACAGTATGGAGACTAAGGAGATTCCCATTCCAAATAAAAGAATGAATCAAGGGAATTATTAGGTGAAGAAAGCACGACAAAAAAAACCATCAAGGTAATTAAGGAGTTTAGGAGAATACTTGGAGTAACAATTGGGTAAGAAAATGACCTATTACAAGCTGTAAGGGAAATATGACATGAAGTGAAGAAATATCCCACACCACAAGGATTTAGAACAATACTTTCCAAGGATAACGCCCCCACATCTATAAGAATCTAGAAGGATGCCATCCCTAGAAACAGGACTCCTGCTTGGAATTTTAACCACATCTAGGAGGAAGTTCTTCAAGATCCTAGCATAGTGGCAGGAAGGAAAAAGGACTGAAGGTAGGACATCGATAAACCGCAAAATAGAACAAAAGGTTGCTGAAGAAAATTCTCCCTTAAATTTCCAGTCGTCTAGGAGCAAGGAAGGATGCACCTTCACAAGAAAAGACAAGCCGACTACAAATGGGATGTCTTGGGATGATAAGTGTGACCTGCTTTGGAAGAATCAAATAAGTCAAATTGGAGTTTCGGATAAACATAGTAGAAGAAAGCAAACCAAAATAACAAGATAGTCAAGGAGAATGAATGACGCCCTAAGGAGGACCGGGAAGTAGTAAGGACTACACCCTAAAATGGTCATTAAGGACAAGAAGACTTGAGAGACAACTGCCTCAAGATAATTAGACAAGGTGAATAGTAGAGGCAAGGAAGGTAACAAACTAACCCTCGTGGGGGTCATAGAGTAAGCTCTAGTGAAGAATGGAAAGATGGAAAGGCCAAACATTTGAAAAAGAAGGATGGAGGAGATCCTTGAAGAGATCAATAGCCAAGACCAAATTGATGACCAAACTCAGAGTTAGGAGAAGACTAAGTAAACCTCGCGCAAAGAGGTCTTGAAACAAACCATGTTTGAACATTTCCCAAGTAAGAAAACTTGTGTGGGATACAAGTAGAATTTAGGAAATGGTACAAGGACGTACCGCTAGATTTTCTAGGAAGGGTGCATGGGAAGGACGACATCAAAGGATGACATTTAATGATTAGATACTTCCAAAGAACAAATGAAAAAGGAATTTTGGGAGAAAGAGAAAGAATCCTACCAAGTAAGGATGCCCCGAAAAGGCATACGTATCCTAATTAAAAGGAAATGGAACCAACCGAAATAGAAAGAAAGATAAGCTCAAAACTGAAATGCTGGTTGAGATGGAAAGATCAAATACCAAGGAGTTGTTTTCTTTTGTCATGTTAATCCGAAATTCCTATTTGGCTTCATTGCTTTTTTTTCCAAGGTGATTCATTCCTGTAATCCCAATACAGCGTGTTTGTCGTCAAATGTTCGTCTTGTCTTCTCTTGTGGTTGCTCTCCTTTCTTTGCTCCCCATATTTAGAATTTTCTTCTTTCCAGGGAGAGTTCTCTTTGTTTTATTTATGGCTTATGGAGGTCCTACCTTTAGTCCCTTTTCTTTTTCTTCCTACCATTATGCTAGAATCTAGAAGAGCTTACTCTTGGATGTAATTGAAGTTCTGAGCATGAGTTGTATTTCTAAGGATGATATTGTTTCGGGTTTCCTATAGCTGTGGGGGCATTATTCTTGGAAAATATTGTCTTGACTCCTGGCGGTGTAGGACAGCTTTTCACTTTGTGTCATATTCCCCTATAGGTTAACTTGATTCCTGTCCTTGGTAGGGTTGGGCACTTCTCCACGCAATGTTCCTATTATTCATGCTTGTAATTATGTGAACATAAGTGGTTGCTCTTGGCATTTTTCTAGGGAATTGTTAGTTTTGGTGCTCCTTCATCCTTGAGTCTGGATACCTTAAGAGTTTTTCTTGTGGAGTCTTCTTTGTCAATTGATCACTCTAAGAGTCCTCTTAGATTTCTCGATTCCCTAATTAAATTTCCTTAACTTGGATGGGATTCTCCTTAGTTTCTATGGTAGTGCATGTTTATTTGGTCACTTTCTTTGGGGCCATCTTCCTTGAAGATCACATCATTTGAGGCACAGGATTTTTAGGAATTTGGAGTACTTCATTAATAGAGGAGTACATTATGTTGGGTGTTTTGGCCCTATTATAGAAAATGATCACAAAATAACTAGGGAGCTACGAGATTCTTGATAAGTGTCCTCCTATGTAAGGTTATATGCCCCTTTGCTGGTGTTTATGGCTTCACGCTTGACTTCCTTTATACTTAGAGTTGTGCCCTCAATAGGTCCTGGCACCATTCTCCGGGACAGTTCCCCATTTGGTCTTTTGAGATTCCTGCCATGCCTCAAGCATTTGGGAAGCTTCTAGGGTTGTCTTCCTACGAAGATAGGGTGTTGAGTAAAGTCATTCCTAGCTTTCTTGGTTCCTCTCCCGGGAGCCATTTGAAAATTTTAGAATAAATCCTATTAGTTTCTATATTTTCTAGTCTTGATTATGTATTCGAGGAAATATGCTCTGATACCACACAAGTTGTCACGCCCTAACCCGGTTTGGTCGGATCCCCATGATCAACCCACCACTCAGTTTATTAAAGGCTTTCCCCTTATATAGACCTTAAAGAATAAGGCGTCCTTTAAATCTGCACCTTTTCCTGGAATAAAATAAATCAAAATTGCATAATATTTTAATTTCATCATACCTGTCTCACAGGCTTCTTAGTTGATGGTCTTTAAGGATAGGTTTTCCAGAATTTTTTGAAAGGGATATAAGGGAGGGGTGAGTACGACTACTCAATGAATGGATTTTCAAAACTTTTAACTTTTAGGAAAAAGATTTGTATTGGAAAGTGCCAAACTCCTTTCTTTCAAAAATCCTTTCATTTCAAATCTCAGTTTTTACCATTATTTCTTATTAATTACGGTGTGTCATCACCCAACACACATCCTTCATCATGAAGGTCAAACACACATTCGTAGAACAGCCCATTCACTGAATCCACATGTGGTGTTGGAGCGACTTTACTGGCCACCTAGATAGAAGCACGTCAACTTCTACCCTAAGAATGAGTGGATGTACGCGACACCCGACCCTCAATCCTGAAATCAATTCTCCGTGTCTGTATGAGGACAGAGACCTCATCCCGTCCCCACCCCAATCTCATGCACTTGGTGCTACTCCAAATTTTGCATGGTCACCTGGTACGACGAACTGCCCTTATACCCACCAGGTCGTCCAGTGCCCTTAGGACGCATCACTACCCCTCTTGGGCATCTTGATGGTCCCGTAATCACAGTGCATGCACAATCAATATTTTCTTATCATGCCATGTAATCTGTGGTGCCACTGGTCCAACGGCCCCGACCCTCAATTCAACTCGCAGTTGTTTGTCTTGACTGGTCCGTCGGCCTGTCAGGTTGCACTGTCGCTAGTTAACTGAGTATGTCGGTCTTGTCTTGGTACCATAGCCAAACAATTCCTTTATTTAAAGTTTTATGGCATATAACTCATGTTTGTTTATGAGCTCCTACTCGTGTCAACTGGCATTGGGCCCACTGTACGTGATTTTCAAAATCAGGCACATTAGCCCCAAAGTTCCAAAATTGAGGCCCCCGGCCTATAAGAGCTATTCGAGCTCCCGTCAAGAAGGTCTCCTAAATCGTTTAAGCATTGGCACACAGTCAGAGAAGAGCACTTCCGACAAAAATATATTTTCAACTGTCCATTATGCTGACCGGGTATAATGACATCTCTGCTCATAACCGATGAATGGGTTTCAACTTCCTTTGAGGAAGTTTCATCATACCAACCGGGTATGATCTACTTACAACCGGTAATAAGTTTTTTCGCATGTTTTTCACATCACTCTTCTATGTTGTAATGTTTAAAATACCACTTAGTATTGGGTTTTCATTTCGAGGTACTTATCATCCCCAACCGGGTATGATATAAAATCCCACTCACTCGTTAAGGTAGTGAATTCCACTAGACCGGTTCTTTGTATTGATGTAAGCTTGTCCTTGCTGGCTTTCTTGGTACTTCGTGTTCCTATACGATATGAACATCTCGGTTTATTATCCTTTGGCCTAATAGCCTTCATTCATTCCAAATGAATGAGAAAATTAAACTTTCATTTATTTGCAATTAGGTCCCTAAAGTTATTTCTCTTTAAGTCCCTAATGCCGGTTTTTCCTCAAATTGAGTCCTGAAACTTTTAAAATTTATCATAGGATCTCAATTTATTCCATTTCACAAAAAGGGGTTTAATTTCCCTAAATTTCCAATTTGGCCCCCCAACCTTTCCAAAATTACCATTTTACCCTTCCTTTACAAAAATGGTAAATTTTACCCCAAAAATTCTAAAATTCCTCAGTTGTCCCTCTAACACTTTTATCATGCCCAATTAATCCTCAATTTTAGGAAATTGTATTTCGCTCCTTCGAATTTTCGAAAATCCCCAAAATTTCTCGAATTTTCCCTCCAATTCCAACTTCTTAACACAATCGAATTTGATTTAATCAAATTGACCAATCAAACACTTCCAATTTTGAAATTGAAGTTGAAATTAATTTCAACATGTTCATATGATTCTCTAGTAATTTGAATCGCAAGTTTTAACGTCGGAATGAGCTCAAATGAAGCTTCGCCGTAAAATGGACTGTGGAGAGAGAAAGCTTCGATTACTCATCAGTGAGGGAGCGACAGTCTGAGCTTTCTATCTGGGTAGGTAGTTCTCGTCCTGAGGTTCATCCTAGAATCAAGAATCACACCAATTGATGTTGAATTGAGTTAAAATTTCATCATCAAAATTCTGCCGGTTCTCTCTCTAGCACCGGCCGAAAATTGCGTAAGGGAGCCGAATTGGCTTACCTTTCAGTCCTAATTTGGTTGTGGGAGGGATGAATAAGTGTTGGAAGGGCTTGGTTTGGCCTAAGGAGGGCTCAAAATGGTCGATTTCAACTCGGCCAAAATAGGGCAGCTTCGGTCTGTCGGAGCTGCTTCACTGTTTCATCATGCCGACACTTCTCCGGCGACCCTCGGAGCAAACGGAGACTACAAGCGTGTAACTGACTTCTACTTGGTTCTAAAGAACCCAACCTCACCTCCTTTGGCTTAGAAATGACCCTATATTAGAGCTCTGGTTCGAGCTTCACCGAAAAACTAAGCAGCTGAGAGAGAGTGAGCTTTTCAGGTGTGAAGAACATGAATGGAGAGGGGCTCTTCATATAGGGAGCTCGGGGACTCGTCGGCCATCCGTTTGGAACCTTTATGAGAGGAATTGATGGCTGGAAACATATTGAATGGAGACATTTCTTCTTCATCGGCATCACTTTAATTTTCCAGCGAGTGAACAGTACTGTCATCTGAAGGAAGAAGACGACACTATTCCGAACCGGGTTCAAAGCTTAAACCGGCTGGTTCACCCCTCATTGCAACGAGTTTTTCAAATCTAAAAATTCCTAAATTCATCTAAATTCAATTTCTATCCAATGGTGGTCTCAAATCTCAAATTTGAATTATTTAATCTACCTAGAAAAATAAATCTAGAATTCGGTTTAATAGTGGTTCAAACCGGTTCAAACCAGTTCAATCCGGTTCACCTAAACCTGTTTGGTTTTCATCTCCAATTCACCATAAAGTTCTTTTTCCTGACTTTTTGGCTCCTTAGGTCACTTAGGGTCCATAAAATTCCCTGTTTACTATCTCTCTATTAGTTCTGGTTCATAAATCGACTCAATTTTTAAACTGGTTTAATTCAGTTTGGGTCCGGTTCACCTGAACCAGTTTGGTTTTTCTATCCCACTTTGTTCTAAGGTTCCTTCCCAAGGTTTATAAATCTGTTTAGGTCACAAGGGAGTTGAATTTCTCTAATTTGCTCGTTCCCCAATAAATGGGTTTTTGAACAGGTTCGATTTTCTTACTCAGTTTCACCGGTTCTTTTCCCGATTTTCCCTAACTCAAAAGGGCGGGGTTTACAATAGCACCCCAAGTTCCAAAACTGAGGCCTCCGGCCTAACAGAGCTATTCGAGCTCCCATCAAGAAGATCTCCTAAACCATTTATGCAGTGGCACACAGTAGGGGAGAGCACTTTTGACAAAAATATATTTTCAACTATCCATCATAACAACCAAGTATGAGGATATCTTCGCTCATAATCAATGAATGGGTTTTTCACTTCCTTCGAGGAAGTTTCATCATACCAACCAAGTATGATCTACTTACAACCAGTAAGTAGTTTTTCTGTGTCATTTACTATCACTCCTCTAAGTTGTGATGTTTAAAATACTACTAAGTAGTGGGTTTTGAGTTCAGAGGTATTTATCATCCCAACCGGGTATGATATAAAAATCCCACTCACCTGATCATGCAGTGAAATTCCTGTTAGCTTTCTTATTGTCCTTACTCGAACTCGTCTTAGCTGGCGTTCTCAGTATGTCTTGTTTCTACACAATATGAAGATTTTTGTTCATTATTCTTTGACCTAATAGGCTTCATTCATCCCAAATGAATGAGAAAACCAAATTTTCCTTATTTACAATTAGTTCTCTAAAGTTATTTTTCTTTAACTTTAAGTCCCCAAATGCCAGTTTTCCTCAAATTGAGTCCTGAAACTTTTAAAATTTATCTTAGGACCTCAATTTACTCAAATTCACAAAAAGGGGTTTAATTTTCCAAATTTCCAATTTGGTCCCCCAACTCTTCCAAAATTACCATTTTGCCCTTCCTTTAGAAAAATGGTAAGTTTTACCCCAAAAATTCTAAAATTTCTTAATTGGCCCTATAACATTCTTATCATGCCAATTGACCCTCAATTTTATAAAATTGCATTTTGGTCCTTCGAATTTTCAAAAATTCCTAATTTTCCCCTAATTTCAACTTCCTAACACAAACGAATTTGATTTCATCAAATTGACTGATCAAACACTTCTAATTGTTAAAATTGAAGTTAGATTGAAGTTTCTACACCTTCATACGATTCAATTGCACTTTGAATCATGCGATTTGGTGCTAGAATGAGCTCAAACAGAGCTCCACCGGAAAACTGGACTTACAGAGATAAAGTTTTGAAAGCTTACAGTCGATAGTTCGGCAGTCTGAACTTTCAATCTGGGTAGATAGCTCTCATCCTAAGGTTCATCCTAGGATCAATAATTGCATCAATTGATGCTAAATTGAGTTAGAATTTCATCATCGAAATTCAGTTGATTCTCTCTCTAGCACCGGTCAGAAATTGTAGAGGGGAGCTAAATTGGCTTACTTTCAGCTCTAATTAGCTGTAGGAGGGTTGTAGAGGTATTGGGGAGGCTTGGTGTGGGCTGAGATGGGCTCAAATTGGCTGATTTCAGCTCGACCGAAACAGGGCAGCTTTGGTCCGTCGGAGCTGCTTCACTATTTGATCACGCCAGCGCTTCTCCGACGACCCTCGGAGCAAATGGATACTACAAGCGTGTAACTGACTTCTCCCCAATTCTAAAGAACCTGACCACACCTTCTTTGGCTAAAAAAAGACCTAAAGTCAGAGCTTTGGTTTGAGCTTCGCTAAAAATTGGAGTAGTTGAGAGAGAATAGAGTTTTCAGGTGTGGAGAGGATGAATGAGGAGGGGCTCTTTATATAGGAAGCTCATGGACTTCTTGGTCATCTGATTGGCACCTTAATGGCGGTCATTCATTGCTTGAAACTCCCTGGCCAGTGACTTTTCAGCTTCGCCGGTGCCGTGCAATTTTTTGGTGAGTGAACAGTGCTGTCATCTGAAGGAAGAAGACGACACTGTTCCGAATCGGGTTCAAAGCTTAAACCGGCCGGTTCACCCCAAATTCAACTAAAATTTTCAAATATAAAAATTTCTAAATTCATCTAAATTTATTTTCTATCCAATGGTGGCCTCAAATCTCAAGTTTGAATTTTTTAAGCCACCTAGAAAAATGAATTTAGAATCCGGTTCAATAGTGGTTCAAATCGGTCCAAACAAGTTCAATCCGATTTGGATCCGGTTCACCTGAATCGGTGTGGTTTTCATCTCCAATTCATCCTAAAGTCCTTTTTCATGGCTTTTATTACTCCTTAGGTAATGTAGGATCCATAAATTTCCCGGTTTTCCCTCTCTATATTGGTTCTAGTTCATAAACCGACTCGGTTCATTAATCAGTTGAATACGACTAGATCTGGTTCATCTGAACCGGTCTAGTTTCTCTCTTCCAATTTGTCCTAAGGTTCTTTTCCAATATTTTATGAACCGTTTGGGTCACTCGAGAGTTTTAAATTCCCCAAATTTCTAGTTCTCTAAATATTGGGTTTATGAACTAGTTCAGTTTTTCTCACTCGGTTTGACCGGTTCTTTTCTCGGTTTCCTTAATTTAAAAAGGGTGGGGTTTATAGACATAATCAATCAACTAGAGGAGGTATGACATGATATGTCTTCGGACTAGTCAAGACAAACAATTGTAGGTCGAGTTGAGGGTCGGGGCCGTTCGACCAGTGGCACCACAGATTATATGGCATTATGTGAAAAACTGTTGATTGTGCATGCACTATGTTACGGGACCTTCAAGATGCCTAAGAGGGGTAGTGATATGTCCTAGGGCTCTAGATGACCTGGTGGATATAAGGGCAGTTAGTCGTACCATAAGTCTTGTGAAACTTGACATAGCTTCATTCGCATGAAACCGGGGTGGGGACATGATGAGGTCTCTATCCTCATACGAACACAGAGTATTTTGATATGAGGGTAGGACGTCAGAGACGATCACTTAGACTTCGGGTAGAAGTCAGAGACATCTATCAGGGTGGATGGTAAAAATACTCCGATCCATAAGTGGGTGTAGTTCGCGTAACTACATCTCACAAATGTGTGTGTGATCCCTCCATGATGAAGGGTGTGTGGTTTGTGAACACACCAAATATGGAAATGGAAAAAGGTTATGAAAACCTTAGAAAGGATTTGAGAATCCTTGGAAAGTAATTGGTAAACCTTGGGAAAAGGTGTTGAAAACCAGAATTTGAGAAAAGAATGTTTTAAAAGAAAATAAGGAGTCTGGCACACTCCAATTCAAACTCTTTTATAAGAAACTCATTTTTCAAACACCCATTCACTAAGTTGTCGAACTTACCCCCTCCCTTTACCCCTTTTCAGGAAACCAAGGGAAAACCAACCTTAAAGATTTATCGGTAGCCAAACCTTAAGGCAGGTATGTAAAATTTATATTCAGTTTTGATTAATGTTATTACAGGAAAGGTACAGGTAAAAAGGATGCCTTACTCCCCACGGTTTAGAAGAGGGAAAATCGTGAATAAACCGGGAGAGTGGCGGGTTGTTCACGGGGATCGGACCAAACCAAGTCAGGGCATGATACCCTCTCTCTAAACATTTTTAGGAAGGAACACGACTACGCCCGACTCTTCGTCCCTAGATCCCAGCCCATGTATAAAGATTTAAAGTTCCATATTTGTTTAATATTGTCCAAGGAAAACATGATAGGTACCATGCCTGACTCTCTTTGATCTCCTAGAGGAGTCCCCCTTAGAGGCCTGGGAGAGTGGTGGGTTGTTCACAGGAACTCGACCAAACTGGGTTAGGGTATGACAACTTTGGTGGTATTAGAGCATGTGTTTTCCCAGATACAATATCAAGACTTTATAACATAAATACTAATCAAAGAAAATTTTATCCCAGCTATGGCACCCAAGAGAGGAGCTAAGAAAATGAGGGCGACAACCGATGATTCCGCTGGAAACTCTCTCCCGAAAGTAGAACTCCCAGTAGCGACATCAGTTCCATAAGGCCTCATCTCTCAATACTAGAGGCTATGTGAGGAATCTACAATGGTGTTCGGGGAACCCCACCTTAGCGACAAGCCCCACCTGGATTCCAAGTCTTAGACCCACCAAGAAGAGGTCCAATCTCAGGCCCCTTCCGCACCTATACCACCCCTCTTCGACATCCCCAAGTACCTCAACACACTCCAAAAACTAGGGTGAAAGCCCTTCTATGGAGAGAAGGAGGTCGGGGCTGCCATGGACTGGTTGGCGAGCCTCAAAACATTTATGGGGATCATTAGGATACCATTGAAGGAAATGGAAACACTGGAAGAATTCTTCCTAGAGTCAAACGCGAAGTGGTGGTGGGATAATGTGAGGAGCCTCTTCCCAACCACACCTACCTAGGAAGAATTCGAAGGAAGGTACACGGAAGAGTACCTGGCTCCCCACTTGATCAACGAAAAGAAGGTGGAAGAGTACCTGGTTCACTTAGGGTAGGTGTCTATTTCAGGGTTATGTGTAGAGGATTGGATTTCACAGTGAATTTCCTAGGGACTCTCCTTCCTACATGATAGTTAAAGTTTTATTAATGTCAGGGCATAGTATTGATAATGTTTCAAGGGAACTTGGCTTTAATACCACTCAAGTTGTCACACACCGACCCAGTTTGGTCAGATCCCCATGAACAACCCGTCGCTCCCTTAGTTCAAGAGGGGTTTCCCCCTTCTTTAATTCAAGAGGAGCCAGGCATAATCTCAACCTCATTCCCTAGAATAACATATATCAATAATAATGCAAGTTTAAGAGAAGATTAACTATACCTGACAAAGGGTAAATCCTGGTGTTATCCCTAGTCATTCTCTATTCATGAAAAGGGATAAAAGGGTAGGTGAGTTTCTACAACTCAGTGAATGGGAGATTTAAAAAGAGTTTCAATTCATTGATGGTCTCAATATGGATATAAGAGACCAAATGGGGATTTTGGGATGCCCCACCAACATGGTGCACTTGTGCGAGCGGCTGGTCCAAACAAGGTGCCGCAGGATGGAGATGGGGGTGAAGGGAGAACAGGGGGTAGAGCAGTAGAGGAGGCCTGAGAGAATAGGGCCGACCATGATGGGGGAACCGACCAAGGTTCCCATGAAGGGAGGAGGGCCACAACGGTCACAGGGAGGTAAATGCACCACATCCAAGTAGAAGCCCATACTACTCCCGATGCTAGAGAAACCATGAAGGGGCGTGTGTAATATGCTACTGATGTGGATAGTCCAGTCACTTCATCCGGAATTGCTCAAGGACATGGGACAATGCTCCACCACCAATGCCCACTAGAGTCCCAACTTGGGTCTACAACCTAACCCAGGAAGAAGCTCAGAAGGACCCTAGCATGGTGGCTGGTACATCCCAACCCCCCTCATAAATCGAGTCTGTAGCTTGGAGTTTTGTAGTCACCTTTCAATTAAATAAAATACATTCCCTTAAAAGTTTCAACTCAGGGGCAGAGTAATCTTTTATCAAGGAAACCTTAGTCTTGGAGCTCCTTAAGGGACCCTCTCCTCTCCTGTCACCCCTCCACATCCTCACACCACTAGGAGAGACACTTGAGGGCCACAAGTACCCGAAAGCCTGCGAAGTGCAAATAGGAAGAACCGCCATAGAGGCTGACTTGATTCCTCTTCCACTAAGAGAAGTAGAGGTCATCCTGGTAATGGATTGTCTGAGCACACATCATGCCTAGGTAGACTACAGAAAGAAAAGGATAACCTTCTGCACCCTTGGGAAGGAGGAGGCAATATTTGAAGGAGATGTGGGAAGAGCCGGAATACACCCGGTATCCTGCATAGAGACACAAGACTTACTACGAAAAGGATGTAAGGTATTCCTCACTCAGATCACTTGCAAGGATTCACTGGAGAAGGAGTTAGCTGAAATCCCGATAGTCAACCATTATCCCGACGTCTTCCCAGAGGAACTACCCGGCCTACCCCTGGATTGCTAGCTAGAGTTCGTGATTGAAGTGGTGCTAGGGACCCACCCCATATCCCAAGCACCCTATCATATGGCGCCCACATAACTTAAGGAGTTGAAGGACCAGTTAGACAAACTCTTAGAGAAAGGTTTTATATGCCCAAGCCAATCCCCATGGAGTGCACCAGTTTTGTTCCTCAAAAAGAAGGACGGAAGCATGCGACTCTACATTGACTACTGAAAATTGAACTAGGTGACAATTAAGAATAAGTACCCTCTCCCCAAGATAGATGACTTATTTGATGAGCTAAGAGGGGCAGACTACTTCTCCAAGATCGATCTATGGACGGGTTATCATCAACTAAAAATAATATATATCAATAAAAATGTAACTCGGAATAATTAAGCATATCTGACAAAGGGTAAGTCCTGGTGTTATACCTAGTCATTTCTCTATTTCCTAAAAATGGGTAAAAAGGGTGGGTGAGTTTTTACAACTCAGTGAATGGGTAATTTAAAAAAATATAAAGTTTCAATAAAATAGTTTTTGAATTGGAGTGTGATAGACTCTTTATTTCCTTTAATATATTTTATCCTCAAAATCTCAGTTTTCAAAGTCATTTCTCATCATTAACCACAAATGGTGTGTTTATTAACCAATACACACCTTTATCATTAAGGGATAACACATTCGTAGGGTAGCACGTCCACTACATCCACTTGTGGCATCAGAGCGACTTTATTGGCCAACTTTCATTCTTTTGGTTTTCCTTGGGATATATAGTCTAATCCTTCTTGTTTTCCTTCTTTAAGTCTTTCCTTAACCCTTAGACTCTCACTAGTCCCATACTTTTTTATGCTCTCCTCCCTTGTTCCAAACTTCTCCTTCCTTTCCTTAGTTAGGATTTGTCTCACTTGGGTGAACTCTAAGAATCTCTTCTTTACCAAATTTTATTGTACCTTTGAGGGAAAATCTTAAAGGCCAAGGTTAACTAGAAATAACCTATTTTCCTTCCTTAGGTGATTTTCTACCTTTTACTTTATTAGCATGCTCTTTTTGCTTGAATTTATCAAGGAGACTCAAAAGTTTTATCAAGAAAAATTAACTTTCATTAAAGAAACATTTTCTTACCATACTTGGCTTATTACAAAAGTTTTCTACCCCCTAATCCCTTGGGGTCATAGGCCGAGAACTAGCTTTAGAACGGTTGTGGGACTCTTGATCAGATGATTCTAAGGAACTAGTTGGGGTCCATTTGTATTCTCTTATGGGATGAATTTCATGTATGGGCTCCAATCCGTACCACCTTAATACCTCTACCTCGCACTCATATGTCCACTTCATCCATTGGGAGGGATTAAAGTTGGAATGAGTAGGTGGGGATACTTGGTGGACTTTAATGAAGGTGGCATACGCATCCTAGTAGTTGTCTGAGGCCTCCTTCTTGGTTGGATTCCTCTCTGGTTGTTGTGGGGCTAGAGGAGGGGTTAGGTTCCTAGGAGAAGGTATAGGTTCCTCTTGCCTTGGAGGAGGGTATATGATGCCTTCTGGTTCCAATAAGGCTCCCAACATTTATGATAATCTTCCACCATGTCCTTGGGTACTCTTTTCTCACCTTTTAAGAATCTCTGAACGGCTGCCTCCCTTGGGGTAGGTGTCTTTTTTAGGGTTTTGGGTGGAGGATTGGATTTCAGAACGAATTTCCTAGGGATTCTCCTCCCTACATGAGAGTTAAAGTTGGATTAATGTTAGGAGATAATATTGATAATGTTTCAAGAAGACTTAGCTCTGATACCACTCAAGTTGTCACGCCAGACCCAGTTTGGTTAGATCCCCATGAACAACCCGCCGCTCTCTTGGTTCAAGAGGGGTTTCCCCCTTCTTTAATTCAAGAGGAGTCGAGTGTAATCTCAACCTTGTTCCCTAGAATAACATATATCAATAAAAATGCAACCCGTAATAATTAAGCATACCTAACAAAGGGTAAGGCATGGTGTTATCCCTAGTCATTTCTCTATTTCCTAAAAATGGGTAAAAAGAGTGGGTGAATTTCAACAACTTAGTGAATGGGTAATTTAAGAAAAAAATAAAGTTTCAATAAAATAGTTTTTGAATTGTAGTGTGCTAGACTCCTTATTTCCTTTAATATATTTCATCCTCAAAATCTTGGTTTTCAAAATCATTTCTCATCATTAACCACAAATGATGTGTTTATCAACAAACACACACCCTTCATCATGAAGGGATCACATATTCATAGGGTAGCACGTCCACTGCACCCACTTGTGGCATCAGAGTGACTTTACCAGCCACCTAGATAGAAGCCCATCCACTTCTACCCTGAGAATGAGTGGATGTATGTGACATCTGACCCTTAATCCTGTAAAGAACTCCGTGTCCATATGAGGACAAAGACCTTATCCCGATCCCACCCCAGTCTCATGCGCATGAAGCCATGTCGAGCTTTTCTGACTACTGTCATGACAATCTGCCCTAATCTCCATCATGTCGTTTAGTAGCCCCTATGATGCATTACTACCCCTCTTGGACATCTTGAAGGTCCCATACCTCAGTGCATGCACAAAACAATAGTTTTTCTCTTAATCCATTTAATCTTTGGTGCCACTGGTCCAATGGCCCCGACCCTCAACTCGACCTGCAGTTGTTTGTCTCGACTGGTTCGTCAACCTATCTTGTCGAACTACCACTAGTCCATCAAGTATGTCGATCCTGACTTGGTACCATGGCCAAACACATCATTCATTTAAAATTTTCATGGCTTAAACTCATGTTTGTTTATGAGCTCCTGCTTATGCCAACTAGCCTTGGGCCCACTGTACGAGATTTTCAAAATTGGGCATTTTAGCCCCAAGTTCCAAAATCGAGGCCTCTAACCTATCTGAGCTATTCGAGCTCCCATTAAGACGGTTTCCCAAAAAGTTTAAGCAATGACACATGGTTAGGGGAGAGCACTTCCGACAAAATATTATTTTCATCTATCCATCACACCAACTGGGTGTGAGGACATCTTCGCTTTTAACCGATAAGCAGGTTTTTTACTTCCTTCCAGGAAGTTCATCATACGAACCGAGTATGATCTACATACAACAGGTAAGTAATTTTTCTACGTAATTTCCACATCTTTCCATTTAGGTGTGATGTTTAAAATTTCATTTAGTAGTGGATTTTTATTATCGAGGTGCTTATCATCCCAACCGGGTATGATGTAAAAATCCCACTCACCCGTGAATGTAGTGAATTCCTATCAATCGACTTTTTGCCTCTACGCGAGCTTGTTTTGGTTGGCATTCCGGGTATTTCATGTTCCTACACGATATGAACATCCTTGTTCATTATCCTTTGGCTTAATGGCCTTCATTCATCACGAATGAATAACATACCCAAAACACTATTCACCAAAAACACTATTCATGGCCAAGTTCTGTAAAAACTTTAACATTGGAATTCACACTATGCAAGTCATCAATTAAGGCATGATTTGATCTAGGGAGGATCCCCACGACGAGAGCAACACAATGGTAGCCAAAGCACCGGTGTCACACCCCGACCTAGTTTAGTCGGATCCCCGTGGACCAACCGCCACTCTCTTGTTTATAAAAGATTTTCCCCTTCTCTAAATCGCGAGGAGTAATGCATCCTTCTTATCTGTATCTTTCTTAGAATAACATTAATCAAATCTGAATATAAATTTTTACTTATGTCTTAAGGTTCAACTACAGTAAGATCTTTAAGGTTGGTTTCCTGAAAAGGGGTAAAGGGAGGGGGGTGAGTTTGACAACTTAGTAAATGGGTGTTGGGTGCGCGTTTTCACTAAAATAACTTTAATCAGAGTGATTCAAAATCTTTATTTTCTTTAAAAACATTCTTTCCTAAAGTTCTGGTTTTCAAAACGTTTTTCCAAGGTTTACCAATTCTTTTCTAAGAATTCTCAAATTTTTTACAAGGTTTTCATAACCAATTTCCCATTTTCATATTAGGTGTGTTTCACAAACAACACATGCCCTTCATCAAGAATGGTATACACACATATTCATGAGATAAAGTTACGCCAACTGCACCCACTTGTGGATCAGAGCGTCTTTACCATCCACTCTAATAGAAGTCTCTGACTTCTACCTGGAGTCTGAATGAACATCTCTGATGTTCAACCCTCAAACCCAAAATAATTCATTTCCATATGAGGATGGAGACCTCATCCTGACCCCACCCCAGTCTCATCGCATGAAGCTATGTTGAGCTTCCCTAACTATTGGTACGACAATCTGCCCTTATCTCCACCATGTCCTCTAGTAGCCCCTAGGACGCATCACTACCCCTCTTGGGCGACTTGATGGTCATGAAACTCAAGTGCATGCACAAACAATAATTTTCCATATAAGCCATTAATCTTTGGTTCCACGGTCCAACGGCCTCGACCCTCAACTCGACCTGCAGCTGTTTGTTGCACTACCGCCAGTCCATCGAATATGTCAGTCCTATCTTGGTACCATGGCCAAATCACATTATTCATTAAAATTTTCATGGCTTAATATCATATTTGTTTACGATCTCCTATTTGTGCCAATTGGCCTTGGGCCTACTGTACGAGATTTTCAAAAAATCGGGCATTCTAACCCCCAAGTTCTAAAATCGAGACCTCCATCCTATCAGAGCTATTTGAACTCTTGTCAAAAAGGTCTCCCAAAATCTTTAAGTAGTGGCACACAATCAGAGGAGAACACTTCTGTCAAAAATAACTTTTCATCTGTCCATCACACCAACCGGGTATGAGAACATCTCCGCTCATAACCAATAAACAAGTTTTCTACTTTCTTCTAGGAAGTTCATCATACGAACTGGGTATGATCTACTTACAACTGGAAAGTAGTTTTTTTGCGTTTTTCTCACATCACCCCAACCAAATGTGATGTTAAAATCCCACATAGTAGCGGGTTGTCATTTCCGAGGTACTCATCATCTCAACCGGATATGATGTAAAAATTTCCACTCACCCGTTAATCGTGACGTGTTCGTCCTTGGTTGATTTTCCAAATAGACGTGAGCTTCTCTTGCTGGCATTCCTATCCTTCATGCTCCTACACGATTTGGACATCCTTGTTTATTAACATTTGGCATAATAGCCTTAATTCCTCATGTATGAACAAAATGCCCAAACTTTTCAGTTATTTGCATTTAGTCCCCTAAAGTTCTTTTTCCTTTACTTTAGGTCCCTAATGCTAACTTTTCCCCAAATTGAGACCCGAAACTTCTAAAATTCACTTTGGGTCCTCAATTTATATAAAATCACTTAAGGGGTTCAAGTTTCCCAAATTTCCAATTTGGTCCCCAACTTTTTAAAAATTACCATTTTGCCCTTACTTTACAAAAATGGCAATTTGACCCCAATAAATTTCAAAAATTGACCAATTGGTCCTCTAACATCCTTTTCATGGCCAATTGACACTCAATTTTGGGAAATTGTACTTTGGTCCCTCAATTTTACGAAATTCCCAATTTCCCCCAAATTTTCCCCAATCCCTTTTAAATTGGCTGAATTTGATTTCATCAAATTAACCATTCAATCAGAGTTAATTGATCAATTGAAGGTATGGATCAGTTCCTACACTTCCACATAATTCAATGGAGCTTTGAATCGCGTCATTTGGGTTCGAATTGAGCTCAAACGGAGCTTCACCGGAAAATTGAACTTAGAGAGAGAAAGCTTCAAAAGCTTATTGTCGGAGGTGCGATGGTACGATCTCTCTATCGAGGAAGATATCTCTCTTCCTAAGGTATCTTCTAGGATCAAGAATTCCTACAATTTACCCCAAATTGAGAGAGAATTTTGTCATTGAAATTCTGTAGTTCTCTCTCTAACTCTGACCTGCAATGACTGAAAAGGGCTGAATTGGCTTACCTTTCAGCTTAATTGAGGTTGTCTAGAGGATGTAAGGATGTTGGAAGAGCTTCGTTTGGCAAGGGGAGGGTTGAATTCGGCTGATTTCAGCTCAGCCGAAACAGGGCAGCTTCAGTCCGCCGGAGCTAGTTCACTGTTTGATTATGCCAACGCTTCTCTAGCGATCCTTGGATCAAATGGAGGTTGCTATCAGATAGATGAATTCCTGGGAGTCTAAAGAGCCCGACCTCACCTTCTAAGGTTGAGAAAAATGCCCAAGTCGAAGCTCTGGTTCGAGCTTCACCGAAAAATGGAGTAGTAGAGAGAGAGAGGAGTTTTCAGGTGTGAGAAGGATGAATGGAGAGTAGCTCTTTATATAGCTGTAAACATTATTTTTTAAATGGGGAATATTTATTACTACATTATGGTATTTATTCTCATTAAATTTGAAAATTTATGGGTATTTATGGGTATTAATTCCAATAATTTAATGTAGGTATTAATTTATGGGTATTTATTCAATAATGGTATTAATTCCTCAACTCTCAAATCCCTTTCTCCTTTATATTTGTTTGGAAATTAATTTTGTACCGGTATATATATACCCTTATATGTAAACATCTCTTTAACATATATATATATATATATTATTAATTATTATTTATATAATATTTAATTTCCGCTTAAATTTATTGGGAAAAATTGCTGACTAAAATTTCGGGTTACTAAAAACACGGTGTGACAACTACTTCCCACCTTTTTAAGAGTTCTATCCCCAAAACTTATTCAGTATCCTTTGCATAGGAAATAACTTCCCTTGATATTAACTTGGAGTTTGTTTGACATGCTATCACTTCGGTTATTTTAACTTAGTCACTTTATAACACACACTTAAGGAATTTCTTTTCTTTTCCATTGCTTACTCATTCCATGGAGTTTATCCTAGATAAGCATGTCTTACCTGTGAGTTCAAGGGTATATCCTTAGGTTCACATCTTCCTTTGCTTAGGGCAAGATTCTTCCCCTTTAGGTTCTTACTCAAAATTTTAGGATTGGGAGTTTCAAGATGCCTAATCATTCTTGTATCTAGTCATTCTCTTTATCGTTAAAACCCTTAGCTTGGTGTTCTTTCGAGCGCTACGTACTTGCTTTCGTAGGTTTCGGTGTTATCACCTTTTTGTCTAATTTTAACCCTTCTTATATCCTTCCTCATTTTTAGTGGCGTCCTTTCATCAAGGACTTTCCTTTTTCTTAATCCATTCTTACTTGCTCATGATTATTTCATGATTTTTCATTCCAAGTTAAACCCTTTCGATCTATGTGTCGATTACATTGTTTGGGGAAGTTCCGTTCTTATGGTTTTGTTCTCTACTATGTCCCTCACAGTAGAGACTTCCACCTTAGGAGCTACGTGCTCAACCCTCTTACTGTTCCTTGAAGGTTTCTTTCTTCACACCCCTTTCTATATTAGGGCATTTGCCCACTTTGAATCCTTCTCTATCTAAAATTTTTGTTTCATCCCTTATTACTTACTTGAGACACTTCCAATTATCGGTCTTATTCTGTGTACTCCACACTATGCCCATCATTTTTTCCTACTTAGAGTGTAGTCTTTACTTCTTACCAATCCTTCTTAGGGTATCATTTATTCTTCTTGACCATCCTGTTGGTACTAATTGCTTCCTTCCACTAGGTTCGCTTGGAATCCCTATTTGGCTTCTTTGTTCTTCCAAAACAGGTTACACTTGGTTGTCCCGATATACCCTCAACCACTTATGCTTCTTTATGAGGTTTCTTGTTTCGGATTAAGCCTCTTATGATCCATTTGTCGGTTCCTTAGTTTGGGAATTTTCTTTTTAAGGTCTCACTTCCTACCTTCATCCTTTTACCTAGGGACTCCTGTCCTGATTCAACCTCCCTGACACTCTTTGAAGGCTTTCCTTTTGTCCTTATTATGGGTAGCCCACCCATTCTTACTTGTCATGTTATCCTTTGATGCTATCTTCATACTTACCCGTTCCTTGGTTTTAACTTACCCCTTGGGTCCTCCTAGTATGCTTCGCTCGGTTCTTTCCCCTCAGCATGCACTTCATTTCCTCATTCTTCATCACTTGGTCTATTACTTCTCAATCGGGAAATGTATGCCTCCCTAAGATTTCCTTTCCTGGGAGAACCCTTCCCATTCTTTCCCAAAATTCCTTTTTATTCATCCCTGAAGGTATCTAACCTTAAATTTACTTTCCTAACATTCTCATATGTCATCCTTCCTATTTCCCTTTCTTTGGAGATTTGGTGGGTACGTCCTTAGGAGTTTTTTTACTTGTATCTCATCACAAGTGTATTTTCGTAGGGAATGGAATTTTTATTTATTATAATAATAATGAATTATAGGGTTTTGGCTACATTTGTCTAGGGTAGTTGTGGTAAGTACTAGCTGTGGTACTAGGATCATTTTGTGCTTCCTCCTAGGTGAGGTTGTATACTCTGGTTGGTACCCTTGACGTAGTGGTTATGTCTTGTCCCCCGTTTAGTGTCCTTGGGTTTCCTTGAGATGGTTGATAGTTACTTCGTTGTGTATTACCTCGAAGGGTTGGACAACTCCTTGCAAAGTGTTCGAGCTGTCTGTATTTAAAGCATGCTCGACACGACCCTTCATGGCTTTTTTGGCACCTAGGGCAATAGGGGTTTCTCCTTTGTGGGGTTGTACTTGCCTCCCTTTGGGCATGATAACCATCATTTCTCCTAAAGGACCCTATTCTTGTCCCCTATTTCTGCCCACCAAGCTCCTTTTGACCTTTCTGGCTATTCTATCCTCCTTCTTCCTTCCGGTTGGCCTGTTCTATCCGACAGCGTCTGGTCTGTACAAGATGCTCACATTTATGGGCCATGCTGATGATGGTAGCCAAATCTGTGGGGTGTCCTAATACTCCCATTCAGTCTCGTATGTCCATGCTGAGACCATCCATGAACCGTTGGCAGATATCTACCGGTCCAGCTAAGTGTGGAGCAAAAGGTCTTAGCTTATTAAATCTAGTCTCATACTCTGAGATTGTGTGGAATCCTTGTTGGAGTTGGGAGAGTTCTTGCTTCTTCTCATTTATCATATGTGGAGCTAAGCATTTCTCTAAATACCTCTCCTCAAATTGTTCCCAGGTGGGGTGGTGGCATGCAAGCTTCTAACATTATCCCACCACCTCATCACACTAGCTTCCAAGAAAAACTCTGCCAGGATTACCATATCTACTGATGAAATCCTGACTATCCCCATGAGTTTCTTGATGTTGGTTAGCTAGTCCATAGCAGTTCCAACATCCTTTACTCCTAGGAATGGCTTACATCCTAGTTGTTAGAGGGTTTTGAGGTATTTGGGGATGTCAACTGTAGGAGGAACTTTAGAAGGAGGGGGATGAGATTGTACTTCCTCGGGCTTAGCTCGAGAGTTGATGTCCACCTCTGGAGCGAGGTTAGGCCGTCCAAACACTCAAGTGAATTCCTCATACAATCTCTAGTGTTCCGAGCTTAGTCAAGGTGGAACTGTCTAAGCTTCTTGGGGAGTCTCTACAAGAAGGGGTTGTTGGGTAGTGTCAGAAATTACGTCTCTTGTTCTCTTAGTTCCTCTCTTGGGAGCCATCTGTAATTTTAAGATTTATTCCCTACGGTTACTATGTTGTATAGTCTTAATAATCCATTCGAGGAAATAGGCTCTGATACCACTTAAGTTGTTATGCACTGACCCAGTTTGGTCGAATCCCTGTGGACAACCCACCACTCTCCCAGTTTATAAAAGGTTTTCACCTTCTCTAAACCGCGAGTAGTAAAACATCCTGGAATAACATTAATCAAAATTAAATATAAATTTTTACATACATGTTTTAAGGTTCAACTACAATCAGATCTTTAAGGTTGGTTTCCCTTGGTTTCTTGTAAAGGGGTAAAGGGAGGGGGTGAGTTCGATAACTCAGTAAATGGGTGTTGGGTGCGAGTTTTCACAAAAATAACTTTAATCAAAGTGTGTCAAACTCTTTATTTTCTTTAAAAACATTCTTTCCTCAAGTTCTAGTTTTCAAAACCTTTTTCCAAGGATTACCAATTCTTTTCCAAGAATTCTCAAATTCTTTCCAAGGTTTCATAACCTCTTTCCCATTTCCATATTAGGAGTGTTTCAAAAACAACACACACCCTTCAATGGGAAGGGTACACACACATATTCGTGAGATGTAGTTACGCCGACTGTACCCACTAGTGGATCGGAGCGTCTTTACCATCCACCTTGATGGAAGTCCCTGACTTCTACTTGGAGTCTGAGTGAACATCTCCGATGTTCAACCCTCAAATCCAAAATACTTTGTGTCCATATGTGGACGGAGATCTCACCTTGACCCCACCCCGGTCTCATGCGTATGAAGCTATGTTGAGCTTCCCTAACTGCTGGCACGACAATCTGCTCTTATCGGATGCATCACTACTCCATGCACAAATAATAATTTTCCATATAAGCCATTAATCTTTGGTGCTACTAGTCTAACGGCCCTGACCATCAACTCGACTTGGCTGTTTGTCTAGATCGGTCCATCGACCTATCTTGTCGCACTACCGCCAGTCCATCGAGAATGTTGGTCCTGTCTTGGTACCATGGCCAAATCACATCATTCATTAAAATTTTCATGGCTTAATATCATATTTATTTACGAGTTCCTACTCGTGCCAACTTGCCTTGGGCCCAATATATGAGATTTTCAAAAAATCAAGCATTCTAGACCCCAAGTTCCAAAATCGAGGTATCCGACCTATCAGAGCTATTCGAGCTCCCGTCAAGAAGGTCTCCCAAAATCTTTAAGTAGTGGCACATAGGTAGAGGAGATCACTTCTGATAAAAATAACTTTTCATTTTTCCATCACACCAACTGCGTGTGAGGACATCTCTGCTCATCACCGATAAGCGAGTTTTCTACTTCCTTTTAGGAAGTTCATCATACCAACCGGGTATGATCTACTTACAACCGCTAAATAGTTTTTCTGTGTTTTTCTCACATCATCCCAACTAGGTGTGATGTTAAAATCCCACATAGTAGCGAATTTTTCGAGGTACTCATCATCCCAACCGGGTATGAAGTGAAAATTCTCACTCACCTGTTAATCGTGACGTGTTCATCCTCGGTTTATTTTCCAAATTGACATGAGTTTCTCTTGCTGGCGTTCCGTTCATTCATGTTCCTACATGATTTGGAGATCATTGTTTATTAACATTTGACATAATTCCTCATGTATGAACAAAATGCCCAAACTTTTCAGTTATTTGCATTTAGTTCCCTAAAGTTCTTTTTCCTTGACTTTAGGTCCCTAATGCTAACTTTTCCCCAAATTAAGTCTCGAAACTTCTAAAATTCACTTTGGGTCCTCAATTTATTCAAAATCACTTAAGGGGTTCAAATTTCCAATTTGGTCTACAACTTTTCAAAAATAACCATTTTACCCCTACTTTACAAAAATGGCAATTTGACCCCAATAAATTTCAAAAATTAACCAGTTGGTCCTCTAACATCTTTTTCATGTCCAATTGACACTCAATTTTGGGAAATTGCACTTTGGTCCCTCAATTTTTTGAAATTTCCAATTTTCCCCAAAATTTCCCCAATTGTCCCCCTTTTAAATTGGTCGAATTTGATTTCATCAAATTAACCATTCAATCAGGGTTAATTGATTAATTGAAGGTATGGATCAGTTCCTACACTTCCACATAATTCAATGGAGCTTTGAATTGCGTCATTTGGGTTCGAATTGAGCTCAAACGGAGCTTCGCTGAAAAATTGAACTTAGAGAGAGAAAGCTTCAAAAGCTTATTGTCGGAGGTGCGACCGTACGGTCTCTCTATCGAGGAAGATATCTCTCTTCCTAAGATATCTTCTAGGATCAAGAATTCCTACAATTGACCCCAAATTGAGAGAGAATTTTGTTATTGAAATTCTGTAGTTTCTCTCTCTAACTGTGACCTACAACGACTGAAAAGAGTCAAATTATCTTACCTTTCAGCTCAATTGAGGTTGTCTAAGGGATGTAGGGATGCTGGAAAAGCTTGTTTGGCTGGAGGAGGGTTGAATTCGGCTGATTTCAGCTCGGCCGAAATAGGGCAACATCGGTCCGTTGGTGCTGCTTCACTGTTTCATTACGCCAACGCTTCTTCGGAGATTCTCAGATTGAATGGAGGTTGCTATTAGATAGCTAACTTTCTCTAGAGTCTAGAGAGTTCGACCTCGCCTTCTAAGGTTGAGAAAAATGCCCAAGTCGGAGCTATTGTTCGAGCTTCACCGAAAAATGGAGCAGTAGAGAGAGAGAGAGAGAGGAGAGTTTTTAGGTGTGAGGAGGATGAATGGGGAGGAGCTCTTTATATAGCTATAAAAATTATTTTTAAATGGGGAAGATTTATTACTACATTATGGGTATTTAAGGGTATTTATTCTTATTAAATTTAAAAATTTATGGGTATTTATGGGTATTAATTCTAATAATTGAATGTATATATTAATTTATGGGTATTTATTTAATAATAGTATTAATTTCTTGAATCCCTTTCTCCTTTATATTTATTTAGAAATTAATTTTGTACATGTATATATATATCCTCATATGTAAACATCTCTTTAACATCCCTTAGTCAAGCCTCCTAATATAAATATTCATGTCGTGTAGGAGCCGACTGCTCAAACGCCAACTTCCAAGTGCACACTACGAGGCTAGACTCCACCGGGGCAACCCGTCGAGATTACCGAGTGAGTGGGAATTGCTATAACGTCTATTCCGGTTGGAATGATGGTTCAACTTTGAAAACAATTTTCTCGGAATTAGCCTCCCCTCACTAGGTGACTCTACTTAAAATATTTGGGAGCTAATTCTAGGGCTTAGGCTTGATATGCAAGTGGGCTCAAGGCCCGATGGACACAGGTATGGTCCCGTCCAGAACTAGCATGCGATAAGTGATGCTAAAAGATCCAAATAACGAGAAATTGTGTGTGATACCCATCGAGCCAAGTCTGAGTTGTTGAGATTGTTGGGCTAAACCGCTGCTTCGCCGAAGCTAGGTCGTCGAACTTGTTGGGTTAGTATGCGTGGGTCAAAGCCAAGCCAACAGACTGTTGCATTGGAGGGCCAAAGATAAAGGCTATAACTTAAAAGATTGTTGATTGTGCATGCACTGTGAGATTTGAGCCATTAAGACACCTGACATGAGGTACTGATGGAGCCCAAGGACTCCTAGATGACCTAGGGTGCATAAGGGTGGTATGTCATCTAGTAGGTTGTGAAGCTCGGGGAGGTTCCTGCGCACTAAGGCCGAGGCTATATGGGAAAGGAGGTTTCGTCCAACAAAGTGGACTTGATGAAGTGATTAGGGTTTGAGGGTCAGATGATTTATGTCTACTCAAACTCAGGGTAGAGGTAGTATGTAAACCCCGTCCTTTGATAATGAGAAAATTGGGGAAAGAACCAGTCAGTTTTGAATTTTAAATCGAGATGATCTACAAGCTTGGTTATTTGGAAAGGGGCAAATTGACAATTTACAACTTTCATGTGACTCAAAATAGTTTAAAAATCTTGGAAAAGAACCTTAGGATGAAATGAGGAAGAAAAACCGAAGCGATTCAAGAGAATCGGGTCCGAACTGGATAGAATCGGTTTATGAACCAAGTTGATTCATGAACCAGAACTGATAGTGAATGGATAAGTCGAGAAGTTTATGGATCCCTTGTGATTCAAAAAGATTATAAACCTTGAGAAAGAACCTCAGGACAAGGTGGGAGAGAAAAACCAAGTCGGATCTGGAGAACCGAGCCCGAACCAGATCGATCAGCATGGTGGTGACAACTGTTCATTCCGAGAGTCACCGGAGAAGCGCCGGCGTGATCGAACAGTGAAGCAGCTCCGACAAACCGAAGTTGCCCTGTTTCGGCTGAGTTGAAATCAGCCAATTCGAGCCCTCCTCATGCCAAATAAGCTCTTCCGACACCTCCTTAGCCCTTCCACAGCCAAATTAGGACCGAAAGGTAAGCCAATTCGGCTTCCCTTTACAATTTCTGATCGGTGTTAGAGAAAGAGTCGATCGAATTTCAATGAAAAAATTCTAATCCAATTCGACATCAATTGATGTCATTCCTGATCCTAGGAAGAACCTCTGGAAGAGAGCTACCTACCCAGATAGAAAGCTCAGACTGCCACACCCTCACCAGTGAGAAATCGAAGCTTTCTCTCTCTACAGTCTATTTTCCAATGAAGCTCCATTTGGGCTCATTCCGACGTTAAAACTTGCGATTCAAAGTTCTATGGAATTGTATGAACATGTAGAAACTCGATTTCAACTTCAATTTCAACAATTTGTGGTGTTTGATAGGTCAATTTGATAAAATCAAATTCAGCTATGTTAAAGAGTTGAAATTAGGGGGGAATTGGAGAAAATGGTGATTTTTGAAAATTCAAAGGACCAAAATATAATTTTCTAAAATTAAGGGTTAATTGGTCATGATAAAAATATTAGAGGGATAATTGAGAAATTTTAGAATTTTTGGGGCAAAATTTACCATTTTTGTAAAGGGCAAAATGGTAATTTTGGAAAATTTGAGGGACCAAATTGGAAATTTGGGAAATTAAACCCTTTTTTGCGAAATTTAATAAATTTAGGTCCTAAGATAAATTTTAAAAGTTTCGGGACTCAATTTGAGGAAAAACTCGGCAATAGGGACTTAAAGTTAAAGAAAAATAACTTTAGGGACCTAATTGTAAATATATATAAAGTTGGGTTTTCTCATTCATTTGGAATGAATGAGGGCTATTAGGCCAAAAATAATGAACAACTATGTTCATTTCGTGTAGGAGAACAAGACATCGGGAACGCCAATCGAGGTCCAGCTTGATAGGGACAGAACCCGACTAAGTGGAATTTCACTGTATAATTGGGTGAGTGGGATTTTATATCATACCCAGTTGGGAATGATAAGCACATTGAAATAAAAGCCAACTACTGTGTGGTATTTTAAACATCACGACTTAGAGGAGTGATGTGAAAACCATGCGGAAAAACTACTTACCAATTGTAAGTAGATCATACCCGGTTGGTATGATGAAACTTTCTCGAAGTTGAAAACTCGTTCATCGGTTATGAACGGAGATGTCCTTATACCCGAGCGGTATAAGGGACAATGAAAACTTATTTTGTCAGAAGTGCTCTCCCCTAAATGTGTGTCAATGCTTAAAAAAATATGGGAGACCTTCTTCATGGGAGCTCGAATAGCTCTTATAGGCCGGGGGCCTCGGTTTTGGAACTTGGGGGCTAATATGCCCGGTTTTGAAAATCTCGAACACTAGGCCATAGGCCAATGGTCACGAGCAGGAGCTCGTAAACAAACATGATATATGTGCCATAAAACTTTAATAAGTAAATTGTATGGTCATGGTACCAAGGCTGGTCTGACATTCTCAGTCAATTAGTAGTAGTGCGATATGACCGGTCTCCAGACCAGTCAAAACAAACAGCTACATGTTGAGTTGAAGGTCGGGAACGTTGGACTAATGACACTACATATTACATGGCATGATAAGAAAACATTGTTTGTGCATGCATTATTACAGGGTCATTAAGACGCCCATGAGGGGTAGTGATGCGTTTTAAGGGCCCTAGACGACCCAGGGAGTATAAGGGCAGTTCATCGTTCCAGGTAACCGTGCGAAATTTGGAGTAGCACCAAGCGTATGAGACCAGGGTGGGGGTGGGATGAGGTCTTTGTCCTCATACGGACACGAAGAATCAATTTCGGGATTGATGGTCGGATGTCGCGTACATCCACTCATTCTTAGGGTAGAAGTGGACGTGCTTCTATCTAGGTGGCCAATAAAGTCGCTCCGAAGCCACAAGTGGGTTCAGTGGTCGTGCTGACCTACGATTATGTGTTTAACCTTCATGATGAAGGATGTGTGTTGGGTGATGACACACCGTGATAAATATGGAAATGGTGGTAAAAAACGAGATTTGAATTGAAAGGATTTTTAAAAGAAAGGAGTCTAGCACACTCCAATACAAGTCTTTTTCCTAAAAGTTAAAAGTAGACTTTTGAAAAACCATTCATTGAGTTGTAGAAACTCACCCCTCTTTTCTATCCCTTTTCAGGAAAAAGGAAAAATGACTAGGAGTAACACCGAGCCTTACCCTTTATCAAGTATGCTTAATTTTTCTTAAGCTTGCATTCTAATTGATATATGTCTTCCAGGGAACAAAGTTGAAATTTTGCCTGGCTTTTCTCGAGCTAAAGAAGGAGGAAATCCTCTTAAATCGAGAAAGAGTAGCGGGTTGTTCACGGGGATCCAACCAAACCGAGTTGGAGCGTGACATAGTGCACCTCTATCAGGATGGACGGTAAAGGCGCTCCGATCCACAAGTGAAAAGGTCGGGGACCATTCTACAAACGTGTGATCCCTCTAACGATAGGAGAGTGGTTGCTGATCATGTGAACAGAAAAATCTAAGAAGAAACTGTTGATGAAATATCAAACATTTGAAAATGTTGAATCAAACGTTTCCTGAATATTTTTCAACACACAAAATGTCACACCCTAATCCAGTTTGGTCAAAGTCCTGTGAACAACCCGTCACTCTCTCGGACTTCTAAGGGGGACTGCTCTAGGAGATCAAAGAGAGTCAGGTGTAATACATGTCATGTTTACCCTGTACAAGATTAAACAAAACTGAAACTTTAAATCTTTATACCTAGGCTAAGGTCTAGGGAGGAAGAGGCTAGCGTAGTCGCATTCCTTCCTGAAAAATATTTAGGAAACGTTCGATTCAACATTTTCAAATGTTTGATATTTCATCAACAGTTTCTTCTCAAATTTTTCTGTTCACATGATCAACAACCACTCTCCTATCGTTAGAGGGATCACACGTTTGTAGAATGGTCCCCGACCATTTCACTTGTGGATCAGAGCGCATTTACCGTCCATCTTGATAGAGGTGCACTATGTCAAAAAATACAATAAAAATTTAAAATCATAATAAAAATTTTTATTGTATTTTTTAGTATTTCATGTTTGTTTGTTTAATTTAATTATTTTTTTGTATTTTTTATCTTTAACTATCTAAAATATTTTTGAGTTTCGTTGTAATTTTTGAGTGCCTCTTATTATTTTAGAAGTCATGGCAAGTCTTGATTGCTTGAACGCCATAGGTAAAAACCTCATAGTTCAAAAGCTATTCCAAGATAGAAAAAAGACAAAACCTCATAAGATTGAAATTTCAAAGTGTCTCTCCTCCAATGCTGTGAAGTATGCCTTTTTATAGGCATATATAACAACTGAATATCCTAAAAATAAGTTAAATAGATCTTATGGTTACATGCCAACCATATCTAATCTAAATATCTAGGATACTTTTATAACCAATTTAAAAATCTAAATTTAACTAATTAAATATCTAATATTATCATTTAATATCGTAGAAAATTTATTATATTAATAAATCTCTTCTCATTAATTAAATTAAAACCTTCTCTTGAGATTTTCTTGGACACTTTAATTGGGCTTCCTTCTTGTGGGCATTTCTTGGACTCTTTAATTGGGCTTCCACTTGAATTTTCTGCAATCTCTTTAATTAGCTTATATAAAGCTTATTTGAACCTTTTAGCCCTTAACCTTGTCATTGTGCCCTCTTGTAGTTTCAAATGATTACTTATCCTATTTTGTGACAAACTATTTAGCTCCATTGTAGGTTCGGTTGATTGAACTTGTGAATTTATAGATTCTTTGTCAGATTCACATCATTCTCCCCCTCTTGAAAATGATTTGTCCTCAAATATTCTTTTCCTTCGTCACCTATATCAAAAGACATTAACTTATAAATATTTATGCTATTGCTAACAATATATTTGCTAGATAACTTCTTGTTATAATTATTACTACTGAGTTTTAACACTTTAAATAATCCCTCTAATCTAATAAATTTTGATAGTTTTCTATTTATAAATAGTTCATTCCTCAGATGTAGGGTAATCTAAATCCCTGGATCAAAAACAGTCTTCTTGAAACTTTTGTTGGTTAGATTAATATTTTCTTAATTCTATCATTTTCTATCAAGTGAATTAAAACTATAGATAATCTCCAATGGTGATAACTTAGTCACTAAATAAATATAATAATTATAAGTAAACACAACATGTAGTTGAAAATAGAAATTTTGTATCAAACAAAGTATTCTAAGCAAAACTAAGTAATTTAGTATCAATGATCGTAAACAAGACGTACCTTCCAGATAATGTATCAGCAACTACATTTTTTATACCTTGCTTATACTACTTGATCACATAAGAAAATATTTTGATGAAATCCACCCACCTTGCATGACACTTGTTCAGCTTGAGGGCTACTCCGCTTAACTTTTCATTATAATATGCAATTGATCTTCTTTCCTGACTTACCAAATAAGGTGTTTGCCAATCTCGAATTACCTTAATTTCCTTGTCAATGCCAATACTTTCAAAACTTATAACATAACTAGGAAATACAAGTTTACCCAAATACAATATGCAATTCTTCAATTTGGCAAACAACTGATCTTACCTAAAAACTTGCAAGGTAATTTTTAAATATCCTTCATGTTTATCTAAGTAATTGTTGTATATTATGATTTTATCAAAATATATGGCAACAAAGTTTTTAATAAAAGTATGCATGATATAATTTATTAACCTCATAAAAGTGTTATATGCATTAGTCAAACTAAAAATCATAGCCAACCATTCATATAAACCATGTTTTACTTTTAATGTAGTTTTCAATCCATAATTAGCTTTCATTCGAATTTCAGAATATTCACTCTTGTGATTAAATTTTGAAAACAAATAGTTTTCATGTATCTCATCTACCATAATATTTACTTGAGAAATAGATTAAAGATACATTACCTTCATATGGTTGATGATTCGAAAATCAACACACTTTCGCCAAATTTTGTCTTTCTTAGGCATTTTGCACAATACCTGAAATCATGTTATCCCATGCATATCCTAACTTCTTCAAATTTAGGATTTGGTGTTGAATTTGATACTTGATTTCTTGATCAGGTTGCAAACCAGGAGTTTTCTTCTTAGGAATGATATTCTTGAATTCATGCATAAGAGAAATACTAATGCTCGGCAAATATCCGATAATATGGTTAGTAAAACATAAATCCTTGTACATAAGTACTGTAAGGATATGATCTAAAATTATATCTCTCTTTATCTCACTTTTTCTCTCCATAAAATTATTTTTATTCTATTTTCTTTGTACTATGGCTTTTCTCTCATCATTTTCAATTCCGGCTTTTCTCTCTCTGATTTTTCTCTCTTATTTTTCAATATTGCCTTTTATCTCTCCCTCTTCAATCTTGGCTTTTCTCTCTTGTCTTTCTACTATTTTCTTTTCATTTGCCTTTTTCTTTTTTAACTGATCCTGAAAAACTTGTTGTAAAGTCAGAGGTACAAGAGATATTGATCTATTATTTATCACGAATGAGTAACTATTTATTAATCTATCATATGTAACTTGACGATCTAACTTCCAAGGTTCTCCCAATAAAATATGACATGCATGCATTGGTACTACATCACATAATATTTCATCCTAATATTTCCCAATAGAGAAGGACACTATCACCTATTGGGTTACCTCGAGTTTGGGTTGATCATTCAGCCTTTGAATTTGATATGGCTTTGGATGCTTCGTTGTATGTAATGCCAACTTCTCCATAAGCTCGGTGCTAGCAAAGTTAGTGCAGCTTTCCCCATCTATGATAACAGAACAAACCTTATTTTTCATAGAACAACAAGTATGAAATAACTTATCACGTTGGCTGTCCAAGATATCATCAATCCATGGTCTATCCTAAGTAGTACGTTGATGGAAGGAATTAAGCTTGAGGTTGTCACGATTAACTTTGGCATCATCTAACTCCTCGAGTTCTTCTAGATCAAAATATCTAGATTGAAAGCTCGAACATCGTTGTTTAGTGGGCGTATATTGATGCGAACGCTGTCTCACACCTTCCTCCAAGTGACCCATTCAGGTAAGAAGATACTCAAATTTAGACTTCACTATATGTTCCATTTCTCTCTTCATTGCTTTTCACGGTATGATGTTTTGAATGGGCGGTATGCAACCCTCTTCTTTCATTGTGTTTACTTGTCATTGGGCCTTGTGAACCTGACAATTATTAGAAAGAAAAGATCATCGCAACTCTCCCTCACATGTTTCTCTCAAACACTACTGTTTCACAATCAAATGGCTTTTTCTTATAGATTTAAAGCACTCTTGCCTTTTTCCACTTATATGTCTTCTTTCAATCTGAATTAAACTTTAAAAATAAATCATTTTTACGAAGTAGTTCAACTTAAGGAACAATCAAGACAAATTAATAAGGTTTTCAAAAACCAATTCCAGAAGAATTCAAGTGTGGTGTACGAATAGACTCAGAGAAGAATAAAATTTAGATAGAGAAATAAATTAAGATAGAATGAAGTAATAAAAGAAAGTAGATTTAGATAGAGCATAATAAGAATAAAATTCAAGCTAGAATTGTGTGCCTCTCTCCTTTTTTTTTTGCCATTTTTTTGCTCTTTTTTTGTAGCACGATTTTTTTTACTTTTTTTTTGCATGAATTTTTTTGGATTTTTTTCTTTTTTTTAACCTACTGAAGAGAAGATAAATAGAAGAATATGAGAATTTTTTCTTTTATAGAGAATAGAATTAGGTATAGAAGATAAAAAAAAAAGAACCAGATATAAAAGATGGAATGAAACTTATCGTGCAACTATGTGCTCTAATACCAATTGATGCGAACCCTGCCAATATGCTGACGACACCCTACACCAAATATGGTAAAGACCCCAAGACTTTCTCGACGCAAGTGCGAAAAGATGGAGTATACCTTGTTATGTGAGAAACAAGGTATGAGATATGTAGATGCCACACACAAATCCTCTAAGAAGAACTCTCAGAAAACCTCGGGTGATAAGTCTTGATTGCTTGAACGCTACAGGTAAAAACTTGATAAGTTCAAAAGCTCTTCTAAGATAGAAAGAAGGCAAAATCTCACAAGATTGAAATTCCAAAATGTCTCTCCTCTAATGCTGTGGAGTATGCCTTTTATAGGCACATATAACAACCGAATAGCCTAAAAATAAGAAAAATAGATCTTATGGTTACATGCCAACCATATCTAATCTAAATATCTAGGATATTTTTAATAACTAATTTAAAAATCTAAATTTAACTAATTAAATATCTAATATTATCATTTAATATCGTAGAAGATTTATTATATTAATAAATCTCTACACATTAATTAAATCTAGACCTTCTCGTGAGCTTTTCTTAGACTCTTTAATTGGGCTTCCTTCTCGTGGACATTTCTTGAACTCTTTAATTGGGCTTCCACTTGGTTTTCTACAATCTCTTTAATCAGCTCATATAAAGCCTATTTGAACCTTTTAGCCCTTAACCTTATCATCGGGCCCTCTTGTAGTCTCAAATGATTATTTATCCTATTTGGTGACAAAATGTTCAACTTCATTGCAGTTTCGGTTGATTGAACTTGTGAATTTGTAGATTATTTGTCAGATTCACATAAAAAAGTAACACCTAAAATAGGTGGGATAATTCAATAAACAAAAATGATAAAAAAATACTAAAAAAGACGGAAGACAGTATGATACATTTATAACAATTTAAAGACAAACAACAAAAGTAATTACAAAAAAATAATAAGTTAATAAAAAAATGTAAGTAAATAATAAATATAAAAATAAATAAATATATGATCCACAAAATAATATAAGTTACATACAAAGAAACACCTCAAATATTAATAAATACTTAAAATATAATATATTTCCATACAAATAAGAAATACTAAAAAAATACGATGTATTAAGAAAAATAGTTACCACTATCCTTTATATAAGATATGGTAAGATTTAATGAAAATATTTTAAAATAATATGTCACAATAAAAATTTACAAATAAAACACAAAATAAAGTACAATAAATTTAAATAAATATTAAAAATATTTAAAAAACTTAAAATGTTATAAACTTCCAAAAATAACAAATAATACAACAAATCACAAAGAAACATAAAAAAATAAGTGGTATCATTCAAGACAAAAAATGAAAAAAATCAATAAAAACAATCCAAAAAGTATGAGACAATAAAAAAATAATATAAAAATTGAAAAATGAACAATAATAAAATCACTAATTATGATAAGTATAATAAAAAAATGTTATAAACTCCAAAACAAAATTAAAAAACACATGAATTACTAGCGAAACATAATAATATACATTAAAAAATACCATAAATACGAATAAATAGCATAAAATACTAAGAAACTTTAAAAAAGTAATAAGTACATAAAAGTTGTAAAAAAATATGAGTGATTATTCAATATACAAAAATGGAAATTATCACTTAAAATACTCAAAATAGTATAAAACACTAAAAAAGAAAAAATATTAAAAAACAAATTATATAAGTAATTACAAAAAATAGTTAGTTAAACTAAAAATGTAAGGAAATAATAAAAAAATTAAGTACCAAAATATTGTAAGATAAATTCAAATAAACATTACAAATAGTTAAAAATACTTAAAATATAATAAATTTCTAAAAAAATAAGAAATAATAAAAATACAAAGTTATGACCAAAATAATACTACACATTGCAAACATAAGAAAATAGTAAGAATTAATGAAAATATGAAATAGTTTGACAAATTAAAAATAAAAATTCACAAACAAGGTGCATAACTAATTACAATAAAAAATATAAAAAAATTAAATAAATCCAAATAAAGTAAAAAAAATATAAAATGCAATAAATTTTCAAAAATAACAAAGAACACAAAAAATCACAACGAAATAACAAAAATAGGATATTTTAAAAGAAAATAAGGAGTTTGGCACACTCCAATTTAAGTTGTTTTGTTTATGAAAACTCACTTCCAACCACCGCTTACTAAGTTGTAAAACTCACCCCTTTCCTTATATCCCTTTCACGAAACCAAGGGAAAACTAATTTTAAAGACTTCCCTGTATAGAAACTATACAATCAGGTATGTCTCACTACGATCAAAGTTGTTTTGTTTATGAAAACTCACTCCCAACCCTCGCTCATTGAGTTGTAGAACTCACCCCTTCCCTTATATCCCTTTTAGGAAACCAATGGAAAATCAATGTTAAAGACTTCCTTGTATACGAACTATAAAATCAGGTATGTCTATTTTTCAATTTTATATAATGTTATTACAGGAAAGGTACAAGTTTAAAGGACGCCTTATTCCTCTCAGGTTTAAAAGAGGAGAAAACCCTAAGTAAATCGGGAAGAGTGGTGGGTTGCTCATGGGGATCCCACCAAACCGGGTCAGGGTGTGACAGTGTGCCACTACTTAAAATTTTTGGGAGACCTTCTTGACGGGAGCTCGAATAGCTCATATAGGTCGGAGACCTCGGTTTTGAAACTTGGGGGCTAATATGCCCAATTTTGAAAATCTCGAATAGTAGGCCCTAGGCCTGTTGGCACAAGCAGGAGCTCATAAACAAACATGATTAATAAGCCATGAAAACTTAAGTAAATGAGTTTTTTTGGCGATGGTATCAAGATAGGATTGACATACTCGATGAACTAGTGGCAGTGTGACATGACAAGTCTTCGGACTTGTCAAGATAAATAGTTGTAGGTCGAGTTGAGGATCGGGGCCATCGAAACAGTGGCACCACAGATTATATGGCATTATGTGAAAAACTCTTGATTGTGCATGCATTGTGTTATGAGATCTATAATATGCCGAAGAGGGGTATTGATGCATCCTAGGGCTCTGGACGACCCAATGCATATAAGGGCAGTTAGTCGTACCAGAAGTCTTGCGAAGCTCAGAGTAGCTTCAAGTGCATGAGACCGAGGTAGGGGATAGGATGAGGTCTCTATCCTCATACGGACACAAAGTCTTATTATGGGATTAAGGGTCAGATGTCGTGAATATCCACTCATTCTCAGGGTAGAAGTGGGTGTGTTTCTATCTAGGTGGTTAGTAAAGTCGCTCTGATGCCACAAGTGAGTTCAGTGGATTAGTTGGGCTGTGATTGTGTATTTTTACCTTCATGATGAAGGATGTGTGTTGGGTGATGACACACCGTGGTAATAAGAAATGGTAATAAAAACCAAAATTGAAAATGAAAGGTTTTTAAAAGAAAATAAGTAGTGTGGCACACTCTAAATCAAACATTTTCCCTAAAAGTTAAAATTTAAAAACTCATTCGCTGAGTTATTGTACTCACCCCCTCCCTTATACCCCTTTTAGGTAACCCCAGAAAGCTTACCCCAAAGACCACCAGCTAACACACCTATAAGACAGGTATGAATAGTTTAAAATTTTATGCAATTTTGATTTATTTTATTCTAGGAAAGGTGCAGGTTTAAAGGACACCTTACTCCTCATGGTTTATAAATAGGGGAAACCCTTAGTAAACTGAGAGAGTGGTAGGTTGATCATGGGGATCTGACCAAACCGGGTCGGGGCATGATAGAGAAGCTTTGAGAGCTTCATGTACACGGAGACCAAAGGCAGCAGTGTAAACCCCGTCCTTTAAAGATAAGAAAATTGGGAAAAAAATCGAACAATTCAAAAGAAAAAGACCAAGCCGATTAACGATCTCAAACCGGAAAAGAAAGGGTAAAATGGGAAATTGGCAAATCCCAAGTGACTCAAAGAGTCATAAAAATCATGGAAAAGAACCTTGGAACAAATGGGAAGAGAAAACTAGACCGGTTCTGGGTGAACGGGACCTGAACCAAAATGAATCGATTTGAACCATACATGAACCGGATTCTAAATTTATTTTTTATGGTGGCTTAAAAATGATCAAATTGAAAAATTGAAGCTACCATTGGATAGGAAATGAATTTAGATTAATTTAGAAATTTTTAATTTTGAGAAAATTTGTCGAATCGGGCCTAAACCTACCAATTTTCGCCATTGAACCCGATCGGACCAGTCCGATCTAGTTTGAAACAATGTCATGTTCTTCCTCAAGGTGACAACATTGTTCATTAATGTAGAAAACATATATCTCCAACAAAGATGTAACCGCTCTGATCAGGTCCTTTTCGGGTAAGGATAAGCTCGACCAAAATGGAAAGTAGTCGGGCAGAGGGTCCTCGAGCTCCCTATATAAAGAGCTCCTCTACATTCGTCCTCCACACACCTCAATTCGCCATTCTCTCTCAACTGCTCCATTTTTCGGTGAAGCTCAAACCAGAGATCCAACTTGGGGTAGTTTTCTTAGCCTCATAAGGCAAGCTCAAGTCCTACAGACTCTAGGGAAGTCAACTACCTAATCGCAACTTTCTTTCGACTCAAGGATCGCTGGAGAAGTGTCGACGGAATCAAATAGTGAAGCAGCTCTAATGGACCGAAGTTGCCCTATTTTGGATGAGCTGAATTTGACCAAATTCAGCCCTCCTCCGGCCAAACCAAGCCTCCCCAGCACCTCAATGGCCCTCACATGGCCTCAATAGAGTTGAAAGGTAAGCCAATTCGGCCATCCTCAATCGTTGCAGATTAGGGTTAGAGAGAGAAAGTGTCGAATTTCACTAACCAAAATCACCCTTAATTCGACTTCAATTGTAGTGATTTTTTATCCTGGAAGGAATTTGAGGACAAGAGCTACCTCCCACGATCGAGAGCTTAGACCGCTGCACTTCCGACTGTAAGCTTTCGAAGCTTTCTTTCTCTACAAACAGTTTTCTAGCGAAGCTCCGTTTGAGCTCAATTTGGACCATAATGTTGCGATATAATGCTCAATTGAATCATATGGAAGTGTAAGAAAGGATCCATACCTTCAATTGGAGTAATTAACCCCGATTGAATGGCCAATTTGGAGAAATCATATTCGGTTAGTTTGAAGGGGAGAAATTGAGGGAAAATTTTGGGAAAAACTTAGAGATTTCGAAAAATTAAGGGACCGCTTTGCAATTTCCCAAAATTGATGGCCAATTGGCTTTGAGAAATATGTCGGGGGGAGGGGGGTCAAATTGCCATTTTTGGAAAGTATGGGCAAATTTGTAATTTTTGAAAAGTTGGGGACCAAATTGGAAATTTGGAAAATTGGAACCTCTTACACAATTTTGAGTAAATTGAGGACCTAGAAGGGAATTTTGAAACCATACGACTCAATTTGGGAAAAAGTTAGCAATAGGGACATAAAGTTAAAGAAAATGAACTTTAGGGACCTAAGTGAAATAAACCAACAATTTTGAGCCTAGTCGCTCATACGTGAGAAAACAATGGCTTTCATGCCAAACCTTAATTTATATGGATGCCCAAATCGTGTAGGGACACAAGAGACCGAAATGCCAGCAAGGAAAAGCTAGCGTGGAATTGGAAAACCGACTGGGGACGAATATGTCACAGTCATCGAATGAGTGGGATTATCTAACTTCATACCCGGTTGGGATGAGGAGCAATATCTTTAACTGATAAAACCTACTTACTGGTTGTAAGTAGAGACATTCATACCTGGTTGGTATGATGAGTTTCCTTGAGGAAAGGAGAAACTCACTTACCGGTTGTAAGTGGAGATATCATCACACCTAGTTGGTATGATGAAGTTGAAAATGAATTTTTGTCAGAAGCTTTCTCCCCTGACTGTGTGTCAATGCTTAAAATATTTGTGAGACCTTCTTGACGAATGCTAAAACAGGGGCCTCGATTTTTGAACCATTGGGTCTAAATGCACAATTTTGGAAAAACACGCGCAATAGGCACGAGCAAGAGCTCGTAAACAAACTTCATTAATGGAAGCAATTGAAATTTCTAATGAAATTGGTTATGTGATTTCACCACAGTACCAAGTCAAGATTGATAGTGTTCGATGGACTGGTGGTAATGCATCCGAGCCAAGTTGATTGGGTCTAAATGTCCAATTTTGGAAAAACACACGCAATAGGCGCAAGCAAGAGCTCATAAACAAACTTCATTAATGGAAGCAATGGAAATTTCTAATGAAATTGGTTATGTGATTTCACCACAATACCAAGTCAAGATTGACAGTGTTCAATGGACTGGCGGCAATGCATCCGAGCCAAGTTGATGGTGGCATCAAAGATAATGGCTATATGTGGAAAGCTTTTGTTTGTGCATGCACTTATGGTACTGGACCATCAAAACGCCCTAGGGGATAGTGATGGGTCCCAAGGGTTGTTAGATGACATGTGGGGCAATAAGGGCAGTTTGTCGTGCCAATCAGTCATGAAGCTCTGGAAGCTTCTTTCGCATGAGACTGGGGTGGGATCAGGATGAGGTCTCCATCCTCATACGAATACGAAGTGGCATTCAGGTTTGAGGGTCAAACGTTTAGGACATTCCACTCAGACCCAGGGTAGGAGTGGATGGGCTTCTATCTTGATGGACTGTAAAGACACTCTGACCCACAAGTGGGTGCAGTGGGCAGGCTGCATCTGCGAATGTGTGTACCCTTCCTGATGAAGGACATGTGTTTGTTTGCTAAATACCTCCCAAGGAAAGGAGATGGGCTAAAAGAGCAAAACACACTTAATATGGTAATGTAAAAAGGTTTTGAAAACCAGAATTTGATGAAAATCCCTTGTAAAGGAGATGATAAGCTTGGTATGATTTGAATAATGCTATTTTTTTTAAAACTCACTCCCAACACCCGCTCACTGAGTTGTAGAACTCACGCCCTCCCTTTTACCCCTTTTAGGAAACCCCAATCTTAAAGGCCCTTATAAGTTGGAACTATAAGTGAGGTACGTTGTTTTAAAATATTCAGTTTTGTATAATGTTATTCTGGGAAAGACAGGTAAAAGGACGCCTTACTCCTCACTGTTTAGAAAAGAGGGAAACCCTTAATGGATCAAAGGGAGAGACAGGTTGCTCACGGGGATCCGACCAATCCAGGTTGGGGCGTGACAACTTGAGTGGTATCAGAGTCTATTTCCTAGAATATATTATCAAGACTATATAGCATAGTAACTAAGAGGAATAAGTTTTAAAATTTTCATATGGCTCCCAAGAGAGGAACCAAGAAAACTAGGAGTGACACTACCTAACACTCTGTCCCTGTAGGAAGACCACCTTAAAACCTCTCCAATGCCTGAGGTGTAGTAAAAGTCATGAAGACCCAAGAGACATTATGGGGAAGCATCCAATATCACCAAGGAATGTGGTGCCAGCACCTGTTGAGGTCCTGAATAGTAGGAGAGCTAAGTTGACACTAAGGACACCGTAAGGGACTTATAACCAAGAAGGATACCTACTAAGAATCTAGAATATTAGCTCCACAAGCTAAAACTATTTCTTGTAATGGGGTTAATGCCCAAAACGTATTGTACCCTTAATAAAAATTCTAATTTTTCCTAAAACTTTGTCCCTCAAACAAAGTCACGTTCTCATACCTCAACTATATGATGAGGGGTCACGGAAGATAAGAAGGACCAAATGAAGAAAACACAACAAAGCATAGTATGGATAAAAGGAAAGGATAAGTAGGAGGAATGTCTTGGATGAGAAATGCAAGGATCAAGTAAGGACTGGTGACCAAAACCTTAGAGCGGGTTAAGTAAGCGGTTCACAAACAGGTCAAGAAATAGCGAGGTAAAGAAAAATTTAAACTTATTCTTAACAAGGTCAAATAGAGAGGAATACCACAATAATAGAGGTAAGGTACATGGGAAGTACACCAAGAACCCCCTCAAAAAAGGCAAACGTGGGAAATGTCCTCTGACGACTTTAGCGTACGACACGGAAAGAGTAAAGAGGAGAAGAAATGTGTTAGGAGAGGGAACTCTAGATGGATGTATACGATTGAGTATGTCACGCCCCGACCCAGTTTGGTTGGATCCCCATGATCAACCCGCCACTCTCCTGATTTATTAAAGGGTTTCCCTTTATTGTAAACTATAAAGAGTAAGACGTTCTTTAACCTGCACTTTTTCCAGGAATAACATAAGCAAAACTGCATAATAATTTAGATTTATCGTACCTGTATCATAGGCATCTTAGTTGATGGTCTTTAAGGGTAGGCTTTCCAAAATCTCTTGAAAGGGATATAAGGGAGGGGGTGAATACGACTACTCAATGAATGGGTTTTTCAAAAGTTTTGACTTTTAAGAAAAACATTTATCATTGGAGTGTGCCAGACTCCTTTCTTTCAAAAATCCCTTTATTCATAAATCTCAATTTTTTCACCATTTCCATATTTAACCACGGTGTGTCATCACCCAACACACATCCTTTATCATGAAGGTTACACACATTCCCAGGTCAGCACGATCACTGAACCCACTAGTGGCTTTAGAGCAACTTTACCAACCACCCGGATAGAAGCACGACCACTTCTACCTTGGGAATGAGTGGATGTATGCGACATCCGACCCTCAATCCGAAAATCGATTCTTTGTGTCCGTTTGAGGACAGAGATTAGTGCTACTCCAAATTTCGCACAGTTGCGCTTAGCTACAAAAAATTTCGCACTGACTCATGAAATGACGAACTGCCCTTATACTCATCGGGTCGTCCAGGGCCCTTAGGACGCATCACTATCCCTCATGGGCATCTTGATGATCCCGTACTCATAGTGCATGCACAAACAATATTTTCTTATCATGCCATATAATCTATGGTGCCACTGGTCCAATGGCCCTGACCCTCAACTCAACCCGCAGTTATTTGTCTTGACTAGTCTATCGACCTGTCACGTCGCACAATAGCTAGTTGACTGAGTATGTTGGTCCTATCTTGGTACCATGGCCAAACAATTCCTTTATTTAAAGTTTTATGGCATATAATTCATGTTTGTTTACGAGCTCCTGCTCGTGCCAATTGGCCTTAGGCCCACTATACAAGATTTTCAAAATCGGGCATATTAGCCCCCAAGTTCCAAAACCGAGGCTTCCAGCCTATAAGAGCTATTAGAGCTCCTGTCAAGAAGGTCTCCCAAATAGTTTAAGCATTGGCACAAAATTAGGGGAGAGCACTTCCGAAAAAATTATATTTTCAACTGTCCATTATACCGACCTGATATAAGGACATCTCTGTTCATAACTGATGAACGGGTTTTCAAATTCCTTCGAGGAAGTTTTATCATACCAACCGGGTATGATCTACTTACAACTAGTAAGTAGTTTTTCCGCATGGTTTTCACATCACTACTCTAAGTCGAGATCTTTAAAATACCACATAGTAGTGGGTTTTATATTTCGATGTGCTTATCATCCCCAACCGGGTATGATATAAAATCCCACTCACAACCGATAAGTGGTTTTTATCTTTAAGTTGTGCTCATCATTCCAACCGGGTATGACGTTAGTAAACCCACTCATCCGTTAATGCATGAATTCTACTAGACCGGTTCTTTGTATTCATGCAAGCTTGTCCTTGCTGACGTTCCCGGTACTTCGTGTTCCTACACGATATGAACATCTTGGTTCATTATCTTTCGGCCTAATAGACTTCATTCATTCCAAATGGATGAGAAAGTCAAACTTTCATTTATTTGTAATTAGGTCTCTAAAGTTATTTCTCTTTAACTTTAAGTCCCTAAATGTCGGTTTTTCCTCAAATTGAGTCCCGAAACTTTTAAAATTTATCATAGGACCTCAATTTTTTCATTTCACAAAAAGGGGATTAATTTCCAAAATTTCCAATTTGTTCCCCCAACTTTTCCAAAATTACCATTTTCCCATTCCTTTACAAAAATGGTAAGTTTACCCCCAAAATTCTAAAATTCCTCAATTGCCAAAATAGGGTAGCTTTGGTCCATCGCGCTTCACTGTTCTATCATGCCGACACTTCTCCAATGATTCTCGGATTGATTGGAGTTTGCTATCTGATATCTGACTGCTCCCCGGTTCTAAAGAGCCCGACCTCTCCTTTCGAGGTTAAGAAAAATGTTCAAGTCGAAGATCTGGTTCTAGCTTCACCGGGAAATGGAGCAGTAGAGAGAGAGAGAGAGAGAGAGAGAGAAGTGCTCGGGTGTGAGGAGAATGAATGGGGATGACCTCTTTATATAGGTGTAAAATCGTGTATTAAATGGGAGAGATTTATTACTAGTATTAATATTACCATAAATTATTTGTATTAATTTCAATAATTTAATTTAGGTATTAAATTATTGGTATTAATTATAATAATTAAATATTTATTAATTTATGGCTATTTATGATAAGGTGTAAGTTCGCATAAAAATTTTTGACCGATCCTCACACTACTCTCGGGCAAGCACGCTTAACTTCAGAGTTCTTATGGGATCTCGTTCACCTGAACCAATTTGGTTTTTCTCTTCTAATTTGTCTTAAGTTTCTTTTCCAAGGTTTAATGAACCCTTTAAATCACCCGGAAGTTGTAAATTTCCAAATTGCTTGTTCCCAAATGATTGGGTTTGTAAATCGGCTCAGTTTTCTCACTCGGTTTGACCGGTTCTTTTCCCAGTTTTCCTTAACTCAAAAGTGTGGGGTTTACAGAGTACCCCTTGAAGGGACCATTGATAGGCAGTTGGACATAACATGGAGTGCAAGGAACCAACCCATAATTAGGAGCTCCTCGAAGGAAGGATAAGGAACAAAAAGGGAATTGGATGACAATGAAGGATTAAGGGTGGATGACCATACCGATATAAGAAGGGTGTAAGATTGGAAAGAAGAAAAAACCTTCAAGGAGCGTTAGGGAGATTGAGCATGAAACTCCCAAAAGGGAAGTCCCTAGGTAGAAGGATAAAGGTAGGAAGTGAGACCATAAAAATTGAGATTCCCAAGTTAAGGAACCGATAGATGGATCATAAGAGGCTTAACTTGAAATAAGGAACCTCATAAAGGGGCATAAGTGGTTAAGGATGTATCGGGATGGCCAAGTGTGACCTACTTTGGAAGAGCAGATGAACCAAATAGGGATTTCCGATGAACATAGCGGAAGGAAACAACTATTAACAATGAGATGGTCAAGGAGAATAAACGATGCCCTAAGAAAGATCGGGAAGTAGTAAAGATAAGACACTAAGAAGGGCAATAGGATGGGCATCAAGGACGAGTGAATTCTAGAGACAGCTACCCCAAACAATTGAACAAGAAAATAGTAGAGATGAGGCAGTTAACAAACTGATCCTCGGGAGAACCATGGATTTAAACCCCGGCGAAGAAGGAAGAAGTCAAAAGGCCAAAACATTGGAAAAGAAGGACGAAGGAAATCCTTAAAGAGATCAATGGCTGAGAACGGATTATTGACAAAACTCATACCATGAGAAGGTTAAGTAAGCCTCTCGCAAGGTGATCAAGAGACCTTGAAACAAGAAGGATTTGAACGCCTCCCTGAAGAAATAAATTGATACTGGGGTACAAGTGGAAATGAGGATAGGGTATAAAAGACGTGCCCACAGGATTTCAAGAGTAAGGGTAAGTAGGAGAGGATGACATCAAAGGATGTCATTTAAGGGTAGATATTCCCAAGGGCCAATGAAAAAGGAATTTAAGAAGAAAGGGGAAGAATCTTACCAAGGAAGGAAACCCTGGAAAGCCATACGTATCCTAACTGAGAGGTAATGGAACCAAGTGAAGAGGGATAAGAAGATAAGCTTGCAAATAGAATGCATGTTGAGGTGAAAAGACCAAGGGAAGCATACTAGGAGGGCCCAAGGAGTAAGTTAAACCCAAGGAATGGGTAAGTGGGAAGATAGCATCAAAAGATGTCTTACAAGTAAGATAAGGATGGGTTGCCCATAATAAGGAAATATAGGAGAGAACATCTGAGAAACCTTGGAGAAGTAAGCCCTCCAATTAAGAAGTGATTAAGGGAAATGACCACTGACATTAAGACTGGTCGTGGTCCTCGCTCGCTTAATGGAGCCTAAAGAGTGAACGGTTTGGCTTAGTGTGGAGAACACGAAATAAGACCCGATAATTAGAAGTTCCTCGGATAGGGAATGAGAGATGAAATGGAGATTTTATGATAATGGAGGATTGAAAATAGGCAAATGCCCTAATATAGAAAGTGTGTAAGAAGATGAAGAAATGAAACCTTCAAGGAATGGTAAGAAGGTTGAACATGTGGCTCCTAAGGTGAAAGTCTCTACTTTAAAGTACATAGTAGAGAATGAAACTATAAAAAAGAAAACACCCCAAACAAAGAAATCAACATGTAGACCGAAAGGGATCAACTCGGAATAAAGAATCATGAAATGGCCACAAGTGAGTAAGAGTGGATTAAGGAAAGTGAAAGTCCTTGAGTAAAGGACACCACTGGAAATGAGGAAGGACAAAATAAGGGAAGAACACCAGTGTGTCGATAAGTTATCAAGAAACCCAATGATTGGAACTGGAAAAACCCAATAAGGAAGTTGGGAAAGGACAAGTAATTAAGGAAAACCACTACGGTTATGTAAGACATGATGTCAAAGGCAAGAAGGATGATTGGATAACAGTAAAGGTAGTCGAGGAATACTCCTAGAAGAAAAGAGGGATGATGTATATGATCCTCGAAAGGTTGAAATGTTGAGAACAACCATCAAGGAAGTGTTCTAGAATTCTAATGGACAAAGACAAGTTCTAGGACATGTCATGCTATAAGGGACATGTAAGCCCAATAGTACAGGGGAAAAATGTGACTCAAGTAAGAAAGAGTCAGTTAGTTAAGCATGACAAGGTCAAATATAAAATTTGGACCAAAATTGTAATAAACAATGGATGGAGGAAGGGTCAAAATAGGATGAAAAGGTGACAACACTGAAACCTGTGAAAATAAGTACGCAACGCCCGAAAGAACACTGAGCTAAGGGTTTCAACGATCAAGAGAATAACTATACACGGGAATGATTGGGTATTTTGGAACTCCCAATCTTGAAATCTTGGGCAAGAACACTCAAGAGGAAGAATATTACCCTAAGTAGAGGAAGAAGTGAACTTAAGGATGTACCTTTGAACTAGTGGGTAAGACATGCCTCGTTATAATAAACTCCATGGAGTGAGTAAACAATGGAAAGGAAAAGAAATTCCCTAAGAGCATGATTTAAAGGGGCTAAGTGAAAGCACAATCGAAGTGTTAACATGTCAAGCAAACCCCGAGTTAACATAAAGTGAAATTATTCCTAATGCAAAGCATTCTGATTAAATTTTGGGGACAAAATCCTAAAAGGATGGGAGAGTTGTAAACCCCGTCTTTTAACGATAAGAAAACCGGGAAAAGAACCGATCAATTCAAAAGAGAAAAACCGAGTCGGTTAACAAATCCAAACCAGTAAAGAAAGGATAAAATGGGAAATTGGCAAATCCCAAATGACTCAAAGAGTCATAAAAAACATGGAAATGAACCTTGGAACAAATGGGAAGAGAACATCAGAACGGTTCGGGGTGAACCAGACCTGAACCGAATTGAACCAGTCTAAACCATACATGAACCGGATTCTAAATTCATTTTTCATGGTGTCTTAAAGTGATCAAATTGGGAACTTAAAGCCACCATTGGATAGGAAATGAATTTAGATAAATTTAGAAATTTTTAATTTTGAGAGAACCACATGAATCAGGCCTGAACCGACCAATTTTCGCCATTGAACCCGGTCGGATCAGTCCAGTCCGGTTCGAAATAGTATTATCTTCTTCCTTAAAATGATAGCATTGTTCAGTAATGTAGAAAATGTATATCTTTGGTGAAGATGTAACCACTCCGATCAGACCATTTTTGGGCGAGTATAAGCTCGACCAAAATGGAAAGTTGTCATGGAAAAAGTCTCCAAGCTCCCTTATATAAAGAGCTCCTCTCCATTCATCCTACACACACCTCAATTTTCCATTCTCTCTCAACTGCTCAAGTTTCTGGTGAAGCTCAAACAAGAGCTCCGACTTTGGTAGTTTTCTTAACCTCAAAAGGCAAGGTCGCATTCTATAAACTTCAGGAGAAGTTAGCTACATGATAGCAACTTCCTTTTGATCCGAGGACCACCGGAGAAGCACCAGCGAAATCAAATAGTGGAGCAACTCCGACGGACCGAAGTTGCCCTATTTTGGCCGAGCTGAATTCGGACAAATCCAGCCCTCCTCCGGCCAAACCAAGCCTCTCCAACACCCCCACGGCCCTCACACGACCTCAATAGAGCTGAAAGATAAGCCAATTCGGCCTTCCTCAGTCGTTGTAGATCAGGGTTATAGAGAGAAAGTGTTGAATTTCACTAACCAAATTCACCCTCAATTTGAATTCAATTATAGTGATTCTTGATCCTAGAAGAAACCCTAGGACAAGAGCTACCTCCCTTGATCGACAACTCGGACTGCCTCACCTCCGACGGTAAGCTTTCGAAGCTTTCTCTCTCTACGAATAGTTTTCCGGTGAAGCTCCTTTCGAGCTCAATTCGGACCCAAATGTTGCGGTTCAAAGCTCAATTGAATTGTGTGGAAATGAAAGAACTGATCCATACCTTCAATTGGGTAATTAACCTTGATTGAATAGCCAATTTGGAGAAATCAAATTTGATCAGTTTGAAGGGGGGAAATTGAGGGAAAATTTTGGGAAAAATTGGGGAAATTTTGGGGATTTCAAAAAATTAAGGGACCTTTTTGTAATTTCCCAAAATTGAAGGCCAATTGGCCATGAGAAAGATGTTGGTGGTGGCAATTGGTCAATTTTTAGGACATTTGGGGTCAAATTTCCATTTTTGGAAAGTGGGGGCAAATTTGTAATTTTGTAAAAGTTGGGGACCAAATTGGAAATTTGGAAAACTGGAACCTCCTACACAATTTTAAGTAAATTAAGGACCCAAAGGGAATTTTTGAAAGCTTGGAACTCGATTGGAAAAAAGTTAGCATTAGGTACCTAACGTTAAAGAAAATGAACTTTATGGACCTAAGTGAAATAAACGAACAATTTTGAGCCTAGTCGCTCATATGTGAGAAAACGATGGTTGTCATGCCAAATCTTAATTGATAAGAATGTCCAAATTGTGTAGGGACATGAGAGACTAAAACACCAGCAAGGAAAAGCTAGCGTGGAATTGGGAAACCGACTGGGGATGAATACGTCACGGTCATTGGGTGAGTGAGATTATCTAACTTCATACCCGGTTGGGATGAGGAGCAATATCTTTAATTGATAAAACCTACTTATTAGTTGTAAGTAGAGACATTCGTACTCGGTTGGTATGATGAGTTTCCTAAAGGAAGGGAGAAACCCACTTATCGGTTGTAAGCAGAAATATCATCACACTCAACTGGCGTGATGAAGTTGAAAATGAATTTTTGTTAGAAGTGTTCTCCCCTGGTTGTGTGCCAATGCTTAAAATATTTGGGAGACCTTCTTGATGGAAGGCTAGAATAGCTTAGATAGGCTAGGGGCCTTGGTTTTTGAACTATTGGGGCTAAATACCCAGTTTTGGAAAAACACGTGCCGTGGGCTCAAGGCTAGTGGGCACGAGCAGGAGCTCGTAAACAAACTTTATTAAAGGAAGCCATGGAAATTTCTAATGTAATTGGTTGTGTGATTTCACCACAATATCGAGTCAGGACCGACAGTGCTCGATAGACTAGCGGTAGTGCATCAGGGTCAAGTCGACAAACTAGCCTAGACAAATAGATGTAGGTCTGGTTGAGCGTCGGGGCCATTGGACTGTTGGCACCAAAGATAATGGCTATATGTGGAAAGCTTTTGTTTGTGCATGCACTTAAGGTACCAAACTATCAAGATGCCCTAGGGGGTAGTGATGGGTCCCAAGGGCTATTGCACGACATGGTGAGGCGATAAGGGCAATTTGTAATGCCTGTCAGTCATGAAGCTCTGGAAGCTTCTTGTGCATGAGATTGGGGTGGGATCTAAATGAGGTCTCCTCCTCATATGGACACGAAGTGGAAGTTCCACTCGGACCAATGGTAGAAGTGGATGGGCTTTTATCTTGGTGGATGGTAAAGACGCTCTAATCTACAAGTGGGTGCATTGGTTGGGTTGCACCTACGAATATGTGTACCCTTTTTGATGAAGGGCGTGTGTTTGTTTGCTAAACGCCTCCCGAGGCAAGGGGATGGGTTAGAAGAGCTAAACACTCTTAATATGGTAATGTAAAAAGGTTTTGAAAAACTGGAATTTGAGGAAAATCCCTCGTAAAGGAGATGATAACCTTGGCACAGTTTGAATGAAGCTGTTTTTTTTTAAACTCACTCCTAACACCCACTCAGTGAGTTGTAAAACTCACCCCCTCCATTTTATCCCTTTCAAGAAACCCCAATCTTAAAGGCCCTCATAAGTTGGAATTGTAAGTCAGGTACGTTGTTTTAAAATATTCAATTTTATATAATTCTATTCCTAGAAAGACAGGTAAAAGGATGTCATACTCCTCACGGTTCAGAAAAAGGGGAAACCCTTAATGGACCAAAGGTAGTGGCGGGTTGCTCACGGGCATTCAATTTTGAGAGTCCGACGTCTAGGAAGTTCCACTCAGACCGAGGGTAGAATTGGACGGGCTTTTATTTTGGTGGACGATCAAGATGCTCTAATCTACAAGTGGGTGCAGTGGCTGGGTTGCACCTACGAATGTGTGTACCCTTCCTGATGAAGGGCATGTGTCTGTTTGCTAAACGCCTCTTGAGGCAAGGAGATGGGTAAAAAGAGCTAAACACACTTAATATGGTAATGTAAAAAGGTTTTAAAAAACTGAAATATGAGGAAAATCCCTCATGAAGGAGATGATAAGCTTGGCACGGTTTGAATGAAGCTGTTTTTTTTAACTCACTCCTAACACCCACTCAATGAGTTGTAGAACTCACCCCCTTCATTTTATCCCTTTCAGGAAACCAAGGAAACCCCAATCTTAAAGGCCCTCATAAGTTGGAACTGTAAGTCAGGTACATTGTTTTAAAATATTTCGTTTTATATAATTCTATTCCTAGAAAGACAAGTAAAAGGACGCCTTACTCCTCGCGGTTCAGAAAAAGGGGAAACCCTTAATGGACCAAAGGGAGTGGCGAGTTGCTCACGGGGATCTGACCAAACCGGGTCGGGGTGTGACAAGAAGGGGGAAAGAGGTCTCGTCCTGCAAAGTGGACACGAAGTATGGCTAGGGTTTGAGCATCAGACAACTCATGTCCACTCAAACTTAGGGTAGAGGTTTGGGACTTCTTCCTGGGTGGACGATAAAGGCACTCTAGTCCACAAGTGGAGTAGTTGGAGACTGCTTGGCGATCGTGTGATCCCTTTTTGATAAAGGGCAAGTTTGATTGTGTGCTAAACCAAAGTTGAGCAAGGGGGAAAGTTAAAATAGTGTTCTAATGAGGAGTTAAATCCATTAAACTTGTAAACAAAAAGAAAAGTATTTTGAAAACCTCTTTTTGTCCTTACAAAAAGTCACCCTAACACTCACTCACTGAGTTGTAGAACTCACCCCCTCCCCTAAACCCTTTTTAGTAAAAACCTTATGTCAAGAAAAGTGGAATCTAGGGGAGAAAGTTGGAGGTACTGCATACAGGTAAACCCTTATTTAAGTGTTTTGTTAATTTTTTTATGGAAAACATGTGTACTTCTACGCCTTTACCTTACTTGGCCTATTTGTTAGAAATACTAATTTAGTACGGGGAAGGGTGGCGGGTTGATCACGGGGTTCCAACCAAACTGAGTTGGAGCGTGACAAAATCATTTTCCAGAAATAGTCTGCCCTGACTGCATGAACCTGCTCAAATATTTTAGGAGATGTTTATGATGAGAAAATGAAGAATATATTACTTAGAGCTAGAATTGCTCTAGTGGGCCCAAGGCCTCGATTTTTTAAACTAATATAGCCCGAGGCCAAGTTTTGGAAAAACTCGTGAAGTTGGCCCTAGGCCAATGGGAACGGGTTTAAATCCTTAGACAAATTAATAATTATGAGTCAGTGGAAAACATTCATAAATGGTTAATTTGTGTGATACAGCTACCGAGTCGAGGCCAGGTTGTCGAACTTGTTGGATTGGTAACTATCGACCCAAAGTTGGGTCATCAAACTTGTTGTGCTGGTAGTTACCGAACCGAAGTCAGGTCATCGAACTCATTAGGTTGGTAACACCAAAGATAAAGTTCTAAATTAAAAAGACTATTGTTTGTGCATGCTAAGATACGAAACCATTGTGTCATCCGATATGGGGTAGTGTTGGTTCTAAGGGCTATTGAACGGCTTAAGGAGCTTAAGGGAAGCTTTGTTGTGCCAGTATGTCAAGAAGCTTTGGGAGCTTATGTACATTGAGATTGAGGATGAAGTGGGAGAGGTCTCGTCCCATAATCGTGGACATGAAATTTCAAATTAATTATGGGGATTAGACAATGATGCTCACACAAACTTGTGGTAGAAGGTGTGACCTCCTACCAAGAGTGGACGGTAAAGTCGCTCCGGTCCACAAGTGGAACAGTCTTTGATTGTTCTGCGAATGTATGTTCTCTTTGATGATAAAGGGTGTGTGTTTGATTATCAAACCAAATACTTAAAGAAGAGATATTGAATTATCCTTTTTAATGATAAAAGGAAATTTGGAAGTTTAATTACCCCCAAGAAGGAGTATGAAGATATAATGTGAAAATTGAACAATCCTACATCCTTTTCTACCCACTCAATAAGTTGTAGAACTCACCCCCTCCCTCATACCCTTTTAGGGAAGCATCTACATCAAGTAGAGTGAAAGCTTGTGAAGCAAGCCAAGATTACCACAAACAGATAATTTATTCTGTCATTTTGTTTACTTTGTTATGAAAAACATGTATATTGTAAGTCTTTACATTTCTTAGCCTATCTTGGTAGAAATACCATCTTAGTGTAGGTAGAGGCGGTGGGTTGATCACGGGGTTCAAACCAAACTAGGTTAAAGCGTGACAACTTAAGTGGTATCCGAGCTAAATTTTCCAAACAAAGTTTTTAAAATTAAAAACCTAGAAACCTAACAAATAGAAGACCTATGTTTTGTAGATATGGCCTCTCAAAGAGTAACCAAATAAAATCGCGCTGTCGCATCCACCACGAGACCCATGGAAAACATCAACCCAAATGAAGGAATTAGCTTGGGAGTACATGAGTCTAGGGGGACTCAGACCACTACGCCCGTAGTAACTCCTAAATAGAAGAGGCTCTATGAGGAATTCATCAAAGTATTCGAGAAACCAAACTTCCCGCAGAGAGAGGGTAATTACCCTGTAGGAAGTGTGCACCTCAAGGAGGATGAGGTATAATCTCAACACACAACCAATTTAACCCCACCCCTTTTTTATATCCATATGCCCCTAAAGACACTCCAACATTTGTGGTGTAAAACCTTCAAAGGGGAAAAAGATGTCGGAGCTGCTATGGATTGGCTTGCCAATAGTAAGAAGTTTATGAGATTAATAAGGATTCTGTAGGACGAGATAGTAACAATGGCGGAATTCTTCTTAGAAGGAAGTGCCTAGGGATGGTGGGAGAACGTAAGGAAGCTCACCACCACTATATCGTCATGGGTGGTGTTCAAAGGGAGATTTTCAAAAGAGTCCCTGGCCCCCCATTTACTTAATGAGAAGAAACAGGAGTTATTCCGGTTACGTCAAGGCTCCAATACCATATTTGAGTATGAAACTCATTTTAACAAGTTAAGACCTTTTGCCCTAGACTTAGTTGAACCTGTTAACATTTTGAAAAAAATAATTGTGGATGGTCTCAACTTGGACATATGAGACCGTATGTGGGTACTTGGGAGACCCACTGACCTAGCTGCTATTATCAATATGGCACATGAGTGCGAGTGACTAGTCATGGCCCGACGCTAGAAGATGGATGGCCTAGGCTGTAAGGAAGATCAGAATGACTGTTCCTAAGAGATGTGGAATTCTTCTAAATCCTGAAAGGGGACCCACAAGGGGTTCATGTCCAGAATGGAGGAGATGAGGGCACCTTCTAGATCAAACAAAGAGGAGAACAATAGGAATCCATAAAAGAATACTCCCTAATGCCCGAGATGTAGGAGAAACCACGAAAGTACATAAAAGGAAGTAACCTATTTCAGATGTGTATAATTGGGACATTATGCAAATAATTGTCCAGTACCACCAAGGAATATGCTACCAATACCTAGTGAGGCCGCACCCACAAACGAGAGAGAAGTCAACCCAACGCCAATAATACCAAGGGTGTACAACCTCATGGAGGAGTAAGCTAGCCAAGATCCTAGTGTAATTGCAAGTATCCCGACCTATTGCTTAATTTCTTTAGTGTAATTTTGGGAAATAGAGTTTGAAAATATTACAATTTATATTTGGGACCTAAATGGAACTCAAGAATAGTTGAGTGACCAAATGGAATACTTAATAAATAAATGATTAAATAATATAAGTATTAATAATGAGTTAATGTTAATAAAATAAATATAAGAAAACTTAATTGATAGAAATGGAGATAAAATCATAAAGATATATAAGTATTTAATGTAGATAATGAAATTAATGGGAATAAATATAAATATTTGAGCATTAAAGTAATATTAGAAGTATTTAAGGATTTATTGATAATCATAGGGAATTTAGTAAATAAAGGGAGAACTAAAATATTTGATAAAAAGTTATTGGAAGTTAAAAATAAACCAAATATTTAGGGTTTAAATTATGATAAGTTTAAAATTTTATAAAATGATAGAATTAAAATTTTTAAAGATAAATTTTCAAATTAAATACCTTAATAATTTAGTAAATGTATTTCCAAAAAAAGAAATATATAAGAAATAAACCAATTATAACAATAAAAGAATAATTTGTAAAAAATGAGAAAAGCGATTTAATAGATTAATTTTTGAAATATAAAAAATTAAATAAGTAGAAATTACCCTAAGTGTCTAAAATTCTAGAAGTTCAAATTTGGATATCTAATAAGTTATTAGTAATACACCATAACTACAAATTAGGTGACTAATCCTATGAATGATTATAATATCGAGTTGAATTGTACTGATTAAATAAAAGTTATCAATTTCAATTTTTATTACATTTATAAAATTAAAAGTTTTTACGCTAAAATCTTAATGGGGGAGAAAAGCAAAAAAATATTGACTAAAATATAATTCATGCATAAAAATTAAACTTATTTTGTAAATGCGAAATGTTAGTGAGTTAAATATTTTTACAAGTTAAGCTCTAATCACTGATCTTTCACCGATATATATGAGGTGAATTAATATGATTCTCGTATAGTGATTAATGTTAACAAGATACCAAATTAATATTGAAATATTGAATTTATTTAAAAGAAAAATATGAGATGAATGAAAATGATTCATCCATAAAAATACAATAGAATTGGTATTATTTTATTCATTATGTTATAGACGCTCTGGATTGTGGTTATCAAGTGATTATTGTAATTGTGGGTTTAAGGATGTATTTGAGTTCTACTTACTTGAAATTATGTATTTATAGCAATTGGTCCAATATTTTTGTGATTAAAAATAGGTTATATGTCACTATTTATCCTTTAAAGGAGAGTTATCATCTATAATTATTTAACCGGTAAAGTATTGGTAAATTTTTATAAAGTGTGATTAAATTACATATAAGACTAACGGAATATCTACTAAAAATATTTCATATATATATATATATAAATTAATAAAAATATAAATTTTTGTATTATATTTGAAGTTAAAATTAAGTCATCTCTTATGTTTTACTCCCTGACCGTTATCTTGTCCCTACAACCATATTAGGGGTTTGGCAAATTTTCATCAATAGGACAGCCCTATAATTTATGTAAAAAAGAAAAATAAAAAAAGTAAAGAAAAAGAACAAAGAGGATGCCTCTTCCATCAGCTGGGGCATCCCCACCATCCTCTTTCTCTATTTTTTTTTATTATTTTATAATTTTAATATAAAATTACAGGTATGTAAATAAATTGTAATAAATAAGGAGAGAATGATCCGAATTTTGTCCTACTCCATCAAATATGAAATAAATTCTAAAATTTTTATAATACAAATAAAAATAATAAAATATACTTTTTTTTTATTGAAAAACAAGGTAGAAATAAATTTAAATAACACATCAAATTCATTAAAAATTATCTTTAAAAAGAAAAAAAACATAAAACACACATTATTATTAAAATCAAACATTTCTCTTTATAATGATATGAATTTAGTTTTTTATAGTTACAATACTGGCTATCATATAAATAAGTAAATAAAATATTATTATTAACATGTTAATCATTAATTATTTATATATAAAATATTTCTAATATATTTATTATATAGATGTATAAAATAATAAATATTGTAAACTTAACCTATTATCTTAACGTATTTGGAAATATATTATTTTATTTTTTAATATTTTAAAATTTTTTATTATGTTAATAAATCTCTCAATTTAAATTTAAATTTAAATTATTTTCTTAAAATTTTATTATACTATTCTTTTTTACTTGAAATCTTATTAGACTTTTATTTTGAAATTTCACTTGGGTTTATTCAATTGCTTCAATTAACTAATTCAATTATTATTTAAATCTTTTAACCATTAACTTATAAATTATAGTGTGCACAATTTGATTCACATCATTTTTCCCTTTGAAAATAATTTATTCTCTAATCTTCGATTTTCTTATCACATACATAAAAAAAATATTAAATTATAAATATTAAAACTATAATTAACCTCATACTTACCTGATAAGTTTCAACACTCCAATTGATTTATCTTCTCTATTAATGAGTTTAACCCAAATTCCTTAATCAAATAAGATATTCTTAAAGCCTTTATTGACTTGATTTTTATAAGCTATCTTCTAAATTTGTTTTAAAAATTCATATTTGCTCTTCCAATATAAATTTACTAACTCGCCAATATTAAATTTAGATTAGTCAATTAATTAAAACTATAAACAACTTTAACTAACAAAAACCTAATCATATAATTAATATAACGATTATATATAAAGTTAATATCATTTAAATATTTAATTAAAAATAAATGTTTTTTTCTAATTTACTCAAGAAAATATTCTAAAAGTAACTCAAAAATTTAGAATTACAATTAAATATAATAATTCTAATAATATAATAAAATATAACAACTTTTCTAAATAATAAATAAACACCATTTGATACACCCTTAGTTTTATTATATTTAATGAGATGTGTCATTTTTTAAAATTGTTTAGCAATAAGAAAAATAAAATATATCCCCATTTTAATCCTAAGTAATTTATGAATGAATTCTATTAAGATATTAATCCAAAAAGTTGCATTAGAAATTAGAAGAATAGTATGCAATAAATTAAGATTTTACTTAAATTTAGCTTCTTTACATGTAGTACACAACAATGCTCATAAAATATTGCATTAGTCTTATCTACCCTAGATTGTCTAATAAATCTTCCAACATATAATTACTTAACAAATAACTCACACAAATAAAATTGAAAGATAAATAATTTATTTTCCTAAGAAATAAACTAATTTTGCAAGTAAAACTTTCGAAACAAATCATTTTTACAACTCACAATCACTTTATATAAATCAAAATTATTTGCATATAATTTCTTTATATAATCAAAACCAAGAATTTTACTATCAAGTATTGTAAATATAACATATCTTCGTAATAGTGCATCATCAACTATATATTTCATATATTTTCTATACTTGATCACATATAAAAAAAGTTGCATTGTGCTTGTTCAACTTGTGATAACTCTTAAGGTGCAAAACAAATATATAGGTAAGATAGTTGAGTGCTACTTCGCTCCAATTTTTACAACAATATATAATCAATGCACCTGCCTATTTATGATACTTCATAATTTAAAAAAATTAAGTTAGTTTATCCTCTAAATATTTATTTGAATGTATTTTCTTGCACATCACACAATTTAAATAAAAATTTCTTTTTAAAAAGTATATTAAGAGGTGTAGGAGGACTACTAAATTTAAGAATATAATGTGTATAAAAAAAGTTAATCTAAAGAAATTTCTCACTTGATTTACCTAATAAGGTGTTGGTCAATCTTAAATTGCCTTAATTTCTTTTTCAATGACAATCCTTTCAAAACTTTCAATATATTTAGGAAATACAAGAATATCCCAACAAAATATGCATTTCCTAAAATTAGAATATAACATATCTTTTCTAAAAGTATTTAATGCTATTTTTAAATACTCTTCACTTCATATAAGAACATGTTATATATTATTATATTATCAAAATATACAATAATAAACTTTTCAATGAAAATATTTAAGAAATAATTCAATAACCTAATAAAAGTATTAGTTGTATTAGTCAAACAAAATATCATAATCAATCAATTATATAAACCAGATTTTATTTTTAGTACATTTTTCAATTCATATTTATCTTTCATTCGAATTTTATTATATTCACTTTTAAGTTTTATTTTTTAAATCAAATAAGATCAATGCAACTCACATAGAATATTACATAAATGAGGAATACAGCAACAATACATTACTGTGATACTATTGATAGGTCGATAATCAACACACATTCACAAAGTTTTACTATTTTTGGGCATTTGCACAAACACATAGACTTGGTGTTGAACTTGTGCTTGATTTGTTGAGTTAGTGGTAAACCACTAGTTATCTTCTTAGAGATGTCATGCTTGAATTCCTGCAAAAAAAGATATAATATTATTCGACAAATATCCGACAATGAAGTTAGTATTTTAAAATATATTCTTGTACATAAGTATTATAAGGACATCTTGTAAAATTATCTCCCTATTTATCTCACTTTTTTTTGTAATAAAATTATTTTTCCTCTCTATTTTCAATTATGATTTTTTTTCTCTTCTTTTTCAATTTATTTTTTCTCTTTTCAGTTTCATCTCTTATTTTACTCTCTTCTTTTTCAACTTTGCCTTTTCTATCTTCCTTTTCAATTATTGATTTTCTCTATTATTATTTCTTTATTATTTTCTTTTCATTTACTTTTTTATGTTTCAACTTATCCTCACGAATTTATTGTAGAGTCAAAGATACAAGAGATATCGGTCTATTATTTATTATAAATGAGTACTTATTTGTTAATCTATTCTATATAACTTGACGATCAAACTTTCAAAGTTGTCCCAATAGAATATGGCATGCATGCATTGATACCACATCATATAATATCTCATTCTTATAATTCCCAATAGATAAAATACTCATGTTTCACACTCAAATAACTTGTTTATTATAGATTTAAAACACTATTACCTTTTTTCCACTAATATGTCTTATTTCAATCTTAATTTAACTTAATAACAAATCATTTTTAGTAATCAGTTCAACTTAAGTAACAATCAAGACAAATTAACAAGATTTTAAAAAATAATTACAAAATAATTTAAGTGAAAGATATAAGATAATAATAGGGATATAGAAAAAAAAGACTAAAAATAATTTGCTTTTTGTTTGCCATTTGTTTGCTTCTTTTTTTTTTCATTTTTTGTTATTCTTTTTTTAACTTAGTTTTTTTTTCTTTTTTAAACTTTTTTTTTCACATTTTTTCTTTTTTTAATGTAAAGAAAATAGAAAAAAAATATAATTTTTTTATAGAGACTTAAAATAGAAAGAAAATAATGAAAATAGAAATAGATAAAAAGAATTTTTTTTATTAATTTTTGTATAGTTAATAGAAATAGTTAGAAGATATGAAAAATAAAATAAAATATGAAATGATAGTATGAAATTTGTCATTTGTTCTGATATCAAGTGATGCAAAACTCGTAAATATATTAATATCCTATAACAAATATAAAATATAACTCGATATTTTAATTACGTAATTAAAATATAAATATATATATATTATTTATTCGAGAAACAAATTATAGATAAATATAAACTATTTTAATAAAAACTTTTATATAACCCTTATTATAAATATGATTAATTGAATAAGTAAAAATATTTTAAATTTAAAAGTTTTTTTAAAATAAAAAGAACATATAAACCTCAAATTATTATTAAAATCAAAGATTTTTCTTTATAATGTTATGAATTTAGCATTTTATACACAATTATAAATACTATCTATTATATAAATAAATAAAATATTATGATTAACATACAAATCATTAATTATTAATATATAAAATATTACTAATATATTTATTTTACATTTATTAAAAAATATTTAAAATAATAAATATTATAAATTTAATATATTATACCTATCTTAAAATATATTATTTTATTATTTAATAGTTTAAAATATTTATTATTTTAATAAATCTTATGAATGTAAATTATTTTCTTTACATTTTATTCAACTTTTATTTTAGATTTTATCGAACTTTTATTTTAGCCTTTCACTTTCATTTTTTTCAATTGTTACAATCAACCCATTTAATTTTTTTCGGATATTTGAACTTTTAACTTGTGAATCGTGCACAATTTGATTAGTCCAAGGATAAGTGGGCGAGAGAGGGAGAATAATACAAAAAGAGCAAAGATTATAATGAAAGAAGGATTAGAGATGAATAAAACAGGAATAATGGAGCAAGAATACCGAAAACGTCAAAGAGGTAGAAAAGAGGTTCAGCTTGGTGAAGTTGGATATAACACACAAGGGACGAGAGAGATAAAATTAATGTAAAATAGACCATTTAATCTATGTTAAGGACTAAACATGCACACAGACAGTAATTGACTTACAAAAACATTATTCTATAATCATATACTCTAAAATACATTAACTTAAGGGTATAAGTGTGTTGGATTGTGAACGTACTACAGTATTTAAGTGTGTATTTAAGTGTGCCAAAGTTAAGTTTAAACACACCAGAAGAGATCTGTCTATCCATGGAAACGAATTAAATAAAAAATTGATGACACAGTAATGAAATAGCCATCTGACAAAAATCCCTTGGAGTAAATCAATACTACATTTTAAAAAGATAAAAAATCTAAAGAGTTGCAGGCAGAATATGTTGAGATGTCCCTTTTACACCCGTGTTTTTTTTTGCTCGACACCCTTTTCTTGGTTGAAGGAGAGCTACAATCACATCATTTCCTTTTTTATGCGGGGGCTACGGCCCAGAAGACGAACTCCTGAAAGCACAAACATTTTGCATCTTCCCTTTCAGAAAAAGAAAACCAAAAAAACAGCAAGCTCCGCGGTTAAGAGATGGGGATGGAAAGGAAGAAAAGCAAAAACAGCCAGCCACCTGTCACAGAAACAAAAATATCAAAGTGATGTGAATTCTGAACCCCTAGCTGCTTCCATGTCCTGAAGTCTTATGGGGAATGCATGCCAAAAATCTGAGTACTTGGATGAGATTGGATTTAGCCTCCAAATGTAATGGAACCGGCTGCATGTTAACAAAAACACCCCCTCCAATTGCATCCTGAGAAACTCCTTAAATGCATCAAAGTAATCCTTCCAACAATGCCATTCCCCTTTCTTTATTATGCATAGTACATGTACAGGCTATTTGCAGCAGCACAGGCTATGGAATTCTCACTGGGGTGCCACGCTAAGTGAAGTAACTTGGTTGTAGGCTCAAATGAATTCCCATTAGCATCAACTACAGGGCGTTCAGCTCCTGCACCTTATTGGAAAGCCAATCAAAATGATAGTTCAGTGGACAAAACGAAAAAACACAAATATGCCGATAGAATATGCAGATATGACAGGATGGAATGTATCCATGCTGCTCATTATTGATAGGAATAGGCAATTCACCTCGTCTGACAACACGAGTGATACTGCTCAGAGGTCTAGAAGGCCTTGGAGTCTGAACTTGTCTTCTGGAAAACAAGATGAATTCAACCTCAGTTCAACAGGAATTGAGTTTGTCTAGTTGTTATAATACCCACTCTAGCATCTTATATTACCTCATTGGGTGTTTACTGGCCTCCAATGTTGTAGCTTCATTGCTACCAGGAGCACAACCAAACACACGAAATAGATTGCTATACAAAAATAAAAGTGGTATAATAATTAAGATTAATATGAGAAATTATAAAATATAATTTCAAAAGAAATAAGAGAGTGACGCCAACCTGTATGAACCTGTTGCAACACGCGAACTGTCACCACTTAGACAACATTCAAATTTATCAAATATAGCATCATTTTCATATAGATCGCAGAGCTGCATCAATCAATAACATGTATTAGTCACAAGCTCAGACAAACAACTGAGAAAATGAACTATGCTTGTCTAGTTTTTGGAGAAGATCAACACCTTGGGTCTCAAATGTTCATGGACCATAAATGTTGAAACAGGGCCCGAGTCCATGTTTACATCCCACAACTGAAAATAATATTTTAAATGAGGATAAGAATATTTTGATTTTTAGAATTATCCAAGAGCACATCCAGTAACCCAGGGGAAAAATTATATTTCCTGGAAATAAGAATCGACCTTAAGAGTCATATAATCACGGCTTAATATGTATCTTCCATCTTTCCCAAACTTAATGTCTGACATTGAAGCTATAATCTCTGTAAAGAACGATCTAGTATCAGCTGGTTCTTGTTCTTCAAACCTGCATAAGAGAAGTTTAGTTTGATGCCATCCTCTCTATTATAGGAAGAATATCAGGAATTGAAGAATTTATAGTAGAACCATTTGCAACATATGTCAGCGTATTTTTCCAAGGAATATATATACCTTAAAACTTTTGTTTGGTTGAATATTCCATTTCATCCTTTTTTAGAGGGATAGTTCAGTATAGTCCTCTACATCGAACCAAGTAATTTAATCAGTCCAGTCAATCAAAGCCAATAGTTTTAATGCATTACTTCATGCATATGCTCATCATATAAATTCTGTATAAGCATTGAACCAGTTTTGGTAAACCATTTTTATTAAAATAGTATAGTTACAAAACATAAACGCCACTACAATAACATAAATCCTGATAAAAATAAACCCAAGCTCATGTTGGAAAATGAAATTAGCAATAATACATATAGGGAGAAAAGATTATTATATCAAGTTTACCCAATTAATCTTGAATCTTAGTGGAGAAAATCAATAGAACAAAATACTTGCAGAAAAGGGAGACATACCCAATCACTTTGGTGAGGAAGAGAATGAAATATTTCATTTTTATTTTAACTTCAATTTTGTAATGGTTTTAAAATAAAATAATTGAATTATTTCAGTTCTATGCTTAGATAACAATGGGCATGGTGGCATAAACAAACGTTCAATTTAATCCATTGAAAGAGAACACTTTAATTAATGAAAGGACCTATTACGTCATTTGATGCACATAGTTGATGTTCTTTTCCCTTTTCTTTATTATTCTAAAGCAGGAACTATAACACTAAGAAGCGAACTTCTTTCCTCTCCATCCCTAAACAGGGAGTGAATGTTAACAAGAACAATAACCTAAAGCCAAAAGCAGGACATCTGATCAAGAAAAACTCACAATTTTGCATGGGAATCACATAAGGCTGACTGTCGCATATCAATGAGACGAATGCAGCCCTTTGAACTGCTATATGCTAACATGTTACAATGAGTAGGATGAAATTCAGCTGAAGTTATCACCTCTGCAGTAAAACGGAAATAAAATTTTAAACAATGAAATATATGATAGATTAAGGTTATCCAATTAAAAAAATCAACTAATCCACTTAAAACTTCCCTAGCATGGCCAGGTGCAAAGCAAAATTTGGGAACTCAAAATATCACAGATAAAGATACAAGAAAAATAATTAAAATAGAAGTCATAACAATATCTTCACTGTACTTGATCTCCATCAACTATTTCCAGATATGCATAACAATTATATTAACAAAATGAAATATGCTAGACTCCCAAAGAAACCTTAATCATTTTATGATAGAGGCAAAAGATCTGTGTAAAGGGGACAAGAAGAAATTGTTGAAAAATATGATTAATTAGAAAGGCAAGCACAAAGTAAATGCTCTATTTACTTGAGAAATACTACCAAGTATAACTTAATTATTTTCTTCAGATGGAGAAGGCTTACAATTTTAGAATGCAAACAAGAAAACCAATGTTGTATCCTGGTATACAAAGTTGCAAAAAAATCACATAAATTACCAGTTAAATCTTCCATATTGGCTGGCTTCAAGTCAACAATGTTGAAACTTTGATTGCTGATTTCCAAGTTCCAAAGATTAATGCGTAGATCATCAGCAGATATAAATGTCTCACCATCACTAAATGATACATGCAGAAGGGAATCAGTAAGCAACATACAAAACAAAAACCCTGTAAAAAGTCGCTTAGTGAATATTTATTTTCATGCTCAAAAACTTGTAAAATTTTGCCTTATTCCTGCCAAGCAGTCTAAATTGATAAGATATATGATCAACTCATGGCAAATCAAAATTTCATAATTTACAAAACTCGGTACATCTGAAAGATGCCTTTTAAAGAGACCACTCCAAAAATAAAACGGAGATGTAGCTAAAGCCAATAGAACAGTTAGAACTTCCATTCAATCCTTTTGAAAGCACAAACAGGCGTACATGACACCCAACTAAGGACTAAGCTTTGGTATCTGATATCAGTCGCAACCAAAGTATTTTTTGGCCTTATGTTAGTGTAGAAAAAAAATTGAAAGGCTCAAAAGAAACTTATCTAAAAATCACGATGATTTCAGATGCAAAATAGAGGATCAAGTGTGAAAACACATTTCATAAGAAAGAATATGAACCTTTTATGTGATTTAGCCATAAAAGAATTGGAGTCATTAAAATGTGCAAGAATACCCATAAAAGTAAAGAGAAAAATCAAGAGTCATTCACAGCTCAAGAAAACCTACAATACCTGTTATTTGAAATTGAGTTAATATGATAATCATGAGCATGTGCATACACCCTTCTGCATCTGGCTATCGAACTCAGCTCATGGCAAGTAACCTGGATAAAATATGACCAGTCATTTAATGTTAAGATTTATATAATAGGCCGAAGAAAATAGTTTATAACTTCGCCTATAATGTTATTACTGGTTAAATACCCAACAGTGTCATTCTTCCAAGTTTTAGAGCACTGAAGTCATCAGAAAGATGCTATTTAAAATCTTTTAGATATAGATTTTATCCAGTTCATGGGTTAGAATCACTCCGAAACATACATAGAAAAGATATCTTTTGTCAATAAAAATGTATCGCGGTATGTTTGAATCCCCTAGAATTTTAATCAATACCAAGTGTCTACCATCTTTATTCAATAAAATAATATAAAACTGATAAAAATGAGGAAAATCTTTATTCCTTTTGATTAAAAAACTGCCCTATAAAGAGATGTGCATAAATATCTTGGATGCCTAATTCTTTTACAGTATAGCAGTATTGCAGTTATTTAAATTAGAAGTAGATTGGTGGAACTTCCCAGAAAATTTTATATTACCAAGAGGCCAGGAGCATTCTTGCAACCAATGACAATTACGGGTGTGTAAAGCTGCAGTTATACCAATTTTCCATTCTCTTTGACTTAATTTAGTAGGATCCAGGGAATAACAGCAACAACTTTGGGATTCTACATAATATCAGTGAGAAGTTAGATAAAAATATTAACATAATAGGATAAGCACAGCTACCACTGGTAAATGTAGAGAAGGGATGCCTCCTGATGGGAATGAAAAGTCATTGGATAGATAACTGAATGATCTTTCTGATGGCAAGCCGTTTTCAACATATGCTCTCAAGTTGCCAGAACTGCTGGAGCTTGCAACACTTCCATTTGAAATCGATGTTGAAGGATCTACATTCATTTGAGAAATTTTCTTCATCGTCTTCTCCTGGACCTAATCAAATCTCAGGTGGCAGTGAATCAGCAATACGTAATTTATATAGAAATATTGAGTCTAAAAGAATATAGACAAGCATCCTGGCAGTAATGATAAGGAACATTAAAGCATCTACTAGCTCATAAGACGTCTTCAAGCTTCAAATGATTATGAAATGAGCACACCTCAATGTCACATAGAGGCAGCATTGAAACAGTCTCAATATAGTGTTACAGCACAAAACTCAATAGTATCCACTAACATGCTTGTTGCAGTTGATGACAGTATTTTACAATCCAACAGTTTAAATTACATAATGCATCATTTAAATTATGAGGCACTTTTTGATATATCACAATAACAGAAGGCATTATTACTCAAAAAACAATAACCAGGCACTACCTTCCAGAATTTTATGGTCTTATCATTTGTAGATAAGAGGAACAAGGCAGCATTAGCTGTCTGGCACCATCGGATCTTATTGATTTTCTCTTCTATTTCCAAACTCTTCAAATAGTCAAACTGCCATAGTTGAAACACAAACTCAGGTAAACATTTACATTGCAGCTCTACAAATAGAAAATAGATGGACACAAAACCACTATAACATTTCAAAAAATGTACAACTTTGGTAGAATTACCTCAGGTTCATGGCTCTGAAACTCTGTCTTGTAGCGAAACTCGGGATGTCTACTAATTGGATAGTCCACCCTCTCTAAATCTCCTCTTGATCCACCAAGCTGCAGTTACAAAAGAAATAAAAATCACAAACAGACATATATAAGTAATAAATAAGAGCTGATGGAAAAAGAGTGTCAGCATGACATACATCTCTAGTGTCCGTTCTCTCAAATAGGACAACTCGGCCACCTCGATCCCCCGTAGCAAGATGGTCTCCACTTTTGTCAAATTCAATTGCAGAAATGATATCAACTGCATCCATTTGAAGAAATTAGATAGTTTTTTTTCTCAAAATTGGCACCGATTGAAAATGTCAAATAAGCTCTACTAGAAACCAAAATTGTATTATTGGATCTTAGAAGATGCCATTTCTCCACTGTATATACTAGATAGATGATTGGGCAAGTAATGATAGTCCAACTGCTGATCTTGCTATCCTATTTATAAATACATAACTTCCCAACCTCAGAGCATAATTTAAAAACTTTAATCAACATACACAAGTTTAATAATTTAAAGATATTTGACATATATAAACTTTACAAAATGCAGAAAGTTACAGTAAAAACGCAAATAGAATTTCCTGATGAGAAACTATTAATTGGTTAAACCAGGTTAAAACTCACATCTTATATGAAGGAGTTGAAAGAGAGACAACAGCAGTTAAAAAATATATTTATTTGTATCATTTTGGCAACTGAAGTTAAAAAAGAAGTCAGAGAGGAAAAGATTCGTTTCCTAGATTCTATGAGCATCTGAAAAGCATCATCTACTGCACTGACAGGAACTTGGGGGTAAAAACATTATTGCAAGTGCATGCAATCATTGAGGTATTGAATTCCATTCGGGAAATTCCATCATCGCAGCTTCCATTTTTCACGAATGTAGTGAAATACAGCAAATGGTCCTTATTGATAGTACCACCTCCAAATCTCAAGGTTCCCATATAGAATTAAACAAGAATCGCATAACAGATCAAAATTGCAGAGCCAGGCACTAAATGACACTAAAGGAACAATAGATAGATCGGATCCAGAGAAGCCAAAGCTCAAAGACACTAAAAAATTCCGAAAATATTGTATGAAGCTTACCTTCCTGGATTTCTTCACCTGCAGCGCGCTCACCGAAGACCTGAGAGAATTTCCACTCTAGAGGCTGTGGTGGAGCCGTAACGACGACCTCGTCACCACCGTTCATATCTCCGGAGAAGCGGAAACGAACCTACCGGGCGCTCGATAATGGAAAGTCCTCACTCACCAGGAACTGAATCTATCAAACCATTCCACCAGAAACACTTCCTCCACCTTAGGAGGGCATAGCACCGGCGACCCAAATCCAGCGAAGGAATAAGATTAGGTAGAAGATAGACGACGCAACAGATCTCAGATGAGATGTTTGGAATTTTCAGCTTGATGATTGAACGATCGATGGTAAGGAAACAAACAGCAAAATTGGGAAAAGGTGAAATCTCCGTTCTCTCTCTGCCTGCCTTTTTTACTTACCCACGACCTCTTCCCTCTCGATTTCACTCTCTCTCTCTAATAATGAGAAAAATGGAAATTGCTTACGCGATGAACAAAAAACATTTGTCTCTATTAACTAAAAAACATTTGCCTTTTTTTCTCTACTTCTGCTTCTCAGTCACTATCTATTTTATCAAATTACCTTATTTTTTTCAAAACATATTACATTAGCAAGGCTGTATAGTAGTCCTTCATATGCTAACGAATTTCTAAGATAAATATTGTAAGTGATTTTGTGCCAAAAGTTCGGCAATCAAGGATTCTATTTATATACTAATTTAGGACTACTATATAGAGACCGCAATTAGAATCAGTTGATGTTGAAGAACATGAAATGGAGTTTAAAAAATATTAGAGAGAAGCATTTTAGAAAATGTTACAAATTAATTGAAATTTTTAGAAAAAATTAGGGTAAAATGAAAATAAAGTAAAGTTTGGGCTAAAATTTTTTTTTGAAAAATTATGAGAAGTGAAATGAATTTTAAAAAAATTATAGAACTAAATGAAAAAAAAAAGGAGAAGTTTAGCATAACAAAAGTTAGAATTTTAATAGAAAATAGTAAAATGGTACATTTGTGAATAATTAAGAAAAAAATATATTTAATTATAAAATTTAGAGTAATTTTAGTATTTTATAAAATATAACACACAATCGGTTTATATAATTAAAATAAATTAAGGGGATTTTTTAAGACTGTAAAATATTAATTTAATAGCTCAGTCGACTTCGTAATATGAGATCGAAGTGGGTAAGTATAATTAAGTTTTGAAGTGAAAATTTAATCATAAATAACATAAAATATCGATAGAGAGATAAAAATAGGTAAAAAAAGATCACAAGTGACCTTTATAAGTGTAACAAAATACGAAGTCGAAAATTGGTAGGAATTCGGGAAAGAATCGGCTTGAATCGTATTTGGGTCGGGGGAATCACTAAACTTTTATAATTTTGAAGTGTGTTAAATAAATTGAAATTAAGCGATTATTTATTCCATTTAATAGAAAATGGAATTTATATTTTTTAAATAATTTTATTTTCCTAATAATTGGTCGAAAAATAAGTAAACTAGACCAAAAACCATTAAATCAATTGAAAATTTTGCCTTAAATTGGTTCCCTACCATGCATACTAGTCGGTGTGTAACACCAGGCACACAAACGCACGATTGTGTCATCTTTCTTGCCCGAGTTTCGACCTGAATTTGCCTAGGAAACCTGATGGACCCTGTAGACAACCCAAATCTTTACTTTGGGAAATTAATTTATGTAGAGTAGGGTGGGAGTCCTCCGCTCTTCAATTTAGGGTCCAGTGTCCACTAAAGGTATGTTTTTCATGGAAATATGGTTTTTTTACGGGGTTTTCCCCATACCCAATAATTGAGTTCCCTCACATAGACTCTCTTTTTAGCCCACACACCATCCTATCTTTCCTCCTCTTTGTAATTTCCGCTCTCGGTTTCATTCCTTTTCATTCTCCACTAGTTTTGATCAATCACAGGTATGCAAATAATTCCACAAGTTCTTCATTATTTAGCTGCATGCTATGAATTAAGAAAATAAAGCTTTGGATGGGTAGACACGTAAGTCTAAAACACGTTCATATAAAGCATGTATGTCAACATTGTTGAAATTACTCATAATTCACTATAAAGCTCGACTACTCCCAACTCCGGTGACCTGTCTACCAAAGAGCATAGCTACTCCGTCCGATCACCTCCGACGACGATCTTGGTACCCATGGACTTAGTTTTCCATAACCACCCCTCTCAACCCTAATTCTGCCGCTATAGTCACCGACGAGATCGCATAGTGCAAGATATTGGGTGACCGAAAATAGAGCACCTATTTCAGAAGCCAATTTGGACGACCACGAATGCACTCTCGAGGTGAGAAAAATTCAGCAAAACCTTCACACTCCAAGCTTTCCATAGCACTAGCCTTGCCCTAATTGAGTAAATTTTAAAAGAGTATTAATATTTTAAGTTCAGAATCTCTAATTTAGTGGTCAAGCTTAATAAAATTGTCACGACTCAACTCAGTTTAGTCGGAACCCTACAATCAACCCATCCACTCTCCTAGACCTTGAGGAGACACTTTTCTCCTAGATCGTAAAAAGTCAGGCGTATTGCCTGCCATGTTTCCTATAATGACATTAAACAAAAATTAAAGCATAATTCGTACCTGGGTTAGCGACTCGGTAAGGGAAACTCTTGGGGTGGTCTTTTCCTTCCTAAAAAAAATGTTAAGGAGAGGGGGATGAGTTTCACAACTCAGTGAGTGGAGAAATCTTAATGATGTTCTTATCTATGTGTTTGTTATATTTGTGGTATTCCATTATCTACCCCTTCTCGTGTTGGCACACAATCACACACCCTTTTTATCATAAAAAGGGATCACACGTTCGTGGAGCAATCCCCGACTGTTCCACTTGTGGACCGTAGCGCCTTTACCATCCACCTTGATAGAGGTCAGCAGCCTCTACCCTGAGTTTGAGTGGACATCAATTGTTCGACCCTCAAACCCTAATCATACTCTGTATCCGCTTTGTAGGAAGAGACCTCTTTCCCTCTCCTTCCTCGGTCTCCGTGCGCAGGAAGCTCCCAGAGCTTCTCAACATACAAGACGACATACTACCCTTATGCTCCATGTGTCATCATGCATGCAAAATCAATAGTTTTCATTTATTATAGCCATCATTTTTAGTGTTACTGGCCCAACAGACCCGACAACTCGGCTTCGGCTTCATAACTACTGGCCCAACGAGTTTGATGATCCAGCTTCTGCTCAACAACTATGAACCCAACAAGTTCGTATGTTTGACTTCAATGTTGTAACCAATACACATACAATTCACCGATTCTTATGAGAGTTTTTCAAGCACATTCACCTCATCTTATCTAAGGGTCTATGCCTGTGCCCATTGGCTTGAGCCCACTTGAACAACATCATTCATCCTTTGCATGTCCCATGCAATATCCAGATAGCCTTCCAAAAGTTTTAAACTTGTTCAATCAGTCAGAGAAAGGCAATCCTAGTAAACCCTTTTTAAATTCAGGAATGTTATAATCGTTAGCCCAACTGGGTGTGATGCTAAACCTACTCACCTGATAAATGTGGCTTATTCGCCCTAGTCGAACTTCCAGTCCTAATTGTGCCTCATTGCACACGGTACGATCCAATATGTCCCTACAGGGTTTGCACGTGCTTGTGAGGAAATATTCTAGTATGAAAAGGCCTCCCATAAGTTATAAATTCTCTATTTAGCCCATGAGATTTTCAATATCCCTCACGGTCCTTAACTTATCCAAAATCACCAATTGACACTCAATTTTTTCAAATTGCCAATTGGTCCTTAAACTTTTAAGAATTACCAATTAGTTCTTAAACTTCCAAAAATTGCCAATTGTTCTTCAATTTTAGCTTATTGCCTAATTGGATCTCAATTGGGTGTTAATTTCATAAAATCCTCCAATTTTCTATTAATTATAATTCAACCCCCAAATTTTCCAAAATTTCCAAATGGCTCAATTTCCCAAAAAATTTCCATTTGAACTGAGAAACTTGTTTTCTTCAAAACACCCAAATGTGGGCAATTGCTCCCATTCATGATCGGAACCACCTCCTCCATGTTCCCCTCATCATTTCAAGCTTTGAAATACTTCATTTAGCTCAGGAATGAGCTCAAACGAAGCTTCATTAGGAAAGTTTTCTAGAGAGAGAGCTTGATTTTCTTACCGGTGAGGGAATGATGGTCCAAACTCTGGACAGGTGTGGCTAATGCTCGTCAAGGGGAATCTCCTAGGATAAACCTTGGGCCAATTGATAGCTTGAGCATGAAAAATTCGAAGAGAGAAGTTCAATGTGTCATTTTCTGCAACTTCATTGTTCCGGTGAAACGGGCGGAATTGACTTACCTCGAAGGTTCCTAGAGGTCGACGGTTGGTCGTGGGGAGCTTGGGCCAGTCACCTTAGGTTGGAGGTGGCCAAAATTAAGCTTGCGCTTTTCGATCATTTTGGGGTCACCGTGGTGACGGTTCTATACTGACTTCCCGATGCTTCTCTGATGATCCTTGGTCCAAAAGGAAGTGAGGGTGAGGTAGGGGACTTATTCCTGGTTCCAATGAGCCTGAATGCACCTCCTGAGACTTGGAAAAGAGCCCTTGTTGGAGCTATGGTCTGCGTCTCGCCAAAAAATGGACCTATTCAGGTTTTTCAATGGCTGGTGGAATGAGGAATTCGAGGGGAGGGGTGCTCTTTATATAGGGAGCTCGACAATTGTCTGGGCTACTTGTCGGCATATGACTCGACCCCCACGTCGCTCGCCGATGATTGGATCGAAGTTTTTTCTGAGTTGCTGGAGACTACCTCCCCTTTCCTTATCCTCTCCTCCTTGTCAGCCATCTTAGGAAGACGACATTATGGCATGAGTGTGTGCTTCGCACATGTCGGGTTGCCACGTGGCACTTCATGATTTGTTGGTTTTTCTGACGTAGCATCCCCATCAACAGCCTAGTCAGCCTTTGACTTACTAACTGGGCACGTGGCAGCCTCCCATTTCCTGCTCCTTCCTATGTGGTAGTTGGCCGGTCATAGTTAACCATTCATTGTGACACATGGCGCTATCTGAATTGCTATTTTAAATGCGTCAGATTTCCCCCTAACGCACAGTGCTAGTGCCACGTGTCAGCTTATGATTGATCGAGGTCAACAACCGTGGTGCTACCATGTGTCGACCTCTAATTGGTCAGTCGTTCCCAAACGTCCTAGTTGGACACTAACGTGTCGCCTTTGCCATGTGTCAGCTCTCCATTGGTCGGCCTTTGCTGACAGGTCTTTGTCCGATATTGACCGTTGATCGGGGACACGTGTCATGCTCTGATTGGCCATTGCTTTCAGGCACTAACTGAGCAGCTGATTGCGTGCACTCGCCATGCATCGTACGCTGATTGGTTGTGCTTGCTGATTGGGCGCTGACCTGACAACGGTCCATTGACTAGTTGGACTGTTGATTGGTCCGGTCTAACCAAGTCTGGTGTCCTGAAATCGTAAATGGGTTGGTTCAGGTCCGATTCGACCAATTTTCTAAAAATTAAAAATTCCTAAATTCATTTTCTATCTAATGGTGGTTTCAATTTTTCAATTTGACATTTTTAAACCACTTAGAAAAATGAATATTTGAACCGGTTCTTTATGGTTCAACCTTGTTCAATTCAGTTTAGACCCGGTTCTCCCTTAACGGGTCTCGTTTTTGCACCTAATCCACTTCATGGTTCTTATTCATGATTTTTGTGATTTATTTGCTTCTTGGGATGTTAGAAATCCTCGTCTTAAACCTTTATTTTACCCATTTTGGGTCCTAATAGACACCCGTTTCCTTTCAGAAGTATTTGAGGTTTTCCTCCTGTTTAGTTCTTTATTTCAAAGGGGCGGGGTTTACAACTCTCTCCACCTTTTGGAGTTTTTGTCATAAAAACTTTTACAAATTAAGTAGTTGAGGGTATCTATCCCTAATGACCGACTTTGTCTCCCACGTCTCTTCCTCTACTTGGTCGTTTTGCCAAAGGACCTTCACCATGGGGATCCTCATGTTCCTTAGGTTCTTCTCTTGTCGGTCAAGGATTTGTATTGGCTTCACCTTGTAAACCAAATCTTTCTCTAGCTCGGGTGGTAACTGATCTAGTACATGGCTAGGGTCGGGCTCATATTTTCATAGTACTGACATGTGGAATACGTCATGTATTCTCTATAGATCTAGAGGCAACTCCAACTTGTACGCCAACGGTCCAATCTTCTAAACTTTGACGTACAGACCGATGTACCTTGGTTTCAACTTCCCTCGCTGTTGAAACCTAAGTATCCCTCTCAACGATGATACCTTAAGGAACACCCGATCTCCTACCTCGAATTCTAGATCCTTCCTCTGGTGGTTGGCATATCTCTTTTGTCGATCCTGGGCTACCTTAAGTTAACTCCTTATTATTCAGATCTTTTTTGTGGCATCCTATAAAACTTGTCTTTTGGGATTAAAGAAAATCGGGAAAGGACGGTATAGACTTATACACAAAGAAACGAGTCGATTAATGGACAAAAAATAGACAACGTGTGAAATTGGAAAATCCAAAGTGACAAAAAATTCACAAAATTTCAAGGAAGAACTGAGAAGTGGAATTGGGGTTAGAATCGAACCGGTTTGGGGTGGACTGGACCTGAACCAGACCGAACCGGCATGAACCATAGTGAACCGGTTCACAAATTTATTTTTGTAGGTGGTTTAAAAATGTCAATTTGGGAAATTGAGACCACCATTAGATAGAAAATGAATTTAGAAAATTTTAAATTTCAGAAAAACAGTCGAACCGGGTCCGAACCAACATATTTTTGAATTTTGGATAACGAACCTGGTCGAACTAGACCGGTCAACGGGCAATGGTCAACGATCAATGGTCAAAAACTGATAGGGCAGCCACACTGGCACTTCATGTCAGAAAAATAGTACCAATCACAGTGCGCCATGTGGTACGGCCGCTATGCCATCATCTTCAACCTTGAGGCGCTGACAAAGATAAGGGTGGAGAGAGAGTTGTCGGAAAAAGCTGGATTCTCTGATGACTCGAAAAACTCTCCAGTCAGGTCACTAACGGCTGAGTCAGAGGTCGAGTCTTACGCCAGTGGGTAGCCTGAACAGTTGCTGAGCTCTCTATATAAAGAGCATCCCCTTATTCATTATCGGCATCCCATAATCAAGCGAGGAACAAAAAGAGTGCACTTTCCGACGAGCTGTGAAACCGAGCTCTGATGACGAGACTTTTCTTAGTCTCTAAAGCCACATTGGGTGTCTCCAGAATTAGGAGGAAGTCCTCTATCGGACCACACCTTCCATTCAGCTTGAGAGCCACTGAGGAGGAACGAGGAAGCTCAAACAAAGTAGAAGTGGATATCCACTCATTCTTAGGGTCAGATGTCGGATACATCCACTCATTATCAGGGTAGAAGTGGACGGACTTTTATCTAGGTGACTGGTAAAGTCTGTAAACCCCAGCCTTTTTAGTTAAGGAAAACCAGGAAAAGAACCGGTCAAACCGAATGAGAAAACTAAACCAGTTCACAAACCTGATTATGAGGAAACATACAAATTTGGAAATCTACAACTTTTGCGTGATCCAAGGGATTCATAAAACCTTGGAAAAGAACCTTAGGACAAATTGGAAGAAAAAAAACTAGATCAATTTAGATGAACCAGATCCAACTGGATTGAACCAGTTTATGAACCGAGTTGGTTCATGAACTAGAACCGATAGAAAAAGGGCAAATCGGGAAATTTATGGATCCTGAGTGACCCAAAGAGTCCCAAAAGTCATGGAAATGGACTTGAGAATGAACTGGAGATGAAAACCAAACCAGTTTAGGTGAATTGGATCCAAACTAACTTGAACCGGTTTGGACTGGTTTGAACCACAATTGAACCGGATTCTAAATTCATTTTTCTAGGTGGTTTAAAAAATTCAAATTTGAGATTTGAGGCCACCATTGAATAGAAAATGAATTTAGAAATTTTTAGATTTGAAAAATTCGGTTGAATGGGGGGTGAACCAGCCGATTTAAGCATTGAACCCGATTCGGACCAGTCCGGTCCGGTTCGAAACTGTGTCATCTTCTTCCTTCAAATGACAACACTATTCACTTGCCGAAAAATCACGCAGCGCCGGCGAAGCTGAAAAGTCTCCGACCAGGGAGTTTCAGACAATGAATGACTGCCATTAAGGCACCAATCGGACATCCAAGATGATCTCCCCATTCATCCTCTCCACACTTGAAAAGTCCATTCTCTCTCAATTACTCCATTTTCTGGTGAAGCTCGAACCAGAGCTCTGACTTGGGCACTTTTCTAAGCCAAACAAGGTGAGGTCGGGTTCTTTAGAACCGGGGAGAAGTCATCTACACATCTATAGTCTCTGTTTGCTCCAAGGGTCATTGGAGAAGCGTCGACGTGATGGAACAGTGAAGTAGCTTTGGCGGACCGAAGTTGCCCTATTTCGACCGAGCTGAAATCGGCCATTTCGAGCCCTCCTTAGGCTAAACCAAACCTTCCCAACACCTCCACAGCCTTCTTACAGCTAAATTAGAGTGGAAAGGTAAGCCAATTCGGCTCCCCTCTACAATTTTCGACCGGTGCTAGAGAGAGAATTGATAGAAGTTTGATAATAAAATTCTCATCCAATTCAACATCAATTGATACAATTATTGATTATAGGACAAACCTCAAGACGAGAGCTATCTGCCCAGATCAAAAGCTCGGACCACCGTTGTAAACCCCGCACATTTGAGTTAAGGAAAACTGGGAAAAGAACCGGCCAAACTGAATAAGAAAACCAAACCGGTTTACATTTGAAAATAAGCAATATCGAAATTTATAACTTTCGGGTGATCCAAATGGTTCATTAAACATTGGAAAAGAAACTTAAAACAAAATAGAAAATAAAAACCAAATTGGTTCAGGTGAACTAGATTCCATAATAACTTTAAAGTTAAGTGTGCTTACCAAAATTAAATTATTGGAATTAATACTAATAATTTATGGCAATATGAATACTAGTAATAAATCTCGCCCATTTAATACACGGGTTTTAGGACTATATAAAGAGGTCATCCCTATTCCATTCTTCTCACACCTGAACACTTCTCTCTCTCTCACTACTGCTCCATTTCCCGGTAAAGCTCGAACCAGAGCTTCGACTTCAACAAAGGTCGGACTCTTTAGAACTGGGGAGAAGACAGCTATCTGATAGCAAACTCCAGTCAATACGAGAATCATTAGAGAAGCGCCGGCGTGATAGAATAGTGAAGCAGCTCTGGCGGACTGAAGCTGCCCTATTTCGGCCAAGCTGAAATCAGCCATTTCAAGCCCTCCTCAGGCCAATCCAAGCCCTCCCAACACTTCCTCAGCCTTTCCACGACCGAATTAGGACCGAAAGGTAAGCCAATTCGGCTCCCCTTTATAATTTTCAATTGGTGCTAGAGAGAGAGTCGATCGAATTTCAATGACAAAATTCTAATCCAATTCTGCATCAATTGATGCGATTCTTGATTCTAGGATGAACCTCAGGATGAGAGCTATCTGTCCAGATTGAAAGCTCGAACCGTCGTGCCTTCACCGGTGAGTAATCGAAGCTTTCTCTCTATATAGTTCATTTTCCGGCGAAGCTCTGTTTGAGCTTGTCCCGACATTAAAACTTGCGATTCACATTTCTAAAGAATCGTATGAACATGTAAAAACTCAATTTCAACTTCAATTTCAACAATTAGAAACGTTTGATGGGTCAATTTGATGAAATAAAATCTGGCTGTGTTAAGAAGTTGGAATTGGGGGAAAATTGGGGATTTTCGAAATTCAAAGGACCAAAATGAAATTTTATGAAATTAAGGGTCAATTGGGCATGAAAATAATGTTAGAGGACCAATTAAGGAATTTTGAAATTTTTGGGGCAAAAATTACCATTTTTGTAAAGGAAGGGCAAAATGGTAATTTTGGAAAAGTTGGAGGACCAAATTGGAAATTTGGGAAATTAAACCCCTTTTTGTGAAATGGAATAAATTGAGATCCTATGATAAATTTTAGAAGTTTCAGGACTCAATTTGAGGAAAAACCGGTATTTGGGACTTAAAGTTAAAGAGAAATAACTTTAGGGACCTAATTGCAAATAAATGAAAGTTTGACTTTCTCATTCATTTGGAATAAATGAAGGCGATTAGGCCAAAGGATAATGAACCAAGATGTTCATATCGTGTAGGAACGCGAAATACCAGGAACGCCAGCAAGGACAAGCTCGCGTGAATACAAAGAACCAGTCTAGTGGAATTCACGGCATTAACGGGTGAGTGGGTTTACTAACATCATACCCGGTTGGGGATGATAAGTGCCTCGATATAAAAACCCACTGTTTAGTGATATTTTAATCATCATTACTTAGAGAAAGTGATGTGAAAGTTATGCGAAAAAACTACTTACGGGTTGTAAGTAGATCATACCCGGTTGGTATGATGAGACTTCCTCGAAGGAAGTTGAAAACTCGTTCATCGGTTATGAACGGAGATGTCCTTATACCAGTCGGTATGGTGGACAGTAAAAACCTATTTTTTTCAGAAGTGCTCTCCCCTGACTGTGTGCCAATGCTTAAACAATTTGGGAGACCTTCTTCACGGGAGCTCGAATAGCTCTAATAGGTCGGGGGCCTCGATTTTGGAACTTGGGGGCTAAATGCCCGATTTTGAAAATCTCGTACAGTGGACCCAAGGCCAGTTGGCACGAGCAGGAGCTCATAAACGAACATGATATATGTGCCATAAAACTTAATAAGTGAATTGTTTGGCCATGGTACCAAGATAGGACCGACATGCTCAGTCAACTAGCGGCAGTGCGACATGACAGGTCGACAGACTAGTTAAGACAAACAGCTGCGGGTTGAGTTGAGAGTCGCGACCATTGGACTAATGGCACCACAGATTACATGGCAATATAAGAAAACATTGTTTGTGCATGCACTGTGAGTACGGGATCATCAAGACGCCCATGAGGGGTAGTGATGCGTCCTAAGGGCATTGGACGACATGGTGGCTATAAGGGCAGTTCGTCGTTCCAGGTGTCTGTGCGAAATTTGGAGTAGCACCAAGCGCATGAGACCGGGGTGGGGATAGGATGTGGTCTCTGTCCTCATACGGACACAAAGAAGTGATTTCGGGATTGTGGGTCGGATGTCACGTACATCCACTCATTCCCAGGGTACAAGTGGTCGTACTTCTATCCGGGTGGTAGGAAAAGTCGCTCCGAAGCCACTAGCGGGTTCAGTAGTGATATTGACTTACGAATGTGTGTAACCTTCATGATGAAGGATGTGTGTTGGGTGATGACACACCGTGATAACTAAGAAATAATGGAAAAACCCGAATTTTTAAATGAAGGGATTTTTGAAAACAAAGGAGTCTGGCACACTCCATATAAATGTTTTTCTTAAAAGTTAAAAGCTTTTAAAAACCCATTCACTGAGTAGTCGTACTCACCCCCTCCCTTATATCCCTTTCAGGAAATCTCGGAAAGCCTCCCCTTAAAGGCCATCCACTAAGATGCCTGTAAGACAGATATATAAAGGTTTAAATTTCATGCAGTTTTGATTTGCTATTCCAGGAAAAAGGTGCAGGTTAAAGGACGCCTTACTCTTTACGGTTTACAATGAGGGGAAACCCTTTAATAAACCGGGAGAGTGGCGGGTTGATCACGGGGATCCGACCAAACCGGGTCGGGGTGTGACAATCGTGCCCCTGACGGTGAGAAATTGAAGCTTTCTCTCTAGCCTTCGAGTATAAGCCAACTACTTCTATCAGGGTGGATGGTAAAGACGCTCCGATCCACAAGTGCGTGTAGTTGGCATAAGTGCATCTTGTGAATGTGTGTGTGATCCCTTCATGATGAAGGGTGTGTGATTTGTGAAACACACTTAATATAGAAATGGGAAAAAGTTTATGGAAACCTTGGAAAGGATTTGAGAATCCTTGGAAAAATAATTGGCAAACCAAGAAAAGGTGTTGAAAACGAGAATTAAAAAAAATATTTTAAAAGAGTTTGGTACACTTCGAATCAAGCATTTTTTCTAAAAGATAAATTTTGAAAACCTATTCACTGAGTTGTTGTACTCACCCTCTCCATTATATCCCTTTTTATGTAACCAAGGGAAACCTATCCAAAGACCTCCTATTAGTCACACCTCCAATACAGGAATGTAAGTTAAAATTTTTATGCAAATTTGATTGATCTTTTCTAGGAAATGTACATGTTTAAAAAGACGTTTTACTCTTCACGGTTATTAAACAAGGGGCAACCCTTAGTAAACCGAGAGACTAACGGGTTAATCATGGGGATTCGAGCAAACTAGGTCGGAGAGTGACAACTTGAGTGGTATCAGAGCCTGCTTACTCGAATACATTATCAAAACTAGAGAACATAGTAATTAATAGGGTTACTTTCAAAATTTATAGATGGCTTCCAAGAAAGGAAACAAGAGAACTAGAGCTGCAATCTCCGACACTACCCAACCACCCTTCCCAGCCCGAGAAACCCAAATAGTTTCACCTGGACCAAGCTTAGAACATCAGAGGTTGTATAAAGAGTTCACTCGAGTATTTAGGCAACCTAACCTCGTCCATGAGCCAGGCACCAATTCTTGGGCTGAACCAGAGAAAGTACAAATTCATCCTCCTCCTGTTAATCATTCCCCTCCAGTTGATATTCCCAAGTATCTCAAGATCCTTTGTCAATTGAGGTGTAAGCCTTTTCTCAGAGAGAAAGATGTGGGAGCTACCATGGACTGGCTAGCTAATGTCAATAAGTTGATGGGGATAATTAGAATATCACCAGAGGATATGGTGATCCTAACATAATTTTTCTTGGAGGGAGTGCCAAAAGACGGTGGGATAATATCCGGAGTCTACATACTTCCAAACCCTCCTAGGAGTAGTTTGAGGAGAGATACACAGAGGAGTACTTAGCCCCTCACCTAATTAATGAGAAGAAGCAGGATTTCCTCCTACTACAACAAGGGCATAACTCTATATCAGAATATGAGACTAGATTTAATGAGCTAAGATCTTTTGCTCCAAAATTAGCCAGACTGACAGATATCTACCAACGGTTCATGGACGGTCTCAACATGGATATAAGAGACTGGATGGGAGTGCTAGGACGTCCCACAGATTTGGCTGCCATCATCAGTATGGCCCATGAGTGTGAACATCTAGTACATACAAGACGCCATCGATGAGAGCAAGCGGGCTAGAAGGAAGAGGAAGGATAGAGCAACTAGAGTGGTTAAAAGGAGTATGATAGACAAAAATGGAGGATAAGAATGGGGTCCTTTAGGAGAAAGGACGGTGAGCATACTCAAAAAGAGGCAAGAACAACCCCACAAAGGAGAAACCTCTCTTGCCCTAGTGCCGGCCTATTTTGAATGCAGACGGGTCAGACACTTTGCAAAGAGTTGTCCAGCCCTTCGAGGTAATACCCAACAAAGTGAGCATCCACCACCTCAAGGAAATCCAAGGGTACTAGACGAAGGACAAGACATAGCCACTACGTTAAGAGTACCAACCCGAGTATACAACCTCAATTAGAAGGAAGCACATGATGAACCTAGTACTATAGTTAGTACTTACCATAGCTCCCCTAGACCAATATAACCAAAAACACTGTAATTCATCAACATTATAATAAAAGTCCCATTTTCTTATAAAACTTGTGATACGAGTAAAAGAAAATCCCATGGAGGTATCCACCAAATGTAAACCCCACACTTTTGAGTTAAGGAAAACCGGGAAAAGAACCAATCAAACTGAGTAAGAAAACCGAGCCAATTTACAAACCTGATCATATGGGAACAAGCAATTTGGAAATTTACAACTTTCGAGTGATTCAAAAGGTTCATTAAAACCTTGGAAAAGAAACTTAAAAAAAATAAAAGAAAAAAACCAAATTGGTTCAGATGAACGAGATTCCATAAGAACTTTAAAGTTAATCGTGATTGCTCGAGAGTAGTGTGAGGATGGGTGACCTCTTGGGAAGTATGATTTTTTTTGTAACCCAAAATTTTGGTCAAAATTTTTATGTTAACGTACGCCTTATCATAAATGGCCCTAAATTAATATATATTTAATTGTTGTAATTAATACCAATAATTTAATACCTAAATTAAATTATTGGAATTAATACAAATAATTTAATACCGAAATTAAATTATTGAAATTAATACCAATAATTTATGTCAATATTAATACTAGTAATAAATCTCTTCCATTTAATACACGATTTTATTCATTTTCCTCACACCTGAATACTTTTCTCTCTCTACTACTCCATTTCCCGGTGAAGCTCGAACTAGAGTTTCAACTTAAACATTTTTCTTAACCTCGGAAGGAGAGGTCGAGCTCTTTAGAATCGGGGAGAAGATAGCTATCTGATAGCAAACTCCAATCAATCCGAGAATCGTTGGAGAAGCGTCGACATGATGGAATTGTGAAGTAACTTCGGTGGACCGAAGCTGCCCTATTTCGGCCAAGCTAAAATCGGCCATTTCAAGCCCTCCTCAGGCCAAACCAAGCCCTCCCAACACTTTCTCAGCCTTTCCACGGCCGAATTAGAATCGAAAGATAAGCCAATTGGGCTTCCCTTTACAATTTTTGATCGGTGCTAGAGAGAGAGTTGACTGAATTTCAATTCCGCATCAATTGATGCGATTCTTGATTCTAGGATGAACCTCAGGACGAGAGCTATCTGCCCAGATCAAAAGCTCGGACCAATGTGCCTTCACCAGTGAGTAATTGAAGCTTTCTCTCTCTATAGTTCATTTTCCGGTGAAGATTCGTTTGAGCTCATCCTGGCATTAAACTTGCGATTCACATTTATAAAGAATAGTATGAACATGTAAAAACTCAATTTCAACTTCAATTTTAACAATTGGAAACGTTTGATGGGTCAAGTTGATGAAATCAAATTCGGCTGTGTTAAGAAGTTGAAATTGGGGATTTTCAAAATTCAAAGGACCAAAATGAAATTTTATGAAATTAAGGGTCAATTGGGCATGACAATAATGTTGGAGGACCAATTGAGGAATTTTGAAATTTTTGGGGCAAAATTTACCATTTTTGTAAAGGAAGGGCAAAATGGTAATTTTGGAAAAGTTGGGGGACCAAATTGGAAATTTGGGAAATTAAACCCCTTTTTGTGAAATGGAATAAATTGAGGTCCTATGATAAATTTTAGAAGTTTCGGGACTCAATTTGAGGAAAAATCGGCATTTGGGACTTAAAGTTAAAGAGAAAGTTTAACTTTCTCATTCATTTGCAATGAATGAAGTAGGCCGAAGGATAATGAACCAAGATGTTCATATCGTGTAGGAACACGAAGTACCGGGAACGCCAACAAGGACAAGCTCGCGTGAATACCAAGAACAGGTCTAGTAGAATTCACAGCATTAACGGGTGAGTGGGTTTACTGACATCATAGCCGGTTGGGATGATGAGCACAACTTAAAGATAAAAACCGCTTACCGGTTGTGAGTGGAAATTTTATATCATACCCGGTTGGGAATGATAAGTACCTTGGTATGAAAACCCACTATTAAGTGGTAATTATAGGAAGTGATGTGAAAATCATGCGGAAAAACTAATTACCGATTGTAAGTAGATCATACCCGGTTGGTATGATGAGACTTCCTCGAAGGAAGTTGAAAACCTGTTCATCGGTTATGAACGAAGGTGTCCTTATATCGGGCGGTATAATGGATAGAGAAAACATATGCTTTGTCGAAAGTTCTCTCACCTGACTGTGTGCCAATGCTTAAACAATTTGGTAGACCTTCTCGATGGGAGCTCAAATAGCTCTGATAGGCCGGGGGCCTCGGTTTTGCAACTTGGGGGCTAAATGCCCGATTTTGAAAATCTCGTACAGTGGGCCCAAGGCCAGTTGGCACGATCAGGAGCTCGTAAACGAACATGATATATGTGCTATAAAAATTAATAAGTGAATTGTTTGGCCATGGCACCAAGATAGTACCGACATGCTCAGTCAACTAGTGGTAGTGCGACATGACAGGTCGACGGACCAGTCAAGACAAACAACTGCAGGTTGAGTTGAGAATCGGGGCCGTTGGACCAGTGGCACCACAGATTACATGGCAATATGAGAAAACATTATTTGTGCATGCACTGTGAGTATGAGATCATCAAGACGCCCATGAGGGGTAGTGATGCGTCATAAGGGCATTGGACGACCTAGTGGCTATAAGGGCAGTTCGTCATTCCAGGTGTCTGTGCGAAATCTGGAGTAGCACCAAGCGCATGAGACCGGAGTGGGGACAGGATGAGGTCTCTGTCCTCATACGGACACGAAGAAGTGATTTCAGGATTGTGGGTCGGATGTCGCGTACATCCACTCATTCCTAGGATAGAAGCGGTCGTACTTCTATCCAAGTGGCAGGAAAAGTTGCTTCGAAGCTACTAGCGGGTTTAGTAGTCATACTGACTTGCGAATATGTGTAACTTTCATGATGAAGGATGTGTGTTGGGTGATTACACACCGGCAACTAAGAAATGGTAGAAAAACCCAAATTTTTAAACGAAGGGATTTTTGAAAAATAAAGGAGTTTGTCACACTCCAATAATAATTATTTTCTTAAAATTCAAATGTTTTTAAAAACCCATTCACTGAGTAGTCGTACTCACCCCCTCCCTTATATCCCTTTCAGGAAATTCCGGAAAGCCTACCCTTAAAGATCGTTAACTAAGATGCCTATAAGACAGATATGTAAAGTTTTAAATTTCATCTAGTTTTGATTATGCTATTCCAGGAAAAAGGTGCAGGTTAAGAGACGCCTTACTATTTACGGTTTACAATAAGGGGAAACCCTTTAATAAACTGGGAGAGTGGCGGGTTGATCACGGGGATCCGACCAAACCTGGTCGGGGCGTGACACCAAACTTTGAAGGTGAAGCAGGAAGGATGACATCCGAGGATATTAGAAAAGTTAAAAATTGGATACCCACAAGGACAAATAAATTCCGAAGAAGAAGGGTAAGGATTATCCTAAGGAAGGAAACCTTAAGGAAGCATAATAGGAAGACCCAAGGAATAAACTAAACCCAAGGAGCAAGTAAGTAGGAAGATGGCATCAAAGGATACCATGACAAGTGGACTACTCATAAAAAGGAAAGAAGGAAAAGTCTCCAAGTGGCATTAGAGAGGTTGAACTAGGACGAGAATCTTTAGGTAGAGGATACATGTAGGAAGTGACCTCAAAAAGGGGAAGTTCCAAAGCTAAGGAACCACTAGATGGAGCCTAAGAAGCTTAAATTGACATAAAGAACCTCATAAAGAACCATAAGTAGTTAAGGGAATGTTGGAATAGCCAAGGTACTAGCTAATTAGAAAAGCAAAGAAGCCAATTAGAGATTTCCATCAAACCTAGGAAAGAAAGAAGCAACCGGTAGCAACATGATGGTCAAGAAGAATAATCGAGACCCCAAGAAGGACTGGGAAGTAGTGAAGACTACACCCTAAGGAAGAGTAATAGAGTGAGCATGGTGAGGAGTCTAAGAAATACAACCCGACAATTGGGGATACCTCGAATAGTAAAGTAAAGGGGTGAATTAAGAAATTAAGGTCGATGAATGATTAAAGGTAATCGAGGAATACTACCAAACAAAAAGAGGGATGAAGTTGTACAATCTCTAAGAGGTTGGAATGTTGGGAACAACTATAAGAGAGTTGTTCTAGAAATCTAATGGACAGAGAAACAAGATCTAGAAAATGTCATGCTGTAAGGGGCATGTAAGACTAACAATCCGAAAGAGTTAGTTAGTAAGCATGACAAGGTTTCAACTCTTCCTATATAAAGAGCTCCTCTCCATTCCCCCTCCTCACACCTAAAAACTCCTATCTCTCTCTATTGCTCCAATTTTTGGTGAAGCTCGAACCAGAGCTTTGACTTAGGCATTTTTCTAAGCCTTAAAAGGCATGGTCGGGTTCCTTAGATTTAGGGAGAAGTCAGCTACCCAACGATAGTCTTCATTTGCTTCGAGGGTCACCGGAGAAGCGTTGGTGTAATCAAACAGTGAAGCAGCTCCGGCGGACCGAAGCTGTCCTATTTCAGGCTGAGCTGAAAATGGCCAAATTTATCCCTCCTCAAGCGAAACCAAGCTCTCTCAGCACTTCCACAGCCCTCATACGAATGAATTAAAGCTGATAGGTAAGCAAATTTAGCTCCCCTTTGTTGATTCTGATCAGCATTAAAGAGAGAAACGGTGAAACTTCACTAACCAAATTCTCACTCAATTCAACATGAATTGTTGCAATTCCTGATCCTAAGGGGATCCTCAGGAAGAGAGCTACCTGCTCCGATCAAAAGCTCGAACCGCCACACCTCCGACGGTAAGCTTTTGAAGCTTTCTCTCTCTAAGTTATGTTTTCTGATGAAGCTCCATTTGACCTAAATTTGGACCCAAATGATGTAATTCAAAGCTCTATTGAATCGTGTGAAAGTGTAGGAATTGATCCATAACTTCATTAGATCAATTAGACCTGATTGAATGGTTAATTTGATTAAATCAAATTTGTCCAGTTTGAAAGGGGGAAATTGGGGAAAATTTTGGGGGAAATTGGGGGTTTCTTAAAATTGAGGGACCAAAGAGTAATTTCCCAAAATTGAGGGCCAATTAGCCATGAAAAGGATAATGAAGGACCAATTGGTCAATTTTTTAAATTTATTGGGGTCAAATTGCCATTTTTGTAAATTAGGGGCAAAATGGTAATTTTTGAAAAGGCACCGACCGATTTCAACTCTTCCAAAATAGGGTAGCTTTGGTCTGTCGGAGCTGCTTCACTGTTCCATCACTCCGGCGTTTCTCTGACGACCCTCGGAGCAAACGGAGACTATAAGTATGTAGCTGACTTCTCCCTTGTTCTAAATAACCTGACCTCGCCTTCATTGGCTGAAAAAAGACCTTATATCAGAGCTCTGGTTCGAGCTTCACCGGAAAACTAAGCAATTGAGAGAGAGTGAGCTTTTCAGTTGTGGAGAGGAAGAATGGAGAGGGGCTCTTTATATGGGGAGCTTGGGGACCCGTTGGCCGTCCGTTTGACACCGTTATGACAGGCATTGAAGACCTGAAACATACTGAATGGAAGCATTTCTTCTTCACCAGCACTTCTTCGATTTTTCGGCAAGTGAACAGTGTTGTCATCCCGAGAAAGAAGATGACACTGTTCCGAACCGGATCGGACCGGTTCGAACCGGGTTCAAAGCTTAAACCAGCCGGTTCAACCCTCATTCAACCGAGTTTTTCAAATCTAAAAATTTATAAATGCATCTAAATTCATTTTCTATCCAATGATGGCCTCAAATCTCAACTTTGAATTATTTAAGCCACCTAGAAAAATGAATTTAGGATCTGGTTCAATAGTGGTTCAAACGGGTCCAAATCGATTTGGATCTAGTTCACCTGAACCGGTTTGGTTTTCATCCCCAATTTCTTCACAAGTCCATTTCCATGTCTTTTGTGACTCCTTGGGTCACTTAGGGTCCATAAAATTCTCAGTTTACCATCTCTTTAATCAATTTTGATTCATAAACTAACTCGGTCCTTAAATCGGTTCTATCCGGTTCGGGTTCGGTTCACCTGAACGGATTTGGTTTTTCTCTCCCACTTTGTTCTAAGGTTCCTTCCCAAGATTTATAAATCTCTTTGGATCACAAGGGATCCATAAATTTCCCTGTTTTCCCTTTCTCTATTAGTTCTAGTTCATGAACTGACTCGGTTCATAAACCGGTTCAATCCAATTGGATCCGGTTCATCTAAACCGATCTAAATTTTCTCTTCCAATTTGTCCTAGGGTTCTTTTCCAAGGTTTTTATAAATCCTTTGATCACACGGGAGTTGTAAATTTCCAATTTGCCTGTTCCCAATTGATCGGGTACGTGAACTGGTTCGGTTTTCTAACTCGGTTTGACCGGTTCTTTTCCCAGTTTTCCTTGACTCAAAAGGGCAGGGTTTACACGATGCCTTAGGCCCACTAGAGCAATTCTAGCTCTAAGTACACATGCTTCATGCTCTCGTCAGAAATCTCTCCCAAAAACTTTGAGTGGGTTCACATAGTTAGGGGATAATATTTTTGGAAAATGGTTTCTAACAAAAGTACGTTCATCACCCCAAATGGGCATGATGTCGAAAAGATCCCTAGTTTATTTTATTTGCAATTTCACCCATTATATAATTTTGAGTAAAATCATTTAAATTGCAAATAAATCCTTGTAAATACTTTTAATTACAATTAAATTCCTAAAAAAAATTATAGTTGCAATTAAGCCCTTAATTTCATCATAATCACCAATTGGTCATCAATTGATGTTAATTTCACAAAAATCATCAATTTTTGAAAAATCCCCAAATTGGCCAATTTTATCAAAATTTGCATATTGGCATCAAATTCTTGATTTATCAAATACAGAGTTGAAATATTGTTAATTCCCTCCTAGCATGCCACTAATCATTTCCCCCATCTTCCTACGAGCATCCTAAGCTTTGAATGACTTCATTTGACCCAAAGTTGAGCACAAACTGAGCTTCACCGAAAAGTTTTTCCTAGAGAGAGAGAGCTTCATTTTCTCACCGGCGAGGGGATAGTGGTCGAAGCTCTAGATTTGGGCGGCTAGTGGTCATTAAGGTTATACTCTTAGGATCAAATTGCGCGTCAATTGATAGGTTGAGCAATGAGAATTAGATGAGATAGGTTTTCATGTTCTATGTTCTGCAATACTATTTTTCCAATGAAAGGAGGTGGAATTGGCTTACCTTAAAGTTCTAGGAGGTCAAGGGACGGTCGGGGTGGGTTTTGGGTGGGTTGGCCTGGTTGCAGGAGGTTGGAGGAGACCAGAGTTCAGCTCGAAGGATTCTGCTACTTTGTGACCACTGAAGTGACGGTACTATGTGAGCTGACCATCATTCCTCTATTGATGATCGAGCTAAGCGGAGATTGTAGCAAGGTAGAGAACTTCTTTCCAATTCCAAGGGACCTGAATTTACCTTCGGAGGTTGAGAAGATGGCCCATGTCAGAGCTCTAGTTCATGCCTCATAGGAAAATGGAGTACTTCATCTTCTTCAGTCATTTGAGGGATGAAGAGGGCAAATTTGTAGGAGTTCTTTATCTAGGGAGCTCAGCAACAAACATGGTTATCCGTTCATCCAGTAGGAAAAGGGGTGAATCATGCCAAAATTCACTAAACCGATAGAGAAATTCATCGAAAATCAGTTTGCTAATAGACCGGTCGATGTGTGACACCAGGAGCACACTTGTGCGGCCACGCGCACGCTTGTTGTCTTCCTTGCCCGACATCCACCCGGATTTGCCTAGAAAACTCGATGAACCCTCCAAACACCCGAGTCTAATCGCTTGGGGAAATTAATTCATGCATAGAGCCACAACCTATGGATTAAGGAAAGAAGGCCGTTGATGGGTAACCACATAAGTATAGAACACGTCTATATAAAGCATGCATATCCCCATTATTGGAAATCACTCAGAATTCACTTTGAAGCTCAACTTCTCCCAACTTTGGCAACTCGACTACTAAAGAGTATAGCTCCTAGGTCTAACCATCTCTAGTGGTTATTTAGGTACACCTGGAAATCTGAGGAACTCAGCTTTACATCACCATGTCTCTCGACCCTCAACTCTACCTCTATAGTCATCGACGAAATCGCATAGTGCATGATCTCCAATGACTGAGAACATAACACTTGTTTGAGAGGCTAATTTGGATGTTGATGACGACCCTCTCGAGCTAAGAAAAATTCAGCAAGTCCCTCACCATTGTTTCTAGTACATAAGTTCCTATAAAAATGGGAAATGCACTCCAATCTTTCCAAAGCCATCAGCCTTTCTGGATTTGAGTAAGTTTTGAAAGAGAATTAAATCTTTTAACATTAGAATCTTGAGTTTAGTGGTTGAGCTAATTAAAGTGGACCATTTAGGAGCTACAAACCACCAATCAAGGTGATTCAAGTGGCCACAAACTTTTGAGGAAGTCAGCTTCCTAATTGCACCAACCTCGATGATCGATGTGCCATCTCTAGTGTGTTTCCGACTTTGACTAGACTATTACCAATTTTTTATAGCTTTTAATCAAGCTTGATTGGAGTAATGTAGGCTAATTTTGACCAAATTAAGCTAATGATGGCCTAGAGGGAGACTAGGGGGACCTTGACACTTAGTTTTTTAAAAATTTTTAGAGTTGCTTTAGTTATGGGTCAATTGTCGAGGGCCAACATGCAAATAATCCAAAGTTAGGGGATCCATTTTAGAATGAGCTTTCTATGGGGTCTTCTTAAATGGTTAAATAAAATGTGGAAACTGATTTGAACATTTGATAAAGTTCTAGAACTTGATTACCATACTTTTGATTGTATAGGGACCTTTTTGCAATAAAGGGAAAGTTAAGGGCTAAAGTGCAAATAGGAGTGTTTGGGTGACCAAAAGATAATTTTTGGGTAGTCTAAGGACCTAAACATAATTAAAGAAAGTTTAGGTGCCTCCATGTGAAAAATGAAGGGAAATGGAGTCCTAAAAGATATGTTGTAAAGAAGAGGGGCAAAATGGTAATTTTGCCCAAACTTAGGGACCATTTGGTAATTAATATGAATTGAGGCTTGGAATTGTTCCATAGAATATTAGGGACAAGAATTGGAGTCAAGGAAAGTTGGGTGCACCATTTGGAAGATTTAGGAAAGTCTATGGTCCGAAAAGACTAAGTTTAAGACATAAGGGCAAAATGGTAATTTTGCTCAAGTTAAGGATCAAATGTTGGATCACTAGGTGGAAGTTAAAGGAAAGATGAGCATTTCAATTGATTCTAAATGGGAAGAAGAATTACCTTAAGTCAGGGGATCAACCTTAGAGCATGTTAGGAAGAATGAGTTGGTTTACCAACTAGTGAGTCAAGTAGTCGAGCCCATAATGGCTAAAATGTAAATCTATACAAAGTTCAAGAAAGTTATAGCTATGAAGGGTCAGAAGTGGAATTGATCCCATATTGCTAAACATTGTAGAGAATACAAAATATCATTCAAGTGGAAGCAAAGAGCGGGATTTAATAAATCTCTCACAAAACGAACAAGTTCCATGACACGAGGTTAGTGGGAATATTGATGGCATGTCCGATTGTACCGAACGAAGCACATACATGATATATGCATTGTTGTGTGAAAAAAAATAATAGTTAGAGTTAAAAACTCATATAAATTTGCAAATAAATGAATGCATGCCCACTAAAGAAAAGATGATTTTAAGGGATGAAACGATCATAAAACCAATGCATGCTAAGTAGTTAAGGTTTATTGGAACCAGAAGTTGTGGGGTCGTAGGCCACTTCTTTGATTAAGGAGATGATCTAGTGATGGATCGAGCTCATATGAATTGTTTTGCAATGTTATGTGCTGGTTGAAATGTCAGCGTGTGGGTTATACCGTGAAACCCAGTTATAGGGCTATAAACCAAACCTATGTAATGTGGGGAGACAGTCAAATGATGGACTGGGCTCCCAATTATTCTTACACAAAGTACCATATTAATTATGATGCTCTTTTTGTGTGATTGGGGAGTTGGGCATGTGCAGAACTAAACTCCCTATAATGAGATTTCGTAGGCTCCATTACGATTTTTAGGCCATGAGTGCCATAAATTGAAATTATAGTTTGTGATGTGATTCAAATACTGGTATGGGGAGGGAGATGGCTGAAGGACGCTTGGTGAGGTTGTACCATCACTCAAGGGAAAATGGAATGGAGTTTGGGGATATGATGATGTGAATACGTCCAGTTTTCCTTGGACAACCGGATGATGTACAAGTATTGTCTCATACACCACTATGATGAGATGATGGCAAACTTGAGTCACATGTGTAAGGGGCATGTGTAAGACCGGGAAATCCCAACTTGAGACCTCGGCCAAGTCAAACTGAAAAGTGTGATCAATCCAAGGGAATAACATTAAATTGTGAAAAGAAATTGGAACAGATATATGGAATGGATTGATGGAGAGGTGATGAGAGGAGAAAAAGGTCATGGGGAAATCTTAGAAGTATCTCGGGACACAGAGTTGGGGATTGAGAGAAAACTGAGAGAGAATTAGTTTGAACTGAGTTCAAGCTATGCTGTCATGCTTCGACCAGGTTTGGTCGTATCCTCGTGCGCAACCCACCACTCTCCCGACTTATTAAGGATTTTCCGCTTCTTTAAACCGTGAGGAGTAAGGCGTCCATTCAACCTGTACCTTTCCTGGAATAACATCAATCAAAATTGCATAAAATTTTAAATTAAATACATACTTGTCTTGCAGGTGTAGCTAATAGAGGGTTTTTATGTAGGTTTCCCTTAGTTACCTGAAAAGGGGTATAAGAGAAGGGATGAGTTCAACGACTTAGAGAATGGGTGGTTAAAACTTGACTTTTAGAAAAATAGTTGAATTGGAGTGTGCAAGACTCCTTATTTTCTTAAAAACAATTTTCTCATGCGAAGCTTATCATAAATAGCCATAAATTAATATATATTTTTAATTATTATAATTAATACCAATAATTTAATACCCAAATTAAATTATTGGAATTAATAAAAATAATTTAATATAGAAATTAAATTATTGGAATTAATACCAATAATTTATGGTAATATTAATACTACTAATAAATCTCTCCCATTTAATACATGGTTTTACACCTATATAAAAAGGTCATCCCCATTCATTCTCCTCACACCTGAACACTTCTCTCTCTCTCTACTACTCCATTTTCCGGTGAAGCTCGAACCAGAGCTTCGACTTCAACAAAGGTAGGGTTCTTTAGAATCGGGGAGAAGACAGCTATCCAATAGCAAACTACAGTCAATCCGAGAATCGTTGGAGAAGCGCCGGCATGATGGAACAGTGAAGCAGCTCTGGTGGACCGAAGCTGCCCTATTTCGGCCAAGCTGAAATAGGCCATTTCAACCCCCCTCAGACTAAACCAATCCCTCCCAACACTTCCTCAGCCCTCCCACGGCTGAATTAGGACTAAAAGGTAAGCCAATTCGGCTTCCCTCTGCAATTTCTGGCCAGTGCTAGAGAGAGAACTGACAGAATTTTAATAATGAAATTCTAACTCAATTCGGAATCAATTGATGCGATTCTTGATTCTAGCATGAACTTCAAGATAAGAGCTATCTGCCTAAATCGAAAGCTCAGACTGTCGTGCCCTAACCGGTGAGAAATCGAAGCTTTCTCTCTCTATAGTCTGTTTTCCGGTGAATCTCTGTTTGAGCTCGTTCTGGCATTAAAATCCGCGATTCAAAGTATTTTAGAATTGTATGATCATGTAGGAACTCAATTTCAACTCCAATTTCAACAATTAGAAGTGTTTGATTGGTCAATTTGATGAAATCAAATTCGATAGTGTTGAAGAGTTGAAATTGGGGGAAAATTTGGGGATTTTCAAAATTCAAATGTCCAAAATGCAATTTTATGAAATTGAGGGTCAATTAGGCATGAAAATAATGTTGGAGGATCAATTGAGGAATTTTGGAATTTTTGGGGCAAAACTTACCATTTTTGTAAAGGAAGGGCAAAATGGTAATTTTGGAAAAATTGGGGGACCAAATTGGAAATTTGGGAAATTAAACCTCTTTTTGGTGAAATTGAATAAATTGAGGTCCCAAGATAAATTTTAAAAGTTATGGGACTCAATTTGAGGAAAAACGGAGATTTGGGACTTAAAGGTAAAGAGAAATAACTTTAGGGACCTAATTGCAAATAACTAAAAGTTTGGGTTTTCTCATTCATTGGAAATGAATGAAGGCTGTTATGCCGAATAATATTGAACAAGAATGTTCATATTGTGTAGGAACGCCAGCGTGAACGAGCTCGCGTAAATACAAATAGCCGGTTAACTAGAATTCACTACGTTAATGGGTGAGTGGGTCTACTAACATCATACCCGATTGTGATGATGATCACAACTTAAAGATAAAAACCACTTACCGATTGTGAGTGAAAATTTTATATCATACCTGGTAGGGGATGATAAGTACCTCGGTATAAAAAAAATCCACTATTTAGTGGTATTTTAATCATCACCACTTAGAGAAAGTGATGTGAAAATTATGTGGAAAAACTACTTACCGGTTGTAATTAGGTCATACCCAGTTGGTATGATGAGACTTATTCGAAGGACGTTGAAAACCCGTTCAATGTTGAAAACATTGTTTGTGCATGCACAATGAGTATGGGATCATCAAGACGCCCATGAGGGGTAGTGATGTGTTGTCCTAAGGGCCCTAGACGACCTGGTGAGTATAAGGGCAGATTGTTGTTCTAGGCGTCTGTGCAAAATTTGGAGTAGCACCAAGCGCATGAGACTGGGGTGGGGACGAGATGAGGTCTCTGTCCTCATACGAACACGAATAAGTGATTTCAGGATTGTGGGTCAGATTTCGCGTACATCCACTCATTCCCAAGGTAGAAGTGGTTGTACTTCTATCCGGGTGGCAGGAAAAGTCGCTCTAAAGCCACTAGCAGGTTCAGTAGTGATACTGACTTGCGAATGTGTGTAACCTTCATGATGAAGGATGTGTGTTGGGTGATGACACACCGGTAACTAAGAAATAAAGGAAAACCCCCAATTTTTAAATGAAGAGATTTTTGAAAAGAAAGGAGTCTGGCACACTCCATATAAATATTTTTCTTAAAAGTTAAAGGTAAACCTTTAAAAACCCATTCACTAAGTAGTCGTACTCACCTCCTCCCTTATATCCCTTTTAAGAAATCCCCGAAAGCCTAACTATCACGCCCTGACCCGGTTTGGTCGGATCCCCGTGATCAACTCGCCACTCTCCTAGTTTATTAAAGGGTTTCCCCTTATTGTAAGGCGTCCTTTAACCTGCAACTTTTTCCTAGAATAACATAATCAAAACTGCATGAAATTTAAAACTTTACATACATGTCTTATAGTCATCTTAGTTGACGGTCTTTAAGAATAGGCTTTTCGGGATTATCTGAAAGGGATATAAGGGAGGGGGTGATTACAACTAGTCAGTGAATGGGATTCAAATATTTTAACTTTCAAGAAAAACATTTATACGTAGTGTGCCAGACTCTTTACTTTTAAAAAATCTCTTCATTTAAAAATTCGGGTTTTTCCATTATTTCTTAGTTATCGAAGTGTCATCACCCAACACACATCCTTCATCATAAAGGTTACACACATCTGCAAGTTAGTATCACAACTGAACCCGCTAGTGGCTTCAGAGCGACTTTTTCTGCCACAAAGATAGAAGTACGACCGCTTCTACCCTGGGAATGAGTGGATGTACGCGACATCCAACCCACAATCCCGAAATCACTTCTTCGTGTTCGTATGAGGACAGAGACCTCATCCTGTCCCCACCCCGGTCTCATGCCCTTGGTGCTACTCTAGATTTCGCACAAACACCTGGAACGACGAACGGCCCTTATAGCCACCAGGTCGTCTAGTGCCGTCTTGATGATCTCGTACCCATAGTGCATGCACAAACAATGTTTTCTCATATTGCCATGTAATTTGTGGTGCCACTAGTCCAACGGCCCCGACTCTCAACTGAACCCGCAGCTGTTTGTCTTGACTAGTCTGTCGACCTGTCATGTCGCATTGCCGCTAGTTGACTGAGCATGTCGGTCCTCTCTTGGTACCATGGCCAAACAATTCACTTATTAAGTTTTATGGCACATATGTCATGTTCATTTACGAGCTCCTGCTTGTGCCAACTAGCCTTGGGCCCACTGTACGAGATTTTTAAAATTGGACATTTAGCCCCCCAAGTTCCAAAACCGAGGCCCCCGGCCTATCAAAGCTATTCGAGCTCCCGTCGAGAAGGTCTCCCAAATTGTTTAAGCATTAGCACACAGTCAGGGGAGAGCACTTCCGACAAAAATAGGTTTTCACTGTCCATCATACCGACCGATATAACGACATCTCCGTTCATAACCGATGAACGAGTTTTCAACTTCCTTCGAGCAAGTCTTATAATACCAACCGGGTATGATCTACTTACAACCCGTAAGTAGTTTTTTCGCAAAACTTTCACATCACTTTCTCTAAGTAGTTATGATTGAAAATACCACTAAGCAGTGGGTTTTTATTCCGAGGTATTTATCATCCCCAACCGGGTATGATATAAAATTCCCACTCATCCGTTAATGCCGTGAATTCCACTAGACCGGTTCTTGGAATTCACGCGAGCTTGTCCTTGCTGGCGTTCCCGGTACTTCGTGTTCCTACATGATATGAACATCTTGGTTCATTATCCTCCAGCCTAATCGCCTTCATTTATTCCAAATGAATGAGAAAGTCAAACTTTAATTTATTTGCAATTAGGTCCCTAAAGTTATTTCTCTTTAACTTTAAGTCCGAAATGTTGGTTTTTCCTCAAATTGAGTCCCGAAACTTCTAAAATTTATCATAGGACCTCAATTTATTCCATTTCATAAAAAGGGGTTTAATTTCCCAAATTTCCAATTTGGTCCCCCAACTTTTCCAAAATTACCATTTTGCCCTTCCTTTACAAAAATGGTAAATTTTGCCCCAAAAATTTCAAAATTCATCAATTGGTCCTCCTATATTATTTTCATGCCCAATTGACCCTCAATTTCATAAAATTTCATTTTGGTCCTTTGAATTTCTAAAATCCCAAATTTTCCTCCAATTCTAACTTCTTAACACGGTCAAATTTGATTTCATCAAATTGACCCATCAAACGTTTCTAATTGTTGAAATTGAAGTTGAAATTGAGTTTCTACATGTTCATACGATTCTTTAGAAATGTGAATTGCAAGTTTTAACATCGGGACGAGCTCAAACGGTGCTTCACCGAAAAATGAACTACAGAGAAGAAAGCTTCGATTTCTTACGAGTGATGGCACGGCGGTCCGAGCTTTCGATCTGGGCAGATATCTCTCATCTTGAGGATCATCCTAAAATCAATAATCGCATCAATTGATGTCGAATTGAGTTAGAATTTCATCATTGAAATTCTGTCAGTTCTCTCTCTAGCATCGGCCGGAAATTGTAGAAGGGAGCCGAATTGGCTTACCTTTCAGTCCTAATTCGGCTGTGGGAGGGCTGATGAAGTGTTGGGAGGGCTTGGTTTGGTCTGAGGAGGACTCAAAATAGTCGATTTCAGCTTGGCCGAAATAGGGCAGCTTCAGTCCGCCAAAGCTGCTTCATTGTTCCATCATGTCGGCGCTTCTCCAATGATTCTCGGATTGACTAGAGCTTGCTATCAGATAGCTATCTTCTCCCCGGTTCTAAAGAGCCCGACCTCTCCATCTGATGTAAAAAAAAATATTCAAGTCGAAGCTCTGGTTCGAGCTTCACTGGGAAACGGAGAAGTAGAGAGAGAGAAGTGTTCGGGTGTGAGGAGACTAAATGGGGATAACCTCTTTATATAGGTGTAAAACCGTGTATTAAATGAGAGAGATTTATTACTAGTATTAATATTGCCATAAATTATTGGTATTAATTCCAATAATTTAATTTTGGTATTAATTCTAATAATTTAATTTTAGTATTAAATTATTTGTATTAATTACAATAATTAAATATATATTAATTAAAAAAGTTTATACTTCCTAGGAGGTCACCCATACTCACACTACTCTCATGCAAGCACGCTTAACTTCAAAGTTCTTATGGAATCTTGTTCACCTAAACCAATTTTGTTTTTGTCTTCCAATTTTTCTTAAATTTCTTTTCCATGGTTTAATGAACCCTTTATTCCCAAATGTAAACCGGCTCGGTTTTCTTACTCGGTTTGACCGGTTTTTTTCCCGGTTTTCCTTAACTCAAAAGTGCGAGGTTTATAACTCTACACTGGTTTTAGGAGTTTTGTCCCTAAAACTTAACTAATATATTCCACATCAGGAATAATTTCCCTTAATGTCAATTGTGGTTTTCTTGACATGCTAACACTTTGATTGCTCTTTCGCTTAGTCCTCATAATTATTCATCTAAGGAATTTTTTTTCATTTATCATGCTTACTCCTTCCATGGAGTTATAATAACAAGGCATGCATGGCTCATTAATCCTAATGTATATTCTTAGGTTCACATCTCCCTTTATTTAGGATAAGGTTCTTCCTTTTGGGGATTTTACTCAAGATTTCAGGATTGGGAGTTGCAAGGTGCCCAATCGTTCCTTTGTCTAGTTATTCTTTTCATCGTTAAAACCCCTAGCTCGGCGTTCTTTCAAGCATTACATACTTGTTTTCACAGGTTTTTATGTTATTATTCTTTCATCCCAATTTGACCCATCCTTCATCTGTCATTGATTACAACTTCGGTCAAATTTATGTTTGACCTTGTTATGTTTACCAACTAACTCCTTCTTACTCGAGTTACATTTTACTCGGGATTGTTGGTGTTTATATGTTCCTTATGATATGACATAGTTCTAAACCTGTCTCAGTCCATCATACTCCTACAACACCACTTTTAGGGTTGTTTCCAACTTTCCAGCCTTCCAAGGACTGTATAATTTCACCACTCCTTTCATCGGGTAGTATTCCTCAACTACCTTGACTGTTACCCAATTATCATTCGTATCTTGACAACATGTCTTACATAATCATGTTGATTTTCCTTACCCACTCGTCCTTTCCCAACTTCTTTATTGGGTCTTTCTGGTGCCAATTATTTGGTTTCCCAATAGTTTACCAACAAACTGAGATTCTTTCCTTCTTAAGTCCTTGGCATTCCTTATTCAAGGGTTTTTCCTTTTTCCTTAATCCACTTTTACTTATATTCACTTCATGATTCTTTATTCTATAATAATTGCTTCTGATCTATGTGTCGATTACTTTGCTTGGTAAGATTTCCTCCTTCCGGCTTTGTTATCTACTATGTCCCTTACAATAGAGATTTCCATCTTAGGAGTTACATGCTTAACCTCCTTTTCATTCATTGTATGGTTCTTTCTCCCTTTCTTCGCACCCTTATCTATGTTAGTTCATCTTTTTACTTTGGATCCTTCTCTATCTACAACTTTTGTTTTATCCCTTGTTCCTTACATAGGACACTTCCAATTATTAGTTTTATTCTATGCATTCCACACTATACTTGGTTATCTACTCTTTAAGCTTTGTATGCGTGTGTGGGCTGTGACCCATCTTACCAATTGTGGTTATTCCTTCTTAGCTATATCTTATTAGGGAACTTATTTTCTGAACCTCTTCTCGAACATTTTTCCTTTATTACCCGAGTATGGGTTGTCCAATCATTCATACTTGTCAAAGCATCTTTTGATGATAACCCGTTAAATAATTTATGTTAAGGAGGGTTCACATCATCCTTATTTCAAAATCTCTTGTTCACCCTTCTTGAGGTTCACTTAACCGTTCCAAGACTTTAAACTATAAATCTAGTTTTGACCATCAACTTCTTTAAGGATTTTCCTTCGTTCTTCTCTTCCTACGTTTTGGCTTTTTCACTTCTCCCTTCTTAGTTGTGGTTTAAGTCCATGGTTCTCTCGAAAACTAATTCTTTAACTGTCTTCTTCTCTTTATTTTTCTGGTCCAATTGCTTGGGCAGCTATATCACTTGTTCTTCATGCCCATCCCATTGTCCTTTAGAGAGTGTAGTCTTTACTACATCTCATTCCTTCTTAGGGTTTTGTTTATTCTATTTGACTGTCTGTCGTTATTATTTTTCCTCTTTCTGCTTGGTTCTCCTGTTCCCTCCAAACAGGTCAGCCTGGGCCATTACGATACTTTCTTCCTTGGAAACATTTCCTAATTAAGGGTTGGTTTCTTTCACTCCACATTGTATCCATCCATCCCTCTATAATTCCTCTAGTTTAATTTCCTTCTTAGGACCTCATTTTTCCTTGGTACTCGACTTTTCCATCTCAACCAACATTTCATTTGTGAGCTTATCGTTCCTTCTATTTTGGTTGGTTCCATTTCTTCTCAATTGGGATACACATGTCTTTTCAAGGCTTCCTTCCTTTGTAGAATTCTTTCCCTTTCTTCAGACATTCCTTTTTACATTTGCTCTGGGGGATTTCTACTCTTGATGTTGTCTTCTCCTATTTACCTTTACTCCTCAGGTCTTGCAGGACATCTTTTATACTCTATCCGCATCCTCATTCATACCCAATACCTGTATATTTCCTTAGAGAGCGTATAAATCTTCCTTGTTTCAAGATTTATTGATCATTATGTGAGAAGCTTGCTTATTTCTTTCTTGGCTTGAGTTTGGTTGTTAATTTGGACTTTTGGTCACTTTAAGGATTTCTTTCATCCTTCTCTTTCAGAGTATTTGACCTTTCTGCCTCTCTTCCTTATCGGAACTTACATCATGGTTCTTCCGCGTATTAGCTGGTTAACTGCCCCGCCTCTACCAGTCCCTTGGTTTAGGTCTTCTTAGGGCAGTTGTCTTCTCGAGTACTCCTATCCTTAACGTCATCTCACTGACCTTTTTAGGGTGTAGTCCTTTCTACTTCCCAGTCTTCCTTAGGTATGTTGGTCAAATACTTCGATTTTTTAACTTTTCTACTTTTTCCAAAAGAGGTAGTACTTTAAAATTATATAACTTTTCCAAAGTATGTTAGTCTTGGCCTCCGATACTTCCTTCAAGTAGTTTCTAACAGCGGGTTGGTGCCTTGCACTTCATGTTATCTCCATCTGCCAATCCAATGATTCCTTCAAGGTACTTAGTTATAGGCATCCCTCTAGAGTTCCCTTTCCCAGCATATTCCTTCTCTTCTTCACTCTCATTGTGCCATTCTCTAGAGTTTCTAGAGGACGTTTCTCTGTGTTTACCCCTTATGAGAGGGTTCTAGATATACTTCCCATGTACCTTATCCCTACTCTTGAGGTATCTTTTTCGGGTTGACCTTCTTAAGAAGAAATTTAAATTTTGAATTTACCTCATCATTTCTTGACCTCTTGGTGAACCGCTTACTTAGCGAGCTCCATGGTTTCGGTCTCCAGTTCTTTGTGGCCTTTGAGGAGTTATTGCCCTGAATTTATGAGGTGTGAAACACCCCTTCTTTCCTTACACCTATAATAGTTTATCTTGGTACTTGTCCTTAGTAGGGTTGGGCACTTCTTCAGGTAATGTCGCAATCGTTCGTACTTGTAATAGGTTATTCCTTTACATGGATTGTTGTGGTCCCTTCTTTCCTTTGAAAGGCATTTCCAGGGTTACTATTGGTTTGGTGCTCTACCGTTCTTTGAGTTTGATCACTTTGACAGTTTTCTTACTGAATCTCCTTTGCTAAAGGGTCATGCTAAGAGTCTTCCTAGGTTTCTTAATTCCCTAATTCATCTTTCATAACTGGGATGTAACTTTTCCTTAGCTTCCAAGATAGTGTGGGGTTGCTTTATTTTCCTTAGGCCATATTCCCAACAAGATTGCATCATCAAGAGAAAGAATTTTGAGAATTTGAGTATTTTATTAACAGGGGGATACAAAAGATTAGGCTTTCAGCCCTATCACAGGAAATGGTTCCAAAATAACTAAGGAGCTATGGAATTCTTGATAAACGTCTTCCTCCATAATTAGAGTTGTGCAACCAATAGGTCCTAGCACCATTCTCTAGGATACTTCCCCATTTGGTCTTTTGACATTTCAGCCCGGTCTCAAGCATTTGGGAAGCTTCTAGGGTTGTCTCCCTATGGAGGTAGGGTGTTGAGTAGAGCCATTCCAAGTTTTCTTGGTTCCTCTCCTGGGAGCCATCTGAAAAGTTTAGGATAAATCCTATTAGTTACTATATTTTCTAGTCTTGATTATGTATTCGAGGAAACAAGCTCTGATACCACTCTAGTTGTCATGCCCCGACCCAGTTTGGTCAGATCCCCATGATCAACCCGCCACTCTCCCGGTTTATTAAAGGATTTCCCCTTATTGTAAATTGTAAAGAGTAAGGCGTCCTTTTAACCTGCATCTTTTTCCTGGAATATCATAATAAAAACTGCATGAAATTTAAAACTTTACATACCTGTCTTACAGTCATCTTAGTTGACGGTCTTTAAGGGTAAGCTTTCCAAGATTATTTGAAAGGGATATAAGGGAGGGGGTGAGCACAACTACTCAGTGAATGGGATTCAAATGTTTTGACTTTCGAGAAAAATATTTATATGGAGTGTGCCAGACACCTTACTATTCAAAAATCCCTTCATTTAAAAATTCAGGTTTTTCCATTATTTCTTAGTTATCGATGTGTCATCACCCAACACATATCCTTCATCATGAAGGTTACACACATTCGCAAGTCAGTATCACTACTAAACCCGCTAGTGGCTTCAGAGCGACTTTTCCTGCCACCCGGATAGAAATACGACCGTTTCTACCCCGGGAATGAGTAGATGTATGCGACATCCGACCCACAATCCCGAAATCACTTCTTCATGTCTATATGAGGATAGAGACCTCATCCTTTCCCCACCCTGGTCTCATGCGCTTGGTGCTACTCCAGATTTCGCACAGGCACCTGGAACAACGAATTGCCCTTATAGCCACCAGGTCGTCTAGTGCACTTAGGACGCATCACTACCCCACATGGGGCGTCTTGATGATCTCGTACCCATAGTGCATGCACAAACAATTTTTTCTCATATTTCCATGTAATCTATGGTGCCACTGGTCCAACGGCCTTGACTCTCAACTCAACCCGCAGTTGTTTGTCTTGACTGATCCGTCGACCTGTCATGTCACACTGTCGCTAGTTGACAGAGCATATCGGTCCTATCTTAGTACCATGGCCAAACAATTCACTTATTAAGTTTTACGGCACATATGTCATGTTCGTTTACGAGCTCCTACTCATGCCAACTGGCCTTGGGCCCACTGTACGAGATTTTCAAAATTGGACATTTAGCCCCCAAGTTCCAAAACCGAGGCCCCCGGCCTATCAAAGCTATTCGAGCTCCCGTCGAGAAGGCCTCCCAAATTGTTTAAGCATTGGCACACAGTCAGGGGAGAGCACTTCCGACAAAAATAGGTTTTTACTATCCATCATACCGACCGGTATAAGGACATCTCCATTCATAACCGATGAACAGGTTTTCAATTTCCATTGAGGAAGTCTCATCATACCAACCGGATATGATCTCTAAGTAGTTTTTTTTGCAAAACTTTCACATCACTTTCTCTAAGTAGTGATGATTAAAAATACCACCAAGCAGTGGGTTTTTATTCCGAGGTACTTATCATCGCCAACCGGGTATGATATAAAATTTCCACTCACCCGTTAATACCGTGAATTCCACTAGACCGGTTCTTGGTATTCACACGAGCTTATCCTTGCTGGCGTTCCCAGTACTTCGTGTTCCTACATGATATGACCATCTTGGTTCATTATCCTTCGGCCTAATCGCCTTCATTCATTCCAAATGAATGAGAAAGTCAAACTTTCATTTATTTGCAATTGGGTCCCTAAAGTTATTTTTCTTTAACTTGAAGTCCCAAACAAAAAAGTAGAGAGAGAGAGAGAAGTGTTCGGGCTACCCAAGCCCTAACACAACGAGCTACTTAGGCCCTAACATAATAACACACCCCGAAGTGTACCATCACATGGGCGATAACAGTCTGGGAAAGTGGAGTGTGGGAGCCACGTGATCACTCTTCCACAATTGACACTTCTCAAGTGTCATCTCACAGCTAGGTGTCTTATCTCTCAAGGTCATGGTCACATCACCACCACTCGCCAATGCATGCCCCTTATACATGCAACCCAATTCTGCCATCGTCTCGTCGTTGTGGTGTACTGGGACGATACTCGTACATCATTCTGGTGTCTTAGGAAACATGGAAGTATTTCACAACAACTTACCAAAATTCTTTCCATTTTCCATTAGGCAATGGTACAACCTCGCTAGGTTTCCTTTCGTTTCCCCCCTCTTCTATACTAATATCTCAATAAAAATCACATGACACACAGTCATAATCATGGCATTGATGGCCTAATCACATTATGGTGTACACATCATCTCATTACTGGGAGCTCGATGCATCACTCGCTCGACTCCCCCATCACGCATAGTTATACATCACAAATCAACAAGCTCATAACATGGATACCCTCGAGAACCGGTCCATCATTCACCTGACACCCCACACAACATATAAATTTTGGGAGCCTAGCCTAGCACTCAATTGTCTCCCCCACATGTAGGTGGGTACCTCGCCTCATACTCGGGTCTCATGGCATCATATAACATAGCAATTTCATTTATTAGGAGCTTGGCCTATCACTCGACCGTCACCTCAATCAGCAATGTGGCCCATAGCCCAACAAATCTTAGTCCTATTAGACCATATCAACACAACATGCCTCAGTCTCATGACCGTTCCTTTATCCTTTAAATTCATATTTATTTTAGTGGGCATGTACTTATTCATTTGCACTTCTTATATGGGTTCTAGGGCCAGTTTTTTACTCATTTTCACACAATCAATCAAATTTTCATTTTATGCTCTAGTCGGTCCAATCGGACATGTTGTCATTACAAACCTTAGACTTTCCTAAGTCTTCCTATTGGGTATCCAAAGTTTCCTTGACTCCCATTCTAGTCCCAAATTGGAAATTGAATAATTTCAAGCTCTATTTCTCATTAATTATCAAATGACCCCTAAGATTTGGCAAAATTACCATTTTGCTCTTCTTCTTTATAACTTAGGCTTTGGGATTCATTTAACCCTCGTGTTTCTCATTTAGGTCCCAAAACTTCCTTTAATTAAGTTTAGGTCCTTATACCACCCAAAAGTTTCCTTTTGGCCTAAAAAATACTCATATTTGCACTTTAATCTCTAATTTTTCCTTTATTGCAAATAGGTCCCTAGACCTTCCAAAATAGGCAATCATGGTCCCCAAACTTCACCAAACTTTCTAATTAGCTCCAAAACTTTATTTAGTCCCTTAGGAAGATCCCATAAAAGCTCAATTGTAATTGGGTCCCCTAACTTTCAAATCTTTGCATTTTAGTCCCTGATATTTGACTCATAATAAAAAGCATCTCTAAAAATTCTCAAATTATGTGTCAAAGCCCCCTGGCATCCTCTAGGTTGATGTAAACTTGGTTTAGCCATAGTCAGTCAAAATTGGTCTAATTGGTAACTTGCATGCAAAGGAGTAAGAGTCGGGTCAAAGTTGGGAGTTCATCGGAGGTGAAACGTTGGTCATCGAGGCTAGTGCAGTTTGAAAGTTGACTCCTCAAAGAGTTCGTAACCACTTGAATCACCTCAACTGGTCGTCAATAGCTTCTGCAATATGCATTTTAGTCAACTCGACCACTTAACCCATGCCATGAAATTTAGATTATTTGATCCATACACAAAACTCACTCAAATCGAGTAAGGCAAGAAACTACAAAAAGCTGGTGATAGAAGAGACTTGCTGAATTTTTATCCTCTCATGAGAGCCATTGAGAACATCGAAATTGACCTCTAAAACAGCTGTTCTATTTTGGGTTGCTAAAGATTACATACTTTGCACCAGAAACTGTTGAGGTAGAGTTGAGAGTCAGGAGAGGTGAAAATAGAAAGTTGAGGTCCTCAGCTTTCCAGGAGTACTAAGATAGTCATCTAAGGTTGTCGAAGAGAGGATCTATGCTTTCTGGTAGTCCGGTCACCAAAGTTGGGAGCAATCTGACTTTTAGAGAGTTCAGAGTGTTTTTCGATTAAAGAACATCCAATATTTATATGGATGTGTTCTAAACCTATGTAGCTATTTACCCATAGGATTTTTTCTTCATTCCATAGCTTGTAGCTCGAGCAATCAATTAATTTCCTCAAGCACTGGATTCAGGTTATCTAGGTGAATCATCCGATAAATATAGAGGAATTTGGTCATCTAGTTTGGCGAGAAAGTCAACATGTGTGTGTGTGGCCGCGCGTGTCGCTCGTGTGTGTGCTTGATGCTACACCCTAACTGGTTTGCACTGTAGCAAACCGATTTCCAGATAATTTCTCGGCTAGTTTGGTGATTTTTTTACTTGTATCACCCCTTTTTCCCATCAGTTATTGTAAAAATAAAAATATCTAAAAATTATACATTCAATTTCCTATTGAATGGACACACGAACCACTCAATTCGGATTTATTTTGTACCCTTAACAATTTAAGGGGTTTTGTGATTCCCCCAACCCAAACCCGGTTCGAATCAGTTTTCTCACAATTCTTGAACTCGTATTCTGAGACACTCCTAAGGGTCAGGGTCTCTATTGACCCTTCTTATCCTTCTAGGCCTCTCCATCGATCAATTCTCTCATTCTGGTTTGATTTCACTTCACAGTTTAGTTTTACTCTCCCAGTTCGCTCCCATTTTCCGGTTCAATTTGGTCTGGCTATTGAATTGTGATTTTTTAGTGTTACAATGTCAATCAGAGTTAAGGGTATGTAAATTTAGCTCTACTCCTTAATAATCTTTTAGTGTCTGTAATGGTATTCAAACGAATTTTAATAAAAATGGTAATAATTCTAAGTTTTTTTATAAATAGCAACAAAGGGGTTTATTGAGTTTGTATGGAGAAGACTTGAGCATGAATTTGAGAGCTTTCGAGACTTAACCTAGCTAAGTTTAGTCGTGGAATTGTTCGAAATTCTTTTTGGAAAAAGGTGTGTAACTTTCAAACCTTAGGATTAAGGTTATTGTAAGATGGGTTGGGTGCTTGTTTGATCACTATCAAACTCGAGCAAGGCTAAGGTCATGTAAAGGACCTTCATAATAATCTATAAAACTTAAGAACACCATGTTTTGTTACAAAAGTACTCTTGTGAGAGGTTTAGTTTACATCTTGTGCGAAATTGAAGTAGTAGAGGATTTAAGGGAATTTGAGCAGCGAAGAATGAAGGGATGAGTTGCTTCTTAATTAGAGAGCTCAGAGACTTGAATGGCACCCATCCCCGAGCCTAAATCGCGTCTTAAATCGCTATTACTAAATAATTATTTTTTTCACAGAAAACATACATATGTGGACTCTTTGTTTAAGTCATATGTAATAATACAGTGTGATTGGTATCACTTCAAAATACATATTATTTTCTAAATGTTTAACATGATTTTCAACAATTGAAAACTTGGTTGAGTTTTAACTATTGTTCACATTTATCTTATATTGTTATTAACTATATTAAGAGTTAGTTGACCGTTAAATAATAACATGCAACACAAGTATTAATTGGTTATTTATACCTATATTATTTGTAAGCACCTTTTCACATTATATTCTATTATTGGTCTTATTCACTTTTTCTTTTTTGTACAAAAAGTCTTATTCACTTAAATAGCTATTTGATAGAGAATTTTTTTCCTTGGATGTGCCTGTTAACATGGTAGGCTAAATGTCTTACTCATCTAATCAAAATATAGTTATAGAAAAGAAATTTAAGAATTTATCTCAATCAATAATTAAAGTAGAATTATTTATAATTATATATTTGTTTTATCATTAGTTCTTTAAATAATAATTTTCAAATATATGCACTACTTTTTATTTATTTATTTTTATCTAGGCGTAAATTCATGGTAGAGTTGAAGATGACATTCCCTACTAATAAGCTTTCATCCCACTATGCCTCGTTCAGGCGTTTACATGGGTTGCAAAGCCATAAACCTATTGGGGTACTGGTAGAACCGGGGGAAAGGCTTCATGGGCAGCCATAGAAATTGTCTCGAACTTGCAATCTGCAGCTGAAACCAAACTGCCATCGCTGTTGTCTTCTTCACTCATGATCCTGTCGATTAGCCTGAGAAGGGTTCGCTCTAGCCCTTCTCCATCGGTCCATTCGTGGATCTCCGCCTTAACAAGCAGAGGATTCTTGCAAATCAAGTCCCACACCGGGAAGCCCTTCCTCGGCATGACATAGTCGCCGTGACCAAGCTTCAAACTGGGGCAATAGTCACCGCTCCCATCCCCGAGGTAGATTAATTTCTTGTTGCTTATCTGACCTTGTATCCTCGAGATCACCGCACCCTGCTCAAAACAGAACTAATCAGTATGTTTCGAAAACATTCCTTAGACACTTTTTCTAATAATTAATACCTTGCACATGTTGGGAGGGCAAAGTGGGCATCCATGAGGAGCCCTGTGAAAATCGTGGTAAGGCGAGATTCTCAGCCTCCCTTTCCCGTCAACATAACCGGGGTTCGTGTTGATCTCGGAGAAGCATTCCTCAATCTTGAGATGACGCAGGATCGTCTCTATGAAAAAAAGGTTCGCATCGCTGACGATCCTCAGCTCGCACCTTCGAAACGGAGAAATTAAAATTAAATAAAAAACAACTTCGATTTGATACCATGGTGTACTTGATCGTGGAGCTAATGATATACCCTAAGGCATGGGCAGTTCTGATGGCTGGGACGATACGAGGATGAATGGGGACACAGTTTAGAACCTCTGCGATATCGCCGATTGTATTTGCCTTGGAATGAATCTCCTCCATTATCGTATCCTGCAATATTATTTTTTAAACACAGAGCCATAAGAAAAACAAGAACAATTCAATGGAGTAGCTACATTGATTAAACGAATTAGGAGTCAAAATGAAATTACCATGAGGGTGTTCCATGGCATCGTGGGCAGGAGCTGGTTGAATAAGTCGGTGAAGCCTAGCTCGTCCACGACCCAGTTATCGCTGTCGCAGTCTATGATCGTCTTGTCGAAATCGAAGACTACCACGATTCCGGCCATATGTACTGATATTTCTTCTCCCTCTCTGTACCAACTATCAACGTCTACAAATCTTGAGGATGGAGAGAAATGTGATGCATTGAAAGAAGTGAGACTGTGGAGAATTTATAGGTGGTGATCGGCATCTATTCAGTTAGATAAATGCCTTGGAATATTACATGAAGGGGCTGTGCTTTTGATCTACTTACCAGAGAAATCCCCCCCAAATTGCCAACAACAGATGAACTTTTGGAAAGCATTTAGAACGCGTAGGAATAATGGAATATTCCAGGAGGAATCAAATTTGAAAGTGAATAGAATTATGGCGAATAAAAATAAAAATCTGTATACATTTTATATATTTAACAATTAATCATAACTGCAAAAAAATCATAAGTTGTAATAATTTATTTACAATAGTTAAATTATCGATAATTCTTATCTTTAATTTTAATTTGTTACCCTCAATTTATTTTATCTTTTTTTAACTACATTTAAAATAAATTACGATGTATGAACAAAAAATTATAATAATATTATAATTAATATAAAATTTTTAAAAAATTATTACTCCCTTCAATTAGTCAGTGAAATATTTTCATATTTAATCTTTTTTTGCACGAATCTATTTAATCTATACAAAGGAAAATAATAATGTGTTTAACCTTACTACAAGAATGGTGGAGTTGGACGAAGTGGGCAGGAATTGGGACGCCGGGCACGGCTGCCACTAAAAGGAATGTGGAATTGGAATATTCTTGGAATTGTTTAGGTAGCTATCCCATTGGCATAATTTGATGGAGTGATAAGGATTGTGGCATATATTCTTTCATTCTATTCATATTGGTGCTACTCAATCTAAATTTTAATTCTATTTTTGTATTAAGTGATTAGTAATTATATGTAGATAAATTTTTCGTAGTGTAAATAAAGTGATGGATTTAAAGTAAATAAAATTTTTAATAATATATTATTTGGATAGAGTTAAATTGAGTTTAAATATTATTAATAGAAAAAATTAAAAATATAAATTTTTATTTTTAATTAAATTAAATAATTTATTAGTTATTATATATAACTAAATTATATAAAAAAATTGTACAATAATTTTTTATTTGTAATATTTGTATTATATAATTTTATATATAATATTATTAATATATAAATTTATTTAAAATATATAAGAATAAAAATAAATAATATAATATAATATAAGAGTATTAAAATAATTTAAAAAATAAATAAGAAAATTTCTTCCCATACCCACTTTTAGAGTTATTATTTTGTAGTATAAATAGAGATTTTGGAGCAGTTTGAAGATAATTATTGTACACACCAAAACCTTTCATTTTTTACCATTTCCTCCCAATTGCTCAAAATTACTCAATACAAACACAGTATAAATTGAGGCTGTTACGTTGAAAATTATTTATCTTTGGAGTAGATTAATAGTTTGATTATGAAAATGACATATATATTATGTATTGGAGTGAGTTATATCATGCTAACTACATGTCACATCACTTCTAAAGATTGGCTAATTTTTTTTTTACTCAAGAGAGCTTAGCTAATAAGAGTCATCTAACTATTATAATTGTAATGTGCTAAATATAAAGTATGATTTTACACCCAAGTGTTGGTACTTTTATTATATTTTTTATAAGACAGTAAAATTTTATATATATATACACTAAATATTTATCATTATTTTTATTATATATATTTAAAATTTTAAAGTCTATATAAAACTCTTTTTTTCAAGAACTAAGAATTAATATAAATTTATAATGTATAATATAAAAATCACTTAATATATATACCAAAAAATAGTATTATTTATATTTTATATTGAATTACATTGTTAAGAAATTAGAAAGTAACACTAGGATAAAATTGACCAATTTTAGAGATTTTATCCAATTCTTGTGCAAAAATGGTGTAATATATAATAATTAAATGGGATTATATTCCCCATTAAAATAATTTAACGGACCAATCCCATCCAGTTTATAAAACAATGCTTAAAATAATTATTCACATTTAAAAATAATATTATCAATGAATAAAAGACTGTAAAATAATTAATTCTATTTTCTACAAAATTCATTTTTTTCTTCATAAAAAAGATCTCAAACATAAAACAAGAAATTTAATCAGAAATAAAATAGCATCGTCCAAGTAAAACATTATCCCTCTTGCACTAGGTTAGACCCTAACCAACCTTCATACAAAATCAAGGACCAAGTCTAATGCCTTTTAATATATTTGGGGCGTTCTTGGAGGCAAAGTACTATCTTGAATTTAGTTAAACTATCACCAGATCACCTATATTCTATAGATCTTGCCACTTTCGGATATGATTGTGGCTAGGCAAAAATAGAAAGGCCTTGATACCTATAGAACATCATGGATGACAATTGATAATATATCAAAGTAGAAGACATATGTAGTTTTAAAGGGAAGACATGCATACTTTAATGAATTTTTGAAAGATGCTTATTCTTGCGCTATTCTTTTAGAAGAGTGTGAGGATGAGTTCTGTGACTTTTTAGCCAAGTAGTGCTCCAATATATCTTCTTCATCATCTGGAATTGATGTGAACCTCACCAATATATTGACGACACCCTACACCAAATATTACAACGATCCCAAGACTTTCACGACGCAAGTGCGAAAAGGTGAAATATACCTTATTTATGTGAGAAACAAGATATGAGATATGTAGATGTCACACCCAAATCCTCTAAGAATAACTTTTAGAAAAACCCGGGTGATAAGTCTTGATTGCTTGAACGTCACAGGTAAAAATCTGATAAGTTCAAAAGCTCTTTCAAGATAGAAAGAAGACAAAACTTCACAAGATATAAATTTCAAAGTGTGTCTCCAATGCTGTGGAGTATGCCTTTTATAGGCTTAAAAAATAACCAAATGACCTACATAATGAGGAAAAATCTATTATGGTTATAAGCTAACCTTATGTAATCTAACCACCTAATATTATCGTAAGAGATTTATTATATTTATAAATCTCTCCTATTTAATTAAATCTGGACCTTCTCTTGGGCTCTTTATTTTGGCTTCTATTTGAATATTCACCAATCTCTTTAATCAGCCCATATAAAGCTTCTTTGAATCTTTTAGCCCTTGACCTTGTGATTGGGCCCTCTTGCAGTCTCAAATGATTATTCATCTCATTTGGTGACGAACTATTAAGCTCCATTGTAGGTTCGTTTGATTGGACTTGTGAATTCGTAGTCTCTTGGGTCGGATTCACATCATTCTCCCCCTCTTGAAAATGATTTGTCCTCAAATCTTCTTTTCCTTCATCACTTACACTAAAAGAAATTAAATTAGAAATATGTATGCTATAGCTAACAGTATATTTATTAGATAAATTATTGTTGTAATTATTACTAATGAGTTTTAACACATTAAATGATCTCTCTAATCTAAGAAATTTTGATACTTTTCTATCCATAAACTGTTCATTCCTCAGATGTAAACTAACCCAAATCCCTGGATCAAAAATAACTTTCATGAAACTCTTGTTGTAAAGATTAATATTTTCTTGAGTCTGCTATTTTCTATTCAATGGATTAAAACCATAGATAATCTCCAATGGTGATAACTTAATTATTGAATAAATATAACGATTATATGCAATCACAACATGTGATAAGCATACGGTTGAAAATAAAAGTTTTGTAACCAACAAAGTATTCCAAGAAAAATTAAACAATTTAGTATCAATTATTGTAAGCAAAACGTACCTTCCAGATAATGTATGAGCAACTACATTTTTCATACCTTGCTTACACTTGATCACATAATCAGATGTATAAATGAATTCTACCCACCTTGTATGATACTCATTCAGCATGAGGACTACTCCACTGAACTTTTCATTATAATGTGCAAGTGTTCTTCTTTTCTGACTTACCAAATAAGATGTTTGCCAATCTCGAATTGCCTTAATTTCCTTGTCAATGGCAATACCTTCAAAACTTATAACATATCCAAGAAATACAAGTTTACCCAAACATAATATGCAATTCCTCAATTTGGCAAACAACTGATATTTCCTAAAAACTTACAAGGCAATTTTTAAATATCCTTTATGTTTATCTAAGTAATTGTTGTATATTATGATTTTATCAAAATATATGGCAACAAAGTTTTTAATAAAAGCACGCAGGATATAATTTATTAACTTCATAAAAGTGTTATATGCATTAGTCAAATTAAAAATAATATTCAACCATTCATATAAACCATGTTTTACTTTTAATGCAGTTTTCAATCCATAATTAGCTTTCATTCAAATTTCAGAATATTCACTCTTGTGATTAAATTTTGAAAACAAATAGTTTTCATGCAACTCATCTAATATAATATTTACTTGAGGAATAGAGTGAAGATACATTACCTTCATACGGTTGATGATTCGAAAATTAACACACCTTCGCCAAATTTTGTCTTTCTTAGGCATTTGCACAATACCTGAAATCATGTTATCCCGTGCATATCCTAGCTTCATCAAATTTAGGATTTGGTGTTGAATTTGATACTTGATTTCTCGATCAGGTTGCAAATTAGGAGTTTTCTTCTTAGGAATGACATTCTTGAATTCCTGCATAAGAGAAATACTAATGCTCGGAAAATATCCGACAATATGGTTAGTCAAATATAAATCCTTGTAAATAAGTACTGTAAGGATAGGATATGGAATTGTATCTCTCTTTATCTCACTTTTTCTCTCCATAAAATTGTTTTTACTCTCTTTTCTTTATATTATGGCTTTTCTCTCTTTCTTTTTCAACATTGCCTTTTCTCTCATCATTTTCAATTTCGGCTTTTCTCCCTCTGATTTTTCTTTCTTCTTTTTCAATATTGCCTTTTATCTCTTCCTCTTCAATCATGGCTTTTCTTTCTTGTCTTTCTACTATTTTCTTTTCATTTTCCTTTTTCTTTTTCAACTGATCCTGAAAAACTTGTTGTAAAGTAAGAGGTACAAGAGATATTGGTCTATTATTCATCACGAATGAGTACCTATCTGTTAATTTATCATATGTAACGTGATGATCTAACTTCCAAGGTTCTCCCAATAAAATATGACATGCTTGCATTGGTACTACATCACATAATATTTCCCAATAGAGAAGGACACTATCACCTGTTGTGTTACCTCGAGTTTGGGTTGATCACTCAGCCTTTGAATTTGATATGGCTTTGGATGCTTCGTTGCATGTAATGCCAACTTCTCCATAAGCTCGGTGCTAGCAAAGTTAGTGCAGCTTTCCCCATCTATGATAACAGAACAAACCTTATTGTTCATAGAGCAACGAGTATGAAATAACTTATCACGTTGGTTGTCCAAGATATCATCAACCCATGGTCTGTTCCAAGTAGTAAGTTGATTGAAGGAATTGAGCTTGATGTTACCGCGATTAACTTGGAGATCATCGAACTCCCCTAGTTCCTGTGGTTCGAAGCATCGAGATCGACTGCTCCATGGTCGTTTAATGGAAGTATGTGAGTGTCGTCTCACACCTTCCTCCAAGCGATCCATTCGCGTATGAAGTGGCTCAAATTCAGACTTCACTATCTCTTTCATTTGACTCTTCATTGCTTTCCATTGTTGGTTTTGAAAAGGCAATGTGAAACCCTCTTCTTTCATTGTGTTTTCTTGTTGTTGGACCTTCTAAACCTGATAATTGTTAGAAAGAAAAGAACCTCGCAACTCTCCCTCACATGTTTCTCTCAAACACTCATGTTTTACACTCAAATAGCTTTTTCTTATAGATTTAAAGCACTCTTGCCTTTTTCCACTCATATGTCCTCTTTCAATATGAATTGAACTTTAAAAATAAATCATTTTTACGAAGCAGTTCAACTTGAGGAACAATTAAGACATATCGGTAAAGGTTTTCAAAAAGCAATTCCAAAGAATTTAAGTGAGAGGTATGAATAGACTCAGAAATAAGAGTAAATTTTAGATAGAGAAGAAAGAAATTAAGATGGAATGAAGTAATAGACTTAGATAGAGCAGAATAAGAATGATATATAAGATAGAATTGTGTGCCTCCTTTTTTTTGCCTTTTTTTTCACGAATTTTTTTTGGCTTTTATTTCTCCTTTTTTTAACCTACTGAAGAGAAGAATGATAGAAGAATATGATAATTTTTTTATAGAGAATAGAAAGAGGTAGAGAAGATTAAAAAAAGAACTAGATAAAAAGATGGGATGGAACTTGCCGTGCAACCGTGTGCTCTGATACCAACTGATGCGAACCTTGCCAATATGCTGACGACACCTTACACCAAATATGGTAACGATCCCAAGACTTTCACGACGCAAGTGCGAAAAGGTGGAATATACCTTATTTATGTGAGAAACAAGGTATGAGATATGTAGACGCCACACCCAAATCCTCTAAGAAGAACTCTTAGAAAACCCCAGGTGATAAGTCTTGATTGCTTGAATGCCACAGGTAAAAACCTGATAAGTTCAAAATCTCTTTCAAGATAGAAAGAAGACAAAACCTCACAAGATATAAATTCCAAAGTGTGTCTCCAATGCTATGGAGTATGCCTTTTATAGGCTCAGAAAACAACCGAATGACCCACATAATGAGGAAAAATCTATTATGGTTATAAGCTAACCTTATCTAATCTAACCACCTAATATTATCCTAAGAGATTTATTATATTTATAAATCTATCCTATTTAATTAAATCTGGACCTTCTTTTGGGCTCATCTTGGGCTCTTCATTTGGGCTTCTATTTGAATATTCAACAATCTCTTTAATCAGCCCATATAAAGTTTCTTTGAATCTTTTAGCCTTGACCTTGTGATTGGGCCCTCTTGTAGTCTCAAATGATTATTCATCTCATTTGGTGATGAACTATTCAGCTCCATTGTAGGTTCGTTTGATTGGACTTGTGAATTCGTAGTCTCTTGGGTCGGATTCACATCAGGAATAAAAAAAATTGTTTCATACATTACAAGAAGGTTTTCTAGAGTTGAATAAAGGTAAGGGTAACAAAAATAGGAAGATAAATTCACATTTCCTAACACTTACAATAATAATTTCAATTCAATCATACATATAGCTTTAGGAATTTGTGAAAAAATGATATTACAGTCTGATAGCATAATTAACAATATCTCAACCAGGATTAGGTATTTTCATACGTAGTTCCCTTCCCATCTTCTCTTTTTTCTAATCAGGAGCATCATAATTTATTAAAATAAGTATTTACCTTCGAAATCATCATCATCAAAGTCAATATCTTCCTAATCTTCATCATCAGGTCTTCAGAAACTACAGTTGCTCCTTTCTTTCAAACAGAAACAAGAAACAAAAGGCTTGTAAGCCTTTGAATCCCCACAATAACAAGCTTTATTGGTGAGAAAGTTACTTTGAGTTGTCCATGCACATATTTATTTGGTTAAATTACTAGAAGTTAAAATAATGAAAAACGGGTCTAAATTTAATTATCCACGAACGAAACTTTACAACACTCTCACTTCAACCAGTTTATGTTGTGGTTGAATAGAGTTAAAGATGGAGTAAGAGAAATAATAGAAGAATGAGGAACAATTACCATAGAAGAACGTCCACTTTCAAACCATTGTCTACCAGAGAGCTTCTTGTCCTTAGGTGCAGTAAGTGCAGACTCACGCATCAACCTGAAAAAGAAAAAGCATGGTCCATATTAACTTACAATGATCAATGAAATAATGTGATAAAAAGCTTTAGATAGCTTACAAAAGGAACAATCAAGAAAATTCAAACGACATGGTTTAAAGACATGATAACATTAACTTGGAGCAAGAATGACGAATATATTGTTTTATTAAGGAAATAAAATACACTTTATTAAGACAGTTGAAACTTGGCCAATTTTACCACTTACTTGGCTCTCTCTAAGGCTAACTCTGCCTCAAACCTCTCTCTCCAAGCAAGAAATGTATCCATTGTTACTCGTTCGCCATGAGGAATAATAATTTGATAAGGGAAAATTACGACGGTAGTTCCTTTATAGATTAATACTTGCATCTAATTTGGAGAAAAAGGAGCAATCAATATTTTTTTAATATTTAAAAAAATTTTAACTTAGATTCTAAACTCCTATTGAATATTAGAAAATAGAATTTAATACTAGTAAATTACATTAAGAATATATATATGGTATATTTGCACTATTTACAAATATACCCAACTTATTAATATTGCACACTCCCCTCAAGATAGACGATAGATATCTACCATTCCAATGTTGTTACTACACTGGTCTTCATATATTGCAGTTCCACAATCTTCATATCAATTTTTTCTTTGATGAAAAAATGATCAATTTTCACGTGTTTGGTCCTATCATGTTGAACTAGATTGTTGACAATATTTATAGCAGACTTGTTATCGCACCACAATTTCATAGTTTCTTCTCTAAAGAGGCGAAGCTCCATTAGTAAATTTTTTTTATCAAAATTATCTCACAAATAGTTTGATTTGAGCCATTGATTTGTACTTCGCTTTTGCTGATGATCGGGCGACTACTTATTGTTTCTCCATGATACAAGATTACCTCTAACAAACACACAATAGCTAGACGTAGATCTCCTATTATCCACACAACTAGCCCAATCTAAATGACAAAAGCATTACACTTTGGTGTGACTTTGAGGCTTAAACCAAAGTCCCTTACCCAAACTCCTTTTTAAATACCTCAATATCCTCATGATAGCATCCCAATGATTTGTCCTGGGATCGTGCATATATCTGCTCACAATACTGACTGCATATGTGATATCCTGTCTTATATGACAAAGATAGATCAATCGTCCCACAATTCTTTGATATCGTTCTTTATCCATTGGGTCACCTGTTTGAGCACATAACTTATGATTCGGTTCTATTGGTGTCAAAGCAGTTTGACAACTCAACATCCCTGTCTCAATGTGTAAATCTAATGTATACTTTCTCTGAGAAAGTACTATGCCTTTCCTAGATCTTGCAATCTCAATACCAAGAAAATACTTTAGTCCTAAGTCTTTTATCTCAAATTCTTTACTTACTTATTTTTTCAACTATAATATCTCAACATGATCATCCCCAGTGATGATAATATCATCAACAAATACTACAAGAATAGCAACTCGATAATTAGAGTGTCGATAGAAAATCATATGGTCTCCATTACAATGTCGGTAACCCATTTTGACCACTACACATCGAAATCGATCAAACCATGCTATTGGTGACTGTTTGAGTCTATACAGAGATTTCTTCAATCTACATACCTTCCCCACAATCTTCATCGTACCAAATTCAGGTGGAATCTCCATATATACTTCCTCTAGTAGGTCTCCATGAAAAAAATGCATTCTTTACATTCATTTGATGTAATGTCTACCCAAAATTAGCAGCACATGAAATAAGAATTATTACAGTGCTCATCTTAGCTATTGGTGCAAAAGTTTCATCATAGTCTATTCTATATGTTTGAGTATAACCTTTTGCTACAAACCTTGCTTTGTATCTCACAACTTCTCCTTCGGCATTTTGTTTCATATTGAATAACCACTTACATCCTACAACTTTTTCTATTCGGAAATTGAGTAATTTCTCACATTTTATTCTTTTCTAGTGTTTTTATCTCCTCATGCATTGCTCCAAACCACTTCGAATCATGTTTAGCTTTCTGCCAGTTATTTGATATGTGTACTAACTATAGTGATGCAATAAACTACTTGTATGTAGGTGGAACAGATGCATATGAAACATAATTATATATATTATTCTCAAAACCATATCTAATTGGAGGTTTCCCTGCATTAGCTCTACGTTCTCTACTAATGGTAATAGGTAAGGAATCATTACCATCCAATGACATGGATGAACCATTAGAAGGTTATATAGAGTCATTACCTTCTGGTGATGTTGATGAACCGTTAGAGGGTTGATCAATACTTGGGATTGTCTCACCATCACCTGACTCATCTTTTTCACCCTTAGCACTGTCCTTAGAAGGTTGTATAGAGTCATTACCTTCTGGTGACGTTGATGAACCATTATAGTGTTGATTAATACTTTGGGATTGTCTCACCATTACCTGACTCATCTTTCTTCCCCTTAGCACCATCCTTATTTCTCCTGCTATATACCTTCAATTAAGGCTCATCATTTTTCCATCTTCATTATTCCAAATTATAGGACACGAATTCACTTATACAATAATATTTTCAGTACTTTGATCATTGACAATTTCTTCATTTGGTTATCGTATATTAGGAATTGACAAATCTTGTAATATGGTTGCAGACTGCGTTGATTACTTATAGAATGGTTCATTCTCACAAAAAGTCATATCCATACTCACAAAGAGTCTTTTCTCACTTGTACTCCAACATTTGTATCCCTTTTGAGTATTGGAATAACCCACATAAATACATTTCAATGCATGAGAATCGAGCTTGCTTACCGAAGGATGATGATCTCTCACAAACACACGAGGAGGGACTACGTAAGTATTTTTTCCCATCAATATTTCACAAGGTGATATAAAGTTCAACACTTGTGAGGGCATCCGATTAATCAAATAAGCTGCTCTCAGTACGACTTCACTCCATAAATACTTTGGTACATTCATCTTGAAGAGAAGAGAACGAGCAACTTCCAACAAATGATGATTTTTCCTCTCTACAACACCATTTTGTTGGGGGTATCTAGACATGTAGCCTGATGAATAATTCCCTTACTAGATAGATAAGATGAAAATTCTCAATTCACATACTCAGTGTCATTGTCTATTCTAAGAGTACAAACTTTGGTATTAAATTGAGTTTGAACAAGAATTATAAAATCCTTGAAACATAATAGTGCTTCTGCTTTGTGCTTCATCAAATATAACCATGTCATCTAAGAGTGACAATTAATAAAAGTGATAAACCATCTGAATTCACTAATAGAGGTAATCAAACATGACCCCCAAACGTCCGAGTGAATCAATAAAAATAGCTCCATACTTCTTAATCCAGTAGAATTATAACTTATTTTTGTGTATTTTCCAAACTCACAAGTATTACAAACAAGTTATTGCATTCTACTTTACTCAAATATATTTAGTTTTGATTAATGCTATTCCAAGAAAGATATATGTGAAAGGACGCCTTACTTCTTGCAGTTTATAAAAGAGGAAACTCTTAATAATCCGTGTGAGTGTCGGGTTGCTCACGGGGATTCGACCAAACTGGGTCATGGCGTGACATTTTGGATGGGGTAATTCTTCTTGTGGGGCTTTAATTGTCATGATGCGTAGGCAATGACCTTCATTTGCTGCATCAGAACACATCCTAACCCTTGCCCGGATGCATCGCTATATACCGTGTATTCCCTAGCATCTGCATCGGGTAAGGCTAGTACTGGAGCCGTCGTTAGTCGAGCCTTGAGCTCTTGGAAGGATTCCTCACACTTGGCATCCCATTTCTAGTCCACTCCCTTCCTTGTGAGACGAGTTAAGGGGGCCGCGATCCTTGAGAAGTCCTCCACAAACTTCCAGTAGTATCCGACGAGGCCAAGTAAGCTACAGATCTGGTCGTGTTGGTGGGGGTTTTCCAATTTGAGATGGTCTCTATTTTGACCGGATCCACCTTTACTCCATCTTTGAACATTATATGTCCCAAGAAGCCCATTTCTTGAAGCCAGAAATCGCACTTAGAAAATTTGGCGTACAATCGGTTTTCTTGTAGGGTACTTAGGGTTATCTCCAAGTGTTCTCGGTGCTCCTCTTCGGTTCGGGAGTATATGAGGATATCATCTATAAATACGATCATAAACTTGTCCAAATATGGCTAGAACACCCGGTTCATCAAGTCCATGAAGGCTGTGGGTGCATTGATTATTCCAAAGGGCATTACCCTAAACTCATAGTGCACGTATCATGATCGGAAGGCAGTTTTCTGTATATCCTCTTCTCGAATCTTCAATTGGTAATATCCCAACCATAGATCGATTTTGGAGAAGTAGGCTGCCACTCTTGGTCAAATAAATCATCTATCCGGGGGTGAGGTTACTTATTCTTGATGGTTACCTAGTTCAATTTCCGGTAGTCGATGAAGAGTCGCATGCTTCCATCTTTCTTCTTGACGAACAATATTGGCGCACCCCATGGGGAACTGGCTTGGGCGTCTAAATCATTTCTCTAGGAGTTCGTCCAACTGGTCTTTCATCTCCTTGACTTCTACGAGCGCAATATGGTAGGGTGCTTGAGATATAGGGTGGGTGCTTGGCACTACCTCAATTACGAATTCTAATTGGCGATCTAAAGGTAGGCTAGGTAATTCTTCCGGGAAAACTTTCGGGTATCGGTTGACCACCGAAATTTCTTCTAGACCCTTCTCCGGTGAGTCCTTGCAAGTGATCTGCGCGAGGAATACCTTACCTCCTTTTTGTAGTAAGTCTTGTGCTTCCATACAGGACACTAGGTGTATTTCGGTTCTTCCCCCATCTCCTTCAAATATAGCCCCTTCCTTCCCAAGAGCATGAAAGTTTATCCTCTTATTTCCGCAGTCCACTTGGGCTTTATGTGTGCTTAGCCAGTCCATCCCTAGAATGACTTCTACTTCCTGTAGCGGAAGAGGAGTCATATTGGCTTCTAGGGTGGTCCTTCCTATCCATACTTTATAGGCCTTAAGCTACGTGTGCTGCTCCAGTGTCTTACCAAGAGGTGTGAGAATGTGGAGGGGTGGTAGGAATGGAGAGATTTTCTTTAGAAGTTCCGGGAGTTGGGCTTCCTTGTTGAAAGATTGTTCCGCCCATGAATCAAAGAGGGTGTATCTTTCCTTTCTGAACACATGTACAAAACCTGAGTGGGAATTAACGAAACTTTTAAGGGAACGCATTTTATTAAATCGAAATGGGATTACAAGACTCTGACTATAGACTTGACTTTATGAGGAGGGTTAGGACGTACCAGCAACCATGCTGGAATCCTTCCGAGTTTCTTCCTGGGTTAGGTTATAGAGCTTGGCTGGGACTCTTGTGGGAGCTTTCCTTCCCTCGTTGAGTGCCTTCTGATTTCTAGGTGGTGGTGGAGTAACGTTTTGCAGGGCTTTTTTCCATATCCTTGGGCAATTTATCATGAAGTTCCTTGGTTGCCTGCACCCATAGGGGCTTCTCCGAGTGCATCCATCTCTCTGTGGCCACGGTGGCCCTCCTTCCTTAGGGGGAATCTTGGTGGGTTCCTCCATCGAGATCGATTTTGTTTCCTCGGGCCTCCTATGTTGTTCTGCCCCCATGTCCTCCCTTCGCCCGCCCATCTCCATCCAACGGTGTCTTGTTTGGATCTCAAAACCCTCATTCAGTCTCTTATATTTATATTGAGGTCAGCCGATCCGGCTATATAACACTAATATTTTTGAAAAGAAAATCGATAATAAATTTCTTTGAAAATTTAGTTTAAAATCCAATTGATTAAATTTAGATTTGGTATAAACGAATAAAATTTATTTAATTGATTATAACTAAGTTAGCCAGTTTAAATAAGGAATGGAGTTAAATTCTAGTAATTAGATGAAAATAAATATTTTATAAATAAATATTTATTAAATATATATATATAAATGTGAGTGAGAAATAAAATAAAATAAATAAATATATAATTAGTTGAATTGAGTCATAATAATTATATAAATCCTATTTAAATTTCAAATGAACATAATTAAATAATAAGTGAAACACATCCCGTCCCATCCGTGGACTCACTATAAATACTTATTTTTCAAACCAAAAAAGCCACTCTCACCTCCTCCATCCTCTTGAACCCTATCTCCACCTCCATCAATCTAAGGGTGGTCTTCACCTCCAGCAGTCTCCCCGCGTAGGGGGTAGCATCACAGTCACACCTCGCGAGAAGCGACGCTCACGGCTCGTCCACCTACTGCAGCGTGACATGGGGATGACCAAATTTCAGTTCGTCAACTCTGTCGCTCTCAGCTATAGTTTCCACTCTGCTCCCTCTGCGATCAATCCATCCTCCATTCCATGGACGCTCTCGATGCTAACCTCGACGATTCGAGGGATGTCAGAGGATGGAACGAGCCACCTTCAACTGACGATTGTCCTGAGCGTCGCCGTTACTGACCATCGGGAGGACAATAAGTCCGCTATGGCTTCCGTGATCCGCCCTGCCGTATCCTGGCTCTTGAAGCTTCCTTGGTGGCGCAGAGCAGTTGTGATAGCTTTGCCTACTTGGTTTGATTTGCGGGAGATCCAGTCCTTCCTTCGTCCAACAAAGCTGGAGTTGGGCGATCGCGATGGACGACGAAGGGGAGATATACGATGGGATCAGAGCACAATTCCCTCTCAGCTTTGGCAAACCGTTGGCATCCCAAATCTCCCTCGAAATCGTCCATAACACCACACGCCATCCCGACAGTAAGCCTGTCAAAGCAACCTCTTCAACCCCAAACAAAGAAGGCGATGCTCGCTACCGAAGTCGAGCCCGAGACCACATTGAAAGACACATCTCCGGCCGGAATCGGATGCTTCTTTTTCGAGAAGCAGCAGATGATCGAGGACAGGACTTTCTTCGTAGGATGACGAGGGTGATGATCACGACATGCCTCTCTTCTTCTACGCCTCCAATTATCTTTGCATTCGCGTATGACCCTCGCTAGCATATCTTCGAGAGAGACTCGACTCTCCGATGGAAGAATATTGATGAGTGCGTTATGACCGTGTGAGGAAAAAGTACTAGAAATGCATGCAGTTGTTGAATGTGTGTTTGAGGGAGAGAGGGAGAGAGCTCAACTTACCTTGGGCAGGAGTCCGAGCTATGACAAGGATGGTTCGAGGTAAGTTTTAACGGTAAATCTTTTCGAGAGATTTGCCACCAAGGGCCTTGATGTGATAACATGCATGGCTATAGGGAATGACGTAATCGTTCTGGTACTACAATAGGCTGGCTTGGCATGCACGATATTGGAGTAGGCATATTTCCGTGTTCCCACTTACTTTGGCTGTTCTCCTTCTTCCATGGCGTCTAACCTTCTTCGGGTTGCACCCTACGATGTAGAGGACCAGTTGGAGCTCTCCCTCCGCCAGTCCTTCCACCTAGTCGAGAAGTGTCTCCGCCCTTTCCCCTTAACAATCCCCATCCTCGGGACTCCAGCCCGACCTCATCCGCGACGATCCCCTTGCCGCCTCCGGTGGTCAGCTCATCGTCGGCGTTGAGAGCCGCTACTGCATCATCTGATCTATGTTCTTAGGATCAGGATAGTCGATCAGTACAGTTCCGTTAATGTCTTTAAATACATATGTAAACCCTGCACTTTTAAGTTAAGAAAAATCAGAAAAATAATCAGTTAAATCGAGTAATAAATACCGAATCGGTTCACAAATTCGATCATCAGAAAATATGTAAAGTAGAAAATTTACAACTCTCTAGTGACCCAAAAGTTTCATAAAGTCTTAGAAAAGAACCTTAAAACAAATTGGAAGAGAAAAATCAGACCGGTTTAAATGAACTGGATCCAACTAGAATAAACTCGTTTATGAACCAAATTAGTTTATGAACTGAAACCAATAGAGAAAGGGAAAACCGAGAAATTTATGAATACTGAGTGAACTAAGAGTTACAAAAGTCAAGAAAAAAGACTATAATGAATTGGAGATGAAAACCAAACTGGTTCAGGTGAACTGGATCTGAAGTGGATTGAACCAGTTTGGACCGGTTTGAACTACTATTGAACCGGATGCTAAATTTATTTTTTTAGGTGGATTAGAAAATTCAAATTTGAGATTTGATGTAATCATTGGATAGAAAATGAATTTAGAAATTTTTATATTTGAAAATTTTGGTTGATTTGGGGAAGAATCGGCAGGTTTAAGCTTTGAACCCGGTTTGGACGGGTCTAGTCTGGTCCAGTTCAGAACAATGTCGTCTTCTTCCTTCAAATGACAGCACTGTTCACTCACCGAAAAATCGTGCAACACCGGTGAAACTAAAAAGTCTTCGGCCAAGGAGTTTTAAGCAATGAATGACCACTATTAAGCGTCAATCGGACGACCAAGAAGTCCCCGAGCTTCCTATATAAAGAGCCCCTCCTCATTTATCCTCTCCACACCTGAAAAACTCCATTATCTCTCAACTGCTTCAATTTTCGGCGAAGCTCAAACCAGAACTCCGAATTGGGCACTTTTCTAAACCAAACAAGGAGAGGTCGTGTTCTTTAGAACTGAGTAGAAGTCAACTACATGCATATAGTCTCCATTTGCTTCGAGAGTCGCCGAAGAAGTGCCGGCGTGATCGAACAATGAAGCAGCTTCGGCGGACCGTAGCAGCCCTATTTCGGCCTAGCTGAAATTGGCTAATTTAAGCTCTTCTAAGGCCAAACCAACCCATCCCAACACCTCAACGACCCTCCTACAGCTGAATTAGAGCTGAAAGGTAAGCCGATTTGGCTCCCCTCTGTAAATTTCAATCGGTGTTAGAGAGAGAACCGACAGAACTTCGATGACTAAATTCTCACTCAATTCGACATTAATTGATGATATTATTGATTTTAGGAGAAACCTTAGGACGAGAGCTATCTGCCCAAATCAAAATGTTGGACGGCCACGCCCCCGACGGTAAACTTTCTCTCTCTATGTTTAGTTTTCCGGCGAACGTCCGTTTGAGCTCATTCCAGCACGAAATTGTGCGATTAAAAGTGAAATTGAATCATATGAAGGTGTAGGAACTATAATCTAACTTCAATTTCAATAATCAAACTCATTTGATTGGTCAATTTGATAAAATCAAATTCGGCTGAGTTAGAAGGTTGAAATTGTGGAAAATTTGGGAATTTCAAAAATTCGAGGGACTAAAGTACAATTTCAAAAAATTGAGGACCAATTAGGCATGATAAAGATGTTGGAGGACCAATTGGGCAATTTTAGAATTTTGGGGCAAAACTTACCATTTTTATAAAGTAGGGGCAAAATGGTAATTTTGGAAAAGTTGGGGAACCAAATTGGAAATTTGGGAAATTGAACCTCTTTTGTGAAATTGAATAAATTGAGGTCCTAAGGTGAATTTTAAAAGTTTCGGGACTCAATTTGAGGAAAAACTGGTATTATGGACTTAATGTTAAAGAAAAATAATTTTAGGGACCTAATTGCAAATAAATGAAAAGTTTAGTTTTCTTATTTATTTAGAATGAATGAAAGCTATTAGGCCAAGTGATAATGAATAAGGATGTTTATATCGTGTAGGAACACGAAGTACCGGGAAAGCTAGTAAGGACAAAACTCACGTGAATACAAAGAACCAATCGAGAGGAATTTACTACAAAACGGGTGAGTGAGATTTCTATATTATACCCAGTTGGGATAATAAGTAACTCAAAAATTTAAACCCACTGCTAAGTGGTATTTTAAACATCACACCTAAGAGGGATGATGTGAAAATTATGCGAAAAAACTACTTATCGGTTGTAAATAGATTATACCCGATTGGTATGATGAAACTTACTCGAAAGAAGTGGAAAACCCATTTATCGGTTATGAGCGGAGATGTCCTCATACTCGGTTGGTATGATGGATAGTTGAAAATTTATTTTTATCGGAAGTGCTCTCCCCTGAATGTGTGCCATTGCTTAAACAATTTGGAAGACCTTCTTAACGGGAGCTCGAATAGCTCCCTTAGAATGGAGGCCTCGGTTTTGGAACTTGGAGGCTAATATGCCCAATTTTGAAAATCTCGAACAGTGGGCCGTAGGCTAGTTGGCATGAGGAGTAGCTCGTAAACAAACATGATTTATATGCCATAAAAACTAAAGTAATTGAATTGTTTGGCCATGGTACCAAGACAGGACCGACATACTCTATCAACTAGTGACAATGCTACATGACAGGTCTCCAGACTAGTCAATACAAATAGCTACAGGTTGAGTTGAGGGTCGGGGCCGTTGGACAAGTGGCACCACAGATTATATGGCATCATGTGAAAATTATTGATTGTGCATGCATTGTGTTTACGGGACCTTCAATATGCCCAAGAGGGGTAGTGATGTGTCATAGGGCCCTAGACAACTTGGTGGATATAAGGGCAGTTAATCATACCAAAAGCCTTGTGAAACTCGACGTAGCTTCAAGCACACAAGACTGGGGTGGGGTTAGGATGAGGTCTGTCCTCATACGAACACAGAAATTTCTTACGAGATTGAGGGTCGGATATCGCGAACATCCACTCATTCTCAAGATAGAAGTGGACGTACTTCTATATAGGTGGTCGGTAAAGTCGCTTCGACGCTACAAGTGGGTTCATTGGACGGACTAGCCTGCGATTGTGTGTTTACCTTCATGATGAAATATGTGTGTTGGGTGATGATACACTGTTATGTAGTTTTAATTTATGTTATTCTAGGAAAGGTGTAGGTTTAAAGGACGCCTTACTCTTCACGATTTATAAACAAGTGGCAACCCTTAGTTAATCAGGAGAGTGGTGGGTTGATCATGGGGATCATACCAAACTGGGTCAGGGCCTAACAACATCCATATAGTTAACCAGGCGGTCAGCATTGTGGTGATCGCTTACAGGGGAGTGGACGTCACCCCTAAGAAGCTTGCTTGCAAGTACGTCGAGGTTTACATGGCTCTTGACATCGTCCTGCGTGGAGTTAGCTCCATCCGCCTCTTTGACATGCTTTCCTCGATGCATGGGGAAGGAATCACCAAGATGGTCCACTGAGCCCTCGACACCGAGGTTGAGATCTGCGGTGTCGATAATTGGCCTACCTTGGAACCACATTCCTTAGATCATATCACCGGAATCGAGGCATTCTCCACCAACCGCTTTGAGATGTCTCCCGATACCATCACTGCTGGTGATTAGGTTACTGCCACCATTGCCCCTACTGCGCCTATTGAGCAGGATGACTCCAAGGCCGAGGACGATGCTGCAGCACAGAAAGATCCTTTTTGCATCCAGTGATAAGCTGAATGAGCCCGAGGAGCTGGTCAATGGGTTTAAGAAGAGTAAGGATTCTTTGCCTACAGACCTAATTGTGGCCCTCGTAAGGCTTGAGGTGCCATCCTTATCACCTGTAGAGGCTACATAGTTGACCCACATTGGAGTTGAGGGGTACGAGGGGGAATATGGTGGGGTGGAGTTTGGGAACGAGAAGGCTTCCCTAGAGGAGACCTTTGAAGGGTTTAGTGAAGCTTAGGGTAGTGGATTAGGCCCATTTGAGTTCATCAGAACTGCCAAGGCTAAGCAGTCCTGGAGCTGCTGCAAACGGGTCCAGGTGCTAGGGATCTAGCTAAAGCCACCGCAGCTAGTGCTTCTGATGGAAAAGCCCCACTTGAGGATGTATTGGTGCAAAAAACTAACATGAAGGGTCCCCAGATGTTCATTTCTGAGGAAATTAATGTAGAGTTTAGGAAGTCTTTGCTTGCAAGGGTAGGCCTGATGGGAGTGGTTTACCTTAGGACTCTCCCACCAAAAGGTGACAAAGAGACTAAGTTCTCTTTTCATGTTAATAGCACTAGCTCTGTTAGACAATTTGTTATTCAAAATTCCCATGTTAGTAGCCTTGAAAATGACATTTTTTCGGTAACAATAGAATACCTGGCATGAGGTAGTGATGGAGCCCAAGGACTGTTGGACGACCTAGAGAGCATAAGGGGGGTTTCGTCATTTAGTAGGTTGTGAAGCCTAGGAGCTTCCTACGCATGGAGATCGAGGCAGTAGGGGAAATGAGGTCTCGCCCCATTGAGTGGAGAAATAAAAACTGAACAACCCGCCATTCTCCCGAATCTCAAAGAGGGGCTCCTTTAAGAGGTCGAGAGAGTCAGATGTAGTACCTGTCATGTTTTCCCTGGACAACATTAAATAAAACTGAAACTTTTAAATTTGTGTACATGGGTTGGGATATGAGGAGGAAAATCGGTGTGGTCTTGTTCCTTCCTGAAAATGTTTAGAGAGAGGGGGTGAGTTTGACAACTTAGTGAGTGGGGAAAAATCTTTTAAGAAGGTTTAATTCAGCGATTTCAATCATTTGATATTAGAAATTTCTTCTTGGGTTTCTCGAATTCACATTAACAACCGCCCTCCTATCATATGAGGGATCACACATTCGCTGTACGATCCTCGATCGTGCCACTTGTGGACCAGAGTGCTTTTGTCGTCCACCCTGATAGAGGTGCACTACCTCTACCTGGAGTTAGAGTGGATATCAATAGTCTGACACATCAAACCCCAATCACTTCATTGTGTCCGCTTAGTGGGACGAGACCTCATTTCCCTTACTGCCTTGGTCTCCATGCGCAGGAAGCTACTTGGCTTCACAACCTACTGAATGATAGAATCGCCCTTATGCACCCTAGGTTGTCCAGCAGTCCTTGGACTCCATCACTACCTCATGTCAGGTGTCCTAATGGCCCGAACGTCATAGTGCATGTAGAATCAACAATCTTTTTGAATTATATCCTTTATCTTTGGCCCTCTAGCCCAATGGTTTATGGGCTTGGCTTCGGTACACACGTATTGGCCCAACAAGTTCGATGACCTGGCTTTGGAAGAGCAGTGGTTCGGCCCAACAAGCTCGACAATTCAGCTTGGCTCAATGGGTATCACACAAGGTTCCCATTATCCAGGTCTTTTAGCATCAAATATCACATATCCATTCTGGACGAGTCTACATCTGTATCCATCGGCTTTGGGCTCACTAATATCTTAAGCCCTAGCCCAGAATTAGCTTCCAAATATTTTAAGGAGAGTCACCCAATCAAGGGAGGCTAATTCTGAGAAAATAATTTTTAAAGTTGAACCATTATTCCAACTGGAATTGACACCATAGCAGTTCCCACTCACCCGGTAATTAGGCGGGGTCGCCACAACGAAGTTTGGCCTCGCAGTCTCTTTCCCAAAAGTCAGCGCTCGAGCAGTCTGCTCCTACAGGGTATGGATATTGTCATTAGGGTATTAAGTCAAGAGACCGCATTTCTTTGCACATTTGAATATAGGCCATCATATTTTACCTTAATTACACTTTAGTCTGTGAGGTTTGTGCATTTATCTTAAATTCCTTAATTACCCATTTTTCTTCAATTCGGTCCCCAGGTTTTCTAATTATCTTTTCTGGTCCTTAATTTTATCAACATTACCATTGGTCCCCTCAATTTTCTAAAATTTCCATTTAGCCCCAAATTTTCCTAAATTCTCAAGTTTTACAATTTGGTCCTTTATTTGATCCTATTTGCCCAATTGACCCTCAATTGGGAGGGAATTTCATGAAATGACCCTCGATTTTATCAATTTTCCATTTGGTCCCCAATTTTTGAAAAATCCCCAATTTGTCCAAACTTTTCAAAAATTGCATTTTGGTCTCGAATCACAATTTTGTTCAATTGACCCCTAAAACATGGTTAATTGCCCTCTTTTTCAATCTCAATCATTCTCTCTATGTTTTTCTAATTTCAAGCTTTGAATCGCTCGATTTGGCTCGAAAATGAGCTCAAACAAAGCTTCACCAGAAAATACAATCTATAGAGAGAAAGCTTCGATATCTTACCGGTGAGGGTCCGGTGCTCGAAGCTTCAGCTACCACCGTGTTTCTCTCATTGTGGGGATCCTCCCTGGATCAAACTATGCTTCAATTGATGACTTGAGCAGGGAGAATTCTTGTGTTAAAATTTTTGTAGAATTCGGCTATGCATAGTATTTTTTGACGAATGGCAACGAAGGGAGCTTACCTGCTTAGCTCAGGGAAAGGTCGGGACCCCTCTAGGAGGAGTGTAAGGGGTCTGGCTTGGTCACAATTGGTCGGGGGAAAGCTTGAAGTAGGTTGCAGGAGGTTAGATGTTTTCTGGTCAAGGAGCGACAAGACTGTTTGAGCTTCCTCGTTCCTCCTCGGTGGCTCTCAAGCTAAAAGGAAGGTGTAGTCAGGTAGAGGACTTCCTCTTGATTTCGGAGAAACCCAATATGGCTTCGGAGGTTGAGAAAAGTCCCATCATCGAAGCTTAGTTTAGCAACTTGCCAAAAATGCACTCTTCTTCTTCTTCGCTCGATTGTGAGATGTTGAGAACGAATGAGAGGGTGCTCTTTATATAGGGAGCTCGACAACTGTTTAAGGTACCCGCCGGCGTAAGACTCGGCCTCCAACTCGGCCGCTAGATACCTAACCGGAGAGTTTTTTGAGTCGCCGGAGACTCCAACGACTCTCTCTCCTCCCTTCACTCTATCAACGTCTAAAGGTTAAAGATGATGACGTGGCAGTCGTGCCACATGGCACACTATGATTGGTCAGCTTTTCTGATGTGGAGTGATAGCATGGTTGCCCTGTTAGTTGTATACCGTTGACTGTTGTCTATTGTCCGTTGACCAATTCGTTGACGGTCCGGTCCAACCGGGTTTGCTGTTCAAAATTTGGAAATTGGCCTGTTCAGACACGGTTCAACCATTTTCTGAAATTTAAAATTTCTAAATTCATTTTCTATGTAATGGTGGTCTCAATTTCCCAAATTGACATTTTTATGCCACCTAGAAAAATGAATTTGTTAATTGGTTCACTATGGTTCATGCTAGTTTGGTCTGGTTCGGGTTCGGTTCACCTCGAACCGGTTCAGTTCCATCCTCAAATCCCCTTCCTGGTTCTTCCTTGTGATTTTTGTGGATTTTTGGTCACTTGGGATGATCCAATTTCACACATTTACTATTTTTTGTTCATTAAACAACTCATTTTCTCATGTATAAACCTATACCAGTTCTTTTCGAGGTTTTCTTTGATCCCAAATGACGGGTTTTACGAAAATATATCTCTAAGATTTGTCGTCGCCGGGAGCTACGACCTGGAGACTCGGAAGTTGGAAGGGATTCGGGAAAGAGAGAAAATATGAATAGTAGATGTCTCTTCATACTGGACGAGAATGAGATTAATTGTGGTAATCGGCTACAAATACTTAAATCTTCCATAGATTGGGCTATTGATTCTGGTGCTTCAAGACATATGACAGGATCAATAAAAGAATTTAATACATATGACAAGTATCCTCAACCTCCTAAGGGAGTTGTTCATACGACATATGAAACAATACAATCTATCAAAGGGAAGGGCTCTGTTATATGTACTGATTTGATCACATTAATATCTATTTTGCATGTTCCCTCTTTTTTAGTTAATCTATTATCAGTTAGTAGTATCATTGATCAATTGAATTATCAAATAATTTTTTTATGGGAATACTTGTATCTTTCAAAAGAGAAACACTAAGAAGATACTTGGAACTAGTAGCAAGCGTTGAGGGTTGTGATATCTAAATAGAAGAGTTGTTGATAAAAGTTTGAGCGTTGCAGTGAATAGTAAATAAGAAGATGAACCAATGTTAGAACATTGTCTGTTGGGACATCCATCTTTTGATAGTCTTAAAAGGTTGAGACCAGAGCTAATGAGTAAAGTAGAACGCAATAAACTTATTTATGATGCTTGTGAGTTTGGAAAACACACAAAAATAAGTTATAATTCTACTAGATTAAGAAGTATGAAGCCATTTTTATTGATTCACTCGGACATTTGGGGGTCATGTCTGATTACCTCTACTAGTGGATTCAGATGGTTTATCACCTTTATTGATTGTCACTCTCATATGACATGGTTATATTTGATGAAGCACAAAGGAGAAGCACTATTATGTTTTAAGGATTTTCTAGCTCTTGTTCAAACTCAATTTAATTCCAAAGTTTGTACTCTTAGAACAAACAATGGCACTGAGTATATGAATTAGAAATTTTCGTCTTATCTATCTAGTAAGAAAATTATTCATTAGATTACATGTTCATATACCCCCAACAAAATGGTATTGCAGAGAGGAAAGTTTGTAATTTGTTAGAAGTTGCTCATTCTCTTCTCTTCAAGATGAATGTACCAAAGTATTTATGGAGTGAAGCTGTACTGACAGTAGCTTATTTGATTAATCAGATGCCTCCACAAGTATTGAACTTTAGATCACCTTATGAAGTATTGATGGGAAAAAAATACATACATAGTCCCTACTCATGTGTTTGGATGTATATATTTTGTGAGAGATCATTGTCTTTCGGTAAGCAAGCTCGGTCATCGTGCATTGAAATGCATTTATGTGGGTTATTTCAGTACTCAAAAGGGATACAAGTGTTGGAGTCCAAGTGAGAAAAGACTATTTGTGAGTATGGATGTGACTTTTCATGAGAATGAACTATTCTATAAGGAATCAATACAGTCTACAGCCATACTTGTTAATTCCTGATATACGCAAACAAATGAAGAAATTATCAATAATTAGAGTGCTAAAAATATTATTGTAGTAGTGAATATGTGTTCTATAATTTGAAATAATAAAGATGGAAAAAAGGATGAGCCCCAATGGAAGGTATATAGCATGAGAAATAAGGATGATGCTAAGGGGGAGAAAGATGAGTCAGGTGATGGTGAGACAATCTCAAGTATTAATCAACCTTTTAATGGTTCATAACGTCACCAAAAGGTAATGACTATACAACCTTCTAATAGTTTATCCATGTCATCGGATGATAATGATTCCTTACCTATTACCATTAGTAGAGAACGTAGAGCTAATACAGGGAAACCTCCAATTATATATTGTTTTGATAATTATATATCTAATTATATTTCATATGCATATGTTCCACCTGCATACAAGTCATTTATTGTATCATTACAATCATTACATCTAACAAAGTCATTTCCTTTGATAGATTGTATTGTTTCATCTGTCATATAAACAACACTCTTATGAGTTTAAGTATATTTATCATATGTATAAAATTCTTCTATTAATCCTGTCATATCTTGAAGTATCAGAATTAATAACCCAATTGGTGGAAGATTCAAGTATTTGTACCTGATTACTACAATTGTTCTCATTCTCATTTAGTATGATGAGATCTCATTCTCGTAGTTAGTCTAAGTACAATCTATAAAAAGTCATGACTTTTCCTCCTCCATACTCGGACAGACCACGAGAATGAGATCAATTGTGGTAATTAGGTACAAATACTTGAATGTTCCACGGATTGGGTTATTGATTCTGGTGTTTCAAGACATATGATAGGATCAATAGAAGAATTATATATATATGATAAATATCCTCAAACTAATAATAAAATTATTCATATGACAAATGAAACAGTACAATCTATCAAAGGGAAGTGCTCTATTAAATATAATGATTGTAGTGATATAATAAAATATAAATAGAGATGGATAGGCTACTTGGCATTTTTGTTGTCTCATTTGTTTCATCATCTTACAATAGGGATTAAAGACAAAAGCAGGGGTCGGGATCTAAGTCCACTTCGAGATCTTATCCTTATTACTATATAAGTCTAACATGTACAACATAAAAAAAACTTAAAAAATTTATTGGACAAGTCTCATTTTCACAAGTCCACTTCCAAGATTAATCAGCTTTTAGTGCATCCCACATCTTAAACTTATGGCAATGAACGAGAGAAAAAAATATACAAGATCAGGATCAACAAGCAACACCAGCAGCTTATAACATATTATCAATACAACAGGCAACATACCTGAGGAGATATTGTTATTTGGAAGCATGGACTAGAAGTATTTAGCCCACTCTCACTAGAGTGAATTTCTAGGAACAAAATGAACAACATAGAAACCAGTAGATGTCAATCGATGGGAAGGATAAAAATGAATTCCACATAACACAGATAAATTTTTTAATATAAACCTTTAAAATCATCCATAAGTATAGCTTGCAAAGCCTCAATCTCCATCTCCTGTTCTCCTGCATAGTCTGTGCAGAATCTCAATGTCATTTCCACAAACAAACCTCCAGCATAATAAGAAAAAATTATTGGCAGCTAAATTTAAAAATACAGGAAAGGAAAAAAAAGAGCAGAGTAGATGATGGCCTAAATGCATTCTTATGGCATGATAACTGGATCACTAACTTTACAGAGTAAAAAATAAAAATAAAACTTTCACTCCATAGGCAACAAAGGAAACTCACTTTTGGATAAGATCTATTTATGGCCAAAATATACAAACAGAAGGACACTAGAACATATCGGGAATCTAGAAAGGAAGTGTGACCTATGCTGCAAAAGACTATCGGTTTTACTCAAGAACACACCTTATAATAGTAGCAACTTGGAGGAGACCTGTGAATTAGAAAAAGCATGTTCCTCAACAAATACACGTTTAGTTTTCTAGCCACATTCCAGAATCATCATTCAAAGATTTGTTGGCTGTCAAGATTAATCTAAGTACAGGATTATTAAAATGAAAATATGACAGTAGCGATATCGAACTATGTGCCGGAAACGAGAAAACTAGATGTCACATCTTCTTCACGTACCCAGCCACAATGGGTAGTCAGCGTAGAGGCTGAACATTAAAAGATAGGCCATTGATGGATATGTGGAACTGTAGAAAGTTATAGCTTGGGAAGAGGAAAAAGCTTGAGAATATTATATATTAATTCTCCTTTTGTATATCTACTAGATTCGGAGGAATGAATTAGAAGATCTTTCAGGTAAAATCACAGTTTTTCTTCCCTAAATTAGGGCAAAATAATATTTGACAATAGCTATAAAAACCATTACCTTTAAAAAAAATAAACAACTATAGAGAGTATGAGCAGTAATTGATTTCCTGAGGATAATTAAAACCTGATCATCGTTTGAAATAAAAAGCTTTATAAGCTGTGATTAAACTTTCTCTAATATTTATTCGTAGAAAAAGAGCCGTGTAGAGTATGACTTTGTAGAAATTTTTTCCGTGAGTGAAAATGCTACCGAGTCATTAATAGATGGATAATAAATTCATAAAATTCATATAATTAACAATTGTATTTAATAATTACCTAACAATTATCAAGGTTATTTAACTTTTTGGGCTAAGAGTCATCATGTCAAATCCGGGTTATCGAATTGTACTAATTCGAATCTGAGTTAGCAAGTTTAAGATTTATTTTTTTGTGTATGTATGAGATACGAAACTATAATGCCGTATATAGTGAAGGGCTACTAAATGGGCCGGGTAGTATAAGGGAATTCTATCGTCTAGTAAGTAAATAAACTCAAGGTGCTTCATGTGTATTGAGACCGAGCTTACAGGGATAAATGTCTTATCTTTGTACCAACTATCAACCAACTATCAACGGCTCCAAATCTTGAGGATGTAGAGATCTTTCTGTTGTGATGCATTGAAAGAAGTGAGACTGTGGAGAATTTATAGGTGGTGATCGGCATCTATTCAGTTAGATGCCTTGGAATATTATATGAAGAGGTTGAGCTTTTGATCTACATACCAGAGAAATCCCCCCAAATTGCCAACAAGAGATGAACTTTTGGAAAGCATTTAGAAGGCGTAGGAATAATGTAATATTTCAGGAGGAATCAAATTTGAAAGTGAATAGAATTATGGTGAATAAAAATAAAAATCTATATATCTTTTTTATATTTAACAATTAATCATAACGGCAAAAAAAATCATTAGTTATTTACAATAATTTATAATAATTACGCTATATGAATAAAAATTTATAATAATATTACATTTAACATAAAATTTTTAAAAAATTATTACCCTTCAAATAATTAGTGAAAAATCTTCCTATTTAATTTTTTTTACACTATTTCATTCAATTCTTAGAATTAATCATTTTTTTTGCACTATCCCATTTAATTTTCATAATTTTATGGAGTGATAAGGATTATCGTTTATATTTTTAGCCTTTTATTCATATTCATGTGGGCCATATTAAATCTAAACTCTAATTCTATATTTGGATTAGGGGGTTTGGATTAATTTGTAGGTAAAGTATTAAAGGGTAAATAAAGTGATGAATTTGAATGTATTAAATTTTTTAAATAATTTTCGTTTGGATAGAATTCAACTGAGATAAATTATTATTAATTAAAAAAATTTTAAAAAATAAATTTATCGTTTTAATTAAATTAAATAATTTATTAGCTATTATATATAATTAAATCATATTTAAAATATTTTTTATAATATATTTTTATTTATAATATTTGTATTATATATTTATATTATATAATTTTATATAAAATATTATTAATATATAAATTTATTTAAAGTATATAATAATAAAAAAAATATATAATATAATATAATAATATTAAAGTAATTTAAGTAATAAATTACACTATCTCTCTAATACAATCACTTTAAATAAATTATATTGTAGTATAAATGAGATTATTAGAATGATTTGGAGATTATTATCCATCACTAGATATCCTTCCATTTTTTTTTATTAAATTAGAGAAATTTTCAAAATAGTAAACATTTTCCCTACAAATTGCTACAAATCCATCAATTCAAATATACTGCAAGTGTAGGGTGCCATTCATCTCGAAAACTATTTATCTTTAGAGTAGATTAACAGTTTGATTATGAAAATGACATGTATATTATATATTGGAGTGAGTTATCATGCTTACTCCATGTCACATACTTGGAGAGTTTGGCTAATATTTGTTTTGCTCAAGTGATTTTGGCTAATAAGAGCATTTTAACTATTATAATTGAAATACGCTAAATATAAAATATGCTCTCACACCCCATTTTATTGTATTTTTCATAAAATAGTAAAATTATATATATACACTAAATATTTATTATTATTTCTATTATATTTATTTAGAATTTTTAAAATTTTAAAGTCTATATAAAACTCTTTTTTGGAGAACTAAGAATTAATATAACTTTATAATGTATAATATAAAAATTATACAAAAAAATAATATTATTTATATTTTATATTGAATTGCATTAAGAAAATATTACATGATTCAGAAATTAAAAAATAGCGCTAGTATATTAAATTTTTAGATTCTTATTCATTAACGGATAAAACTATTCATTTTTTTTAATAATTTAATATTTCATTTAAGGTACACGAATGAATATGACTCTTTACTTTGAGTCAGTGGCTCACGATTTTATTGTACACACGCATTGTATGCCGAGGCACGAGCCGTATTGAAAGGACTAAAACTTACAAAACAACATGAATAACCCAAAATCATACTTGAATCTGACTCTCGTATGCTATGTGTTATACTTTAGAAGTATCAATTAGAATTTTTATGAATTGTTCGCCCTTATATTGATAAATCGTTATATTACATGATATTTTTAGAGTGTCAAGTGACACTAGTTAAACGATTAATCAACTCATGTGCAGATGTATTAGCATGTTTCTATAAAAAAAATCGGGTGTTCAAGTGGTTTGAATACGATTGTACTCGATAATATTAGATCTATTATTAATAATTAGAGAATTATCTTATTTTTATTATTGTACAAATATTATATTTGATTTGATAAATTAAATAAAAAATATTTATTGAACAAAAAATAATAATTCATTCAAGTAAAAAAAAACTAATATAATTAAAATTATTTATTTTAAATTTTAAATTATTTATTTATAATTTATTTTAATAATATAATTATATACAATATTATTTTCTCCTATTTTTACAGACTATTTCCCATTTATTTTTATAATTCCACTTCTTTTTGTATTCCCCTAATTTGTCGTTTCTTTTCACAATATTTTATATATTTAGCATTTTCAATTATGAAATTTGATACATTTTTAGTATTATTAATTTCACTATAGGTAAGAGGTGAGTAACTCTTACGTATTTTTTATCATTCATGCTTAAAACCATAATTTTTAAAAGTTAGATGGGATTGAACCATCTTATAAATTTCGTATTTATTAGATTCAACTAAATTTTAACTCAATTATATAAATACTAATAATAATATAATATATTCAATATTTAATCTTCTCCTACATCCCACCTCTTCCGTCATAACCACACGGATCTTCTATGTACTCTCTTCTTGTCAACATAGCTTTCATGAATTCTCCCTATCTTAATTTATAATAGATGTGATTTCTTCCTCAAATCCCTTCCACAAGTTATCTATAGCATTTTTTTTATATCTTTCAATCATTTCATTTTTATTTGATCAGCCTTTTCCATAGCCTAAAGAGAAAAATTGACCAATTTATAGATTTTATCCAATTTTTTATGTAAAATTAGTCTAATATATAATAATTGAATGTGATATGTACTCAATTCCCCATTAAATCAATTGAACCGACCAATTCCATCCATTTTTTAAAACAATGCTTAAAATAATTATTCACACTTAAAAAATAATATTATCAATGAACAAAAGATAGTAAAAAAATAATCAATTCTATTTCCTATAAAATTCGCTTTCCTTCATAAAAATGATAAATATAAAATAAGGAATTTAACCAGAAATAAAAGAGCATCTTTCAAGTAAAGCACTAGTAAAATATGTACCATCAACTCGTCTTGCATCAGGCTAGACCCTGACCAACCTCGATACAAAACCATCTACAAGGGACCCAAGTCTAATGCCCTTTGATATATTTCCCAGCGTTCCTAGAAGCAAAGTACTATATTAAATTTAGTTAAACTACCACCAGGTCACCTATATTCCATAGATCTTGCCACTTTCATATATAATTGTAGCTAGGCAGAAACATAAAGGTCATGATCCCTTTAGGTCATCATTGATGCCAATTGATAATATATTGAAGCAGAAGGCATATGTAGCTTTAAATGGAAGACATACATGCTTTAATGAATTTTCTAAAAGATGCATATTTTTAGGCTATTCTTCTAGCTGACTTTTCAGCCAAGTAGTGCTCCAACATATCTTCTTCATCATCTGAAATAAAAAAAAATTATTTCACACATTACAACAAGGTTTTCTAGAGTTGATTGAGGATAAGGGTAACACAAATAGGAAGATAAATCCACATTTCCTAGTACTTTCAATAATAATTTCAGTTCAATCATATATATATATATTTCTGTAGGAATTTGTGAAAAAAAGATATTACAGTCCGACAACATAGTTAACAATATCTTAATTAGGATTAGGTATTTTCATTGGTAGTTCCCTTCCCATCTTCTCCTTTTCCTAATCAGGAGCATCATAATAAGTATTTACCTTCTAAATCATTATCATCAAAGTCAATATCTTCCTCCTCTTCATCATCATATCCTTCAGAAGCTACAATTGCTCCTTTCTGTCAAATAGAAACGAGAAACAAAAGGCTTGTAAATTTTTGAATCCTCACAATAACAAACTTCATTGGTGAGAACGTTATTTTGAGTTATCCATGCACATATTTATTTGGTTAAATTACTAGAATATAAAATTATGAAAAACGGGTCTAAATTTTACTATCCATGAATGAAAATTTACAACACTCTCACTTCAACCAGTATATGTGGTGGCTGAATAGAGTTAAAGACAGAGTTAGAGAAAAAAATAGAAGAATGAGGAATAGTCACCATAGAAGAACGTCCACTTTCAAACCATTGGCTACCCTAGAGCTTCTTGTCCTTAGGTGTAGTAAGTGCAGATTTAGGCATCAACCTGAAAAAGAAAAAAGTATGATCCATATTAACTTACAATGATCAATGAAATAAAATAATGTGATAAAAAGCTTTAGACAGCTTCTGAGAAGAAACAATCAAGAAAATCCAAAAAATATGTGTGAGACAAGGTATTGTGAACTGATAAGAGGTGAAGCCCATGTCTATTTAAAAGTCATGATTTTTTAGTAGTGAAACGTTCGCAATCTTATAAACCCACAATATTTCTCTATTTTATTTAATATTTGATCATATTCTCAACACCCGCCCTCACATTCAACGTGGATACACTTGCTACGTGCAATTTTAAAATCGCCCTTAACAATTGTCTACAAGTCGGATATTATTCTTCCGGTCTCGGACAAGGAGGAACAATGGACTCAAGTTGGGTATTTTTCCTCCATACTCGGGCAGATCATGAGTCGGGTTTCTGGTCTCGGGTTGGGTATGGGTGCAAGCCCAATAGCTCTAATACCATATGAGAGAAGATATTGTTGACCGATAAGGGTTCGGACCCATGTGTACTTAAAAGTCATGACTTGTATGTAGTGGAAATTTTCCAATCTTATAAACCCACAACACTTCTCTATTTTATATAATGTGTGATCATATTCTCAACAATTTCTGAAGAAGCCAAGCTCAATTACAAAATTAGTAGAGTAATCTTACCATCACCACTCATGAGTACTCACTTGTCACTCGCCACTATTATCGTGGATCTAACAACTCTTTTTCCATAGGGCGATTTTCAGAGAATCGACCCCGTTTCTCACCTCCGATTCAAGGGCGATTCTTGAACCCTAGAATCATATCTAGAAATCAAGAATGAGAGCATGTGTTAGGCTCTCGCATGAATAGTCCATCATCAAAATCTAAAAGGCGACATTTCACTCAATATGCAGGCTTTTATAACACGGTTGAAAACCAAGCATCATGGCAACCACAAAGTAACAATCAACAGCAACCAAATCTGTAGAGAATATATCATGGGTCAGTTTCTGGTGCATATAAGTTGGGCGCTCGCAATTATCAACAACGAGAGTATCATTCTTTTTGTCAAATATGTAAAAAATCAGACCACATTATTCTTGATTGTCCTCAATTTCTAATAAACTACAGAACCTCTAAAGTGAGTGTAGCCCACGACAATGATCCAGGAGCTCATACTCTTGACTGGTATATAGATTCCGGCGCTACCAACCATGTGACCAATGACATGACACATTTATCTATATAGAAAAATGTAACTAATCCTGAATAATTTCTCATTGGAGATGGATCAATTTTAAATTTTTTTTCTATTGGTTCAATTTTATTTTCAAACTCATTAATACGATTTCCTTTAATTAAAGTATTATATGTTCCCAATATCTTCATAACCTTATTATATGTTTTCCAATATATCAAGATAATCATTATTATTTTGAGTTTCACTCTCATTTTTTTTTGTTGTAAAGGATCATCTCACTCGTCAAGAATTGTTTCGAGTAGCTCATAAAAGAGACTTGTACTGTATGCGTGGAACACATTTATTATCAGTTAGTTCTCGTATTCTAAGTGTTCAGATATCTTGCAACATTTTGTATAACAGACTTGGACATCCTACATTTCCTATTATTTCTCAAATTTTATCCACAAATTCAATAGAAAGTAATTATATTGGTACTATATTTTGTTATGCATGTTCCATGAGTAAAATTACTCAAAAGCCTTTTTCCTCTTACTAATCATAAAAGCACTCGTCCTTTGCAGCTAGTATATACTGATATCTAGGGACCTACTCCAGTATGATCTTCTACTGTACATATTTACTATATTCATTTCACTGATGATTATAGTAAATATTCTTGGTTTTTTCTTATGAAAAATCACTTGGAGGCTCTTCAAATCTTTCGTATATTTCGACTTCGTGTTGAAAATGTATTTGACACCAAAATTAATTTTTTTTCAATAAGATGGTGCCAAAGAATTTTTATCTGTAGCATTTTAAGCTAAATTTCAAAATAATGGGATCACTCATCATCTTTCATGCCCCCATACGCTCCAACAAAATGGATCTGCAAAAAGAAAATATAGACACATCATTGATATGGGACTCACACTTCTAAATCATTCTCATCTTCCCATCAAGTTTTGGGATTTTGCATTTGAAAGCACAGTCTATTTAATCAATAGATTGACTACTTGTACACTTCAATTTCAATCTCCTTACCAAATTCTTTACAAAACTCCACTAATTTACACTCATTTGCGAGTCTTTGGATGTTTGTGCTTTCCTTATCTTTGATCATATCAAACTCATAAATTTCAACCTCGCTCTAAAGCTTGTGTCTTCCTTTGGTATCCTACTAATTTTATTGTTTATCGATGTCTTGATCCATATATATGGCATATCTATATTAGTCCAACTGTACACTTTAATGAGACTAACATTTCTTTTGATAGGTGTTTATCAACAGCAGGTACAACTCCAACGACTCCGGCTAATTCTATTATTCCTTCTCTCTCCTTTTATTCTATTTCCTCAATACTTGCATATGATTCTCCAATAACAATATATGATGAGCTATCTCTATCTACTCACTCTCCTGTCATTGAATACTCTAATGCTGAATCTTTAGCTTCTCAAGAGCATGTTTCTGCTTCATCCACACAACGCATGATTACCAGGTCACAAGATGGTACATTACCCCCACGTTGTTTTCAAATAACTTTTGGGGCTTTTCTTACTATTTATACTCAGGAACCTCAAACTCTCAAGCAAGCACAAAAATATTCATGTTGGGTTTATTCAATGAATGTTAAATATGATGCTCTTATAAAAAATTACACATGGCATCTTGTTCCTGCTCCAACCAACAAGCATATTGTGGGATGTAAATGAGCTTACAAATTAAAGCAACATCCTAATGGATCTATTGCTCGATGTAAAGCTCGTCTCAACAAGAAGGTATCAACTATTATGCAACTTTCACAGAATGATAAGTTATGTGCTCAGTTAGGTGACCCAATGGATAAAGAACGATATCAAAGAATTGTGGGACGATTGATCTATTTATGTCATACAAGACCTGATATTACATATGTAGTCAATATTGTGAGCAGATATATGCACGATCCCATGACAAATCATTGGGATGCTACCATGAGGATATTGAGATATTTAAAAGGGAGTTTGGGTAAAGGACTTTGGTTTAAGTCTCGGAGTCACACCAGAGTGGAATGTTTTTGTGATTCAAATTGGGCAAGTTGTATGGATGATAAGAGATCTACGTCTAGCTATTGTGTGTTTGTTGGAGGTAATCTTGTATCTTGGAGGAGTAAGAAACAAGAAGTAGTCACTCGATCATCAGCAGAAGCAGAGTACAGATCAATGACTCAAACTGTTTGTGAGATAATTTGGATAAGAAGCTTACTAATGGAGCTTCACCACTTTAGAGAAGAACCGATGAAGTTGTGGTGCGATAACACGTCTGCTATAAATATTTCCAACAATCCAATTCAACATGATAGGACCAAACATGTGGAAATTGATCGATTTTTCATCAAATAAAAAATTGATATGAAGATTGTGGAACTGTAATATATGAAGACCAGTGAACAACTAACAGATTTTTTAACCAAAGGTTTAGGTTACAGAGAATGGGATGATATTTGTAACAAGATTAGAATGATAGATATCTACCATCCATCTTGAGGGGGAGTGTGCAATATTAATAAGTTAGAGGTATATTTGTAAATAGTACAAATATACCCTATATATATTCGTAATATAATTTACTATTTGTGAATTCTATTTTCCAATATTCAATAAGAATATTATATATTGATTGTTCCTTTTGCATATCTACTAGATTTGGGAAGCAGGAATGAACTAGAAGATCTTCCAAGGTAAAATCACAATTTTCTTCCCTGAATTAGGGCAAAATGATACTTAGCAACAACTATAGAAACCATTACCTCCCCAAAATAAACAACTATAGAGACCATGAGCAGTATAGTCTATTTAAGAATTGCATTAATTTCCCGAGTATAATTTAAGCTTGATCATCACTTGATATTTAGTTTGAAATGGGAAGCTATATAAGCTGTGATTAAACTTGCTCTAATGTTTATCTATAGAAAAAGGGCTATGTAGAGAATAAAATTCATAGAAAATTTATCCGCAAGTCAAAAAGTTACCGAGCCATTAATATATGGATAATAAATCCTTAAAAAATTCATATAATAAACAATTGTGTTTGATAGCTACCTAGCAATTATCAGTGTCAAACTAATTGGGCTAAGAGCCATCAAGTTGAATTTGGGTTAACAAACCGTACCAATTCGAAGCCAAGTTAGCAAGTTCAAGGGAGGCCAATAGCGCACCAAATATAAAAGATTTTAACTATAATATTTGTTTTATGTGCATGCATGAGATACGGAACCATCATACCCTATATGGAGTAGTAGTGATTCTAAGGGCTACTGGACGACCCGGGTAGTATAAGGGAATTCTATCGTCCAGTGAGTCAGTAAACTGAAGATGCTTCATGTACATTGAGAGCAAGGTCGGAGAGGGAGAGGTCTCATCCCACATTTGTGGACACGAAGTATGAATTCTAGTATGGGAACGGTGCAATTGATGCCTACATGTACTTTGTTAGAAGTTGTGAACCTCTAGTAGGTGGACAGTAAAAAAGGTCCACAAGTGGGACAATTAGGAACATATATACCAAGTAGGGAGAAAAGTCAAGTAAGAAAAATGCACGTCCAAAGTACGAAATATTTACTTCAATTGTTTTGATGATCTTATTTTGAAAAATTAGCAGCTCGTACGCTTTTACTTTACTTGTTCCACCCCGTAGAAATAACCGGATTTAGTAAGAAAAGGTGACAAATTATTAATCGGTTCTAACCAAACCGAATCGGAACATAACAGAAATAGTAGATGATTCAAGAAGATTTGATGTGTGAATATGAATAATATGAGTTGCTAGCCCAAATTGTGTCAGAAATTGCCACTACTTGAGAATTATTTTCTTTACAGGAATTATACATTTTATAATAACAATTGTTAATGCATTTATAATATGAAATAAAAGAAAGAATAAAATATTGTCTCAACTATTAGTCACATTTATCTTAAATTGTTAACATGTGTTGAGTGTATTCAATTATCAGTTGATTTAATTTTGTTAATTTTCTCCCTCACCAATATTGTTGTTCCCTAATACTAGATTTATCTTCTAACATGGTAACTTGACTATATTGAGAGTTAATTAGAAGTATTGATGGGTTCTTTTAGCCTATGTTATTTGTCTACTAATTAGACACCTTTCCACATTATATTTATTGATCTTTTCATGTTACTATATGTCATGTGATAGTTAGCTTTATTTATCAAGGACTTACTCATCTAATCAAGATATAGTTGATGGAAAAGAAATTTAAGAACTGTTTTTTGTGAATAATTAACTATAATATAATAATAGTAAATAAAAATATAGTATTTATTAGTGTTATGTTTAAATTTATACCTATAAATCAATCAATAATTAAGTAGAATTATTTATAATTATATATTTGTTTTTTCATTAGTTCTTTAAATAATAATTTTCAAATATATGCATTACTTTTAATTTATTTTTTTTTATCAACATGTGTAGGCTTAAATTCATGGTGAAGTTGAAGATTACATTCCATAGAAATCAGTAAAGTCAAAGCTGTCATCCCAAAAATTTTTCCAAATTTCAACCTTTCAAATTGACTGATCAAACAAGGTTAATTGTTAAAATTAATAGTAGATTTAAGTTACTACTCATCCATACAATTCAATTGCACTTTGAATGGCATAAATTGACGCCGTAACGAGCTCAAACGGAGCTTCGCCGAAAAACTAAACATAGAGAGAGAAAGCCTCGAAAGATTACCATGGGGGGTGCAGCGGTCTGAGCTTTTGATCTGAGCAGATAGCTCTCGTCCTGAGGTTACTCCTATAGGATCAAGAATTGCATCAATTGATGCCGAATTGAGTGAGAATTTGGTCAGTGAAGTTTCACCGATTCTCTCTCTAGCACTGATCGAAAATTACAAAGTGGAGCCAAATTGGTTTACATTTCCGCTCTAATTCAGCTGTATGAGGGCCATGGAAGTGTTGGGAAGGCTTGATTTGGTCTAAGGAGGGTTTGAATTGGCCTTTTTTAGCTCGGCTGAAATAGAGCAGCTTCGGTCCACCGGAGCTACTTCATTATTCTATCACGCCAACGTTCCTCTAGCGACCCTTGGAGCAATCGGAGACTACCGTTGGGTAGCGGACTTCTCCCCGAATCTAATGAACCCGACCTTGCCTTCTTTGGCTTAGAAAAATGCCCAAGTCAAAGTTCTGGTTCGAGCTTCATCAAAAAATGGAGAAGTGGGGGAGAATGTGGAGTTTTCAGGTGTGTGGAGGATGAATGAGGATAGGCTCTTTATATATGAAGCTCAGGGACTTCTTGATTGTCCGATTGACTCCTTAATGACGGTCATTCATTTCCTAAAACTCCATGGCTAGAGACTTTTCATCTTCACCGGCGTTGTTCAATTTTCCGACGAGTGAATAATGCTATCATCTGAAGGAAGAAGATAACAATGTTCCTAACCGGACTGGACCGGTACGAACCGGCTTTAACGCTTAAACTAGCCGATTCAAGCCCAATTCGACCAAATTTTTTCAAAATTAAAAATTTGTAAATTCATCTAAATTCATTCTCTATTCATTGGTGGCCTCAATTCTTAAATTTAAAATTTCTAAGCCACCTAGAAAAATGAATTTAGAATCCGGTTTAATAGTGGTTCAAACTGGTTCAGATCCGGTTCACCCGGTTCCTGAACTGGTCTGGTTTTCTTTCTTAAATTGTCATAAAGTCTCTATACAAGTATTTTATGACTCTTTGGTTCATTCGGGAGTTGTAAATTTCCCCATTTTCCCGTTCTCTAGTGGTTAGGGTTCGTGAACGGGTTTGGTTTTGTCACTTAGTTTGACCGGTTCTTTTCCCGATTTTCCTTAACTCCAAAGGTTGGGGTTTACAACCGCACCTCTGATGGTAAGCTTTCGAAGCTTTCTCTCTCTAAGTCCAGTTTTCTGACGAAGCTCCATTTGAGCTTGTTCCAACGTCAATTCATGCGATTTAATGTGCAATTGAATCGCATGGATGTGTAGGAACTTAACTTTACCCTCAATTTTAACAATGAACATCGATTGATTGGTTAATTTGATGAAATCAAATTCAACCAGATTGAAAGGGCAAAATTTGGGGAAAATGTTTGGGGAAAATTGGGGATTTCAAAAATTTGAGGGACTAAAGTGCAATTCCCAAAATGAGGGCCAATTCACCATTAAAATGATGTTAGAGGACCAATGGGTCAAAATTTGGAATTTTTGGGGGCAAAATGGTAAGTTTTGAAAAATTAGGGACCAAATTAGAAATTTGGGAAACTTGAACACTTTTTGGGATTTTTGATAAATGGAGGACCCACAATGAATTTTTGAAAGCTGTAGGACTAAATTTGGGGAAAATTGGCATTAGGGACCTAAATTTAAAGAAAAGATCTTTAGGGACCTAAATGCAAATAATTAAAAGTTTGGAGATTTTATTAATTCATGATAGATGAAGGCTATTAGGCTAAAGGTTAATGAACAAGGATGTTCATATCGTGTAGGAACACGAAGTACCGGGAATGCCAACAAAGACAAGCTCGAGTAGAGGCAAAGAGCCAAATAAGAGGAATTCACTACACTATCGGGTGAGTGAGATTTTCACATCATACTTGGTTGTGGATGATGAGTACCTTGGAAATAAAAACCCACTATTATGTGGAATTTTAACATCACATGTTACGCCCCGAGCCGGTTTGGTTAGATCCCCGTGAACAACCCGCCACTCTCCTGGTTCAAGAGGAGTTCCCCTCTTCTTTAACTCAACATAAGCCATGCGTACTTTCAACCTTGTTCGCTGGAAAGACATATATCAAATAAAATGTAAGCTTAAGAGAAATTAGACATACCTGACATAGGGTAAGGCATGGTCTTATCCCTAGTCATTTTCTCTATTTCCTGAAAAGGGATAAAAAGAGGGGTGAGTTTCTACAACTCAGTGAATGGGTATTTTTCAAAAATGATTTTTTTGAATAAAATAGTTTTCAAGTTGGAGTGTGCCAGACTCCTTAATTACTTTAGTTTTTCTCATTTTCAAATCAAGGTTTTCAAAATCATTTCTCATCACAACAATGTGTTTATCAACCAACACACGCCCTTCATCATGAAGGAACACACAATCGCAGGACAGCCCGTCCACTGCACCCACTTGTGGCATCGGAGCGACTTTACCGACCACCTAGATAGAAGCATGTCCAATTCTACCCTAAGAATGAGTGGATGTTTGTGACATCTAACCCTCAATCTCGTAACAAAACTCTGTGTCCGTATGAGGACAGAGGCCTCATCCTGTCCCTACCCCGGTCTCATGTGCTTGAAGATACGTCAAGCTACGCAAGACTTCCAGTATGACTAACTGCCCTTATACTCACCAGGTCGTCCAGAGCCTTGGGACGCATCACTACCCCTCTTGGGCGTCTAGAAGGTCCCATAACACAGTGCATGCACAATCAATAATTTTTCACATAATGCCATATGATCTATGGTGCCACTGGTGCGACAGCCTCGACCCTCAACTCGACCTACAGTTGTTTGTCATGACTAGTTTGAAGACCTGTCATGTCGCATTGCCACTAGTCCATCGAGTATGTCGGTCCTATGTTGGTACCATGGCCAAACAACTCATTTTCTTAAGTTTTCATGGCATATTAATCATGTTTATTTATGAGCTCCTGCTCGTGCCAACTGGTCTTGGGCCCATTGTACGAGATTTTAAAAATTTGTCATATTAGCCCCCAAGTTCCAAAACCGAGGCCTCCAGCCTATATGAGCTATTCGAGCTCCCGTCAAGAAACTCTCCCAAAAATTTTTGGCAATGGAAAACAGTCAAGGGAGAGCATTTCTGACAAAATAAACTTTTCAATTATCCATCATACCATCCGGGCATGAGGACATCTCCGCTTATAACCGATAAGTAGGTTTTCCACTTCCTTCCATGAAGTTTTATCATACCAACCGGGTATGATCTACTTACAACTGATAATTAATTTTTTTTGTGTGATTTCTACATTACTCCTAGCAGGTGCGATAGTTAAAATACCACTTATCAGTGGATTTTCATTTCTAAAGTGCTTATCATCCCAATTGGGTAAGATATTAAATCCCACTCACATGATCGTGGAGTGTATTTCCAATAAATCGGCTTTCGTCCCTTGCGAGATTTGCTTCAGCTGGCGTTCTCGATATCTCGTGTTTTTACATGGTATGGACATACTTGTTCATATTTGGCTTGATAGCCTTCATTCATTATGAATCATTATGGATATCTAACTTTTCAAATATTTGTAATTTGGTCCCTAAAATTCTTTTTCTTTTACTTTAGGCCCCAAATGCTGGGTTTTCCCCAAATTGAGTCCCAAAACTTTAAAAATTCTTCTTGGGACCTCAATTTATTCAAATTCACCAAAAGGGGTACAAGTTTCCCAAATTCCCAATTTGGTCCCTAATTTTCCAAAATTACCATTTTGCCCTTCCTTTACAATGGTAAGTTTTACCCCAAAAAATCTAAAAATTGCTCAATTGGTCCTCTAACACTCTTATCATGCCCAATTGACCCTCAATTTTATAAAATTGCATTTTAGTCTCTCGAATTTTTGAAATCCCCAAAATTTCCCCCAACTTCAACTTTCTAACATAGCCAAATTTGATTTCATCAAATTGACCGATGAAACAAGTTTAATAGTTGAAATTGAAGTTAAATTGGATTTCATACATCTTCATATGATTCAATTGCTCTTTGAATCGCTAGTTTTGATGCCGGAACGAGCTTAAACAGAGCTTAATCAGAAAATAGAATGTAGAGAGAGAAAGCTTCAATTGCTCATTGTTGGAGGCGTAGAGGTCCGAGCTTTCTATCTAGGCAGATAACTCTTCTTCTGAGGTTCCTCCTAGGATCAAGAATTGCATCAATTGATGCCGAATTGGGTGAGAATTTTATCATTGAAATTCTGTCGGTTCTCTCTCTAGCACCGATCAGAAATTACTGAGTGGAGCCGAATTGGCTTACCTTTCAGTTCTAATTCGGCCATAGGAGGGTTGAGGAGGTGTTGGGAGAGCTTGGTTTGGCTTGAGGAGGGCTCAAATTGGCCGATTTTAGCTCGATAGAAATAGGGCAGCTTCGGTCTGTCGGAGCTTCTTCATTGTTCGATCATGCCGGCGCTTCTACGACAACCCTTGGAACAAATGAAGACTACCACCATGTAGCTGACTTCTCCCGATTCTAAGGAACCCGACCATGCCTTCTTTGGCTTAGAAAAGACTTTATATTGGAGCCTTGGTTCGAGCTTCGCCAGAAAACTGAGTAGCTGAAAGAGAGTGAGGTTTTCAGGTGTGGAGAGGATGAATGGAGAGGGGCTCTTTATATAGGAAGCTTGGGGACTCGTCGTTTGGCACCTTTATTACAATTATTGATGGCCTAAAATGTATTGAATGGTAACATTTCCTTTTCGTCGGTGCTACTTTGAATTTCCGGCGAGTAAAGGGTGCTGTCATCTGAAGGATGAAGACGACATTGTTCCGAACTGGACCAGACCGGTCCGAACCGGATTCAAAGCTTAAACCGACCCGTTCATGCTCGATTCGATAGAGTTTTTCAAAATTTAAAATTTCTAAATTCATTATCTATTAAATGGTGGCCTCAATTCTCAAATTGAAAATTTCTAAGCCACCTAGAAAAATAAATTTAGCATCTGGTTCAATAGTGGTTCAAACCGGTTCAATTTGATTCGGATCCGGTTCAATTAAATCGATTTGGTTTTCTTCCCCATTCATCCTAAAGTCCTTTTTCATGACTTATGTGACTCTTTAGGTCACTTGGGATCCTTAAATTTCTCGGGTTTCCCTCTCTCTATCGGTTTCGGTGAATAAACCAGCTCGGTTCATAAACTAGTTCAATCCGGTTTGGATCTGGTTCACCCAAACCGGTCTGGTTTTTCTCTCCCAATTTGTCCTAAGGTTCTTTTCCAAGGTTTATGAATCCTTATTGGTCACTCGGGAGTTGTAAATTCTCCAATTTGCTCATTCCCCGATAATCGGGTTTGTAGATCGATTCAGTTTTTCTCACTCGGTTTGACCGATTCGCTTCCGATTTTCCTTAACTCCAAAGAGCGGGGTTTACAACTCTCCCCACCTTTTAGGAGTTTTATCCCCAAAACATATTTCACACTTTTTGAGTAGTGGATCAAACTTTCATTGTTATATAAATTTTCTAGTTTATCATCTTACAACCTTCTCGTTTGTTTCCGTTCATCCCTTACATCACATACCTAAGATTCTTGTCTCATTCACATCCTTTCCTCATTCCATGGAACTTACTTTAGCTAAGCACATCCCCCTGTAAGACTTAGAGTCATTTTCATTTAGTTACATTCTTTCTTTCCCAAGGCACCATTTCTCCATTCCAAACTTCTTTATCTAAGATTTTAGGACTATGAGTTCTGGTCAATTTTTTCCACAGATTTTGACGTTTCTCACCTTTTCATCCTGCATGGATCCTTTCTTCATTCTTTGGTTATTACCTTTACGCCTGACTTCGCCATGCCTTAATCATCGATCCTTCTTTAACGAAGTCATATTTTTCCCCGGGATAGTTGGGTTTACATGCCCCTTACCATGTGACATTCTTCGAAACTTGTCTTTGACTTCACATCACTATAGTCATATCGATTTCCTTACTTAATTGACTTTTCCAACTTCGATATTTGGTCATTCAATCTTCAAGTCCTTGAGCTTCCAATAACTTATTTCATTCCTCATTTCCACTGGCGTCCTTCCTATTTAAGGTCTCTTCTTCTTTTAAATCCATTTTTAATCACATCATGATCATTTCACAATCCTTTATTCTGGTCAGTCCCTTTCTTACTTGTGTGACGTCTTTTGATGTTGTCTTCTTATTTACACGTTACTTGGGTTTGACTTATCCCTTGGATTTTCATGATCACTTTCCAATTTTATTGGTTCCAGTTCCTCTTAACTGGTACTTAGGTGTCCTTCCACGGTTCCCCTTGGTAAATTTTACACTTCTTTTCTCCTGGAATTTCCTTCTAGCTTTTACCATTGCGAATATTTACTCTTAAATGTCCCTCCTAGTCGTTATCTTCACATGCTTAATTTTACTCTTAAGATCCTACGAATACTTTTCGTTTATCTTAGCTCATTCTCATTTGCTCTGAGAACTTATTTATTCCTTTGAGGTGAGCCTCTCATCCCTCTTGTATCAAAATCCTTTATATCTTCATGTCCTTGGTATTACTTTCTTGTCTTAATTAGGGTGTATTCATTACTACTCTCCGGTTCTTATTAGAGTTTCGTTTACTTTTCTAGACGATTTGGTCAATAGGAGTTTATTCCCTTCACTTTGATTTGTCAAAATTCTTATTTGGGTTTCCATGTCTTCCTGCAAGTAGGTTGTACTTAACCTTCTCCAAACACTCACCTAATTCTTTGTGCATCTTACTGAGGTCCTTATTTGGCTTGATCTTTTGCAACACTTCCTCCATTGTTTTTCTTAACCTAAAGCATTCTCCTTCCTCAATCTAACTTCCTATTCTCATCCTCCTTCTAATGTCTCCCGTCCTGGAGTTCTTTTGTTTGACCACTCTACCGTTCTTTAGAAGTTCTCTCTTTTAATATTCACTTAAACTTAAGGATCTTGTATGGTTAATCCACTCCGGCTTTTCTTCCTCTTTTGGTTTGTACCTTTGTTTTCCACTAGTCTCCCTATCTTATAGAGTTCCTAAAGAATTGTATCTTAGTTCTTTACAAGTAATTGTTTTACCTGGGCCTTCTTGTTATTATACTTTCTTCCTATCTTTCCTTGGTGGTCTTGATACCCTTGGTGTTCTCCCATACTTAATTCCTTTTCATCTCGATCAACTTTCATTCTTTTGGTTCCCTTTGAGATGTTCTACTCCTCCTTGTTTTTCCTTACTCTTCTTCGTTTGAGCCTACCTTTTAACTCCTCTCCATAAATCTATATTCTTTGATGATTGCTTCCCTTTGTTCCAATTTTCCTTTTCTTAAGATCTCCCTTTGATGGATTCTTCCTTATCGTACTTCTAAGGGTAAGTCTTTGAGATTAACTATAAATAACCCATCCTTTCTTCCTTATTTGATTTCCTACCTTTTACTTTAATCGTTATTATCATACTCTTTTTGTTTTGAATATATCAAGAAACTCATAAGTTTTATCAAAAGTTTCACTTTCATTCATTCAAGAAATATTTGCTTGCCATGATTGGCTTATTACAGAAATGTTCTACCCCCTAATACCTTGGGGTTATAGGACTAGAATTAACCCTAGAACGGTTGTGGCACTCTTGATTAGAAGGTTATGAGGAATTGGTTGGGGTCCATTCATGCTTCCAAATAGGACGAATTTCATGTATGACCTTCCAATTCGTACCGCCTTAGTACCTCAACCTCACACTCATAGGTCCACTTCACCCATTGGAAGGGATTAAAGCTAGGTTGAGTAGGTGGAGGTACTTGGTAGACCTTCATGAAGGTGGCATATGCATCCTAGTATTTATCCCGGCCTCCTTCTTGGTTGGATTCCCCTCTGGTTGTTGTCGGGCTAGAGGAGGAGGGGTTGGGCTCCTAGGAGGTGATATTGGTTCCTCTTGTTCAGGAGGAGGGTATATGATTCCTTCTAGTTCCCGTAAGGCTCCTACCAGTTTCCGGTAGTCTTCCACCATGTCCTTGGATACTTGTTTCTCACCATATAGGAACCTTTGTACCACTTCCGCACTTGGGTTGGGTGTTTTTTCAGGGCTATGGGTGGAGGACTAGATTTCATCGCGAATTTCCTAGGAACTCTCCTTCCTACATGATAGTTTAGAGTTGGGTTAATGTCAGGGCATGATATTGATAATGTTTCAAGGGAACTAGGCTTTGATACCACTCAAGTTGTCACGCCCCAACCCGATTTCGTATGAGGATAGAGACCTCATCCTGTCCCCACCCTGGTCTCATGCTCTTGAAGCTACATCGAGCTTTGCAAGACTTCTGGTACAACTAATTGCCCTTATACCCACTAGGTTGTCCAAAGCCCTAGGATGCATCACTACCCCACTTGGGCATCTTGAAGGTCCCGTAACATAGTTCATGCACAATCAATAGTTTTTCACATAAAGCCATATAATCTGTGGTGCCACTGGTCCGACGGCTGCCACCCTCAACTCGACCTACAACTGTTTGTCTTGACTAGTCCGAAGACCTGTCATGTTGCACTACCACTAGTCCATCGAGTATGTCGGTCATGTCTCGCTACCATGGCCAAATAACTCATTTACTTAAGTTTTCATGGCATATTAATCATGTTTGTTTACAAGCTCCTACTCATGCCAACTAGCCTAGGGCCCACTATTCGAGATTTTCAAAATCGGGCATATTAGCCCCCAAGTTCCAAAACCGAGGCATCTGGCCTATATGAGCTATTTGAGCTCTTGTCAAGAAGGTCTCCCAAAAATTTCAAGCAGTTTCACATAGTTAGGGGAGAGTATTTATGACAAAATAAACTTTTCAATTGTCCATCATACCAACCGGGTATGAGGACATCTCTGCTTATAACCGATAAGCGGGTTTTCCACTTCCTTCTAGGAAGTTTCATCATACCAACTAGGTATGATTTACTTACAACTGGTAAGTAGTTTTTTTCGCATGATTTCCACATCTCTCTTATTAGGGGTGATGGTTAAAATACCACTTAGTAGCGAGTTTTCATTTCCGAGGTGCTTATCATCCCAACCGGGTATGATATTAAATCCCACTCACCCGATCATGTAGTGTATTTCCTCTAAATTGGCTTTCGTCCCTTGCGAGCTTTGCTTCAGTTGGCGTTTCCAATATCTCGTGTTCCCTACATGGTATGAACATCCTTGTTCATTATTATTTGGCTTGACAGCCTTCATTCATTATAAATGATTAAGGATATCTAACTTTTCAAATATTTGTAATTTGGTCCCTAAAGTTCTTTTTCTTTTACTTTAGGCCCCAAATGCCGGTTTTTCCCCAAACTGAGTCCCAAAACTTTAAAAATTTTCCTTGGGACCTCAATTTATTCAAATTCACAAAAAGGGCTTCAAGATTCCCAAATTCCCAATTTGGTCTCCAATTTTCCAAAATTACCATTTTCCCTTCCTTTACAAAAATGGCAAGTTTTACCCCCCCCCCCCCCCCCCCCAAAAAAAAGAAATCTTGTCATGCCCAATTGGCCCTCAATTTTATAAAATTACATTTTAGTCCCTTGAATTTTTGAAATCCCTAAATTTCCCCCCCAATTTCAACTTTCCAACACAGTCGAATTTAATTTCATCAAATTAACCGATCAAACAAGTTTAATTGTTGATATTGAAGTTAAATTGGAGTTTCTACATCTTCATACGATTCAATTGCCCTTTGAATCACAAGTTTTGACGTCAGAACGAGCTCAAATGAATCTTTGGTTGAAAACAAAACGTAGAGAGAGAAAGCTTCACATTCTCACCTCAGGTGCACAACGATCCGAGCTTTCAATCTGGGCAGATAGCTCTCTTCTTGAGGTTCCTCCTATGATTAAGAATGCATAAATTGATGCTGAATTGGGTGAGAATTTTATCATTGAAATTGTACTGGTTCTCTCTCTAGCACCAGTCGGAAATTACAGAGGGGAGCCGGATTCGCTTACCTTTCTGTTCTAATTCGGCCGTAGTAGGGCTTGGAAGGTGTTGGGAGAGCTTGGTTTGGACTGAGGAGGGCTCCAATTGGCCAATTTTAGCTCAATAGAAATAGGGCAGCTTCGGTCCGCCAAAGCTACTTCACTGTTCGATCACGCTGGCGCTTCTCCTACAAGCTCAGAGCAAATTCAGACTACCACCGTGTCGCTGACTTCTCCCCAGTTCTAAGGAACTTGATATTGCCTTCTTTGGCTCAGAAAAGACCCTATATCAGAGCTCTGGTTCGAGCTTCATCGGAAAACTAAGTAGCTGAGAGAGAATGAGGTTTTCAGGTGTGGAGAGGATGAATAGAGAGGAACTCTTTATATAGGGAGCTCAAGGACTTGTTAGCCATCCGTTTGACACCTTTATGACAGTCACTGATGGCCTAAAACGTACTGATTGGAAATATTTCCTCTTCGCCGGCGCTGCTTCGATTTTCCAGCGAGTGAATAGTGCTATCATTTGAAGGAAGAAGATGACACTGTTCCGAACTAGGTTCAAAGCTTAAACCAGTTGGTTCAAGCCCGATTCGACTGAGTTTTTCTAAATTAAAATTTTCTAAATTTATTATCTATCAAATGGTGGCCTCAATTCTAAAATTGGAAAGCCACCTAGAAAAATGAATTTAGCATTTGGTTCAATAGTGGTTCAAACTGATCCAAATCGGTTCAATCTAGTTCGGATCCAGTTCACTTGAACCGATTTGGTTTTCATCCACCATTCATCCTAAAGTCCCTTTTCATTACTTATATGACTCTTTAGATCACTTGGGATCCATAAATATCCTAGTTTTCCCTCTCTCTATCGGTTTCGATTAATAAACCAACTTGGTTCATAAACCGCTTCAATCCAGTTCGGATCCGATTCACCTAAATCGGTCTGGCTTTTCTCTCCCAATTTGTCCTAAAGTTCTTTTCCAAGGTTAATGAACCCTTGTTGGTCACTTAGGAGTTGTAAATTCTCTAATTTGCCCATTCCCTGATAATTGGGTTTGTGAACCGATTCGATTTTTCTCACTCAGTTTGACCGGTTCCTTTTTGGTTTTCCTTAACTCTGAAGAGCGGGGTTTACATCACACCTGGTTAGGGTGATGTGAGAAAACACGCGGAAAAATTACTTACCGATTGTAAGTAGATCATACCTTATTAGTATGATGAACATCCTCGAAGGAAGTAGAAAACCCACGTATCGGTTATGAGCAGAGATGTCCTCACACCTAGTTGGTATGAAGGATAGGTGAAAAGTATTTTTGTCATGCCCCGACCCGGTTTGGTAAGATCCCCGTGAGCAACCTGCCAGTCTTCCCGGTTCACGAAGGAGTAAGGCGTCCTTTCAACCTGTATCTTTCCTGGAATACATAAATCAATACTGCATAAAATTTTTAACTTACATACCTTTCTTACAGGTGTGAATAACAAGAGGTCTTTCGGTAGGTTTCCCTTAGTTACCTGAAAAGGGATATAAGGGAGTGGGTGAGTTCAATGACTAAGTGAATGGGTGTTTAAGTTTGACTTTTAGGGGAAAATATTTAAATTGGAGTGTGCCATACTCCTAATTTTAAAATTTCTCATTTTTAAAATCTTAGTTTCATCGCAATTAATCACCCCTCAATCATAATCGGTGTGTTTATCAACTAACACACGCCCTTCATCATGAAGGGAACACAAATGATTAAAACTATGTGTTCGTATGAGGACATAGACCATATCTCGGTCTTGTGCAAATGAAACTCGATCATAGAAGCTTCAGGAAGTCCCAAACACAATAGCTTCATGGAGTCCAAACAAAGAAACTTCGTGGATTACAAACATAGAACTCCATGACTGATTGGTATGACGAGAAACACAAACCCAATAGCTTCTCTTTTCCCTTATTGACACCATGTCATCCAGCAGCCCTTAAGACGCATCACTCTCCCTCTTGGGTGTCTTAATGGTCCCGAACCTCAAGTACATGCACAAACAAAGTTTTCCTCAAAAGCCATTTAATCTTTGGTGCCACTGGTCCAACGGCCCCGACTCTCAACTCGACCTGCAGCTGTTTGTCTCCACTGGTCCATCGACCTGTCCTGTCTCGGTACCATGGCCAAACAATTCATTTACTTAAGTTTTCATGGCTTAGAATCATGTTTTTTTTCGAGCTCCTACTCATGCCAACTAGCATAGGGCCCACTATTCAAGATTTTTAAAATCAAGCATATTAGCCCCAAATTCCAAAACCGAGGCCTCCGATCTTACAGAGCTATTCGAGCTCCTATCAAGAAGGTCTCCCAAAATGTTTAATAAGTGGCACACAGTCAGGGGAGAGCACTTCTGACAAAATATACTTTTTAGCTATCTATCATACCAAACGAGTATGAGGACATCTCCGCTCAAATTGAGTCCCGAAACTTTTTAAAATTCACCTTGGGACCACAATTTATTCAATTTCACAAAAATGGTTTTAATTTCCAAAATTTCCAATTTGGTCCCCCAACTTTTCCAAAATTACCAGCCCCTTCTTTACAAAAATGGTAAGTTTTGCCCCAAAATTTTAAAATTGCCCAATTGGTCCTCCAACATCTTTATTATGATCAATTGGTCCTCAATTTTTTGAAATTGCGTTTTAGACCATTGAATTTTTGAAATTCTCGAATTTCCCCCAATTTCAACCTTCTAACTCTGTTGAATTTGATTTCATTAAATTGACAGATCAAATGAGTTTAATTGTTGAAATTGAAGCTAGATTAAAGTTTCTACACCTTCATATGATTCAATTGCACTTTGAATCGCACGATTTGGTGCTAGAATGAGCTAAAATGGAGCTTCATCGGAAAATTGGACTTAGAGAGAGAGCTTCGAAAGCTTACCGTCGGGGGAGCAACGGTCTGAGGTTTTGATCTGGGCAGATAAATCTTGCCCTAAGGTTATTCCTAGGATCAAGAATTGCATCAATTAATGCTGAATTGAGTGGGAATTTTATCATCAAAATTCCGTCGATTCTCTCTTTAGCACTAGTTAGAAATTGTAGAGGGGAGCCAAATTGACTTACCTTTTAGCTCTAATTCAGCTGTAGGAGGATTGTGGAGGTGTTGGAGGGCTTGGTTTGGCTTGAGAAGGGCTCGAATTGGCCGATTTTAGCTCAGATGAATTAGGGTAGCTTTGGTTCACTGGTGCTGCTTTACTGTTCGATCACACCGACGCTTCTTCGGTGACCCTTAGAGCAAATGAGGCTTATATGCGTGTAGATTACTTCTCCTCAGTTCTTAAGAACCTGACCACACCTTCTTTGGCTAAAAAAAGACCCTATATTGGAGCTCTGGTTAGAGCTTCACTGGAAAATGGAGCAGTTGTGAGAGAATGGAGTTTTCAGGTGTGAAGAGTATGAATGAGGAGGCGCTCTTTATATAGGAAGATTGGAGACTTCTTGGCTGTCTGATTGTTGCATTAATGGCAGTCATTCATTGCCTGAAACTCCCTGACCGGAGACTTTTCAGCTTCGTCGACGCTACGCGATTTTCGGGCGAGTGAATAGTGCTGTCATCTAAGGGATGAAGACAACACTATTCCGAATCGAGTTCAAAGCTAAACTGGCCGATTCACTTGCAATTCGATCGAATATTTCAAACCTAAAAATTTTTAAATTCATATAAATTCATTTTCTATCCAATGGTGGCCTCAAATATCAAATTTTAATTTTTTAAAGCCACATAGATAAATGAATTTAGCATCTGGTTCAATAGTATTTCATGTCGGTCCATACCGGTTCAATCTAGTTCAAATCTGGTTCACCTGAACCGGTTTGATTTTTATCTCCAATTCATCCTAAAGTCCTTTTTCTTGATGTTTGTGACTCCTTAGGTTACTTGGGATCCATAAATTTCATGGTTTGCCCTTTCTTTATCAGTTCTGGTTCATGAACCAACTTTGTTAATAATCCGGTTCAATTTGGTTCGGATCCGGTTCTCCTGAACCGGTCTGGTTTTCTCTCTCAAATCATCCTAAGATCCTTTTCCAAGGTTTTATGAAACCTTTGGGTCACTTAGGAGTTGTAAATCCCCCAAATTGCCCGTTCCCTCGTGATTGGGTAGTTGAACTATTCGGTTTTTCTCATTCAGGCTGACCGGTTCTTTCCCCGGTTTTGTTGTTTTAAAGGGACGAGGTTTATAACTCTCTCCTCCTTTTAGGAGTTTTGTCCCCAAAACTAAATCAACATCCTTTGTATCAGGAATTACTTCCCTTAATGTTCACTCGGGATTTACTTGACATGCCAACCCTTTGGTTGTTCTTTCACTTAGCCCTTTTTGGATCACGCACTTAAGGAGTCTTTTCCTTTCTATTGTTTACTCAATTCCTGGAGTTTATTATAACTAGGAATGTCTTACCCACACATCCAAAAGAATATCTTTATATTCACTTACTCCTCTACCTAGGGTGGTTTCTTCTTCTTGAGGGTTCTTGCTCAAAATTTCAAGATCGAGAGTTCCAAGCTGTCCAATCGTTCCCTTGGGTTTTACTTACTTTCTTGGATCATCCTAGCATGCCTTCTTTAATTCTTTCACCCCCAACATGCACTTCCTTTGCAACCTCATCTCCTTATCCCTCGTCACTTGCTTCCATTACCTCTTAGTTAGGATATGTATGATTCCGTAGAGTTTTCCTTCCTTGGTAGTATTCTTCCTATTTCTTCTGAAATTCTAAGTGTCATTGAGTGTATCTATCCTCAAAGTGATGTACTTAAATGTCATCCTTTCCCGTTTACTCCTTGAAATTTTTGTGGGTACGTCCTTTGTATTTTCTCTTACTTGTATCACAACTCTCTTTGTAAGAAATTATAACTTTCATTATGATGATAAGGAATTACAGTTTTTTAGCTATATTTATTCAGGGAAATTTTGGTAAGAAATAACTATGGTACTAGGGTCTTCCCGTGTTTCTTCTTGGGTGAGGTTGTATACTCCGGTTGGGACCCTTGATGTAGTAGCGATGTCTTTCCCTTGGGTTTCCTTGAAGTGGTAGGTGGGTACTTTATTGTGTATTGCCCTAAAAGATTGGGCAGTTCTTCGCAAAATGGCCAGGCTGTCTACATTCGTAGCATATTCAGCATAGTCTTTCATGGTTTTTCTAGCACTTGGAACAATAGGGGCTTCTCCTTAGCGGAACAGTATTTGTCTCCCTTTATGTATGATAACCTTCCATTGTCCTAGAGAACCCCATTCTTGTTCTCCATTTCTATCCACCTAGCTCCTTTTGTCTTCCTTGGCTGTCCTGGCCTCCTTCCTCTTTCCTACTGGTTTGTTCTACTCGGTGGTGTCTCGTCTATACTAGACACTCACATTCATGGGCCATGCTAATGATAGCAGCTAAATCTGTGGGGGCGTCCTAGTACTCCCATTTGGTCATGTATGTCCATATTAAGACCGTTAACAAATCGTTAGCAAACATCCACAGGTCCGACTAGGTCAGGGGCAAAGGGTCTTAATTCGTTAAACTTGGTTTCATACTCTAAGATAGAGTTAAGCCCTTGTTGAAGTCGGAGGAAGTCTTGTTTCTTCTCGTTGATTAGATGTGGAGCTAGGTATTCCTCCGTATATCTTTCCTTGAATAGCTCCCATGTGGAGGTGGTGGCATGCAAGCTTCTAACATTATCCCACCACCTCTTCACACTAGCTTCTAGGAAAAACTCTGCTAGGATCACCATATCCTTTGGTGAAATCCTGGCTATCCCCATGAGTTTCTTGATGCTAGCTAGCCAGTCCATAGCAGCCCCTACATCCTTTTCTCCTAGGAATGGTTTACATCTTAATTGTCGGAGGGTTTTGAGGTATTTGGGAATGTCCACTGGAGGAGTAACGTTAGGAGGAGGGGGATGGGATTGTACTTCCTCAGGCTCAGCTTGAGGGTTGGTGTCCACCTCAGGAGTGAGGTTAGGCCGTTCAAACACTCGGGTGAATTCTTTGTATAATCTTTGATGTTCTAAGCTTAATCTAGGTGGGGTTATTTGGGCTCCTCGGGGTGCTTCCATAGGGAGGGTTGATTGAGATTGCATCTCTAGTTCTCTTGGTTCCTTTCTTGGGAGCCATCTGTAAATTTTAAAATTATTCCTATTAGATACCATGTTCTCTAGTCTTGATAATGTATTCGAGGAAACAAGCTCTGATACCACTAAAGTTGTCACACCCCGACTCGGTTTGGTCGGATCCTCGTGAGTAACCTGCCACTCTTCCCAGTTTATTAAGGGTTTTCCCCTCTTTTAAACCCGGGAGGAGTAAGGCTTCTTTTCAACCTGCACATTTCTTGGAATACATAAATCAAAACCACATAAAAAATTTAACTTACATACATGTCCTATAGGTGTGACTAACATGAGGTCTTTGGGTAGGTTTCCCTTGGTTACCTAAAAATGGATATAAGGGAGGGGGTGAGTTCAACGACTCAGTGAATGGGTGCTTAAAGTTTGACTTTTAGGGGAAAATATTTAAATTGGAGTGTGCCGGACTCCTTATTTAAAAATTTCTCATTTTCAAAATCTTAGTTTTATCTCCATTACTCACTCCTTAACCATAACCGGTGTGTTTATCAACTAACACATGCCCTTCATCATAAAGGGAACACACATGATTAAAACTCTGTGTCTGTATGAGGACAGAGATAATATGTCGGTCTTGTGTACATGAAACTCAAACACAGAAGCTTCAGGAAGTCTCAAACATAGTAGCTTCGCGGAGTCCAAACACAAAAACTCTATGGAGTACAAATACAGAACTCTGTGGAGTACAAACACAAAACTCCATGACTAACTGCTATGACGAGAAACACAAACCCAGTAGCTTCTCTCTTCCATTATTGTCACCATGTCATCCAGCAGCCCTTAGAATGCATCACTACCCCTCCTGGGCATCTTAATGGTCTCTAACCTCAAGTGCATGCAAAAACAAAGTTTTCCTCAAAAGCCATTTAATCGTTGGTGCCACTGGTCCAACGACCCTGACCCTCAACTTGACCTGCAGCTATTTGTCTCGATTGGTCCGTCGACCTGTCATGTCGCATTTCTGCCAGTCTATCGAGTATATCGCTCATATCTCTGTACCATGGTCAAACAATTCATTTACTAAAGTTTTCTTGGCTTGAAATGATATTTGTTTACGAGCTCCTACTCATGCCAACTGGCCTAGGCCCATTGTTCGAGATATTCAAAATCGAGCATATTAGCCCCCAAGTTCCAAAACCGAGACCTTTGACCTTACAAAGCTATTTGAGCTCCCGTCAAGAAGGTCTACCAAAATATTTAAGTAGTGGCACACAATCAAGGGAGAGCACTTTCGACAAAATATACTTTTCAGTTGTCCATCATACCAACCGAGTATGAGGACATCTCCGCTCATAACCGATGAACGGGTTTTCCAATTCATTCGAGAAAGTTTCATCATACCAACCGGGTATGATCTACATACAACCAGTAAATTTTTTTTTTCCGTTTGATTTCGACATCACTCCTCTTAGGTGTGATGATTAAAATACAACTTAGCATTGGGTTTTCATTTTCGAGGTACTAATCATCCCAATCAGGTATGATATTAAATTTCCACTCAAGGTAGCTTACAATTTAGAAAAGGTGCTCATCATCCCAACTGGGTATGATGTAAATTAGACCACTCACCTGATAATACAATGAATTTCTCTTGATCGGTTCTTTGTATTCACACGAACTTTTCCTTGTTGGCGTTCCCGGTACTTCCCCCGGCCTAATAGCCTTCATTCACTACAAATGAATGAGAAAACCATCTTTTCATTTATTTGCAATTAGGTCCCTAAAGTTATTTTTCTTTAACTTTATGTCCCTAATGCCGGTTTTTACTCAAATTGAGTCCCAAAACATTTTAAAATTCACCTTGGGACCTCAATTTATTCTATTTCACAAAAAGGGGTTCAATTTCCCAAATTTCCAATTTGGTCCCCCAACTTTTCAAAAAATTACCATTTTGCCCCTACTATACAAAAATGGTAAGTTTTGCCCCAGAAATTCCAAAATTACCTAATTGGTCCTCCAACATCTTTATTATGCCCAATTGGTCCTCAATTTTATGAAATTGCACTTTAGTCCCTCAAATTTTCGAAATTCTCCAATTTTCCCCAATTTCAACCTTCTAACTCTACTAAATTTGATTTCATCAAATTGACAAATCAAATGAGTTTAATTGTTGAAAATGAAGCTAGATTAGAGTTTCTACACCTTCATAAGATTCAATTGCACTTCGAATCAAATGATTTGGTGTCGGAATGAGCTCAAACGGAGCTTCGCTGGAAAACTGGACTCAGAGAGAGAAAGCTTCAAAAGCTTACTGTCGGGGGCGTGGCAGTCTAAGCTTTTGATCTGGGTAGATAGCTCTTTCATGAGTTTTCTCCTGGGATCGAGAATTACATAAATTGATGTTGAATTGAGTGGGAATTTTATCATCAAAGTTCTGTCGGTTCTCTCTTTAACACCGGTCGGAAATTGTAGAGGAGAGCCAAATTAGCTTATCTTTCAGGTCTAATTCAGCTGTAGAAGGATTGTGGAGGTGTTGGGATGGCTTGGTTTGGCCTGAGAAGGGCTCAAATTAGCCGATTTTAGCTCAACCAAAACAAGGCAGCTTCGGTCCATTAGAGTTGCTTTATTGTTCGATCATGCCGGTGCTTCTCCGGCGACCCTCGGAGCAAATGGAGAGTATAAGCGTGTAGCTGACTTCTCCCTGGTTCTAAAGAATCTGACCACGCCTTCTTTGGCTCAGAAAAGACCCTATATCAGAGCTCTAGTTCAAGATTCACCAAAAAATGGAGCAGTTGAGAGAGAATGGAGTTTTCAGGTGTGGAGAGGATGAATGAGGAGGGGCTCTTTATATAGGAAGCTCATGGACTTCTTGGCCGTCCGATTGGCAACTTAATGGTGGTCATTCATTGCTTAAATCTCCTTAGTCAGAGACTTTTCAACTTCACCAGCGCTGCGCGATTTTTCGGCCAATGAACAGTGTTGTCAGAAGGTAGATGACGACACTGTTCTGGACCGGTCTAAACTTGGTTCAAAGCTTAAATCGGCCGGTTCTCCCCCAATTCGACTAAATTTTTCATATCTAAAAATTTCTAAATTCATTTTCTATCCAATGGTGGCCTCAAATCTCAAATTTGAATTTTTTAAGCCCCCTAGAAAATTGAATTTAGCATCCGGTTCACTAGTTGTTCAAATCGGTCCAAACCTGTTCAATCCGGTTCGGATCCGGTTCACCTGAACCGGTTTGGTTTTCATCTTCAATTCATCCTAAAGTCCTTTTTCATGACTTTTGTTACTCCTTAGGTCACTCGAGATCCATATATTTCCCAATTTACCCTTTCTCTATCAGTTCTGGTTTATAAACCAACTTGATTCATAAACTGGTTCAATCTAGTTCGGATCCAGTTCTCTTGAACCGGTCTGGTTTTCTCTCCCAAATCATCCTAAGATCCTTTTCCAAGATTTTGGGAACCCTTTGGGTCACTTGAAAGTTGTAAATTCCCCAAATTTCCTATTCCCTTATGATGAGGTTTGTGAACCAATTCGGTTTTTCTCATTCGGGTTGACCTGTTCTTTCCCCGATTTCCTTTTTTTAAAAGGGATAGGGCTTACAATTTTTGTCAGAAGTGCTATCCCTTACTTTGTGCCACCGCATAAACATTTTGAGAGACCTTCTTGACGGGAGCTCGTATAGCTCCGATAAGCTAGAGATCTCGGTTTTGGAACTTTGGGGCTGGAATGCTCGATTTTGAAAATCTCGTATAGTGGGCCAATGGCTAGTTGGCACGAGCAGGAGCTCATAAACAAACATGAGATTAAACTATGAAAATTTTAAATGAATGATGTGATTTGGCCATGGTACCAAGACTAGACCGACATACTCAATGGATTGGTGACAGTGTGATAAGACTTGTCGACTAACCATTCTAGACAAACAGCAGTAGGTTGAGTTGAGGGTCGGGACCATTGGTTCAGTGGTACCAAAGATTAAATGGCTTATATGGAAAATTATTGTTTTATGCTTGCACTAAGGTTTGGGACCATCAAGACACCCAAGAGGGGTAGTGATGCATCCTTGGGGCTATGGATGAAATGGTGGAGATAAGGGCAGTTTGTCGTGCCAGCAATCATGGAAGATCAATGTAGCTTCATGAGCGTGAGACCGGGGTGGGGACGGGATGAGGTCTCTGTCCTCATATGAACACGAAATTTCTTTTCAGGTTTGAGGGTCAGATGTCGTGTACATCCACTCATTCCAATGGTAGAAGTGGACGAGCTTCTATCTAGCTGGCCAGTAAAGTTGTTCCGACGCTACAAGTGGGTGCATTGGACGGGCTGCCCTACGAATGAGTGATCCCTTCATGATGAAGGGCGATGATGAGTAATGTTTTTTAAAATTGAGAAAATTGAGTATGAAATGGTTTTAAAGAAATTAAGGAGTCTTGCACACTCCAAATTATTTTATTGAAAATCTTTTTAAATTGCTAACTCACTGAGTTGTAGAAACTCACCCACCATTTTATCCCTTTTCAAGAATAGAAAATGACTAGGGATAACACTAGGATTTACCCTTTGTTAGTTAATTTCATAAAATTGAAGACCAATTGGGCATGAAAAAGATATTGGAGGACCAATTGGGCAATTTTTGCAATTTTTGGGGCAAAACTTACCATTTTTGTAAAGTAGGGGCAAAACTATAATTTTGGAAAAGTATGGGGACCAAATTGGAAATTTGAGAAATTAAACCCCTTTTTGTGAATTTGAATAAATTTAGGTACTAAGCTAAATTTTAAAAGTTTTAAGATTCAATTTTAGGAAAAACCAACATTAAGCACTTGAAGTTAAAGAAAAATTACTTTAGGGACCTAATTATAAGTAAAGGGAAAATTGGTTTTCTCATTCATTTATGATGAATTAGGGCTATTAGGCCAAATAATAATGAGCAAGAATGTTCATATCATGTAGGAAGATGAATTACCGAGAACACTAGCTAAGACGAGTTCGAGTAAGGACAACAAGCCGTATAAAAGGAATTTTACTGCACTATTGGGTGAGTGGGATTTTTATATCATATCAGATTGGGATGATAAGCAACTCGATAATGAAAACCCACTGCTAAGTGGTATTTTAAACATCACACTTGAAAGGAGTGATGTAAAATTCACATAGAAAAACTACTTACCGGTTGTAATTAGGTCATACCTGTTTGGTATGATAAAACTTACTCGAAGGAAGTGGAAAACCCATTCATCGGTTATGAGCGAAGATGTCTTTATACTCAGATAGTATGATGGACAGTTAAAAATATATTTTTGTTGGAAGTGCTCTCCCCTAATTGTGTGGCACTACTTAAAAAATTTTGGAGAGCTTCTCAACGGGAGCTCGAATTGCTCTGTTAGGCCGGAGGCCTCGATTTTGGAACTTGGGGGATATTATGCCCAATTTTGAAAAATCTCGTACAGTGGGCCCTGTGCTAGTTGGCACGAGTAGGAGCTCGTATAAAAACATGAATTATATACCATGAAAACTTAAGTAATTGAATTGTTTGGCCATGGTACCAAGAGAGGACTAAAGTACTCAGTCAACTAGCGGTAGTGCAACATGACAAGTCTCCGGACTAATTTAGACAAACACCTGTAGGTTGAGTTGAGGGACAGAGCCATTAGACTAAGGGCACCACATATTATATGACATCATGTGAAAATTGTTGATTGTGAATACATTGTGTTTACGGGACCTTCAAGACGGCCAAGAGGGGTAGTGGTGTGTCCTACGGCCCTGGATGACGTGGTGGATATAAGGGTAGTTAGTCGTACTAGAAGCCTTGCGAAGCTCGACGTAGCTTCAAGCGCATGAGACCAGGGTGGGGTCAGGATGAGGTCTTTGTCCTCATACAGACATGGAGAATCATTACGGGATTGAGGGTCAGATGTTGGGAACGTCCATTCATTCTCAAGGTAGAAGTGGACGTACTTCTATCTAGGTGGCTGGTAAAGTCTCTTTGACACCACAAGTGGGTTCAATGGACGTACTGGCCTACGATTGTGTGTTTGACCTTCATGATGAAGGATGTATATTGGGTGATGACACACTGTGGTTATAAGAAATGGTGATAAAAATAAGATTTGGAATGAAAGGTTTTTAAAATAAAATAATGAGTCTCGCACACTCCAAATCAAACATTTTTCCTAAAAATTAAATTTGAAAACCAACATTCACTAAGTCGTTGTACTCACACCTCCCTTATATCCCTTTTATGAAATATAGAAAAGCCTACCCCAAGGACCATCAACTAATACACCTGTGAGACAAGTATGATCAGTTTAAAATATTATGTAGTTTTGATTTATGTTATTCAAGTAAAGGTGCAGGTTTAAATGATGCCTTACTCTTTACGGTTTATAAACAAGGGGAAACCCTTAATAATTCGGGAGAGTGGTGGGTTGATCACGGGGATCCAACCAAACTGGGTCGGAGTGTGACAACTTGAGTGATATTAGAGACTGTTTCCTCTAATACATAATCAAGACTAGAAAATATTGTAATTAATAGGATTGATTTTAAAATTTACAAAATGGCTCCAAAGAAAGGAACCAAGAGAACTAGGGTGGCAGTCTCTAATACTAGCCAACCACCCCTACTGGTAGAAACTCCCGGACAAGCCTAGACAACTCCTCCTAGACTCAGTAGGAGCACCGATGATTGTACGGGGAGTTCACCCATGTATTTGGGTAACCTAACATCATCCCTAAGGCATGCACCAATTCTCAGGTTGAGTTAGAGGAAGTGCAATCTCACCCTCCCCCTTTTAACCATCCCACTCCAATGGACATTCCTAGAAACCTTAAGACTCTTTGACAATTAGGATGTAAACCTTTACTTGGAGAAAAGGATGTTGGAGCTACCATGGATTGGTTGGCTAACATAAAGAAGTTGATGGGAATCGTCAGGATACCACTAGAGGATATGGTGATCCTGATAGAATTCTTCTTGGAAGGAAGTGCTAAACAGTGGAGGGTCAATGTCCGAAACTTGCATACCACCATCCCCACTTGGGAACAATTCGAGGAGAGGTACTCAGAGGAGTACTTGGTGCCCCACCTAATAAACAAGAAGAAGCAAGAGTTCATCCGGCTTTGGCAAGGGCTTAACTCCATATCGAAGTATGAGATAAAATTTAATGAGTTAAGACCCTTTGCTCTTGACCTAGTTGGGCTAGTAGACATATGCCAGAGATTTGTGGATGGTCTCAATATGGACATTCGAGACCGTATGGGGGTACTAGGATGCCCCACAGACCTAACAGCTATAATCAGTATGGCTCATGAATGTGATTGACTGGTGTAGACCCGACGTCATTGAATGGAGTAGACGACCAGAAAGGAGGATAAGGGTCCAAACCGTCAGGGAGGATGGAAGGAGCATAACGGTCCAAGATGGGGAAACAAAATGGAATTCCAAAGGAGAAGGGGCATGCCACCACCTCCTCCTAGTGTAGCCCCCACATTACCACAAGGAAACTCTTGCTATCAAAAGTGTCAAAAGAACCATGAGGGAGCATGCCTTACCTGCTTTGTATGCGGGCAAGTGGGACACTTTGCAAAAGATTGTCCCACCCTTAGGGAGAACAAACAAAGGAATACTCTTGGACCACCTCAAGGGAATCCTAGAAATCCTAGACCATACGCTACAACAAGAGTACCAGCTAGGGTATACAACCTCACCTAGGAGAAGGCTAGAAGAGACCCTAGCACTATAGCAGGTACATCCCAAAACCCTCCAAATTAGTTCAAGAGAGTCATGTAAACTGAAGATCTTTTTTATTTAATAAAAGAAAATTTTCTTCTAAACAATAAGTTTCTTCAATCAGGGTATATACAACTATGGGGAGAACAAGTCTATGCCCTCTTTGACTCCGGAGCTAAGAGATCCTTCATTAAGGAAGAGTTAGTTTCAAGAATATCCCTAGAGCTCACTCCACTAGAACAAAGCCTTAATATCCTTACACCTTTAAGAGAAGGTTTAAATAGGAATAAAAAATTAAAGGGGTGTGAGATAAAGATTGGAGGAATCCAACTTGAAGCTGACTTGATTTCATTACCATTAAAGGAGGTTAAAGTAATTCTGAGGATGGATTGGCTGAGTAACCATTAGGCGAGGATGGACTGTGGAAAGAAGATGGTAACTTTCTGCACTCCCAAGACAAAAGGATTAAAGTTCCAAGGAGATAGAAGAAAAAGTGAGGCACAAATGGTGTCCCATCTGAAAGCTCAAAAGATGATACAAAAAGGCTGTACAGCTTTCCTAGCCATGGTCATAGACGAAAAGTCCGAAGGGAAGAGGGTGGAAGACATTCCGGTAGTTAGACACTACATAGAGGTATTTCCCGAAGAACTACCTGGACTACCTTCAAGTCAGTAAGTGGAGTTCACCATAGAAATAATCCCAGGAATAAACCCCATATCCCAAGCCCCATACCGCATGGCTCCGGCGGAGTTGAAGGAATTGAAGGAACAACTGGACGAGTTACTAGAGAAGGATTTCATACGTCCAAGTCAGTCTCCGTGGGGTGCACCTGTCCTATTCGAAATGAAAAAGGACGGAAGTATGAGACTATGCATCGACTATAGAAAGCTGAACCAGGTCACCATGAAGAATCGATACCCACTTCTAAGGATATACAATCTATTCGATCAATTAAAATGAGCAGTTTACTTCTCCAAAATAGATCTTTGGTCGGGCTATCATCAACTCATAATTTGAGAAGAGGACATCCCTAAGAGGGCATTTCGATCTAGATATGGAGATTATGAGTTCAAAGTGATGCCGTTTGGATTGACAAATGCCCGTGTAGCCTTCATGGACTTGATGAATTGTATGTTCTAACCCCATTTGGACAAGTTCTTGATAGTATTCATATATGACATCCTTATATACTCACAAACCATATCAAAGCATGAAGAGCATCTAGCAATCACCTTAGGAATATTAAAGGAAAATCAATTATATGCAAAATTCTCCAAGTGTGAGTTCTGGTTGCAAGAATTAGGATTCTTAAGATACATAGTGTCCAAGGATGGAGTTATGGTAGATCTAGCCAAGGTGGAAGCCATATCTGATTGGAAGGCTCTGAGGAATCCTACAGTAATAAGAAGTTTCTTAGGTTTGACGGGATACTATAGATGGTTTGTGCAAGATTTTTCTAAGATAGCAGCTCCTCTAAGTCGACTCACCAGGAAAGGAGTTGAGTATAAGTGGGATGAGAGCTATGGGAAGTCTTTCGTTGAGTTAAAGACTCGACTAACAACTGTACCGGTACTCTCCTTACCTGACTCTAATGCAGGAGAGTACAATGTCTATAGTGATGCATTCGGATAAGGACTCAGATGTGTCCTGATGCAACAAGGGAAGGTGATCGCTTATGCCTCGCGACAACTGAAGGTACATGAAAGAAAATATCCAACTCATGATCTAGAATTAGCTGCAATAGTGTTTGCCTTAAAGATATGGCGACACTACCTTTACAGAGTTAAGTGTAGGATATACATAGATCACAAGAGTCTTAAGTACTTCCTAACTTAGAAATAGTTGAATCTCCGTCAGAGGAGATGGCTTGAACTAGTCAAGGATTATGACCTTGTGATAGAATACCACCCCGGAAGGGCAAATGTGGTAGCAGATGCATTGAGTCACAAGTATCACCGGGGCTACCGGTGACAAGAAAGGGTCGAGATGCGATTTGGGTCATCGTGGATAGATTGACCAAATTAGCTCATTTCCTTCCTATAAGGGTGATGGACACATTGGAACAACTATTTGTCTTATACATGAGGGAAATCGTAAGACTTCATGGTGTTCCAGTGAGTATAGTATCAGTTAAAGATCCGGAGTGACTCAAAAGTCCCAAAAGTCATGGAAATGGACTTAAGAATGAATTGGAGATAAAAACCAAACTAGTTTAGGTGAACCGGAACCGAACCGGATTGAAACAGTTTGGACAGGTTTGAACCACTATTGAATCAGATGCTAAATTAATTTTTCTAGGTGGCTTAAAAAATTCAAATTTAAGATTTGAGGCCACCATTAGATAGAAAATGAATATATAAATTTTTAGATTTGAATAATTCAGTCGAATTGGGGCTGAACCGGCCAATTTAAAATTTTAACTTGGTTCAGACCAGTCCAGTTTGGTTGAAAATAGTGTCGTCTTCTTCCTTTAGATGACAGTACTGTTCACTCGCCAGAAAATTGCGCAGTACTAGCAAAGCAGTAAAGTCTCTGGCCAGGGAGTTTCAGGCAATGAATGACTACCATTATGGTGCCAATCAGATGACCAAGAAGTCCCCAAGCTTACTATATAAAGAGCCCCTCCTCATTCATCCTCTCCACACCTGAAAACTCCATTCTCTCTCAACTACTCCAATTTCTAGCGAAGCTCGAACTAGAGCTCCAACATGGGCATTTTTCTAAGCCAAACAAGGTGAGGTTAGGTTATTTAGAACTGGGAAGAAGTTAGCTACACGCCTGTAGTCTCCATTTGCTCCGAGAGTCACCGGAGAAACGCCGACGTAATAGAACATTAAAGCAACTCCGACAGACCGAAGCTGCCTTATTTTGGTCGAGCTAAAATCAGTCAATTTGAGCCCTCCTTAGGACAAACCAATCTCTCCCAACACCTCCTCAGTCCTCCTACTGCTAAATTAGAACTGAAAGGTAAGCCAATTCGGCTCCACTCTATAATTTTTGACCGGTGCTAGAGAAAGAACTAGCAGAATTTTGATGATGAAATTCTCACTCAATTTGGCATCAATTGATACAATTCTTGATTCTAGGAGGAACCTCAAGACACAAGCTATCTGTCCAGATCTAAAGCTCAAACCGCCGCACCCCCGACGATAAGCTTTCGAAGCTTTCTCTCTCTAAGTCTAGTTTTCCGGCAAAGCTCCGTTTGAGCTCATTTTGGCACCAAATCATGCATTCAATGTCCAATTGAATCATATGAAGGTGTAGGAACTCCAATTTAAATTCAATTTCAACAATTAGAAGTGTTTGATTGGTCAATTTGATGAAATCATATTCGACTATGTTAGAAAGTTGAAATTGGGGTAAATGGGGGATTTTAAAAAATTTAAGGGACCAAAATGCAATTTCATAAAATTGAAGATCAGTTGGACATGACAAAGATATTGGAATACCAATTGGGTAATTTTTGGAATTTTTGGGGCAAAACTTTAAACCCCTTTTTGTGAATTTGATGAAATTGAGGTGCTAAGATAAATTTTAAAAGTTTCGGGACTCAATTTGAGGAAAAACTGGAATTAGGGACATAAAATTAAAGAAAAATAACTTTAGGGACCTAATTGCAAATAAAGGAAAAAAATGGTTTTCTCATTCATTTGGGATGAATGAGGGGTATTAGGGAAAAAAAATAATGAACAAGAATGTTCATATCGTGTAGGAATATGAAGTACCGAGAACACCAATTAAGACGAGTTCGAGTAAGGATAACTACCGGCTAAGAGGAATTTCATTGCAATATTGGGTGAGTGGGATTTTTATATCATACCTAGTTGGGATGATAAGCACATCGATAATGAAAACCCACTACTAAATGGTATTTTAAACATCACACCTGAGAGGAGTGATATGAAATTCACGCAGAAAAACTACTTACCAATTGTAAGTAAATCATACTCGGTTGGTATAATGAAACTTCCTCGAAGGAAGTGGAATACGCATTCATCGATTATGAGCAGAGATGTCCTTATACTTGGTTGATATGATGAACAGTTAAAAATATATTTTTGTTAGCAGTGCTCTCCCTTGCCACTGCTTAAAAAATTTTGAAGACCTTCTACGGGAGCTCGAATAGCTTTGTTAAGCTGGAGGCCTCGATTTTCGAACTCGGGGGCTATCATGCCCAATTTTGAAAAATCTCGAACAGTGGGCCCTAGGCCAGTTGGCATGAGCAGGAGCTTGTAAATAAACATAAATTATATGGCATGAAAACTTTATTAATTGAATTGTTTGGCCATGGTACCAATACAGGATTGACATATTCAGTCAACTAGCGGAAGTGTGACATGATAGGTCTCCGGACTAGTCTAGACAAACAGTTGCAAGTTGAGTTGAGGGTTGGGGCCGTTGGACCAGTGGCACCACATATTATATGGAATCATGTAAAAATTGTTGATTGTGCATGCATTGTGTTTATGGGACCTTCAAGACGCCCAAGAGGCGTAGTGATGTGTCTTAGGGCCCTGGACGACCTGGTGGATATAAGGGCAGTTAGTCGTACCAGAAGCCTTGCGAAGCTCGACGTAGCTTCAAGAACATGAGACCGGGGTGGGGTCAGGATGAGGTCTCTATCCTCATACAGAAACGGAGAATCGTTACGCGATTGAGGGTCAGATGTTAGAAACATCCACTCATTCTTAGGGTATTAGTGGATGTACTTCTATCTAGGTGACTGGTAAAGTCGCTCCAATGCCACAAGTGGGTTTAATAAGAAATGGTGAGGAAAACCAAGATTTGGAATGAAAGGTTTTTAAAAGAAAATAAGAAGTCTAACACACTCCAAATAAAATTTTTTTCCTAAAAATTAAATTTGAAAACCCATTCACTAAGTCGTTGTACTCACCCTCTCCCTTATATCCCTTTCAGGAAATCCCAGATAGCCAACCACAACGACCATAAACTAATACGCCTGTGAGACATGTATGATCAGTTTAAAATTTTATGTAGTTTTGATTTATGTTATTCGAGGAAAGGTGTAGGTTTAAATGACACCATACTCTTTATGGTTTATAAACATGTGGAAACCCTTAATGAATCAAGAGAGTAGGGGTTGATCATAGGGATCTGACCAAACCGGGTCAGTGAGTTACATAAGTTTGTCTCCTCATCCCTCGTCACTTGGTCCCATTACCTCTTAGTTGGGACATGTATCCCTCCTCGGGGTTTCCTTCCTTGGTGAGATTCTTTCCCTTTCTCTCGGAATTCCTTCTTCATTCATTTTCGTATGTATATATCCTTGAATGACATCCTTTGATGCCATCCCCTTCCGTTTACCTTTACTCTTGAAATCTTGCGGGTACATCCTTTGTACCCCATCCTCCTTCCAACTTGTACCCCTATACACGTCTATTTCATTTAAGTAAAGCCCAAATCCTCCTTGTTTCCTGATCTCTTAATCATCCTGTGAGAGGTTTACTTAATCTTCTCCTGACTTTGAGTTTGGTCGTCAATCCATTCTTGGCCATTGATTTCTTTAAGGATTTCATCCATCCTTATTTTCCAAATATTTGGCCTTTCCACCTCTCCCTTCCTTACTAGAGATTAAATTTATGACATTCACGAGGGTTAGTTCGTTAATTGAGTCGTCCCTACTATTCTCCTTGTCTAATTATCTTGAAACAGTTGTCTCTCAAGTCTTCTTGTCATTAATGCCCATCCCATTGCCTTTTTAGGGTGTAGTCCTTACTACTTCCCAGTCCTCCTTAGGGCGTCGTTTATTCTCCTCAACTATCTTGTTGTTACGATTTGCTTCTTTCCGCTATGTTGGTCCGAAACTTGACTCCTCTGGTTTTTCCAAAGCAACTCATACTTATCATCCCAAAACATCCCATTTGTCGTCTAATGCTTGGCTTGTCTTCTCTTGTAGAGGTGCTTCCTTCCTTGCTCCCAGATAGCTGAAAATTTCTTCCTAAGGAAGAATTCTCCTCATCTACCCTTTGTTTTATTTGTAGTTGATCGAGGTCCTACCTTTAGTCCTTTTCCTCCCTCATCTAGTTGAGGCAGACCATTACACCATCATTGAGGGACAAAATGTTTTAGGAACTCAAAATTTACTTTCGAAATACGAGTACCAACTTGGGGCTTTAGCTTTTCTTAAAGGAGATTGGGTCGGGAAGTACCCGCCTCTATGCTAGGATTGTAAAACCCACCCTTTTGAGCGAAAGAAAACCAGGAAAAGAACCGGTCAAACCAAGTGAGGATTCAGAACCGGTTCACAAACCTGATCATTTCTAAACGGGCAATTTTGGAATTTACAACTCTCGGGTGATCCAAAGAGTTCATTAAACCTTCGAAAGCAAACTTAAGAAAAATTAGAAGAGAAAAACCAAATTGGTTCAGGTGAACGAGAATCAATAAGAACTGTGAAGTTAAGCGTGCTTACCCGAGAGTAGTGTGAGGATGGGTGACCTCCTACTGCTCCATTTCCTGGTGAAGCTCGAACCAGAGTTTCGACTTGAACATTTTTCTTAACCTCAGAAGGAGAGGTCGATCTCTTTAGAACCGAGGAGAAGACAGCTATCTAATAGCAAACTCCAATCAATCCGAGAATCACTGGAGAAGCGCCGACATGATGGAACATTGAAGCAGCTCCGGCGGACCGAAACTGCCCTATTTCAACGAATCTGAAATTGGCCATTTTGAGCCCTCCTCAGAGCAAATCAAGCCCTCCCAACACTTCCTCAGCCCTCCCATGGCCAAATTAGGACCGAAAGGTAAGCCAATTTAGCTCCCCGCTACAATTTTTGATTGGTACTAGAGAGAGAACCGGTAGAATTTCAATGATGAAATTCTAACTTAATTCGGCATCAATTGATGCGATTCTTGATTTTAGGATGATCCTCAAGATGAGAGCTATCTGTCCAGATTGAAAGCTCGGACCGCCGTGCCCTCACCGGTGAGAAATTGAAGCTTTCTCTCTATACAATCTGTTTTCTGACGAAGCTCCGTTTAAGCTCGTTCCAGCATTAAAATCTACGATTTCAAAGTTCCTTAGAATTGTACGAACATGTAGGAACTTAATTTCAACTCCAACTTCAACAATTAGAGTTGTTTGATCGGTAAATTTGATAAAATTAAATTTGGTAGTGTAAAGGAGTTGAAATTGGGGGGAAATTTGGGGATTTTCGAAATTTGAAGGACCAAAATGAGATTTTATGAAATTGAGGGCCAATTGGGCATGAAAATAATGTTGGAGGACCAATTGAGAAATTTTATAATTTTTGGGGCAAAACTTACCATTTTTGTAAAGGAAGGGCAAAATGGTAATCTTGGAAAAGTTGGAGGACCAAATTGGAAATTTGAGAAATTAATCCCCTTTAAGTGAAATGGAATAAATTGATGTCCTATGATAAATTTTAGAAGTTTCGGGACTCAATTTAAGGAAAAAACGGCATTAGGGACTTTAAGTTAAAGAGAAATAACTTTAGGAACCTAATTGCAAATAAATGAAAGTTTGACTTTCTCATTCATTTGGAATGAATGAAGGCGATTAGGCTGAAGGATAATGAACCGAGATATTCATACCGTGTAGCAACATGAAGTTCCAGGAACGCCAGCAAGGACAAGCTCGAGTGAATACAAATAACCGGTCTAGTGGAATTCACGGCATTAACGGGTGAGTGGGTTTACTAACATCATACCCAGTTGGGATGATGAGCACAACTTAAAATTAAAAACCACTTACCGGTTGTGAGTGGAAATTTTATATCATACCTGGTTGGGAATGATAAGTACCTTGGTATGAAAACCCACTATTAAGTGGTATTTTAAACATCACTACTTAGAGGAAGTGATGTGAAAATCATGCGGAAAAACTACTTACCGATTGTAAGTAGATCATACCCAGTTGGTATGATGAGACTTCCTCGATGGAAGTTGAAAAATCGTTCATTGGTTATGAACGCAGGTATCCTTATACCCGAGCGGTATAATGGATAGAAAAAACATATGTTTTGTCGGAAGTGCTCTCCCCTGACTCTGTGCCAATGCTTAAACAATTTGGGAGACCTTCTCGACGGGAGCTCGAATAGCTCTGATAGGCCGGGAGCCACGGTTTTGGAACTTGGGGGGCTAAATGCCCGATTTTGAAAATCTCGTACAGAGGGCCCAATGCCAGTTGGCACGAGCAAAAGCTTATAAATGTACATGATATATGTGCCATAAAACTTAATAAGTGAATTGTTTAGCCATGACACCAAGAGATCGACATGCTCAATCCACTAGCGGCAGTGCGACATGACAGGTCGATGGACCAGTCAAGACAAACAACTGCGGGTTGAGTTGAGAGTCGGGGCCGTTGGACCATTGGCACCACATATTACATGGCAATATGAGAAAACATTGTTTGTGCATGCACTATGAGTACGGGATCATGAAGACACCTATGAGGGGTAGTGATGCATCCTAAGGGCACTGGATGACCTGGTGGCTATAAGGGTAGTTCATCATTCCAGGTGTCTTTGCAAAATTTGGAGTAGCACCAAGCGTGTAAAACCCGCCCTTTTGAGCTAAGGAAAACAGGGAAAAGAACCGATGAAACCAAGTGAGTATTCAGAACCGGTTCACAAACCCGATCATTTCTGAATGGGCAATTTGGAAATTTACAACTCTCGGGTGATCCAAAGAGTTCATTAAATCTTGAAAAAGAAACTTAAGACAAAATAAAAGACAAAAACCAAATTGGTTCAGGTGATGCGATTCTTGATTCTAGGATGAACCTTAGGACGAGAGCTATCTGCCCAGATCGAAAGCTCGGACCGTCGTGCCTTCACCGGTGAGTCATCGAAGCTTTCTCTCTCTATAGTTCATTTTTCGGTGAAGTTGCGTTTCAGCTCCTCCCGGCATTACAACTTGCGATTCACATTTCTAAAGAATCGTATGAACATGTAGAAACTCAATTTCAACAATTGGGAAAGTTTGATGAGTCAATTTGATAAAATCAAATTCGGCTGTGTTAAGAAGTTGGAAATGGGGAAAAATTGGGGATTTTCGAAATTCAAAAGATCAAAATGAAATTTTATGAAATTGAGGGTCAATTGGGCATGAAAATAATGTTGGAGAACCAATTGAGGAATTTTGAAATTTTTGGGGCAAAATTTACCATTTTTGTAAAGGAAGGGTAAAATGGTAATTTTGGAAAAGTTGGGGGACCAAATTGGAAATTTGGGAAATTAAACCCCTTTTTGGTGAAATTGAATAAATTGAGGTCCCAAGATAAATTTTAAAAGTTACGCGACTCAATTTGAGGAAAAATCGACATTAGGGTCTTAAAGTTAAAGAGAAATAACTTTAGGGACCTAACTGCAAATAACTAAAAGTTTGGGTTTTCTCATTCATTGGAAATGAATGAAGGCTATTATGTCAAGTAATAATGAACAAGGATGTTCATATCGTGTAGGAACGCGAAATACAGGGAACGCCAGCATGGATAAGCTCGCGTGAATACAAAGAACCGGTCAAGTGGAATTCACTATGTTAACGGGTGAGTGGGTTTACTAAAATCATACCCGGTTGGGATGATGAGCACAACTTTAAGATAAAAACCACTTACTGGTTGTGAGTGAAAATTTTATATCATACCCAGTAGGGGATGATAAGTACCTCGGTATAAAAATCCACTATTTAGTGGTATTTTAATCATCACCACTTAGAGAAAGTGATGTGAAAATTATGCGAAAAAAACTACTTACCAGTTGTAAGTAGATCATACCCGGTTGGCATGATGAGACTTCCTCGAAGGAAGTTGAAAATCTGTTCATCGGTTATGAACGGAGATGTCCTTATATCGGTTGTTATACTGGACAGTGAAAACCTATTTTGTCGGAAGTGTTCTCCCTTGACTGTGTGCCAATGCTTAAACTATTTGGGACACCTTCTTGATGGGAGATCGAATAGCTCTTATAGGTCGGGGGCCTCGATTTTGGAACTTGAGGGCTAGAATGCCTAGTTTTTTTGAAAATCTCGTACAGTGGGCCCAAGGCTAGTTGGCACAGGTAGGAGCTCATAAACAAACATGATATATGTGCCATAAAACTTAATAAGTTAATTGTTTGGCCATGGTACCAAGATAGGACCGACATGCTCAGTCAACTAGCGGCAATGCGACATGATAGGTCGACGGACTAGTCAAGACAAATAGTTGCGGGTTGAGTTGAGAGTCGGGGCTGTTGGACCAGTGGCACCACATATTACATGGCTTGATAAGAAAATATTGTTTTTGCATGCACTATCATTAGGGGATCATCAAGACGGCCATGAGGGGTAGTGATGCGTCCTAAGGGCACTGGACAACCTGGTGGCTATAAGGGCAGTTCGTCGTTCCAGGTGTTTGTGCGAAATCTGGAGTAGCACCAAGCGCATGAGACCGAGGTGGGGACAGGATGAGGTCTCTGTCCTCATACGTACACGAAGAAGTGATTTTAGGATTGTGGGTCGGATGTCACATACATCCACTCATTCCCAGGGTAGAAGTGGTTGTACTTCTATCCGAGTGGCAGGAAAAGTCGCTCCGAAGCAACTAGCAGGTTCAGTAGTGATACTGACCTACGAATGTGTGTAACCTTCATGATAAAGGATGTGTGTTGGGTGATGACACACCGGTAACTAAGAAATAATGAAAAAACCCAAAATTTTAAATGAAGGGATTTTTGAAAAGAAAGGAGTGTGGCACACTCCATATAAATATTTTTTCTTAAAAGTTAAAAGTAAACCTTTAAAAACCCATTCACTGAGTAGTCATACTCACCCCCTCCCTTATATCCCTTTCAGGAAATCCCGAAAAGCCTACCCTTAAAGACTGTCAACTAAGATGCCAGTAAGACAGGTATGTAAAGTTTTAAATTTCATGCAGTTTTGATTATGCTATTCCAGGAAAAAGGTGCAGGTTAAAGGACGCCTTACTCTTTATGGTTTACAAAAAGGGAAACCCTTTAATAAATCGGGAGAGTGGTGGGTTGATCACGGGGATCCGACCAAACCGGGTTGGGGCATGACAACTAGAGTGGTATCAGAGCTTGTTTCCTCGAATACATAATCAAGACTATAAAATATTGTAACTAACAGGATTTATCCTAAAATTTTCAGATGGCTCCCAGGAGAGGAACTAAGAAAACTAGGAATGGCTCTAATCAACACCTTATCTTCGTAGGAAGACAACCCTAGAAGCTTCCCAAATGCCTAAAGCATGGCAGGAATCTCAAAAGAGCAAATGAGAAAGTATCCCAGAGAATGGTGACAAGACCTATTGAGGTCACAACTCTAAGTATAAAGGAAGCCAAGCGTGAAGCCATAAAATGGGGCATATAACCTTACATAGGAGGATGCTTATCAAGAATCTCGTAGCTCCCTAGTTATTTGGTGACCATTTTCTGTAATAGGGCCAAAATCCCCAACATACTATACTACTCTATTAATGAAGTACTCCAAATTCCTAAAAACCCTGTCCCTCAAATGATGTGATCTTCAAGGAAGACTCCAAAAAGGAAAAAAAAAACTCTCACTATATCAAGACTTAAGGATGAAGGAGCACCAAAACTAACAATTCCCAAGAAAACGCTAGGAGGAACCACTTATGTTCATGTAATTACAAGTATGAATGATAGGGACACTGCGTGGAGAAGTGCCCAACCCTACAAAGGACGGGAATCAAGTTAACCTAGAGAGGGATAGGACACGAAGTGAAAAACTGTCCCACATCGCCAGGAGTCAGGACAATATTTTCCAAGAATAAACACTCCACAACTATAGGAAATCCGAAAGGATACCATCCCAAGAAACGTGACTCCATTTACAACCACAGATAAGAGGAAACTCTTCAAAATCTTAGCAAAGTGGTAAGAAGTAAAAAGGGGTAAAGGTAGGACCTCAATAAAACCACAAACGGAACAAAGGATAGCTGAAGAGAATTCCCCCTTTAAGAAGAAAATCCAAACAATTTAGGAGCAAAGAAAGGAGTGCATCCACAAGAGAATACAAGACGAACATTTGATGACAAACGGGACGTATTGGGATTACAGGAATAAATCACCTTGGAAAAAGCAACTATGCCAAATAGGAAGTTCAGACCAATAGGACAAGAGAAAGCAAGTCGTTACAATAAGATAGTCAGAGGGAACAAATGACACCTCGAGGAAGACTGGGAAGTAGAAGGGGCTACACCATAAAAAAGCCAGTGAGATGGATGTTAAGGACAAGAGTACTCGAGAAAAAACTGCCCTAAGAAACTTAAACCAAAGGAATGGTGGAGGCGAGACAATTAACAAACTAATACACGGGAAAACCATAATTTGAGTTCCAACAAAGAAGAGAGGGGCGAAAAGGCCAAATACTCGGGAAAAGAAGGATGGAAGAAATCTTTAACAGGACCAAAGGCCAAATTAACCAAGAAAAAAAATAGGCAAGCCTCTCACATAATTATCAAGAAATCTTGAAACAAGGAAGATTTGAACGCTCCATAAAGAAATACACTATGAAAGTAAACTTTAGGGGATGCATACGACTAACTACCGTTGAAGTAATTTTGATGGGTGGATGGACATAATATGGAGTGCAAGGAACCTACCCTTAATTGCGAAATGTTTCAAAGGAAGGAAGTATCGTGATGGCCCAGTGTGACCTACTTGGAGAGAGCAGGAGAACCAAACAATAATTTTAGGATGAACAAGAGATTTTGAAACAAGAAGGATGTGAACCCTTCTTAAATGGAAATAAGTTAACGGGTTAGCATCAAAAAGATGTTGTGACAAGTATGAATGAGTGGACAACCCATACTAAGGTAATAAAGTAAAGAATGTTCGAGAAAAATTGGGAAAGTAAGTCCTCCAAATAATATGTGGCTAAGGAGGAATAACCGCAATTGGTAAGACGGGTCATAGTCCATACGCGCATATGAAACTTAAAGAGTGGACGACCGAGCATGGGGTGGAATGCACAGAATAAAACCAATAATCGGAAGTATCCCATCTAAGGAATAAGGGATAAAATAAAAGTTGTGGATAGAGAAGGATCCAAAGCAAACAGATGCCCTAACATAGATAAGGGTGCGAAGAAAGGGAGAAAGAACCATACAATGAATGATAAGGAGATTGAGCATGTAACTCCAAAGATGGAAATCTCTATTGTAAGGGACATATAAGCACCAACAATCCCGAGTAAAATGTAACTCGAGTAAGAAGGAGTCAGTTGGTAAACATAACAAGTTCAAACATAAATTTGACCAAAGTTGTAATCAATGATGGATGAAGGATGGGTCAAATTGGGACGAAAGAATAATAACACAAAAACCTGTGAAAACAAGTATGTAATACTCGAAAGAATGTCAAGCCAGAGGTTTCAACGATGAAGAGAATAACTAGAAAAAGGAAAGATTGGGCACCTTGAAACTCCCAATCCTAAAATCTTGAGTAAAATCCCCAAAAGGAAGAACCTTATCCTAAATAAAGGTAGATGCGAACCTAAGAATATACATTAGGATTAATGAGTCATACATGCCTCGTTCTTATAACTACATGGAAGGAGTAAGCATGATAAATGAAAAGAAATTCCTTAGATAAATGATTACGGGGACTAAGCAAAAGAGCAATCGAAGTGTTAGCATGTCAAGAAAACCCGAGTTAACATTAAGGGAAATTATTCCCGATATGGAATATATTGGTTAAGTTTTGGGGACAAAACTCCTAAAAGGAGGGGAGAGTTGTAAACCCCGCATTTTTTAGTTAAGAAAAATCGGGAAAATAACCGGTCAAACCGAGTAAGAAAACCGAGCCGGTTTACATTTGAGAACACACAATATGGAAATTAACAATTTCTGGGTGATCTAAAGGGTTCATTAAACCTTGGAAAATAAATTTAAGAAACTTTAGAAAACAAAAACCAAATTGGTTCAGGTGAACTAGATTTCATAAGAACTTTAAAGTTAAGCGTGCTTGCCCGAGAGTAGTGTGAGGATGGAATTAATACAAATAATTTAATACCTAAATTAAATTATTGGAATTAATACAAATAATTTAATACCGAAATTAAATTATTGTAATTAATACCAAAATTAAATTATTGGAATTAATACCAAAATTAAATTATTGGAATTAATACCAAAATTAAATTATTGGAATTAATACCAAAAATTTATGGCAATCTTAATACTATTAATAAATCTCGCCCATTTAATACACGGGTTTTACTCCTATATAAAGAGGTCATCCCCATTTTATTCTCCTCACACCTGAACACTTATCTCTCTCTCTCTCTACTACTCCATTTTCAGGTAAAGGTCGAACCAGAGCTTTGACTTGAACAAAGGTCAGGCTCTTTAGAATCGGAGAGAAGACAACTATCTGATAGCAAACTCCAGTCAATCCGAGAATCATTGGAGAAGCGCCGACATGATGGAATAGTGAAGCAACTCCAGTGGATTGAAGCTGCCCTATTTCGACCAAGCTGAAATTGGCCATTTCAAGCACTCCTCAGGCCAAACCAAGCCCTCCCAACACTTCCTCAGCCTTTCCACGGCCGAATTAGGACCGAAAGGTAAGCCAATTCGGCTCCCCTTTACAATTTTTGATCGGTGTGAGAGAGAGAGTCGACCGAAATTCAATGACGAAATTCTAATCCAATTCCGCATCAATTAATGCAATTCTTGATTTTAGGATGAACCTCAGGATGAGACCTATCTGCTCATATCGAAAGCTCGGACCGCCGTGCCTTCACTGGTGAGTAATCGAAGCTTTCTCTCTCTATAGTCTGTTTTCTGGCGAAACTCCGTTTGAGCTCGTTCCGGCGTTAAAATCTACGATTCAAAGTTTCTTAGAATCGTATGAACATGCAGGAACTCAATTTCAACTCCAATTTCAATAATTAGAAGTGTTTGATCGGTCAATTTGATGAAATCAAATTCGGTAGTGTTGAAGAGTTGAAATTGGGGGAAAATTTGGGGATTTTCGAAATTCAAAGGGCCAAAATACAATTTTATGAAATTGAGGGTCAATTGGGCATGAAAATAATGTTGGAGGACCAATTGAGGAATTTTGGAATTTTGGGGGCAGAACTTACCATTTTTGGAAAAATTGGGGGACCAAATTGGAAATTTGGGAAATTAAACCCCTTTTTGGTGAAATTGAATAAATTGAGGTGCCAGGATAAATTTTAAAAGTAACGGGACACAATTTGAGGAAAAACCGACATTAGCTACGTAAAGTTAAACAGAAATAACTTTAGGGACCTAATTGCAAATAAATAAAAGTTTGAGTTTTCTCATTCATTGGAAATGAATGAAGGCTGTTATGCCGAGTAATAATGAACAAGGTTGTTCATATCGTGTAGGAACGCGAAATACCAGGAACGCCAGCAAGGACAAGCTCGCGTGAATACAAAGAACCAGTCTAGTGGAATTCACAGCATTAACGGGTGAGTGGGTTTACTAACATCATACCCGGTTGGGATGATGAGTACAACTTAAACTTAAAAACCACTTACCGGTTGTGAATGGGTTTACTAACATCATACCCAGTTGGGATGATGAGCACAACTTAAAGATAAAAACCACTTACCGGTTGTGAGTGGAAATTTTATATCATACCCAGTAGGGGATGATAAGTACCTCGGTATAAAAACCCATTGTTTAGTGGTATTTTAATCATCACCACTTAGAGAAAGTGATGTGAAAATTATGCGAAAAAAAAACTATTTACCGGTTGTAAGTAGATCATACCTGATTGGTATGATGAGACTTCCTCGAAGGAAGTTGAAAACCCATTCATCGGTTATGAACGGAGATGTCCTTATACCGGTTGGTATAATGGACAGTGAAAATCTATTTTGTCAGAAGTGTTCTCCCCTGATTGTTTGCCAATGCTTAAACTATTTGGGAGACCGTCTCGACGGGTGCTCGAATAGCTCTGATAGGCCAGGGGCCTCGGTTTTGGAACTTGGAGGCTAAATGCCCGATTTTGAAAATCTCGTACAGTGGGCCCAAGGCCAGTTAGCACAAGCTAGAGCTCGTAAACGAACATGATATATGTGCCATAAAACTTAATAAGTGAATTGTTTAGCCATGGTACCAAGATAGGACCAACATGCTCAGTCAACTAGCGGGAGTGCAACATGATAGGTCGATGGACTAGTCAAGACAAACAGGTGCGGGTTGAGTTGAGAGTCAGGGCCGTTGGACTAGTGGCACCACAGATTACATGGCAATATATGAAAACATTGTTTGTGCATCCACTGTGAGTACGGGATCATCAAGACACCCATGAGGGTTAGTGATGCGTACTAAGGGTACTGGACGACCTGGTGGCTATAAGGACAGTTCGTTGTTCCAAGTGTCAATGCGAAATCTGGAGTAGCACCAAGCGCATGAGACCGGGGTGGAGACAGGATGAGGTCTCTGTCCTCATACGGACATGAAGAACTGATTTCGAGATTGTGGGTCAGATTTCATGTACATCCACTCATTCCCAGGGTAGAAGTGGTTGGACTTCTATCTAGGTGGTAGGAAAAGTTGCTCCGAAGCCACTAGCGGGTTCAGTAGTGATACTGACTTGCAAATGTGTGTAACCTTCATGATGAAGGAGGTGTGTTGGGTGATGACACTCTGGTAACTAAGAAATAATGGAAAAACCCAAATTTTTAAATGAAGGGATTTTTGAAAAGAAAGGAGTCTGACACACTCCATATAAATATTTTTTCTTAAAAGTTAAAAGTACACCTTTAAAAACTCATTCACTGAGTAGTCGTACTCACCCCCTCCCTTATATCCATTTTAGGAAATCCTGGAAAGCCTACCCTTAAAGACAGTCAACTAAGATGCCTGTAAGAGAAGTATGTAAAGTTTTAAATTTCATGCAGTTTTGATTATGCTATTCCAGGAAAGAGGTATAGGTTAAAGGACGCTTTACTCTTTACGGTTTACAATAAGGGGAATCCCTTTAATAAACCGGGAGAGTAGCGGGTTGATCACGGGGATCCGACCAAACCGGGTTGGGGCGTGACAATCTCGATTCATTATCTCTCAGCCTAATAGCCTTCATTCATTCCAAATAAATGAGAAAAACCAAACTTTTATTTATTTGCAATGAAGTCCCTAAAGTTATTTTTCTTTAACTTTAAGTCCCTAATGCCGGTTTTTCCTCAAATTGAGTCTCAAATCTTTTAAAATTCCTCTTGGGACCTCAATTTATTCAATTTCACAAAAAGGGGTTTAATTTCCCAAATTTCCAATTTGGTCCCCCAACTTTTCTAAAATTACCATTTTGCCCTTCCTTTACAAAAATGGTAAATTTTACACCAAAAATTCTAAAATTCCTCAATTGGCTCTCTAACATTTTTATCATGCCCAATCGACCATCAATTTTAGGAAATTGCATTTCAGTCACTCGAATTTTTGAAAATCCCCAATTTTTCCAATTTTTCCCCAATTCCAACTTATTAACACAGATGAATTTGATTTCATCAAATTGACCGATCAAACATTTCCCATTGTTGAAATTGAAGTTGAAATTGAGTTTCTACATGTTCATACAATTCTTTAGCAATTTGAATCGCAAGTTTTAACACTGGAACGAGCTCAAACGGAACTTTGTTAGAAAATGAACTGTATAGAAAGAAAGCTTCGATTACTCACCGGTAAGGGCACGACGGTCCGAGCTTTCTATCTGGGCAGGTAGTTCTCCTCCTGTGGTTCTTCTTAGGATCAAGAATGTCATCAATTGATGTCAAATTGGATTAGTATTTCGTCATTGAAATTCGGTGGACTCTCTTTAACACCGATAAAAAATTGCAGACAAGAGCCGAATTGGCATACCTTTCCATCCTAATTCAGCCGTGGAAGGTCTGAGAAAGTGTTGGGAGGGCTTGGTTTGGCCAGAGAAGGGCTTGAATCGGCCAATTTCAGCTTGGCCGAAATAGGGCAGCTTTGGTCCACCGGAGCTACTTCATTGTTCGATCATGCCGATGCTTCTCCGATTACTCTCGGAACGAATGGATGTCACCACCTCGTAGCTGACTTCTCCCCGATTCTAATGAACCCGACCTCACCTTCTTTGGCTCATAAATGACCCTATATCAGAGCTATGGTTTGAGATTCACCGAAAAACTAAGCAACTAAGAGGGAGTGAGCTTTTCAGGTGTGAAGAGGATGAATGGAGATGAGCTCTTTATATAGGGAGCTCGGGGACTTGTTGGCCGTGTGTTTGGCACCTTTATGACAGACATTGATGGCCTGAAACATATCGAACAAAAACGTTTCTTCTCCGCTAGCGCTGCTTCGATTTTCTGGCGAGTGAAAAGTGTTGTCATCTGAAGGAAGAAGATACTATTCTGAATCGGACCGAACCGGGTTTGAAGCTTAACCTGGCCGGTTCACCCCTCATTTGACCGAGTTTTTCAAATCTAAAAATTTCTAAATTCATCTAAAATCATTTTCTATCCAATGTGGTCTCAAATCTCAAATTTTAATTATTTAAGCCACCTAGAAAAATAAATTTAGGATTTGGTTCAATAGTGGTTCAAACTAGTCCAAACCGGTTCAGATCCGGTTCACCTGAACCGGTTTGGTTTTCATCCCCAATTCCTTCACAAGACCATTTCCATAACTTTTGTGACTCCTTAGGTCACTTAGGGTCCATAAAATTTTTGGTTTACCATCTTTTTATTGATTCCGGTTCATAAACCAACTCGGTCCTTAAACCGATGCAATCCGATTCGAGTCTGGTTCACTTGAATCGATCTAGTTTTTCTCTCCCACTTTGTTCTAATGTTCCTTCCCAAGGTTTATAAATCTCTTTGGATCACAAGGGATCCATAAATTTCTTGGTTGAACCATTCTCTATCGGTTCCGGTTCACGAATCAACTCTGTTCATAGACCAGTTCTATTTGGTTCAGGAGAGCCTGAGAGAGAAAATATGAATAACAAAAGTCTCATCATACCAGACGAGAATGAGATCAATTGTGGTAATCATATACAAATAGTTGAATCTTCCAGATATTGGATTATTGATTCTAGTACTTCAAGATATATAACATGATCAACAGAAGAATTTAATATATATGATAAGTATCCTCAAACTCATAATTGAGTTGTTCATAGGGCAGATGGAATAGTACAATCTATCAAAGGGAAGGGCTTTGTTAGATGTACTAATTTGATCACATTATCATTTGTTTTGCATGTTCCCTCTTTTCCAGTTAATATGTTGTCAATTAGTAGTATCATTGATCAATTAAATTGTCAAGTAAATTTTTATGGAGACACTTGTATCTTTCGAGAGAGAAACACTAAGAAGATACTTGGAACTAGCAACAAGCGTGCAAGATTGTGTTATCTAAATAGAAGAGTTGTGGATAAAAGTTTGAGTGTTGCAATGAATTGTAAAGAAGAAGATGAAGCAATGTTAAAACATTGTAGGATGGGACATCCATCTTTTGAGAGTCTTAAAAAGTTGAGACTAGAGTTGATGAATAAAGTATAACACAATAAACTTATTTGTGATGCTTGTGAGTTTGGAAAACACACAAAACAAGTTATAATTCTACTGGATTAAAAAGTATGGAGCCATTTTTATTGATTCACTCAGACATTTGGGGTTCATGTTTGATTACCTCTACTAATGGATTCAGATGGTTTATCACCTTTATTGATTGTCACTCTCGGATGACATGATTATATTTGATGAAGCACAAAGGATAAGCACTATTATGTTTCAAGAATTTTCTAGCTCTTGTTCAAACTCAATTTAATGTCAAAGTTTATACTCTTAGAACAGACAATGGCACTGAGTATGTGAATCGAGAATTTTCGTCTTATCTATCTAGTAAGAAAATTATTCATTAGATTACGTCTAGATATCCCCCAACAAAATGGTGTTGTAGAGTGGAAAAATTGTCATTTTTTGGAAGTTGCTCGTTCTCTTCTCTTCATGATGAATGTACCAAAGTATTTATGGAGTGAAGCTATACTGACATCAGCTTATTTGATTAATCAGATGCCCTCACAAGTGTTGAAATTTAGATTACATTTTGAAGTATTGATGGGAACAAACACATACATAGTCCCTCCTCGTGTGTTTGGATGTATATGTTTTGTTATGGATCATCGTCATTCGGAAAGCAAGCTTGATCCTCGTGCATTAAAATGTATTTATGTGGGTTATTCCAATACTCAAAAGGGAAACAAGTATTAGAGTCCAAGTGAGAAAAGACTCTTTGTGAGTATGGATGTAACGTTTCATGAGAATTAACCATTCTATAAAGAATCAACGCAGTCTTCAACCGTATTACAAAACTTGTCAATTCTTGATATATGACAAACAAATGAAGAAATTGTCAATTATCAAAGTGCTGAAAATATTATTGTAGTAGTGAATACGTGACCTATAATTTGGAGTAACAAAGATGGAAAAAAAGGATAAGCCTCAATTGAAGGTATATAGCAGGAGAAATAAGGACGGTTCTAAGGGGGAGAAATATGAGTCATGTGATGGTGAGATAATCCCAAGTATTAATCAACCCTCTAATGGTCAATCAATGTCACTAGAAGGTAATGACTCTATACAACCTTCTAATGGTTCATCCACATCACTGGATGGTAATGATTCCTTACCTATTGCCATTAGTAGAGAACGTAGAGCTAATGCAGGGAAACCTCCAATTAGATATGATTTTGGGAATAATATATCTAATTATGTTTCATATGCATCTATTCCACCTGCATACAAGTCATATATTGCATGACTACAGTTAGTACACATGCCAAATAATTGGCAAGAAGCTAAACAGGATCCGATGTGGCTTGGAGCAATGCATGATGAGATGAACCTATGAAGTTTTAGTGTGATAACATTTCTGCTATAAATATTGCCAACAACCTAGTTCAACATGATAGGAACAAACACGTGGAAAATGATCGATTTTTCTTTAAAGAAAAAATTGATATAAAGATTGTGGAACTACAATATATGAAGATCAGTGGACAACTAGCAGATTTTTTAATTAAAGATTTAGTTTCTAGATATTGGAATGATATTTGTAACAAGATTGGAATCGTAGATATCTACTGTCCATCTTGAGGTAGAGTGTGCAATATTAATAAGTTAGTGGTATATTTGTAGATAGTGCAAATATACCATATATATATTCTTAATGTAATTTAATAGTAGGGTATTATATTTTCCAATATTAAATATAAAGATAAGGAAATATACTTCCTATTCAAATTTCCCCTTCCATTTCTTAAGATCCTCTTGTGTATCCTCGTAAACTAAACAAAGAATTCAATGATAAAAACTAGAAGATGCCTGTGCTATTTCTTCATGGTTTAACACATTAATATTGTGCATCAAGCATTCACTGAATATAATAACATTGATGAATATGACAAACTAGTCAAGGGATAAGCAAAAAGAATTTGAATATGCCAAGAAAGAAACTCATTGACGAGTTTTATGCACTGGAGTGAGGAGCTTCTATCATAAAAAAAACATTCAAAGTATAGTTTGGATTTCTAAATCAAGATAAGCTGTTGTTAATATGTTCAGCAATCACATATAGCACAAAACTATTGAAGCCTAGCCTCTAGTAAATAAATTTCCAATTCTACTAAATATGGAAATGAATAAGCCTAAGGATGCAAATGAATCATATCCTACTTTACTAGGCTTGAATATTCTTAAAATAGAAAAATTAAGTAGAATGGAAAAAGTCTAACAGTTAGTGGACAATAACAATAACAGACAACACAATATAGAGGAAAAAAGTTCACCTTTTCATGTTTAAAAGTGGAGGCTCATCAGGGTTTTTTTCTATATGAGAGAATATCAATCCCAACTCAACTACGTAGAAATTATGAAGTGAATGTCTCAGAAGGATAATACATCCATAAGCAAAAACCTTCATTGGGGGAATGGGCAGACGAACCAGGAGACAAAAAGTAAAATATTGCCTAGTGCTTCAAGAAAAATCTCCCAAAAATAGTTTAGACAAATAAAGATAAGGAAATATACTTCCTATTCAAGCTTCCCCTTCAATTTCTTAAGATCCTCAGTGTGTATCCCCCATATATTGAAAAAAGAATTCAATGATAAAAACTAGAAGATGTCAATGTTATTTCTGCATGGCTTAACACATTAATATTGTGCATCAACCAGTCACTTAATATAATAACATTGATGAATATAACAAAGTTGTCAAGGGATAAGCAAAAAGAATTTGAATATGCTAAGAAAGAAACTCATTGATGGGTTTTATGCACTGGAATGAGGAGCTTCTATCATAAAAAACATTCTAAGTACAGTTCAGATTTCTTAATCAAGATTAGCTGCTGTCAATATGTTCAGGAATCACATACAGTAAAAAAATTATTGAAATTGTTGAGAATATGATCACACATTGGATAAAATAGAGAGGTGTTGTGGGTTTATAAGTTTGGAAAGGTTTCACTACTTACAAGTCATGACTTTTAAATATAAATGGTACAACCTATTATTGGTTTACAATACCTTCTCAAATAGTATCGAGCATATATGTCACGCCCCAACCAAGTTTGGTCGGATCCCTATGAACAACCTGCCACTCCCTTGGTTCAAAAAGGGTTTCCCCCTTCTTAAATTCAAGAGGAGTCAAGCGTAATCTCAACCTTGTTCCCTGGAAAACGTATATCAAATAAGATGCAATCTTAATAAAATCAAGCATACCTAACAGAGGGTAAGGCCTGGTGTTATCCCTAGTTATTTCTCTATTCCTGAAAAGGGATAAAAAGAGTGAATGAGTTTCTACAACTTAGTGAATGAGTTTCTACAACCTTGTCGCATTGCCACCAGTCCATCGAGTAAGTCGGTCCTGTCTTGGTACCATGGCCGAACACGTAATTTATTAAAGTTTTAATGGCTTAATATCATGTTTATTTATGAGCTCCTGCTCATGCCAACTGGCCTTGGGCCAACTGTACAAGATTTTCAAAATCGGGCATATTATTCCCCAAGTTCCAAAATTGTGGCCTCTGGCCTATTCGAGCTATTCGAGCTCCCATCAATAAGGTCTCTCAAAATTTTTAAGCAGTAGTGCAAAGCTAGGGGAGAACACTTTTGACAAAAATGACTTTTCATTCGTCAATCACACCAACCGGGCGTGATGAAATCTTCGCTTACAATCAGAAAACGAGTTTCCCACTTCCTTCTAGGAAGTCCATCATACCAACCAAGTATGATCTACTTACAATCGATAAGTAGTTTTTCCGTGTAGTTTCCACATCACCCATTCAGGTGTGATGTTAAAATTCCACTTAGTAGTGGTTTTTCATTCTGAGGTACTCATCATCCCAATCGAGTATGATGTAAAAATTCTACTCACCTGTTAATGCAGTGAATTCCTCTTGACTGGCTATTTGCCTTCATGCAAGCTTGTCTTGGTTGGCGTTCTCGGTACTTAGTGTTACTACACGATATGAACATACTTGTTCATTATCCTTTGGCCTAATAGCCTTCATTCATCACAAATGGATAAAATACCCAAACTTTTTAATTATTTGCAATTAGGTCCCTAAAAATCTTTTTTTCTTTAACTTTAGGTCCCTAATGCCAATTTTCCCCCAAATTGAGTCCCAAAACTTCAAAATTTTACTTTGGCACCTCAATTTATTCAAAAAATACAAAAAAAAGGGGGTTCAAGTTTCCCAAATTCCAAAAAATTGGCCAGTTGGTCCTCCCACATTTTTTCCATGTGCAATTGGCCCTCAATTTTTGGAAATTACACTTTAGTCCCTTGAAATTTTGAAATCCCCAATTTCCCCCCCAATTTCAACCTTTCAACCTGATCGAATCTGATTTCATCAAATTGATCGATGAAACAAGTTTAATTATTGAAATTGAAGATAAATTTAAATTACTACACATCCATACAATTCAATTGCACTTTGAATCGCATAAATTCACACCGGAATGAGCTCAAACGGAGCTTCGCCAGAAAATTGAACGTAGAGATAGAAGACTTTGAAAGCTTACCGTCGGGGGTGCGACAATCCGAGCTTCCAAACTGGGCAGATAGCTCTCATCATGGGGTTTCTCCTAGAATCAAGAATCACCTCAATTCATATCGAATTGAGGGAGAATTTGGTTAGTAAAAATGTGTCAATTCTCCCTCTAGCACTGATCGAAATTCAAAGAGGGGAGCCAAATTAACTTACTTTTGCACTCTAATTTGGTAGTATGAGGGCTGAGGAAGTGTTAGGAGAGCATAGCTTGGCCTTAGGAGGGCTCTAATTGGCTGATTTCAGCTCAATAGGAATATGGCAGCTTCAGTTTGTTGGAGCTGCTTCACTGTTCGATCACGTCAGCACTTCTCTGGCGATCCTCGGAGTAATTGGAGACCACCCTCGGGTAGTTGACTTCTCCCAGAGTCTAAAGAACCCGACCGCACCTTATTTAGCTCAAAAAAACCCCTATGTCAGAGCTCTGGTTCGAGCTTTATCGGAAAACTGAGTAGCTGAGAGAGAGTGAGGCTTTCAGGTGGGTGGAGGTTGAATGGAGAGGGGCTCTTTATATAGGGAGCTCGAGGACTCTCTGGCTGTCTGTTTGACACCTTAATAACAATCATTGATGGCTTGAAACATACTGAACAAAAATGTTTCCTCTTCATCAGCACTATTCGATTTTTTGGCGAGTGAACAGTACTGTCATCTGAAGGTAGAAGACAATACTGTTCCGAACCGGAAAAGACCGGTTCGAACCTGGTTGAACGCTTAAACTAGCCGATTCAGGCCCATTTCGACCGAGTTTTTCAAAATTAAAAACTTATAAATTTATCTAAATTATTCTCTATCCAATGGTGGCCTCAATTCTCCTATTTAAATTTTCTAAGCCACCTAGAAAATTAAATTTAGCATCCGGTTCAATGATGGTTCAAACCAGTTCAATCCGGTTTAGATCCGGTTCACTTGAACCGGTCAGGTTTTCTCTCCCAATTTGTCTAAGGTCCCTTTTCAAGGTTTTTATGACTCTTTGGGTCACTCGGGAGTGATAAATTTCTGAATTTTCTCGTTCTCTGGTGATCGAGTTTGTGAACTGTTTTAGTTTTCTCACTCAGTTTGACTAGTTCTTTCCCTGGTTTTTCTTAACTCCAATGGGCGGGGTTTACAATATCGCTCAATAGCTTCCTTCTCCTAGAAATTTGGCTCCTGCATAGCATCATCTTTTCTTGTTCAAGCATTTTCTCAAACACATAGCCTGTGCAGCACACTTCTTCCTCATTCAAGCACTTTCTCAAATACATAACTACCCTAAACACTCAAAATGAGCTCCTCAACCACCATCATTCTCCCCAATGCACTTCCCTCCCTACTAATCAAACTTCACAACACCAACTACTACCTATGGCAGAATAATATCAGTAATATGCTACAAGCTTATTAATTGTATAGTTATGTCGATGATAGCATACCTCAGCCAAAACCTACCTTGCTGGTGAAAGAAGAAGATGAGGAACTGGAGATTGTCAACCCAGAATATGATGTGTGGGTGGCCCGAGATAAGTTCACATTGACTGCACTAACCGCATCTTTGTCTGCATAAGTCAATTTGCAGATTATCCTCCTTGGGTCCTAAGTTTGATCAAAATCACCCATTGGCCCTTAATTTTTCCAAAATTGCCATTTAGTCCCTAATTTCTCCAAAATTGCAACTTGACCCCAAGCTTCTCAAAATTGCTAATTGGTCCTCCATTTTGCCCAAATTGCCCAATTGGCCCTCAATTGGGAGTGAATTTCATAAAAATGTCCTCAATTCCATCAATTTTCCATTCGGCCCCCAATTTTCGCAAAATCCCCAATTTGCCCAAATTTCTCAAAAATTGCACTTTGGCCCCCGAATTACAATCTCGTCAAATTGATCATCAAAATGTTGTTAATTACCCCCATTCATGATTTTGATCACCTTCTTTATGTTCCCCTCGTCATTTTAAGCCATGAACCACTTCATTTGGCTCAAAAATGAGCTCGAATGGAGCTTCACCAGAAAATACAGTCTAGAGAGAGAAAGCTGCGATATCTTACCAGTGGGGGTCCGGTGACCAGAGCTTTGGTTGTCATTGCATTGCTCTCTTCGTGGGGATCCTCCCTAGATCAAACCACGCCTCAATTGATGACCTAAGTAGTGTGAATTTCTTAGTTAATGTTTTTGCAAATTTTGGACATGAATAGTATTTTTGGGCGAAGGGTGGCAGAGGGGACTTACGTTCTTAGCTTGGGGGAAGGTCGGGGCACCTCTAGGTGGAGTGTGGGGGGTTTGGCTGGGCCACAATTGGCCAGGGGAAAGTTCGATTCGGGCTGCAAAAGGTCGAGAAGTTTTTTGGCCGAGGAGCGGCTGCACTATTTGAGCTCCCTCGTTCCTCCTCGGTGGTCTTCAAGCTAAAAGGAGGGTATGGTTAGGTAGAGGACTTCCTCCCAGTTCCAAAGATATTGAATGTGGCTTCAGAGGTTGAGAAAAGTCTTGTCACCGGAGCTTTAGTTCGTTGCTCATCGAAAAATGGTACTTTTCTACTTCTTCGCTTGATTGTGGGATGTTGATGACGAATGGAGAGGTACTCTTTATATATGGAGCACAACAACTATTCAGGCTACCGGCCGGCGTGAGACTCGGCCCCTGCCCCACTCATCAGCAACCTGACCGAAGGGATTTTAAAATTGCCACAAACTCCCTCTTTCCCGACCTCTCTCTCTTCTTTGTCAGCGGACTGAGGTTGAAGACAATGATGTGGTGGGCATGCCACATGACGCACTCTATTTGGCCAGTTTTTCTAACGTGGAGGTCTAATGCGGCTACCGCGTCAGCCATTGACCGGTTGACCAGACACGTGGTAGCCTCTCATTGGTTGCTCGTGTATACGTGGCAGGTTGATAGGTCACCCACTGACCATTGACCAAACACGTGGCAACCTCCCATTGGCTATATGTGTCAACGTGGCTGCTGACTAGGCATCATTGACCATTGACCGGTCTAGTCTGTTGACTGGCTGGACCATTGACCGGTACGGTCCGATCGGGTTCGATGACCCAAATTCAAAAATTGGCCAGTTCGGACCTGATTCGACTGGTTTTCTAAAAATTTAAATTTTCTAAATTTATCTAAATTCATTTTCTATCTAATGGTGGCCTCAATTTCATAAATTGATATTTTTAAGCCACTTAGAAAAATGAATCATTGAACCGGTTCACTATGGTTCATCTCAGTTCATTCCGGTTCGTGTGTAGTTCACCCCGACCAGTTCGATTCTCTCATCCAATTTACTTCCTAGTTCTTTCTCATAATTTTTGTGAAGTTTTGGTCACTTGGAATCTTCCAATTTCCCATGTAAACCTTTCTTTACCATTTTCTGTTCACAATTCAACTTTGTTCTTCACAAGAAAAATTTATTGGATCTTTTTTCCGATTTTCCTTGGTCCCATAGGACAGGTTTTATAAATCTCCCTTCCTTTTAGGAGTTTTGTCCTCAAAACTATTATATACTAAACAATTGCAAGTATCTACCCTTTACAACCGACTCCACCTCCCATGTTTCCTCCTCCACTTGATCATTCCGCCAGAGGATCTTTACCATGGCGATCCTCTTATTTTGGAGGTTTTTCTCATATCAGTCAAGGATTCATATGGGCCCCGCTTCATAAACCAGGTCTTCCTCGATCTCTGGCGGCGGTTGATCTAGCACATGGCCGGGGTCGGACTCGTATTTTCGTTGCAACGACATGTGGAATACATCGTGAATTCTTTGCAGGTATGTGGGTAACTCTAACCTGTATGCTACTGGTTCGACCCTCTAAGTTATGTCGTATGGATCTACGTATCTCGGCTTCAACTTTCCTCTCTTTTGAAACCTGAGTATTCCCTTCCACGGTGACACCTTGAGGAATACTCAATCCCCACCTCGAATTCTAAGGTCTTTCTCCGGTGGTCAGCATAACTCTTCTACTGATCTTGAGCCACCTTGAGTTAGCTCCTTATTATCCAGATTTTCTTGGTTGCATCCTCTATCAACTCGACCTTCTCAAGTCTTCTTTCCCCTACCTCCCCCTAGAATAGGGGTGTGCAACAAGGTCACTCATAGAGGGTCTCGTAAGGTGCCATCTAGATGTTGGCTTGATAGATATTGTTATACGCGAACTCTATGATACAAAGATAGTCCTCCCAACCTTTGTTCATTGTTAGGACGCATGCCCAAAGCATGTCCTACAGGGTTTGGAGGGTCCGTTCGGACTGCCCATCTGTTTGGGGGTGGAAGGTGGTGCCCATGTGGAGTTTAGTTTCGAGGACAGCTTGTAGATTAGGCCAAAACCGTGAGGTAAATCTTGGGTCCCAATCCGATACTATACTTGTCACGACCCGACCCGGTTTGGTCAGATCCCCATGAGCAACCCACCACTCCCTTTGTCCATGAAGGGTTTTCTCTTATTCCTAAACCGTGAGGAGTAAGGCATCTTTTTTTTCCTCTCATTTCAGGATTATACAAAACCGAATATTTTAAAACTTTCATACATGTCTTATAAATTCCAACATAGAAGAGTCTTTTGGTTGAATGTTTTTCCTAGGTTACCTGAAAGGGGTAAAGGGAGGGGGTGAGTTCTACAACTTAGTGAGTGGGTGTTGGTAGTGAGTTTTCAAAATAGCTTATTCAAACAATGCCAAGGTCATCATTTCCTTCCAAAAGGATCTTTCCTATAATTTGGTTTCCAAAATATTTTCCCAAGGTTACCATTCCTTCTACCAAGGATTTTCAAACTCAAATCTTGAAGCTTTTTCCCATTCTCATATTAGGTGTATTTAGCTTTCTTAGCCCATTCCCATGCCCCGGGAGGTGTTTAGCAAACAAATACATGCCCTTCATCAGGAAGGGTACACACATTCACAGGTGTAGCCAGTCCATTACACCCACTTGTGGATTGGAGCATTGTTACCGTCCACCAAGATAGAAGTCCGTCCACTTCTACCCTAGATCTGAGTGGATGTCCTACACATCCAACCCTCATACTCGAATACCACATCGTGGCTAAATATGATGATAGAGACCTTATCCCAGTCTCATGCACATGATGCTCAAACATAGTAGCTTCGTGGAGTCCAAACATAGTAAATCTATGGAGTCCAAACACAGTAACTCCATGACTAACTGATACGACGAGAAACCCAAACATAGTAGCTTCTCTTTACCTTATCGCTACCATGTTGTCCACTAGCCCTTAGGACGCATCAATACCCCTCTTGGGCATCTTAATGGTCCTGTACCTAAAGTGCATGCACAAACAAAGTTTTCAAATAGAGCCATTTATCTTTGGTCCCATTGGTTCAACGGCCTCGACCCTCAACCCAACCTACAGCTATTTGTTTAGGCCAGTCTGTCGACCTAACCTTAACGTACTACTGCTAGTCCATCGAGGACTATCAGTCCTGTCTTGGTACCATGGCAAAATCACACATTCATTTTATTAGAAATTTTCATGACTTTCATATCTCATGTATGTTTACAAGCTCCTCCTCGTACAAACTTGCCTTGGGCCCACTGTACATGATTTTTCAAAAATCAGGCATTTAGCCCCAAAAGTTAAAAAAACCCAGGCCTCTATTCTATCTTAGGTGTTCTAGCTCACGTCAATAAGGTCTCCCAAAAAGTTTAAGCATTGGAACACAGTCAAGCGAGAACACTTTTGACAAAACACCTTTTCACTTCATCACACTAACTGGGAGTGATGATATCTCCGCTTACAACCAGCAAGCGGGTTTCTCCTTCCTTCGAGGAAGTCCATCATACCAACCGAGTATGATTTCCTCTACTTACAACATGTAAGTATATTTTAATTTTGTTTGCCCTTCACCCCAACTAGGTATGATGTCAAAATTCCACTTATAAGTGGTTTTTCATTTCTAAAATGCTCATCATCCCAACCGAGTATGATGTGAATAAGCTCACTCACCTGATAACTGTGACGTGTTCATCCTCGGTCAGTTTTCCAAGTCTACGCGAGGTTTATCTTACTGGCGTTCTGGTCACACTTGTCCCTACACGTTTTGGACAGCCTTTTCACTTAAGGTTTGGCATAAAAGCCTAAGTTCACAAATTATCGATATATTACATTTAGGTCCCTAAAATTTATTTTTCTTAACTTTAGGTCCCTAATGCCAACTTTTGCCCAATTGAGTCTCAAAATTCCCAAAATTTTCTTTGATCCTCATTTTACTCAAAATTTAATAAGGGGCTCAAGTTTTCCAAATTTCCAATTTGGTCCTCAACTTTTTAAAAATTACCATTTTACCCCTACTTTCCAAAAATGGCAATTTGTCCCCAATTGTTCCAAAAATCAAACATTGGTCCCTCAACATCTTTTTCATGGCCAATATGCCCTTAATTTTATAAAATTGCAATGAGTTCCCTCAATGTTATGAAATCCCCAAATTTCTCCCCTTCAAACTGACTGAATTTGATTTCTTCAAATTGGCCATTGAATCGGGGTTAATTGCTTCAATTAAAGGTATGAATCAGTTCCTACACTTCCATACGATTCAATTGAGCTTTGAACCACGTCATTTGGGTCTGAATTGAGCTTAAATGGAGCATCACTAGAAAATTGTGCGTAGAGAGAGAGAGCTTCAAAAGCTTACTGTCAGAGGTGCAGCAGTCCGAGCTCTCTGTCGTGGAAGGTATCTCTCTTCTTGAGGTACCTTCTAGGATGAAAAATTCCTACAATTGACCTCGAATCGAGTGAGAATTTCGTCAGTGAAATTTTGTAGTTTTCTCTCTCTAACTTTGACCTGCAACGACTGAGGAGGGTCGAATTGTCTTGCCTTTCAGTTCAGTTGAGGTCGAATGAGGGTTGTGGGGATGTTGGGAGAGCTTGGTTTGGCTGGAGAAGGGCTGAATTTGGTCAAATTCAGCTCAGCCAAAATAGGGCAGCTTCGGTCCATAGGAGATGCTTCACTTTTTTATTCCGTCGACGCTTCTCCTGCGGTCCTCAGATTGAACGGAGCTTACTATCAAATAGTTGACTTCCCCCGGAGTCTAAAGAACCCGACCTCGCCTTCCAAGGTTGAGAAAACTACCCAAGTTGAAGCTCTAGTTTGAGCTTCACCAGAAAATGGAGTAGTTGAGAGAGAATGGAGTTTTTAGGTGTGAGAAGGATGAATGGAGAGGAGCGCTTTATATAGGGAGCTTGGGGACTCTCTGCCCGACCGTTTAGCATCTTGGTCGCGCTCATTCATGGCCAGAAATGCCCTGAGCAGAGGTGATTCATCTTTGTTGGTGTTGTCCTTCATCCGTTGAATGAATAGTGTTGTCATCTGAAGGAAGAAGACGACATTGTTCCGAATAGGACCGGACTGGTCCGACCGTGTTCAATGTTTAAATTGACAAGTTCAGGCTTGATTCGACCAAGTTTTTCAAATTTAAAAATTTCTAAATTCATTCTCTATCAAATGGTGGCTTCAATTCCCTAATTTGAATATTTTAAGTCACCTATAAAAATGAAATTAGCAACTGATTCATTCATGGTTCAATCCGGTTCAGATTTAGTTCACTTGAATCGGTCTGGTTTTCTCTTCCAATTTATCCCAAAGACCCTTTCCATTGTTTTTAGGACTCTTTGGATCACTCGGGATTTGTAAATTTCCCAATTTACCCTTTCTCTAACTGTTGCGGTTCGTGAACCGGTTCAGTTTTCTCCCTTGGGTTGATCGATTATTTCCCTAGTTTTCTTATCTTTAAGGGACGGGGTTTACAACTCTCCCCTCCTTTTAGGATTTTTGTCCCCAAAACTTAATCAACATCCTTTGCATAGGAAATAACTTCCCTTGATGTCAACTTGGAGTTAGCTTGACATGCTAACACTTCAGTTGTTCTTTCACTTAGCTACTTTATAACACACACTTGAGGAATTTCTTTTCCTTTCCATCATTTACTCATTCCATGGAGTTTATCATAGCTAAGCATGTCTTACCTGCGAGTTCAAGGGTATATCCTTAGGTTCACATCTTCATTTGCGTAGGGTAAGATTTTTTTCCCTTGAGGTTCTTACTCAAGATTTCAGGATTGGGAGTTCCAGGATGCCTAATTATTCATGTGTCTAGTTATTCTCTTTATCATTAAAACCCTTAGCTTGGTGTCCTTTTGAGTGCTACGTACTTGTTTTCATGAGTTTCGGTGTCATCACCTTTTCGTCCTATTTTAATCCTTCCCTCATTCGTTGTTTATTACAACTTCAATCCAAATTTAATGTTTGACCTTATCATGCTTAACTAACTAACTCTTCTTTACTTGAGTCATATTTTTCCCTGGGTTGTTGGGCTTACATGTCCCTTATAGCACGACATACTTTAGAACATGTCTTTGACCATTTAAAATTTTAGAACACTTCCATAGTGGTTCTTCTCAACCTTTCAACCTTTTAGGGATAGTATAACTTTGTTGCTCTTTTCGTTTGGTAGTATTTCTCGATTGCCTTTACTATTATCCAATCATCCTTCTTGCCATTGACGTCATGTCTTACATAACAGTGTCAGTTTTCTTTACCTACTCATCTTTTCCCAAGTTCTTTATTGGGTCTTTTCCATTCCAATTATTGGGTTTCCTGATGACTTACCGACACACTGGAATTCTTCCTTTCTTATGTCCTTCCTTATTTCTAGTAGCATCCTTTCCTCAAGGACTTTCCTTTTTCTTAATCCATTATTACTCGCTCGTGACCATTTCACTATTCTATATTTCGAGTTAATCCCTTTTGGTCTATGTGACGATCACTTTGTTTGGGGAGTTCCCTTCTTACGATTTTTCTCTCTATTATGTCCCTCACAAGAGAGACTTCAACCTTAGGAGCTACATGCTCAACCTTCTTTCCCTTCCTTGAAGGTTTCTTTCTTCATTTCTTCACACCATTTTTTATATTGGGGCATTTGCTCACTTTGAATTCTTCTTCATCTAAAAATTTACGTTTCATCCCTTATTCTTACTTGAGAACTTCCAATTACCAGTCTTATTTCGTGCACTCTACACCATGCTCAGTAATCTACTCTTTAGGCCCCATCAAGTGAGGATGGACTACAACTAGTCTTGATGTTAGTGGTTGTTCCATTTAACCGCTTCTGAATTGGAGGGCTTACTTCTCCAAGGCTTCTTGGTCCTTCCTTCCTTTATTTCCTTATTATGGGTAGTCAACCCACTCTTACTTGTCACAGCATCTTTTGATGCTATCTTCCTACTTACCGTTCCTTAAATATAACTTACTTCCTGGGTTCTCCTAGTATGCCTCCCTTGATTCTTTCACCTTAGCATGTACTACTACCTCTTAGTTGGGACATGTATGCTTCCCTAGGGTTTCCTTCCTTGGGAGGATTCATCCCCTTCTCTCTCGGAATTCTATGCGTACTTGAGGGCATCTAATCCTCAAATCTACTTCATGACATCCTTAGATGCTATTCTTTCTATTTCCCTTTTTATGGAAAATTTTCTCCTACTTGTGTCACAAGTTTATTTTTTTAGGGACTAGAACTTTCATTTATTATGATGGTAACAAATTACAGTTTTTGGCTATATTTATTCAAGGGAATTTTGGTAAGTACTAACTATGGTACTAGTATCCTTCTATGTTTCCTCTTGGGTGAGGTTGTATACTCTGCTCAGTACCCTCGACGTAGTGGTTGTCTTGCCCTCCGTCTGGTTCCCTTGGGTTTCCTTGAGGTGGTCTATGGGTACTTCGTTGTGTATTGCCCCGAAGGGCTAGATAGCTCTTCGCAAAGAGGCTAATCTATCTACATTCGAAGCATACTCGACATTGTCCTTCATGGTTTTTCTAGCACTTGGGACAATAGGGGCTTCTCTTTTGTGGGGTTGTACTTGCCTCCTTTTTGGCATGATAACCTTCCATTATCCTAGGGAACCCCATTATTGTCCCCCATTTCTGTCCACCAGGCTCCTTTTATCTTCCCTGACTATTATGGCCTCCTTCCTCTTTCCTACTGATCTTCTATCCGGTGGCATCTTGTCTATACTAGACGCTCACATTCATGGGCCATGTGGATGACAACAACCAAATATGTGGGGTGTCCTAGTACTCCCATTCAATATCATATGTCCATATTAAGACTATCCACAAATAGTTGGAAAACATCCGCAGGTTCGGCTAGGTCGAGGGCAAAGGGTCTTAATTCATTGAACTTGGTTTCATACTCCAAAATAGAGTTAAGCCCTTGTCGGAGTCAGAGGAAGTCCTGCTTCTTTTCATTGATCAGATGCGAAGCTAGGTATTCCTCTGTATACCTCCCATCGAATTACTCCCAAGTGGGGGTGGTGGCATGTAAACTCCTGACATTTTCCCACCTCCTCTTTACACTGGCTTCTAGGAAAAACTCTACCAGGATTACCATAACCTTAGGTAAAATCCTGACTATCCTCTTGAGTTTCTTGATGCTAGCCAGCTAGTCCATAGCAGCCCCCGCATCCTTCTCACCTAGGAAAGGCTTACATCCTAGTTGATGGAGAGTTTTAAGGTCTTTAGGGATGTGAACTAGAGGAGGAATGTTAGCAGGAGGGGGATGAGATTGTACTTCCTCGGGCTCAGCTCGAGAGTTGGTGTCCACCTCACGGGAGAGGTTAGGTCGTCCAAACACTCGGGTGAACTTTTCGTACATTCTCTAGTGCTCTGAGCTTAGTCCAGTGGAACTGTTCGGGCTTCTTAGGGAGTTTCCACAGGGAGGGGTTGTTGGGCAGTGTTAGTAACTATGACTCTTGTTCTCTCGGTTCCTCCATTGGGAGCCATTTGCAAATTTTTAAAGCTTATTCCTTTTAGTTACTATGTTATCTAGTCTTGATAATGTATTCGAGCAAACAGGCTCTAATACCACTCAAGTTGTCATGCCCCGACCCGGTTTGGTCGAATCCCCGTGAACAACCTTCCATTCCCTTGGTTCATGAAAGATTTTCACCCATTCCTAAACTACGAGGAGTAAGGCGTCATTTTTTTTTCCTGTCATTCCTTGACTAGCATTATACAAAATTGAATATTTTAAAATTGGTGTACCTGTCTTATAAATTCCAACACAGGATAGTCTTTTAGCTGAATGTTTTCCCTAGGTTATCTGAAATGGGTAAAGGGAGGGGGTGAGTTCTACAACTCAATAAGCGGGTGTTGGGAGTGATTTTTCAAAATAGCTTATTCAAACAATGCCAAGGTCATCATTTCCTTCAAAATGGATCTTTCCTAAAATTTGGTTTCCAAAATCTTTTCCAAAGGTTACCATTTTTTCTACCAAGGATTTTCAAACTCAAATCTTAAAGCTTTTTCGCATTCTCATATTAGGCATGTTTAGCTTACTTAGCACATCCCCTATCCCCGGGAGGCATTTTGCAAACAAACACATGCCCTTCATCAGGAAGGGTACACACATTTGTAGGTGCAACATGTCTACTGCACCCACTCGTGGATCAGAGCGTCTTTACTATCCACCAAGATAGAAGTATGTCCACTTCTACCTTGGATTTGAGTGGATGTCCTAGACATCCGACCCTTAGATCTAAATACCACTTCATGTCCATATGAGGACATAGACCTTATCTCGATTTCATGCGCATGAAGCCTAAACATAGTAGCTTCAAGAAGCTCAAACACAATAGCTTCAAAATGCTTAAACACAATAGCTTCGTGGAGTTCAAACATAGTAACTCCGTGGAGTCCAAACATAGTAACTCCATGACTAACTAGTACGACGAGAAACCCAAACACAGTAGCTTCTCTTTCCTTTATCACTACCATGTTGTCCAGGAGCCCTTAGTATGTATCACTACCCCTCTCGGGCATCTTGATAGTCATGTACCTCAAGTGCATGCACAAACAAAGTTTTTACATAGAGCCATTTATCTTTGGTGCCACTAGTCCAACGACCCCGACTCTCAACCCAACTTGCAGCTATTTGTTTAGGCCGGTCCATCAACGTGGCCTTAATGCACTGCTGTCAGTCCATCGAGTATTGTTGGTCCTATCTTGGTACCATGGTGAAATCACACATTCATTTTATTAGAAATTTTCATGGCTTTCATATCTCATGTTTGTTTACAAGCTCCTGCTCGTGCCAAGTAGCCTTGGGCTCACTATACGTGATTTTTGCCAAATCGGGCATTTAACCCCACAAGTTCAAAAAACCGACGCCTCTAGCCTATCAGAGCTATTCTAGCTCCTGTCAAGAAGTTCTCCCAAAACGTTTAAGCATTGGCACATAGTTAGCGGAGAACACTTCTAACAAAATACCTTTTCACTTCATCACACTATACGGGAGTGATGATATCTTCGCTTACAACCGGCAAGTGGGTTTCTCCTTTCTTCAAGGAAGTCCATCATACCAATCGGGTATGATTTCCTCTACATACAACCGGTAAGTAGGTTTTAACTTCGTTTGCCCATCACCCCAACTAGGTATGATGTCAAAATTCCACTTATAAGTTGTTTTTCATTTCTAAAATGCTCATCATCCTAACCAAATTTGATTTATTCAAATTGGCCATTCAATCAGGGTTAATTACTCCAATTGAAGCTATGAATCAGTTCCTACACTTCCATACGATTCAATTGAGCTTTGAACCACGTCATATGGGTCCGAATTGAGCTCAAACAAAGCTTCACTGAAAAACTATGCGTAGAGAGAGAAAGCTTTGAAAGCTTACTATCGGAGGTGCAGTGATCCGAGCACACTATCGAGGAAGGTAGCTCTCTTTCTAAGGTACCTTCTAGGATCAAGAATTCCTACAATTTACCTCGAATCGAGGGAGAATTTTGTTAGTGAAATTATGTAGTTTCTCTCTCTAACTCCGACCCACAACGATTAAGGAGGAATGAATTGGCTTGCCTTTCGGCTCAATTGAGGTTGTATGAGGGTTGTGGAGATGTTGTGAGAGCTTACTTTGGCCGGAGGAGGGCTAGATTTGGCCAAATTCAGCTCGGTCGAAACACGGTAGCTTTGGTCCGTCGAAGCTACTTCACTGTTGGATTCCGTCGGCACTTCTCTAATGGTACTTGGATCGAACAGAGGTTGCTATCAGATAACTGACTTCCCCCGGAGTCTAAAGAACCCAACCTCGCCTTCTAAGGTTGAGAAAACTACCCAAGTTAGAGCTCTAATTCGAGCTTCACTAGAAAATGGAGCAATTGAGAGAGAATGGAGTTTTCAAGTGTGAGGAGGATGAATAGAGGGGAGCTCTTTATATAGGGAGCTCGGGACTCTCTACCCGACCGTTTAGCATCTTAGTCACGCTCATTCATGGCCAGAAATGCCCTAAAAGGAGGCAATTCATCTTCGTCGATGCTGTCCATTCATCTGTTAAATGAATAGTGTTGTCATCTGAAGGAAGAAGACGACATTGTTCCGAACCAGTCCAACCAAGTTCAATGCTTAAACCGGCCGGTTCAAGCCCAATTAGACTGAGTTTTTCAAAATTAAAAATTTATAAATTAATCTAAATTCATTCTCTATCCAATAGTAGCTTCAATTCCCCAATTTGAATATTTTAAGCCACCTAGAAAAATAAATTTAGCAACTGGTTCAATGATGGTTCAAACCGGTTCTATCTGGTTCAGGTTTGGTTTTCTCTTCCAATTTATCCCAAAGTTCCTTTCCATTGTTTTTATGACTCTTTTGGTCACTCGAGATTTGTAAATTTCCCAATTTGCCCTTTCTCTAACGCTTGCGGTTCGTGAACTGGTTCGGTTTTCTCCCTTGGGTTGACCGGTTCTTTCCCCTATTTTCTTATCTCTAAGGAACGGGGTTTACAATACTTATGGGGATCCTGTGGAGCCGTACAATCTCTCCCACGTACAGGGCATCCAATGTTTCTATCGGGTCTATCACTTGGATGGGTAGGAAGAAGGTGAACTTTGTCAACCAATCCACGATGATCCATATTGCATCCTAACCCCTTTTTGTTACTAACAGCCCGGTTATGAAATCAATGATGATATGCTCCCATTTCCATTTGGGAATGGGGAGGGGTTGTAGTAGTCTGGAGGGTTTCTATTGTTTGACCTTAATCTGCTGGCATGACAGGCATCTGTCCACATACTCGACGATATCCCTCTTCGTCCCTTTCCACCAGTACCCTTGTTTGAGGGTGTAGTACATCTTGGTGTTGCCTGGATGCATGGTGTACATCAAGTCATGTGCCTTCTCTAGTATCCCTCTTTTCAATTCTAGATTGTTTGGAACTCAAACCCTCCCTTTGAAGGTCATTACCTCGTCGCTCCTTATTGCGAGGTCTTGGGTGGGGCCGTCAACAGTCTGTGTCCAATGGGGATGAAGCTCCTCGTCCTCCTTTTGCAAGACCCGTATTTGGTCTACTATGTCGGGTCGTACGACTAGGTTAGCCCTTAGGTTACCCCAGCTCTTGTCCACACTGAAGTCCACTCTTAGATTGTGCAATTGACTTAATAGGGGTAGGTAGCTGGCCCTTACTGAGGCCATTCCCGTGTGGTACTTGCAGTTGAGTGTGTTGACTACCACATTGGCCTTACCGAGGTGATACTCGATTGTTAGGTCATAGTCCTTGACCAACTCCAGCCACCTTTGCTACCACAGGTTGAGTTCCTTTTGGGTTAGGAAGTATTTCAAGCTCTGTGGTTGGTGTAGATGTGACACTTTATTCCATATAAATAGTAACGCCACATCTTGAGTGAAACACTATTGTTGCTAGCTTGAGGTCATGGGTGGGGTAGTTTTTCTCATGGGGCTTCAATTGTCATGAGGCATATGCAATGACTCTCCCCTGTTGCATTAGGACATACCCTAATCCTTGTCCGGATGCATCACTATATACTATGTACTCCCAACGTCCAAGTCGGGAAAGGCCAACACTATGGCCGTCATCATCCGAGACTTGAGCTCCTATCATAACTCCTCGTACTTAGCATCTCACTTATAATTTACCCCCTTCCCTGTGAGGCGAGTTAATGGAGCTACAATCCTTGAGAGGTCCTCCACAAACTTTCGGTAGTATCCGACGAGGCCGAGGAAGCTACGCATTTCGGTTAGGATGGTGGGAGCCTTCCAATTGGAGATGGACTCTATCTTTACTGGGTCCACCTTCTCCCTGTCCTTTGACACTATATGCCCTAAGAAGCCGACCTCTTGCAGCCAAAACTCCCACTTTGAGAATTTGGCATAGAGTCGGTGTTCTCGCAAAGTACTCAGCATAGTCTCTAGGTGCGCCTGGTGTTCCTCCTCAGTTTGGGAATATATTAGGATATCATCTATGAACACTATCATGAACATGTCCAAGTATGGCTGAAACACCTGGTTCATCGGGTCCATGAAAGCCGCGGATGCGTTCATCAGCCCAAAGGGCATCACTCTAAACTCGTAATGTCCATATCGTGATTGGAAAGTAGTATTATGTATGTCCACCTCCTGAATCTTCAATTTGTGGTAACCTGACCGCAGGTCGATCTTGGAGAAGTAGGTCACCCCTCTTAGCTAGTCAAAAAAGTCATCTATCATGGGGAAAGGATATTTATTCTTAATTGTCACTTGGTTTAATTTCTGATAGTCGATGCAAAGCCGCATGCTTCTATCTTTTTTTACAAATAAGACCGGTGCACCCCACGGGGATTGGCTCAAGCATATGAAGACCTTTTCTAGCAATTCGTCCAACTAGTCTTTCAACTCCTTAAGTTCGGCGGGCACCATGTGGTAGGGAGCTTGTGATATGGGGTGGGTTCCTAGCACCAATTCAACAACAAACTCCAACAGGTAATCTGAGGGTAGGCTAGGTAGTTCTTCCAGGAAAACGTCGGGGTAATGGTTGACTACCGAGATTTCTTCTAGACCTTTTTCTAGGGAATCCTTACAAGTAATCTGGGTGAGGAATACCTTACACCCTTTCTGTAAACCCTGTCCTTTGATAATGAGGAAACCAGGAAAAAACCAGTCAATTTCAAATTTTAAAACCGAATTGGTCTACAAGCTCGATTATTAGGAAACAGACAAACGGAGAATTTACAACTCCCATGTGACTCAAAATGGTTCATAAACTTTTGAAAAGAACCTTAGGATGAAATGGGGAAGAAAAATCGGATCGGTTCAAGTGAACTGAGTCTGAACCAGATAGAATCGGTTTATGAACCGAAATCGATAGAGAGAGGGTAGACCGGGAAATTTATGGATCACAAGTGACCCAAAGAGTCCTAAAAGTCATGGAAATGGACTTGAGAAGGAATTGAAGATGAAAACCAAACAAGTTTGGACCGGTTTAAACTACTATTGAACCGGATCCTAAATTCATTTTTCTAGGTGGCTTAAAGAATTCAAATTTGAGATTTGAAGCCACCATTAGATAGAAAATGAATTTAGAAATTTTTAGATTTGAAAAATTCAGTCAAATGAGGGGTGAACCGGCCGGTTTAAGCTTTGAACTCGGTTTGGACTGGTCCGATTCAAAATAGTGTCGTCTTCTTTCTTTAGATGACAGCACTGTTCACTTGCCGAAAAATTGAAGTAGCGCCGACGAAATAGAAACATCTCTGTTCAATATGTTTTTGGCCATCAATGCCTATCATAAAGATGCCAAACGGATGATCGACGAGTCCTCGAGCTCCTTATATAAAGAGCCCCTCTCCATTCATCGTCTCCACACATGAAAAGCTCACTCTCTCTCAGTTGCTTAGTTTTCCGGTGAAGCTCAAACCAGAGCTCTGATATAGGGTTATTTCTGAGCCAAAGAAGGTGAGGTCAGGTTCATTAGAACTGGGAAGAAGTCAGCTACACGGTGGTGACATCGGTTCGTTCCGAGAAGCGTCGGCGTGATCGAACAGTCAAGTAGCTCCGACGGACCAAAGCTGCCCTATTTTGGTTGAGTTGAAATCGGCCAATTCAAGCCCTCCTCAGGCCAAACCAAGCCCTCCCAACACTTCCTCAGCCCTCCCACAGCTGAATTAGGATGGAAAGGTAAGCCAATTTGGCTCCACTCTACAATTTTCGATCGGTGTTAGAGACAGAGTCGAACGAATTTCTATGATGAAATTCTAATCCAATTCGACATCAATTGATATCTTTCTTGATCCTAGGAAGAACATCAGGAGGAGAACTACCTGCTCTGATAGAAAGCTCGGACCGCCATGCCATCACCGGTGAGTAATCGAAACTTTCTCTCTCTACAATTCATTTTTCGGCGAAGCTTCGTTTGAGCTTTTTCCGACATTAAAACTTGTGATTCAAATTGCTAAAGAATCGTATGAACATGTAGAAACTCAATTTCAACAATTGGAAACATTTGATCGATCAATTTGATAAAATCAAATTCGGTTGTGTTAAGAAGTTGGAATTGGGAGAAAATTGGGGATTTTCAAAAATTTGAAGGATCGAAATGCAATTTCCTAAAATTGAGGGTCAATTGGGAATGATAAAAAAGTTAGGGGGCCAATTGAGGAATTTGAGAATTTTTGGGGTAAAATTTACCATTTTTTTAAAGAAAGGGCAAAATGGTAATTTTGGAAAAGTTTGGGGACCAAATTGGAAATTTGGGAAATTTAAACCCCTTTTTGTGAAATTGAATAAATTGAGATCCAAGGGGGATTTTAAAAGTTTTGGGACTCAATTTGAGGACCTAATTGCAAATAACTTTAGGGACCTAATTGCAAATAAATAAAATTTTGGTTTTTCTCATTCATTTGGAATGAATGAAGGCTACTGGGCCGAGAGATAATGAACCGAGATGTTTATATCGTGTAGGAACACGAAGCACCGGGAACACCAGCAAGGACAACCTCGCATGAATACAAGTGACCAATCTAGTGGAATTCACTACATTGACGAGTGAGTGAGATTTTATTTCATACCCAGTTGGGGATGATAAGTACCTCGAAATAAAAATCCACTACCAAGTGGTATTTTAAACATCACAACTTAGAGGATTGATGTGAAAATCATGCGAAAAAACTACTTACCGGTTGTAAGTAGATCACACCCGGTTGGTATGATAAAACTTTCTCGAAGGAAGTTGAAAACCCGTTCATTGGTTATGAGCGGAAATGTCCTTATACCTGGTTGGTATAATGGACAGTTGAAAATATATTTTTGTCAAAAGTGCTCTCCCCTAACTGTGTGCCAATGCTTAAACGATTTGGGAGACGTTCTTGATGGGAGCTCAAATAGCTCTTATAGGCTATGGGCCTTGATTTTGGAACTTGGGGGCTATTATGCCCGGTTTTGAAAATCTTGTACAAGTGGGCACGAGCAGGAGCTCGTAAACAAACATGAGATATGTGCCATAAAACTTAATAAATGAATTGTTTGGCCATGCTACCAAGACATGACCGACATATTCAGTCAACTAGTGGTAGTGCAACATGAAAGGTCTCTGGACCAGTCAAGACAAATAGTTGTAGGTTGAGTTGAGGGTCGGGGCTGTTGGACCAGTGGCACAACATATTATATGGCATGATAAGAAAATACTGTTTGTGCATGCACTATGATTACAAGATCATCAAGATGCCCATGAGGGGTAGTGATGCATCCTAAGGGCCCTGGACAACCCGATGAGTATAAGGGCAGTTAGTTGTACTAGGTGACCGTGCGAAATTTGGAGTAGCACCAAGCGCATGACACCGGGGTGGGGATAGGATGAGGTCTCTGTCCTCATACGGACATGAAGAATTGATTTCGGGATTGAGGGTCGGATATCGCGTACATCTACTAATTGTCAGGGTAGAACTAGACGTGCTTCTATCTAGGTGGCTGGTAAAGTTGCCCCGACGCCACAAGTGGGTTTCGTGGACGTGCTGGCTCGCGAATGTGTGTTTGACCCTCATGATGAAGGTTGTGTGTTGGTTGATGACACACTGTGATTAAATAAGGAAATGGTGATAAAACCTGAGATTTTAAATGAAAGGATTTTTGAAAGAAAGGAGTTTGGCACACTCCAATACAATTTTTTTCCTCAAAGTGAATGTTTGAAAACCCATTCATTGAGTAGTCGTACTCACCCCCTCCTTTCTATCCCTTTTTTAGGAAAAGAAAAAATGATTAAGAATAATGTCGAGCCTTACCCTCTGTCAGGTATACTTAAATTTTCCTTAAGCTTGTATTTTATTTGATATATATCTTTCCAGGGAACAAGGTCGAAATTACGCCTGGCTCATTTCGAGTTAAAGTCGGAGGAAACTCCTCTTGAACCGAGAGAGCGACGGGTTGTTCATGGGGATCCAACCAAACCGGGTTGGGGCATGATAACTAGAGTGGTATCAGAGCCAAGTTCCCTTAAAAAATTATCAATATTATGCCCTGATATTAACCCAACTCTAAACTATTATGTGGGAAGGAAAGTCCCTAGGAAATTCACAGAAAAATCCAGTCCTTCCCCTATAATCGTGAAAAAGACATCCAACCCAAGGGAGGAAGCTGTTCAAAGGTTTCTAAAGGGTAAAAAGTGGGTGCCCAAGGACATGGTAGAAGACTACAGGAAACTAGTTGGAGCCCTATTAGAACTAGAAGGTATCATATACCCTTCTCTCAGATAAGAAGAACCAGCAACACCTCCTAGAAGTCCATCCCCTCCTCCTCCAATGCCACAACAACCGAAGATGAATCACACCAAGAAGGAGGCTTGGGATAACTATTGGGATGCATATGCCACCTTCAAGAAGGTCCACCAAGTACCTCCACCCACTCAACCTAACTTCAACAGTCTCAATGTGTAAAGTGGACTTATGAGTGTGGGGAGGAATTACTAAGGTGGTACGGATTGGAGGCCATACATGGAATTCATCCTATTAAAGAGCATGAAAAGACCCCAATCAGTTCCTCAGAGCCTTCTGATCAAGAGTCCCATAATCGTTTTAGGGTTAACTCTAGCTCTACGACCCCAAGGGATTAGAGGGTAGAGAATTCATGTAATAAGCCAAATTTTGGCAAGAAACTATTTCCTAAATAAATGAAAGTGAAATTTATTAAAACTATAAGTTTCCTTGAGAAAAATTAAGTGTAAGATAATAGGAGTTTAAATAAAAAGGGAACCCCCTTAAGGAAGAATGGGTTATGGGTAGTTAAACTCAACCCTTAAGACTTACCTTAGAAACATGATAAATTCATCTGATGGAGATCCTAAGAAAAGGAAAAGAGTTGGAGAAGCAACCATCCAAGAGTACATGACTTTTGAGAGACAAGAAGTTCTGAGAATTGAAGATACAAGAAGAAGTATAACACCCCAAAAAGGAACCACAAGAATAGAAGCGGATTCATAAGGAAAAGAAATGAAGTATAGAGTCCACCACGGAAAGATGGAGAGAAAGTACAACAACAGAAAGCTCCAGGTGTAACAAACTAAAGAACTATGATACAAATTCCTTAGAAATTTCAAAGGATAAGAGACACGTGGAAGGTAAAGTATGAGTCAAAGAAGGAAGAAAAACAAGAAGTAGATGAATTGTACCAGGTCATTAAGTTTAGGAGGAAGTTTCCAAAGGATAGGGTGATCAAACACTAGAAAATACAAATGGTTAGGTGAAAGTATAGGGAGGTTGGGCATGATCTACTACAAGAGGGCTGGGAAAACTCAAAATAGGAACTTCAAAAGAATCCTATATAAGGAAATAGCATATTTGGACCAAATTATTTGGAGGAGTAAACGCAATCTAACCAAAGATGGGGAATAGTGGAAAAATACACCCCAACCAAGACAAAAAGAGAAATACTGGGGATATAAAGGTACAAAAGGTTTGGACACGATGAGGAGTAGAGACCTACCTCAAGGGAATAGGCGAACATTGAAGCGAGTGGAGATGAGGCAAGATCAACAGAAGGTACTCCTGGATCCAAAGAGTAAGAATAAGTTGGTGAAAATATCAGCAAAATATACTCTAGAAATTTAAGGATTTCAATGGTAGATCTAGAAGGAAATACAGAGGGAAAAGAGAATGAAAAGCTCATCAGAGAAAGAAATCTTGGAAAGACATTGGCATACCAGGGAAAGAAAGTGAAATAAATGGAATAAGCAAGAGGATAATTCCTCAAGAACAAGATAATGGGAAGGAAAGAATCATGTACAAAGAGAGAAAAAATTACTTGACTCATGACTGAGAATTTGCTACAATAGTGTTGCCCTAAACATATGGCGACACTACCTTTATGGGGTTAAATACAGGATGTACACATATCACAAGAGCCCTAAGTACTTTCTAACTCAGAAGGAGTTAAATCACCATCAGAGGAGATGGATGAAATTGGTGAAGGATTATGATCTTGAAATAGAATATCACCTTGGAAAGGTTAATGTGGTAGCAGATGCCTTAAGTCGCAAGTATCAAATTGAGGCGACACAAGTAAGGACAAGTTACCTACCCATTTTATAACAATTGGGAAGGATGGAGGTGGATTTAAGGATAGACAAGTAGGAAAAATGCTTGGTGGGGAATGCGGCGGTAAGTCCTAGTCTAACCGAGCATATTAAGAACTCAACAAAGAATCGATAAAGAATTCCAGCCTTATTTGGATATGGTAAACAAAGAAAGTAAACTAAACTACGACATACGAGGTGATGGAGTACTAACCTATAAGGGTAGGGTATGTATGCCTCAAGATAAGGAGATGAAAAGATTAATTATAGAAGAGGCACATGATTTGATGCATGCTATGCATCCGGGCAGTACTAAGATGTATCGCACCCTCAAACAGGGATATTGATGGAAGGGTATGAAGAGGGACATTGCGGAATATGTAGCCCGATGTTTGTAAAAAGGCAGAACATCAGAAACCGTCAGGACTACTATAACCCTTACCATTTTCGAAGTGGAAATGGGAGCACATCACCATGGACTTCGTTGGACTTACTGGTGACCAAAAGGGGTCGAGATGCAATTTGGGTAATAGTGGATAGATTGACCAAATCAGCACATTTCCTTTCTATAAAAGTGATGAACACGGTAGAACAGCTGGTCGTCCTATACATGAAGGAAATCATAAGACTCCATGATGTCCCAGTGAGTATAGTATCGAATAAAAATTCGAGATTTACCTCCAGGTTTTGGCCAAGTTTACAAAATGCCATGGGGACTAAACTTCATATGAGCATGGTATTTCACCCACACATAGATGGTCAGTCGGAGGGAACCATCCAAACCTTAGAAGACATGCTGAGAGCGTGCGTACTTACCATAAATAAAAAATGGGAGGAATACTTGTGTTTGATGGAATTCGCTTACAACAATAGTTATCAGGCCAGTATTCAGATGGCTTCCTATGAGGCCCTTTATGGACGACCATACCATACCCCTCTATTTTGGGAAGAAGTGGGAGAAAGGAAAATAGAAAGTGCAGAATCCATTGAGGATGCCACCGAGAAGATAAAATTAATAAGGAGTTGTCTTAAGACCGCTCAGGACAGGCAAAATAGTTATGCAGAAAATCAAAGGAAAGACTTGGAGTTCGAGGTAGGAGATCAAGTGTTCCTCAAAGTGTTCCCCTAGAGGGGAATACTTAGGTTCCAGCAAAGAGGAAGGTTGAAACCAGGATATATCGGTCCATATCCCATCATTCAAAGGATAGGATCGGTAGCCTATAAATTGGAACTACCTCCTGACCTAACGAGAATACATGTTGTATTCCACATCTCAATACTTCAAAAATATCAGCCTGATCCTAGTCATGTATTGGATCAACCTCCAATAGAACTAGAAGAGAACCTAACCTATCAGACAGAGCCGGTACGAATCATTGATTAGAGAGACAAGAATTCGAGGAACAAGAAAATTTCCTATGGTCAAGGTATTGTGGTAGAACGGACCCGTGCAGGAAGAGACATGAGAAACTGAGTGTATGATGAGGAATAGTTACCCTCAATTATTTAACATGTAACTATTTTGGGGACAAAACCCCTAAAGGGGGGGAGGAGGAGAGTTGTAAACCCCATCATTTGATAATGAGGAAACTAGGAAAGAATCAGTCAATTTCATATTTTAAAACTGAATCAATCTACAAGCTCAATTATTAGGAAACGGACAAATGAAGAATTTAAAACTCCCATGTGACTCAAAATGGTTCATAAACTTTGGAAAAGAACCTTAGGATGAAATGGGGAAGAAAATTCGGATCGGTTCAAGTGAACCGGGTCCGAATCGGATAGAACCGGTTTATGAACCGAATTCACTTATGAACCGGAATCGATAAAGAGAGGGTAGTCAAGGAAATTTATGGATCAAAAGTGACCCAAAGAGTCCTAAAAGTCATGGAAATGGACTTGAGAAGGAATTGAAGATCAAAACCAAACCAGTTTAGGTGAACCGGATCCAAACCAGTTTGAACTACTACTTAACTGAATCTTAAATTAATTTTTCTAGGTGGCTTAAAGAATTCAAATTTGTGATTTGAAGCCACCATTAGATAGAAAATGAATTTAGATGAATTTATAAATTTTTAGATTTGAAAAATTCGGTCAAATGAGGGGTGAACCGGCTAGTTTAAGCTTTGAAACCAGTTCAGACCAGTCCGGTCTGGTTCAAAACAATGTCGTTTTCTTCCTTAAGATGATAGTACTATTCACTCGCTGGAAAATTGAAGCAGCGCCGATGAAGAAGAAATATCTTAGTTCAATACATTTCTGGCCATCAATGCCTCTCATAAAGATGCTAAACGAATGACTGACGAGTCCCCGAGCTCCCTATATAAAGAGCCCCTCTCCATTCATCCTCTCTACACTTGAAAAGCTCACTCTCTCTCAGTTGCTTAGTTTTCTGGTGAATCTCGAACCAAAGCTCTGATATAGGGTTATTTTTTAGCCAAAAAAGGTGAGGTCAGGTTCATTAGAACTAAGGATAAGTCAGCTACACAGTGGTGACATCCGTTCATTCCGAGAGTCGCTGGAGAAGGGTCGGCGTGATCGAACAGTGAAGCAGCTCTGGCGCACCAAAGCTGCCCTATTTTGGCTGAGTTGAAATTGACCAATTCGAGCCCTCCTCAAGCCAAACCAAGCCCTCCCAAATTGGAAATTTGGAAAATTTAAATCCCTTTTTGTGAAATTGAATAAATTGAGGTCCCAATGGGAATTTTAAAAGTTTTGGGACTCAATTTGAGGAAAAACCAGTATTTGGGACTTAAAGTTAAAGAAAAATAACTTTTGGGGACCTAATTACAAATAATTAAAAGTTTGGTTTTTCTCATTCATTTGGAATGAATGAAGGCTACTGGGCCGAGAGATAATGAACCAAGATGTTCATATCGTGTAGGAACACGAAGCACCGGGAACACCAACAAGGACAAGCTCGCGTGAATACAATTGACTAGTCTAGTGGAATTCACTACATTGACGAGTGAGTGGGATTTTATTTCATACCCGGTTGGGGATGATAAGTACCTCGAAATGAAAACCCAGTACCAAGTGGTATTTTAAACATCACAACTTAGAGGAGTGATGTGAAAATCATGCGGAAAAACTACTTACCAGTTTTAAGTAGATCATACTCGGTTGGTATGATGAAACTTCATCGAAGGAAGTTGAAAACCCGTTCATTAGTTATGAGCGGAGATGTCCTTATATCTGGTTGGTATAATGGACAGTTGAAAATATATTTTTGTCAGAAGTGCTCTCCCCTGACTATATGCCAATGCTTAAACGATTTGGGAGACCTTCTTGACGGGACCATGAATAGCTCTTATAAGTCGGGGGCCTTGGTTTTCGAACTTGGGGGCTATTATGCTCGGTTTTGAAAATCTTGAACAAGTGGGCCATAGGCCAGTGGGCACGAGCAGGTGCTCATAAACAAACATGAGATATGTGCCATAAAACTTAATAAATAAATTGTTTGGCCATGGTACCAAGACAGGACCGACATATTCAATCAACTAGTGGCAGTGCGACATGACAGGTCTCCGAACAAGTCAAGACAAACAGCTGCAGGTTGAGTTGAGGGTCGGGGCCGTTGGACCAGTGGTACCACAGATTTTATGGCATGATAAGAAAATACTTTTTATGCATGCACTATGATTACGTGATCATCAAGACGCCCATGAGGGGTAGTGATGCATCCTAAGGGCCTTGGATGACCCGGTGAGTATAAGGGCAGTTAGTCGTACTAGGTGACCGTGCAAAATTTGGAGTAGCACCAAGCATATGAGACCGGGGTGGGGACGAGATGAGGTCTCTATCCTCATACGAACATGGAGAATTGATTTCTGGATTGAGGGTCGGATGTCGCGTACATCTACTCATTCTTAGGGTAGAAGTGGACGTGCTTCTATCTAGGTGGCCAGTAAAGTCGCTCCGACGCCACAAGTGAGTTCAGTGGACATGCTAGCCGACAAATGTGTGTTTGACCTTCATGATGAAGGTTGTGTGTTGGTTGATGACACACCATGATTAAATAAGGAAATGGTGATAAAACCCAAGATTTTAAATGAAAGGATTTTTGAAAGAAAGGAGTCTGGCACACTCCAATACAATTCTTTCCCTCAAAGTGAATTTTTGAAAACCCATTCACTGAATAGTCATACTCACCCCCTCCTTTCTATCCCTTTTTCAAGAAAAGGAAAAATGACTAAGAATAATACCGAGCCTTACCCTCTGTCAAGTATGTTTAAATTTTCCTTAAGTTTGCATTTTATTGGACATGTCTTTCTAGGGAACAAGGTCAAAATTACGCCTGGCTCATCTCGAGTTAAAGTCGGAGGAAACCCCTCTTGAACAGAGAGAGTGGCGGGTTGTTCATAGGGATCCAACCAAATTGGGTTGGGGCGTGACACTTTCCTTAGTAAGTCATGCACATCCATGCAAGATACCAAGTGTATTCCGGCTCTTCCCATATCCCCTTCAAATACAGCCTCCTCCTTTTCAGGAGCGCAGAAGGTTATCCTCTTCTTTTCGCAGTCTACTTGGGCTTGATGTGTGCTCATCGAGTCCATTCCCAGGATGAACTCTACTTCTCTTAGTGGAAGGGGAATCAAGTCGACCTCTAAGGTGATTCTTCCTATCTGCACTTCGCATGCCTTAAGGTACTCGTGCCACTCCAGTGTCTCTCCTAGTGGTGTAAGGATGTTGAGGGGTGGTATGAAAGGAGAGAGTTCCTTAGGGAAGCCTAAAACTAGGGTTTCCTTGATAAAAGATCGCTCTACCCCTAAGTCTAAGAAGGCGTACCTTTATTTTCCAAATAATTGTACGAAACGTGAAGGAGAGTTAATAGAAATTTTGAGGGAACACATTTTATTAAATTGAAAAGTGTACTACAATACTCCAGCTATAGACTCGATTTATAGAGGAGGTTGGGACGTACCGGCCACTACACTGGGGTCCTTCCGGGCTTCCTCATGGGTCAAGTTGTAGACCCGGGCCGAATCTCTGGTGGGTGCTTCCCTTCCCACATTGGGTGCCCTATGGATTCTTAGTGGCGGTAGTGGAGCATTCCACGGGGCATTGTCTCATGGCGTTGGACAATTCCTTATGTAATGCCTAGGCTACCCGCACCCATAGCATATTGTACATGCCCCTTCATGGTTTCTCCAGCACCGGGGGTAGTAGGGGCTTCTCCTTAGAGGGGATGTGTTCACCTCCCTATGGGCTTGGTAGCCCTCTTCCCTTTGTGGCAACCTTGGCTGGTTCCCCCATTGTGGCCTGCCTTGTTCTCTTGGGCCTTCTCTCCTGCTGTTCCCCCCTTCTTCCCTCCGTCCGCTTTGCTCGACCCTACGGCATCTTGTCTGGACCAGCTGCTCACATTCGTGTGCCATGCTGACGATGGCTCCCAAATTGGTGGGGCATCCCAAAACCCCCATTCAGTCTTTTATGTCCATATTGAGACCGTCAATGAACTTCTGGTAGATGTCTGTCGGTCCTGCCAAATCGGGGGGGAAGGGTCTCAACTCATTAAATTTGGTCTCATACTCCGAGTTCGTGCTTTCTCCTTGGTGGAGCTGAAATAATTCCACCTTCTTCTCGTTGATTAGGTAAGGAGCCAGGTACTCTTATGTGTACCTTCCTCCAAACTCATCCCAAATGGGTGTGATCGGAAAGAGGCTTCTCACATTATTCCACCATCGTTTCGTGTTGGACTCCAAAGAGAACTCTATTAGCGTTTCCATCTCTTCCGAGGGTGTCCTAATGATCCCCATGAACTTCTTGAGGCTCGCTACCTAGTCCATGGCGGCCCCAACATCTTTCTCCCTGTGGAAGGGCTTGCACCTCAGTTGTTGGAGCGTCTTTAGGTACTTGGGGATATTGAAGAGGGGTAGGACAAGTGCGGAAGAGGGCTGGGACTAGACCTCCACGGGTTGGGTTTGGGACTCATAATTTAGGTGGGGCTTGTTGCTGAGCTGGGGTTCCTCGAACACCTTTGTAAACTCCTCATATAGCCTTTGGTGTTCAAAGCTAAGACCTTGCGAGGTTGGCTGTGCCCCCGAGAATTCTACCTCTTGAAAAGGGTTTCTAGCAGAATCGGTAATGTCGCCCTTATTCTCTTGGCTCCTCACTTCGGTGCCATAGGTGGGTTAAATATTTTTTATTAGTATTTAGGTTATAAAGTCTTAATAATGTATCTGGAAAACATAGGCTCTAATACCACCAAAGTTGTCACGCCCCGACCTTGTTTGGTCAGGGTCCTATGATCAACCCGCCACTCACCCGAACCTCAAAAAAGTACTCTTCAAGAGGTCACGAAAGTCAGACATAATATCTATCATATTTTCCCTAGACAACATTAAACAAAACTGGAATTTAAACTTTTTATACATGGTGCGGGTCCTGGAGAGGGAGAGGTTGGCGTAGTCACGTTCCTTCATGAAAATATTTAGAGGGAGGGGTGAGTTCGACAACTCAATGAGTGGGAGAGATCTTTTAAGGAATGTTCAATTAAGAACTTTCAAGATTATTTATATTTCACAAGTAACTCTGTAAAACCCGCCCTTTTGAACTAAGGAAAACCAGGAAAAGAACCGGTCAAACCAAGTGAGGATTCAGAACCGGTTCATAATCTTGATTATTTCTGAACGGCAAGTTGGGAATTTACAAATCTTGGGTGATCCAAATGGTTCATTAAACCTTGGAAAAGAAACTTAAGATAAATTAGAAAACAAAAACCAAAATGGTTTAGGTGAACTAGATTCCATAAGAACTTTAAAGTTAAGCAAGCTTACCTGAGAGTAGTGTGACGATGGGTGACCTCCTGGGAAGTATGAATTTTTTTGTAACCCGAAATTTCGGTAAAAAATTTGTATGTACGCCTTATCATAAATAACCATAAATTAATATATATATATATATTTATTTATTTATTTATTATAATTAATACCAATAATTTAATAACTAAATTAAATTATTGGAATTAATACCGAAATTTAATTTATTAGAATTAATACCGAAATTAAATTATTGGAATTAATACCAATAATTTATGGCAATATTAATACTAGTAATAAATATTGCCCATTTAATACACGGGTTTTACGCCTATATAAAGAGGTCATCCCCATTTCATTCTCCTCACACCTGAACATTTCTCTCTCTCTACTACTCCATTTCCCGGTAAAGCTCGAACCAAAGCTTCGACTTGAATAAAGGTTGGGCTCTTTAGAACCAAGGAGAAGACAGCTATCTGATAGCAAACTCCAATCAATCCGAGAATCGTTGGAGAAGCGTTGACATGATGGAATAGTGAAGCAACTCCGACGGACCAAAGCTGCCCTATTTCGGCCAAGCTGAAATTGGCCATTTCAAGCCCTCCTTAGGCCAAACCAAAACCTCCCAACACTTCATGAGCCTTTTCACGGCCGAATTAGGACCAAAAGGTAAGCCAATTCGACTCCCCTTTACAATTTTCGATCGGTGCTAGAGAGAGAATCGACCGAATTTCAATGACAAAATTCTAATCTAATTCCGTATCAATTGATGCAATTCTTGATTCTAGGATGAACCTCAGGATGAGAGCTATCTGCCTAGATCGAAAGCTCAAACCGACGTGCCTTCACCGGTGAGTAATCGAAGCTTTCTCTCTCTAGAGTTCATTTTCCGGTGAAACTTCGTTTGAGCTCGTCCCAGCATTAAAACTTGCGATTCACATTTCTGAAGAATCGTATGAACATGTAGAAACTCAATTTCAATTTCAACTTCAATTTCAACAATTGGAAACGTTTGGTGGGTCAATTTGATGAAATCAAATTCGGCTGTGTTAAGAAGTTGGAATTGGGGGAAAATTGGGAATTTTTTAAATTCAAAGGACCAAAATGAAATTTTATGAAATTGAGGGTCAATTGGGCATGAAAATAATGTTGGAGGACCAATTGAGGAATTTTGAAATTTTTGGGGCAAAATTTACCATTTTTGTAAAGGAAGTGCAAAATGGTAATTTTGGAAAAGTTGGGGGACCAAATTGGAAATTTAGGAAATTAAACCCCTTTTTGTGAAATGGAATAAATTGAGGTCCTATGATAAATTTTAAAAGTTTCGGGACTCAATTTGAGGAAAAACTGGCATTTAGGACTTAAAGTTAAAGAGAAATAACTTTAGGGACCTAATTGCAAATAAATGAAAGTTTAACTTTCTCATTCATTTGGAATGAATGAAGGCGATTAGGCCGAAGGATAATGAACCAAGATATTCATATCGTGTAGGAACACGAAGTACTGGGAATGCTAGCAAGGACAAGCTCGCGTGAATACCAAGAACCGGTCTAGTGGAATTCACGATATTAACGGGTGAGTGGGTTTACTAACATCATACCTGATTGGGATGATGAGCACAACTTAAAATTAAAAACCACTTACCGGTTGTGAGTGAAAATTTTATATCATACCCGGTTGGGCAATGATAAGTACCTCGGTATGAAAACCCACTATTAAGTGGTATTTTAAACATCACTACTTAGAGGAAGTGATGTGAAAATCATGCGGAAAAACTACTTACCGGTTGTAAGTAGATCATACTCGGTTGGTATGTTGAGACTTCCTCGAAGGAAGTTGAAAACCCATTCATCGGTTATGAATGGAGGTGTCCTTATACCGGGTGGTATAATGGATAGAGAAAACATATATTTTGTCGGAAGTGCTCTCCCCTGACTGTGTGCCAATGCTTAAACAATTTAGGAGACCTTCTCGACGGGAGCTCGAATAGCTCTGATAGGTCGGGGGCCTCGATTTTGGAACTTGGGGGCTAAATGCCCGATTTTGAAAATCTCGTACAGTGGGCCCAAGGCTAGTTGGCACGAGTAGAAGCTCGTAAACGAACATGATATATGTGCCATAAAACTTAATATGTGAATTTTTTGGCCATGGTACCAAGATAGGACCGACATGCTCAGTCAACTAGCGGCAGTGCAACATGACAGGTCAACGAACCAGTCAAGACAAACCACTGCGGGTTGAGTTGAGAGTTAGGGCCGTTGGACCAGTGGCACCACAGATTATATGGCAATATAAGAAAACATTGTTTGTGCATGCACTGTGAGTACGGGATCATCAAGACGCCCATGAGGGGTAGTGATGCGTCCTAAGGGCACTGGACGACATGGTGGCTATAAGGGCAGTTCGTCGTTCCAGGTGTCTATGCGAAATCTAGAGTAGCACCAAGCGCATGAGACCGGGGTGGGGACAGGATGAGGTTTCTGTCCTCATACGGACACGAAGAAGTGATTTCAGGATTGTGGGTCAAATGTCACGTACATCCACTCATTCCCATGGTAGAAGTGGTTGTACTTCTATCCGAGTGGCAGGAAAAGTCGCTCCGAAGCCACTAGCAGATTCAGTAATCATACTGACTTGCGAATGTGTGTAACCTTCATGATGAAGGATGTGTGTTGGGTGATGACATACTGGTAACTAAGAAATAATGAAAAAACCTAAATTTTTAAATGAAGGGATTTTTTTGAAAAGAAAGGAGTCTGGCACACTCCATATAAATATTTTTCTTAAAAGTTAAAAGTAGACCTTTGAAAACCCATTCACTGAGTAGTCGTACTCACCCCCTCCCTTATATCCCTTTCAGGAAATCCCGGAAAGCCTACCTTGAAAGACCATCAACTAAGATGCCTATAAGACAGGTATGTAAAGTTTAAAATTTCATGCAGTTTTGATTATGCTATTCCAGGAAATGATGCAGGTTTAAAGGACGCCTTACTCTTTACGGATTATAATAAGGGGAAACCCTTTAATAAACCAGGAGAGTGGCGGGTTGTTCACGGGGATCCTACCAAACCGGGTCGGGGCGTGATAAGCTCCTTCTCAAATTTTTCACACAATCAATCGCCCTCCTATCATAGGAGGGATCACACGTTCGCAGAATGGTCCCCGATTGCTCCACTTGTGGACCGGAGCACATTTACCGTCCAGCCTGATAGAGGTTATCTGCCTCTACCATAAATTTGAGTGGACATCAATATTCCAACCCTCAAACCCTGATCACTTCATGATGTCCACTTGATGGGACAAGACCTCCTTTCCCCTAATGCCTTGGTCTTAGTGTGCAGGAAGCACTCGGAGCTTCTCGACCTACTGGATACCATACTACCCTTATGCACCATGAGTCATCCTGCAATCCTTGGGATCCATCAATACCTTGTACCAAGTGTCCTAATGGCTCGAATCTCACAGTGTATGCACAATCAAGAGTCTTTTTAAGTTATAGCCATTATCTTTAGCCCTCCAGCCCAACGATCTTTGGTTTGGCTTCGGCCTAGGCATGCTAGCCTAACATGTTCAACGACTTGGCCTCAACTTAGCAGTGGTTTGGCCTAACAAGCCCAACATCTCAAACTTGGCTCGGCAGCTATCACACACAATTTCCCATTAATTGGATCTTTTAGCATTACTCCTCACATGCTGGTTCAAAACGGGTCCTTACCCGTGTCCATCGGCCTTGGGCCCACTTGCATACCAAGCCAAAGCCTCAGAATTAGCTCCCAAATATTTTAAGCGAAGTCACCTAGTCAAGCGAGGCTAATTTCGAGAAAATCATTTTCAAAATGAACCGCTATTCCAACCGAAATGGACATTATAGAATTGCCACTCATCCTATGATCTCGATGGGGTTGTCCTCATAGAGTATGGTTGTGTGGCGTGCTTTCGGGAGTTGGCGCTCATGTAGTATGCTCTTACATGGCACGAATATCCATATCATGATGCTTTGACTAAGAGGCCACATCTTTTTGGGTGTTTGCTCATAAGCTCTCCCATTATGCCAAAATTGCATTTAGATCCCTAAAGTTTGTACTTTTACCTTTAGGTCCTTATCTGCCCCTTAGTTTCAATTAAGCCCCTAGGATTCCCAATTATCCTCCTTGGGTCCTTAGTTTTATCAAAAACATTGGCCCTTAATTTTTCCAAAATTGCCATTTAGTCCCTAATTTCCTCAAAATTGCAATTTGACCCCAAACTTCTCAAAAATTGCTAATTGGTCCTCCATTTTGCCCAAATTGCCCAATTGGCCCTCAATTGGGAGTGAATTTAATGAAAATGTCCTCAATTTCATCAATTTTTTATTTGGCCCCCAATTTTCACAAAATCCCTTAAGATAAGGACATGTATGTAAGTTTTAACATATTCAGTTTTGTATAATATTGTTCTAGGAAAATCAGGTAAAAAAGATGCCTAACTCCTCGTAGTTTAGAAGTGAAATCCTTCATAGACCAAAGGGAGTGGCGGGTTGCTCACGTGGATCTGACCAAACTGGGTTGGGGCATGCCATCCTTTGATGCCATGCTCTCCAGCTTACCATTACTTTTGAAAACTTGCGGTACATCTTTTGTACTCTATCCTCATTCCCACTCATATCCTACTGCAAGCCTATTTCTTTAGGGAGGGTTCAAATCCTCCTTGTTTCAAAATGGACTGGACTGATCATAATCGTGTTCAATGCCTAAATCGATCGTTCAGCTCGATTCAATAGAGTTTTTCAAAATTAAAAATTTCTAAATTCATTCCCTATTCAATGGTGGCTTCAATTCGTAATTTTGAATATTTTAAGCCACCTAGAAAAATAAATTTATTATCTGGTTCAATGATGATTCAAACTGGTCCAAATCGGTTCAATCCAGTTCACTTGAACTGGTCTGGTTTTCTTTTCCAAATTGTCCCAAAGTCCCTTTCCATGGTTTTAAAGACTTTTTGGGTTACTCAGGATGTGTAAATTTCCCAATTTTCCATTTCTCTAACGGTTGGGGTTTGTGAACCGGTTTGATTTTCTCATTCAAGTTGACCAGTTCTTTCCCCGATTTCCTTACCTTTAAAGGACGAGGTTTACAACTCTCCCCTCCTTTTAGAAGTTTTGTCCATAAAACTTAATCCACATCCTTTGCACAGGAAATAATTTCCCTTAATGTAAATTTGAAGTTTATTGTCATACAACCATTTCGGTTATTTTCACTTAGCCTCTTTGTAACGCACACTTTAAGAATTTTCTTTTCCTTTCCATTGCTTACTCATTCCATAGAGCTTATCCTTGCTAAGCATACCTTACTTGAGAGTTCAAGGGTATATACTTAGATTCACATATTTCTTTGCTTAAAGAAAAATTCTTTCCCTTGAGGTACTTTACTCAGGATTTCAGGATTGGGAGTTCTAAGATGCCCCGACCCAGTTTGATCGGAGTCCTATGATCAACCCGCCACTCGCTCGGACCTCAAAGAGGGACTCCTTCAAGAGGTCATGGAGAGTCAGGCGTAATACATGTTATGTTTTCCCTAGAAAGCATTAAGCAAAACTGGAATTTAAATTTTTATACCTAGTGAGAGTCCTGGGAAGGGAGAGGTTGGCGTAGTCATGTTCCTTCCTGAAAATGTTTAGAGGGAGGGGGTGAGTTCGAAAACTCAATGAGTCAAAGAGATCTTTTAAGGAATGTTCAATTAAGCACTTTCAAGATTTTTTATATTTCAGAAGTAGCTCCTTCTCAAATTTTGCACACAATCAACCGCCCTCCTATCATAGGAGGGATCAAACATTCACAGAATGGTCCCTGACCGTTTTACTTGTGGATCGGAGTGTCTTTACCATCCACCCTGATAGAGGTTAACTGCCTCTACCCTGAGTTTGAGTGGACATCAATAGTCCGACCATCAAACCCTGATCACTTCATGCTGTTCGCATTGTGGGATGAGACATCCTTTCCCCTACTACCTCTGTCTTAGTGCATAGGAAGCTCCCCGAGCTTCTCGACCTACTAGACACCATACCGCCCTTATGCACCCTGGGTTGTCTAGTAGTCCTTAGGATCCATCACTACCTCGTACCAGGTGTCCTGATGGCCCGAATCTTATAGTGCATGCACAATCAAGAGTCTTTTTAAGTTATAGCCATTATCTTTGGCCCACCAGCACAATAGTATATTGGCTTGGCTTCGACCAACGCGTGTTGTCCCAATAGGTTCGACAACCTAGCTTCAACTTAGCAGCAGTTTGGCCCAACAAGCCCAACATTTCAAACTTGGCTCGGCGGGTATCACACACAATTTCCCATTAATTGGATCTTTTAGCATTACTCATCACATGTTGGTTCAAGACGGGTCCATACCTATGTCCATCGACCTTGGGCCTACTTGCATTATAATCCTCGCCCTTTGGAGTTAAGGAAAACTGGGAAAAGAACCGGTCAAACCGAGTGAGAAACACCAAACCGGTTCACAAACCGATCATTAGAGAACAGGCAATTTGGGAAATTTACAACTTCTGAGTGACCCAAAGGGTTTAGAAAACCTTGGAAAAGAACCTTAGGACAAATTGGAAGAGAAAAACTAGTCCAGTTTAGATTAACCAAATCCACTGGATTAAACCGGTTTATGAACCGAGTCGATTCATGAACTAGAACCAAAATAGAAAGGGCAAACCTAGAAATTTATGAATACTGAGTAAACTAAAGAGTCACAAAATTCAAGAAAATGGACTTTAGGATGAATTGGAGATGAAAACCAAACCAATTCAGGTGAACCGAATTCGAACTGGATTGAACCGGTTTGAACCACTATTGAACTGGATGCTAAATTCATTTTTCTAAGTGGCTTAGAAAAATTCAAATTTAAGATTTGAGGCCACCATTAGATAGAAAATAAATTTAGATGAATTTATAAATTTTTAATTTTGAAAAACTCAATCGAATTGGGCCTGAACTGGTCGGTTTAAGCTTTGAACCCAGTTCAGAACAGTGTCGTCTTCTTCCTTCAGATGATAGCATTGTTCACTTGCCGAAAAATCTAGCAGTGCTGGCAAAGCTGAAAAGTCTCCGACCTAGGAGTTTCAGGTAATGAATGACTTTCATTAAGGTGATAATCGAACGGCCACGAAGTCTCGGAGCTTCCTATATAAAGAGCCCCTCCTCATTCATCCTCTCCACACCTGAAAACTCCATTCTCTCTCAACTACTCCAATTTCTAGCGAAGCTCAAACCAGAGCTCTGATATAAGGTCTTTTCTTAGCCAAAGAAGGTGTGGTTGGGTTCTTTGGATTCGGGGAGAAGTCAACCTCACTCTTGTAGTCTCCATTTTCTCTAAGGGTCGTAGGAGAAGCGTCAGCGTGATGGAACAGTGATGCAGCTCCAGCGGACCGAAGCTGCCCTATTTTGGCCGAGCTGAAATTGGCCAATTCAAGCCCTTCCAACACCTCCACAGTCCTCCTACTGGTGAATTAGAGCTAAAAGGTAAGCCAATTTGGCTTCCCTTTGTAAATTCCGATCGGTGCTAGAGAGAGAACTAGCAGAACTTCGATTACTAAATTCTCACTCAATTCTACATCAATTGATGGAATTCTTGATCATAGATTAACCCCAGAATAAGAGCTATCTGTCCAAATTGAAATCTTGGACCGTCGTGCCCACGACAGTAAGCTTTAGAAGCATTCTCTCTCTAAGTCCAGTTTTCCGGCAAAACTCCGTTTGAGCTCATCAAGGCATCAAATCGTGCTATTCAAAGTGCAATTGAATCGTATGAAGGTGTGGGAACTCCAATCTAACTTCAAATTCAATAATTAAACTCATTTGATCGGTCAATTTAATAAGATCAAATCCGGCTGAGTTAGAAGGTTGAAATTGGTGGAAATTTGGGGGAAATTTTGGGGAAATTTGGGGATTTCAAAAATTCAAGGGACTAAAGTGCAATTTTATAAAATTGAGGGCCAATTGGGCATGATAAATATGTTAGAGGACTAATTGGGCAAATTTTGGAATTTTTTGGGCAAAACTTACCATTTTTGTAAAGTAAGGGCAAAATGGTAATTTTGGAAAAAGTTGGGGACCAAATTGGAAATTTGGGAAACTTGAACCCCTTTTTGAGAATTTGAATAAATTGAGGTCCCAAGGTGAATTTTAAAAGTTTCATAACTCAATTTAAGGAAAAACCGACATTAGGGACTTAAAGTTAAAGAAAAATAACTTCAGGGACTTGATTGCAAATAAATGAAAAGTTTGGTTTTCTCATTCATTTGGGATGAATGAAGGCTATTAGGCCAAAGGACAATTAAAAATGATGTTCATATCGTGTAGGAACACAAAGAACCAGGAACATCAGCTAAGACAAGTTCGCGTAAAGGCAACAAGCCGGCTAAGAGGAAAATTCACTGCATTATCAGGTGAGTGGGATATTTAATATCATACCCAATTGGGATCATAAGCATCTTGAAAATGAGAACTCACTGCTAAGTGGTATTTTAAACATCACACCTGAAAGGAATGATGTGAAAATCACACGAAAAAACTACTTACTGTTTGTAAGTAAATGAGTTGTTTGGCCATGGTACCGAGACAGGATTAACATACTCGATCGACTAGCGGCAGTGCGACATGATAGGTCTTCAGACTACTCAAGACAAATAGCTGCAGGTCGAGTTAAGAGTCGGGGCCGTTAGACCAGTAGCACCATAGATTATATAACTTATGTGAAAAAAAGATTATTGTGCATGCACTATGTTACAGAACCTTCAAGACACCCAAGAGGGGTAGTGGTGCATCCTAGGTCTCTGGACAACCTAGTGGAAATAAGGGTAGTTAGTCATACTAGAAGTCTTGCAGTGCTCAACGTAGCTTCATTGCACATGAGACCAGGGTGGGGACAGGATGAGGTTTCTGTCCTCATACGGACACAGAGTTTTATTATGGGATTGAGGGTCGGATGTTACGAACATCCACTCATTCTCAAGGTAGAAGTGGACGTACTTCTATCTAGGTGGCAGGTAAAGTCGCTCTAACTCCACAAGTGGGTACAGTGGATGAGTTGGCCTACAATGTGTGTTCCTTCATGATGATGGGCATGTATTGGTTGATAAACACATCGTTATGATGAGAAATGGTTATAAAAATCAAGAATTTAGAATGAAATATTTTTAAAAGAAAAATAAGGAATCTGGTACACTACAAATTTAAACTATTTTTTTCTAAAAGTAAAACTCTAAACACCCATTCACTGAGTCGTTGAACTCACCCCCTCCCTTATATCCCTTTTAGGTAACCCAGGAAACCTTACCCCTCACCCCCCCCCCCCCCCCCCAAAGACCACCAGCTAACACACCTGTAAGGCATGTATGATAAGTTTCAAATTTTGTGCAGTTTTGTTTTATGTTATTCCAGGAAAGGTGCAAGTTTAAAGGACACCTTACTCCTCAAGTTTATAAAACAAGGGGCAACCCTTAGTAATCCGGGAAAATGGTGGGTTGATCACGAAGATCCGACCAAACCAGGTCGGGGCATGACATGCATACTGAGCCTAAGCCCCAGAATTAGCTCCCAAATATTTTAAGCAGAGTCACCCAATCAGGGGAGTCTAATTTCGAGAAAATCATTTTCAAAATGAATAGTCATTCTAACCGAAATGGACGTTATAGAATTCCCACTCACCCGATGATCTCGACGGGGTTGCTTCCGAGAGCCGGCGCTCGGGTAGTCTACTCCTACATGGCACAAATATCCATATGATGATACTTTGACTAAGAGGTCACATCTTTTTGGGCGTTTACACATAGGCTCTCACATTATGCCTTAATTGCATTTAGGTCCCTAAAGTTTGTACTTATTACCTTTAGGTCCTTATTTGTCCCTTAGTTTCAATTAAGCCCCTAGATTCCCAATTAGCCTCCTTGAGTCCTTGGTTTTATCAAAATCACCCATTGGCCCTTAATTTTTCCAAAATTGCCATTTAGTCCCTAATTTCCCCAAAATTGCAATTTGACCCCAAACTTCTCAAAATTGCTAATTGGTCATCCATTTTGCCCAAATTGCCCAATTGGCCCTCAATTGGAAGTGAATTTCATGAAAATGTCCTTAGTTTCATCAATTTGCCATTTGGCCTCTAATTTTCAAAAAATCCCCAATTTGCCCAAATTTCTCAAAAATTGCACTTTGGCCCCCAAATTACAATCTTGTCAAATTGATCATCAAAACATTGTTAATTTCCCTCCCCCCCCCATTCATGATTTGGATCACCTTCTTTACGTTTCCCTCGTCATTTTAAGCCTTGAACTGCTTCATTTGGCTAAAAAATGAGCTTGAACGGAGCTTCACCAGAAAATACAGTATAGAGAGAGAAAGCTTCGATATCTTACCAGTGGGAGTCCGGTGACCAAAGCTTTGGTTGTCACTGCGTTGCTCTCTTCATGGGGATCCTCCCTGGATCAAACCACGCCTCAATTGATGACCTGAGCAGTGTGAATTTCTTAGTTAAAATTTTTACAAAATTTGGCTGTGAATAGTTTTTTCTAGCGAAGGGCGACGGAGGGGACTTACCTTCTTAGCTCAGGGGAAGGTTGGGGCACCTCTAGGTGGAGTGTAGGGGGTCTGGATTGGTCACAATTGGATGGGGGGAAGCTCGATTTGGGCTGTAGAAGGTCGAGTAGTTTTCTGGCCGAGGAGCGGCAGCACTATTTGAGCTCCCTTACTCCTCGTTGGTGGTCCTCAAGCTAAAAGGAGGCTATGGCTAAGTAAAGGACTTCCTCTCGGTTCCAAAGACACTGAATGTGGCTTCAAAGGTTGAGAAATGTCTCGTCACCAGAGCTCTAGTTTGCTGCTTATTAGAAAATGGTACTATTCTATTTTTTCACTCGATTATGGGATGTTGAGGACGAATGTAGGGGTGCTCTTTATATAGGGATCTCGGGAACTATTCAGGCTACCAGCCGGCATGAGACTTAGCCTCCGCCCTGCTCACCTTCTTTGTTAGTAGACTGACGTTGAAGTGTGGCAGGCATGCCACATGGCACACTATGATTGGCCAGTTTTTCTAACATGGAAGTCCAACTCGGCTGCCACGTCAATCATTGATCGGTTGACCAAACACGTGGAAGCCTCTCATTATCTACTCATGTCTACGTGGCAAGCTTACAGGTTGCCCACTGACCATTGACCGGACACATGGCAGCCTCCGATTAGCTGCCCATGTTTGCGTGGCTACTGACTGGCCACTGTTGATCGGTCTGGTCTATCGACCGACTGGACCATTGACCGATCCGGTCCGATCGAATTCGGTGACCCGAATTTGAAAATTGACTGGTTTGAACCTGATTCGACTAGTTTTCTAAAATTTAAAATTTTCTAAATTCATTTTCTATCTAATGGTAGCCTCAATTTCCCAAATTAATATTTTAAAGCCACATAGAAAAGTGAATTATTGAACCAGTTCATTATGGTTCATCCCGGTTCAGTTCGATTCGGGTCTAGTTCACCCCGAACCAGTTCGGTTCTCTCATCCAATTCACTTCCTAGTTCTTCCTCATGATTTTTGTGAATTTTGGTCACTTGAGATCTTCCAAGTGGCTTCTACTATTTTTCGTTCACTATTTGGCTCGGTTCTTCACATGTAAATTTTATCGATTTTTTTTAGTTTTCCTTGGACCCTATTTGTTCATCAGGCGTCTATCCCAAGTACAAGTCTTCCCTACATGTTTCGAGGATGATGTTCTTCAAGCCTTCCAATGACTCTAAGTTTATGCATGGTGTTTAATGGGTCTAATAGAATTTAGTAAGTCCATGTATAAAACTGGAGTGTTTGTATTTGGGTCCTTCAATGTAATGACTCACTCTTGTGATAAATGTTCAATCTATTTCCTCTATTTGTTGGGTACTGATAAGTGATTTGTAGTAAAACCCATGGTTGTTAGGTTGTTATTTGTTCAATAAGTAGGGTCGAGCCATTTATAATTTATGAAATGAATTTGATGTGAATAACATGTTTGTTTATTTATACATCATATCCTTTTATGTAATATATATCCATAATTATTTATAAATATTTTAATTAAACCAAAATCTCATAATTCTCACTGGAATTCTCCAAGTTAATATTTCCATCCGAAATGGTTACATACAAGTAACCCAATTAGTTAACTTTTCAATTGAGTTTTAATTTAACTTATGTTTGGGTTCAAAATTTTCGTTGTTACATATAGCTTTATATAAAATTTTAGTATGAATGTTATGAAAAGACTTTTGAAATAAATAGAAAATCTATATGGAAGCTTTTATTATAACACGAAAGATATCTCGATGTTAAAAAGTGGGTTGAGGCCTGGTAGTCTAAAAAGAATGGGTGTAGATCTGAGGGTTTGAAAATGGGTGATGAACCCAACCATTTAAAACAAGTTAGGAAAGAAGGGCTAAGACTCGAGGTTTATGAAATGTGCTAGAGCCCAAAGTTTATAAAATGAGCTACAGCCTGAAGTTTATGAAATGGGCTAGAGCCCAAAGTTTATAAAATGTGCTATAGCCTGAAGTTTATGAAATGGGCTAGAGACTAAGGTTTGTGAAATTGGCTAGAGCTTAGGGTTTATGGAATGGGATAGAGCTCGAAGTTTATAAAATGGGTTAGAGTCCAAAGTTAATGAAATGGGTTAGTACTTAATTTTTTTTTTTTGTGAAATAGACTAAGTCCTAATATTTATAAAAGGGGCTAAGGCGTGATATTTACTTAAGCAGGCTAAAACCTGATATTTATAAAATGGGTTAAGATCTCATGTTTATGAAATAGTTTATGACCTAGTGTTTATGAAAATAGTTAAAACATGATATTTATGGAAGTAGCTAAGACCTAATGTTTAATGTTTATGTAAGTGGGATAAAATCCCATATTTTTTAAAGGGGCTAAGGTATGATGTTTATGAAACGAGTTAAGATCCAATATTTATAAAATGAGTTAAAATCCGATATTTATAAAATTAGATTAGACCCAATGTTTATAAAATGGCTAGAGGCCATGTTATTTTTAAGAAATTGGATAAAACCTACAATTGAGATAAAAAGAAAGGGCTTTGAGGCCTATAATATTATGATGCATGCTAGTTGAAGGATTGGATAGATGGTAACATTTAATTATATATTACATTACATTATTAGAATTGAGGTAAGGTGACATGGGGATAATGATAAGGGGATAGTAATTACGCTAATAAATTATGATAATGAAGAGAAATATGTTACTTAGGGGAATAGAGATAAGTGTGGTACTTGTGATCATAGATTTTATTTTATAATTGTGATTAATTGACAAATTTATGTATAGGTCACGTCTCTTTTTGGAAAAACGGATTGATATAAACATTATTAATTTGAGTAATTATAAATAAATGTACGAGTATTATCTCTTAAGTATATTAGTGCATATGACAACTACAATAGAAAAATTCTTTGTAAATAAATCCAATATGAATATGGCATCCATTGGATTTGTACGAGTATGCCTCCGTAGGTAGATGTCACTGGTTTAATTAGTTGAAAAAAAAATTTTACTAATATTTTATTAATATATATGTTAATAATTTAATTTAATATATTGATAATAAATTTAGTGATAAATTATCATAAATAGCGAGAATGCACATAGTAAATTTCATGTACTTATTTAAATAATTTTAAAAATAAAATTAAAATATTATAAATTTTGTATTAGCATTTTTTAATGGCAATAATATCGAGTTTATAAACAAACTGATTCCGCACTCGTTGAATTACTTACCACTCTCCCAATATATTTTTAGCAAATAGAAAACGAACTAATAAGTGAACAAGATTTCCAGAGTTAGATTGCATCTCCAATTAATGTCCAAATCAAGGTTAAAATAGTAAAAAAGAATTGGATAAAAGTTTTTTATTCAATATTATTTAATTTTTTTTAATTTTTAAATATTTATAAATTTGTTAGTTATATTAAAGAAAAATTAAATTTTAGTTAAAAATATAATTTGTGATTTATTTTAAAGTTTTGATCATTTAAGTAAGTATGTAAGGGTAATTGTATTCATATTTATAAAATCGAGTGAATATCCCAAATTATTATTAAATTTCATCTCAATGAATCGGATTATGACCGTGATGGGTTATAGGCTCAGTTGGTAGGAAGCATTGATGTAAGCCTTCTGGGGGCGGTCCTAGGAAATTTGGTTGGAAAATATGCTTTTATAAATGGGAGGTTGAATTTGGCTTTATCCAATTGCATGTTGGATTTAGATTTTTTTTTTTAAGGATGTAGGCTATTCAGAATGTAAAATAATTGGGATTAAATATTATAAAAGGAGGTGAGATTCAATCACATCAAGTGGCACATATATCATCCATTACTGCCCATTGAAATTGTACTTAATGATAAGATATCCCTAATAAGTCACTTTTGGTCGACTCATTATTTTGTTACTTTCTTTCTATAATATTTTTTTTCTAACCAAACTCTCATATTGATAAATTAAATGGAAAGTTAATTATTATAAAGGTATTGATGGTATAAAATTTTGAATTTAAGAAATTTTTTATTTCGTAAAATTGAAAAAAATTTAACGTTTAAAATTGTAAATATGGAAAAATTAAATAAATATTTGTAAATATGAATTGTAAATTTATGAGAAAATGTTAGATTGCTGGTGAAATTTGTATATAAAACCTGAATGGTAAATAATGGGTATCTAAAATATTATAGGTTGGAAAAATTTTCTGTATTAAATTTATAAAGAAATAAGCAACCCCTAAATCTTATCAATCTTAAATTAGAGGTGAATAGGTTTAATATCATTGATTACAAACATATTCTAATTTATTGGTGTATATTCAAAAAAATTGTCAATATGAAAGAAATGAAAAGGTTGAACTTATAAAACTAGATTTAAGATGGAAAGTTGAAATTTTATAATTATATTGAATATTTCCTTGATTTATACACGTGGGTGCATGTGGATTAATGGACACTAATCATGAATTTCATGTCAATTTATAAACTGGTCTAAGTTATTATATTATAGAATTCTATAAATTAAATAAAATATTATTTTAAATTTTTTATTTATGTTGATATAAAATATGTAGATTTTTTACATATTTTTAATCTTTTATACAAATATGTACTTATATATTTTCTTATTCCATCTTATGATAAATATGATTTCTTAAATAAAACGTATACTTTGTTAAAATTAATTTAAACTAATAAAGTTTCAAATAAATTTGACATTATTAGAATATTATTTATTTGAATTATATTGAAATTTTTTATAATATATTTTTATTCTAATGTCAAAATTAAAAATATGTAAATGCATACTTATATAAAATATTAAAATTTATATATATAACAAATAACATATTTTATTGAATGCAAAAAATTTAAAAATATGTAACAACATATTTATATAAAATTTTGTAAATATTTTAAAAATCATATATTTTATTGAAAATTTAATAAAAATTAAAATTGTAATTTATAAGACTTTACATCATGTTTATAGTTATATGTAACTATATTTTATATAACTAAATCAACTTATTTATACTTATATTATAATTTTATTATTTATCTATTATTTTTGTTTACCTTATTATTGAAATTGATTTAAGATAATAAATTACGTATTTCAAATAAACACAATTTTGTTAGAATATTATTTTTTTGAATGATAATAACATTTTTAAGATATATTGTTATTATAAGATAAAATTTAAAAAAATATGTAAACACGTGTTTTATAAATTATTAAAATTAAAATTAAATATAAAAATATATTTATATAAAAATAACATATTTATGTAAAAATTAATAAAAATTTAAACTATGCAATTTATAAGATTTTATATAATGTTTACATTTATATATAAATATGATTTATATAATGACATTAATGTTATTTGTATTTATCTTATAAATTTATTATTTATATGCATATTTTATTTATATTTATAATATTTATTTATGTTTATATCTTATTAGTATTTTTTTGTGACATTTTAAATATTTTATGATTATTATATTATACAATTCTAAAAATTATATAAGATCTTTTAAAAACAATTTATTTATCGTAATATAAAGTATATGAGTTTTTACACATTTTTTAAAATATATGCTTACATATTTTTTAAAATATATGCTTTCATATTTTCTTATTTTATCTTATGATAAATATAATATTTTAAACAAAATGTCTTCTTTATTAAAATTGATTAAGCTAATAAATTATATATATTACCGACTTTTGAAAATAAATTTGACTTTATGAGAATATTATTTTTGTACCATTATTAGAAAATTATTTAGTTGAATCATATTGACCATTTTTAAAATATATTGTTATCTTAAGATAAATTTTAAAAATATATAAACATATATTTATATGAAGAACAATTTATATAGTTTATTAAATATAAATTAAAAAATATGCAACCACATATTTGTATAAATTGTTTAAAATATTTAAAGAAAAACTACATATTTATTGAAATTTAATAAAACGTTGTAAAATTATAATTTATAAGATCTTACAAAATCTTTATAGTTATGCATAACTATATTTAAAATAATATTTGTACATATTTAAGTAAATACTATCACTTAAATATTAATATAATTAAAATATGAATTCAATTCCAAATTTCTAAAAATCTATCTAATTCAAAATTTTACAAACTCATTTATTCAAGCATACCATAAATGTTATAATCAAATAAATGAATTATAGGGGATATAACACAATTTAGGCCAGAATCATATAAAAATAGAAGAAAATATTTATGATAGAAATTTATTCAAAATTATAATAGAATAAAAGAATATTTAGAATGGGAATGGGGCATTAAAGGCATATTTCATATTTGGATGTTGAATATGAATTCATATGTGCATATTCTCTCCACTCCTTTCATATTGCTACTTTATATTATAAAATGAACATCCATACAAATACTTACCAAATTCTCATTTTATAATATTATGAAGATATTCATTAAGATGGAATTATATATAACAACTATTATTATCTATTTGATGGAAAAATAAAATAAAATAAAATAAATGAAATTGACATTTGGATAATATTTTTATAGACTAAATCACAAAATTTGGTAAATTAATTTTTTCTAATCAATTTTATTATTATAGTGTAATTAAGTAAAAATGCTATTTATATATCATTTCAATCTCAATATTCCATTAATTTCCTGCTATCATCTTATAAATTTGGTTTATTCAAATTATATTTCACTAATATCTCTTATCCAATATTTGTTTTCAAAGAAAACTTATAATACAAAGATCCATGATTATCCTATCTTAAATTAAAAAAATTAAAAAATATTATAAAAGAGTATATGTCAAAATTTACACTATAAATTAAAATAATTACTATTTAGTTCTTACTTATATTGTATTTTCCGGTAAATATTTTAGAATTAATATTATATTTGAAAAAAAATTAAAAATATTTGAATAATATGAATTAATGTGTCATTTTTTTAGTGTTACAAAAAATCCAAAATTTCAAAACACCAAATATTTTTTTTGTATCACTAATATATTAAGACTATTTTGTACAATTTTGTTTTTTTGGTATTTTCTTATCACCTATATTCAACCATATAAATCACCTTAAATGCAAAATCATATATGTATATATAGACCTCTATCTATTATCTATGATAATCTTTTAAACCTACACTTCGAAATTGATTTAAAAAGTCTTGATGAACAATTGGAAAAATATGAAACCCCCAATGTCATCTAAGCTGTTGCCTCCTTTGCTTTTCCTCGTCATCTTAGCCCTCTTTTTCAACCCCTGTGCTTCAGACATATCCAACAACAAGCTCTTCCAATGCCTCTCACAGCGGGTCCTACCTGCCGCCGCAGTCCCCAAGATGGTTTATCAGCCGGCAGACTCGGCCTTCACGACAGTCCTCAACAACTATGTCCGCAACCGCCGCTACAACACCTCTGCAACCCAGAAACCCCTCATTATCGTCACTCCCTTAGAAGAGTCTCACGTCTCGGCGATAGTGATATGCGCCAAAGACCTCGGCCTTCACATCAAGATAAGGAGTGGTGGCCATGACTACGAGGGTATCTCATATGTCTCCGATGATCCCTTTATTATACTTGACATGTTTAACCTCAGATCCATCGACATCAACATCAAGGATGAGTCAGCGTGGGTCCAAGCGGGTGCCACCCTTGGGGAACTCTATTACAGGATTTGGGAGAAGAGTAAGGTTCACAGCTTCCCCGCTGGAATCTGTCCGACAGTTGGTGTCGGCGGTCACATAAGCGGCGGAGGATACGGAACCTTGATTCGGAAGTACGGGCTGGCAGTAGACAACCTGCTAGACGCGAGAGTCGTGGACGCGAGTGGTAGGATACTCGACCGGAAGTTGATGGGGGAGGATTTTTTTTGGGCCATCAGTGGTGGTGGCGGGGCAAGTTTCGGTGTAGTGCTGGCCTTTAAAGTAAAGCTGGTTCGGGTGCCGGAAACTGTGACAGTATTCCAAACTGAGAAGTACGTTGATGAGAATGTGAACGCAACCGATATGGTCTACAAGTGGCAGCTAATGGCTCCCTCCACCGACGTGGACCTTTTCATGAGGATGCTGATACAGCCGTCTAGTTCCAGGGTCCAGAATGGTAAGATTACGGTAAAAGCCACGGTGATAACTTTATTTCTTGGAGGTAGCGATCGGTTGATCTCTATTCTCGATAAGGAGCTGCCTGAGTTGGGGGTGATGAAGGAGAATTGCACGGAGATGAATTGGATGGAGTCGGTGCTATGGTGGTCCAAGTTCGATAATGACACAGCCCCTGAAGTTCTCCTCAACCGAATCCCGGCATCAGTGAACTTCCTGAAGAGGAAGTCTGATTATGTGCAGAAGCCCATCCCCAAGGCAGAGCTCGAGGGACTGTGGAAGAAGCTGATCTCGCTTGGGAAAAGTGGTCTTGTGTTCAACCCCTACGGGGGCAGGATGAGTGAGATTCCGGCCACGGCCACTCCGTTCCCCCACCGGGATGGGAACCTATACAAGGTGCAGCATTCAATCACTTGGAGCGAGGAGGGGTCTGAGGCAGAGAAGAACTACATGTCTCTTATAAGGGAAGTATATAATTACATGGAGCCATTGGTCTCTAGCAACCCTAGAAGTGCCTTTCTAAACTACAGGGACCTCGACATTGGTGTGACAACCAAAGGCACTTATGCAGAAGGGCAGGTCTACGGGCTTAAGTACTTCAACGGCAACTTCGATCGGTTGGTGAGCATTAAGACGGCAGTCGATCCAACAAATTTCTTCAGGAATGAGCAGAGCATCCCCGTCAAACCACAATAAATAAAGAATTTATAGACTATTTTGTTACAAAATGATCTATATTCTATACAGATGTGGGTGAAAATTTGACATTTTATGATTATATTGAACATTTAGTTGATATATGCCCCTATGCCTCTAAACACTAATTATATATTTTATGTTAATTTATAAAATGTTAGAAAATGTTTTTCTAACATTTTCTCTCATTCATTTCATGATATCTTGAGCCTTTCACTATGTTTTGTTTATCTTAGTTATTATATTATTCAATTCTAAAAATTATATAAGATTTTATTTTTATTTATCTTAATATACAATATGTGGGATTTTACATATTTTATATAAAAATTTTACTAAAAATAAAAAAAAATCAAATTTATTAAAAGATTATTTATGATTATAACAATTTTTCAGATATATAGTTATTGTAAGATGAATTTTTAAAAATATGTATGTTCACATTTTATTAATTATTAAAATTAAAATTAAAAATATATATAACCATATATTTATATAAATACCTAAAGTATTTAAATAAAAATAACATATTTTATGTAAATATTAATAAAAATAAATAAATATTCATTTTATTAGTTTTTATATAATATTGTTATTTATATATAATTGTATTTTATATAATTATATAAATATTATTTGTGTTTATCTTATAATTTTATTACTCATCTTCATATTTTATTTATATTTAGAGTATTTATTTATGTTTACATTTTTTTCATTTGTAACCTTTTAAATAATATATATAAATATTTGTTTGCATGTAATTTAGTTATTATATTATTTAATTCTAAAACTTATATAAGATTGTAGTTTAGAAGTTTTTTATTTATATTTATATAAAATATGTGAATATATGTGGATTTGTTTACCTAATTTTAATATTTTATATAAATATAGTTTTACATATTTTTTATTTGATCTTATAATATTAATGAGATGACTTCCCAACCCTATCAATTGGGGGGTCGATCAGTCCAAACACGACACTCAACTAAACTAAAATATTTAATACCAAATTAAAATATTTAATACTAAAAATAAAAAATAAATTATCATTTTTCAGTAAAATTTTAAACTTTTCATAATTTATGGTGCTAATAAATAGTTTAACAAGGCTGAAAAATAGTACTATATTAGATTATTAGATGATGATATGCGGAGATTCTCTCACAGTTTCTAACTATTTTCGCTTTCAACTTTAATAGTTTTAGGGGATTGTAGGGAGTTTACAATTTAGTAAATGAGTCACTAACAATAAGTCGTCATGTCACTACATAGTTTATCACTCAAATATTTTCAGTAAAACTATCTAGTTTATTTTTTTATATCTTCAGTTGAATTATTCACTTAGATCACGAATCTCATGTTTTATTTGGCTACTCGATACTCCACATTGAAACTCACTTCCTGCACACATACTTGGCCAATTTAAGACCTGCACATCAAAGTTACTCATGACCCGTGCAATTCATAGGTTACTCAGACCTGCACACATGGGCTTACTTACTACCATATACACACTTCACATCTCGAAGTGTACCGTAACTTAATGATACCAAAGCCGGGCAAAACTGGAGGGTGGGAGTCACGTGTAACTTTACCACATCTGATCCTTCTTGAGTGTTATCTCACAATTGGGTTTCTTAGCACTCGGGGTCATGGTTGCACTGTCCATACTCACATGCACATGTCCCTTATATATACGAGTCAATTTCAATAATACTCATCGTAGCGATGTACTAGGATGGTACTCGTACATCAACTGGGTGTCCTGGGAAATCTGAAGCATTTACAACATCTCCCTGGACTTCTTTCCAACTTCCCTTAAGTGACAGTATAACCTCACCAGACGTCCTTCCATCACCCCTCTCCCGTATCAATATTTTAAAGAAATCACATGATACACGGTCATAATCATGGCATTTATGGCCTAAATTTCGTAATGGTACATATAACATCTCATTACCGGGAGCTCGATCTGTCACTAGCCCATCTTCACAATCTCACGTAGTTGGGCCCGCCATCCCATATCCGTGTTTCACGAGCATGATCCTCATCTTAACCATCTCAATTCAAAGCACACAACACATCATAATAAACTTTGGGGGCCTAACCTGTCATTTAGCCATCTCACACCATACATCATATAAACCTCGGGATCCCAACCTATTATTCGACCATGTCCCCACATAGCATATAAAAATCAGGAGCTCGGCCTATCATTTGACCGTCTCCCCACACAACATATAAACATCAGAGCTTAGCCTATCATTTCATCATCTCCCCAAACAACATATAAACCTTGGGAGCCCGATATGTCATTCCATCGCCTCCTCACACATCATATAAACATTAGGAGCTCGACTTGTCATTCGATCGTCTCTCCACACATCATATAAACATCGGGAGCCTTGCCTATTATTAAACTGTCTCCCCACATAGCAAAGTGGACCAATGGCCCCATACATCCAGTCCCAATGGATTGTAGCTACACAACATATCTCAATCTCATGATCGTTCTTTACTTTAGCCTATAAAATGGTATATGCTTTAGTTGGCACATCCATATTCATTTTACACTTCTTAGACAATTTTTAATGTTAGCTTTCTATCATTTACACACATTCATTAAAGCATCATAGTATTGTTCTTCAGTCGGTCCAATCGGACTTACCATCAATACACCCACTGTAAGATTGGGAAATCCCAACTTGATAACCAAACTAACTTGAATAGGGAAGTGGGATTGAACCGAGAGGCAGGATGTTAACTAGGAGGTGAAATCAAACTAAAATGAGGAAAAAAATCGATGAAGAGGTAAAAATGGGTGAAAAAGGGTCTTAAGAAACTCTTAGAAGTGTCTTGAAACATGTGGACAAGAATTGGGAGAAAACTGGGAAAGAACTGGTTTGGACTAGAATCAAACTTAGAGAAGTCATAAAACCCCCCAAATTTTAGAGGGTGAAAAATAAATCCAAGTATAGTGGTTCTTGAATCCATTCAATAGGGAATTGAATGTAGAATTTTTAGGTATTTTTATTTTCTCAAGAACCAGTCGGGAAAGGGGTGAATCGAGCAAAAACTACTGAACCAACTGATAAATTCACCAAAAACCGGTTCGTTACAATGCAAACCGAGCAGTGTGTGATACCAAGCCCACGCATGTGCTGCACGTGCGGAGTGAGAGGCACATTCACACGCTGCACACACGGAGCGCGGGATGCACACACGTGTCATCTTCCTTGCCCAATAGTTCACCTGAATTTCCATGTTTTTACCTGATAACTCACCTAGATAACCTGAATCTACTCCTTGGGGGAATTAATTCATTCCTAGAGTCACAAACTATGGAATGAAGAAAGAAAGCTCTAGATCGATAGCCACGTAAGTCTAAAACATATTGATATAGAGATTAGGTGTTTCCCTATCAAAAATTGCTTAGAAAATGCTCTAAAAGTGAAGTTGCTCCCAACTCCGATGACCCAACTACTATAGAGCTTTGCTCTGTCATCATACTACTTCCAACAATCGGCTTGGTATCCCTAAAAAGCTAAGGATCTCAACTTTCCAACACCACCTCTCTCGACCCTCAACTCTACCTCTATAGTTTCCCATGAGATCGCATAATATGTGATCTCTAACGGTCAGAAATAGAGCAACTGTTTCGAGGGCCAATTTTGATGGTTAGGGAGTATCCCATGAGATGAGAAAAATTTGGTGAGTTTTTTGTACCACTAGCTTTTCATACCCTTTGGCCTTGCATGATTTGAATAATATTTGAGTGAGAATTAAATTATCAAATTCTCAGATCGCAAGCTAACTGATCTGACAAAAATGCTAATTGTAGGAGCTATAGACCACCAATGGAGGTGATTCAAGTTGCTACAAACTCCTATAGAAGTCAGCTTTCAAACTGCATTGGCCTCGATGACCAACGTGTCACCTCTAGTGATTTCCTAACTCTGACCCAACTTTTACTCGTAAACATGGATTTTTTATCAAGCCTAATCAGAGCAACTCCAACCGACCCCAACTAAACTATGTTTACGATGGCCTAGAGGCCAGGGGGACCTCTCCACTTAGTTTGGGAAGTTTTGGAAATACTTTAGTTATGGGTCAATGATCAGAGGCCAAAATAAAAAGTTTTGAAAGTCAGGGGCCCCAAATGCTATTGAGCATTTTGTGGGGTCTTCCTAAGGAGTAAAATAAAGTTTTGGAGCTTATTTGAAAGTTTGGAGCTCTGGATAGGGCACTTAGTACTCGTCCAGGGGATCCTCCTAAGATAAAAAAGTGAGTCAATTAGTAGTAGGAGCAAGGTCAATTTGAGGAGAGAAGTTTTCATGCTCCAGTTTCTGTAACCTTACCATTCCAGCGAAATTGGGTGGAATTAGCTTACCTTCTAGGTTCTAAGGTGTCGAGGGTCAGTCGAGGAGGGCTGGGGGAGGTTTGGCCGAGCTGCAGGAGGTCAGAGGTGACTAGAATTGGACTTGGGCAATTGGGCTTCTTTACGACCACCAGAGCAGCAACACTGTTTGAGCTTGTCAACTCTCCTACTGTGGTCCTTAGGCCGAATGGAGGGTGCAAATGGGTGGAGAACTTCCTCCTGGTTATAGAGACACCAAATGCAGCTCCGGAGGTTGTAGAAAAGCCTAATGTCAGAGCTCTCATTTACGCCTCACCAGAAAATGGAGCATTTCTTCCTCTTCACTCAATTGTGTGATGCGGAAGTCGAGGGGAGGGGTGCTCTTTATATATGAAACTCGGCAACTGACAGGGATACCGATCGGCATAGGACTCGGCCGCCAACGGCCATACTGGAGCATTTTTGGGTCGTCGGAGACTGCCCCTTTCTCCCTCCTCTCTTCTGTTAGCTTTCCTAAGGCGAAAGATGACATTATGCCACGCGTGCGAGCTTCACATGTGTCAGCTTGCCACGTGTCACTATGTGATTGGCTAACTTTGTTGACGTGGCTTCCTACTCAGCAGCTGCCACTACCACATGTCAGCCTCTAATTGGATGAGGTCATCCGACGTGGCTCTACCATGTGTCGACCTCTGATTAGTCGGTCGTTTCTCTGACATCCTTGTCGGATGTTGATGTGGCATCTCCTTTGTTGACCATTGATTGAGTACATGTGTCACTCTACTATTGGTCGGTCATCGCTGAAGTGGATTTTCCTCATTTGACCATTAACCAAGGACACATATCATACTCTGATTGATTAGCGCTTCCAGGCGCTGAATAAGTGGCTAATGGGGTGCGTTTCGCCACATGTCACGTGTTGATTGGTCACGACCGCTGACTAGTTGCTAACCTAGCAGCGGTTTGTTGACCTGCTGGACCGTTGACCGATCCAATCGGATTTAGCCACCCGAAATAAAAAATCGCCCAGTTCCAGCCCAATTCGATCGGTTTTCCAAAAATTAAAAAATTCTAAATTGTTTTAAATTCATTTTTTGTCTAATAGTGACTTCAATTTTCCAATTTGATGGCTTTAAGCCACCTAGAAAAATGAATCTTTGAACCAGTTATTCACGGTTCAATCTGGTTCAGGTCTAGTTCACCATGAACCAGTCTAGTTTTCAAACCCAATTCACTTCACGGTTCTTTTCCATGATTTTAGTTATTTATTGCGTACTTGAGATTTTCCAAATTCCTGTTTTGACCCTTTTTTACCAATTTCGGTTCACTTAGATCCTCCGTTTTCTCTCAAAAATTTATGGTTTCCCTTTCCAATTCCTCATTCGAGTGAATGGGGTTTATAGGTGAGTTGCATGGGTACTCGTCCGACAGATCGGGCCAAGGTGTGATATGGACACTGCCATATTGTCTCTATTCCATTTATTCATGTATGATTATATATAGATGTGTCATGTAGAAATTGACAAAAGTGCTAAGAGAAAAAATGTACAATATTGAACGTACAACCTTGCATAAAGGTGTAGTTATTGCAAGTGTTAAGGATAATGCAAAGTGTGATCCCTGGGTGTGAAGTGTAGATTGATGATGTGGGTTGCCACAATGTATTATTGAGTGATATAACTTATTACTCCCCCACAAGTTCAAGGAAAGATCTTGAAGATTGAGCTTGGAACAAATAATACAGAAATTGGAAGAGGGAAAAACCTTAGTGAGAATGTTAGTTATTGTTCGTTAGTGCCAATAAAGCAAACAACCATTAGATTACATGCAATGCGTTCACTAACAAAATGATAATCAATCTTAATATGATTTGTGCGAGTATGGAAGAGAGGATTGGTTGTAAGATAAATGGCTAATAGATTATCACCCAAAAGTATGGATGGCTGATGAAGGGCAATCCCCAATTCATAAAGGAGGGACTAAGTCCAAATAAGTTAAGCGGTGACATTGATAATACTTTTATATTAAGTTTCAGTGATATAGCGAGCAACTATGCGTTGTTTCTTGAAGCTCTATAAAACTAGATTTCGGTCTAAAAGGACTACAAAACCACTATTAAAGCAACAACCATCTAGATTACCAGCCCAATCGATATTAGAAAAGCGATGAAAAGAGGTGGGAGAATCATGCCAGATGAAGAGCCCCTAAGAAATAATTCCATGTAGATAGTGTAAGATACGCTTAACGATAGACCAATGAATGGAGGTAGGTTGATGCATAAACTAACAGACTGCTAAACAACATAAGTAATATTAGGGTGAGTGAGGGTGTTGTATTGTAAAGATTCAACACGTTATTGTAAATATTAGTTTTTTATTTATTTGTTGTCACATCCCAACCCATTTTGGTTAGATCCCCATGATCAACCTGCCACTCCTCCCGTTATACCAGTCATTTTGATACTAGCATGAGTGAGAAGAAATCTAGAACATTTTGAAACAATTTATAAAACATGTTGGAACATAATAGTTGCATGGGGCTTACCGTGGGATGTATTCCTCCTCAACGCTTCTCTTCATATTGTCCTAAAAAGGGTTTGAGGGAGGGGTGAGTCTATAACTCAGTGAGTGGGTAATAAGATAAGGAAAAGTTCATGGGAATACAACTTATCATTTCATTTTATTAGTTTAGTTTTAGCGCACAAGCAACCACCCTTTATCATAAAAGGGATCACATGTTCACATGGCAATCCCATACTACCCCACTTGTAGTCTGGAGCGCCTTTACCAACCACCCTAGTAGGAGGTCACACCTCCTACCTGGGCTCTACCACCCACCCCAGACTCGAATTGCCTTTATGTCCACTATAGTGGGACAAGACCTCTCCCTCTTCTTCCCCGGTCTTAATGCGTATGAAGTTCCCAAAGTTTCTTGACATACTGGATGACAAAACTTCCCTAATGCTCCCTGGGTCTTCCAGCAGCCCTTAGAACCAACACTACTCCATATCGGGAGCCTCGATGGTTGTGTATCTTAGGATGCACAAATAAAAGTTTTTTAATTAAGACATTTATCTTTGGTGCTACCAGTCCCCATAAGCTTGCTGACCCGACTTTGACTCGGTAACTACTAACCTAACGAGTTCGACGACCCGATTTCGGCTCGGTAGCCACTAGCCCAACGAGTTTGATAATCTCGAGCCTTGGCTCGGTAGCTATATCACACAATTTACCATTTATGTGATGTCATACCTCGACCCAGTTTGGTTAGAGTCCTGTGATCAACCTATCACCCTTCCTCGTACTAATCTAGTATTTCTACCAAATAGTCCAAGGAAGGTAAAAGGCGTTGGAGTACCTGTTTTTCATAACAAAGTTTACAAAACATAAAAGTTACCTAATGGTGGTGCCCTTGGCTTTCTCTAGTCTTAGCTCGTTGTACCGAGATGTCTTTCTTGAAAAAGTTTAATGGGAGGGGGTGTGTTTCTACAACTCAGTGAGTGGTGGTCGGGAAGTGAGTTTTCAAATAATCAATCTTATCAAAGCATTTTAGATTTTCAATTTATTATAATATGAGTTCATTTCCCCTTGCTCAGGAGGTGCCTCAACAAACAATCATACGCCCTCTCTATCATAGAAAGGAATCACACGACCGTTCCACTTGTGGTTTAGTGCGTCTTTATCGTCCACCCGAATAGAGGTGTATTACCTCTACCTTGAGTTTGAGTGGACATCAATAGCCCGACCCTCAAACCCTTATTATGTCCGCTTGGTGGGACGAGACCTCATTTTCCCTCCAGCCTCGGTATCGAGACCCCATTTCCCCTCCGGCCTCGGTCTCAGTGCTTCATTATGTCCGCTTTGTGGGATGAGACCTCATTTCCCTTTTGGCCTCGGTATCAATGCGCAGGAAGCTATCAGAGCTTCATGACTAGCTGGCATGACAAACCCACCCTTATTGCATCTAGGTCATCCAACAGCCCTTGGGACCCATCGACTACACCTCTTGGGTATCTAGATGCTCCTAGATTATCATACATACAATAGTTTTGAAAATTTGTTTGGAAAACCTTGCTCTGATACCACTTAAGTTGTCACGCCCCAACCCGGTTTGGTTGGAGTTCTATGATCAACCCGCCACCCTTCCTCATACTAATCTAGTATTTTTACCAAATAGTACAAGGAAGGTAAAAGGCGTTGGAGTACCTGTTTTTCATAACAAAGTTTACAAAACATAAAAGTTACCTGATGGTGGTGCCCTTGGCTTTCTCCTCTAGTCTTAGCTCATCGTACCGAGATGTCTTTCCTAAAAAAGTTTAATAGGAGGGAAGTGAGTTTTCAAACAATCATTCTTATCAAAATGTTTTAGATTTTCAGTTTATTGTAATATGAGTTCATTTCCCCTTGCTCGGAAGGTGTCTCAGCAAACAATCACATGCCCTCTCTATAATAGAAAGGGGTCACACATTCATAGAACAGTCCCCAACCGTTCCACTTGTGGTTCAGTGTGTCTTTACTGTCCACCTAAATAGAGGAACATTGCCTCTACCCTGAGTTTGAGTTGACATCAATAGTTCGACCCTCAAACCCTTATCATGTCTGCTTGGTGGGATGAGACCTCGTTTCCCCTCCGACCTTAGTCTTAGTGCTTCATCATATCTGCTTTATGGGATGAGGCATCATTTCCCCTCCGGCCTCAGTCTTAGTGTGCAAGAAGCTATCAAAGCTTCATGACTAAATGGCACAACAGACTCGTCCTTATTGCATCTAGGTCGTCCAGCAGCCCTTGGGACCCATTGACTACCCCTCTCGGGTGGCTAGATGCTCTCGGATTCCTCATGTATGCATACAACAGTTTTGATCCATTAACCATACTCTTTGGTGCGAATAGTCCAGCAACCCCGACACTCGACCTAGCCTATAGCTGTTTGCCTTGACCAGTTCGTCGACTTGGTCTGGGCGTACTACCACTAGCCCATCGAGCCTTGTCAGTCCTATCTTGGCCACGTGGCAAATAACACAACAATTTCAGTTTTTCTAAGATTTTTCATGATTATTATAATTCATGTTTTTCTACGGGTCCAACCCATGCACACTAGCCTTGGACACACTTCATGAGTTTTCCAAAACTAGGGCTTCAGCCTTATCATTTTCAAATTTGAGGCTTCAAGCCTATTAGAGCGATTCCCGCTCCCACCAGGAACGTCTCCCAAAATATTTAAGCAGTTTCACATAGCCAGGGGAGACTATTCTTGGAAAAATTATCTTTTTTCAACTTTAAAACGGTTCTCGTCACCCCCAACGGAGTACGATGCTAAAAATCTCACTCAACCAGTACTATGACGGATTTGTTCTAGCTGGATTTCCAATCTTCAATGTGCTCCTTGACACCCGTACCCGTATGACTCATGCCTACATGGTTCGAGCATCTATATCAAGAAAATTGAAATAAGGGGCCTTATACTTTTTGGTATTTGCGCATATGTCCTTACACTATGCCTTAATTGTAGTTAGGTCCCTTAAAGTTTATAACTTTACATTTTTGTCCCTAATCTACATTAATCTTTGTTGAGTCCCTAGGACTTCCAAAATTTTCTCACGGGTCCTTAACTTTTCCAAAATTACCAATTGGTCCATAAATTTTCCAAAATAGCCAATTGGCCCTTAATTTTACAAAAAATACCAATTGGTCATTGAACTTTCAAAAATTTTCCAATTGGCCCTCTATTTCATCCAATTGCCTAATTGGGCCCCAATTGGAAGTTAATTTCATGAAAATGCCCTTAATTTCCTTAAATTGTAATTCGGACTCCAATTTTCCAAAAATCCCCAAATTGCCCAATTTTCTCAAAATTACAATTTGGTCCCCGAATCTCAATTTCATTCAATTGACTCCCAAATCATGGTTAATTGTCTCAATTGGTGATCTGAATTATCTTTCATATGTCTCCCTCATAATTTTGAGCTTTGAGTTGCTCGATTTGGCTCAGAAATGAGCTCAAACGGAGCTTCGCTAGAAAATTCAGTCTATAGAGAGAAAGCTTCGATATCTTACTGGTGAGAGTTCGGCGACTGCCAAGGATTCCCCGAGCTTCCTAAATAAAGAGCCCCTCCTCATTCATCCTCCTCACACCTAAAAACTCCTTTCTCTCCCTTTTGCTCCATTTTCCGGTGAAGCTCGAACCAATGCTCTAACATTGGGGTTTTTCTAAGGCAAGGAAGGCGAGTTCGGGTTCATTAGATTCAGGGAGAAGTTATCTCTCCAACGGTAGTCTCCAGTTGCTACAAGGATCGTCGGAAAAGCGCCGACGTGATAGAATAGTGAAGTAGCTCTAGCGGACCAAAGCTGCCCCATTTCGGAGCTAAAAACGGCCAATTTGAGCCATTCTCAAGCCAAACCAAGCTCTCCCAATACTTCCACAGCCCTCATACGACAGAATTAGAGTGAAAAGGTAAGCCAATTTGGCTCCCCTCTGTAAATTCTGATCATTGTTAGAGAGAGAATCGATGAAACTTCATTGACCAAATTCTCCCTCAATTTGGCATGAATTAATGTGATTCTCGTTCCTAGGAGAAACCTTAGGATAAGAGCTATCTGTCCAGATCAAAAACTTGGACCGCTGCACTCCCAACAGTAAGCTTTCGAAGCTTTCTCTCTCAAATTCCAGTTTTCCAACAAAGCTTCATTTGATTTCAATTCGAATCCAAATGACGCGATTCAAAGTTCCATTGAATCATGTGGAAGTGTAGAAACTCAATTTTACCTTCAATTTTAAACCTAAATGAGTGATTAATTTGATGAAATCAAATTCGACTGGTTTGAAAGGGGGGAAATTAGTGAAAAATTTAGGGAAATTTGGGAATTTCTTAAAATTGAGAGACTAAAGTGCAATTTCCCAAAATTGAGGGCAGATTGGCCACGAAAAAGATGTTGGAGGACCAATTGGTCAATTTTTGGAATTATTGGGGTCAAATTGCCATTTTTATAAAGTAGGAGCAAAATGATAATTTTTGAAAAATTAGGGACCAAATTGGAAATTGGGAAACTTGAACCCCTTTTTGTGATTTTGAATAAATTGAGGTTTCAAAGTGAATTTTAGAAGTTTTGGGACTCAATTTGGGGAAAAATTGGCATTAGGGACCTAAAGTTAAAGAAAAAGAACTTTAGGGACCTAAATGCAAATAATTAAAAGTTTGGGCATTTTATTTATTCGTCATGAATGAAGGCTATTAGGCCAAAGATTAATGAACAAGGATGTTCATAATGTGTAGGGACATGAAGTATCAGGAACGCTAGCAAGGATAAGCTCGCGTGAGGCAAAGAGCCGGTAAAGAGAAAAGATACATTGCGAATATCGTGTGAGTGGAAATTTTCACATAATACCCAGTTGGGATAATGAGTACCTCGGAAATGAAAACCACTATTATGTGAAATTTTAACATCACACCTGGTTAGGGTGATGTGAGAAACACATGAAAAAATAGCTTACCGGTTGTAAGTAGATCATTCCCGATTGATATGATGAACTTCTTGGAAGGAAGTGGAAAACTCGTTTACCAATAGTAAGTGGAGATGTCATTGACGAGTGAAAAGTGATTTTTGTCAAAAGTGTTCTTCCCTAACTATGTGCCACTACTTAAACATTTTGGGAGACCTTCTTGATTGTTGCTCGAATAGCTTAGTTAGGCCAGAGGCCTCGGTTTTTGGAATTTGGGGGCTAGAATGCCCGATTTTAAAAATCTTGTAAAGTAGGCCCAAGGCTAGTTGGCATGAGTAGGAGCTCATAAACAAACATGATATTAATCCATGAAAATTTTAATGAATGATGTGATTTGGCCATGATACCAAGACATGACAGAAATACTCGATGGACTGGCGGTAGTGCGATGAGACAGGTCGACGGACCAATCTAGACAAACAACTGTAGGTCGAGTTGAGAGTCTGGGCCGTTGGACTAGTGGAACCAAAGATTAATGGCTTATATGGAAAAAAATTATTGTTTGTGCATGAACTGAGGTTTAGAATCATCAAGATGCCCAAGAGGGGTAGTGATGGGTCCTAGGGAATACTGGACAACATGGTGGAGATAAGGGTAGTTTGTCGTACCAATAGTTAGGGAAGCTCGACGTAGCTTCATGCACATGAGACCGGGGTGGGGTTGGGATGATGTCTTTGTCCTCATACAAACACAGAGTTTCTTTTCGGGTTTGAGGCTTAGATGTTATGAACATCCACTCATTCCTAGGGTAGAAGTGGATGGGCTTCTATCTTGGTGGCCGGTAAAGTTGCTCCGACACCACAAGTAGGTGTAGTGGACGGGCTGCCCTGCGAATGTGTGATCCCTTCATGATGAAGGACGTGTGTTGATTGTTAAACACAACAATTGTGAGGAAATTGATTTTGAATAACCGAGAATTCAAGGAAAAAATGGTTTTAAAGAAAATAAGGAGTCTGACACACTCCAATTAAAACTATTTTTTTATAGAAACTCTTTTTTTAAACACCCATTCACTAAGTTGTCGGACTCACCCCCTTCCTTTACCCCTTTTCAGGTAGCCGAGGTAAAAAAATTTCCTAAAGACCTTCAGCTAGCTAAACCTGCAAGACAGGTATGTAAGTTTAAATTTTATGCAGTTTTGATTAATGTTATTCTAGGAAAAGTACATGACTAAAGGACGCCTTACTCCTCACGGTTTAAGGAAGGGGAAAACCCTTAATAAACCGGGAGAGTGGCAAGTTGCTCACGGGGATCTGACCAAACCAAGTCGGGGTGTAACAACTTGAGTGATATCATAGCCTATTTCCTTGAATACATTATCAAGACTAGATAGCATAATAACTGGTAGGGATAATTTTAAAATTTACAGATGGCTCCCAACAAAGGAACCAAAAGAACTAAAGCTCAGAGGAGTACATGGCTCCTCATTTGATTAACGAGAAGAAGCAGGATTTCCTTCGACTTCGGCAAGGGCTTAACATAATATTGGAGTATGAAACCAAATTCAATGAGTTAAGACCCTTTGCTCCTGACCTAGCTAGATCAACAAATATATGTCAGCGGTTCATGGACGATCTCAATATGGACATACGAAACTATATGGGAGTACTAGGATGCCCCACGGACCTGGCGGTGGTAATTAGTATGGCTCACGAGTGTGAGCAAACCCGACGCCGTAGGATGGAGCAGACGAGCCAGAAGGAGGATAAGGGCCAAAACCGTCAAGGAGGACGAAAGGAACATAATTTTCCAAGATAGGGAAATAGAGTGGCATTTCAAAAGAGAAAGGATATGCCACCACCTCCCCAAAGAGTAATCCCCACCTTGCCCTAAGGAAACCCTCGCTGTCCTAGGTGCCAAAGGCACCATGAGGGAGCATGCTTGTCCTATTTTGCATGCGGACAAGTGGGGCACTTTGCAAAGAAATGTCCCACTATTTGGGAGAACAAGCAAAGAAATACACTTGGACCACCATAAGGGAACCCCAGAAATCCAAAACCAGATGCTACAGCTAGAGTATTAGCTAGGATATACAACCTCACCCAAGAAGAGGCTAGGAAAGACCCTAGTACTATAGCGGGTACATCCCAAAACCCTCCCAACTAGATTAAGAAAGAATATTTAAATAAAATCTTATTCAATAAAAGAAATATTTTCTATAAAAAGTATGTGTTTCTCCAACTAGGGTACGTACAATTATGAGAACGGGAGGTCTACACCCTCTTTAACTTGGGAGCTGAGAGATCCTTCATCAAAGGGGATTTAATTCCGAGTTTATGCCTAGAACTCACCCCTCTAGGACAAAGTCTCATCATCCTCACGCCCTTAGGGGTTAAATAGGAACAAATAGCTTAAGGGATGTGAGATAAAGATTGGGGGAATCAAACTCGAAGTAGATTTGATTATGTTACCTCTAAAGGAGGTAGAAGTTATCCTTTGGATGGATTGGTTAAGTAACCATCAAGCTAGGATGGACTATGGAAAGAAGATAGTAACCTTCCACACTCCTGAGACAAACGAATTAAAGTTCCAAGGAGACCAAAGGAAGGGTGAAGTACAGATGGTGTCCCATATGAAGGCCCAAAAGATGATACAGAAAGGTTGTACGACTTTTCTAGCCATGGTCATCAATGAAAAGTTTGAGGAGAAGGGACTCAAAGACATTTCGATGGTTAAACACTATCCAAAGATATTTCTAGAAGAATTACCTGGACTACCCCCAAGTTGACAGGTGGAATTCACTATAGAAATTATCCGAGGAACAAACCCCATATCTCAAGCCCCTTACCGCATGGCTCCAGCAAAACTGAAGGATTTGAAGGAGCAATTGGATGAACCATTGGAGAAGGATTTTATACGTCCTAGCCAGTCTCTATGAGGTGCACCAGTTCTATTTGTGAAGAAAAAGGATGGGAGCATGAGAATGTGCATAGATTATAAGAAGTTGAATCAGGTCACCATCAAGAACATGTACCCACTTCCACGAATTGATGACCTATTCGATCAACTAAAAGGAGTAGCCTACTTCTCTAAGATAGACCTTTGGTCGAGCTATCACTAACTCAGGATTCAAGAGGAGGACATTCCTAAGATGACATTTCGGTCTAAATACGGACATTACAAGTTCAGAGTGATGCCATTTAGGTTAACAAATGCCCCTGCAACCTTCATGGATTTAATGAACCGAGTGTTTCAACCACACTTGGACAGGTTTGTGATAGTATTCATAGATGATATTCTTAGAAACTCACGAACTAGGTTGGAGCACAAAGAACATTTTGTAATAATCTTGGAGTTATTGAGGGAAAACCACTTATATGCAAAATTCTCCAAGTGTGAGTTCTACTTATAGGAGGTAGGATTCTTAGGACATATAGTGTTCAAGGATGGGGTCAAGGTAGATCCAGCAAAGGTGAAAGCCATATATGATTGGAAGGCACCCATGAATCCTTTAGAGATATGAAGTTTCTTAGGTTTGGCAGGATACTACAAATGGTTCATGCAAGATTTTTCTAAGATAGCAGCCCCTCTGACTCGACTCACCAGGAAAGGAGTTGAGTATAAATGGGATGAAAGTTGTGAGAAATCTTTCTTGGAGTTAAAGATTTGATTGACAACTGCACCGGTACTCTCCCTTCCTGACCCAAGTGCGGGAGAGTACACCGTCTATAGTGATGCATCCGAACAAGGACTCAAATGTGTACTAATGCAACAAGGAAAGGTTATCGCCTATGCCTCACGGCAGCTTAAGGTACATGAGAGAAACTAGCCAACCCACGACTTGGAATTAGATGTGATAGTGTTTGCCTTAAATATTTGGCGACACTACCTCTACGAGGTTAAGTGTAGGATATACACTGATCACAAGAGTCTTAAGTATTTCCTAACTTAGAAAAAGTTAAATCTCTACAAGTGGAGATGGTTGGAATTGGTAAAAGACTATAGCCTTGTGATAGAGTATCACCCCGGAAAGGCAAATGTGGTGGCAGATGCCTTAAGTCACAAATACCAAATTGATGCGGCACAAATAAAGACAAGTTATGTACACTTGTTGCAACAGTTAGGGAGAATGGAGGTGGACCTGAAGATGGACAAGCAGGAGAAATGCTTGTTGGCTAATGTAGTGGTGAGACCCAGTATAACCAAACAAATTAAGGCCCAACAAAAGGCTGATAAGGAACTCCAATCTTATTTGGACTCCAATATTATTTGGACCTAGTTAACAGAGGAACGAAACTGGATTACGACTTGCGAGGTGATGGAGTGCTAACCTACAAGGGTAGGGTATGTGTGCCTCAAGATAAGGAGCTAAAGAGGTTAATTCTGGAAGAGGCACACAATTTGGTGTATGTAATGCATCCAGGCAGTACTAAGATGTATCGCACCCACAAAAAAGGATATTGGTGGAAGGGAATGAAGAGGGACATTGCGAAATACGTAGCCCGATGCTTATCCTGTCAACAGATAAAGGCTTAGCATCAGAAACCATCAGGATTGCTCCAACCCTTGCCAATTCCAGAATGGAAATGGGAGCACATTACCATGGACTTTGTCACAAGACTACATGTGACCAGAAAGGATCGAGACACAATTTGGGTTATTGTGGATTGATTGACCAAATCAGCTTATTACTTCCTATAAGAGTGACAAATACAATGGAACAACTGGTTGTCTTATACATGAAGGAGATAGTAAGACTACATGGCGTCCCGGTGAGTATAGTATCGGATAGAGACCCCCGATTTACTTCAAGATTCTGGCCAAGTTTACAAAGTGCCTTCGGAACCAAGCTCCATATGAGTACGGTGTTTCATCCTCAGACTGATGGACAGTCTGAACGGACAATTTAGACCTTGGAGGACATGCGTTCTCACCATAGACAAAGGTTGGGAGGAATACCTGTGCCTAATGGAATTTTCTTACAATAATAGCTATTAGGCCAGTATTCAGATGGCTCCTTATGAAGCCCTTTATGGATGCTAAGGGCTACTGGATGACATGGTGGAGATAAGGGTAGTTTGTCGTGCTAGCAATCGGGAAGCTTAACATAGCTTCTTGTGCATGAGACCGGGGTGGGGTCAGGATGAGGTCTCTATCCTCATACAGACATGGAGTTATTTTCGGATGTGAGGGTCGGATGTTATGAACATCCACTCAGACCCAGGGTAGAAGTGGACGGGCTTCTATCTTGGTGGCCGGTAAAGACGCCCCAAGCCACAAGTGGGTGTAGTGGACGAATTGTCCTGCGAATGTTTGATCCATTCCTAATGAAGGGTGTGTGTTGATTGTTAAACATACTTAATATGAAAAATAAGGAGAAAAGGTTTTGAAAACTGAAATTTGAGGAAAGATCATTATTAATGGAAAATGAGAATTTTTGGCACACTTTTATTAAAGCTATTTATAAAAACTCACTCCCAATACCCATTCACTGAGTTGTAGAAACTCACCCCTCTTTTATATCACTTTTCAGTAACAGAGACAACATGACTATAGAATACACCTGGATATACCATTTGTCAGCTATGCTTAAAAGTTATTTTAACCTTGCTTTTTTTTATTGATTTATGTCATTCTAGGGAACAAGGTCTAAATTACGCCTGTCTCCTCCTAATTAAAGAAAAGGGGCCTCTTGAACCAAGGGAGCGGTGGGTTGATCACAGAGATCCGACCAAACTAGGTTGGGGTGTGACAACTTGAGTAGTATCAGAGTCTAGTTCCCTAGAAGCATTATCAATACTATTCCCTGACACTAATGAAAACTTAATTATCATGTAAGAAGGAGAGTGACTAGGAAATTTGTCGTGCGATCCAAACCCCCACACATGACCATGAAAAAGATGCCTACCCCTAGAGAGGGGTAGGCATGGTCAAGGATTATAGGAAACTCGTTGGAGCCCTATTAGAGCCAGAAGGCATCACCTATCCTCCTCCAAGGAAAAAAGAATCTATCCCTCCTCTAAGGAGCCCAACATCTCCTCCAGCCCCACAACAACCAAAAAGGACTCCCACTAAGAAGGAGGCCTGATTGGGATGCCCACGCCACCTTTATGAAAGTCGACCAAGTACCTCCAATAGTTCAATCCAACTTTAATCATTCCCAATGGATGAAGTGGACATACGAGTGTGAGGCTGAGGTGTTGAGAAGGTACAAACTCAAGGCCATTCTTGAAATTTGTCCTACTAGGGAAATCCAAAGGGAATATGGATGAACTTCAACCGGTTCATCAAAACCTCCAAGCCATGAATCCTGCAACTGTTCAGAGGCTAACTCCTGACCTATTACTATAAGGGACTAGGAAGTAGTGAAATCCTGTAATAAGTTGAGTATGACAAGAAACTATCTCTTTGAATGAATGAAAGTTCAATCTTCCTTAATTAATCTCCCTGATAATGACAAGTACAACTAACATATTGGAGATATACCAATCATGACCAGGGTAGTAGATGGAGAAAAGACCACCTAAGGAGGAAAACTATAGGTCACCTAAAGGTAAACACTAACCTTAAGATAGTCAAATAAATCCCCACAAAAACCAGGAATATGGAGTAACAAGACTGGAAAGAAATTCCTGAAGAGTCTACCTAGAATTCCCAGGAAGGATATACCCTAACTAATTGTGGGAAGAGTGTGAAGTCTGGTATAAAGGAAATAAGCATAAAAAAGGTGCAAGAGTTGGAAAACCTAAAGGAGTTAAGGAAGAGCTCCATATAAAAGTTAGGGAAACAAGAAGAAGTGGGCTACCCCAAAGGAAACTAATGGAATGGGAGCTAGCCAAGAGGAAAGTAAGGAGCGTGAAAAGTGTTAAGCTACTTTAGGATAAGACATAGATAGAGGGAAGAGGAAAAGAAGTGTGATAGGAGGAGAACTTTAGAGGAATACACAGGTACCCTTGAAAGAGTTAGTGATAAGCAAAACATAAATAATTAGGAACTCACCAACAATCAAGAACTTCTCGAAGGAAGGATAAGGAATGAAAAGGAATTGGAGGAAAGGGAAGGATCAAGGACGAATAACCATACCGATGTTAGAAGGGTGAGAAAAGAAAGAAGGAAAAGCCATCAAGGAGCGTTAGGGAGGTTGAACATGAAACTCCTAGGACAGAAGTCCCTAGGTAGAAGGATAAAGATAGGAAGTGAGACTTTGGAAAGGGGAAATTTCCAAGCTAAGTAACCGATAGATGAATCATAAGAGGCTTAAACCCGAAATAAGGAACCTCATTAAAGGGCATATATGGCTAAGGAGGTACCGGGATGGCCAAGTGTGACTTGCTCTGGAAGAACAAAGAAGTCAAATAGGGATTTCAAACAAACCTAGCGAAAGGAAACAACTAGTAACAATAAGATAGTCAAGGAGAATAAACGACGTATTAAGAAGCATTTGGGAAGTAGTAAGGACTACACCTTAAATAGGGCAATGGGATGGACATTAAAGACGAGAAGACTCGAGAGAAAACTGCTTCAAATTAATTAAACAAGGAGAATAGTAGGAACGAGGTAGTTAACGAACTGACACTCATGAAGGTCAAAACTCTAGTAAAGAAGGGAGAGGTGGAAAGGCAAAAAAAAACCTTTGGAAAATAAGGAGGAAGGAAAACCTTAAAGAGATCAATGACCAAGACAAAATTAATGACCAAAATCCATGAGAAGGTTAAGTAAGCCTCTCGTAGGATGATCAAGAGATCTTGAAACAAAGAGGATGTGAGCCCTTCCTAAAATAAATAAACATGTGCTGGGATACAAGTAAGAATGAGGATGGGCTTCAAAAGATGTGTGCGTAAGGTTTTATGAGTAAAGGTAAGGAGGAGATGATGACATCAAAGGATGTAATTTAAGGTTAGATGTCCTCAATGATAAACGAAAAGAGAATTTCCGAAGAAAGGAGCATAAATCCTACCAAGGAAGGAAACCTTGGAAAGACATATGTGTCCCAATTAAGAGGTAATGGAACTAACAGAAGTGGAAAAGAAAATAAGCTCATAAATAATATGCTAGTTGAGATGGAAAGATCAAGTACAAAGGAAAAGTACTCATGAGGGTCCTAGGAGTAAGTTAAACCCAAGTAACAGGTAAGTAGGAAGACAACATCAAAAGATGCCTACGAGTAAGAAAGGAGTGGACTACCCATAAAAAAAGAAACAAAGGAAAGTGCACCTAAGAAACCTTGGAGAAGTAAGCCTCCAATTAAGAAGTGATTACATTAAATGACCACTAGCATCAAGATTGGTTGTGGTCCACACTCACTTGATGGAGCCTAAAGAGTGTACGATTGTGCATAGTGTGGAGTACACGAAATAAAACCCAATAATCGGAAGTTTCTCAAGTAAGGAATAAGGGATGAAATAGAAATTTTTAGACAAAGAAGGATTCAAAGCGAGCAAGTGCCTCAATATAGAAAGGAGTGTGAAAAAATTAAGAAAGAAACATTCGAGGAATGGTAAGTCTTAAATATTGGAAAATAGAAAAACTCAGATAGTAAATTATATTAAGAATATATATAGGGTATATTTATACTATTTATAAATATACCCCTAACTTATTAATATTGCACACTCCCCCTCAACATGGATGGTAGATATCTACCATTCCAATCTTGTTACAAATATCATCCCATTCTCTGTAACCTAAACCTTTAGTTAAAAAATCTGCTAATTGTTCACTAGTCTTCATATATTACAGTTCCACAATCTTCATATCAATTTTTTCTTTAATAAAAAATCGATCAATTTCCACGTGTTTGGTCCTATCATGTTGAACTGGATTGTTGGCAATATTTATAGCAGACTTGTTATCGCACCACAACTTCATTGGTTCTTCTTTAAAGAGGCGAAGCTCCATTAGTAAGCTTCTTATCCAAATTATCTCACAAACAGTTTGAGCCATTGATCTGTACTCTGCTTCTGCTGATGATCGGGTAACTACTTCTTGTTTCTTACTACTCCAAGATACAAGATTACTTCCAACAAACACACAATAGCCAGACGTAGATCTCCTATCATCCACACAACTTGCCCAATCTGAATCACAAAAGCATTCCACTCTTGTGTGACTCTGAGGCTTAAACCAAAGTCCTTTACCTGGACCCCCTTTTAAATATCTCAATATCCTCATGGTAGCATCCCAATGATTTGTCCTGGGATCATGCATATATCTACTCATAATACTGACTGCATACATGATATCAGGTCTTGTATGACATAGATAGATCAATCGTCCCACAATTCTTTGATATCGTTCTTTATCCACTGGGTCACCTGATTGAGCACATAACTTATGATTTGGTTCTATCGGTGTCGAAGCAGGTCGACAGCTTAACATCCCTGTCTCAGTAAGTAAATCTAATGTATACTTTCTCTGAGAAAGTACTATGCCTTTCTTAGATCTCGCAATCTCAATACCGAGAAAATATTTTAGAGGACCCAAGTCTTTTACCTCAAATTCTTTATTTAATTGTTTTTTCAACTGTAATATCTCAACATTATCATCCCCAGTGATGATGATATCATCAACATATACTGCGAGAATAGCAACTCCACCATCAGAGTGTCGATAGAAAACCGTATGGTCTCCGTTACACTGCCGGTAACCCATTTTGACCACTGCACGTCGAAATCGATCAAACCATGCTCTTGGTGACTGTTTGAGTCCATATAAAGATTTCTTCAATCTACAAACCTTCCCCACAATCTTCGTCGTACCAAATCCAGGTGGAATCTCCATATATACTTCCTCTTGTAGGTCTCCATGCAAAAATGCATCCTTTACATCCATTTGATGTAATGTCCACCCGAAATTAGCAGCACATGAGATAAGCATTCTAACAGTACTCATCTTAGCTACTGGTGCAAAGGTCTCATCATAGTCTATTCCATATGTTTGACTATAACCTTTTGCCACCAACCTCGCTTTGTATCTCACAACTTCTCCTTCGGCATTCTGTTTCATATTGAATACCCACTTACAACCTACAGCCTTTTTTCCATTTGGAAGTTGAGCAAGTTCCCACGTTTTATTCTTCTCTAGTGCTTTCATCTCCTCATGCATTGCTCCAAGCCACTTCAGATCCCGTTTCGCTTCTTGCCAATTATTTGGTATTTGTACTGACTGTAGTGATGCAATAAACGACTTGTATGCAGGTGGAATAGATGCATATGAAACATAATTAGATATATCATTCTCAAAACCATATCTAATTGGAGGTTTCCCTGCATTAGCTCTACGTTCTCTACTGATGGCAATAGGTAAGGAATCAATACCATCCAATGACGTGGACGAACCATTAGAAGGTTGTATAGAGTCATTACCTTCTGGTGACGTTGATGAAGGTTGTATAGAGTCATTACCTTCTGGTGACGTTGATGACGGTTGTATAGAGTCATTACCTTCCGGTGACATTGCTGAAGGTTGTATAGAGTCATTACTTTCTGGTGATGTTGATGAATCGTTAGAGGGTTGATTAATACTTGGGATTGGCTCACCATCACCTGACTCATCTTTCTCCCCCTTAGCATCGTCCTTATTTCTCCTGCTATATACCTTCAATTGAGGCTCATCCTTTTTTTCATCTTTGTTACTCCAAATTATAGGACACGGATTCACTCCTACAATAATATTTTCAGCACTTTGATCATTGATAATTTCTTCATTTGTTTGCCATATATCAGGAATTGACAAGTCTTCTAATACGGTTGTAGATTTTGTTGATTCCTTATAGAATGGTTCATTCTCACGAAAAGTCATATCCATACTCACAAATAGTCTTTTCTCACTTGGACTCCAACACTTGTATCCCTTTTGAGTACTGGAATAACCCACATAAATACATTTCAATGCACGAGGATCGAGCTTGCTTACCGAAGGACGATGATCTCTCACAAAACATATACATCCAAACACACGAGGAGGGACTATGTATGTGTTTTTTCCCATCAATACTTCACAAGGTGATCTAAAGTTTAACACTTGTGAGGGCATCCGATTAATCAAATAAGCTACTGTCAGTACAGCTTCACTCCATAAATACTTTGGTACATTCATCTTGAAGAGAAGAGAGCGAGCAACTTCCAACAAATGATGATTTTTCCTCTCTGCAACACCATTTTGTTGGGGGGTATCTGGACATGTAGTCTAATGAATAATTCCCTTACTAGATAGATAAGACAAAAATTCCCGATTCACATACTCAGTGTCATTGTCTGTTCTAAGAGTACAAACTTTGGCATTAAATTGAGTTTGAACAAGAGCCAAAAAATCCTTAAAACATAATAGTGCTTCTCCTTTGTGTTTCATCAAATATAACCATGTCATCCGAGAGTGACAATCAATAAATGTGATAAACCATCTGAATCCACTAATAGAGGTAATCGGACATGGCCCCCAGACGTTCGAGTGAATCAATGAAAATGGCTCTATACTTCTTAATCCAATAGAATTATAACTTGTTTTTGTGTGTTTTCCAAACTCACAAGCATCACAAACAAGTTTATTGCGTTCTATTTTACTCATCAGCTTTGGTCTCAACCTTTTAAGACTCTTAAAAGATGGATGTCCCAATCGACAATGTTCTAACATTGCTTCATCTTCTTCTTTACTATTCACTACAACACTCAAACTTTTATCCACAACTCTTTGATTTAGATACCATAATCCTCCACGCTTACTGCCAGTTCCAAGTATCTTCTCAGTGTTTCTCTCTCGAAAGATACAAGTGTCCCCATCAAAAATTACTCTACAATTCAATTGATCAATGATACTACTAACTGACAATAGATTAACTGGAAAAGAGGGAACATGCAAAACAGATGATAATGTGATTAAATCAGTACATCTAATAGAGCCCTTCCCTTTGATAGATTGTATTGTTCCATCTACCGTATGAACAACTCCCTTATAAGATTGAGGATATTTATCATATGTATTAAATTTTTCTATTGATCCTGTCATATGTCTTGATGCACCAGAATCAATAATCCAATCTGTGGAAGATTCAAGTATTTGTACCTGATTACCACAATTGATCTCATTCTCGTCCAGTATGATGAGAAATCTGCTATTCATATTTTCCATCTCTTTCAAATCCCTTCCAGCTTCTAGGTCTCCAGGTCGCAGCTCCCGACGACGACATATCTTAGAGATATCTTTTCATCTTCTTTGACAATTCGGATAATTCGCATTCGAAGCCGTCTCAGGTTCCCCCAATCCTTCAGAAACGCCAAAACTTGAAAATACTAGAAAACCCTAGCTCTGATACCATCTTAAATATTGGAAAATAGAAAAACTCAGATAGTAAATTATATTAAGAATATATAAAGGGTATATTTATACTATTTATAAATATACCCCTAACTTATTAATATTGCACAGTAAGAAAGTTGAGCATGACACCTAAGGTGAAATTCTCAATTGTGAGAGACATAGTAGAGAATAAAATCATAAGAAGGGAACTACCCAAACAAATTAATTGACACATAGACCGAAAGGGATTAAATCGGAATAAAGAATTGTGAAATGGCCACGAGCAAGTAAGAATGGATTAAGAAAAAGGAAAGTCCTTAAGGAAAGGACACCACTGGAAATGAGGAAGGACATAAGAAGGGAAGAATCCCCACGTGTTGGTAAGTCATGGGGAAACCCAATGATTGGAACCGAAAAGACCTAATAAAGAAGTTGGGAAAGGACGAGTAGGTAAGGAAAACTGACACGGTTATGTAAGACATGATGTCAAAGGCAAGATGGATGATTGCATAATGGTAAAGGTAGTCAAGAAATACTACCAAATGAAAAGAGGGACGAAGTTATACGATCCCTAAAAGGTTGAAAGATTGAGAACAACCATTAAGGAAGTATTCTAAAATTTTAATTGGAGTGTGTTAGACTCCTTATTTATTTTAAGATCATTTCTTCCTTTAATTCTCGGTTATTCAAAATCAATTTTCTCATTATCCACAATTGGTATGTTTAACAATCAACACACGCTCTTCATCATGAAGGGATCACATATTCGCAGGGTAGCCCATCCACTGCACCCACTTGTGACATCAAAATGACTTTACCAGCCACCTAGATAGAAGCTCGTCCACTTCTAACCTGGGAATAAGTGGATGTTCACAACATTCGACCCTCAAAACCTAAAATCATCTCTGTGTCTGTATGAGGACAGAGACCACATCCCGACCCCACCCTAGTCTCATGCACATGAAGCTCCGTTAAGCTTCCCTGACCGCTGGCAGGACAATCTGCCCTTATCTCCACCATGTCATCTAGTAGCCCTTAGGATGAATCACTATCCCTCTTAGGCGTCTTGATGGTCCCATACCTTAGTGCATGCACAAACAAAGTTTTCCATAAATCCATTAATCTTTGGTGCCATTGGTCCAACGGCCCTAGCCCTCAACTCGACCTGCGACTATTTGACTAGACCGGTCCCTCGACCTTGTCCTATCGCACTGTCGCGAGCCCATCGAGTATGTCGGTCCTATCTTGGTACCATGGCCAAATCACATAATCATTCATTTAGAAATTTTCATGGCTTATCAACATATTTGTATATGAGCTCCTACTTGTGCCAATTGGCCTTGGGCCAACTATACGAGATTTTCAAAATTGGGCATTTTAGAACCCAAGTTCCAAAACCGAGGCCTCTGGCCTATCTGAGCTATTCGAGCTCTTGTCAAGAAGGTTTCCCAAAAATTTTAAGCATTGGCACACAGTCAGGGGAGAGCACTTCTGACAAAAATAACTTTTCACTTATCCATCACATCAACTGGGTGTGATGATATCTTCATTTATAACCGGTAAGTGAGTTTTTCTACTTCCTTCTAGGAAGTTCATCATACCAACTGGGTATGATCTACTTAAAACCGATAAATAGTTTTTCACGTAGTTCTCACATCACCTCAACTAGGTGTGATGTTAAAATTTGACATAGTAGTGGATTTTTATTTCTGATGTACTTATCATCCCAACCAGGCATGATGTGAAAAATCCCACTCACCCGATATTCGTAGTGTATTTTCCTCTAAATTGGCTTTTTACCTCCATGCGAGTTCATCCTTGCCGATGTTCCTGAACATTCGTGTTCCTACACGATTTGAACATCCTTGTTCATTAACATTTGGCATAATAGCCTTCATTTCTCACGAATGAACAAAATGCCCAAACTTTTTAATTATTTGCATTTGGGTCACTAAAGTTCTTTTTCCTTAACTTTAGGCCACTAATGCTAATTTTCCTTAAATTGAGTTCTGAAACTTCTAAAATTCACTTTGGGACCTCCATTTATTCAAAATCACAAAAAGGGGTTCAAGTTTCCCAAATTTCCAATTTGGTTCACAACTTTTCAAAAATTACCATTTAGCCCCTACTTTACAAAAATGGCAATTTGATCCCAATAAATTCCAACAATCGACCAATTGGTCCTCCAACATCTTTTTAATGGCCAATTGGCCCTCAAAAAGGTAGCTCTCGTACTGAGGTTCCTCCTAGGATCAAGAATCACATCTATTCAAATTGAATTGAGGGAGAATTCGGTCAGTGAAGTTTCACTGGTTCTCTCTCTAACACTGGTAAAAAATTACAGTGGGGAGCTAAATTGGCTTACCTTTCCACTCTAATTCAGTCGTATGAGGGTTGTGGGTGTGTTGGGAGAGCTTGGTTTGGCAAGAGGAGGGCTCAATTTGCCCGTCTTCAGCTCGACCAAAATAGGGCAGCTTCGTTCCGCTGGAGCTGCTTCACTATTTGATTATGTCGGCGCTTCCCCGACGATCCTCGGATCGAATGGTGACCACCGTCAGGTAGGTGACATCTCCCTAAGTCTAAGGAACCCAACCTCACCTTCTTTGGCTCAGAAAAACTCCTATTTTAGAGCTCTGGTTCGGGCTTCATCGGAAAACTAAGTAGTTGAGAGAGAGTGGAGTTTTCAAGTGTGTGAAGGAGGAGTGGTTAAGGGCTCTTTATATAAGGAGCTCGGAGACTATTCGGCTGTATGTTTGGCACCTTTATGACACTCATTGATGGCCTGAAATGTCCTAAAGGGAAACGTTTCCTTTTTACCGGTGCTATTTGTTTTTCCAATGAGTGAACAGTGTTGTCATCTGAAGAAAGAAGACGACACTATTCCGAACTGGACCGGATCGGTCCAAATCGGGTTCAATGTTTAAACTAGCCGATTTAGAACCGATTCGATCGAGTTTTTCAAAATTAAAAATTCTAAATTCATTCTCTATCCAATGGTGGCTTCAATTCTCCAATTTGAATATTTTAAGCCACCTAGAAAAGTGAATTTAGCATATGGTTCAATGATGGTTCAAATTGGTCGAAACCGGTTCACCTGAACCGGTCTGGTTTTCTCTCCCAAATTGTCCTAAAGTCCCTTTCCAAGGTTTTTTTTTTACTCTTTGGGTCACTCATGTCTTATAAATTTCTCAATTTTCCCATTCTCTAGTTGTTAAGGTTCGTGAACCAATTTGATTTTATCACTTAGGTTGACTGGTTCTTTCCCAGTTTTCCTTAACTTCAAAGGATGAGATTTACATGATTGGTATTCTATAGTTTGTCAATTCTACTTGTTATTTAATAGGGAGACGATGTTTTTTTTTAAATAAAGAAAAAAACAATGGTCTTTATTCATTCAAGGATGTAGTTTCTAGCCGTGCTCGGTTTATTACAAGAATTTTCTCACTGCTCCCTAGTCCCTTGGAGTCATAGGTCGAGAATTAGCCTCCGAATGGTTTTGGGATTCATGGTTTGAGGGCTCTGATGAACTAGTTGACGTCCATCCATACTCCCGTTGATCTTTCATGCTAGGATAGACTTCATGGAATACCTTGAGTTTGTACCTCCTTAGCACCTCAGCCCCGCACTCATAGGTCTATTTCATCCATTGGGAAGGGTTAAAGTTGTATTGTGCTGGTGGGGGTGCCTGGTGGACTTTCATGAAGGTTACGTGGGCATCCCAATAGTTATCTTAGGCCTCCTTCTTAGTTGAAGTCCTTTTTGGTTGTCGTGGGGCTGAAGGGGTTGTCGGGCTCATTGGAGGACAAGTAGGTTCTTCCTGTCTTTAAGTAGGATACGTTATGCCTTGTGGCTCTAACAATGCTCCAACCAGTTTCCTATAGTCCTCGAACATATCTTTGGGCACTCTCTTCTCGACCTCTACGAACCTTTGAATGGTTGTCCCTCTAGAGTTAGGTGTCATTTTCACAATCTTGTATGTAGGTTTGGTTTCTTACGGCGAACTTCCTAGGAACTCTTCTTCGTACAGGGTAGTTAAGTTTTTTTTGTTAGTTTCAGAGCATAGTATTGATAATGCTTTCAAGGGAACATGGCTCTGATACCACTCAAGTTATCACACCTCGACTCGGTTTGGTCGGATCCCTGTGATCAACTCGCTGCTCCCTTGGTTTAAGAGGGGTTTTCCCTTCTTTTAATCAAGAGGAGCCAGACATAAATTCAAACCTTATTCCATGGAATAACATACATCAATCAAAATTCAAGCTTAAAAGTAACTTTAAGCATACCTGATGGAGGGTACATCTTCACGTTTTCTTTTGTTATATCTCCTTACTCTTGAAAGGGGTAAAAAAGAGGGGTGAGTTCTACAACCAAGTGAGTGAGTGTTAGGAGTGAGTTTTCAAAATGGCTTTTGTTTATCAAACCATGCCAAGGTTATCATTTCCTTTAAAAAGAAGGTTTCCTCAAAGTTCGATTTTCAAAACTTTTTCCCATTACCATTTTAGGTGTGTTTAGCTCTTTTAGCCCATCCCCTTGCCTCGAGAGGCGTTTAGCAAACAAACACATGACCATAATTAGGAAGGGTACACACATTCGCATGTGCAGCCCGTCCACTACACCCACTTATGGATCAGAGCCGCCCACCAAAGAGAATGGCTAAATTATGAAAATTATTGTTTGTGCACGCACTTATAGATTTAGGACCATCAAGACGCCCTAAGGGGTAGTTATGGGTTCCAAGAGTTGTTGGACGACATGATGGAGATAAGGGCAGTTTGTCATGCTAGTTAGTCATGAAGCTCTAGGAGCTTCTTGCGCACGAGACTAGGGTGGGGTCAGAATGAGGTCTTCGTCCTCATACGGACACAAAGAGAATTTCGGGTCTGAGGGTTAGACGTCTGAGAGGTCCACTCAAACATAGGATAGAAGTCTAGGACTTCTATTTGGGTGGACGACAAAGGCGCACTGATCCCCAAGTAGGTGCAATCTGAGATTGTCCTGTGAATTTTTGTACCATTTATGATAAAGGGTGTGTGTTTGTTTGCTAAACACCTCTTGAGGCAAGGGGATGTGCTAAGAGAGCTAAACACACATAATAAGTGAAATTGGTGAAAGGCCTTAAGATTTGAGAAAAACTTTGAAAATGATGATAAATTTGAAATAGTTTTTAATGAACTAAATATTTTCAAAAACTCACTCCCAACATCCACTCACTAAGTTGTAAAAACTCACCCCCTCCCTTTAACCCCTTTCAGGAAAAAAGAGACCAACCTTAGAAATCTCTCATAGTTGAACCCTAAATCAGGTATGTAAGTTTTTAACATATTAAGTTTTGTATAATATTATTCCAGGATAATCAGGGAAAAAGGATGCATGACTTCTCGTGATTTAGAAGGAAGTGAAATCCTTCATAGACCAAAGGGAGTGGTAGGTTGCTTATGGGGATTTGACCAAACCGGGTTAGGGCGTGACTTCAGTGAACATAGCTTTTGATCCCACTAAATTTGTCACACCCCAACCCGGTGTGGTCAGATCCCCATGAACAACCCGCCACTCTCACGGTTTATTAAAGGGTTTCCCCCTTATTATAAACTGCAAAGAGTAAGGTGTTCTTTGCACCTTTTCCAGGAATAACATAAATCAAAATTGCATAGAAATTTAAAATAATCATACCTATCTTGCAGGCGTTTATATTTGCAGGTCTTTAAGGACAAGCTTCTTGTGACTTCTTAAAAGGGATATAAGGGAGGGGGTGAGTACAGCTACTCAGTGAATGGGTTTTTCAAAAGTTTACTTTTAACTTTTAGGAAAAACTATTTATATTTGGAGTGTTCCAGACTCCTCACTTTTCAAAAATTCCTTCATTTAAAAATTTGGGTTTTTCCATAATTTCTTATTATTGCGGTGTGTCATCACCTAACACACATTCTTCATCATGAAGGTTACATATGTTCGTAGGCCAGCACGACCACTGAACCCACTTGTGGCTTCAAAGGGACTTTACCGACCACCTAGATAGAAGTACGACCACTTCTATCCTGAGAATGAGTGGATGTATGTGACATCCAATCCTCAATCCTGAAATCGATTCTTCATGTCCATATGAGGATAGAGACCTCATTCTATCCCCACCCCGGTCTCATGCACTTGGTGCTACTCCAAATTTTGCACGGTCACCTGGAACGACAAACTGCCCTTATACTCACTGGGTCGTCCAGGGCCCTTAGGATGCATCACTACCCCTCATGGGCGTCTTGATGATCTCGTACTTATAGTACATGCACAAACAATGTTTTCTTATTATGCCATGAAATTTGTGGTGTCATTAGTCCAACGGTCCTGACTTTCAACTCAACCTGCAGCTATTTGTCTTGACTAGTCCGGAGACCAGTCATGTTGCACTACTACTAGTTGACTGAGAATGTCGGACCAGCCTTGGTACCATGACCATACAATTTACTTATTAAAGTTTTATAGCACATATATTATGTTTGTTTACAAGCTCTTGCTCGTGCCCATTGGCCTATGGCCCACCGTTCGAGATTTTTAAAAAAACGGGCATATTAGCCCCCAAGTTCCAAAACCGAGGCCCCCGACCTATAAGAGCTATTCGAGCTCTCATTGAGAAGGTCTCCCAAATTGTTTAAGCATTGACACACAGTCAGGGGAGAACACTTTCAACAAAAATATGTTTTCACTGTCCATTATACTGAGCCGATATAAGCACATCTCCGTTCATAACTGATGAACGGGTTTTCAACTTCCTTCGAGTAAGTTTCATCATACCAATTGGGTATGATCTACTTATCACTGGTAAGTAGTTTTTTCGCATGGTTTTCACATCACTACTTTAAGCTGTGATGTTTAAAATACCACATAGTAGTGGATTTTTATTTCGATGTGCTTATCATCCCCAACCGGGTATGGTATAAAATCACATTCACCCGATCGTGCAGTGAAATTCCACTTAGTCAAGTTCTGTCCCTTTCACGTTGGACCTCAACTGACGTTCCCGATGTCTCGTTCTCCTACACAAAATGAACATAGTTGTTCATTATTTTTTGGCCTAATAGCCCTCATTCGTTCCAATGAATGAGAAAACCCAACTTTAAATATTTGCAACTAGGTTACTAAAGTTATTTTTCTTTAACTTTAAGTTCCTATTGTCGGGTTTTTCCTCAAATTGAGTCCCGAAACTTTTAAAATTTATCTTAGGACCTCAATTTATTAAATTCCTCAAAAAGTGGTTTAATTTTCCCAACTTTTCAATTTGGTCCCTCAATTTTTCTAAAATTACCATTTTGCCCTTCCTTTACAAAAATGGTAAATTTAGCCCCAAAAATTCTAAAATTTCTCAATTGGCCTTCTAATATTCTTATCATGACCAATTGACCCTCAATTTTAGAAAATTACATTTTGGTCCTTTGAATTTTCAAAAATCCCCAAATTTCCCCCAATTTCAACTCTTTAACACAACCGAATTTGATTTATTCAAACTAACCGATCAAACACCTCTATTCATTGAAATTGAAGTTGAAATTGAGTTTCTACATATTCATACAATACTAAGGAACTTTGAATCGTAGGTTTTAACGACGGAATGAGCTCAAACAGAGCTTCGCCGGAAAATAAACTATAGAGAGAGAAAGCTTCGATTTCTCACCGGTGAGGATGCAACGGTCTGAGCTTTCTATCAGGGCAGGTAGCTCTCCTCCAGAGGTTCTTCCTAGGATCAAGAATGACATCAATTGATATCGAATTGGATTAGAATTTCATCATTGAAATTCGGCTGACTCTCTCTCTAACATTGATCGAAAATTGCAAAGGTGAACCGAATTGGCTTACCTTTCGATCCTAATTCGGCCATGGAAGGGCTGAGGAGGTGTTAGGAGGGCTGGGTTTGGCCTAAGGAGGGCTCAAATTGGCCGATTTCAACTCAGCCGGAATAGAGCAGCTTCGGCCTACTGGAGCTGCTTCAATGTTCGATCACGTCAGCTCTTCTCCGACAACTCTCGAAACAAATGGATGTCACCATTGTGTAGCTGACTTCTCCCCGATTCTAATGAACCTGACCTCACCTTCTTTGGCTCAAAATTGACCCTATATTGGATCTCTGGTTCGAGCTTCGCCAAAAAACTAAGCAACTGAGAGAGAATGAGCTTTTGAGGTGTAGAGAGGACGAATGGAGATGGGCTCTTTATATAGGGAGCTCGGGGACCCGTTGGCCGTCCGTTTAGCACCTTTATGATTGACATTGAAGACCTGAAATGTACCGAACAGAAACGCTTCTTTTTCGTTGGTGCTGCTTTGATTTTCTAGCGAGTGAACAGTGTTGTCTAATGAACCTGACCTCACCTTCTTTGGCTCAGAATTGACCCTATATCGGATCTCTGGTTCAAGCTTCACCAGAAAACTAAGCAACTGAGAGAGAGTGAGCTTTTTAGGTGTGGAGAGTACGAATGAAGAGGGGCTTTTTATATAGGGAGCTCGGGGACCCGTTGGCCGTCCGTTTAGCACTTTATGATTGACATTGAAGACTTGAAACGTACTGAATGAAAACGCTTCTTTTTCACCAGCGTTGCTTCAATTTTTCAGCGAGTGAACAGTGTTTTCATCCTGAGGAAGAAGAGAAACTGTTCCGAACCGTACCAGACCGGTCCGAACCGGGTTCAAAGCTTAAACCGGTCGGTTCACCCCTCATTTGATCGAGTTTTTCAAATCTAAAAATTTCTAAATTCATTTTTCATCCAAGGGTGGTCTGAAATCTCAAATTTGAATTATTTAAGCCAACTAGAAAAATAAATTTAGGATCCGGTTCAATAGTGGTTCAAACCGGTTCGGATCCGATTCACCTGAACTGGTATAGTTTTCATCCCCAATTCCTTTACAAGTCCATTTCCATGTCTTTTGTGACTCCTTGGGTCACTTAGGGTCCATAAAATTCCTAGTTTACCATCTCTTAATCGATTCCAGTTCATAAACTGGCTCGGTTCTTAAACTAGTTTAATCTGGTTCGGGTCCAATTTATCCAAACCGCCCTGGTTTTTCTCTCCCACATTGTTCTAAGGTTCCTTCCCAAGGATTATAAATCACAAGGGATCCATAAGCTTCTTGGTTTACCCATTCTCTATCGGTTCCAGTTCATAAATGAACTTGGTTCATAAACCAGTTCTATTCTATTCGGACCCGGTTCTCTTGAACTGTTTCGATCTATCCTCTTTATTTTGTCCTTGGGTCCTTTTCTCAAGTTTATGAACCTTTTTGAGTCACACGGGAGTTACAATTTTTCAAATTTGCTCTTCCCCTAACAATCGAGCTTGTAGACCAATTCGATTTAAAGATTCAAATTTACCGGTTCTTTCCCTGGTTTTCTCATTACTAAAGGACGGGGTTTACAGAATTGCTCACTTCCTAGAGATGCTCCCTGGATCAAACCATGCCTCAATTGGAGGCATGAGCAGTGCGAATTTCTCAACTTAGTTTTTAGGCAAAACTGACTATGAATAGTTAATTACAACAAAGGGCAGTGAAGGGGACTTACCAACTCAACTCAGGGAAGATCGAGACTCCTTTTGGGGTGGTTGAGGGAGCTTTGTTTGGAAGAAGTTAGCCCGGGAGTGGCTTGAATAGAGCTCGACCAACTCTATCTTTAGAGTGTCAAGGGAGCGAAGGTATTGTGTGAGCTTGACGGCACTTCTTCGGTGATCCTTAAGCTAAATGGAGTATGCAGTCATGTAGCTAACTTTCTCATGGTTCCAGAGAACCCAAATTTTCCTCCGAAGGTGGAGAAAAGTGCCAAAGTCAGAGCTCTAGTTCGAGATTCATTGGGAAATTGAGCACTTCTTCTTCTCCATGCATTTGAGGGATGAAAAGGACGGGTGAGGAGAAGCTCTTTATATAGAAATCTTGGGGACTAACAAGTCTATCTATTCATCAATCACTCAGCCCCAATCTCTTCCATTTATGGCCATGATGGGAGGATTTTTAGGTCATTGGAATTTTGGCAGCCTAGTTATTAGTCTTATCTACTCAGATGGAAGGTTGAAGACGACACTATGTCGCGCATGCGAGCTTCGCATGTGTGGACTTGCCTATGTCGCCCGTTCTAGATGCCATGACTCTGGACTCCTTGAAGACATTGCTGCTCGCCCAGGATGCCCGTCGTGCTCAGAAGTATGGAATCCATTCATGGTCTGCATCCCTATCTAGAATCATAGGAGCTACCAATATACCTCAGCCTCTTGTAGCTACTGTAGCTGTCCGAAGCTCCCACGGTGTACTCTCAATGCCTCTGATGCCTCCTTTTCATTTTGCAGGTCGAAAATCGCAATAGAGGTTATTTCCAAGCTCTCATCGACATATTGCACCACATGGAGTGTATGCTCGATGGAATGATAGAACCCCTAATGGGAGATTTTCAACCCAACGACTTTCGTCCAATCCAACATTTGGGTGTCATCCAATAGGCTCCATTTGCTCTTCTAGAACTTGGGGTGCATAAGGCCTCCCCGAGAAAGAAAAAGGCAGTTCATCTAAAAGGTTCGTCTTACAGGCTTCCGGGCCTACATGCCAACTATGTGGATTAATGGGCCACATGGCCACCCATTGTCCATCATACGAGCTCAAGCTCGTCACACCTCAGGCTCATTCCTCTTACAATTTGGAGCCCACCTCCCCATCAACTCGATTGGTATGTTGATTATGGTGCTACCACACATATCACTAACACCTTGTCTCACATGTCTATTCAGAATGATTCTATCCTTCCAAAGCATCTAATGTTCAGCGATGGGACAAGTTTACCAATTTTATCCTCTGGTTCTGCTTATCTTCACTCTCCACCTCATAAATTTGTTCTCAATCGTATCTATTATGTTCCCCAAATTTCTTTAAATCTTCAATCTATCTCTCAATTTACTCGAGATAACCCATGTTTTTTTTAATTTTATTCTACATATTTCCTTATCAAAGATCTATTCTCTCAACAGGAGTTGTTGCACGGGAGTTGGGGGGCTCTACTATCTTCGCACAAGTCGGAATTGCAGGCTACAGGAATCTCTCACCATATTTCATGTCCTCATACGCCTCAACAAAATGGTTTTATTGAACGTAAGCATCGCCACATAGTTGATATGGGCCTTACTCTCCTAAGTTAATCTAATCCTCATGTTAAAAATACTGTGATTTTGCCTTTGAGACAGTTGTATACCTCATCAACTGTCTTCCTACTCGGCCTGTTGGGTTTCGTTTACTTATTCAGGTCCTCACCCATACTCTTCCTCATTATAAATCTCTTCGTCTTTTTGGTTGTCATTGTTTTCCATATCTCCGTCCTTATATATCCCACAAATTACAACCCCGCTCTTCGCCTTGTATTTTTCCGGGATATCCATCTAATTATGTAGGTTACTGAGTTCTTGATCCTCGAACTGGTCGCATTTTTATTTATCGTACCATCCACTTTAATGAGTTTGTCTTCCCCTTCTCTCATGACCCTCCGCCTCCACTTCCCCCATCTAGTACTCCATCGCTACTCTCTCAATTCCCTCCCCTATCACAACACCGCCATTAGACTCAGGTATAGTTCCTCCCTTTGAGTATACATGAGACTTCTTCACAGGCCTCTCCTACATGTTCGCCAACTCCTCCTCCGTCAGTTCCTCACATGGTCACTCGCTCTCAGGATTGCTCTCTTCCTCCCTAATGCTTTACTATCAACTCCTTCTTGTTCGTGGTGTAGGAACCGCACACTTTGCTCAAGCTCATCATGACCCTCTTTGGATGGACGTCATGAAAGTTGAACTCTCTGCACTTCTTCACAATCATACGTGGGATTAGGTTCCTACCCCTCCTGATCGTCATGTTATTTGCTGCAAGTGGGTTTATAGGATTAAGGAAAATCCTAATGGTACAATTGCTCGACATAAGGCTCGACTCATTGCCAAAGGTTTCTCCCAACAACCGGGTCTGGATTATAATGCTACCTTCAGCCCAGTCATCAAGCTTGTCACCATTCGGGTCACCCTCTCCATTGCGATCTCTCCTAATTGGCCTATCCGTCAATTAGACGTAAATAATGCTTTCCTACATGGTCACCTTACCGAGGAAGTCTACATGTCTCAACTAGCCAGGTTCTTTGACCCTGTTTATCCTCATCATGTGTGTCAACTTCGACGGTCACTCTATGGACTCAAACAAGCTTCCCGTGCCTGGTTCCTCCGCCTCAAACTTTGGTTCCTCCGACTTTCTTCAAACTTTGGGTTTTTGTGGCTCCATTGCTTATAGCTCTCTCTTCATTTATCGTACTTCTCGTTTTGTTATATTTCTTTTTGTCTATATTGATGATCTTCTCATCGCGGGCTCATCCACTGCTCCTATCGAGTCCATTATTTGTGTTCTTCAGGCTGAATTTTCTATCAAGGATTTGGGTCCACTGCATTGCTTCCTCGACATTGAAGTCAAGCACTTCTCTCAAGGTATCCACCTTACCCAAACCAAATATATTCATGATCTTCTCTCTAAAGCTTCCATGACTACCTGTCAGCCCGTCTTAACTCCCATTAGCTCTGGCCCCCATTTGTCTACCCTTACGAGCACTTTACTCTCTGATCCAACCCAATATCGTCAGATTGTGGGTTCTCTTCAATATCTCACTCTTACACAGCCTGATATCACTTATGGTGTTCACCAAGCATGTTAGTTTATGCACCAATCCACTGATGCTCATTGGACTGCCGTCAACCGTATCCTTTGCTATCTCCAAGGTACTGCCCATATTAGCTTAACTTTTTTTGGCGTCACTCACCTCATAATCTGCATTATTTTTCTGATACCGATTGGGTCGTCAACCCTGATGATCGTCGCTCTATTAGTAGATTTAACATTTTTCTAGGTCGTAATCTGATCTCATGAAGTTCTCGTAAGCAACGTACTATTGCTCGCTTTAACACTGAGTCTAAATATAAAAGTACTGGTAATCCTATTATAGAGATTATCTGGCTCTGCTCCCTACTTCACGAACTTCATCTTTCTCTCTCTAGCCCTCATATATTGTGGTGTGACAATCTCTCAACCATTTATCTCATAAATAACCCTATTTTTCACGTCCGCACCAAACATATTGAAATTAATTATCACTTTGTTTATTAACAAGTTAGCAATGGGCATCTTCATGTTCGTTTTATTGGTACCAATTCTCAATTTGCTGACATTCTAACCAAAAGCTTGTCTAATTCTCGCTTCTAATTTCTATGGTACAAGCTCAATCTCTACGATCTCCCCTTGAGCTTGCGGGGGAGTAAAAGCTAACTCAGCATATCTGTAGCTGCAACCACCACACTACCTAAAAGGACAACACCACCTCTAAACCAACTCAGCAGTTATCACCTACATTTATTGTATAATAAAAGCTAACTCAGCATATCTGCATAAATTTATTATCATGAGTGATCACATCCATTTATTGCATATTTTACCTATTTTTGGTTTGTCATTTTGTATGTACAACATGTATAAATCACTATACAAGTGAAAAATGAATACACATAAAAATTACCCACTTACTTTTCCTTGTTTTTATGGTATCAAAGCGAGTGAGCTCGCATTCATACCCATCCTAAGACTGAAAATCCGACTCGTGATCTGCCTAAGTATAGAGGAACATGGACTAGAAGTATTTAGCCCACTCTCACTAGAGTGGATTTCTAGAAACAAAATGAACACCATAGAAACGAGTAGATGTCAATCAATGGGAAAGGATAAAAATGAATTCCACATAACACAAATAAAATTTTTAATATAAACCTTTAAAATCATCCATAAATATAGCTTACAAAGCGTCAATCTCCATCTCCTGCATAGGCTGTGTAGAATCTCAATGTCATTTCCCCAAACAATCCTCCAGCATAATAAGGAAAAATTGTTGGCAGCTAAATTTCCAAATACAGGAAAAGAAAAAAAGAGCGAGTAGATGATGGCCTAAATGCATTCTTACGACATGATAACTGGATCACTATCTTCACAGAGTAAAAAATAAAAATAAAACTCACTCCATAGGCAACAAAGGAAACTCACTTATGAATAGGATCTATTTATGGCTAATATATACAAACACAAGGACACTAGAAGATACTGGGAATCTAGAAAGGAAGTGTGAAGACTATCTACTTTACTCAAGAAAACACCTTATAATAGTAGCAACTTGGAGGAGACCTGTAAATTAGAAAAAGCATGTTCCTCAACAAATACACGTTTGGTGTTCTAGCCATATTCCAGAATCATCATTCAAAGATTTGTTGGTTGTCAAGACTAACCTAAGTACAGGATTATTAAAATGAAAATATGATAGCATCGTTACCACAAGCTGTGAACTATGTCCAGGAAATGAGAAAACTAGATATCACATTTTCTTCACATGCCCAGCCACAATGGGTAGTCAGCGTAGAGGCTGAACATTAAAAGATAGGCCATTGACGGATATATGGAACTGCAGAAAGTTATAACTTCGAGGAAGAGGAAAAAGCTTGAGAATGTTATATATTAATTCTCCCTTTTGCATATCTATTAAATTTGGGAAGCAGGAATAAACTAGATCATTCGGGGTAAAATTACAGTTTTTCTTTTCTAAATTAAAGCAAAATGATATTTGGCAACAGTTATAGAAACCATTACCTCCCAAAAAATAAACAATTATAGAGACCATGAGTAGTATAGTTTGAAAATTGCATAAATTTTTCGAGTATAATTCAAGCTTGATCATTACTTGATATTTAGTTTGAAATGAGAAACTCTATAAGTTGTGGTTAAACTTGCTCTAATGTTTATCCGTAGAAAAAGGGCTGTGTAAAGTATGATCTTAAAAAAATTTTATCCTTGAGCCAAAAAGTTGCTGAGCCATTAATAAATAGGTAATAAATCTATAAAAATTCATATAATTAATAATTGTGTTTGATAACAACTACCTAGCAATTATCAAGGTTGTTTAACTTTTGGGGCTAAGAGTTATCAAGGTGCTTCATGTGCATTAAAATCGAGGTTGGAGGGGTAGATGTCTCATCCCACATTTATGAATACGAAGTATGAATACTAGTATGGAAACAGTGCAATTGATACTCATACATACTTTGGTGAAAGTTATAAAACTCTAGTAGGGTGGACAGTAAAAGATTCACAAGTAGGATAGTTAGGAATATATACACCAAGTAGAGAGAAAAGTCAAATAAGAAAAATGGATATCCAAAGCACAAAATATTTACTTCAATTATTTTGATTATCTTATTTTGGAAAATTAGCGACTCATATACTTTTACTTTACTTGTTCTACTCGTAGAAATAACCAGATTTAATAAGAAAATATGACAGATTGTTAAGGTGTGCCGACCAAACCGAATTAGAACATAGTAGAAATAGTAGATAATTTATGGGAATTTAACATGTGAATAATAAAAATATTAGTTGCTAGCCCAAACTATGTCTAAAATCGTTACTACTAGAGAATTATTTTCTTCACAAGAAATATACATTTCATAATAATAATTATTAATACATTTTTAACATAGAGTAAAATAAACAATACAATATTGTGCTTAATCATTGAATTCTCGACTATTAGTCATATTTATTTTAAATTATTAAGATAGGTTGAATTTTATCAATTATTTCGCTCATCATATTGTTACTCCCTAATTCGACTATATTAAAAGTTAATTATAAGTATTTATTAGTTTTTTTTAGCCTATATTATTTGTCTACTAATTAGGCAACTTTCGTTATATTCAATTATTGATCTTTACATAATATTATATATTGAATAACTAGCTTCATTTATCAATAACTTACTCATCTAATTAAGATATATTTGATGGAAAAGAAATTTAAGAATGATTTTTTTTGTGAATAATTAATTAAAATATAAAATAATAAATAAAAATATAATATTTATCAATATTATATTTAAATTTATATCTATTAACAGTATATTATTCAATAATTAAGTAGAATTATTTATAATTATATATTTGTTTTTTTCATTAGTTCTTTAAATAAAAAATTTCAAATAAATGCAATACTTTTAATTTATTTTTTTATCAACATGTGTAGGCTTAAATTTATGGTAGAGTTAAAGATCACATTCGATAGTAATCAGTGAAGTCAAAGCTTTCATCCCTCTATGCCTCGTCCAGGAGTTCACAGGGGTTGCAAAGCCCTAAACCTATTGGGGGGGACTGGCAGAACCAGGGGAAAGGCTTCATTGGCAGCCATAGAAATTGTCTGGAACTTGCAATCTGCAGCTGAAACCAAACTGCCATCGCTGTTGTCTTCTTCACTCATGATCCCGTCGATTAGCCTGAGAAGGGTTCGCTCTAGCCCTTCTCCGTCGGTCCATTCGTGGATCTCCGCCTTAACGAGCAGAGGATTCTTGCAGATCAAGTCCCACACCGGGAAGCCCTTCCTCGGCATGACGTAGTCTCCATGGCCAAGCTTCAAACTCGGGCAATAGTCACCGCTCCCATCCCCGATGTAGATTAATTTCTTGTTGCTTATCTGACCTTGTATCCTCGAGATCACCGCACCCTGCTCAAAACAGAACTATTCAGTATGTTTCGAAAACATTCCTTAGACACTTTTTTCTAATAATTAATACCTTGCACATGTTGGGAGGGCAAAGTGGGCATCCATGAGGGGCCCTGTGAAAATCGTGGTAAGGCGAGATTCTGAGCCTCCCTTTCCCGTCGACATAACCGGGGTTCGTGTTGATCTCCGAGAAGCATTCCTCAATCCTGAGATGACGCAGGATCGTCTCTATGAAGAAAAGGTTCGCATCGCTGACGATTCTCAGCTCGCACCTTGGAAACGGAGAAATTAAAATTAAAAAAAAAAAAACAACTTCGATTTGATACCATGGTGTATTTGATCGTGTAGCTAAGGATATACCCTAAGGCATGGGCAGTTCTGATGGCTGGGACGATACGAGGATGAATCGGGACACAGTTCAGAACCTCTGCGATATCGCCGATTGTATTTCCCTTGGAATGAATCTCCTCCATGATCTTATCCTGCAATATTATTTTTTAAACACAGAGCCATAAAAAAAACAAGGAACAATTCAATGGAGTAGCTACATTGATTAAACGAATTAGGAGTCAAAATGAAATTACCATGAGGGTGTTCCACGGCATCGTGGGCAGGAGCTGGTTGAATAAGTCGGTGAAGCCTAGCTCGTCCACGACCCAGTTATCGCTGTCGCAGTCTATGATCGTCTTGTCGAAATCGAAGACTACCACGATTCCGGCCATATGTACTGATGTTTCTCCCTCTCTGTACCAAACTATCAACGTCTACAAATCTTGAGGATGGAGAGATCTTTCTGCTGTGGCGCATTGAAAGAAGTGAGACTGTGGAGAATTTATAGGTGGTGATCGGCATCTATTCAGTTAGATGCTTTGGAATATTATATGAGGAAGTTGTGCTTTTGATCTACTTACCAGAGAAATCCCCCCAAATTGCCAACAACAGATGAACTTTTGGAAAGCAGTTAGAACGCGTAGGAATAATGGAATATTCCTGGAGGAAATAAATTTGAAAGTGAATAGAATTAAGGGGAATAAAAATAAAAATCTATATATTTTTTATATATTTAACAATTAATCATAACTGCAAAAAAAATCACAAGTCGTAATAATTTATTTTCAATAGTTAAATTATCAATAATTCTTATCTTTAATTTTAATTTGTGATCCTCAATTTATTTTATTTTTTATTAATTACATTTAGAATAAATTACACTATATGAACAAAAAATTATAATAATATTATAATTAATATAAAATTTTTAAAAATTTATTTCTGCCTTCCACTAGTTAGTTTAATTTTTTTTGCACGAATATATTTAATTTATATAAGAGTGTGGAAAATATTATATGTTGATAAGGATTCAAACTTAATTTTACTTAAAAGTTATAAATAGTAAGTAACGTTACAAACTAACAATATTTTTCTATTTTATTCAAATAAAAATAATAGTTTCAAATTTGATATTTTTCCTTTATAGGTGGAACAAAAGTCGAGTTTTTAGTATTAAATTAAGTACGGGGTAAGGTTATTTGTTCTAATAACATATAAAAATATATTATATACCAATAAATAATTAGAAATATGTATACTTAATAATAATAAATTTTAAATAATACAATACTTATAATCTTATAAGTATACTATATAATACTTTTCTATTTAACATGTTTTGTTTAGAGTCTTGAATTCTCAAAATTTCACGGAGGGATAAGGATTGTCACATATATTCTTACATTCTATTTATGTATGCTCAGACTCAATTTGTTTGGATTGAGCTGATATATTAATAATAAAATAAATAAAGTGATGAATTTGGTATAAAGTGATGGTAGGTTAAATGTTAGGAGTGTAAATAAAGTGATAAATTTGGATATTTTAAAATTTTTTAATAATTTTTGTTTGGATAGAGTTTAAGTGAGGTGAGATATTATTAATAAAAAAATAAAAAGATAAAATTTTCGTTTTAATTAAATTAAATAATTTATTAGATATTATATATAATTAAATTATATTAAAAATATTTTGTATAATATTTTTATAATATTTGTATTTTATATTTATATTATATAATTTTATATAAAATAATATTAATATATAAATCTATTTAAAGTATATAATAATAAAAATAAATAAATAAATAATATAAAAGTTTTAAAGTAATTTAAGTAATAAATGACATAATTTCTCTAAATACACCCATTTAAATGAGGTTATTGTAGTGGTTTGAAGGTGATTATTGACCAATCCAAACCCTTCTTTTTTTTATACCAAATTAACAATTTTTCCAACAATACAAACATTTTCCCTCCAAATTGATTTCAAACCTGTCAATCCAAACACACCACACCGAGAGGGTGCGACTCATGTTGAAAATTATTTATCTTTGGAGTAGATTAACAGTTTGATTATGAAAATGGCACATATATTATGTATTGGATTGAATTATTCGAGAGTTTGGCTAATTTTTTTTGCTCAAGAGAGTTTGGCTACTAAGAGCAATCTAACTATTATAATTGAAAGATTTCACACACAAGTACTTCCATATTTATTGTATTTTTCATAAGATAGTAAAATTATATATATATATATATACACTAAATGTCACGCCCCGATCCGGTTTGGTCGAATTTTATGATCAACCTGCCACCCTTAATCATATCATTCATGTATATCTACTCGAATGAGGCAAGGAATGTGAAGATATGTCCACATTCGAACCCTTATTTAAGTTAGGGGTATAAAGCATAAATTGAGGGTATGAGCGCGTCCGGAACTTCCTGTCGGGGTAATGTCTTGCAAAGGGGTTAATGGAGGGGGTGAGTATAATACTCACTGAGGGGAACTTACTATAACAATTTATTTAAATTTATCTTATTATTATTTTATTTAATTCATTTTTATAATTTCACACAATCACAAAATCAAGAACTGTCCTCCTATGATAAGAGTGATCACACGTTCACAGAACGGTCAACGATCGAACTACTTGTGGACCAGAGCACCTTTACCATCTACCCTAATAGAGGGATACTGCCTTTACCCGGAGTTTGTGCGGACATCAATAGTCCGACCCCAAACTCAAGATCTCTCACCGCTTGATTTTCACATCACTCCTATCAGGTGTGATGTTTAAAATACCACTTAAATCATCCCAACCGAGTATGATATACAAATCCCACTTACCCGTTAATACATTGAATTCCTCTCCAACAGTTCTTTGTATTCACGCAAACTTGTCCTTGCTGGTGTTATCGGTACTTCATGTTCCTACACGAAATGAACACCCTTATTCATTATCCCCCGGCTTAATAGCCTTCATTGACTCCAAATAAATGAGCAAACTAAACTTTTTATTTATTTATAATTAGGTTCCTAATGTTATTTTTCTTTAAGTCCCTAATGTCGATTTTTCCTCAAATTGAGTCCCAAAACTTTTAAAATTTACCTTGAGACCTCAATTTATTCAATTTCACTAAAAGGGGATTAATTTCCCAAATTTCCAATTTGGTCCCCCAACTTTTCCAAAATTACCATTTTACCCTTACTTTACAAAAATGGCAAGTTTTGCCCCAAAAATTGCCCAATTGGTCCTCCAACATCTTTATCATGCCAATTGGTCCTCAATTTTATGAAATTGCACTTGAGTCCCTCAAATTTTTGAAATTCCCAATTTTCCCCTAATTTCAACCTTCAAACTCAGCCGAATTTGATTTCATCAAATTGACCAATCAATTGAGTTTCATTGTTGAAATTGAAGTTAGATTGGAGTTCCTACTTCATACGATTCAATTGCACTTTGAATCACACGATTTGGTAATGGAATAAGCTTAAACAGAGCTCTACCGGAAAACTAGTCTTAGAGAGAGAAAGCTTCGAAAGCTTACCGGCAGGGGTGCGGCGGTTCGAACTTTCGATCAAGGTAGATAGCTCTTGTCCTAAGATTTCTCCTAGGATCAAGAATTGCATCAATTGATACCAAATTGAGTGAGAATTTTATCATCAAACTTCTATCGATTCTCTCTCTAGCACCGGTCGAAAATTGTAGAGGGGAGCTAAATTGGCTTACCTTTCAGCTCTAATTCAGTTGTAGGAGACGGTAGAGGTGTTGGGAGGGCTTGGTTTGGCCTCAAAAGGGCTCGAATTGGATGATTTCAGCTCTACTAAAACAGGGCAGCTTTGGCCCGCCAAAGCTGCTTCACCGTTCAATCACGCCGGTGCTTCTTCAACGACCCTCAGAACAAATGGAGACTACAGAAGTGTAGCTGACTTCTCCCTGGTTCTGAAGAACATGACCTCGCCTTGTTTCACTTAGAAAAATGCCCAAGTCGGAGCTTTGGTTCAAGCTTCGCTAGAAATTGGAGCAGTTAAGAGATAATGGAGTTTTCAGGTGTGGAGAGGATGAATGAGGAGGGGCTCTTTATATAGGAAGCTCGTGGACTTCTTGATCGTCCGATTGGCGACTTAATGGTGGTCATTCATTGCCTGAAACTCCCTAGCTGAAGACTTTTCAGCTTTGCAGGTGCTGCGCGATTTTTCGGCGAGTGAACAGTGTTGTCATCTAAAGGAAGAAGATGACATTGTTCCGAACCAGACCGGACCGGGTTCAAAGTTTAAACTGGCTGGTTCACCCCCATTTTGACCAAAATTTTCAAATTTAAAAATTTCTAAATTTATCTAAATTCATTTTCTATCCAATTGTGACTAAAATCTCAAATTTTAATTTAAGCCACCTAGAAAAATGAATTTAGCATCCAGTTCATAGTGGTTCAAACCAGTTCAATTCGGTTCTCCTGAACCAATTTGGTTTTCATCTCCAATTCATCTTAAAGTCATTTTTTCTTAACTTTTATGACTATTTAGATCACTTGTAATCCATAATTTTCCCGGTTTACCCTTTTTCTATTGGTTTCAGTTCATGAACCGACTCGGTTCATAAACCGGTTCAATACAATTGGATACGGTTCATCTGAACTGTTCTAGTTTTTCTCTTTCAATTTGTCCTAAGGTTCTTTTCCAAGGTTTTATGAATCCTTTGGGTCACTCGGGAGTTGTAAATTTCCAAAATTGCTCATTTCCTGATAATCGGGTTTACAACTCCCGAGCAAAGGGTTCATAAAACCTTGGAAAAGAACCTTAGGACAAATTGGAAGTGAAAAACCAGACCGGTTTAGATGAACTGGATCCAACTGGATTGAACCGATTTATGAACTGAGTCGGTTCATGAACCATAACCGATAGAGAAAGGGCAAACCAGGAAATTTATGGATCCCGAGTGACCCAAAGAGTCCCAAAAATCATGGAATTGGACTTGAGAATGAATTGGTGATGGAAACTAGACCTGTTTAGGTGAACCGGATCCAAACCGGATTGAACCGGTTTGGATTGGTTTGAACTACTATTGAACCAGATTTTAATTCAATTTTCTAAGTGGCTTTAACAATTCAAATTGGAGATTTGAGGCCACCATTGGATAGAAAATGAATTTAGATGAATTTATAAATTTTTAGATTTGAAAAATTCGGTCGAATTGGGTGTAAACAGTCAGTTTAAGCTTTGAAGCTGGTTCAGACTAGTCCGGTCCAGTTCGAAACAGTGCGTCTTCTTCCTTCAGATGACAGCACTGTTCACTCACCAAAAAATTGCGTAGTGCATGCAAAGCTGAAAAGTCTTTGGCCAGGGAGTTTCAGGCAATGAATGACCGTAATTAAGGTGCCAATTAGATGACCAAGAAGTCCTCAAGCTTCCTATATAAATACCCCCTCCTCATTCATCCTCTCCACACCTAAAAGCTCCATTCTCTCTTAGTTGCTTAGTTTTCTGGCAAAGCTCAAACTAGAGCTCCGATATAGGGTCATCTCTAAACCAAAGAAGGCGAGGTTGGGTTCCTTAGAACCAAGGAGAAGTTAGCTACACGCCTATAGTCTCCGTTTGCTTCGAGAGTTGCCGAAGAAACGCCGGCGTGATCGAATATTGAAGCAACTCCAGCGGACCGAAGCTGCCCTATTTTGGCTGAGCTGAAGTTGACCTATTCGATCCCTTCTCATGCCAAACCAAGCCCTCCCAACACTCCATAGCCCTCCTACAACTAAATTAGAGCTGAAAATGTAAGCCAATTCGGCTCCCCTCTGCAATTTCTGACCGGTGCTAGAGAGAGAACTAGCAGAACTTTGATGATAAAATTCTCATTCAATTTGGAATTAATTGATGCTATTCTTGATTTTAGGATGAACCTCAGGATGAGAGCTATTTGCCCAGATTGAAAGCTCGCACCGCCATGCCCCCGATGGTGAGCAATTGAAGCTTTCTCTCTCTACAGTCTGTATTCCAGCGAAGCTCCGTTTGAGCTCGTTCCGACATCAAAACTTGAGATTGAAAGTGTTATTGAATCATATGAAGATGTAGGAACTCAATTTTAACTTAAATTTCAACAACTAGAAGTGTTTAATCGGTCAATTTGATGAAATCAAATTCGTCTATGTTAGGGAGTTGAAATTGGAGATTTTCAAAATTTTGAAGGACAAAAATTAAATTTTATAAAATTGAGGGTCAATTGGGCATGATAAGAATGTTAGAGGGCCAATTGAGAAATTTTAGAATTTTTGGGGTGAAACTTACCATTTTTGTAAAGGAAAATTTGGAGGCCAAATTGAGAGTTTGGGAAACTTGAACCCCTTTTTGTGAATTTGAATAAATTGAGGTCACAAGATGAATTTTAAAGTTTAGGATCTCAATTTGTGGAAAAACCAGCATTAGGGTCTTAAAGTTAAAGAAAAATAACTTTAGGGACTTAATTATAAATAAATAAAAAGTTTAGTTTTCTAATTCATTGGAATGAATGAAGGCTATTAGGCCGAGAGAAAATGAACAATGGTGTTCATATCGTGTAGGAATATGAAGTACCGGAAATGCCAGTAAGGACAAGCTCGCGTGAATATAAAGAACCGATCAAGAGGAATTCACTTCACGATTGGGTAAGTGGGATTTTATATCATATCTGGTTGGGAATGATAAGTACCTTGAAATGAAAACCCACTACTTAGTGGTATTTTAAACATCACAACTTAGAGATGTGATGTGAAAATGACACAAAAAAACTACTTACTAATTGTAAGTAGATTATACCCGGTTGGTATGATGAAACTTCCTCGGAGGAAGTGGAAAACCCGCTCATCGGTTATGAGCGGAGATATCCTCATACTCGGTTGGTATGACGTATAGTTGAAAATTTATTTTGTCAGAAGTGCTCTCCTTTAATTGTGTGCCACTGCTTAAACAATTTGGGAGACCTTCTCGAAGGGAGCCCGAATCGCTCTGTTAGGCCGAAGGCCTCGGTTTTGGAACTTGGGGGCTAATACGCCCAATTTTGAAAATCTCAAATAGTGGGCCATAGGCTAATTGGCACAAGCAGGAGCTCATAAACAAACATGAGATATATGCCATAAAAGTTTAAATAAATGAATTGCTTGGCCATGGTACCAAGATAGGACATACATATTCAGTCAACTAGTGGTAGTGCGACATGACAGGTCTCCGGACTAGTTAAGATAAATAGTTGCAGGTTGAGTTGAAGGTCAGGGTCGTTGGACCAATGGCACCATAGATTATATGGCATGATTTGAAAATACTAATTGTGCATGCACTGTGTGTACGGGACCTTCAAGATGCCCAAGAGGGGTAGTGTTGTGTCCTAGGGACGTAACGACCTAGGGGGGATATGGGCAGTTCATCGGACCAGGTGACCTTGCGAAGCTCAACATAGCTTCATGTGCACGAGACCAGGGTGAGGTCGGGATGAGGTCTCTGTCCTCAAACGGACACAGAGAATTGATTTCGTGATTGAGTGTCAGATGCCACGTACATCCACTTGTTCTCAAGGTAAAAGTGGACATGTTTCTATCTAGGTGGCTGGTAAAGTCGCTTCGACACCACAAGTGGGTTCAATGGACGTGCTGGCCTCTTATTGTGTGATTGACCTCCATGATGAAGGATGTGTGTTGGTTGATGACACACCGTGAAAAATAAGAAATGTGATAAAACAAGAAATTGGAAATGAAAGGATTTTTGAAAGGAAATAAGGAGTTTGGCACACTCCAAACAAACCTTTTTCCTAAAAGTCAAATTTTTAAAACCTATTCACTGAGTAGTTATACTCGCCCCCTCCCTTATATCCCTTTCAAGAAATCCCGGAAAGCCTACCCTTAAGGACCACCAACTAATACGCCTGTGAGACAGGTATGATAAATTTAAAAATTTTTATGCAGTTTTGATTTATGTTATTTTAGGAAAGGTGCAGGTTAAAAGACGTCTTACTCTTTACGGTTTATAACAAGGGGAATCCCTTAAATAATCCGGGAGAGTGGCGGGTTGATCACGGGGATCTGACTAAGCTGGGTCGGGGCGTGACATCTTGTTTCTTCTCATTGATTAGATGTGGAGCTTGGTATTCCTCCGTATATCTTTCCTCGAATAGATCCCATGTGGGGGTGGTGGAATGCAAGCTTCTAATATTATCCCACCACCTCTTCACACTAGCTTCTAGGAAAAACTCTACCAGGATCACCATATCCTTTGGTGAAATCCTGACTATCCCCATGAGTTTCTTAATGCTAGCTAGCCAGTCCATAACAACCCCCACATCCTTTTCTCCTAGGAATGGTTTACATCCTAATTGTCAGAGGGTTTTGAGGTATTTGGGAATGTCCACTAGAGGAGGAACGTTAGCAGGAGGGGTGGGATTGTGCTTCCTCAAGCTCAGCTTGGGGGTTGGTATCCACCTTAGGAGTGAGGTTAGGCCATCCAAACACTCAAATGAACTCTTCGTACAATGTCTGATGTTCCAAGCTTAATCCAGGTGGGGTTGTCTAGGCTCTTCGGGGAGTTTCCACATGGAGGGTTGGTTGGGTAGTGTCGGAGACTACGTCTCTAGTTCTCTCGGTTCCTTTCTTGGGAGCCATCTGTAAATTTTAAAATTATTTCTATTAGTTAGTATGTTCTCTAGTCTTGATAATGTATTCGAGGAAACAGGCTCTAATACCAATCAAGTTGTCACGCCCCGACCCAATTTGGTCGGATCCCCATGATCAACCCGCCACTCTCCCGGTTTACTAAGGATTGCCCCTTGTTTATAAACCATGAAGAGTAAGGCGTCCTTTAACCCTGTACCTTTCCTAGAATAGATAAATTAAAACTGCATAAACTTTTTAACTTACATACTTGTCCTATAGGTGTGATTAATAGGAGATCTTTGGGATGGTTTGTCCTTGGTTACCTGAAAAGGGATATAAGGGAGGGGGTGAGTTCAACGACTCAGTGAATGGGTGTTTAAAGTTTGACTTTTTGGGAAAATATTTGAATTTGAGTGTGCCAAACTCCTTATTTCTTCTAAAATTTCTCATTTTCAAAAATCTTGGTTTCATAGACATTACTCACTCCTCAATCATAACTGGTGTGTTTATCAACTAACACACAGCCTTCATCATGAAGGGAACACACATGAATAAAACCCTGTGTTCGTATGAGGACAAAGACCATATCTCGGTCTCGTGCAAACACAGTAGTTTCATAGAGTCCAAACATAGAAACTCCATGGAGTACAAATACAGAACTCCATGACTAACTGGTATGATGGGAAACACAAACTCAATAGCTTCTCTCTTCCCTTATCACCACCATGTCATCCAACAGCCCTTAGGACACATCACTACCCATCTTGGGCATTTTAATGGTCCCAAACATCAAGTGCATGCACAAACAAAGTTTTCCTCAAAAGCCATTTAATCTTTGGTGCCACTGGTCCAACGGCCTCGACTCTCAACTCGATCTGCAGCTGTTTGTACTGGTCCGTCGACTTGTCATATCGCATTGCTGCTAGTCTATTAAGTATGTCGATCATGTCTCAGTACCACAGCCAAACAATTCATTTACTTAAGTTTTCGTGGCTTAGAATCATGTTTGTTTATGAGCTCTTGCTCGTGCCAACTGGCCTAGGGCCCACTGTTCGAGATTTTCAAAATTGGGTATATTAACCCCCAAGTTCCAAAATCGAGGCCTCCCACCTAATAGAGCTATTAGTGCTCCCATCAAGAAGGTCTCCTAAAATGTTTAAGCAGTGGCACACAATCAGAAGAGAGCACTTCCAACAAAATATACTTTTCAACTATCCATCATACCAATCAAGTATGAGGACATCTCCGCTCATAACTAATGAACGGGTTTTCCACTTCCTTCAAGCAAGTTTCATCATACCAACCATATATAATCTACTTATAATTGGTAAATAATTTTTTCGCTTGATTTTCACATCACACCTCTGAGATGTGATGTTTAAAATAAAACCTAGTAGTGGGTTTTCATTTTCAAGGTGCTTATCATCCCAACCGGGTATGATATAAAAATTTCACTCACCCATTAATGTAGTGAATTCCTCTCAACCAGTTCTTTGTATTCACGCGAGTTTGTCCTTGTTGGCGTTCTTAGTACTTCATGTTCCTACAAGATATGAACACCCTTGTTCATTATCCCTCGGCCTAATAGCCTTCATTCACTCCAAATGAATGAGAAAACTAAACTTTTCATTTATTTACAATTAGGTCCCTAAAGTTATTTTTCTTTAACTTTAAGTCCCTAATGTCGGTTTTTCCTCAAATTGAGTCCCGAATTTCCAATTTGGTTCCCCAACTTTTCCAAAATCACCATTTTCCCCCTACTTTACAAAAATGGTATGTCTTGCACCAAAAATTCCAAAAATTGCCCAATTGGTCCTCCAATATCTTTATCATGCCCAATTGGTCTTCGGTTTTATGAAATTGCACTTTAATCTCTCGAATTTTCGAAATTCCCAATTCCCTCCCCCCCCCCCCCTTCCATCTTTCAAACTCAGCTGAATTTGATTTTATCAAATTGACTGATCAATTGAGTTTAATTGTTGAAATTAAAGTTAGATTGAAGTTCTTACACCATCATACGAATCAATTGCACTTTGAATCGCACGATTTGGTGACGGAACGAGCTCAAACAGAGCTCCGTTGGAAAACTAGTCTTAGAGAGAGAAAGCTTTAAAAGCTTACTGTTGAGGGCGCGATGGTCCGAGCTTTCGATCTGGGCAAATAGATCTTGTCCTAAGGTTATTCCTAGGATAAAGAATTGCTTCACTATTTGATTATGTCAGCGCTTCTCCGACGATCCATGAATCGAATGGTGACCTCCATCGAGTAGTTGACTTCTCCCCGAGTCTAAGGAACTTGACCTCACCTTCTTTGGCTCAAAAAAATTCCCAAGTCAGAGATCAAGTCGAGCTTCATTGAAAATTGGAGCAATAGAGAGAGAGGAGTTTTCAGGTGTGAGGAGAATAAATGAGAAGGGCCTCTTTATATGGGAAGTTCGGGGACTCTCTGGTCATCTGATTGGAGCCTTTATGGCGATCATTAATGGCAAAAAATGCCCTGAACAAGACTTTTCATCTTCGCCGGCATTGTTCGCTTTTCCGAGAGTGAATAGTGATGTCATATGAAGGAAGAAGACGACACTATTTTGAACCAGACCGAACTGGTCCAAACCGAGTTCAATGATTAAACCGGTCGGTTCAAGCCCGATTCGACAGAGTTTTTTAAAATTAAAATTTTTTAAATTCATTTAAATTCATTCTCTATCCAATGGTAGCTTCAATTCCCCAATTTGAATTTTTTAAGCCACCTAGAAAAATGAATTTAAAAACCGGTTCAATAGTGGTTCAAACCGGTTCAATCCGGTTCACCTGAACCGGTTTGGATTTCACTACAAAAGAATAAAACATGACTTTGGAGAAATGCATGAGGAGATGAAAGCACTGCAAAAGAATAAAACGTGGGAACTTGCTCAACTTCCGAATGGAAAAAAAGCTGTAAGATGTAAGTGTGTATTCAATATGAAACAAAATGTCAAAGGAGAAGTTGTGAGATACAAAGCAAGGTTGGAAGCAAACGGTTATAGTCAAACATATGTAATAGACTATGATGAGACTTTTGCACCATTAGCTATGATGAGCAGTGTCAAAATGTTTATTTTATGTGCTGCTAATTTTGGATGGACATTACATCAAACGGATGTAAAGAATGCATTTTTGCATGTAGACCTACAAGAGGAATTAAATATGGAGATTCCACTTGGATTTGGAATGATGAAAACTATGGGGAATGTACGTAGATTGAATAAATCTTTGTATGGACTCAAATAGTCTCCAAGAGCATGGTTTGATCGATTTTGACGTGTTGTGGTAAAAAAGAGTTATCGGCAGTGTAACGAAGACCATACAGTTTTCAATCGACACTCTAATGGTCGAGTTGCTATTCTCACAATATATGTGGATGATATTATCATCATCAAGGATGATGATATTGAGATATTACAGTTGAAAAGACAACTAAGTAAAGAATTTGAGGTAAAAGACTTAGGTACTCTAAAGTATTTTCTCGGTATTGAGAATGCAAGATCTAGAAAAGGCATAGTACTTTCTCATATAAAGTATATATTAGATTTACTCACTGAGGCAGGGATTGTCACACCCCAACCTGATTTGATCGGATCCTGGTGATCAACCCGCCACTCTCCTAGTTTATTAAAGAGTTTCCCCTTATTATAAACCATAAAGAGTAATGCATCTTTTAAACCTACACCTTTCCTAAAATAACATAAATCAAAATTGACTAAAATTATAAATTTATCATACCTGTCTCACAGGCATCTTAGTTGAAAGTCTTTGAGGGTAGGCTTTATGGAATTTCCTGAAAGGGATATAAGGGAGCGGGTGAGTACGACTACTTAGTGAATGGGTTTTCAAAATTTAACTTTTAGGAAAAAGATTTGTATTAGAGTGTGCTAGACTCCTTATTTTCTTTCAAAATCCTTTCATTTCAAATTTCTGTTTTTATCACCATTTCTTATTAATCATGGTGTGTCATCACCCAACACACATCCTTCATCATGACGGTCAAAAACACACAATCGCAGGCCAGCCCATCCACTGAACCCACTTGTGGCGTCAGAGCGACTTTACAGGCCATCTAGATAGAAACACGTCCACTTCTACCCTAAGAATGAGTGGATGTATGCGACATCCGACCCTCAATCCTGAAATCAATTCTCGATGTCCGTATGAGGATAGAGACCTCATCCCGATCCACCCTGGTCTCATGCAATTGTACCTACGTAGAGCTCCGCAAGGTCACCAGGTCCGACGATCTGCCATTATACCTACTAGGTTGTCTAGGGCCCTATGACACATCACTACACCTCTTGGGCATCTTGAAGGTGTCGTAATCACAAAGCATGCACAATCAGTATTTTCTTATCATGCCATATAATTTGTGGTGCCACTAGTCTAATGGCCCCGACCCTCAACTCAATCCGTAGCTGTTTGTATTGATTGGTCCGTCAACCTGTCATGTCACACTGCCGCTAGTTGATTGAGTATGTCAGTCCTATCTTGGTACCATGGCCAAACAATTCATTTATTTAAATTTTTATGGCATATCACTCATGTTTGTTTACGAGCTCTTGCTCGTGCCAACTGGCCTTAGGCCTATTGCACGAGATTTTCAAAGTCGGACATATTAGCCCCCAAGTTTCAAAATCGAGGCCTCTCGCCAATCTGAGCATTTCGAGCTCCTGTCAAGAAGGTCTCACAAAACATTTAAGCAGTGGCACACAGTCAAGGGAGAGCACTTCCGACAAAATAATCATTTAATCTATCCATCACACCAACAGGGTGTGAGGTCATCTCCACTTATAACCGATAAGCAGATTTTCTCCTTCCTTTCAGGAAGTTCATCATACCAACAAGGTATGATCTACTTACAACCGATAAGTAGTTTTTTCGCGTAATTTCCACATCACTCCTCTTAGGTGTGATGGTTAAAATACCACTTAGCAGTGGGTTTTCATTTCTAAGGTGCTTATCTTCCCAACCGCGTATGATATAAAAATCTCACTCACTCGTTATTGTAGTTAATTCCAATTGACTGATTCTTTGTATTCACGCGAGCTTGTCCTTGCTAGCGTTTCCTGGTACTTCGTATTCCTACACGATATAAACATTATTGTTCATTATCCCTCGGCCTAATAGCCTTCATTCATTCCAAATGAATGAGAAAACCAAACTTTTTATTTATTTGTAATTAGGTCCCTAAAGTTATTTTTCTTTAACTTTAAGTCCCTAACGCCGATTTTTCCTCATATTGAGTCCCAACTTTTAAAATTAATCTTAGGACCTCAATTTATTCAAATTCACAAAAAGGGGTCTAATTTCTCAAATTTCCAAATTGGTCCACCAACTTTTCCAAAATTACCATTTTGCCCTTCCTTTACAAAAACGGTAAGTTTCACAATTGACCCTCTAAAATTCCTTAATTAGCCCTCTAAAATTTTTATCATGCCCAATTGACCCTCAATTTTATAAAATTGCATCTTGGTCCTTCGAATTTTTGAAAATCCCCAATTTTCCAAAAATTTTCCCCTATTTCAACTTCCTAACACAACCAAATTTGATTACATCAAATTGACCGATTAAACACTTCTAATTGTTGAAATTGAAGTGAAAATTGAGTTCCTACATCTTCATACAATTCAATAGCACTTTGAATTGCATGTTTTGATGCTAGAAGGAGCTGAAACGGAGCTTCGCAAGAAAATAGACTATAGAGAGAGAAAGCTTCAATTACTCACCGTCAGGGGCACCACGGTCTGAGCTTTCGATCTAGGAAGATAGTACTCGTCCTAAGGTTCATCCTAGAATCAAGAATTATATCAATTGATACCAAATTGAGTTCGAATTTCATCATCGAAATTCTATCAGTTTTCTCTCAAGCACCGGTTAGAAATTACAGAGGGGAGCCGAATTGGCTTACCTTTCAGTCCTAATTCGGCTGTGGGAGGGCTTGGTTTGGCCAAAGGATGGCTCGAGTTGGCCGATTCCAGCTCGACCAAAACAAGGTAGCTTCAATCCGTCGGAGCTGCTTTATTGTTCCATCACGTTCGCGCTTCTCTCGCGACCCTTGGAGCAAATGGAGACTACAGACGTGTAACTTAGCCTGGTTTGACTCAGAAAAGTGCCCAAGTTGGAGCTCTAGTTCAAGCTTCACTGGAAAATGGGGCAGTTGTAAGATAATGAAGTTTTCAGGTGTGGAGATAATGAATGGGGGGGGGGGGGGGTCTTTATATAAGAAGCTCGAGGACTTTTTGGCCATCCAATTGTTGCTTTAATGGCTATCATTCATTGTCTGAAACTCTCTGGCCAGAGACTTTTCAGCTTCACCGATACTAAGCGAACTTTCGGCGACTGAACAGTGTTGTCATCTAAAGGAAGAAGATGACACTGTTCCAAACTGGACCGGACCGGTCTGAACCAGGTTCAGAGTTTAAACCGGCCGGTTCGCCCCCCATTCGATCGAATTTTTTAAATCTAAAAATTTTCAAATTTATCTAAATTCATTTTCTATCCAATGGTGTCCTTAAATCACAAATTTGAATTTTTAAGCCACCTAGAAAAATAAATTTAGAATCCGGTTCAATAGTGCTTCCAACCGGTCCAAACCGTTTTGGATCCTGTTCACCTGAATCGGTTTAGTTTTCATCTCCAATTCATTCTCAAGTCCATTTCCATCACTTTTGGGACTCTTTGGGTCACTCGGGATCCATAAATTTCCTAGTTTTCCCTTTCTTTATCGGTTTTGGTTCATGAACCGACTCAGTTCATAAACCGGTTCAATCTAGTTTGATTCGGTTCATCTAAATTGGTCTAGTTTTTCTCTTCCAATTTCTCCTAAGGTTCTTTTCCAAGTTTTTATGAACCCTTTGGATCACCCGGGAGTTATAAATTTCCAAATTGCCCGTTCCTAAATGATCGGGTTTGTGAATTGGTTCTGTTTTCTTACTCGGTTTGACCGGTTCTTTTCCCAGTTTTCCTTAACTCAAAAGGTCGGGGTTTACAACTCTCCCCTCCTATTAGGAGTTTTGTCCCTAAAACTTAATTAGTAACCTTGCATGAGGAACCAATTCCTTTGATGTCCATTTGGTATTTGCTTAACATGCAACTCTTATCTTGTTCTTTCAATTTATCTTTTTTACATCATTCACTGAAGGACTTTCTCTTCCTCTATATTATTTGCTCCCTTCATGGAGTTTATCATACCTAGACATATCTTAATTAAGGGTATATCCTTAGATTCTCATCTTTTTTTGCTCAGAGCAACATTTTTTTTTCCGTTGAGGTCTCGTACTCAGGATTGGGAATTCCAAGATACCTAACCATTCCCGCATCTAATTAACCTCTTGGTCATTAAAGCCCTTAGCTCGATGTCCTTTAGAACATTACATTCTTGTTTTAACAAGTTTGCTTGTTATCACTTTTTCATCCTATTTTGACTCTTCCTTCGTCCGTTGTTCATTACGATTTCAATCTAAATTTTATGTTTAACCTTGTCATGCTTACTAACTGACTCTTTCATGTCTAATTGTCTGGGTAGTTGTATCACTCATCCTTCATGCCCATCCTATTATCCTTCATATAGTATAGTCTTTACTACTTCCTAGTCTTTCTTAGGGTTTTGTTTTACTCTCTTTAACCTTCCCGTTGCTACTAGTTTCTTATTTCTACTTGGTTCTCCTAGAATTATTATTTGGTTCTTCTACTCTCTCCAAACAGGTCACATTGGGCCATCACGATACCTCTTTCCTTTGAAAAGTTTCCTAATTAAGGGTTGGTTCCTTGCTCTCCACATTCTATGCATCCACCCATCAATTATTCCTTCAAGGGTACTTAGTCATATGCATCTCTCTAAAGTTTCCTTTCATAGCGTATTTCTTCTCCTTTTCACTCTTACTGTGTCTTACCCCTAGAGTTTCTAGATGACATTTTTCCGCGTTTGCCCATTATGAGGGGGTTCTAGGTATACGATCTTACCTCCATTCTTGTGGTATCTTCTCGGCTTGACCTTCTTAGGAAAAAGATTAATTTGGCTTTTACCTCACTATTTCTTGACCTCTTTGTGAACCACTTACTTAACATGCTCCATGATTTTTGTCACCAGACCTTCATGTCTTTCATGACCCTTTAGGAGGTATTGCTCTATATCCATGAGGTGTGGAACAGTCATGCTTTACCTGTCCTATTTCCATATACCTATAACATGTTATCTTGGTACTTATCTTTAGTAGGGTTGGGCATTTCTTCACGTAGTATCACTCTTGTTCACACTTGTTATAGGTTATTCCCTTGCGTGAACCGTTGTGGTTCCTTCTTTCTTTCGAGTATTCTAGTGCCTTTCTAGGGGTTATTAATGGTTTGGTGCTTTTCCATCCTTGAATACCTCGAGAGTTTTCTTCTATGCCTAACGGTCACTCTAGAAGTCCTCCAATCTTTTTTTTAATTCCGTGATTCAGCTTTCTTTATTGGGATGGGATTCTTCCTAATTTCTATGGTAGTGGTGGTTTGTTTGTTTACAATTATTCTTGGGACCATCTTCTTAGTAATATCACATTATTGAGAGATAGGATTTTTTGAAATTTCGAGTACTTCATTATTAGAGGAGTACAAAAGGTTTGGGTCTTAACCCTATTACAAAAATAGTTACAAGATAGATAGGAAGCTACAGTTTTTTTGGTAACTATCCTCCTTGGTAAGATTATATGATCGTACTAGCCTTCTTGGCTTTAGGCATGACTCCCTTTGTACACAGGACTATGACCCTAACAAGTCCTGGCACCAGACTCTTGGGTGGTACCAGATACTTCTCCATTTGGTCCTTTGGGCTTCTACAATGTCCCGGGCATTAGGAAGCTTCTAGGGTTGTCTTCCTACGAGGACAGGGTGTTGAGTAGAGTCATTCTTAGTTTTCTTGGTTCTTTTCCTGTGAGCCATCTGAAAATTTTAAGATCAATCCTATTAGTAACTATAATTTGTAGTCTTGATTATGTATTCGAGGAAAGAGGCTCTGATACCACTCAAGTTGTCATGCCCTGACCCTATTTGGTTGGATCCCCATGATCAATCCTGAAATCAATTCTCAGTGTCTGTATGAGGATAGAGACCTCATCCCAACCCCACCCCAGTCTCGTGCGCTAAGCTATGTCGAGCTTCGCGATGTCACCTAGTCTGACGATCTGCCCTTATACCCACCAGGTCGTCCAGGGCCCTAGGACGCATCACTACCTGTCTTGAAGGTGCCATAATCATAGTACATGCACAATCAGTATCTTCTCATCATGCCATATAATTTGCGATGCTACTAGTCCAACAGCCCCGATCCTCAACTCAACCCGCAAATATTTGTCTTAACTGGTCCGTATACCTGTCATGTCGCACCACCGCTAGTTGACTGAGTATGTCGGTCCTGTCTTGGTACCATGGCCAAACAATTCATTTATGTAAAGTTTTATGGGATATCACTCATGTTTGTTTACGAGCTCCTGCTCGTGCCAACGGGCCTTGGGCCTACTGCACGAGATTTTCAAAATCGGGAATATTAGCCCCCAAGTTTCAAAATCGAGGCCTTTGGCCTATCTGAGCATTTCTAGCTTCCGTCAAGAAGGTCTCCCAAAAAGTTTAAGTCGTGGCACACAGTCAAGAGAGAGCACTTCTGACAAAATAATCTTTTAATCTGTCCATCACACCAATCGGGTGTGAGGTCATCTCCGCTTATAACCGATAAGTGGGTTTTCTCCATCCTTTTTGGAAGTTCATCACACCAAACGGGTTTGATCTTCTTACAACCGGTAAGTAGTTTTTCCACGTAATTTTCACATCACACCTCTCAGGTGTGATGGTTAAAATACCATTTACGAGTGGGTTTTCATTTCTGAGTTGCTTATCATCCCAATCGGGTATGATATAAAAATACCACTCACCCGTTAATGCAGTGAATTCCACTTGACTGTTTCTTTGTATTCACGCGATCTTATCCTTGCTGGCATTCCTGGTACTACATATTCCTACATGATATGAACATCCTTATTCATTATCCCTGGGCCTAATAGCCTTCATTCGTTCCAAATGAATGAGAAAATCAAACTTTCTATTTATTTACAATTAGGTCCCTAAAGTTATTTTTCTTTAACTTTAAGTCCCAAATGCCGACTTTTCATCAAATTGAGTCCTGAAACTTTTAAAATTTATCTTAGGACATCAATTTATTCAAATTCACAAAAGGGGTTTAATTTTCCAAATTTCCAATTTGGTCCCACAACTTTTCCAAAATTACCATTTTGCCCTTCTTTTACAAAAATGGTAAGTTTCACCACAAAAATTCTAAAATTCCTCAATTGGCACTCTAACATTCTTATCATGCCCAATTAACCCTCAATTTTATAAAATTGCATCTTGGTCCTTCGAATTTTTGAAAATCCCAATTTTTCTAAAAATTTCCCCTATTTCAACTTCCTAACACAGCCGAATTTGATTTTATCAAATTGACTAATTAAACACTTCTAATTGTTGAAATTGAAGTCAAAATTGAGTTCCTACATCTTTAAATGATTCAATAGCACATTGAATTGCAAGTTTTGATGCCGGAACGAGCTCAAACGAAGCTTCGCCGGAAAACAGACTATAGAGAGAGAAAGCTTTAATTACTCACCATCCGGTGCACAACGATCTGAGCTTTTGATCTGGGCAGATAGCACTCATCCTGAGGTTCATCCTAGAATCAAGAATTACATCAATTGATGCCGAATTGAGTTAGAATTTCATCATCGAAATTTTATCAAATCTCTCTCTAGCACTGGTAAAAAATTATAGAGTGAAGCCAAATTAGCTTACCTTTCAGTCCTAATTCGGCCTTGGGAAGGATGAGGAAGTGTTGGGACTGCTTGGTTTGGCCTAAGGAGGGCTCGAACTGGGTGATTTCAGCTCGGTCGAAACAAAATAGCTTTAATCCGTCGGAGCTACTTCACTGTTCCATCACGCCGGCGCTTCTCCGGCGACCCTCAGAGCAAACAGAGACTACAAGCATGTAGCTGACTTCTCCCCAGTTCTAAAGAATCCAAACTTGCCATGTTTGGCTTAGAAAAGTGCCCAAGTCAGAGCTCTGGTTCAAGCTTGACCAAAAAATGGAGTAGTTAAGACATAATGGAGTTTTCAGTGTGGAGATGATGAATGGAGAGGGGTCTTTATATAGGAAGCTTAGGGACTTCTTGGCCATCCAATTGGCGCCTTAATCGCGGCCATTCATTGTCTGAAACTCCCTGGCTGGAGACTTTTCAGCTTCACCAATGTTGCACGATTTTCCGGCGAGTGAAGAGTCTTGTCATCTAAAGGAAGAAGATGACACTATTTCAAAATGGATAGGACCGGTCCGAACCAGGTTCAAAGCTTAAACCGGCTAGTTCATGCCCTACACCCATTCGATCGAATTTTTCAAATCTAAAAATTTATTAATTTATCTAAATTCATTTTCTATCCAATGGTGGCATCAAATCTCAAATTTTTATTTAAGCCACCTAGAAAAATAAATTTAGAATCTCGTTCAATAGTGGTTCAAACCAGTCCAAACCAGTTCAATCCAGTTCAGATCCGGTTCACCAGAACCGGTTTGGTTTTCATCTCCAATTCATTTCAAGTCCATTTCCATTACTTTTGGGACTCTTTGGGTCACTCGAGATCCATAAATTTCCCAGTTTGCCCTTTCTCTATCGGTTCTGGTTCATGAACCGACTCAGTTCATAAACCAATTCAATCTAGTTGGATCCGGTTCATCTAAACCGGTCTGGTTTTTCTCTTCTAATTTATTATAAGGATCTTTTCCAAGTTTTTATGAACCCTTTGGATCACCTAAGAGTTGTAAATTTCCAAATTGCCCATTCCCAAATGATCGAGTTTGTGAACCGATTAGGTTTTCTAACAAGGTTTATCCGGTTCTTTTCCTGATTTTCCTTAACTCAAAAAGGTGGGCTTTACAACTCTCCCCTCTTGTTAGAAGTTTTGTCCCTAAAACTTAATTAGCAACCTTGCATGAGGAACCAATTCCTTTGATGTCTATTTGGTATTTGCTTAACATGCAACTCTTATCTTGTTCTTTCAATTTACCCTTTTTACATCATTTACTGAAGGAATTTCTCTTCCTTTATATTATTTGCTCCCTCCATGGAGTTTATCATACCTAGACATATCTTACTTAAGGGTATATCCTTAGATTCACATCTTTCTTTGCTTAGGGCAACATTTTTTTTCCTTTGAGGTCCCATACTCTAGATTGGGAATTCCAAGATACCTAACCATTCTCGCATCTAATTAACCTCTTGGTCATTAAAACCCTTAGCTCGATGTCCTTTAGAACATTACATACATGCTTTCACAAGTTTCCTTGTTATCACTTTTTCGTCCTATTTCAACTCTTCCTTCGTACGTTGTTCATTACAATTTCAATCCAAATTTTATGTTTGACCTTGTCATGCTTACTAATTGACTCTTTCTTATTTTGAGTCATGTTTTTTCTTCAGTACTGTTCAATTTACATGCCCCCTTAAAGCATGACATTTTCTAGACCTTGTCTCAATGTCCATTAGATTTCCAGAACACCTCCTTTAGGGTTATTCCTAATTTTCTAACCTCTCAGGGATTGTATAACTTCATCCCTCTTTTCTTCTGGTAGTATTCCTCGACTACCTTCACCATTACAAAATCAACTAACGTGAATCCAACTAAAAAGACTACAAATTCACAAGTCCAATCAACCGAACCTACAATGGCGCTAAATAGTTTGTCACCAAATGAGATGAATAATCATTTGAGACTGTAAGAGGGCCCAATCACAAGGTCAAGGGCTAAAAGATTCAAAAAAGCTTTATATGGGCAGATTAAAGAGATTGCTGAATATTCAAATGGAAGCCCAAATGGTAACTCTAGCTTGTAAGCATTATTATTAATGCGTTCCAACACACAAAATGGTCCATCTCCTATAGGAAGAAGTTTTGATCGCCTTTGTTCCAGGAATCGTTCTTTCCTCATATAAAGCCAGACCCAATCGTCGGGTTCAAAAATGACACTTTTGTGGCCCTTGTTTGCTTGTTTTTCATAAACTTTAGTCATCTGTTCAATGTGCATCTTTGTCTTCTCGTGCAGTTCTTTCACAAACTCTGCTTTTCTCTTTCCATCAAAATTCACCAATTCACCTACAGGACGTGGCGTTAGATCTAGAGAGATTAATGGATTGAAACCATAAACAATCTCAAATGGTGAAAACTTAGTTGTAGAATGAATAGAACGATTATAAGCAAATTCAACATGTGGTAAGCAATCTTCCCATGATTTCAAATTCTTTTTTATTATAGAACGAAATAAAGTACCTAATGTCCTAGTTACTACTTCTATTTAACCATCAGTTTGTGGGTGACATGTTGTTGAAAACAGTAGTTTGGTTCCCAATTTACCTCACAGGGTTTTTTAAAAGTAACTCAAGAATTTATAATCACGATAAAAAATAATAGTTCTAGGCATACCATGCAATCTAACAACTTCTCTAAAGAACAAATCAGCAACATTCGATGTATCATCAATTTTATGACATGGAATGAAATGTGCCATTTTTGAAAACCTATCAACTACCACAAACACAGTGTAAACCCCGCACTTTTGAGTTAAGGAAAATCAGGAAAAGAACCGGTCAAACCGAATAAGAAAACTGAGCTAATTTACATTTGGGAACAAGCAATATAGAAATTTACAACTTTCAGGTGATCCAAAGGGTTCATTAAACCTTGGAAAAGAAACTTAAGACAAACTAGAAAACAAAAACCAAATTGGTTCAGGTGAACTAGATTCTATAAGAACTTTTAAGTTAAGCATGCTTTCCCGAGAGTAGTGTGCAATGGGTGACCTCCTGGGAAGTATGATTTTTTGGTAACTAGAAAATTCGGTCAAAAATTTTTATTCTTATCATAAATAGACATAAATTAATATATATTAAATTATTTATATTAATTCCAATAATTTAATTGTGGCAATATTAATACTAGTAATAAATCTCTCCCATTTAATACACGGTTTTACACCAATATAAAGAGGTCATCCCATTCATTCTCCTCACACCTGAACACTTCTCTCCCTCTCTCTACTGCTCCATTTCCCGGTAAATCTCGAACCAGAGTTTCGACTTAAACATTTTTCTTAGCCTCGGAAAAAGAGGTCGATCTCTTTAGAACCGGGGAGAAGTCAGCTATCGAATAGCAAACTCCAGTCAATCCGAGAATCACTAGAGAAGCGCCAACATGATAGAACAGTGAAGCAGCTCTGGCGGACCGAAGCTGCCCTATTTCGGTGAAGCTGAAATCGGCCATTTTGAGCCCTCCTCAGACCAAACCAATCCCTCCCAACAATTCCTCAGCCCTCCCACGGCCGAATTAGGACTGAAAGGTAAGCCAATTCAACTCCCCTCTGCAATTTTTGGCCGGTGCTAGAGAGAGAACCAACAGAATTTTAATGATAAAATTCTAACTCAATTCAGCATCAATTGATGCAATTCTTGATGTTAGGATGATCCTCAAGATGAGAGCTATCTGCCCAAATCGAAAGCTCGGACTGCCATGCCCTCACCGGTGAGAAATCGAAGCTTTCTCTCTCTATAGTCTGTTTTTCGGCGAAGCTTCGTTTAAGCTCGTTCCGACAGTAAAATCTGTGATTTAAAGTTTCTTAGAATCGTATGAACATGCAGGAACTCAATTTCAACTCTAATTTCAATAATTAGAAGTGTTTGATCGGTCAATTTGATAAAATCAAATTCGGTAGTGTTGAAGAGTTGAAATTGGGGGAAAATTTGGGGATTTTCAAAATTCAAAGGGCTAAAATGCAATTTTATGAAATTGATGGTCAATTGGGCATGAAAATAATGTTGGAGGACCAATTGAGGAATTTTAGAATTTTTGGGGCAAAACTTACCATTTTTGTAAAAGAAGGGCAAAATGGTAATTTTGGAAAAATTGGAGGACCAAATTGGAAATTTGGGAAATTAAACCCCTCTTTGGTGAAATTGAATAAATTGAGGCCCCAAGATAAATTTTAAAAGTTACAGGACTCAATTTGAGGAAAAACTAACATTAGGGACTTAAAGTTAAAGAGAAATAACTTAGGGACCTAATTGCAAATAACTATAAGTTTGGGTTTTCTCATTCATTGGAAATGAATGAAGGCTGTTATGTCGAGTAATAATGAACATGGTTGTTCATATCGTGTAGGAACGCGAAATACCGGGAACGCTAGCAAGGACAAGCTCGCGTGAATACAAAGAACCGGTCTAGTGGAATTCACGACATTAACGGGTGAGTGAGTTTACTAACATCATACCCGGTTGGGATGATGAGCACAACTTAAAATTTTAAAACCACTTACTGGTTGTGAGTGGAAATTTTATATCATACCCAGTTGGGAATGATAAGTACCTCGGTATGAAAACCCACTATTTAGTGGTATTTTAAACATCACTACTTAGAGAAAGTGATGTGAAAATCATACGGAAAAACTACTTACCGGTTGTAAATAGATCTTACCCGGTTGGTATGATGAGACTTCCTCGAAGGAAGTTGAAAACCCGTTCATCGGTTATGAACAGAGGTGTCCTTATACCAGGCGGTATAATGGATAGAGAAAACATATGTTTTGTCAGAAGTGCTCTCCCCTAACTGTGTGCCAATGCTTAAACAATTTGGGAGACCTTCTCGATGGGAGCTCGAATAGCTCTAATAGGCCGGGGGCCTCGGTTTTGGAACTTGGGGGCTAAATGCCCGATTTTGAAAATCTCGTACAGTAGGCCCAAGGCCAGTTGGGACGAGCAGGAGCTCGTAAATGAACATGATGTATGTGCCATAAAACTTAATAAGTGAATTGTTTGGCCATGGTACCAAGATAGGACCAACATGCTTAGTCAACTAGCGACAGTGCGACATGACAGGTCGACAGGCTAGTCAAGACAAATAACTGCAGGTTTTGTTGAGAGTATGGGCAGTTGGACCAGTGGCACCACAGATTACATGGCAATATGAGAAAATATTGTTTGTGCATGCACTGTGAGTACATGATCATCAAGACACCCATGAGGGGTAGTGATGCGTCCTAAGGGCACTGGACGAACTGGTGGCTATGAGGGTAGTTCGTTGTTCCAAGTGTCTGTGCGAAATCTGAAGTAGCACCAAGTGCATGAGACCGGGGTGGGGACAAGATGAGGTCTCTGTCATCATACGGACACGAAGAAGTGATTTCGGGATTGTGGGTAGGATGTCACGTACATCCACTCATTCCCAGGGTAGAAGTGGTCGTACTTCTATTCGGGTGGCAGGACAAGTCGCTCTGAAGCCACTAGCAGGTTCAGTAGTGATACTGACTTGTGAATGTGTGTAACCTTCAAGATGAAGGATATGTGTTGGGTGATAACACACCGTGGTAAATAAGAAATGGTGGAAAACCTGAATTTTTAAATGAAGGGATTTTTTAAAACAAAGGAGTATGGCACACTCCATATAAATATTTTTCTTAAAAGTAAAAAACTTTTAAAAACCCATTCACTGAGTAGTCGTACTCACCCCCTCCCTTATATCCCTTTCAGGAAATCCCGGAAAGCCTCCCCTTAAAGACCATCAACTAAGATGCTTGTAAGACAGGTATGTAAAGTTTTAAATTTTATTCAGTTTTGATTATGCTATTCCAGGAAAAGGTGCAGGTTAAAGGATGCCTTACTCTTTACGGTTTACAATAAGGGGAAATCCTTTAATAAACTGGGAGAGTGGCTGGTTGATCACAGGGATACGACCAAATCGGGTCGGGGTGTGACACACAGAATCCCTCCCCCCCTTAAATCTTGGTAATCCTAAAATGAAATCCATGGAAATATCAATCCAAGGTGCATTAGGAATCGGAAGAGGAGTATACAGGCCATGAGGTTGTTGCCTAGACTTAGACTCCTTACATGTAATGCATCGAGAACAAATTTTCTCAACATCCCTTTTCATGTGGGGCCAAAAAAAAATACTCATGCATTATCGCCATAGTCTTAGCTACCCCAAAATGTCCCATAAGTCCTCCAGCATGTGCTTCCCTAACAAGTAACTCACGCAAAAAAGACTAAGGGATGCATAATTTGTTTTCCCGAAAAAGAAATCCATTTTGTAAATAAAATTTTCCAAACTTCCCACTTCTACAACCTTTAAACACTTCACAGAAATCAGGATCATTTGCATACAAATCCTTGATATAATCAAAACCAAGCAATTTAGAATCAAGCATTGAAAGCATAGCGTACCTTCGCGATAGAGCATCCGCAACTATATTTTCCTTACCTTGTTTGTACTTGATCACATATGGGAATGTTTCAATGAACTCCACCCACCTTGCATGGCGTTTGTTCAACTTGTGTTGTCCTTTGAGATGTTTAAGAGATTCATGATCTGTGTGAATCACAAACTCTTTCGGCCATAGGTAGTGCTGCCATGTTTGAAGAGTTCGAACTAGGGCATACATCTCCTTATCATAGATAGGATAGTTAAGGGTTGCTCCACTCAACTTTTCACTAAAATATGCAATTGGTCTTCCTTCTTACATTAATACACCTCGAATACCTACTCCTGATGCATCACACTCAATTTCAAATGTTTTAAAAAAAATTAGGCAATGAGAGCAATGGGATAGTAGTTAGTTTTTCCTTTATCAATTGAAATACATTTTGTTGCTCATTACTCCATTTAAAAGGTACATTTTTCTTTATAACATCAGTAAGAGGTGCAACATAACTACTGAAATTTGGAACAAAACGTCTATAAAAACTAGCTAATCCATGAAAACTTCTTACTTGACTTACCAAATTAGGTGTCGGCCAGTCACAAATTGCCTTAATCTTTTCCTCGTCAACTCCAATCCCTTCTGAACTTATAATATATCCAAGAAACACAAGTTTATCCGAACAAAAGACACATTTATTCAAGTTGGCAAACAACTTATGTTGCCTTAATGCTTCTAACACAACTCTTAAATGTACTACATGTTCATCCATGGTTGTTGAATATTAGAATATCATCAAAATATACCACTACAAATCTCCCAATAAAAGCACGTAATATATCATTCATTAATCTCATGAAAGTGCTTGGTGCATTAGTCAATCCAAAGGGCATAACTAACCATTCACATAATCCTTGTTTAGTTTTAAATGCAGTTTTCCATTCATCCCCTTCTTTCATTCGAATTTGATGATATCCACTCTTAAGATCTATTTTCGAAAATAAATAAGATCCATGCAACTCATCTAACATGTCATCCAAACGAGGAATAGGGTGGCGATACTTTACCGTGATGTTGTTGATGGCTCGACAATCCACGCACATTCACCAAGTTTCATCCTTCTTAGGTACAAGTAGCACTGGCACAGCACATGGACTCATACTCTCTTGAACATACCCCTTTTCCATCAGCTCTAGGACTTGGCGTTGAAGTTCCTTTGTTTCCTAAGGGTTACTTCTATATGTTGGTCGGTTGGGAATCGTTGCTACAGGGATAAAATCAATTTGATGTTCAATTCCTCGAATTGGTGGCAAACCTGGTGGTATCTCATCAGGAAAGAGATCGATAAATTCCTGCAAAATAGTAATAATATTGCTCGGCAAAGATTCGACAAGATTGTTAGTACTAAAAATGGCGTCCTTGTACATAAGTACAATAAGAGCCTTAAGTGAAAGTAAAGCTCGCTTGATCTCACTTTTTCTTGCAATAAAATTATTTTTACTCTCTTTTTTTTTCCACTTCTGGCTTTTCCCTCTTTTTTTTCAACTCTAATATTTCTCCTTTCTTTTTTTCTTCTATTTTCTGTTCATTTGCCTTTTTCTTTTTCATTTGATCCTCAAAAACTTGCCTTGGAGTCAATGGTACAAGAGATATTGGTCTCTCATTCATCACAAAAGAGTACCTACTAGTGAATCCAACATGCATAACTTGATGATCAAACAGCCCTGACCTTCAACTCAACCCACAACTGCTTTTTTTGACTAGTCCGTCAACCTGTCATGATTCATCTTCCATCATGGGGATGCGACTTTTCCTTAGTTTCTAGGATAGTGTGGGTTTGTTTTATTTTCCTTAGGTCATATTCCTAGTAAGATCACATCCTCAGAAGATAGAGTTTTGGGGAATTTGAATCTTTTATTAAAATGGGGATACAAAAGGTTGGACTCTCAGCCCTATCATAGAAAATGGTCACAAATTAACAAGGGAGCTATAGAATTCCTGATAAGCATCCTCCTTTATACTTAGGGTTGTACCATCAATAGGTCCTAGAACAATTCTCTAGGATACTTCCCCATTTGGTCTTTCGAGATTCCTTCGAAGTCTTAGGCATTTGAGAAGCTTCTAGGGTTGTCTTTCTACGAGGACACGATGCTGAGCAAAGTCATTCCTAGTTTTCTTGGTTCCTCTCCTGGGAGCCATCTGAAAATTTTAAGATAAATCCTATCGGTTACTATATTTTATAGTCCTGAATATGTATTCGAGGAAACAAGCTCTGATACCACTCTAGTTGTCACGCCCCGACCCAGTTTGATTGGATCCCCGTGATCAACCCACCACTCTTCTGGTTTATTAAAGGGTTTCCCCTTATTGTAAACCGTAAAGAGTAAGGCGTCCTTTAACTTACACCTTTTTCCTGGAATAGCATAATCAAAATTGCATAAAATTTAAAACTTTATATCTGTCTTACAGGCATCTTAGTTGACGGCCTTCAAGGGTAGGCTTTCCGGGATTTCCTGAAAGGGATATAAGGGAGGGGGTGAGTACGACTACTCAATGAATGGGTTTTTAAAAACTTTTAACTTTTAAGAAAATAATTATTATTAGAGTGTGTCAGACTCCTTTCTTTTTTAAAAATCCCTTTGTTTAAAAATTTGGGTTTTTCCACCATTTCTTAGTTACAGGTGTGGCATCACCCAACACACATCCTTCATCATGAAGGTTACACATATTTTCAAGTCAGTATCACTACTGAACCTGCTAGTGGCTGCGGAGCGACTTTTCCTACCAGCCGGATAGAAGTACGACCACTTCTACCCTGGGAATGAGTGGATGTACGCGACATACGACCCACAATCCCGAAATCACTTCTTTGTGTCCGTATGAGGAAAGAGACCTCATCATGTCCCCACCCCGATCTCATGCACTTGGTGCTACTCCAGATTTCACACAAACACCTGAAACGACGAACTGCCCTTACAACCACCAGGTCGTCGAGTGCCCTTAGGATGCATCACTACCCCTCATGGGCGTCTTGATGATCTCATACTCATAGTGCATGCACAAACAATGTTTTCTCATATTGCCATGTAATATGTGGTGCCACTGGTCTAGCGGCCCTGACTCTCAACTCAACCCGCAGTTGTTTATCTTGACTAGTCCATCGACCTGTCATGTCGCACTGCCACTAGTTGACTGAGCATGTCGGTCCTATCTTGGTACCACTTATTAAGTTTTATGGCACATATATCATGTTCGTTTATGAGCTCCTGCTCGTGCCAACTGGCCTTGAGCCCACTATACGAGATTTTCAAAATTGGGCATTTAGCCCCCAAGTTCCAAAACCGAGGCCCCCGGCCTATTAGAGCTATTCGAGCTCCCGTTGAGAAGGTCTCCCAAATTGTTTAAGAATTGGCACACAGTCAGGGGGAGAGCACTTCCAACAAAATATATGTTTTCTCTATCCATTATATCGCTCGGGTATAAGGAACCTCCGTTCATAACCGATGAAAAGGTTTTCAACTTACTTCAAGGAAATCTCATCATACCAACCGGGTATGATATAAAATTTCCACTCACAACCGGTAAGTGGTTTTTAATTTTAAGTTGTGCTCATCATCCCAACTGGGTATGATGTTAGTAAACTCACTCACCCGTTAATGTCGTTAATTCCACTAGACTGGTTCTTGGTATTCACACAAGCTTGTCCTTGTTGGCATTCCCAGTACTTCGTGTTCCTACACGATATGAACATCTTGGTTCATTATCCTTCAGCCTAATCGCCTTCATTTATTCCAAATGAATGAGAAAGTCAAACTTTCATTTATTTGCAATTAGGTCCCTAAAGTTATTTCTCTTTAACTTTAAGTCCCAAATGCCGGTTTTTCCTCAAATTGAGTCCCAAAACTTCTAAAATTTATCATAGGACCTCAATTTATTCCATTTCACAAAAAGGGGATTAATTTCTCAAATTTTCAATTTGGTCCTCCAACTTTACAAAATTACCATTTTGCCCTTCCTTTACAAAAATGGTAAGTTTTGCCCCAAAAATTCTAACACTTCTCAATTGGTCCTCCAACATTATTTTCATGCCCAATTGGCCCTCAATTTCATAAAATTTCATTTTGGTCCTTCAAATTTTGAAAATTCCCAAATTTCCCCCAATTTTTCCCCAAATTTCAACTATTCAACACTATCGAATTTGATTTCATCAAATTGACCGAACAAACACCTCTAATTGTTGAAATTGGAATTGAAATTGAGTTCCTACATGTTCATACGATTCTAAGAAACTTTGGATCGCAGATTTTAACACTGGAACGAGCTCAAACGGAGCTTTGCCGGAAAATAGATTTTAGAGAGAGAAAGCTTTGATTTCTCATCGGTGAGGGCACAACAGTCCGAGCTTTTGATCTGGGTAGATAAATCTCATCATGAGGATCATCCTAGAATCAAGAATCGCATCAATTGATTCTGAATTGAGTTAGAATTTAATCATTGAAATTCTATCGGTTCTCTCTCTAGCACCGGTCGGAAATTGCAGAGGGGAGTCGAATTGGTTTACCTTTCAGTCCTAATTCGGCCGTGGGAGGGCTGAGGAAGTGTTGGGAGGGCTTGGTTTGATCTGAGGAGGGCTCGAAATGGCCAATTTCAGCTTCACCAAAATAGGGCAACTTCGGTCCATCGGAGCTGCTTCACTGTTCCATCATGTCGGCGCTTCTCCAGCGATTCTCAGATTGACTGGAGTTTGCTATTAGATAGTTGTCTTCTCCTCGATTCTAAAGAGCTCGACCTCTCCTTCCGAGGTTAAGAAAAATGTTTAGGTCGAAATTATGGTTCGAGCTTCAGTGGGAAATGCTTTATATAGGTGTAAAATCGTGTATTAAATGAGAGAGATTTATTACTAGTATTAATATTGACATAAATTATTAGTATTAATTTCAATAATTTAATTTTGGTATTAAATTATTGATATTAATTATAATAATTAAATATATATAGGCGTACATTCGCATAAAAATTTTTGACCGAAATTTTGGGTTACAAAAAAATCATACTTCCCAAGAGGTCACCCATCCTCACACTACTCTTGAGTAAGCACGCTTAACTTCAAAATTCTTATGAAATCTTGTTCAATTGAACCAATTTAGTTTTTGTCTTTTATGTTGTCTTAAGTTTCTTTTCCAAGGTCCAATAAACCCTTTGGATCACCCGGAAGTTGTAAATTTCCAAATTGCTTGTTCCCATATGATCGAGTTTGTAAACCGGCTTGGTTTTCTTACTCAGTTTGACCGGTTCTTTTCCCGGTTTTCCTTAACTCAAAAGTGTGGGGTTTACACTGCCGAACTACTTCGACACCAATAGAACCGAATCATAAGTTATGTGCTCAATCAGGTGACATAGTGGATAAAGAATGATATCAGAGAATTGTGAGACGATTCATCTAATTATGTCATACAAGACCTGATATCACATATGCAGTTAGTATTGTGAGCAGATATATGCACGATCCCAGGACAAATCATTGGGATGTTACCATTAGGATACTGAGATATTTAAAAAGGAGTCCGGATAAGGGACTTTAGTTTAAGCCTCGAAGTCACACAAGAGTGGAATGCTTTTGTGATTCAAATTGGGCTAGTTGTGTGGATGATAGGAGATCTACATTTGGCTATTGTGTGTTTATTGGAGGTAATCTTGTACATTGGAGGAGTAAGAAACTAGTTATCCGATCATCAACAAAAGCGGAATACATATCAATATCTCAAACAATTTGTGAGATAATTTGGATAACAAGGTTACTAATGTAGCTTTGTCTCTTTGGAGAAAAACCTATAAAGTTGTGGTGTGATAACAAGTCTACTATAAATATTGCCAACAATCTAGTTCAACATTATATGACCAAACACGTGTAAATTGATCGATTTTTCATCAGAGAAAAAATTGATATGAAAATTGTAGACCTGCAATATATAAAGACCAGTAGACAACTAGCATATTTTTTAACTGAAGATTTAGATTCCAAATAATAGGATGATATTTGTTAGATTGAAATGGTTGATATATATTGTCCATCTTGAGGGGAGTGTACAATATTAATAAGTTAGTGATATATTTGTAAATAGTACAAATATACCCTATATATATTTTTAATATAATTTACTAGTAGATAATTTTATTTTCTAATATTTAATATAAATATAAGTAAATATACTTCATGTTCAAGTTTCCCCTTCAATTTCTTAAGATCCTCAGTGCGTATCACTGAAAAAAGAATTCAATGATAAAAAGTTTCCCTTCAATTTCTTAAGATCCTTGGTGTGTATCACTAAAAAAAAGAATTCAATGATAAAACTAGAAAATGTCTCTGCTATTTTCTACACGGCTTAACACATTAATATTGTGCATCAACCATTCACTTAATACAATAACATTGATGAATATGACAAACTAGTCAAAGGATAGGTAAAAAGAATTTGAATATGCCAATAAAGAAATTCATTGATGGGTTTTATGCACTAGAGTGAGGAGTTTCTATCATAAAAAATATTTTCAAAGTAAAGTTCGGATTTCTAAATCAAGATTAGCTGTTGTAAATATGTTCAACAATTACATACAGCACAAAACTATTGAAGCATAGTCTCTAGTAAACTTAAAATTTCCAATTCTACTAAATATAGAAATGATTAAGCCTAAGGATGCAAATGAATCATATCCTACTTTACTAGGGTTGAATATTCTTAAAATAAAAAAATTAAGTATAATGGAAATAATCTAACGGTTAATGAACAATAACAATAACAAACAACAAAATATAAAGAAAAAAAGTTCACCTTTTCAAGGATCATTAGGCTATATCAATCCCATCTCAACTGTAGTAGAAAGTATGAAGTGAATGTCTGAGAAGGATAATACATCCATAAGCAAAAGCCTTCATTAGAAAAAAAATAGGAAAATGAACTAAATTGCTATAGAGATGGATGGGACTACTTGGTATGGTTGTTGTCTCATCTCCTTCATCATCCTATAATAGGGACTAAAAACAAAAACAGGGGTCGGTTTGTAATTATAAGGGCAACACGTGATTTTCATGCTTTGATCTAACTCCACTTTGAGATCTTATCCTTATTACTGTATAAGTTTAACATATACAACATCAAAAAAAAATTTAAGAATTTATTAGATAAGTCTCATTTTCACAAGTCCACTTCTAAATGAAGAAAAATGGTTGGCAGCTAAATTTTAAAATACAGAAAAAGAAAAAAAAAGTAAAGTAGATAATGGTATTAGTGGTTCTAAGGATTACTAAACGTTACGTGGAGTATAAAAGAAGTCTATAGTCCAGTGAGTCAGTAAACTCAAGGTAGTTCATGTAAATTGAGACCGAGGTTATAGGGGCAAAGGTCTCATCTAATATTTGCGGACACAAAATATGAATTTTAGTGTAGGGACTTTCCTATTGATGACCATACGTATTTTGGTAGAAGTTATGAAACTGTATCGGTGTGGACAGTAAAGACACTACTATTCACAATTGGGACAGTTAGGAACACATGCAGCAAGGAGGAGGAAAAGTCAAATAATAAGGAAGTGCATCAAAGATTTACTATAATTATTTTGATTATTTTGTTCTAGAAAAATGTGGATACTACTATTTTACTTATTAAAATATGTAGAAATAATTGGATGTAGCAAATAAATGTGAGGAACTATTTAGGTTCGAATCAAGGATAATAAATAATTTAAAAGAATTTGAGGTGTGAATATAAATCTTTATAAATTATTATGTGGTATTCAATTATTAGTGAATTTAATTTTGTTAATTTTCTCACTTATCAATATTGCCTATTTCATGTTACACCCTAATATTATTTATATTTTAATATAGTAATTCGACTATATTGAGAGTTAACTGACCATTAATTAAGTACATATAATACAAATATTAATTAGTTCTTTCTGCATATGTTATTTGTCTACTAATTAGACACATTTCTACGTTATATTGGATTATTGAGCTTCACGTGTTATTATATGTCTCTTATCTTCATTTAAACTACTTACCCATCTAATCAAAATATAGTCGTTGGAAAATAAATTTAAAAATTATTTTTCATAAATAATTAATTAGAATATAATAACACTAAATAAAAATATAGTATTTATCAGTTTTATATTTAAATTTATACTTATCAATAGTAAATTAGAATTATTTATAATTATATATTTATTTTTTATATTAATTCTTTAAATAATAATTTTCAAATATACTCTGTACTTTTAATTTATTTTTTTATCAACATGTGTAGACTTAAATAATGGTAAGTTGAAGATCTAATTCCATAGTAATGAGTAAAGTCAAAGCTTTCATCCCACTATGTCTCCTTCAAGAGTTTGCATGGGTTGCAAAGCCCTAAACCTATTGCGCAATCTGCAGCTGAAACCAAACTGCCATCGCTGTTATCTTCTTCACTCATGATCCTGTCGATTAGCCTGAGAAGGGTTCGCTCTAGCCCTTCTCCGTCGGTCCATTCGTGGATCTCCGCCTTAACGAGCAGAGGATTCTTGCAGATCAAGTCCCACACCGGGAAGCCCTTCCTCGGCATGACATAGTCGCCGTGACCAAGCTTCAAGCTCGGGCAATAATCACCGCTCCCATCCCCGAGGTAGATTAATTTCTTGTTGCTTATCTGACCTTGTATCCTCTCGATCACCGCACCCTGCTCAAAACAGAACTAATCAGTATGTTTCGAAAGCATTGCTTAAACACTTTTTTCTAATAATTAATACCTTGCACATGTTGGGAGGGCAAAGTGGGCATCCATGAGGGGCCCTGTGAAAATCGTGGTAAGGCGAGATTCTGAGCCTCCCTTTCCCGTCGACATTACCGGGGTTCGTGTTGATCTCTGAGAAGCATTCCTCAATCCTGAGATGACGCAGGATCGTCTCTATGAAGAAAAGGTTCGCATCGCTGACGATCCTCAGCTCGCACCTTGGAAACGGAGAAATTAAAATTAAAAAAAAAACAACTTCGATTTGATACCATGGTGTATTTGATGGTGGAGCTAAGGATATACCCTAAGGCATGGGCAGTTCTGATGGCTGGGACGATACGAGGATGAATCGGGACACAGTTCAGAACCTCTGCGATATCGCCGATTGTATTTCCCTTGGAATGAATCTCCTCAATGATCTTATCCTGCAATATTATTTTTTAAACACAGAGCCATAAGAAAAACAAGAACATGTCAATGGAGTAGCTACATTGATTAAACGAATTATGAGTTAAAATGAAATTACCATGAGGGTGTTCCATGGCATCGTGGGCAGGAGCTGGTTGAATAAGTCGGTGAAGCCTAGCTCGTCCACGACCCAGTTATCGCTGTCGCAGTCTATGATCGTCTTGTCGAAATCGAAGACTACCACGATTCCAGCCATATGTATTGATGTTTCTTCTCCCTCTCTGTACCAACTATCAACGTCTACAAATCTTGAGGATGGAGAGATCTTTCTGTTGTGATGCATTGAAAGAAGTGAGACTCACGAGAATTTATAGGTGGTGAATAGAGTTATGGCGAATAAAAATAAAAATCTATATATACTTTATATATTTAACAATTAATCATAACCGCAAAAAAAAATCATAAGTCGTAATAATTTATTTACAATAGTTAAATTATCCATAATTCCTATCTTTAATTTTAATTTGTAACCCTCAATTTATTTTTCCATTTATTTATTCTATCTTTTTATTAACTATATTTAGAATAAGAACAAAAATTTATAATAATATTAAAATTAATATAAAATTTTAAAAAAATTACTACTCGCTTCAATTAGTAAGTGAAATATCTTCTTATTTAATCTTTTTTTATACGAATTTATTTAACATATACAAGGGGAAATAGTAATGTGTTTAACCTTACTACAAGAAAGGTAGAGTTGGACGCGAAGGGGGCAGGAATTGGGGACAGGGGCCACCGCTGCCACTCCAAAAGTAATGTGGAATTGGAATATTCTTGTAATTATTTATGTTGCCATCCCATTCGAATTCTCATAATTTTTCATATTGTGATAAGAATTGTACATATATTCTTACATTATATTTATGTCAGCTGACTCAATCTAAACTCTAATTCTATTTTTAGATCGAGTGTTAATTTGGATATTAAGTGTTTAAAGTGTAAATAAAGTGATTAATTTGGATTAGTTAAAATTTTTTAATAATATATAATTTGGATATAGTTTACGTGAGTTTAAATATTATTAATAAAAAAATTAGAAATATAAATTCACACTTTTAATTGAATTAAATAATTTATTAATTATTATATATAATTAAATTATATTAAAAATATTTTTTATAATAATTTTTTATTTATAATATTTGTATTATATATTTATATTATATAATTTTATATAAAATATTATTAATATATAAATTTATTTAAAGTATATAATAATAATAAATAAATAATGTAAAAGTATTAAAATAATCTAAACAATAAATAACATAATTTTTCAAATATTAATTATTTTATAGTGTAAATGGAGATTTAAGTTAGTTTGGAGATCATTATTACCCACTATAAACATTTTTATTTTATTTTATCAAATTTGAGATTTATCCACTATAAAAATTTATTTCCTCTAAATTACTAGTTACCCTCAATCTAAAATACTGGGGTGTGCAAGTCACTTAAAATCATTTATCTTTGGAGTATATTAACAGAGTGATTATGAAAGTTACCCTCAATCTAAAATACTGGGGTTGTGCGAGTCACTTAAAATCATTTATCTTTGGAGTATATTAACAGAGTGATTATGAAAATGATATATATATTATGTATTTGAGTGAGTTATAATGCCAATTTTTGGAGTATATTAACATATTGATTATGAAAATGGCATATATATATATTATGTATTGGAGTGAGTTATCATACCAACTGCATGTCGCATAAGTTCGAGAGTTCGGCTAATTTTTTTTGCTGAAGAGAGTTTGGCTAGTAAGATCTATCTAACTATTATAATTGAAATATTATAAATATAAAGTATGATATTATATTTTTCATAAGACAGTCAATTTATATATATATATTTATCATTATTTATATTATATATTTTTAAAATAATAAAAATTGATGATGATTGATGACGTATAGGACATAATTAATGATAATAATATATTGAAGCATAAGGCATAGTAGCTTTAAATGGAAAACATGTATATTTTAATTAATTTTCTGAAATATACTTATTTTTAAGCTATTCTTCTACAAGAGTGTGAGGATGAGTTCTATTACTTTTCAGCCAAGTAGTGCTCCATCATATCTTCTTCATCATCCGGAATAAAAGACATTACAACAAAGTTTTCTAGAGTTGAATGAGGGTAATGGTAATAAAAATAGGAAGATAAATTCATATTTCCTAACACTTCCAATAATAATTTTAGTTCAATCGTGTATATATATATATATAGCTATAAGAATTTGCGAAAAAATGATACTACAGTCTGATAGCATAATTAACAATATCTCAACAAAGTATTTACCTATGAAATAATCATCATGAAAAAGGCAATATCTTCCTCCTCTTTATCATCAGACCCTTCAGTAGCTATTGCTGCGCCTTTCTGTCAAACAGAAACCAGAAACAAAAGGCTTGTGAACCTTTAAATTCTCACAATAACAAGCTTCAAAAGTTACTTTGAGTTTTACATGCATATGTTTATTTGATTAAATTACTAGAAGTTAAAATTATGAAAAATAGGTCTAAATTTAACTATCCACGAATGAAACTTTACAACACTCTCACTTCAATCAGTCTAGGTTGTGGTTGAATAGAGTTAAAGATTGAGTAAGAGAAATAATAGAAGAATAAGAAACCGTCACCATAGAAGAATGTCTACTTTCAAACTATTGTCTACCAAAGAGTTTATTATCCTTGGGTGCAGTAAGTGCAGACTCAGACTGATGTCTGAAAAAGAAAAATCATGATCCATATTAACTTATAATGATAAATGAAAAAATATCATAAAAAGCTTTAGACAGCTTGCCAAAAGGAACAATCAAGAAAATTCAAAGGACATGGTTATATTAGCTTGGAGCAAGAATGAGAAGTATATTGCTTTATTAAGGAAATAAAATACACTTTCTTATGACACTTGAAACTGGGCAAATATTACCACTTATTTGGCTCTCTCTAAGGCCAACTCTGTCTCAAACCTCTCTCCGTATCTATTGTTACGCCATAAGGAAGGGAAAATTAAGACAGTAGTTATTTTATAGATTAATACTTGCATCTTATTTGGAGAAGGGAGCAATCAATGCTTATTTAATATTTCAAAAAAGTTAACTTAGATTCTAAACTCCAAACTTGTATATCTTGAAACTTATTTTTCAACTTAATTTTGACAGCAACTCATACTATTTTATCCCTTACAAAAATATGACAAGTAATGGAGAATCTCATTAGATATGTTTTCATTTATCAATTATCAAATTACTACTCACTTCACATGATTTATCATCAATTTACCAAAAAATCTTAAAATATAAAAGTCATGAAAAAGAACCAATAACAGGGAATGAAAGCATACATTATCCTTTGCAACCTCTTCCTCTTAGGGATTGTAGATGTAATAAGGGTAGATGATTGCCATACTAAGATTTTTAGATGCATATGTAATACTATTGAAATAGTTTAAGATATTTAAGATAATTACAATATAATTTTAGTAGTTAAAATTATATCAAGTACAATAACATATTATTGTCCTAATTATCTAAGAAGCTATAAATTTATATATATAATTCATGAGAAAAGTAGAAGTAGAATATTTACAAATTAGTGAACCACGAAGGTTAAGAGATCAAAAATTGAAATAGTTTAAGATATTTAAGATAATTACGATATAATCTTAGTAGTTAAAATTATATCAAGTACAATAACAAATTATTGTCCTAATTATCTAACAAGCTATAAATTTATATATATAATTCATGAGAAAAGTAGAAATAGAATATTTATAAATTAGTGAACCACGAAGGTTAAGAGATCAAAAACTACGAGAGTAATCTTAATAACATAGTAAAAAGCAACAACTTTTTTCATTTAAAAATTTTCTACAAAAACTTTCTTTGGTTGATCTACTTAGCTTAAAGTTGGTGCCTATTAACCCTTAAAATGGAGTATAGAAAATATATGTTTCATAGTTCTCAAAATAGCTTTAACTATGCACAATCATACGTGAGACATAATTCACCATTAGGCCAGCATTAATATGCAACATGCAATATAAAAGGCAATAATCCCCACATATAAATTATTTCATAAATCAATTAGTGATATTTTAATAGAGAATGAGAGGTAATTTAGGGGAATGGACAGATGAACCAAGAGACAGAAAGCAAAATATAACCTAGTGCTTCTAGAAAAAATCACACAAAAATATTCCATACAAATAAAGTGTTGAGAATATGATGCCAAATTGGATAAAATAGAAAAATGTTTTAGATTTATAAGGCTTGAAATGTTGCACTACTTACAAATTATAACTTTTAAATAGAAATAAGCAAGACCCCTTATCGGTACACAATACCTTTACACATGGTATAGAGTTAGTTGACTCACACCCATATCTGACCAAAGAATAAAAACATGGCTCATGGTCTGCACGAGTATAGAGGAAAAATACCCAACTCAAGGTCATTATCCCCCTCTCTCATCGGAAGAATCATACCCGTTGTCTCTAGCAGATTTAAAAAATTGCATGTGGCAAGTGTATACACTTTGGATGTGAGGGCGGTGTTGATAATATAATCCCACATTGGATAAAATAATAAAATAGAGAAGTATTGTGGGTTTATAAGGTTTGAAAATTTGCACTACTTACAATTTATGACTTTTAAATATATATGGATCCGACCCCTTATTAGTTCACAACACCATCTCACACATGTCCAATATTAATAAATCCATAAAAACTCATATAATGAACAATTGTGTTTGATAGTTACCTAGTCATGATGAGGGTTGTTAAATTCATTGGATGAGTTATCACATGATATTTAGTTTAAAATGAGAAACTCTATAAGCTATGGTTAAACTTGCTCTAATGTTTATCCATAGAAATTCTATCCACAATCCAAAAAGCTACCAAGCCATTAATAGATGAGTAATAAATTCATAAAAACTTATATAATGAACAATTGTGTTTGATTGCTACCTAGCCATGATCAGGGTCATCGAACTGTACCAATTTGAAGCTGAGTTAGCAAGCTCAAGGAGGTCGATAGCACCAAAGATAAAATATTTTAACTAGAAGATTTATTTTTTGTGCATACATGAGATATGAAACTATCGAGGCACCCGATATAGGGTAGTAGTGGTTCTAAGGGCTACCAGACAACCCAAGTAGTATAAAGAAAGTCTATCATCGAGTGAGTCAGTAAGCCTAATGTGCTTCATATGCATTGAGACCGAGGTCAGAGGGGGAGAGGTCTCATCCAATATTTGTGTACATGAAATATGAATTCTAGTATAGGGACTGTGCAATTGATGCCCACACGGACTTTGGTAGAAGTTGTGAACCTCTACTAGGGTGAACAGTAAAGACACTATAGTACACAAGTGGGACAGTTAGGAATACATACATCAAGGAGGGAGAAAAGTCAAGTAAGAAGAATGCATGTATAAAATACGAAATATTTACTACAATTATTTTGACTATCTTGTTTTGAAAAACCAGTAGGTCGTACGCTTTTACTTTACTTATTTCATCCCGTAGGAATAACCGAATGTAGTAAGGAAATGTGACAAATTGTTCACGGATTCCGACCAAACTGGATGAAATGTGACAAAAATAATAGATAATTCAAGGAAATTTGAGAGGTAAATAATGAATGATATGAGTTGCTTCTTATTTAGGGATCTCATGTACTTCATGTGCTTCCCATCCTTACTCTTGCCGGCCCAAACCAAAATCACCACTATTAGAGAATTATTTTCTTAACAGGAAACATACATTTCATAATAATAATTGTTAACGCATTCATAATATGGAGTAAAAGAAAGAATACGATATTGTGCATTCAAAATTATTCTCAACTACTAGTCATATTTATCTTAAATTGTTAATAAGTGTTGAGTTTCAATAGATCTTACAATATGGTATTCAATTATTAGTAGATTTAATTTTGTTAATTTTTTCACTCATCAATATTGTGTCTATGTCATGTTGCACCCTAATATTAGATTTGTCTTCTAACATGGCAATTCAGGAATTAATTGGCCATTATTCTCAACTATTAGTCACATTTATCTTAAATTGTTAATAAGTGTTGAGTTTCAATAGATCTTACGATGTGGTATTTAATTATTAGTAAATTTAATTTTTTAACTTCTCGCTCACGTTGTGTCTATGTCATGTTGAACCCTAATATTAGATTTGTCTTCTAACATCATAATTCAGGAGTCAATTAACCATTAATTAAGCACGCATCACATGTATTGGTTAGTTATTTTGGCCTATGTTACTTCCACATTATATTCGATTATTGATCTTTACATATTACTATATGTCACGTGATAGTTAGCTTCATTTATCAACTACTTGCCCATCTAATCAAGATATAGTTGATGGAAAAAGAATTTAAGAATGGATTTTTATAAATAATTAATAAGAATATAATAATAGTAAATAAAAATATAATATTTATTAGTTTTATATTTAAATTTATACTTATCAACCATATATCAATCAATAATTAAGTAGAATTATTTATAATTATATATATATTTTTTATTAATTCTTTAAATAATAATTTTCAAGTATATGCAGTCATTTTAATTTATTTTTTTATAAACATGTAGGTTTAAATTCATGGTAGAGTTGAAGATAACATTTCATAGTAATCAGAAAAGTCAAAGCTTTCATCCCACTATGCCTCGTTCAGGAGTTCACAATCGGTCACCCCAAACCTGACCACGAAATCAAAGACAATTTGTTTGATAGTCTTGACAGGGAATGGGAGGCACTCACCCTTACTATGTTGCCTGTTCTAGATGTCATGACTCTGGACTCCTTGAAGACATTGTTGCTCGCCCAGAATGCCCATCGTGCTTAGAAGTATGGAATCAATTTATAGTTTGCATCCCTATCTAGAATCACAGGAGCTACCAATATACCTCAGCCTCTCATAGCTGTTGTAGCTGCCCAAAACTCCTACGGTCTCCTCTCAACGCCTCCGATGCCTCCTTTTTGTTTTGCAGGTCGATAATCGCAACAGAGGTTATTTTCAAGCTCTCATCGACATATTGCACCACATGGAGTTTCTGCTCGATGGAATGATAGAACCCCTAATGGGAGATTTTCATCCTAATGACTTCAGTCCAATCCAACATTTGGGTGTCATCCAATAGGCTCCATTCGCTCTTCTAGAACTTGGGGCGCACAAGGCCTCCCTAAGAAAGAAAAAGGCAGTCCATCTAAATGGTTTGACTTACGGCCTTTCGGGCCTACATGCCAACTGTGTGGATTAATGGGCCACATGGCCACCCATTGTCCATCATACGAGCTCAAGCCCGCCACACCTCAAGCTCATTCCTCTTACAATTTGGAGCCCACATCCCCATCAACTCGATTGGTATGTTGATTATGATGGTACCACACATATCATTAACACCTTGTCTCACATGTCTATTCAGGATGATTCTACCCTTCCAGAGCATCTAATGATCGGCGATAGGACAAGTTTTCCAATTTTATCCTCTAGTTTTGCTTATCTTCACTCTCCACCTTATAAATTCATTCTCAATAGTATCTATTATGTTCCCCAAATTTCTTTAAATCTTCTATCTATCTCTCAATTTACTCGAGATAACCCATGTTATTTTGAATTTTATTCTACATATTTCCTTATCAAAGATTTATTTTTTCAATAGGAGTTGTTGTGTGGGAGTCATAAGGGGGGGGCTCTACTATCTCCGCACAAGTCGTACATCTTCTCTCATTTTTTCTACTACTTATGTCAATCATGTTGCATCTATTTCTATTTGGCATCAACGTTTGGGACATCTTGCTTTTCCCATTATTAGTCATGTGCTTTCTAATAATCTCTCTATGAAAAATATATCTTTGTTTCCATTATGTGAATCTTGTTCTTGTGGTAAAATTATTCAGCAACCATTTCCTCTCACCCATAATAAGAGTCTCACTCCACTTGATCTAATTCATGTGGATATATGGGGACCCATACCCATTCTTTTTCATACGGGTAATACTTACTATGTACACTTTTTTAATGATTATAGTAAGTTTTCTTAGTTTTAAATTCTAAAATACCGTTCTGACTTTATCTCTATTTTTTGAGAATTTCGTTTACAAGTTGAAAATCAACTTAATTCCAAAATCAAATACTTACAATCTAATGTGGCCAAAGAATTTTTGTCCAAATCTTTCCAGTTGGAATTGCAGGCTACAAGAATCTCTCACCGTATTTCATGTCCTAATACACCTCAACAAAATGGTTCTGCTGAATGTAAGCATAGCCACATAGTTGATATGGGCCTTACTCTCCTAATTCAATCTAATGCTCCAGTTAAAAATACTAGAATTTTGCCTTTGAGACAAATGTATACCTCATCAACCGTCTTCCTACTTGGTTCGTTGGGTTTCGTTCACCTATTCATGTCATCACCCATACTCTTCCTCATTATAAATCTCTTCGTATTTTTTGTTGTCATTGTTTTCCATGCCTCCATCCTTATATTTCCCACAAATCACAACCCCACTCTTTGCCTTGTATTTTTCCTAGATATCCCTCTAATTATGTAGGTTATTGGGTTCTTGATCCTTGAACTAGTCGCATTTTTATTTATCGTACCGTCCACTTAGAGTTCATCTTCCCCTTCTCTCATGACCCTCCACCCCCGACTGCCCCCATCCAGTACTCCATCGCTACTATCCAGATTCCCTCCCCTGTCACAATGCCGCCATTGGACTCAGGTATGATTCCTCCTTCTCCTTTGAGTATACACGAGACTTCTTCACAGGCCTCTCCTACAGGTTTGCCTACTCCTCCTCTGTCGGTTCCTCGCATGGTCGCTCGCTCTCAGGTTTGCTCTCTTTCTCCTCGATGCTTTACTATTAACCCTTTCTTGTTTGTGGAGCAGGAACCTCACACCTTTGCTCAAGCTCATCATGACCCTCTTTGGATGGACGCCATGAAAGTTGAACTCTTTGCACTTCTTCACAATCATACGTGGGATTTGGTTCTTGCCCCTCCTAATCGTCCTATTATTTGTTGCAAGTGTGTTTATAAGATTAAGGAAAATCCCAATGGTACCATTGCTCGACATAAAGCTCGACTCGTTGCCAAACGTTTCTTCCAACAACTAGGTTTGGATTATAATGCCACCTTCAGCCCAGTCATCAAGCATGTCACCATTCGGATCATCCTCTCCATTGTGGTTTCTTCCAATTGGCCTATCTATCAATTAGACGTAAATAATGCTTTCCTACATGGTCACCTTACCGAGAAAGTCTACATGTCTCAACCAGCCGAGTTCTTTGACTTTGTTTATCCTCATCATGTGTGTCGACTTCAGCGGTCACTTTATGGACTCAAACAAGCTCTCCGTGCCCGGTTCCTCCGCCTCAACTCCTTTCTTCAAACTCTAGGTTTTTGTGGCTCCATTGCTGATAGTTCTCTCTTCATTCATCACACTGCTCGTTTTGTTATATTTCTGTTTGTATGTTGATGATCTTCTCATCACGAGCTCACCCACTGCTCCTGTCGAATCCATTATTTGTGCTCTTCAGGCTGAATTTTCTATCAAGGATTTGGGTCCACTACATTGCTTCCTCGACCTTGAAGTCAAGCACTTCTCTCAAGGTGTCCACCTTTCCCAAACCAAATATATTCATGATCTTTTCTCTAAAGCTTCCATGACTACCTACTAGCCCGTCTCAACTCCCATTAACTCTAGCCCCCGTTTGTCTGCTCTTACAGGTACTTTACTCTCTAATCTAACCCAATATCGTCAAATTATGGGTTATCTACAATATCTCACTCTTACGCAGCCTGATATCACTTATTCTATTCACCAAGCATGCCAGTTTATGCACCAACCCATGAATGCTCATTGGACTGCCGTCAAGCGTATCCTTCGCTATCTTCAAGGTACTGCCCATATTGGGTTAACTTTTTTGGCTTCACTCACCTCATGATCTGCATTATTTTTCTGATATCGATTGGGTCAGCGCCCTGATGATCGTCGCTCTATTAGTGGATTTGCCATTTTTCTGGGTCGTAATCTGATCTCATGGAGCTCCCATAAGCAACACATTATTGCTCACTCTAGCACTAAGTTTGAATATAAAAGTATTGGTAATCCTGCTACAGAGATTATCTGGCTCTGCTCCCTACTTCACAAACTTCATCTACCTCTCTCTGGCCCTCCTATATTGTGGTGTGACAATCTCTCAACCATTTATCTCACAAACAACCCTATTTTTCATGCTGCACCAAACATATTAAAATTGATTATCACTTTGTTCATGAACAAGTTAGCAATGGGCATCTTCGTGTTCATTTTATTGGTACCGATTCTCAATTTGTTGACATCCTGACCAAAGGCTTGTCTACTTCTCACTTCTACTTTCTACAGTGCAAGCTCAATCTCCGAGATCTCCCATTGAGCTTGCGGGAGAGTAAAAGCCAACTCAGTATATATGCAGCTGCAATCACCACACCACCTAAAAGGATAACACCACCTCAAGCCAACTCAGCATATCTACACCAATTTGTTATCAATAGTTATCACCTTCATTTATTGCATAATAAAAGTCAACTCAGCATATCTGCACAAATTTATTATCAATAGTGATCATCTGCATTTATTGCATATTTTGTCTATTTTGGGTTTTTCATTTTGTATGTACAACATGTATAAATCACCATACAAGTGAAAAATGAATACACATAGAAATTACCCACTTACACTTCCTTGCTTTTATGGTATCAGAGCGAATGGGCTCGCACCCGTACCTAACTCGAGACTGGAAACCCGACTCGTGGTCTGCCTGAGTATTGAGGAAAAATACCTAACTCGAGGCCATTGTTCCCACTCATCATAGACCGAAAGAATAATACCCGACTTGTAGACAGTTGTTAAGGACGGATTTAAAATTGCATGTGACAAGCGTATCCAAGTTGCACGTAAGGGCGGGTATTGAGAATATGATTACAAATTAGATAAAATAGAGAAATGTTGTAAATTTATAAGATTGGAAAGGTTTCACTACTTATAAGTCATGACTTTTAAGTAGAAATGATACGATCACTTATCACAGAAGCCTAGCCTCTAGTAAATAAATTTACAATTCTACTGAATATGGAAATAAATAAGCCTAAGGATACAAATGAATCATATCCTACTTTACTAAGCTTGAATATTCTTAAAATAAAAAAATTAAGTAGAATAGAAAAGGTCTAATAGTTAGTGGACAATAACAATAACTAACAACACAATATAAAGAAAAAAAGTTCACATTTTCATGTTTAAAAGTGGAGGTTCATCAGGGTATTTTTCTGTATGAGAGAATATCAATCCTAACTCAATAACAGTAAAAATTATAAAGTAAATATATCGAAAGAATAATATATCCATAAGCAAAAGCCTTCCTTGAAAAAAAAAAAGTAGGAAAATGAACTAAATTGCTATAGAGATGGATGAGGCTACTTGACATTATTATTATTGTCTCATCTGCTTCATCATCCTACAATAGGGATTAAGGACAAAAGCAGGGTATCAATTTGCAATCATAAGGGCAACACGTGATTTTCATCCTTAAAGTGATCCAACTCCACTTCGAGATCTTATCCTTATTATTGTACAAGTCTAACATGTACAACATCAAAAAAAAACTTATGGCAATGAACAGGAAAAAAAATATACGAGATCACGATCAACAAGCAGCACTAGCAGCTTATGATATTGTTATTTGGAAGCATGGACTAGAAGTATTTAGCCCACTCACACTAGAGTGAATTTCCAGAAACAAAATGAACATTATAGAAACGAGTAGATATCAATCGATGGAACGATAAAAATGAATTCCACATAACACTGATAAAATTTTTAATATAAACCTTTAAAATCATTCATAAGTATAGCTTTCAAAGCCTCAATATCTATCTCCTGCATAGTCTGTGCAGAATCTCAATCTCATTTCCCTAAACAATCCTCCAGCATAAGGAAAAATTGTTGACAGCTAAATTTCAAAGTACAGGACAAGAAAAAAAAAAGCAAAGTAAATGCATTCTTATGGCATGATAAGTGGATCACTACCTTCATAGAGTAAAAAATAAAAAAATAAAACTTTCACTCCATCGGCAACAAAGAAAACTCACTTATGAATAGGATCTATTTATGGCTAAAATATACAAACAGAAGGACACCAAGATTTGTTGGCTGTCAAGACTAACCTAAGTACAGGATTATTAAAATGAAAATATGACAGCAGCGTTACCACAAGTTGTGAACTCTGTCCAGGAAATGAGAAAACTAGATGTCACATCTTCTTCACTGCCCAGTCACAATGGGTAGTCAGCATAGACGCTGAACATTAAAAGATAGGCGATGGATGAATATGTAGAACTACGGAAAGTCATAGCTTCGGGAAAAGAAAAAAACTTGAGAATATTATATATTGATTGTCCCTTTTGCATATCTACTAGATTTGGGAAGTTGGAATGGACCAGAAGATCTTCCAGAGTAAAATCACAGTTTTTCTTCCTTAGGGAAAAATCATGCTTAGCAATATAGTCTATTTGAGAATTGCATTAATTTCCATTTAGTTTAAAATGAGAAGTTATATAAGATGTGGTTAAACTTGCTCTAATATTTATCCTGAGAATTGCATTAATTTCCATTTAGTTTAAAATGAGAAGTTATATAAGATGTGGTTAAACTTGCTCTAATATTTATCCATAAAAAAAGTATTATGTAGAGAAGAAAAGTTATAGAAATTTTATCCACAAGTAAAAAAGTTAGCGAGCTATTAATGGATTGATAATAGATTCATAAAAACTCATATAATAAATAATTATGATTGATAGTTACCTAGCAATTATTAGGGTTGTCAAACTAATTGAGATTAAGAGTAATCAAGTCGAATCCGGGTTGTCGAAACGTACCAATTCGAAGCTGAGTTAGTAAGTTTAAGGAGACCGATAGTATAAAAAATAAAAGATTTTAATAAAAATATTTATTTTTTGTGCATGCATTAGATACGAAACCATCATTCCCTATATAAGATAGTAGTGGTTCTAATGGCTACTGGACGATCCGGGTTTAAGGGAAGTCTATTGTCGAGTGAATTAGTAAACTCAAGATGCTTCATCCACATTTGCAGATACAAAGTATGAATTATAGTTTGAGAACTGTGCAATTGATGATCACACATACTTTAGTAGAAATTGTTAACCTCTAGCAAGTGTACACTAAAAAAGTCCAAGTAGGATAGTTGAGAAAACATACAACAAGTAGGGAAAAAAGTCAAATAAAAAAAATTATTTTGATTATTTTGTTTTGGGAAATCAATTGCTCATATACTTTTACTTTACTTATTCCACGTGTGAAAATAACCGAATTTAGTAAGAAAATGTGACGGATTGTTAACAAATTCCGACTAAACCGAATCTGAACATAATAAAAATAGTACATAATTTAAGGGGATTTGACGTGTGAATAATGACGCCCAAACCGTGTTCAAAATTACCACTACTAGAGAATTATTTTCTTCATAGGAAAAATACATTTCATAATAACAATTATTAATGCATTTATAACATATAGTAAAATAAAGAATACAAAATTGTGCTATGTTACAATATTAGTCAAATTTATCTTAAATTATTAACTATTAATTAAATTTATCTTAAATTGTTAACTATTAGTTAAATTATCTTAAATGGTTAACTATTAATCATATTTATCTTAAATTGTTAATGTGTGTTAAATTTTATCATGTGGTATTTAATTATAAGTTGATTTAATTTTGTTAATTTTTCGCTCCCTAATACTGGATTTATCTTATAACATGGTAATTGTACTATATTGAGAGTTAATTACAAGTATTAATTAGTTTTTTTAGCCTATATTATTTGTCAACTAATTAGGCACCTTTTCACGTTATATTCCATTATAGATCTTTACATGTTATTATATGTCATACAGTTAGCTTTATTTATCAACAACTTACTTATCTAATTAAGATATAGTTATATTTAAATTTATACCTATTAACAGTAAATCAATTAATAATTAAGTAGAATTATTTATAATTATATATTTATTTTTTTCATTAATTTTTTAAATAATAATTTTCAAATATATGCAGTACTTTTAATTTATATTTTTTATAAACATGTGTAGGATTAAATTCATGGTAGAGTTGATCACATTCCATAGTAATCAGTAAAGTACTATGCCTCGTTCAGGAGTTAGAACCCGGGGAAAGGCTTCATGGGCAGCAATAGAAACTGTCTGGAACTTGCAATCTGCAGCTGAAACGAAACTGCCATCGCTGTTGTCTTATTCACTCATGATCCCGTCGATTAGCCTGAGAAGGGTTCGCTCTAGCCCTTCTCCGTCAGTCCATTCGTGGATCTCCGCCTTAACGAGCAGAGGATTCTTGCAGATCAAGTCCCACACCGGGAAGCCCTTCCTCGGCATGACGTAGTCTCCATGGCCAAGCTTCAAACTCGGCCAATAGTCACCGCTCCCATCCCCGAGGTAGATTAATTTCTTGTTGCTTATCTGACCTTGTATCCTCGAGATCACCGCACCCTGCTCAAAACAGAACTAATCAGTATGTTTCGAAAACATTCCTTAGACACTTTTTTCTAATAATTAATACCTTGCACATGTTGGGAGGGCAAAGTGGGCATCCATGAGGGGCCCTGTGAAAATCGTGGTAAGGCGAGATTCTGAGCCTCCCTTTCCCGTCGACATAACCGGGGTTCGTGTTGATCTCGGAGAAGCATTCCTCAATCCTGAGATGACGCAGGATCGTCTCTATGAAGAAAAGGTTCGCATCGCTGACGATTCTCAGCTCGCACCTTGGAAACGGAGAAATTAAAATTTAAAAAAAAAACAACTTCGATTTGATACCATGGTGTATTTGATCGTGTGGCTAAGTATATACCCTAAGGCATGGGCAGTTCTGATGGCTGGGACGATACGAGGATGAATCGGGACACAGTTCAGAACCTCTGCGATATCGCCGATTGTATTTCCCTTGGAATGAATCTCCTCCATGATCTTATCCTGCAATATTATTTTTTAAACACAGAGCCATAAGAAAAACAAGAACAATTCAATGGAGTAGCTACATTGATTAAACGAATTAGGAGTCAAAATGAAATTACCATGAGGGTGTTCCATGGCATCGTGGGCAGGAGCTGGTTGAATAAGTCGGTGAAGCCTAGCTCGTCCACGACCCAGTTATCGCTGTCGCAGTCTATGATCGTCTTGTCGAAATCGAAGACTACCAGGATTCCGGCCATATGTACTGATGTTTCTTCTCCCTCTCTGTACCAACTATCAACGGCTACAAATCTTGAGGATGGAGAGATCTTTCTGTTGTGATGCATTGAAAGAAGTGAGACTGTGGAGAGTTTATAGGTGGTGATCGGCATCTATTCAGTTAGATGCCCTGGAATATTATATGAAGAGGTTGCGCTTTTGATCTACATACCAGAGAAATCCCCCCAAATTGCTAACAAGAGATGAACTTTTGGAAAGCATTTAGAAGGCGTAGGAATAATAGAATATTCCAGGAGGAATCAAATTTGAAAGTGAATAGAATTATGGTGAATAAAAATAAAAATCTATATATATTTTATATATTTAACAATTAATCATAACGGCAAAAAAAATCATTAGTGGTAATAATTTATTTATAATAGTTAAATTATCTATAATTCTTATGTTTAATTTTAATTCGTGACCCTCAATTTATTTTTCCATTTATTTATTCTATCTTTTTATTAACTACATTTATAATAAATTAGGCTATATGAATAAAAATTTATAATAATTTTACATTTAATATAAAATTTTTAAAAAATTATTACCCATCAAATAATTAGTGAAAAATCTTCCTATTTAATCTTTTTTTGCACTATTCTATTCAATTCTTAAATTAATATATTTTTTTTACACTATCCCATTTAATTCTCACAATTTAATGGAATGATAAGGATTATTGCATATATTCTTAGTATTTTATTCACGTGCGCCATATTAAATCTAAACTCTAATTTTATGTTTGGATTAGAAGGGTTTGGATTGATTTGTAGGTAAAGTATTTGAATGTAAATAATGATTAATTTGAATGTGTTAAAATTTTTTAATAATTTTAGTTTGTATAGTATCAAAATGGGATTAATTATTATTAATTAAAAAAATAAAATTTTTATTTTAATTAAATTAAATAATTTATTAGTTATTATATATAATTAAATTATATTAAAAATATTTTTTATTTATAATATTTGTATTATATATTTATATTATATAATTTTATATAAAATATTATTAATATATAAATTTATTTAAAGTATATAATAATAATAATAATAATAAATAATATAATAATATTAAAATAATTTAAATAATAAATTACTCTATCTCTCCTAATACAACCACTTTAAATAAATTATATAGTAGTATAAATGAGATTGTTGAAATGGTTTAAAGATTATCCACCATTAGAAATCCTTCCATTTTTTAATTAAATTAGAGAATTTTTGAACGCCGCAAACATTTTCCCTGCAAATTGCTACAAATCCATCGATCCAAAATATACTGTAAGTTTAGGGTGCCAATCACCTTGAAAACTATTTATCTTTAGAATAGATTAACAGTTTGATTATGAAAATGACATGTATATTATATATTGGAGTGGTTATCATACTTACTCCATGTCACATCACTTGGAGACTTTGGCTAATATTTTTTTTGCTCAAGAGAGTTTGGCTAATAAGAGCATTCTAACTATTATAATTGAAACAGGCTAAATATAATATATGATCTCACACCCAAGTGTTCTCCAATTTTATTGTATTTTTCATAAAATAGTAAAATTATATATGTATATATATATTTTTATTATATATATTTAAAATTTTAAAATTTATATAAAACTCTTTTTTGGAGAGCTAAGAATTAATACAACTTTATAATGTATAATATAAAAATTATACAAAAAAATAATATTATTTATATTTTATATTGAATTGCATTAATAAAATATTACATTATTCAAAAATTAGAAAATAGCAATAGGATATTAAATTTTTAGGTTCTTATTCATTTATGGATAAAACTATCTATTTTTTTTAATATATTAATATTTCATTTAAGGTAGACAAATGAATATTACTCTCTATTTCGAACTATTGACTCACGATTTTATTGTACACGCATTATAAACCGATGCACGAGCCGTATTATAAAAACTAAAACTTGTAAAATAATATGGATAACCTAAAATTATATTTTAATATTACTCTTTTATATTATATGTTATACTTTAGAAGAAGTAATTAGAATTTTTATAAATGGTTCAATCGCTCAATTACATAATGTTTCTAAAGTGTAAAGTGACACTATTTAAATTACTATTTAAACTACTAATTAACTACTGTACAGATATATTAGCATGTTTCTCTAACAAGAATAGGGGTTAAAGTGATTTGAATTCTGCTATACTCGATAATATTAAATCTATTATTGATAATAAAAGAATTATCTTATTTTTATTTTATTATTATGTATATATTATATATGATTTGATAAATTAATAAAATAATATTTTATTAAACAAAGAATAATAATTCATTTAAGTAAAAAATTAATATAATTCAAATTATTTATTTTAAATTATAAATTATTTTAATAATATAATTATATACAATATTATTTTCTCCTATTTTTACGTACTATTTTCCCATTCATTTTTATAATTCCACTTCTTTTTATATTCCCCTAACTTTGTCCTTTTTTTTCACAATATTTTATATATTTAGCCTTTTCAATTATGAAATTTGATACTTTTTTAGTATTATTAATTCCATGAATAGCTCTTACATATTTTTTATCATTCATGCTTAAAATCATAGTTTTTAAAAATTAGATGAGAATGAACCATCTTATAAATTTCGTGTTTGTTGGATTTAAGTAAATTTTAACTTAATTATATAAATACTAATAATAATATAATATATTCAATATTTAATCTTCTCCTACATCCCACTTCTCCCGTCATTACTCTTCTATGTACTCTATTCTTGTCATCATAGCTTTCATGATTTCTCTCTATCTTAATTTATAATAGATGTGATTTCTTCCTCAAATCACTTCCACTTTTTTTTATATCTTTCGATCATTTCATTTGACCAGCCTTTTCCATCTCACAATTAAAGAGAAAAATTGATCAATTTATAGATTTTATCCAATTCTTATATAACATTGGTCTAATATATAATAATTGAATGGGATATGCACTCAATTCCCCGTTAAATAAATTGAACCGACCAATCCATCCATTTTTTAAAACAATGCTTAAAATAATTATTAACAGTTAAAAAATAATATTATCGTAGTGAAAAATAATTAATTCTATTTTCTATAAAATTCGCTTTCCTTTATAAAAAAAAGATAAACATAGAACAAAGAATTTAACCAGAAATAAAATAGCATCTACCCAGTAAAGCACTAGTAAAATATGTACTATCGACCCGTCTTGCATCAGACTAGACTCTGATCAACCTCGATACAAAACCTTCTATAAGGGACCCAAGTCTAATGCCCTTTAATACATTTCCCAGTGTTCCCGGAAGCAAAGTACTATATTGAATTTAGTTAAACTACCATCAGGTCACCTATATTCCATAGATCTTGCCACTTTCATATATAATTGTAGGAGAAACATAAAGGCCATGATCCCTTTAAGTCATCATTGATGCCAATTGATAATATATCGAAGAGAAGGCATATGTAGCTTTAAATGGAAGACATGCATGTTTTAATGAATTTTCTCAAAGATGCTAATTTTTAGGCTATTCTTCTCGAAGAGTGTGAGGATGAGTCCTCTCACTTTTTAGCCAAGTAGTGCTCCAACATATCTTCTTCATCTGGAATAAAAAAAAATTGTTTCACACATTACAACAAGGTTTTCTAGAGTTGAATGAGGGTAAGGGTAACAAAAATAGGAAAATAAATCTACATTTCCTAACCCTTCCAATAATAATTTCAGTTTAATCATATATATATATATATATATATATAACTATAGGAATTTGTGAAAAAATATATTAATGTTCGACAACATAATTAACAATATTTCAACCAGGATTAGGTATTTTTATTTGTAATTCCCTCCCCCATCTTCTCCTTTTCCTAATTAAGAGCATCATAATTTATTAAAAGAAGTATTTATCTTCGAAATCATTATCATCAAAGTCAATATCTTCCTCCTCTTCATCATTAGATCCTTCAGAAGCTTCAGAAGCTACAGTTGCTCCTTTCTGTCAAATAGAAACGAGAAATAAAAGGCTTGTAAATCTTTGAAATCCTCACAATAACAAGCTTCATTGGTGAGAAAGTTACTTTGAGTTATCCATGACATATTTATTTGGTTAAATTACTAGAAGTTAAAATTATGAAAAATAGGTCTAAATTTATTATTCATGAATGAAAATTTACAACACTTTCACTTCAACCGGTATATGTGGTGGCTTAATAGAGTTAAAGTCGGAGTTAGAAAAAAAATAGAAGAATAAGGAATAGTCACCATAGAAGAACGTCCACTTTCAAACCATTGTCTACTATAGAGCTTCTTGTCCTTAGGTATAGTAAGTGCAGACTCAAGCATCAACCTGAAAAAGAAAAAAGCGTGATCCATATTAACTTACAATGATAATGAAATAATGTGATAAAAAGATTTAGACAGCTTCCGAGAAGAAACAATCAAGAAAATTTAAAGAACATGTGTGAGATAAGGTATTGTGGACTGATAAGGAGTCGAGTCCATTTCTACTTAAAAGTTATGATTTGTAAGTAGTGAAACGTTCGTAATCTTATAAACCCAAAACACTTCTATATTTTATTTAATATTTGATCATATTCTCAACACCCGCCTTCACGTTCAACATGTATACACTTGCCACGTGTAATTTTAAAATCACCCTCAACAATTGTCTACCAGTCGAATATTATTCTTCTGGTCTTGGACGAGGGGGAACAATGGCCTCAAGTTGGGTATTTTTCCTCCATACTCGGGCAGACCACGAGTCGGGTTTCCAGTCTCGGGTTGGGTATGGGTGCGAGCCCAATAGCTCTAATACCATATGAGAGAAGGTATTATTGACCGATAAGGGGTCCGACCTATGTCTACTTAAAAGTCATGACTTGTATGTAGTGAAAATTTTCCAATCTTATAAACCCACAACATTTTTCTATTTTATTCAATGTGTGATCATATTCTCAACAATTTCTAAAGAAGTCAAGTTCAATTACAAAATTAGTAGAGTAATCTTACCATCACCACTCATGAGTACTGGCTTGTCCATAATAACATCATTCGCTGGTGTCACTCGCCACTATTATCGTGGATCTACCAACTCTTTTTTCCTATGGCGATTTTCGGAGCATCGACCCCGTTTCTCACCTCCGATTCAAGGGCAATTCTTTAACCCTAGAATCACATCTAGAAATCAAGAACGAGAGCATGTGTTAGGCTCTCGCATGAACAGTCCATCATCAAAATCTGAAAGACGACATTTCACTCAACATGTAGGCTTTTATAACATGGTCGAAAACCAAGCATCATGGCAACTACAAAGTAACAATCGACAGCAACCTAATCCGCAAAGAATATATCATGGGTCAATTTCTGGTGCATATAAGTCAGACGCTCGCAATTATCAACAACGAGATTATCATTCTATTTGTCAAATATGTAAAAAATCAGGCCACATTACTCCTGATTGTCCTCAATTTCTAACAAACTACAGAACCCTCAAAGTCAGCGTAGCTCACGACAATGATCCAGGAGCTCACACTCTTGACTGGTATATAGATTTCGGCGCTACTAACCATGTGACCAATGACATGACACATTTATCTATACAGAAAAATGTAAATAATCCTGAATAATTTCTCCTTGGAGATGGATCAGTTTTAAATTTTTTTTCTATTGGTTCAACTTTATTTTCAAACTTATTGAGACAATTTCCTTTAATTAAAGTATTATATGTTCCCAATATCTCCATGAACTCATTATATGTTTCCCAATTTATTAAGATAATCATTGTTATTTTGAGTTTCACCCTCATTTTTTTGTTGTGAAGGATCATCTCACTCATCAAGAATTGTTTCGGGAAGCTCATAAAGGAGACTTGTACTGTATGCGTGCAACACATTTATCATTAGTTAATTATCGTATTCTAAGTGTTCAGATATCTCGGAATATTTTGCATAACAGACTTAGACATCCTGCATTTCCTATTGTTTCTCAAATTTTATCTATAAATTCAATAGAAAGTAATTATATTGGTACTATATTTTGTGATGCATGTTTCATGAGTAAAATTACTCAAAAGCCTTTTTCCTCTTACTAATAAGCACTCGTCCTTTTTAGCTAGTATATACTGATATCTAGGGACCTACTCCAGTATGATCTTCTACTATATATATTTACTATATTCATTTCACTAATGATTATAGTAAATATTCTTGATTTTTTCTTATGAAAAATCGCTTGGAGGCTCTTCAAATCTTTCGTACATTCTGACTACATGTTAAAAATGTAATTGACACCAAAATTATTTTTTTTCAATAAGATGGTGCCAAAGAATTTTTATCTGTAGCCTTTCAAGCTGAATTTCAAAATAATGGGATCACTCATCGTCTTTCATGCCTCACACGCTCCAACAAAATGGATCTGCAGAAAGAAAACATAAACATATCATTGATATGGGACTCACACTTCCAAATCATTCTCATCTTCCCATCAAGTTTTGGGATTTTGCATTTGAAATCGCAGCCTATTTAATCAATAGATTGACTACTTGTACACTTCAATTTCAATCTCCTTATCAAATTCTTTACAAAACTCCACTAATTTACACTAATTTGCGAGTATTTGGATGTTTGTGCTTTCCTTATCTTCGATCATATCAAACTAATAAATTTCAACCTCGCTCTAAAGCTTGTGTCTTCCTTTGGTATCCTACTAATTTTATTGTTTATCAATGTCTTGATCCACATATATGGCATATCTATATTAGTCCAATTGTACACTTTAATGAGACTAACATTTCTTTTGATAGGTGTTTATCAATAGCCAACACAACTCCAACGACTCCTGCTAATTCTATTATTCCTTCTTTCTCCTCTTATTCTTTTTCCTCAATACCTACATATGATTCTCCAATAACAATATATGATGAGCTATCTCTATCTACCTACTCTTCTGTCATTGAACACTATAATGCTGAATCTTTAGCTTCTCAAGCGGATGTTTCTGCTTTATCCACACAACGCATGATTACCAGGTCACAAGATGGTACATTACCCCCACGTTGTTTTCAAATAACTTTTGGGGCTTTCCTTACTATTTATACTCAGGAACCTCGAACTCTCAAGCAAGCACAAAAATATCCATGTTGGGTTTATTCAATGAATGTTGAATATGATGCTCTTATAAAAAATTACACATGGGATCTTGTTCTTGCTCCAACCAATAAGCATATTGTGGGATGTAAATGGGTCTACAAATTAAAGAAACTTCCTAATGGATCTATTGATCGATGTAAAGCTTGTCTCAACAAGAAGGTATCAACTATTATGCAACTTTTAAAGAACGATAAATTATGTGCTCAATTAGGTGACCTAGTGGATAAAGAACGATATCAAAGAATTGTGGGATGATTGATCTATCTATGTCATACAAGACCTGATATTACATATGCAATCAATATTGTGAGCAGATATATACATGATCCCATGACAAATCATTGGGATGCTACCATGAGGATATTGAGATATTTAAAAGGGAGTATGGGTAAAGGACTTTGGTTTAAGCGTTAGAGTCACACCAGAGTGGAATGTTTTTGTGATTTAGATTGGGCAAGTTGTGTGGATGATAGGAGATTTACGTCTGGCTATTGTGTGTTTATTGGAGGTAATCTTGTATCTTGGAGGAGTAAGAAATAAGAAGTAGCCGCCCGATCATCAGTAGAAGCAGAGTACATTTCAATGATTCAAATTGTTTGTGAGATAATTTGGATAAGAAGCTTACTAATGGAGCTTCACCTCTTTAGAGAAGAACAAATGAAGTTGTGGTGCGATAACAAGTCTACTATAAATATTGCCAACAATCCAATTCAACATGATAGGACCAAACACGTGGAAATTGATCGATTTTTCACCAAAGAAAAAATTAATATGAAGATTGTAGAATTGCAATATATGAAGACCAATGTACAACTAGCAAATTTTTTAACTACAGGTTTAGGTTATAGAGAATGGGATGATATTTGTAACAAGATTGGAATGATATATATCTACCATCCATATTGAGGGGAGTCTGTAATATTAATAAGTTAAGGGTATATTTGTAAATAGTACAAATATACACTATATATATTCGTAATATAATTTACTATCTGTGAATTCTATTTTTAAATATTCAATAAGAATATTATATATTGATTGTCCCTTTTGCATATCTACTAGATTTGGGAAGCAGGAATGAACAAGAAGATCTTCTAGGGTAACATCACAGTTTTTCTTCCTTGAATTAGAGCAAAATGATACTTAGCAACAACTATAGAAACCATTACCTCCCCAAAATAAACAACTATAGAGACCATGAGCAGTATAGTCTATTTGATAATTGCATTAATTTCCTGAGTATAATTTAAGCTTGATCATCACTTGATATTTAGTTAGAAATGGGAAGCTATATAAGTTATGATTAAACTTGCTCTATTGTTTATTCATAGAAAAAGGGCTGTGTAGAGAATGAAATCCATAGAAATTTTATCCCAAGTCAAAAAGTTACCGAGCCATTAATATATGGATAATAAATCCATAAAAAACTCATATAATAAACAATTGTGTTTGATAGCTACCTAGCAATTATCAGTGTCAAACTAATTGGGTTAAGAGCCATCAAGTCGAATTCGGGTTATCGACCCTTACCAATTCGAAGCCAAGTTAGCAAATTCAAGGGAGGCCAATAGCACCAAATATAAAAGATTTTAACTATAATATTTATTTTTTGTGCATGCATGAGATACGGAACCATCATACCCTATATGGAGTAGTAGTGGTTCTAAGGGCTACTGGACGACCCGAGTAGTATAAGGGAATTCTATCATCCAGTGAGTCAGTAAACTCAAGGTGTTACATGTACATTGAGACTGAGGTCGGAGAGGGAGAGGTCTCATCTCACATTTGCGAACATGAAGTATGAATTCTAGGATGGGAACGGTGCAATTGATGCCCACACATACTTTATTAGAAGTTGTGAACCTCTAGTAGGGTGGACGGTAAAAAGGTCCACAAGTGGGACAATTAGGAACATATATACCAAGTAGGGAGAAAAGTCAAGTAAGAAAAATGCACGTCCAAAGTACGAAATATTTACTTTAATTATTTTTATTATCTTGTTTTAGAAAATTAGTAGCTCGTACGCTCTTACTTTACTTGTTCCACCTCGTAGAAATAACCAAATTTAGTAAGAAAAGGTGACAGATTATTAACAGGTTCCGACCAAACCGAATCGGAACATAACAGAAATAGTAGATGATTCAAGGAGATTTGATGTGTGAATAATGAATGATATGAGTTGCTAGCCCAAAAATTGTCCAAAATTGCCACTACTAGAGAATTATTTTCTTTACAGGAAACATACATTTTATAATAATAATTGTTAATGCATTTATAACATGAAATAAAAGAAAGAATAAAATATTGTCTCAACTATTAGTCACATTTATCTTAAATTGTTAAGGTGTGTTGAGTGTATTCAATTATTAGTTGATTTAATTTTGTTAATTTTTTCCCTCACCAGTATTGTTGTTCCCTAATACTAGATTTATCTTCTAACATGGTAATTCGACTATATTGAGAGTTAATTAGAAGTATTGATTGGTTCTTTTTGCCTATGTTATTTGTCTATTAATTACATACCTTTCCACATTATATTTATTGATCTTTATATGTTACTATATGTCACGTGATTGTTAGCTTCATTTATCAAGGACTTACTCATCTAATCAAGATATAGTTGATGGAAAAGAAATTTAAGAACTATTTTTTTTGTGAATAATTAATTATAATATAATAATAGTAAAAAAATATATTATTTATCAGTGTTATATTTAAATTTATACCTATAAATCAATCAATAATTAAGTAGAATTATTTATAATTATATATTTGTTTTTTTCATTAGTTCTTTAAATAATAATTTTAAAATACATGCATCTCTTTTAATTTATTTTTTTTATCAACACGTGTAGGCTTAAATTCATGGTGGAGTTGAAGATCACATTCCATAGTAGTCAGTAAAGTCAAAGCTTTCATCCCAAAATTTTTTCCAAATTTTAACCTTTCAAATTGACCGATCAAACGCGGTTAATTGTTAAAATTAATAGTAGATTTAAGTTACTACTCATCCATACGATTCAATTACAATTTGAATCACATAAATTGACGCCGTAACGAGCTCAAACAGAGCTTCGCCGAAAAACTGAATATAGAGAGAGAAAGCCTCTAAAGATTGCCGTAGGGGGTGTGACGGTCCGAGCTTTTTATCTGAGTAGATAGCTCTCGTCCTGAGGTTACTCCTAGGATCAAGAATTGCATCAATTGATGCCAAATTGTGTGAGAATTTGGTCAGTGAAGTTTCACCGATTCTCTCTCTAGCACCGATCGAAAATTACAGAGTGGAGCCAAATTGGATTACATTTCCGCTCTAATTCAGCTGTATGAGGGCCATGGAAGTGTTGGGAGGGCTTGATTTTATATGAGGAGGGTTTGAATTGGCCTTTTTTAGCTCGACCGAAATAGAGCAGCTTCGGTCTGTTGGAGCTGCTTCACTATTCTATCACGTCAGCGTTCCTCAAGCGACCCTCGGAGCAATCGGAGACTACTGTTGGGTAGCTGAGTTCTCCCCAAATCTAATGAACCTGATATTGCCTTCTTTGGCTTAGAAAAATACCCAAGCCAAAGGTCTGGTTTGAGCTTCACCAAAAAATGGAGAAGTGGGGGAGAGTGTAGAGTTTTTAGGTGTGTGGAGGATGAATGAGGAGGGGCTCTTTATATATGAAGCTCATGGACTTCTTGGTCATCCGATTGACTCCTTAATGATGGTCATTCATTGCCTAAAACTCCATGGCTGGAGACTTTTCATCTTCACCGGCGTTGCTCAATATTCCGACGAGTGAACAGTGTTATCATCTGAAGGAAGAAGATAACAATGTTCCTAACCGGATTGGTCCGGCACGAACTGGGTTTAACGCTTAAACCGGCCAGTTCAGGCCCAATTCGACCAAGATTTTTCAAAATTAAAAAATTTTAAATTCATCTAAATTCATTCTCTATCCATTGGTGGCCTCAATTCTCAAATTTAAATTTTTTAAGCCACCTAGAAAAATAAATTTAGAATCCGGTTCAATAGTGGTTCAAACTAGTTCAATCCAGTTTGGATCTGGTTCACCCAGTTCCTGAACCGGTCTGGTTGTCTTTCTTAAATTGTCCTAAAGTCCCTTTGGGTCACTCAAGAGTTGTAAATTTTCCCATTTGCCCATTCTCTAGTGGTCGGGTTTCATGAACGGGTTCAATTTTGTCACTTAGTTTGACCGGTTCTTTTCCCGGTTTTCCTTAACTCCAATGGGCGGGGTATACAGCCACACCTCTGACGGTAAGCTTTCGAAGCTTTCTCTCTCTAAGTCTAGTTTTCCGGCAAAGCTCTGTTTGAGCTCGTTCCGACGTCAATTCATGTGATTTAAAGTGTAATTGAATTGCATGGATGTGTAGGAACTTAATTTTACCTTCAATTTTAACAATGAACATCGATTGATTGGTCAATTTGATGAAATCAAATTCAGCTAGATTGAAAGGGCGAAATTGGGGGAAAATGTTTGGGAAAAATTGGGGATTTCAAAAATTTGAGGGACTAAAGTGCAATTCCCAAAATGAGGGCCAATTCATCATTAAAATGATGTTAGAGGCCAATGGGTCAAAATTTGAAATTTTTGGGGGTAAAATGGTAAGTTTTGAAAAATTAGGGACCAAATTTGAAATTTGGGAATCTTGAACGCTTTTTGGGATTTTTGATAAATTGAGGACCCACAATGAATTTTTGAAAGCTTCGGGACTAAATTTGGGAAAAATTGGCATTAGGGACCTAAATTTAAAGAAAAGATTTTTAGGGACCTAAATGCAAATAATTAAAAATTTGAAGATTTTATTAATTCATGATGGATGAAGGCTATTAGGCTAAAGGTTAATGAACAAGGATGTTCATATCGTGTAAGAACACGAAGTTTTGGGGACGCCAACAAAGACAAGCTCGAGTAGAGGCAAAGAGCCAAATAAGAGGAATTCACTACACTATCTAGTGAGTGAGATTTTCACATCATACCCGGTTGGGGATGATGAGTACCTTGGAAATAAAAACCCACTATTATGTGGAATTTTAACATCACATGTTACGCCCCAACCCGGTTTGTCGGATCCCCGTGAACAACCCGCCACTCTCCTAGTTCAAGAGGAGTTCCCCCCTTCTTTAACTCAATATAAGCCATGCATACTTTCAACCTTATTCACAGGAAAGGCATATATCAAATAAAATGCAAGCTTAAGAGAAATTAGACATACCTAACATAGGGTAAGGCATGGTCTTATGTCACGCCCCGACCCGGTTTGGTCTGATCCCCGTGATCAACCCGCCACTCTCCCGATTTATTAAAGGGTTTCCCCTTATTGTAAACCGTAAAGAGTAAGGCGTCCTTTAACTTGCACCTTTTTCCTAGAATAGCATAATCAAAATTCCATGAAATTTAAAACTTTACATACCTGTCTTACCGGCATCTTAGTTGACGATCTTTAAGGGGAGGCTTTCCAGGATTTCCTGAAAGGGATATAAGGGAGGGGGTGAGTACGACTACTCAATGAATGGGTTTTTAAAAGCTTTTAACTTTTAAGAAAAACGTTTATATGGAGTGTGCCAGACTCCTTTGTTTTCAAAAATCCCTTCATTTAAAAATTCGGGTTTTTCCATTATTTCTTAGTTACCACGGTGTGTCATCACCCAACACACATCCTTCATCATGAAGGTTACACACATTCGCAAGTAGGTATCACTACTGAACCCGCTAGTGGCTTCGGAGCGACTTTTCCTGCCACCCGGATAGAAGTACGACCACTTCTACCTTGGGAATGAGTGGATGTACGTGACATCCGACCCACAATCCCGAAATCACTTCTTCATGTCCGTATGAGGACAGAGACCTCATCTTGTCCCCACCCCGGTCTCATGCGCTTGGTGCTACTCCAGATTTTGCACAAACACCTGGAACGACGAACTGCCCTTATAGCCACTAGGTCGTCCAGTGCCCTTAGGACACATCACTACCCCTCATGGGCGTCTTGATGATCCCGTACTCATAGTGCATGCACAAACAATGTTTTCTTATATTGCCATGTAATTTGTGGTGCAACTAGTCCAACGGCCCCGACTCTCAACTCAACCCGCAGCTGTTTGTCTTGACTAGTCCGTCGACCTGTCATGTCGCACTGCTGCTAGTTGATTGAGCATGTCGGTCCTATCTTGGTACCATGGCCAAACAATTCACTTATTAAGTTTTATGGCACAAATATCATGTTCTCTTACGAGCTCCTGCTCGTGCCAACTGGCCTTGGGCCCACTGTACGAGATTTTCAAAATCGGGCATTTAGCCCCCAAGTTCCAAAATCGAGGCCCCGGGTCTATTAGAGCTATTCGAGCTCCCGTCGAGAAGGTCTCCCAAATTGTTTAAGCATTGGCACACAGTCAGAGGAGAGCACTTCCGACAAAAATAGGTTTTTACTATCCATCATACCGACCGGTATAAGGACATCTCCATTCATAACCGATGAACAGGTTTTCAACTTCCTTCAAGGAAGTCTCATCATACCAACCGGGTATGATCTACTTACAACTGGTAAGTAGTTTTTTTTCGCATAATTTTCATATCACTTTCTCTAAGTGGTGATGATTAAAATACCACTAAACAGTGGGTTTTTATACCGAGGTACTTATCATCCCCTACCGGGTATGATATAAAATTTCCACTCACAACCGGTAAGTGGTTTTTATCTTTTAGTTGTGCTCATCATCCCAACCAGGTATGATGTTAGTAAACCCACTCACAACCGGTAAGTGGTTTTTAACTTTAAACTGTGCTCATCATCCCAATTGGGTATGATGTAAATAACCCACTCACCCGTTAATGCTGTGAATTCCACTAGACTGGTTCTTTGTATTCACGCGAGCTTGTCCTTGCTGGCGTTCCCGGTATTTAACTTTCCTACACGATATGAACAACCTTGTTCATTATTACTCGGCATAACAGCCTTCATTCATTAATGAATGAGAAAACCCAAACTTTTAGTTATTTGCAATTAGGTCCCTAAAGTTATTTCTCTTTAAGTCCCTAATGTCGGTTTTTCCTCAAATTGAGTCCCGTAACTTTTAAAATTTATCGTGGGATCTCAATTTATTCCATTTCACAAAAAAGGGGGTTTAATTTCCTAAATTTCCAATTTGGTCCTCCAACTTTTACAAAATTACCATTTTGCCCTTCCTTTAAAAAATGATAATTTTTGCCCCAAAAATTTCAAAATTCCTCAATTTGTCCTCTACATTATTTTCATGCCCAATTGACCCTCAATTTCATAAAATTTCATTTTGGTCCTTTGAATTTCGAAAATCCCCAATTTTCCCCCAATTCCAACTTCTTAACACAGCCGAATTTTATTTCATCAAATTGACCCATCAAACGTTTCTAATTATTGAAATTGAAGTTGAAATTGAGTTTCTACATGTTCATACGATTCTTCAGAAATGTGAATCGCAAGTTTTAATGCCGGGACAAGCTCAAACGGAGCTTTGCCGGAAAATGAACTATAGAGAGAGAAAGCTTCGATTACTCACCGGTGAAGGCACGACGGTTCGAGCTTTCGATCTGGATAGATAGCTCTCATCCTGAGGTTCATCCTAGAATCAAGAATCGCATCAATTGATGCGGAATTGGATTAGAATTTCGTCATTGAAATTCGGTCGACTCTCTCTCTCTAGCACCAATCGAAAATTATAAAGGGGAGCCGAATTGGCTTACTTTTCGGTCCTAATTCGGCCGTGGAAAGGCTGAGGAAGTGTTGGGAGGGCTTGGATTGGCCTGAGCAGGGCTTGAAATGGCTGATTTCAGCTTGGCCGAAATAGGGCAGCTTCGGTCTGCCGGAGCTGCTTCACTATTCTATCACGCCAGCGCTTCTCCAACGATTCTCGTATTGACTGGAGTTTGCTATCAAATAGCCGTCTTCTCCCCGGTTCTAAGGAGCTCGACCTTTGTTGAAGTCGAAGCTCTGGTTCGAGCTTTACCGGGAAATGGAGCAGTAGTGAGAGAGAGAGAAGTGTTGAGGTGTGAGGAGAATGAAATGGGGATGACCTCTTTATATAGTATTAATATTGCCATAAATTATTGGTATTAATTCCAATAATTAAATATATATTAATTTATGGCTATTTATGATAAGCCGTTTGGGTTACAAAAAATCATACTTCCCAAGAGTTCACTCATCCTCACATTATTCTCAGGTAAACACACTTAACTTTGAAGTTCTTATAGAATCTAGTTCACCTGAACCAATTTGGTTTTCATTTTTTATTTTGTTTTAAGTTTCTTTTCCAATGTTTAATGAACCCTTTGGATCACCCAAAAGTTGTAAATTTCGATATTGCTTATTCCCAAATGTAAACCGGTTTGGTTTTCTTATTCAGTTTGACCGGTTCTTTTCCCGGTTTTCCTTAACTCAAATGTGCGGGGTTTACATCTTATCCCTAGTTATTTTCTCTATTTCCTGAAAAGGGATAAAAAGAGGGGTGAGTTTCTACAACTCAGTGAATGGGTATTTTTCAAAAATGAATTTTTAGAATAAAATAGTTTTCAAGTTGTAGTGTGCCTTAATTCCTTTATTTTTTCTCATTTTGAAATCTCGATTTTCAAAATCATTTCTCATCGCAACAATGTGTTTATCAACCAACACACACCCTTTATCATGAAGGAACACACAATCGCAGGATAACATGTCTACTGTACCCACTTGTGGCGTCGGAGCGACTTTACCGACCACCTAGATAGAAGCACGTCCACTTCTACCCAAAGAATGAGTGGATATTCGTGACATCTGACCCTCAATCTCGTAACAAAACTCCGTGTCCGTATGAGGACAAAGACCTCATCCTGTCCCCACCGCGGTCTCATGCGCTTGAAGCTACGTCGAGCTTCGCAAGACTTCCAGTATGACTAACTGCCCTTATACCCACCAGGTTGTCCAGAGCCTTGGGACGCATCACTACCCCTCTTGGGCATCTAGAAGGTCTCATAACATAGTGCATGCAAAATTAATAATTTTTCACATAATGCCATATGATCTATGGTGCCACTGGTCCGACAGCCACGACACTCAACTCGACCTACAGTTGTTTGTCATGACTAGTCATGTTGCATTGCCACTAGTCCATCAAGTATGTCGGTCCTATCTCGGTACCATGGCCAAACAACTCATTTACTTAAGTTTTCATGGCATATCAATCATGTTTGTTTACGAGCTCCTGCTCGTGGCAACTGATCTTGGGCCCACTGTACAAGATTTTAAAAATTGGGCATATTAGCCCCCAAGTTCCAAAATCGAGGCCTCCAGCCTATATGAGCTATTCGAGCTCCCGTCAAGAAACTCTCCCAAAACTTTTAAGCAGTGGCACATAGTCAAGTGAGAGCATTTTCGACAAAATAAACTTTTCAATTGTCCATCATACCATCTGGGCATGAGGACATCTTTGCTTATAACCGATAAGCAGGTTTTCCACTTCTTTACACGAAGTTTCATCATACCAATCGGGTATGATCTACTTATAACCGGTAATTAATTTTTTTCATGTGATTTCTACATCAGCCCTAGCAGGTGTGATGGTTAAAATACCACTTATCAGTGGATTTTCATTTCTGAGTTGCTTATCATCATAACTGGGTAAGATATTAAATTCCACTCACCTGATTGTGGAGTGTATTTCCTCTAAATCGGCTTTCGTCGCTTGCGAGATTTGCTTCAGTTGGAATTCTCGATATCTCATGTTTCTACATGGTATGAACATACTTGTTCATTATTATTTGGCTTGATAGCCTTCATTCATTATGAATCATTATGGATATCTAACTTTTCAAATATTTGTAATTTGGTCCCTAAAGTTCTTTTTCTTTTACTTTAGGCCCAAAATGTTGGGTTTTCCCCAAATTGAGTCCCGAAACTTTAAAAATTCTTCTTGGGACCTCAATTTATTCAAATTCACCAAAAGGGGTACAAGTTTCCCAAATTCCCAATTTGGTCCCCAATTTTCCAAAATTACCATTTTTCCCTTCCTTTACAATGGTAAGTTTTACCCCAAAAAATCTAAAAATTGCTCAATTGGTCCTCTAACACTCTTATCATGCCCAATTGACCCTCAATTTTATAAAATTACATTTTAGTCTCTTGAATTTTTGAAATCCCTAAATTTTCCCCCAACTTCAACTTTCTAACATAGCCAAATTTGATTTCATCAAACTGACCAATGAAACAAGTTTAATAGTTAAAATTGAAGTTAAATTGCAGTTCATACATCTTCATACGATTCAATTGCACTTTGAATCGCTAGTTTTGATGCTAGAACGAGCTCAAACAGAGCTTCATCGAAAAATAGAACGTAGAGAGAGAAAGCTTCAATTGCTCATTGTTGGGGGCGTGGAGGTCCGAGCTTTCTATCTAGGCAGATAGCTCTTCTCCTGAGGTTTCTCTTAGGATCAAGAATTGCATCAATTGATGTCGAATTGGGTGACAATTTTATCATTGAAATTCTGTCGGTTCTCTCTCTAGCACCGATCAGAAATTACTGAGTGGAGCTGAATTGGCTTACCTTTCAGTTCTAATTCGGCTATAGGAGGGCTGAGGAGGTGTTGTGAGAGCTTGGTTTGGCTTGAGGAGGGCTTGAATTGGCCGATTTTAGCTTGATAGAAAGAGGGCAGCTTCGGTCTACCAGAGCTACTTCATTGTTCGATCACGCCAGCGCTTCTCCGACAACCCTTGGAGTGAATGAAGACTACCACCATGTAGCTGACTTCTCCCCGGTTCTAAGGAACCTGACCACACCTTCTTTGGCTAAAAAAAGACCTTATATCGGAGCCCTGGTGAGAGCTTTGCCAGAAAACTGAGTAGCTGAAAGAGAGTGAGGTTTTTAGGTGTGGAGAGGATGAATGGAGAGGGGCTCTTTATATAGGGAGCTTGGGGACTCATCATTTGGCACCTTTATTATAGTTATTGATGGCCGAAAATGTACTGAACGTAAACATTTCCTTTTCTTCGGTGCTGCTTCGAATTTCCTGCGAGTGAAGGGTGCTGTCATCTGAAGGATGAAGATGACACTATTTCGAACTGGACCAGACCGGTTCGAATCGGGTTCAAAGCTTAAGCCGACCGTTCAGGCCCCATTCAACCGAGTTTTTCAAAATTAAAAATTTCTAAATTCATTATCTATCAAATGGTGGCCTCAATTCTCAAATTGGAAATTTCTAAGCCACATAGAAAAATAAATTTATCATTTGGTTCAATAGTGGTTCAAACCGGTCCAAACTAGTTCAATTTAGTTCGAATATGGTTCAATTGAATTGGGTTGGTTTTCTTCCCCATTCATCCTAAAGTCATTTTTCATGGCTTATGTGACTTTTTAGGTCACTTGGTATCCTTAAATTTCTCGGTTTTCCCTTTCTCTATCGGTTCCGGTTAATAAACCAACTCGATTCATAAACTAGTTCAATCCGATTTGGATCTAGTTCACCCAAACCGGTCTAGTTTTTCTCTCCCAATTTATCCTAAGGTTCTTTTCCAAGGTTTATGAACCCTTATTGGTCACTCGGGAGTTGTAAATTCTCCAATTTGCCCATTCCTCGATAATCAGGTTTGTGGACCGATTCAGTTTTTCTCACTCAGTTTGACCGATTCGTTTCCGGTTTTCCTTAACTCCAAAGAGCGGGGTTTACAACTCTCCCATCCTTTTAGGAGTTTTATCCCCAAAACCTATTTCACACTTTTTGCATACTGGATCAAACTTTCATTATTATATAAAATTTCTAGTTTATCATCTTACAACCTTCTCGGTTGTTTCCGTTCATCCCTTACATCACATACCTAAGATTCTTGTCTCATTCACATCCTTTCCTCAATCCATGGAACTTACTTTAGCTAAGCACATCCCCCTGTAAGACTTAGAGTCATTTTCTTTTAGTTACATTCTTCCTTTCCCAAGGCACCATTTCTCCATTCCAAACTTCTTTACCTAAGATTTTAGGACTATGAGTTCTGGTCAATTTCTTCCATAGATTTTGACGTTTATCAACTTTTCATCCTGCATGGATCCTTTCTTCATTCTTTGGTTATTATCTTTACTCCTGACTTTGTCATGCCTTAATCATCGATCCTTCTTTACTGAAGTCATATTTTTCCTTGGGATAGTTGGGTTTACATGCCCCTTACCATGTGACATTCTTCGAAACTTGTCTTTGACTTCACATCAATATAGTCATATCAATTTCCTTACTTAATCGACTTTTTCGACTTCTATATTTGGTCATTCAATCTTCACGTCATACAAGTAAGAAAGGGACTTATTTCATTCCTCATTTCCACTGGTGTCCTTCCTTTTTAAGGTCTCTTCTTCTTTTAAATCCATTTTTAATCACATCATGATCATTTCACAATCCTTTATTCTGGTCAGTCCCTTTCTTACTTGTATGACGTCTTTTGATGTTGTCTTCTTATTAACACGTTACTTGGGCTTGACTTATCCCTTGGATTTTCAGGATCACTTTCCAATTTTATTGGTTCCAGTTCCTCTTAACTGGTACTCAAGTGTCCTTCCACGGTTTCCCTTGGTAAATTATACACTTCTTTTCTCCTGGAATTTCCTTCTAGCTTTTACCATTGTGAATATTTACTCTTAAATGTCCCTCCTAGCCGTTATCTTCACATGCTTAATTTTACTCTTAAGATCCTATGAATACTTTTCATTTATCTTAGCTCATTCTCATTTGCTCTGAGAACTTATTTATTCATTTGAGGTGAGCCTCTCATCCCTCTTGTATCAAAATCTTTTATATCTTCATGTCCTTGGTATTCCTTTCTTGTCTTAATTAGGGTGTATTCATTACTACTCTCTAGTTCTTATTAGAATTTCTTTTACTCTTCCAGACGATTTGGTCAATAGGAGTTTATTTCCTTCACTTTGATTTGTCTAAATTCCTATTTGGGTTTCCATGTCTTCCTGCAAGTAGGTCATACTTAACCTTCCCCAAACACTCACCTAATTATTTGTGCATCTTATTGAGGTCCTTATTCGGCTCGATCTTTTGCGACACTTCCTCCATTGTTTTTCTTAAACTAGAGCTTTCTCCTTCCTTAATCCAACTTCCTATTCTCATCCTCCTTCTAATGTCTCCTGTCCTGGTGTTCTTTCGTTTGATCACTCTGCTGTTCTTTAGAAGTTCTCTCTTTTAATCTTCACTTAAACTTAAGGATCTTGTATGGTTCATCCACTCCGACTTTTCTTTCTCTTTTGGTTTGTACATCTATTTTCCACTAGTCCCCCTATCTTACGGAGTTCCTAAAGAACTATATCTTAGTTCTTTACAAGTAATTGTTTTACCTAGGCCTTCTTGTTATTATACTTTCTTTCTATCTTTCCTTGGTGGTCTTGATACCCTTGGTGTTCTCCCATACTTAATTCCTTTTCATCTCGATCAACTTACATTCTTTTGGTTCCCTTTGAGATGTTCTACTCCTCCTTGTTTTTCCTTAGTCTTCTTCGTTTGAGCCTATCTTTTAACTCCTCTCCATAAATCTATATTCTTTGATGATTGCTTCCATTTGTTCCAATTTTCCTTTTCTTAAGATCTCCCTTTGATGGATTCTTCCTTATCGTACTTCTAAGGGTAAGTCTTTGAGATTACCTATAAATAACCTATCCTTTCTTCCTTATGTGATTTCCTACCTTTTACTTTAATCTTTATTATCATACTCTTTTTATTTTGAATATATCAAGAAACTCAGAAGTTTTATCAAAAGTTTCACTTTCATTCATTCAAGAAATATTTGCTTGCCATGACTGGCTTATTACAGCAATGTTCTACCCCCTAATCCCTTGGGGTCATAGGACTAGAATTAACCCTAGAACGGTTGTGGCACTCTTGATCAGAAGGTTCTGAGGAATTGGTTGGGGTCCATTCATGCTTCCAAATAGGATGAATTTCATGTATGACCTCCAATCCGTACTGCCTTAGTACCTCAACCTCACACTCATAGGTCCACTTCAACCATTGGGAGGGATTGAAGCTAGGTTGAGTAGGTGGAGGTACTTGGTGGACCTTTGTGAAGGTGGCATACGCATCCCAATAATTATCCCGGCCTCCTTCTTGATTGGATTCCCCTCCGTTGTGGGGCTAGAGGAGGAGGGGTTGGGCTCCTAGGAGGTGATACTGGTTCCTCTTGTCCAGGAGGAGGGTATATGATGCCTTCTAGTTCTAGTAAGGCTCCTACCAGTTTCCGGTAGTCTTCCACCATATCCTTGGATATCCTTGGATACTCGTTTCTCGCCATTTAGGAACTTTTTTATGACTTCCTCCCTTGGGTTGGGTGTCTTTTTCATGGTTATGGGTGGAGAACTAGATTTCACAGCGAATTTCCTAGGAACTCTCCTTCCTACATGATAGTTTAGAGTTGGGTTAATGTCAGGGCATAATATTGATAATGTTCCAAGGGAACTAGGCTCTGATACCACTCAAGTTGTCACGCCCCAACTCGGTTTGGTCGGATTCTCGTGAACACGCCACCGCTCTCCTATCCCCTTTCTTTAACTCAAGAGGAGCCAAACATACTTTCAACCTTGTTCGCTGGAAAGACATATATCAAATAAAATGCAAGCTTAAGAGAAATTAAGCATACCTGACAGAGTGTAAGGCTTGGTGTTATCCCTAGTCATTTTTTCTATTTCCTAAAAAGGGATAAAAAGAGGGGCGAGTTTCTATAACTCAGTGAATGGGTATTTTTCAAAAATAATTTTTTCGAATAAAATAGTTTTCAAGTTGGAGTGTGCCAGACTCCTTAATTCCTTTAGTTTTTCTCATTTTTAAATCTCGATTTTCAAAATCATTTCTCATCACAACAGTGTGTTTATCAACCAATACACGCCCTTCATCATGAAAGAACACACAATTGCAGCACAGCCCGTCCACTGTACCCACTTGTGGCGACCTAGATAGAAGCACATCCACTTATACCCAAAGAATGAGCGGATGTTTACGACATTTGACCCTCAATCCTGTAACAAAACTCTGTTTTTGTATAAGGATAGAGACCTCATCTTGTCCCCACCCCAGTCTCATGCACTTGAATCTACATCGAGCTTTGCAAGACTTCTGGTACAACTAACTGCCCTTATACCCACTAGGTCGTCCAGAGCGCTAGGATGCATCACTACCCCTCTTGGGCGTCTTGAAGGTCACGTAACATAGTGCATGCATGATCAATAGTTTTTCAAATAAAGCCATATAATCTATGGTGCCACTGGTCCGACGGCCGCGACCCTCAACTCGACCTACAACTGTTTGTCTTGACTAGTCCGAAGACCTGTCATGTCGCACTATCACTAGTCCATCGAGTATGTCGGTCATGTCTCGGTACCATGGCCAAACAACTCGCTTACTTAAGTTTTCATGGCATATTAATCATGTTTGTTTACAAGCTCCTGCTCATGCCAACTGGCCTAGGGCCTACTGTTCGAGATTTTCAAAATCAGGCATATTAGCCCCCAAGTTCCAAAACCAAGGCCTTCGGCCTATATGAGCTAATCGAGCTCCTGTCAAGAATGTCTCCCAAAAATTTTAAGCAATGGCACACAGTTAGGGGAGAGAATTTTTGACAAAATAAAGTTTTCAATTGTCAATCATACTAACCGGGTATGAGGACATCTCCTCTTATAACCGATAAGCGGATTTTCCACTTCCTTCTAGGAAGTTTCATCATACCAACCAGGTACGATTTACTTACAACTGGTAAGTACTTTTTTTCGCGTGATTTCCACATCACTCCTATTAGGTGTGATGGTTAAAATACCACTTAGTAGTGAGTTTTCATTTTCGAGGTGCTTATCATCCCAACCGGGTATGATATTAAATCCCACTCATCTGATCATGTAGTGTATTTCCTCTAAATTGGCTTTCATCCCTTGTGAGCTTTGCTTTAGTTAGCATTCCCAATATCTCGTGTTCCTACACGATATGAACATCCTTGTTCATTATTATTTGGCTTGATAGCCTTCATTCATTATAAATGATTAAGGATATCTAACTTCTCAAATATTTACAATTTGGTCCCTAAAGTTCTTTTTTTTTTACTTTAGGCCCCAAATGCCGGTTTTCCCCAAATTGAGTCCCAAAACTTTAAAAATTCTCCTTGGGACCACAATTTATTCAAATTCACAAAAAGGGTTTCAAGATTCCAAAATTCCTAATTTGGTCCCCAATTTTTCAAAATTACCATTTTCCCTTCCTTTATAAAAATGGTAAGTTTTACCCCCAAAAAATCTAAAATTTGCTCAATTGGTCCTCTAACACTCTTATCATGCCCAATTGGTCCTCAATTTATAAAATTGCATGATAGTCCCTCAAATTTTCGAAATCCCTAAATTTCCCCCCAATTTCAACTTTACAATATAGTCGAATTTGATTTCATCAAATTGACTGATCAAATAAGTTTAATTGTTGATATTGAAGTTAAATTGGAGTTTCTACATCTTTATAAGATTCAATTGCATTTTGAATTGCAAGTTTTGACACCGAAATGAGCTCAAACGGAGCTTCGCCGGAAAATAGAACGTAGTGAGAGAAAGCTTCACATTCTCACCGTTGGGTGCGCGACAGTCTGAGCTTTCAATCTGGGCAGATAGCTCTCTTTCTGAGGTTTCTCCTATGATCAAGAATGCATCAATTGATGCTGAATTGGGTGAGAATTTTATCATTGAAATTCTATCGGTTCTCTCTCTAGCATCGGTCAGAAATTATAGAGGGGAGCCAAATTGGCTTACCTTTCTATTCTAATTCGGCTGTAGGAGGGCTTAGGAGGTGTTGGGAGAGCTTGGTTTGGACTGAGTAGGGCTTGAATTGGCCAATTTTAGCTCAATAGAAACAGGGTAGCTTCTGTCCGCCAAAGCTACTTCACTGTTCGATCACGATGGCACTTCTCCTGCGAGCTCAGAGCAAATGAAGACTACCATCATGTAGCTGAATTCTCCCAGTTCTAAGGAACTTGATATTACCTTCTTTGGCTCAGAAAAGACCCTATATCAGAGCTCTTGTTCGAGCTTCATCGAAAAACTGAGTAGTTAAGAGAGAGTGAGGTTTTCAGGTGTGAAGAGGATGAATAGAGAGGAACTCTTTATATAGGGAGCTCAAGGACTTGTTAGCCATCCGTTTGACACCTTTATGATAGTCATTGATGGCCTAAAATGTATTGAACAGAAATGTTTCCTCTTAGCTGGTGCTGCTTCAATTTTCCAGCGAGTGAATAGTGCTGTCATTTGAATAAAGAAGACGACACTGTTCCGAACCAGGTTCAAAGCTTAAATCGATCGGTTCAGGCCTAATTCGACTGAGTTTTTAAAAATTAAAAATTTCTAAATTCATTATCTATCAAATGGTGGCCTCAATTCTAAAATTGGAATTTTCTAAGCCACCTAGAAAAATAAATTTAGCATCCGATTCAATAGTGGTTCAAACCGATCCAAACCGGTTCAATCTGGTTCGGATCCAGTTCACTTGAACCAGTTTGTTTTTCATCCACCATTCATCCTAAAGTCCATTTTCATTACTTATATGACTCTTTAGGTCACTTGGGATCCATAAATATCCCAGTTTTCCCTCTCTCTATTGGTTTCGATTCATAAACCGGCTTGGTTATAAATCGGTTCAATTCGATTCAGACCCAATTCACCCAAACCGGTCTGGCTTTTCTCTCCCAATTTGTCCTAAGGTTCTTTTCCAAGGTTAATGAACCCTTGTTGATCACTCAGTAGTTGTAAATTCTCCAATTTGCCAGTTCCCCGATAATCGGGTTTGTGAACCGATTCAATTTTTCTCACTTGGTTTGACCGGTTCCTTTCCAGTTTTCCTTAACTCCAAAGAGCGGGGTTTACATCACACTTGGTTAGGGTGATGTGAGAAAACACGCAGAAAAACTATTTACCGATTGTAAGTAGATCATAGCTTATTAGTATGATGAACATCCTCGAAGTAAGTAGAAAACCCGCTTATCGGTTATGAGCAGAGATGTCCTCACACCCGGTTGGTATGAAGGACAGGTGAAATGTATTTTTGTGATGCCCTGACCCGGTTTGGTAAGATCCCCATGAGCAACCTGCCACTCTTCCCAGTTTACTAAGGGTTTTCCCCTCTTTTAAATCTGGGAGGAGTGAGGCGTCCTTTCAACCTGTATCTTTCCTGGAATACATAAATCAAAACTGCATAAAAATTTTAACTTACATACCTGTCCTACAGGTGTGAATAACAGGAGGTCTTTCGGTAGGTTTCCCTTGGTTACCTGAAAAGGGATATAAGAGAGTGGGTGAGTTCAACAACTTAAGAAATGGGTGTTTAAAGTTTGACTTCCCTTCATCATGAAGGGAACACAAATGATTAAAACCATATCTTGGTCTTGTGCACATGAAACTCAATCACAGAAGCTTCAGGAAGTCCCAAACACAACAGCTTCGTAGAGTCCAAACAAAGAAACTCCGTGGAGTACAAACATATAACTCCATGGAGTATAAACACAGAACTCCATGACTTATTAGTATGACAAGAAACACAAACCCAATAGCTTCTCTTTTCCCTTATTAACACTATTTCATCCAGCAGTCCTTAGGACACATCACTCTCCCTCTTGGGCATCTTAATGGTCACAAACCTTAAGTGCCTGCACAAATAAAGTTTTCCTCAAAAGCCATTTAATCTTTGGTGCCACTAGTCCAACGACCCTGACCTACAACTTGACTTGCAGCTATTTGTCTCGACTGGTCCGTCGACCTATCATGTCGCACTGCTGCCATTCTAACGAGTATATCGGTCCTATCTCTGTACCATGGCCAAACAATTCATTTACTTAAGTTTTCATGGCTTCGAATGATGTTTGTTTACAAGCTCCTGCTCATGCCAACTAGCCTAGGGCCCACTGTTCAAGATTTTCAAAATTGGGCATATTAGCCCCCAAGTTCCAAAACCGAGACCTCCGACCTTACAGAGCTATTCGAGCTCCCGTCAAGAAGATCTTCCAAAATGTTTAAGTAGTGGCACACAATCAAGGGATAACACTTTCGACAAAATATACTTTTTAGCTGTTCATCATACCAACCGAGTATGAGGACATCTCCGCTCATAACCGATGAACGAGTTTTCCAATTCCTTTGAGGAAGTTTCATCATACCAACTGGGTATGATCTACATACAACTGGTAAGTATTTTTTTTTTCGTTTGATTTCCACATCACTCCTCTTAGGTGTGATGATTAAAATACCACTTAGCAGTGAGTTTTCATTTCTGATGTGCTTATCATCCCAACCAGGTATGATATTAAATTTCCACTCACGGTGGTTTCCAATTTAGAAAAGGTGCTCATCATCCCGACTGGGTATGATGTTAATTAGCCCACTCACCCATTAATGCAGTGAATTCCTCTTGACCAATTTTTTGTATTCACACGAGCTTGTCCTTGTTGGCGTTCCCGGTACTTCGTGTTACTACACGATATGAACATCCTTATTCATTATCCCTCGACCTGCTGGCCTTCATTCACTCCAAATGAATGAGAAAACCATCTATTCATTTATTTGCAATTAGGTCGCTAAAAGTTATTTTTCTTCAACTTTAAGTCCCTAATGTCAGTTTTTACTCAAATTAAGTCCCAAAACTTTTTAAAATTCACCTTGGGACCTCAATTTATTCAATTTCACAAAAAGGAGTTCAATTTCCCAAATTTCCAATTTGGTCCCCCAACTTTTCCAAAATTACCATTTTTGCCCTAATTTACAAAAATGGTAAGTTTTGTCCCAAAAATTCCAAAATTGCCCAATTGGTCCTCCAACATCTTTATTATGCCCAATTGGTCCTCAATTTTATGAAATTGCATTTTAGTCCGTTGAATTTTCAAAATTTCCTAATTTCCCCCAATTTCAACCTTCTAAGTCTGCCGAATTTGATTTTATTAAATTGACAAATCAAATGAGTTTAACTGTTGAAATTGAAGCTAGATTAAAGTTCCTACATCTTCATATAATTCAATTGCACTTTGAATCGCTCAATTTAGTGCCAGAATGAGCTCAAACAGAGCTTCGTTGGAAAACTGAACTTAGAGAGAGAAAGCTTTGAAAGCTTACTGTCGGGGGAGTAGAAGTCCGTGGTTTTGATCTGGGTAGATAACTCTTGTCCTATGGTTATTCCTAAGATCAAGAATTGCATCTATTGATGCTGAATTGAGTGAGAATTTTAACATCAAGGTTCTACCGATTCTCTCTTTAGCACTAATTCAGCTATAGGAGGACTCTAGAGGTGTTGGAGGGCTTGGTTTGGCCCAAGAAGGGCTCGAATTGGTCGATTTCAGCTCAGATGAATTAGGGCAGCTTTGGTTCGTTGGAGCTGCTTTATTGTTCAATCACACCGACGCTTCTTTAGCGATCCTCAAAGAAAATGGGTACTACATGTGTGTAGATGACTTCTCCCCAGTACTTAAGAACCCGACCACACCTTCTTTGGCTAAAAAAAGACCCTATATTTGAGCTACGGTTTGAGCTTCACTAGAAAATGGTACAGTTGTGAGAGAATGGAGTTTTTAGGTGTGGAGAGGATGAATGAGGAGGGGCTCTTTATATAGGAAGATCGGAGACTTCTTGGCTGTCCAATTGTTGCCTTAATGGCGGTCATTCATTGCCTGAAACTCCCTGACCGGAGACTTTTTAGCTTCATCTGCGCTACACAATTTTTCGGCGAGTGAACAGTGCTATTTTCTAAGGGATGAAGACACACTATTCCAAACTGAGTTCAAAGCTTAAACTGGTCGGTTCACCCCCAATTCGATTGAATATTTTAAATCTAAAAATTTCTAAATTGATAAAAATTCATTTTCTATCCAATGGAGGCCTCAAATCTCAAATTTGATTTTTTAAGCCACCTAGATAATTGAATTTAGCATCCGGTTCAATAGTATTTCAAGCCGGTCCATACCGGTTCAATCCAGTTCGGATATGGTTCACCTGAACCGGTTTGGTTTTCATCTCCAATTCATCCTAAAGTCTTTTTTCTTGACTTTTGTGACTCCTTAGGTTACTTGGGATCCATAAATTTCATGGTTTGCCCTTTATTTATCAGTTCCGGTTCATGAACCAACTCTGTTGATAATCCGATTCAATTTGGTTCAGATCCGGTTCCCCTGAACCGGTCTGGTTTTCTCTCCCAAATCATCCTAAGATCCTTTTCCAAGGTTTTATGAACCCTTTGGGTCACTCGAGAGTTATAAATTCCCCAAATTGCTCGTTGCCTCATGATTGGGTAGTTGAACTGTTCGGTTTTTCTCATTCGGGTTGATCGGTTTCGTTGTTTTAAAGGGACAAGATTTACAACTCTCTCCTCCTTTTAGGAGTTTTGTCCCCAAAACTAGATCAACATCCTTTGTATCGGAAATTACTTCCCTTAATGTTCACTCAGGATTTGCTTAATATGCCAACCCTTTAGTTGTTCTTTCACTTAGCCCTTTTTGAATCACACACTTAGGGAATGTCTTTTCCTTTTTGTTGTTTACTCAATTCCTTGAGTTTATCATAACTAGGCATGTCTTACCCACACATCCAAAAGAATATCTTTATATTCACTTCCTCCTCTACTTAGGGTGGTTTCTTCCTCTTGAGGGTTCTTGCTCAAAATTTCAAGATCGAGAGTTCCAAGCTGTCCAATCATTCCCTTGGGTTTAACTTACTTTCTTGGATCATCCTAGCATGCATTCTTTAATTCTTTCACCCCCAACATGCACTTCCTTTGCAACCTCATCTCCTTATCCCTCTTCACTTGCTTCCATTACCTCTTAGTTAGGATATGTATGATTCCGTAGAGTTTTCCTTGGTAGTATTCTTCCCATTTCTTCTAAAATTCCAAGTGTCCTTGAGTGTATCTATCCTCAAAGTGACATACTTAAATGTCATCCTTTCCCGTTTATTCCTTGAAATTTTTTTCGGTACGTCCTTTGTATTTTCCCTTACTTGTATCACAACTCTCTCTTTGTAAGAAATTATATCATTATGATGATAAAGAATTATAGTTTTTCAGCTATATTTATTTAGGGAGATTTTTGTAAGTACTAACTATGGTACTAGGGTCTTCTCATGTTTCTTCTTGGGTGAGGTTGTATACTCTGGTTGGGACCCTTGATGTAGTAGCGATGTCTTGCCTTTGGGTTTCCTTGAAGTGGTAGGTGGGTACTTTATTGTGTATTGCCCTAAAAGGCTGGGCAGTTCTTCGCAAAATGGCCAGGCTGTCTATATTCGTAGCATATTCAGCATAGTCCTTCATAGTTTTTTCTGGCACTTGAACAATAGGGGCTTCTCCTTAGCGGAACTGTATTTGTCTCCCTTTATGTATGATAACCTTCCATTATCCTAGAGAACCCCATTCTTGTTCTCCATTTCTGTCAACTTTGCTCCTTTTGTCTTCCTCGGCTGTCCTGGCCACCTTCCTCTTTCTACTGGTCTGTTCTACCCGGTGGTGTCTCGCCTGTACTAGACACTCACATTCATGGGCCATGCTGATGACAGTAGCTAAATCTGTGGGGCGTCCTAGTACTCCCATTCAGTCCTATATGTCCATATTAAGACCATTAACAAATCGTTGACAAACATCCGCAGGTCCGATTAGGTCAGGGGCAAAGGGTCTTAACTCGTTAAACTTGGTTTCATAGTTTGAGATAGAGTTAATCCCTTATCGAAGTCAGAGGAAGTCTTATTTCTTCTCGTTGATTAGATGTGGAGCTAGGTATTCCTCCGTATATCTTTCCTTGAATAGCTCCCATGTGGGGGTGGTGGCATGCAAGCTTCTAACATTATCCCACCACCTCTTCTCACTAGCTTCTAGGAAAAACTTTGCCAGGATCACCATATCCTTTGGTGAAATCCTGACTATACCCATAGTAGCCCCTGCATCATTTTCTCCTAGGAATGGTTTACATCCTAATTGTCAGAGGGTTTTGAGGTATTTGAGAATGTCCACTAGAGGAGTAACGTTAGGAGGAGGGGGATGGAATTGTACTTCCTCAAGCTCAGCTTGAGGGTTGGTGTCCACCTTAGGAGTGAGGTTAGGCCATCCAAACACTCGGGTGAACTCTTTGTACAATCTCTTATGTTCCAAGCTTAATCCAGGTGGGGTTGTCTGGGCTCCTCAGGGAGTTTCCATAGGGAGGGTTGGTTGAGATTGCATCTCTAGTTCTCTTGGTTCCTTTCTTGGGAGCCATCTGTAAATTTTAAAATTATTCCTATTAGATACTATGTTCTCTAGTCTTGATAATGTATTCGAGGAAACAGGCTCTGATACCACTAAAGTTGTCACACCTTAACCCAGTTTGGTCGGATCCTCGTGAGTAACCCGCCACTCTTCCTAGTTTATTAAGGGTTTTCCCCTCTTTTAAACCCGGGAGGAGTAAGGCTTCCTTTCAACCTGTACCTTTCCTGGAAGACATAAATCAAAACTGCATAAAAATTTAATTTACATACATGTCCTATAGGTGTGACTAACAGGAGGTCTTCGGGTGAGTTTCCCTTGGTTACCTGAAAATGGAAATAAGGGAGGGGGTGATTTCAATGACTTAGTGAATGGGTGCTTAAAGTTTGATTGTTAGGGGAAAATATTTAAATTGGAGTGTGTCATACTCCTTATTTTAAAATTTCTCATTTTCAAAATCTCAGTTTTATCGCCATTAATAACTCCTCAACCATAATCGATGTGTTTATCTACTAACACATGCCCTTCATCATGAAGGTAACACATATGATTAAAACTCTGTGTCCGTATGAGGATAGAGACAATATGTCGGTCTTGTGCACATGAAACTCAAACATAGAAGATTCAAGAAGTCTCAAACATAGTAGCTTCGCGTAGTCCAAACACAAAAACTCCGTGGAGTACAAATACAAAATTCCATGACTGACTGGTATGACGAGAAACACAAACCTAGTAGCTTCTCTCTTCACTTGTTCTCACCTTGTCATGCAGCAGCCCTTAGAACACATTACTACCCCTCTTGGGCATCTTAATGGTCTCGAACCTCAAGTGCATGCAAAAACAAAGTTTTCCTGAAAAGCCATTTAATCTTTGGTGCCACTGGTCCAATGACCTCGACCCTCAACTCGACTTGCAGCTATTTGTCTTGATTGGTCCATCGACCTATCATGTCGCACTGCTGCCAGTCTATCGAGTATATTGGTCCTATCTCTGTACCATGGCCAAACAATTCATTTACTTAAGTTTTCATGGCTTCGAATGATGTTTGTTTACAAGCTCCTGCTCATGCCAACTGGCCGAGGGCCCATTGTTAAAGATTTTCAAAATCGGGCATATTAGCCCCTAAGTTCCAAAACCGAGACCTCCGAGGTGCTAATCATCCCAACTAGGTATGATATTAAATTCCCACTCACGGTGGCTTACAATTTAGAAAAGGTTCTCATCATCCCAACCGGGTATGATGTGAATTAGCCCACTCACCTGTTAATACAGTGAATTTCACTCAACGGGTTCTTTGTATTCATACGAGCTTTTCATTGCTGGCGTTCCCGGTATTTCCCCTGGCCTAATAGCCTTCATTCACTCCAAATGAATGAGAAAACCATCTTTTCATTTATTTGCAATTAGGTTCCTAAAGTTATTTTTCTTTAACTTTATGTCTCTAATGCCAGTTTTTACTCAAATTGAGTCCCAAAACTTTTTAAAATTCACCTTGGGACCTCAATTTATTCAATTTCACAAAAAGGTGTTCAATTTCCCAAATATCCAATTTGGTCCCCCAAATTTTCCAAAATTACCATTTTGCCCCTAATTTACAAAAATGGTAAGTTTTGCCCCAAAAATTCCAAAATTGCCCAATTGGTCCTCCAACATCTTTATTATGTCCAATTGGTCCTCAATTTTATTAAATTGTACTTTAGTCCCTCGAATTTTCAAAATTCCCCAATTTTCCCAATTTCAACCTTCTAACTCTACCGAATTTGATTTCATCAAATTGACAAATCAGATGAGTGTAATTGTTGAAAATGAAGCTAGATTAAGTTCCTACACCTACATAAGATTTAATTGCACTTTGAATTACATGATTTGGTGCTGGAATGAGCTCAAACGGAACTTCGCTGGAAAATTGGACTTAAAGAGAGAAAGCTTTGAAAGCTTACTGTCGGGGGCATGGAGGTCTGAGCTTTTGATCTGGGTAGATAGCTCTTGTCATGAGTATATTAAATAAATTGAGGTTCTAAGATAAATTTTAAACATTTCGGGATTCAATTTGAGGAAAAACCAGCATTAAGGACTTAAAGTTAAAGAAAAATTACTTTAGGGACCTAATTACAAGTAAAGAGAAAATTGGTTTTCTCATTCATTTGGGATGAATGAGGGCTATTAGGCCAAATAATAATGAGCAAGAATGTTCATATCATGTAGGAACATGAATTACCGAGAACACCAACTAAGACGAGTTCGAGTAAGGACAATAAATCGTCTAAAAGGAATTTTACTGCATTATCGGGTGAGTGGAATTTTTATATCATATTCAATTGGGATGATAAGCACCTTGATAATGAAAACCCACTGCTAAGTGGTATTTTAAACATCACACCTGAGAGGAGTGATGTAAAATTCACGCGGAAAAACTACTTATCGGTTGTAAGTAGATCATACCTGGTTGGTATGATAAAACTTACTCGAAGGAAGTGGAAAACCCATTCATCGGTTATGAGCGGAGATGTCCTTATACTCAGATGGTAAGATGGACAATTAAAAATATATTTTTGTTGGAAGTGCTCTCCCATAATTATGTGCCACTACTTAAACAATTTGGGAGAGGTTCTCGACGGGAGCTGGAATTACTCTGTTAGGTCGGAGGCCTCGGTTTTGGAACTTGGGGGCTATTATGCCCAATTTTGAAAAATCTCAAACAGTGGGCCATGGGCCGGTTGGCATGAGTAGGAGCTCGTAAAAAAACATGAATTATATACCATGAAAACTTAAGTAATTGAATTGTTTGGCCATGGTACCAAGAGAGGACTAAAGTACTTAGTCAACTAGCGGTAGTGCGACATGATAGGTATCCGGACTAGTCTAAACAAATAGTTGTAGGTTGAGTTGAGGGACGGGGCTGTTGGACCCAGGGCACCACATATTATATGACATCATGTGAAAAATGTTGATTGTGAATACACTATGTTTACGGAACCTTCAAGACGGCCAAGAGGGGTAGTGATGTGTCCTAGGGCCCTGGATGACCTGGTGGATATAAGGGTAGTTGGTCGTACCAGAAGCCTTGCGAAGCTCGACATAGCTTCAAGCGCATGAGACCAGGGTGGGGTCAAGATGAGGTCTCTATCCTCATACAGACACGAAGAATCATTACGGGATTGAGGGTCGGATGTTGGGAACATCCATTCATTCTCAGGGTAGAAGTGGACGTACTTCTATCTAGGTGGCTGGTAAAGTCTCTCCGACGCCACAAGTGGGTTCAATGCACATACTGGTCTGTGATTGTGTGTTTGACCTTTATGATGAAGGATGTGTATTGGGTGATGACACACTGTGTTTAATAAGAAATGGTGATAAAAACCAAGATTTGGAATGAAAGGTTTTTAAAATAAAATAATGAGTCTCGCACACTCCAAATCAAACATTTTTCTTAAAAATTAAATTTGAAAACCAACATTCACTGAGTCGTTGTACTCACATCTCCCTTATATCCCTTTTAGGAAATCCTAAAAAGCCTACTCCAAGGACCATAAACTAATACACATGTGCGACAAGTATGATCAGTTTAAAATAGTATGTAGTTTTGATTTATATTATTCCAGGAAAGGTACAATTTTAAATGACGCCTTACTGTTTATGGTTTATAAACAAGGGGAAACCCTTAATAATCTGGGAGAGTGGCGGGTTGATCATGGGGATACGACCAAACTGGGTCGGGGTGTGACAACTTGAGTGATATCAGAGCCTGTTTCCTTGAATACATAATCAAGGCTAGAAAATATTGTAACTAATAGGATTGATTTTAAAATTTACAAAATGGCTCCAAAGAAAGGAACTAAGAGAACTAGGGTGGCAGTCTCTAACACTACCCAACCACCCCTACCGGTAGAAACTCCTAGACAAGCCTAGACAACTCCTCCTAGACTTAGTAGGGAGCACCGATGATTGTACGAGGAGTTCACCCATGTATTTGGGTAACCTAACCTCATCCCTGAGGCAGGCACCAATTCTCGGGTTGAACAAGAGGAAGTGCAATCTCACCCTCCCCCTGTTAACCATCCCACTCCAATGGACATTCCCAGAAACCTTAAGACTCTCTAACAATTAGGATGTAAACCTTTACTCAGAGAAAAGGATGCTGTAGCTACCATGGATTGGCTGGTTAACATAAAGAAGCTGATGGGAATCATCAGGATACCACTAGAGGATATGGTGATCCTAATAGAATTCTTACTAGAAGGAAGTGCTAAACGATGGAGGGTTAATGTCCGAAACCTGCATACCACCATCCCCACTTGGGAACAATTCGAGGAGAGGTACTCAAAGGAGTACTTGGTGCCCCACCTAATAAACGAGAAGAAGCAAGAGTTCATCTGGCTTTGGCAAGGGCTTAACTCCATATCGAAGTATGAGACAAAATTTAATGAGTTAAGACCCTTTGCTCTTGACCATATGCTAGAGATTTGTGGATGGTCTTAATATGGAAATTCGAGACCGTATGGGGGTACTAGGACGCCCCACGGACCTGACAACTGTAATCAGTATGGCTCACGAATGTGAGCGACTGGTGCAGACCCAACGTCGTCGAATGGAGCAGACGACCAGGAAGGAGGATAAGGGTCCAAATCGTCAGGGAGGATGGAAGGAGCATAACGGTCCAAGATGGGGAAACAAAATGGAATTCCAAAGGAGAAGGGGCATGCCACCACCTCCTCCTAGAGTAGCCCCTACATTACCTCCAGGAAACTCTTGCTGTCCAAAGTGTCAAAGGAACCATGAGGGAGCGCCTTACCTGATTTGTATGCGGGCAAGTGGGACACTTTGCAAAAGATTGTTCCACCCTTAGGGAGAACAAACAGAGGAATACTCTTGGACCACCTCAAGGGAATCCTAGAAATCCTAGACCTACAATAAGAACACTAGCTAGGTTATATCCCAAAACCCTCCAAATTAGTTCAAGAGAGTCATATCAACTGAAGATCTTTTTTATTTAATAAAAGAAAATTTTCTTCTAAATAATAAGTTTCTTCAATCAGGGTATATACAACTATGGGGAGAACAAGTCTATGCCCTCTTTGACTCCGGAGCTAAGAGGTCCTTCATTAAGGAAGAGTTAGTTTCAAGAATATCCCTAGAGCTCACTCCACTAAAACAAAGCCTTAATATCCTTACACCTTTAGGAGAAGGTTTAAATAGGAATAAACAATTAAAGGGGTGTGAGATAAAGATTGGAGGAATCAAACTTGAAGCTGACTTGATTCCATTACCATTAAAGTAGGTTAAAGTAATTCTGAGGATGGATTGGTTGAGTAACCATCAGGCGAGGATGGAATGTGGAAAGAAGATGGTAACCTTCAACACTTCCAAGACAAAACTATTAAAGTTCCAAGGAGATAGAAGAAAAAGTGAGGTACAAATGGTGTTCCATCTGAAAGCTAAAAAGATGAAACAAAAAGGTTGTACAGCTTTCCTAGCCATGGTCATAGATGAAAAGTCCGAAGAGAAGAGGGTGGAAGACATTCTGGTAGTTAGACACTACACAGAGGTATTTCCCGAAGAACTACCAGGACTACCTCCAAGTCGACAAGTGGAGTTCACCATAGAAATAATCCTAGGAACAAACCCCATATCCCAAGGCCCATACCGCATGGCTCCAATGGAGTTGAAGGAATTGAAGGAACAACTGGACAAGTTACTAGAGAAGGATTTCATACGTCCAAGTCAGTCTCCATGGGGTGCACCTGTCCTATTCATAATGAAAAAGGATGGAAGTATGAGACTATGCATCGACTATAGAAAGCTGAACCAGGTCACCATCAAGAATCGATGCCCACTTCCGAGGATAGATGATCTATTCGATCAATTAAAAGGAGCAGCTTACTTCTCCAAAATAGATCTTCGATCGGGCTATCATCAACTCAGAATTTGAGAAGAGGACATCCCTAAGAGGGCATTCCGATCTAGATATGGACATTATGAGTTTAGAGTGATGCTGTTCGGATTGACAAATGCCCCTGCAGCCTTCATGGACCTGATGAACTATATGTTCTAACCCCATTTGGACAAGTTTGTGATCGTATTCATAGATGACATCCTTATAAACTCACAAACCAGATCAAAGCATGAAGAGTATCTGGCAATCACCTTAGGAATATTAAAGGAAAATCAATTATATGCAAAATTCTCGAAGTGTGAGTTCTGGTTGCAAGAATTAGGATTCTTAGGACACATAGTATCCAAGGATGGAGTTAAGGTAGATCCAGCCAAGGTGGAAGCCATATCCGATTGGAAGGCTCCAAGGAATCCTACAGTAATAGTTAGTTTCTTAGGTCTGATGGGATACTATAGACGGTTAGTGCAAGATTTTTTTAAGATAGCAACTCCTCTATGTCAACTCACCAGGAAAGGAGTTGAGTATAAGTGGGATGAGAGCTCTGTGAAGTCTTTTCATGAGCTAAAGACTCGACTAACAACCGCACCAGTACTCTCCTTACCTGACTCTAATGTAGGAGAGTACAATGTCTATAGTGATGCATCCGGACAAGGACTCAAATGTGTCCTGATGCAACAAGGGAAGGTGATCACTTATGCCTCGTGACAACTGAAGGTACATGAAAGAAAATATCCAACCCATGATCTAGAATTAGCTGCAATAGTGTTTGCCTTAAAGATATGGCGACACTACCTTTACAGGGTTAAGTGTAGGATATACATAGATCACAAGAGTCTTAAGTACTTTCTAACTCAGAAATAGTTGAATCTCCGTTAGAGGAGATGGCTTGAACAGGTCAAGGATTATGACCTTGTGATAGAATACCACCCCGGAAGGGAAAATGTGGTAGTAGATGCATTGAGTCACAGGTATCAAATAGAGGCTACACAAATAAAGACAAATTACATACCCCTATTGCAACAATTGGGAATAATGGAGGTAGACTTGAAAATGGACAATCGGGAAGGGTGCTTGGTGGCTAATGTGGTAGTAAGACCTAGTCTCACTTAGAAGATTCAGGCTCAACAAAAGGCAGATACCGAACTTCAACCCTATCTAAATAAAGTTAATAGGAAAACTAGACTGGATTACAATCTACGCACTGATGGAGTGCTAACATACAAGGGTAGGGTATGTGTGCCTCAAAGTAAGGAACTAAAGAGATTAATTTTGGAAGAGGCACATGATTTAGTGTATATGTTATGCATCCGGGCAGTACCAAAATGTACCACACCCTCAAACAAGGATACTGGTGGAAAGGTATGAAGAGGGACATTGCGGAATACGTAGCCCGATGTTTATCCTATCAGTAGATAAAAGTGAAGCATCAGAAACCATCAAGACTACTACAACCTCTATCAATTCCGAAGTGGAAATGGGAACACATCACCATGGACTTTGTCACAGGGCTACCGGTGACCAATTAGGGTCGAGATGCGATTTGGGTCATCGTGGATAGATTGACCAAATTAGCTCATTTCCTTCCTACAAGAGTGATGGACACAGTGGAACAACTATCTATCTTATACATGAGGGAAATCGTAAGACTTCATGGTGTTTCGATGAGTATAGTATTAGTTAGAGATCCAAGATTTACCTCAAGGTTTTAGCCAAGTTTACAAAGTGCCATGGGAACCAAGCTTGACATGAGCACGACATTTTATCCTCAGACAGATGGGAGGTGTAAAACCCGCCCTTTTGAGCTAAGGAAAATAGGGAAAAGAACTAATCAAACCAAGTGAGGATTTAGAACCAGTTCACAAACCCGATCATTTATGAATGGGCAATTTGGGAATTTATAACTCTCGGGTGATCCAAAGAGTTCATTAAACCTTGGAAATGAAACTTAAGACAAAATAAAATACAAAAACCAAATTGGTTCAGGTGAACGAGATTCCATAAGAACTTTGAAGTTAAGCGTGCTTACTCGATAGTAGTGTGAGGATGGGTAACCTCTTAGGAAGTATGAATTTTTTTGTAACCTGAAATTTCGGTCAAAAATTTTTATGCGAACGTACGCCTTATCATAAATTAATATATATTTAATTATTATAATTAATACCAATAATTTAATACCTAAATTAAATTATTGGAATTAATACAAATAATTTAATACCGAAATTAAATTATTGGAATTAATACCAATAATTTATGGCAATATTAATACTAGTAATAAATCTCTCCCATTTAATACACGGGTTTTACGCCTATAAAAAGAGTTCATCCCTATTCATTCTCCTCACACCCGAACACTTCTCTCTCTCTCTCTACTGCTCCATTTCCCGATGAAGCTTAAACCAGAGCTTCGACTTCAACATTTTTCTTAACCTCGAAAGGAGAGGTCGGGCTCTTTAGAACCGAGGAGAAGATAGCTATCTGATAGCAAACTCCAGTCAATCCGAGAATCGTTGGAGAAGCGCCGGCATGATGGAATAGTGAAGCAGCTCCGGCGGACCGAAGCTGCCCTATTTCGGCCAAGCTGAAATTGGCTATTTCAAGCCCTCCTCAGGCCAAACCAAGCTCTCCCAACACTTCCTCAGCCTTTCCACGACCGAATTAGGACTGAAAGGTAAGCCAATTCGACTCCCCTTTACAATTTTCGATAGGTGCTAGAGAGAGAGTCGACCGAATTTCAATGATGAAATTCTAATTCAATTCCACGTCAATTGATGCGATTCTTGATTCTATGATGAACCTTAGGACAAGAGCTATCTGCTCAGATTGAAAGCTCGGACCGTCGTGCCTTCACCAATGAGTAATCAAAGCTTTCTCTCTCTATAGTTCATTTTATGGCGAAGCTCCGTTTGAGCTCGTCCCGACGTTAAAACTTGCGATTCACATTTCTAAAGAATCGTATCAATATGTAGAAACTCAATTTCAACTTCAATTTCAACAATTGGAAACGTTTGATGGGTCAATTTAATGAAATCAAATTTGGCTATGTTATGAAGGTGGAATTGGGGGAAAATTGGGGATTTTCGAAATTCAAAGGACCAAAATGAAATTTTATGAAATTGAGGGTCAATTGAGGATGAAAATAATGTTGGAGGACCAATTGAGGAATTTTGAAATTTTTGGGGCAAAATTTACCATTTTTGTAAAGGAAGGGCAAAATGGTAATTTTGGAAAAGTTGGGGGACCAACTTGGAAATTTGGGAAATTAAACCCCTTTTTGTGAAATGGAATAAATTGATGTCCTATGATAAATTTTAGAAGTTTCGAGACTCAATTTGAGGAAAAACCAGCATTTGGGACTTAAAGTTAAAGAGAAATAACTTTAGGGACCTAATTGCAAATAAATGAAAGTTTGACTTTCTCATGCATTTGGAATGAATGAAGGTGATTAGACCGAAGGATAATGAACCAAGATGTTCATATCGTGTAGGAACACGAAGTACCGGGAACGCCAGCAAGGACAAACTCGTGTGAATACCAAGAACCGATCTAGTGGAATTCACGGCATTAATGGGTGAGTGGGTTTACTAACATCATACCCGGTTGGGATGATGAGCACACCTTATAATTTAAAAACCACTTACCGGTTGTGAGTGGGTTTACTAACATCATACCCGGTTGGGATGATGAACACAAATTAAAGATAAAAACCACTTACCGATTGTGGGTGGAAATTTTATATCATACCCGGTAGGGGGTGATAAGTAACTTGGTATAAAAACCCACTGTTTAGTGGTATTTTAATCATCACCACTTAGAGAAAGGGATGTGAAAATTATGCGGAAAAACTACTTACCGGTTGTAAGTAGATCATACCCGGTTGGTATGATGAGACTTCCTCAAAGGAAGTTGAAAACCCGTTCATCGGTTATGAACGAAGATGTCCTTATGCCAGTCGGTATAATGGACAGTAAAAACCTATTTTGTCGGAAGTGTTCTCCCCTGACTGTGTGTCAATGCTTAAACTATTTGGGAGACCTTCTTGATGGGAGCTCGAATAGCTCTTATATGCCGGGGGCCTCGGTTTTGGAACTTGAGGGCTAGAATGCCCAGATTTTTGAAAATCTCGTACAGTGGGCCCAAGGCTAGTTGGCACGAGTAGGAGCTCGTAAATGAACATGATATATGTGCCATAAAACTTAATAAAGTGAATTGTTTGGCCATGGTACCAAGATAGGACCGACATGCTCAATCAACTAGCAGCAATGCGACATGACAGGTCGACGGACCAGTCAAGACAAACAACTGCGGGTTGAGTTGAGAGTCGGAGCTATTGGACCAGTGGCACCACATATTACATGGCTTGATAAGAAAACATTGTTTGTGCATGCACTATGAGTACGAGAACATCAAGATGCCCATGAGGGTTAGTGATGTGTCCTAAGGGCCCTGAACGACCCGATGAGTATAAGGGTAGATCGTCGTTCCAGGTGTTTGTGCGAAATTTGGAGTAGCACCAAGCACATGAGACTCGGGTGGGGATGGGATGAGGTCTCTGTCCTCATATGGACACAAAGAAGTGATTTTGGGATTGTGGGTCGGATGTCGCATACATCCATTCATTCCCAAGGTAGAAGTGGTCGTACTTCTATCCGGGTGGCAGGAAAAGTCGCTCCAAAGCCACTAGCGGGTTCAGTAGTGATACTGACATGTGAATGTGTGTAACCTTCATGATGAAGGATGTGTGTTGGGTGATAACACATCGGTAACTAAGAAATAATGGAAAAACCCAAATTTTTAAATGAAGGGATTTTTGAAAAGAATGGAGTCTCGCACACTCAATATAAATATTTTTTCTTAAAAGTTAAAAACAGACCTTTAAAAACCCATTCACTGAGTAGTCGTACTCACCCCCTCCCTTATATCCCTTTTAGGAAATTTCGGAAAGCCTACCCTTAAAGACCATCAACTAAGATGCCTGTAAGACAGGTATGTAAAGTTTTAAATTTCATGCAATTTTGATTATGCTATTCCAGGAAAAAGGTGCAGGTTAAAGGATGCCTTACTCTTTATGGTTTACAGTAAGGGGAAACCCTTTAATAAACCGGGAGAGTGGCGGGTTGATCACGGGGATCCAACCAAACTGGGTCGGGGCATGACAGGAAGTCTGAGCAAACGATCCAAACCTTGGAAGACATGCTAAGAGCGTGCGTACTCACCATGAATAAAGGATGGGAAGAATACTTGTGCCTGATGGAGTTTGCTTACAATAATAGTTATCAGGACAGTATTCAGATGGCTCCCTATGAAGCCCTTTATGGACGACCATGTCGTACCCCTCTATTTTGGGAAGAAGTGGGACAAAGAAGGCTAGAAAGGGCAGAGCTAATCAAGGATGCCATGGAAAAGATAAAACTAATTAGGAGTCGCCTTAAGACTGCACAGGACAAGCAAAAGATTTATTCGGACAAATGAAGGAAAGATCTGAAGTTTGAGGTGGGAGACCAAGTATTTCTCGAAGTGTCCCCATGGAGGGGAATACCTAGGTTTCAGCAAAGAGGAAATTTGAAACCAAGGTATATTGGTCCATATTCAATCATTCAAAGGATAGGACCAGAAGCCTATAAATTGGAACTACATCCAAATCTACAGAGAATACACAATGTGTTCTACATCTTTGTGCTTTGGAAATATCAGCATGATGCTAGTCATGTATTGGACTGACATCCAATAGAGATGGAAGAAAACCTGACCTATCAAATAGAACTGGTACGAATTATCGACCAGAGGGACAAGAATTTAAGGAATAAGAGGATTCCTATGGTCAAGGTTTTGTGGCAGAATGGACCCGTGCAGGAAGAGACATGGGAAAGTTAACCTCAATTATTTAGCATGTACTTGTTTTGGGGACAAAACACATAAAAGGAGGGGAGAGTTGTAAGCCCTATCCTTTGATAATAAGAAAATCGGGGAAAGAACCTGTCATTTTCGATTTGAAAACTGAATTGGTCTACAAATCGGAACCGATATAGAAAGGGCAAACTGGGAAATTTATGGATCCCAAGTGACCTAAAGAGTCCCAAAAGTCATGGAAATGGACTTAAGAATGAATTGGAGATAAAAACCAAACCGATTTAGGTGAACCATAACCGAATTGGATTGAACTGGTTTGGATAGGTTTGAACCACTATTGAACCAGATGCTAAATTTATTTTTCTAGGTGGCTTAAAAAATTCAAATTTAAGATTTGAGGCCACCATTAGATAGAAAATGAATTTATAAATTTTTAGATTTGAATAATTCGGTCGAATTGGGGGTGAACCAGCTAGTTTAAACTTTTAACTTGGTTTGTGCCGGTCCAGTTCGGTTCGAAACAGTCTCGTCTTCTTCCTTTAGATGACAACACCGTTCACTAGCCGAAAAATCACGCAGCGCTGGCGAAGCTGAAAAGTCTCCGGCTAGGGACTTTCAGGCAATGAATGACCACCATTAAGGGGCCAATCGGATGACCAAGAAGTCTCTAAGCTATATAAAGAGCCCCTCCTCATTCATTCTCTCCACACCTGAAAACTCCATTCTCTTTCAACTGCTCCAATTTCTAGCAAAGCTCGAACTAGAGCTCCAACTTGAGCATTTTTCTAAGCCAAACAAGATGAGGTTGGGTTCTTTAGAACCAAGGAGAAGTCACTTACACGCCTGTAGTCTCCATTTGCTCTGAGAGTCACCAGAGAAACGTCGACGTAATAGAACATTAAAGTAGCTTCGATATATCAAAGCTGCCCTATTTTGGTCGAGTTAAAATCGGTCAATTTGAGCCCTCCTTAGGACAAACCAATCTCTCCCAACACCTCATCAGCCCTCCTACTACTAAATTAGAACTGAAAGATAAGCCAATTCGGCTCCCCTCTATAATTTCTGACTGGTGCTAGAGAGAGAACTAGCAGAATTTTGATGATGAAATTCTCACTCAATTTGGCATCAATTGATGCAATTCTTGATCCTAGGAGGAACCTCAAGACACAAGCTATTTGCCCAGATCTAAAGCTTAGACCGCAACACCCCCGACGGTAAGCTTTCGAAGCTTTCTCTCTCTAAGTACAATTTTTCGGTGAAGCTCCATTTGAGCTCATTTTGGCACCAAATCATGCATTCAATGTGCAATTAAATCATATGAAGGTGTAGGAACTCCAATTTAACTTCAATTTCAACAATTACAAGTGTTTGATTGGTTAATTTGATGAAATCATATTCGACTATGTTAGAAAATTGAAATTGGGGGAAATTTGGGAAATTTGGGAAATTAAACCCTTATTGTGAATTTGAATAAATTGAGATCCTAAGATAAATTTTAAAAGTTTCGGGACTCAATTTGAGGAAAAACTGGAATTAGGGACTTAAAGTTAAAGAAAAATAACTTTAGGTAAATTGCAAATAAAGGAAAAAAATGGTTTTCTCATTCATTTGGGATGAATGAGGGCTATTAGGCCAAAAAATAATTAACAAGAATATTCATATCGTGTAGGAACATGAAGTACTGAGAACGCCAATTAAGACAAGTTCGTGTAAGGACAACAAGCCAACTAAGAGGAATTTCACTACACTATTAGGTGAGTGGGATTTTTATATCATACCCAGTTGGGATGATAAGCACCTCGATAATGAAAACTCACTACTAAGTGGTATTTTAAACATCAGCCCTGAGAGGAGTGATGTGAAATTCACGCGAAAAAACTACTTACCTGTTGTAAGTAGATCATACTCGGTTGGTATGATGAAACTTCCTCGAAGGAAGTGGAAAACCGGTTCATCGGTTATGAGCGGAGATGTCCTTATACTCAATTGATATGATGGACAGTTATATTTTTGTCAGAAGTGCTCTCCCCTGCCACTACTTAAACAATTTGGAAGACCTTCTCGATGGGAGCTCGAATAGCTCTATTAGGCTGGAGGCCTCGGTTTTCGAACTTGGGGGCTATGCCCAATTTTGAAAAATCTTGAACAGTGGGCCCTAGGCTAGTTAGCACGAGTAGGAGCTCATAAACAAACATCAATTATATGCCATGAAAACTTTATTAATTGAATTATTTGGCCATGGTACTAAGACAGGACCGACATATTCAGTCAACTAGCGGTAGTGCGACATGATAGGTCTCTGGACTTGTCTAGACAAACAGTTACAAGTTGAGTTGAGGGTTAGGGCCGTTGGACCAGTGGCACCACATATTATATGGCATCATGTGAAAATTGTTGATTGTGCATGCATTGTGTTTATGGGACCTTCAAGACGCCCAAGAGGTGTAGTGATGTGTCTTAGGGCCCTGGACAACCTGGTGAATATAAGCGCAGTTAGTCGTACCAGAAGCCTTGCGAAGCTCGACGTAGCTTCAAGCACATGAGACTACAGTGGGGTAAGGATGAGCTCTCTGTCTTCATACAGAAATGGAGAATCATTACGCGATTGAGGGTCAGATGCCAAAAACATCCACTCATTCTCAAAGTATTAGTGGACATACTTCTATCTAGGTGACCGGTAAAGTCGCTCCGATGCCACAAGGGGTTATGTGGACGTACTGGCCTGTGATTGTGTGTTTGACCTTCATGATGAAGGATGTGTGTTGGGTGATGACACACCATGGTTAATAAGAAATGGTGATGAAAAACCAGATTTGGAATGAAAGGTTTTTAAAAGAAAATAAGGAGTCTGACACACTCTAAATCAAACATTTTTCCTAAAAATTAAATTTAAAAACCCATTCACTAAGTTGTTGTACTCACCCCCCCCATATCCTTTTCAAGAAATCCTGGATAGCCAACCACAAGGACCATCAACTAATACGCATGTGAGACAGGTATGATCAATTTAAAATTTTACGTAGTTTTAATTTATGTTATTCTAGGAAAGGTGCAGGTTTAAATGACACATTACTCTTTACGGTTTATAAACAAGTGGAAACCCTTAATAAATCGAGAGAGTGGCAGGTTGATCATGGGGATCCGACCAAACCAGGTCAGGGCGTGACATAGAGAGTCTTGAGATTTTTGGGAATGTCAACTAGAGGGTAATGGCTAATAAGAGGAGGATGGGATTATACATCCTCTAGTTCAGCCCGAGAGTTAGTGCATACCTCAAGGACAAGGTTAGGTTGTCCAAATACATGAGTGAACTCCTCATACAACCTTTGGTGTTTCGATCTAAGTCCAAGTGGGGTTGTCTAGGCTACTCGGGGAGTTTCCACAGGGAGGGGTGGCTAGTCAGTGTCAGAGATTACTAGTCTAGTTCTCTTGGTTCCTTTCTTGGGAGCCATCTATAAATTTTAAAATTATCCCTGTCAGTTACTATGTTCTCTAGTCTTGATAATATATTCAAGGAAACAGGCTCTCATACCACTCAAGTTGTCACGCCCTGACCTGGTTTGGTCGGATCCTTGTGAGCAACCCGCCACTCTCCCGGTTTATTAAGGGATTCCCTTTTCTCTAAACTGTGAGCAGTAAGGCGTCCTTTAAACATGTACCTTTCATAGAATAACATTAATAAAAATAAATAATTTAATCTTACATACATGTCTTATAGGTTTAGCAAGCAGAATGCCTCTAGGTAGGTTTTTCCCTCAGTTGCCTGAAAAGGGGTAAAGAGACGGGGTGAGTTCGACAACTTAGTGAATGGGTGTTTGAAAATGAGTTTCCATAAAATAGTTTTAAATTGGAGTGTGTTAGACTCCTTATTTCCTTTAAAATCATTTTTTCCTTGAATTCCTTGTTATTCAAAATCATAATTCCTCATTATCCACAATCGGTGTGTTTAACAATCAATACATGCCCTTCATCATGAAGGGATCACATACTTGCAGGGCTGCCTATCCACTACACCCACTTGTGGCATTGGAGCAACTTTACCGGTCACCTAGATAGACATCCGTCCACTTCTACTCCCAAAATGAGTAGATGTTCATGATATCTGACCCTCAAACCTGAAAAGAAACTCTATGGTTGTATGAGGACAGAGACCTCATCCCAACCCCACCCCAGTCTCGTGTGCATGAAGCTACGTCGAGTTTCCCTAGTTGTTGGCACGACAAAAGTGCATTTATCTCCACCATGTTGTCTAGTACCCCTTAGGATGCATCACTACCCCTCTTGGGCGTATTAATGGTCCAAAACCTCAAGTGCATGCACAAACAAAGTTTTCCATATAAGCCATTAATCTTTGGTGCCAATTCCAATGGTACCAACTCTCAACTCAACCTGCAGCTATTTCTCTAGACCAGTTCGTCGACCTGGTCTTGTAGAACTACCACCAGTCCATCGAGTATGTTGGTCTTGTGTTGGTACCATGGCCAAACCACATCATTCATTAAAATTTTCATGGATTATCATCATGTTTGTTTATGAGCTCCTACTCATGCCAACTGGACTTGGGCCTAATATACGAGATTTTCAAAATAGGGGATTTAGCCTCCAAGTTCCAAAACTAAGGCCTCTAGCCTATATGAGCTATTCGACCTCTTGTTAAGAAGGTCTCCCAAAATTTTTAAGCATTGACACAGTTAGGGGAGAGTACTTTTCACAAAATAACTTCTTCACTTGTCCATTACACCAACTAGTTGTTAGGACATCTACGCTTAAAATTGGTAATCAAGTTTTCTACTTCCTTCCAGAAAGTTCATCATACCAATCAGGTATGATCTACTTACAACCATTAAGTAGTTTTTCCGCGTATTTCTCACATCACCCCAACCAAGGGTGATGTTAAAATTTCCACTTAGTTAGTGGTTTTTCCTTTATGAGGTATTTATCATCCCAACCGGGTATGATGTGAAAAATCCCAATCACCCGATAAGTGTAGTGTATTTTCCCTTGATGCAGCTTTATGCATCCATGCGACCTTATCCTTGATGGCGTTCCCGATCTTTTGTATTCCTACATGATATGAACATCCTTGTTCATTAACATTTGGCTTAATAGCCTTCATTTCTTGCGAATGAAAAAAATATCCAAACTTTTAATTATTTGCATTTAGGTCCCTAAAGTGTTTTCCTTTACTTTAGGTCCCTAATGCTAATTTCCCCCAAATTGAGTCCTGAAACTTCTAAAAACCACTTTGGATCCTCAATATATTCAAAATCATAAAAAAGGGTTCAAGTTTCCCAAATTTCCAAATTGGTCCCCAACTGTTCAAATATTACAATTTTGCTCTACTTTACAAACAAAGCAATTTAACCCCAATAAATTTAAAAAATTGACTAGTTGGTCCTCCAACATCTTCTTCATGGCCAATTGGCCCTCAATTTTGGGAAATTGCACTTTGGTCCCTCAATTTTACGAAATTCCCAAATTTCCCCTAAATTTTCCCCCAATTTCCCCCTTTCAAACTAGCTGAATTTAATTTCATCAAATTCACCATTCAACCAGGTTTAATTGTTGAAATTGAAGGTAAAATTGAGTTCCTACACTTCCATATGATTCAATGGTGCTTTGAATCGTGTCATTTGGATCCAAATTGAGCTCAAATGGAGCTTCGTCGGAAAACTAGACTTAGAGAGACAAAGCTTCGAAAGCTTACCGTCAGGGGCGCAGCGGTCCAAGATTTTGATTGGAGTAGATAGCTCTCATCCTGAGGTTTCTTCTAGGATCAAGAATTGCACCAATTCATATCGAATTGAGGGAGAATTTGGTCAATGAAGTTTCATCATTTCTCTCTCTAACACTAATCGAAAATTACAGAGGGGAGCCAAATTAGCTTACCTTTCTGCTATAATTCGGTCATATGATGGTTGTGGAAGTGTTGGGAGAGCTTGGTTTGGCCTGAGAATGGCTCAAATTGGTCGTGTTTAGCTCGGTCGAAATAAGGCAGCTTCGATCGACCGGAGCTGCTTCATTGTTTGATCACGCCGACGCGTCTCCGATGATCCTTAGAGAAAATGAAGACTATTGTCTGGTAGCTTACTTCTCCCCAAATCTAAGGAACCCAACCTTGCCTTATTTGGCTCAGAAGAATGCCCAAGTCGGAGCTCTAGTTTGAGCTTTAAGGGAAATTGGAGTAGTAGAGAGGGAGAGAGGAGTTTTCTAGTGTGAGTAGGATGAATGAGGAGGAGCTCTTTATTCAGGAAGCTCGAGAACTCCTTGGTCGTCTGATTGGTGTCTTTACGGTGATCATTCATGGCAAAAAACACCTTGAACGGAGACTTTTCATCTTTGCTAGCACTGCTCTCTTTTTCAGTGAGTGAATAGTACTATCATATGAAGGAAGAAGACGACACTGTTCCAAACCGGACCGGACAAGTCTGAAACGGGTTCAATGCTTAAACAGGTCAGTTGAGGCCGAATTCGACCAATTTTTTCAAAATTATAAATTTCTAAATTCATTCTCTATGCAATGGTGGCTTCAAATCTTTAATTTGAATTTTCTAAGCCACCTAGAAAAATAAATTTAGAAACTGGTTCAATATTGGTTCAAACCGGTTCAATCCAGTTAAGGTCCGGTTCACCTGAATCGGTTTGGTTTTTACTTCCAATTTATTCTAAAGTCCTTTATCATAACTTTTGTGACTCTTTAGGTCACTCAGGATTTATGAATTTCCTGGTTTGCCCTTTCACTATCGGTTAAGGTTTATAAACCAATTTGGTTCTCTCTTTGGAAATAACTGGTTCTTTTCCTAGTTTTTCTTATTATCAAAGTACGGGGTTTAAAGGAGCTATCTGCCCTGATTGAAAGCTTAGACCGCCACACCCCCGATGGTAGGCTTTCAAAGCTTTCTCTCTCTAAGTTTAGTTTTCCAAAAAAAGCTCCGTTTTAGCTCAATTTTAACCTAATTGACGTGATTCAAAGCTCCATTGAATCATGTGGAAGTGTAGGAACTGATCCATACCTTCAATTAGATTAGATAATCCCTATTGAAAGGTCAATTTGATGAAATCAAATTCGGCCAATTGGAAAGGGGAAAAATTGGCAAAAATTTTGGGAAAATTTGGGAATTTCATAAAATTGAGGGACCAAAGTGCAATTTCCCAAACTTGAGGGTCAATTAGCCATGAAAATGATGTTGGAGGACCAATTGGTCGATTTTTTGAATTTATTGGGGTCAAATTATCATTTTTGTAAAGTAAGGGCAAAATGGTAATTTTTGAAAAGTTGGGGACCAAATTAAAAATTTTGGAAACTTGAACCCCTTAAGTGATTTTGAATAAATTGAGGATCCAAAGTGAATTTTAAAAGTTTTAGGAGTCAATTTGGGGTAAAGTTTGCATTATGGATCTAAAGTTAAGGAAAATGAACTTTAGAGACCTAAATAAATGTAAATAATAGAAAAGTTTGGGGCATTTTATTCATACGTGAGGAATGAAGGCAATTATGCCAAATTTTAATAAAAAAGAATGTCCAAATCCTGTAGGAACACGAAGGAATGGAACGCCAGTAAGGATAAGATCGCGTGGAGGTAAAAAGCTGATTAAGAGGAATACACTACACTTATCGGGTGAGTGGGATTTGTCACATCATACCTTGTTGGGATGATGAATACTTCGGAAAGGAAAAAACACTACTAAGTGGACATTTTAAAATCACGACTGGTTGGGGTGATGTGAGAAATACATGGAAAAATAACTTATCAGTTGTAAGTAGATCATACCCTATTGGTATGATGAACTTCCTAGAAGGAAGTAGAAAACCCGCTTACTGGTGATAAGCGGAGATGTCATCACACCTAGTTGGTGTGATGGATAAGTGAAAAGGTTATTTTGTCTATAGTGCTCTCCCCTGACTATGTGCTAATGCTTAAAAATTTTGGGAGACCTTGACGAGAGCTTGAATAGCTCAGATAGGCCAAGAGGCCTCGATTTTGGAACTTGGGGGCTAAAATGCCCGGTTTTGAAGATCTCGTACAGTGGTCCCAAGGCTAGTTGGCACGAGTAGGAGCTTGTAAACGAACATGATGATAAGCCATAAAAACTTTTAACGAATGAATGATGTGACTTGGCCATGGTACCAAGATAGGACCGACATACTCGATGGACTGGCGGTAGTGTGACAAGACTGGTCTAGACAAACAGCTACAGGTTGAGTTGAGGGTTGGGATCGTTGGACCAGTGGCACCACAAGTGGGTGAAGTGGACGGACTGCCCTGCGAATGTGTGATCCATTCATGATGAAGGGCGTGTGTTGATTGTTAAACACACCGATTATGGATAATGAGGAATTATGGTTTTGAAAACTAAGAATTTGAGGAAGAAATTATTTTAAAGGAAATAAAGAGTATGGCACACTCCAATTGAAACTATTTTATAGAAAGTCATGTTTCAAATAGCCATTCACTAAGTTGTCAAACTCACACTCTCCCTTTACCCCTTTTCAGGTAATCGAGGGAAAAACCTACCTATAGACATTTTGCTAGCTAAACCTACAAGACGGTATATAAGTTTAAATTATTTAGTTTTGATTAATATTATTCTAAGAAAGGTACATGTATAAAGGACACCTTATTCCTAACAGTTTAAAGAAGGGGAAAATCCTTAATAAACAAGGAAAGTGGCAAGTTGCTCACGGGGATCCAACCAAACCAAGTCAGGGCGTGAAAACTTAAGTGGTATTAGAGCCTCTCTCCTCGAATACATTATCAAGACTATATAACATAGTAACTAAGAGAAAGTTTTAAAATTTACAGATGGTTCCAAGAGAGAATCCAAGAAAACTAGGACTGACGTCACTAACACCACTCAACACCCTGTCCTCGTAGGAAGACAACCCTAGAGGCTCCCCAATGCCCGAGACATAGTAGAAGTCTCAAAAGACCAAATGGGAAGTATCCAAGAGGATGGTGCCAAGACCTATTGAGGTCACAACTCTAAGTACAAAGGGAGCCAAGCCTGAAGCCTTACCTAGGAGAATGCTTATCAAGAATTCCATAGCTCCCTATCTATTTTGTGACCACTTTTTGTAATAGGGCTAAAACCCTAATATATTGTACTCCTTTATTAATGAAGTACTCCAAATTCCTAAAAACCCTGTCTCTCAAAGGATGTGATCTTGCTGGGAAGATGGCCCTGAGAAAAGTAACCAAACAAACCTGCACTACCATAGAAATTGAGGAGAATCCTATCCCGGTTAAGGAAACTAAATTAGGGAATTAAGAAATCTAGGATGGCTCTTAGAGTGATCCTTTGGCAAGGAGGACTCCACAAGAAAACTCTCATGGTATCTAGACTCAAGGACGGGGAAGCAAACCAACAATTCCCTAGAAAGATGCTAAGAGAAACCACTTAGGTCCACACAATTATAAGTATGAATGATAGGGACACTGCGTGAAGAAGTGCCCAACCCTACTAAGGATAGGTATCAAGTTAACCTGTAGGGGGATAGGACAGGTAATGGAGGACTATCCCAAACCCCATGGATGTAAGGCAATACCTCACGAGAAACACATTGACTGCCAAAAATCCAAAGCCACAGAAGGTAGGAAGGACCGAAGGTAGGACCTTGAGAACCATAAATAAAATATAATATAGATGAAAAAAAATCTTCCCTTACAAGAGAGCTATAAGCCATCTAGGAGCAAAGAGAAGGAAGCACCTCCAAGAGAGAAGACAAGCCCCAAATGTTGAGAGACAAATAGGATGCCTCGGGATAGCAAGGAGTAACCTACTATGGAAAAGCATAGGAGCCAAGAAGAATCTAGTGAATGGATGTAACTAGTAACTGTGGGAGGAGACGCCCTAGGAAGGACCAAAAAGTAGTAAAGAATACATTCAAAAAGGGGTGATAGGATAGGCGCCAAGGACAAGTGAACTCGAGTGGAAACTAACCCAAGACAAGTAAACAAGGAAAGTAGTAGTGACGAGATAGTTAATGAAATGACCCATGTAGGAATTATGGATTTAAACCCAAGCAAAGAAGAGAGAAGTGGAAAGCCAAATGTTGGAAAAGAAGGATGAAGGAAATCCTTAAAGGAAATTATGGCCGAAAATAGAATGGGAACCATACTCAAGCATGAGTATGATTAAGTAAGCCTCGCACAAAGAGGTCTTGAAACAAAACGTGTCTAAACCCTTCTCAAGGAAGAAAACTTGTGCAGGATATAAGTAGAATTAAAGAACCAATGGCACAAGGATGTACAACCAGATTTCTCAGGAAGGTTACATGGGAAGGACAACATCAAAGGATATTATTTAATGATTAGATACTTCCAAATGACGAATAAAAAAGGAATTCCAGGAGAAAGGGAAAGAATCCTAACAAGGAAGAAAGCCCCGGAAAGGCATACGTATCCCAACTTAGAAGTAATGGAACCAACCAAAGTGGAAAGAAAGATAAGCTCACCAATGAAATGCTGGTTGAGATGGAAAGATCAAGTACAAAGAAAAAATACTTTTAAGATGAGAAATGATTTAAAGTGGGCAAATGCCTCAACATAAAAGAAGGTGTAAGGAAATGAAGGAAGAAATCTTCAATGAATGGTAAGAAGGTTGAGCATGTAGCTCTTAAGGTTAAAAATCTCTACTTTGAGGGATTTAGTAGAGAATGAAACCGTAAGAAGTGAACTCCCCAAACAAAACAATTAACACGTAGACCAAAAAGGGATCAACTCAAAATAATAAATCATGAAATGGTCATGAGTGAGTAAGAGTGGATTAAGGAAAAAGAAAGTCCTTGAATAAAGGATGCCGCTAAAGAAGAGGAAGGACATAAGAAGGGAAGAATCCTCGCATGTCTATAAGTCATCGAGAAACCCAATAATTGGAATTGGAAAGACCCAATAAAGTAGTTAGGAAAGGATGAGTAGGTAAGAAAAATCGACACGGTTAGGTGAGACAAGACGTCAAAGGCAAGATGGATAAGGGGGTAACGGTAAAGGTACTTGAGGAATACTACTAAATGAAAAGAGGGATGAAGTTATACAATCCCTAAAAGTTTTTAAAGATTAGAATGACCCTCAAGGAAGTATTCTAGAAATCTAATGGACAAAGACAGGTTCAAGAAAATGTCATGACTATAAGGGGCATGTAAGCCCAACAGTCCCAAGGAAAATGTGACTCGAGTAAGGAAGAGTTAGTCAGTAAACATGATAAGGTCAAATATAAATTTGGACTGAAGTTGTAATAAACAACGACTAAGGGAAGGGTCAAAATAAGACAAAAAGGGTGATAACACCGAAACCCGTGAAAGCAAGTATGGAGCACTTGAGAGGACACAAAGATAAGGGTTTCAATGACCAAGAGAATAACTAGACAAGGGAATGATTGAGCAGCTTGGAACTCTCAATCCTGAAATTTTGAGCAAAAACCCTCAAGAGGAAGAATCTTGCCTTAAGTAGAGGAGGAAGTGAACTTAAGGATGTACCTTGGAGTAGTGGGTAAGACATGCCTAATTATAATAAACTTTATGAAGTGAGTAAACAATGGAAAGGAAAATAAATTACTTAAGTGAATGATATAAAAAGGGGCTAACTGAAAGAACAACCGAAGTATTAACATGTCAAGCAAACCCCAAGTTGACACCAAAGGAGTCCTGATGCAAAGGTTGTTAATTAAGTTTTGGGGACAAAACTCCTAAAAGGAGGGGAGAGTTGTAAACCTCATCCCTTAAAGACAAGGAAACCGGGGAAAGAACCTGTCAACCCGGATGAGAAAATTGAACTGATTCACGAACCCCAACCATTAGAGAAAGGGCAAAATAGGAAATTTACATATCCTGTGTGACCTAAAGAGTCATAAAAGTCATGAAAAATGTCTTTGGGTTAAATTGGAAGTGAAAACCATATCAGTTCAGGAGAACCGGACCTGAACTGGATTAAACCGATTTGAACCACTATTGAACTAGTTTCTAAATTCATTTTTCTAGGTGGCTTAAAAAATTCAAATTGAATAATTGAAGCCATTATTGGATAGAGAATAAATTTAGATTAATTTAGAAATTTTTAATTTTGGAAAACTTGGTCGAATCGGACCTGAACCGACCTGTTTAAACATTGAACTCAGTTCGGATTGGTCTGATTTGGTTCGGAATAGTGTCGTCTTTTTCCTACAGATGATAGCACTATTCACTCGCTGGAAAGTCGAGCAGCACTGGTGAAGATGAAAAGTCTCCATTCAAGGAGTTTTAGGCAATGAATGATCGCCATAAAGGTGCCAATTGGACAACCATGAAGTCCTTGAACTTCCTATATAAATAGCTCCTCCTCATTCATTCTCCTCATACCTGAAAACTCCTCTCTCTCTCTCTTTATCTCTCTCTACTACTACAATTTTCGATGAAGCACAAACTAGAGCTCTGGCTTGGGCATTTTTCTAAACCAAAGAAGGTGAGGTCGGGTTCCTTGGACTCAGGGAGAAGTCAGCTACCCGACGGTGATCCCCATTCAATCCGAGGATCGTCGGAGAAGCTCTGGCGTAATCAAATAGTGAAGTAGCTCTAGTGGACCGAAGCTGCCCTATTTTGGTCAAGCTGAAAATAGCAAAATTGGGCACTTCTCAATCCAAACCAAACTGTAAACCCCTTCCTTTGTTAATAAGAAAACCGGGAAGAGAACCAGCCATTTCCAAAGAGAAAACCGAATCGGTTCATAAACCATAACCGATAGAGAAAGGACAAACTGAGAAATTTATGGATCCCGAGTGACCTAATGAGTCACAAAAGTCATGAGAAAGGACTTTAGGATGAATTAGGGGTGAAAACCAAACCAGTTCAGGTGAACTGGACCTAAACTAAATTGAACCAGTTTGAACTAGTTTGAACCACTATTGAACTGGTTCCTAAATTCATTTTTCTATGTGTCTTAGAAAATTCAATTTGGAGAATTTAGGCCACCATTTGATAGAGAATAAATTTACATGAATTTAAAATTTTTAATTTTGAAAAACTCGGTCGAATCAGGCCTGAACTAGCTAGTTTAAGCGTTGAACCTGGTTTGAACCGGTCCAGTCCAGTTCGAAAGAGTGTCGTCTTCTTCCTTCAGATGACAGCATTGTTCACTCACCGAAAAACCAAACAGCACTGATGAAGATAAAAATTCTCTAGCCAGGGAGTTTCAGGCAATGAATGACTGCCATTAAGGTGCCAATCGAACAACCAAGAAGTCCACGAGCTTCTTATAAAAAGAGCCCCTCATCATTCATCTTCCACACACCTAAAAACTCCACTCTATCCCTATTGCTCCATTTTCCAGTGGAACTTGAATCGGAGCTGACTTGGGCATTTTTCTATGCCAAAGAAGGCAAGGTTAGGTTCTTTATATTCAGGGAGAAGTCAGCTATATGAGGTAGCCTCCATTCGCTCTGAGGGTCAATGGAGAAACGCCGGCATGATAGAATAGTGAAGTAGCTTTGGTGGACCGAAGCTGCCCAATTTTGGCTGAGCTGAAAACGATCAATTCAAGCTCTTCTAAGGCCAAACCAAGCCCCCCCCCCTCCCCTCCAACACTTCCATAGCCCTCATACAGTGAAATTATAACTCAAATGTCACGCCCGACCTAGTTTAGTCAGATCCCCGTAAACAACCCGCCACTCTCCCAGTTCAAGAGTAGTTTCCCCCATCTTTAACTCGAGAGGAGCCATGCTTATTTTTTACTTTGTTCCCTGGAAATTCATATATCAAATAAAATGCAAGCTTAAGAGAAATTAAGCATACCTAACAGAGGATAAGGCTCGGTGTTATTCCTAGTAATTTTCTTTTTCCTAAAAAAGGATAGAATAGATAGAAGAGTTTCTACAACTCAGTGAATGGGTATTTTAAAAATGGAATTTTCAAAAAATAATTTCAAGTTGGAGTGTGCCAAACTCCTTAATTCCTTTAAATTTTCTCCACTTTAAAATCTCGGTTTTCAAAAACATATCCTTCAGTATGAAGGTCAATCACACAATCGCAAGTCAGTACGTCCACTAAACCCACTTGTGGCGTCGGAGCAACTTTACCGGCCACTTAGATAGAAGTACGCCCACTTCTACCCTGAGAATGAGTGGATGTTCACAACATTCGACCCTCAATCCCATAACAATTCTCTATGTTTGTATGAGGACAAAGACCTCATCCCGTCCCCACCCCAGTCTCGTGCGCTTGAAGCTACATCGAGCTTTGCAAGGTCACCTGATAGATTAACTGCCCTTATATCCGCGAGGTCGTCCAGAGCCCTAGGATGCATCACTACCCCTCTTGGGCGTCTTGAAGGTCTTGTAATCACAGTGCATGCACAATCAGTATTTTCACATCATGCGATATAATTTGTGGCGCCACCGGTCCAACGGCCCCGACCCTCAACTCAACTTGCAGCTGTTTGTCTTGACTAATCCAAAGACCTGTCATGTTGCACTACCACTAGTTCACTGAGTATGTCGGTCCTGTCTTGGTACCATGGCCAAACAATTCAATTATTCAAGTTTTCATGGCATATAATTCATGTTTGTTTACAAGCTCCTACTTGTGTCAACTGGCCTATTGCCCAATGTTTGAGATTTTAAAATTTGGGCAAAATAGCCCCCAAGTTCCAAAACTGAGGCCTCCGGCCTAATAGAGCTATTAGAGATCTTGTCAAAAAGGTCTCCCAAATCATTTAAATAGTGGCAGACAATCAAGGGAGTGCACTTCTGACAAAAATATATTTTCAACTATCCATCATACCAACCAAGTATGAGGATATCTCCGCTCATAACCGATGAACGAGTTTTCCATTTCCTCCGAGGAAGTTTCATCATACCAACCGGGTATGATCTACTTAAAACCAGTAAATAGTTTTTCCGTGTCATTTTCACACCACTCCTCTAATTTGTGATGTTTAAAATACCACTAAGTACTGGGTTTTCATTTCCGAGGTACTTATCATCCCAACCGGGTATGATATAAAAATCCCACTCACCCGTTCGTGTAGTAAATTTCCACTTAGTCAGTTTTTGTCCCTTGCGAGCTTAGCCTTAGCTGGTGTTCCCGATGCCTCATGTTCCTACACAAAATGAACATCATTGTTCATTATCATCTAGCTAGATCACCTCATTCAGTATAAATTACTCAATTCACAACTTTTCCAATATTTGCAAATTGGTCCCTAAAGTTATTTTTTCCTTTATCTTTAAGCCCTAATTTCTCTTGGGATCTCAATTTACTCAATTTCATAAAAAGGGGTTCAGGTTTCCCAAATTCCCAATTTGGCCCCCAATTTTTCCCAAAATTACCATTTTTCCCTTCCTTTACAAAAATGGTAAGTTTTACCCCAAAATTCTAAAATTGCTCAATTGGCCCTCTAACATTCTTATCATGCCCAATTAACCCTCAATTTTATAAAATTGCATTTTGGTCCTTCGAATTTTTGAAAATCCCCAATTTCAACTCCCTAACACAGTTGAATTTGATTTCATCAAATTGATCGATCAAACACTTCTAATTGTTGAAATTGAAGTTAAAATTGAGTTTCTACATCTTCATACGATTCTATAGCACTTTGAATTGTAAGTTTTTACGTCGGAACAAACTTACACGGAGCTTCGCCTAAAAACATAACCTAGAGAGAGAAAGCTTCAATTGCTCACCGATGGGGGCGCGGCGGTCCAAGATTCCAATCAGGGTAGATAGCTCTTCTCTTGAGGTTCATCCTAGGATTAAGAATCACATCAATTGATGTCGAATTAGATTAGAATTCTATCATCAAATTTCTGTCCGTTCTCTCTCTAGCATAGGTCAAAAATTGTAGAGGGGAGTCGAATTGGCTTACCTTTCAGTCCAAATTCGGCTGTGAGAGGGCTGAAAAAGTGTTGGGAGAGTTTGGTTTGGTTTGAGAAGGGCTTGAATCAACCAATTTCAGCTTAGCTGAAACATGGCATCTTCGGTCCGTCAGAGCTGTTTCACTATTCGATCACACCGGTGCTTCTCCGATGACCCTCGGAGCGAATGGATGTTACCACCGTGTAGCTGAATTATCCCCGGTTCTAAGGAACCCTACCACGCCTTCTTTGGCTCAGAAATGACCCTATATCGGAGCTCTGGTTCAAGCTTCATCAGAAAACTAAGCAGCTGAGAGAGTGTGAGGTTTTCAGGTGTGGAGAGAATAAATGGAGAGGCTCTTTAAATAGGGAGCTTGGGGACTCATCGGCCGTCCGTTTGGCACCTTTTTGACAGACATTGATGGCCTGAAATGTACTGAACAGAAACATTTCTTCTTTGCCGATGCTACTTCGATTTTCTAGTGAGTGAATAGTGTTGTCATCTGAAGGAAGAAAACGACATTGTTCCAAACTGGACCGGGCTTGTCCTAACCGGGTTCAAAGCTTAAACTAGTCGTTTCACCCCCAATTCGACTGAATTTTTCAAATTTAAAAATTTCTAAATTCATTTTCTATCCAATGGTGGCCTTAAATCTCAAATTTGAATTTTTTTAAGCTATCTAAAAAAATTAATTTAGCATTCGGTTCAATAGTGGTTCAAACCGGTTCAATCCGATTCGGATCCAGTTTAGGTGAACTGGTTTGGTTTTCATCTCCAATTCATCTTAAAGTCCTTTTTCATGATTTTATGACTCCTTATGTCACTTAGGGTCCATAAATTTCTCGGTTTGCCCTATCTCTATTGGTTTCGGTTCATAAACCGGATCGGTTATTAAATCGGTTCAATCTGGTTTGGACCCGGTTCACCCAAACCGATCTGGTTTTTCTCTCCCACTCTATTATAAGGTTCCTTCCCAATGTTTATAAATCATTTTGGGTCATAAGGGAGTTGAAATTTCTCCAATTTGCTTGTTCCCCAAATAATCTGGTTTGGGAACCAATTCGGTTTTCTCACTTGGTTTGACCGGTTCATTTTCAGTTTTCCTTAACTCCAAAGAGCGGGGTTTACAGGAAAGGTAAGTCAATTTGGCTCCCCTCTAAGAATTTTGAGTGGTGCTAGAGAGAGAACCAACAGATCTTTACTGACCAAATGTTCCCTCAATTCGACATGAATTGAAGTTATTCTTGAACCTAGAAGAAACCTCAAGACAAGAGCTATCTACCTAGATTGAAAGCTTGGACTGTCGTGCCCCTGACGATAAGCTTTCGAAGCTTTCTTTCTCTATGTTCAGTTTTACGACGAAGCTTCGTTTGAGCTCATTTCGACGTTAATTCATGTGATTCTAAGTGCAATTGAATCATATAAATGTGTAGGAATTCAAATCTACCCTAAATTTCAACAATTAACTTTAATTGATTGGTCAATTTGATAAAATCAAATTCGGTCAAGTTGGAAGGTTGAAATTGGGGGGAACATTGTGGAAATTTTGGGAATTTCAAAAATTCAAGGAAATAAAGTGCAATTTTCTAAAATTGAGGGCCAATTGAGCATGGAAAAGATGCGGGGGGACCAATTGGTCAATTTTGGAATTATTGGGGTCAATTTTACCATTTTTGTAAAGTAGGGGCAAAATGTTAATTTTGGAAAAGTTGGGGACCAAATTGGGAATTTGCGAAACTTGAACCCCTTTTTATGATTTTGAATAAATTGAGGTCCCAAAGTGAATTTCAAAAGTTTTGGGACTCAATTTGGGGAAATATTGGCATTTGGGACCTAAAGTTAAAGAAAAAGAACTTTAGGGACCTAATTGTAAATAATTGAAAAGTTTGGGTATTTCATTCATTCGTTGTGAATGAAGGCTATTAGGCCAAAAGATAATGAACAAGTATGTTCATATCATGTACGAATACGAAGTACCGGGAATGTCAGGCAAGACAAGTTCGCGTGAAGGCAAAAAGCCGGTTAAAAGGAAATTCACTACACTATCAGGTGAGTGAGATTTTTCACATCATACCTAGTTGGGGATAATAAGTACCTCAGAAATGAAAACCCACTATTATGTGAAATTTTAACATCACACCTGGTTGGGGTGATGTGAGAAAACACGCGAAAAAAACTAATTACAAGCTGTAAGTAGATCATACCCTGTTGGTATGATGAACTTCTTGGAAGGAAGTAGAAAACCCACTTATCGGTTATGAGGGGAGACGTCCGCACACCCGGTTGGAATGATGGACAGGTAAAAAGTTATTTTTGTTAGAAGTGCTCTCCTCTGACTGTGTGCTACTGCTTAAACATATTGGGAGACTTTCTTGATGGGAGCTCAAATAGGCCAAAGGCCTCGATTTTTGAACTTGGGGGCTAGTGGGCCCAAGGGCAGTTGTCACGAGCAGAAGCTCATAGAATTAAGAGATTAAGCCGTGAAAATTTTAAATGAATGATGTGATTTGGCCATGGTACCAAGACAGAACCGGCATACTCGATGGGCTGGCGACAGTGCGACAAGACAAGTCGACGGACCAGTCTAGACAAATTGTTGCAGGTCGAGTTGAGAGTCGGGGCCGTTGGACCAGTGGCACCAAGGATTAAATGACATATATGGAAAATTATTATTTTGTATATGCATTGAGGTTCAGGACCATCAAGACACCCAAGAGGGGTAGTGATGCGTCCTAGGGGCTATTGGACGACATGGTGGAGATAAGGGTAGTTTGTCATGCCAACAGTCAGGGAAGCTCGACGTAGCTTCATGCACATGAGATCGGGGTGGGGTCAGGATGAGGTCTTTGTCCTCATACGGACATGGAGTTTTCTTTATGGGATTGATGATCGGATGTCACGTACTTCCACTCATTCTCAGGGTAGAAGTGGATGGGCTTCTATCTAGGTAGATGTTAAAGTCGCTCTGACGCCACAAGTGGGTGCAGTGGATGTGTTACCCTACGAATGTGTGATCCCTTCAGGATGAAGGGCGTGTGTTAATTGTTAAACACACCGACTAAGATTAATGAGGAATATTGGCTTTGAAAACCAAGGAATTGAGGAAATGGTTTTAAGAAAATAAGGAGTCTGGCACACTCCAATTCAAACTATTTTTCTAAAAAATTAAGTTTTAAACACCCATTCAATGAGTTGTTGAACTTAATCCCTCCCTTATACCCCTTTTCAGGTAACCAAGGGAAAACTTACCCAAAGACCTCCAATTTGCTACACCTACATGACAGGTATGTAAGTTTAAATTTCATGCATTTTTTATTAATGTTATTCCAAGAAAGGTACAAGTATAAAGGACGCATTACTCTTCACGGTTTAAAAGAAGGGGAAAACCCTTAATAAACTGGGAGAGTGGCGGGTTGCTCACAGGGATCCAACCAAATTGAGTTAGGGTGTGACAACTTGAGTGGTATCAGAGTCTGTTTTCTTAAATAAATTATCAAGACTATATAACATAGTAACTAAGAGAAAGTTTTCAAATGGCTCCCAAGAGAGGAACCAAGAAAACAAGGACTGATGTCGCCAACATTACCCAACAATTTGTCCCTGTAGGAAGAGCACTCTAAAAGCTCTCTAATGCCTGAGGTCTAGTAGAAGTCACAAAGGACCAAGAGACGTCAGTGGGAAGTATCCAGGATGATGGTGCTAGGACCTGTTGAGGTCACAACTCTAAGTACGAAGGGAGCCAAGCTTGAAGCTAGAAACACCAGCAAAGGGCATATAACCTTACCTAGAAGGATGCTTATCAAGAATCTCGTAGCACCCTATCTATTTTGTGTCCACTTTTTGTAATTAGGCTAAAACCCAACAAATTGTACTCCTCTAATAATGAAGTACTCTAAATTCCTAAAAACAACCCTGTCTCTCAAAGGATGTGATCTTGTTAGGAAGATGGCCCCAAGAAAAGTAACCAAAACAAACCTGCACTACCATAGAAACTAACGAGAATCCCATCCCAGTTAAGGAAACTGAATTAGGGAATCAAGAAATCTAGGAGGGCTCTTAGAGTGACCCTTTGGCAAAGAAGACTCCAAAAGAAAACTCTCAAGGCAATTAGACTCAAGGACGGCAAAGCACCAAAACCAGCAAGTCCCTAGAATGATGCTAATAGGAACCATTTAGGTTCACGCAATTACAAGTATGAACGATAGGGACACTGTGTGAAGAAGTACCTAACTCTACTAAGGACAAGTATCAAGTTAACCTATAGGGGGATAGGATAGGTAATGGAGGATTATCCCAAACCCCATAGATTTAGGCAATACCTCCTAAAAAGTCACGAAAGACAGAAAGGACTCGTGACCAAAATTATGGAGCATCTTGAGTAAGCGGTTAGCAAAGAATAGAAGAAATGCGCTACAAAAAGGAACTCGGAAAGGATGCATTCGACTATGTACCCCCTTGAAGGAATTGTTGATTGGCATATGGACATAATGTGGTGTGCAAGGAGCCAACACATCATTAGGAACTTCTCAAAGGAAGGATGTATTGGAAGCCAAGTATGACCTGCTTTGGAAGAGCAAAAGAGTCAAATAACAATTCCGGGATAACCTAGTAGAAAGAAGCAACTAGTAACAATGGGATGGTCAAGGAGAATAAACAATACCTTGAGAAAAGCTGGGAAGTAGTAAAGACTACACTCTATTAAGGACAATAGGATGGGCATGAAGGACAAGTTAATTTTAGATACAGCTGCCCAGACATTTAGACAAGAAAAATAGTAAGAATGAGGCAGTTAACGAACTAGACTTCAGAAGAACCATGGATTTAAACCTCGACAAAGAAGAGAGAAGTATAACGGCCAAATATTGGAAAAGAAGAATGAAGGAAATCCTTAAAAAGATCAATGGCCAAGAACAGATTAATGACCATACTCAAGTCATGAGAAGGTTAAGTAAGCCTCTCGAAAGGTGATCAAGAGACCTTGAAACAAGGGGGATTGGAAAGCCTTCCTAAGGAAATAAACTAGTATTGGGGTACAAGTAAAAATGATGATAGGGTATAAAAGATATGCAAGTAAGGTTTCAAGAGTAAAAGTAGGCAGGAGAGGATGGTATCAAAGGATGTCATTTAAAGATTGGGTGCCGTCAAGGGCAAATGAAAAAGGAATTTTAGAAGAAAGGGAAGGAGTCCTACCAAGGAAGGAAACCCTGGAACGGTATATGTAACCCAACTAGGAGGTAATGGAACCACGTGAAGAGGGATAAGGAGATGAAATTGCACATGAAGCGCATGTTGAGGTGGAAGAACCCAGGGAAAGCATATTAGGAGGACCCAATGAGTAAGTTAAACCCAAGGAATGGGTAAGTAGGAAGATAGCATCAAAAGATGCCATACAAATAAGAGAGGGTGGACTGCCCAGAATAAGGAAAAAGAGGAAAGAACATTTGAGAAACATTAGAGAAGTAAGCCCTCCAAATAAAAAGTGGTTGAAGGGGGAAAACAACCACTAATATCAAGACGGATCGTGGTCCACACTCGCATAAAGAGTAGACGACTGGGCATATGGTGGAGTACATGAAATAAGACTAATAATCAGAAGTTTCTCAGATAAGGAATAAGGGGTGAAATGGAATTTTAAGATGAGGAAGGATTCAAAGCGGGCAAATGCCTCAATATAGAAGGAGGTGTAAGGAAAGGAAGGAAGAAATCTTAAAGGAATGGTAAGAAGGTTGAGCATGTAGCTCTTAAGATTAAAATCTCTACTTTGAGGGACCTAGTAGTGAATGAAACCATAAGAGGGGAACTCCTCAAATAAAGTAATTGACACATAGACCAAAAAGGGATCAACTAGAAATAATGAATCGTGAAATGGTTATGAGCGAGTAAGAGTAGATTAAGGAAAGAGTAAAGTCTTTGAATAAAGGGCGCCACTGAAGAAGAGGAAGGACATAAGAAGGGAAGAATCCTTTCACGAGTAGGTAAGAGAAATCGATATGGTTATTTGAGATATGGCGCCAAAAGCAAGATGGATCAGAGGATAACGGTAAAGGTAGTCGAGAAATACTAACAAACGAAAAGAGGGATAAAGTTATACAATCCATGAAAGATTGGAAAGCTGAGAATGACCCATAAGGAGGTGTTTTAGAAATCTAATGGACAGAGATAGGTTCTAGAAAATGTCATACTGTAAGGGGCGTGTAAGCCCAACAGTCCCGAGGAAAATATGACTCAAAGTAAGAAAGAGTCAGTAAGTAAGCATGGCAAGGTCAAACATAAAATTTGGACCAAAATTGTAATAAACAACAGATGAAGGAAGAGTCGAAATAGGACAAAAAGGTGATAACAAAAAAACCCATGAAAACAAGTATGTAAAACATTGAAAAGAACATTGAGCTAAGGGTTTCAACGACCAAGAGAATGACCATACACGGGAATGGTTGGGTATCTTGGAACTCCCAATCGTACCACATTGGATTGTTGAAAATATGATACCACATTGGATAAAATAATAAAATAGACACATGTTGTCACGCCCCGACCCGGTTTGGTCGAATCCCCACGATCAACCCGCCACTCTCCCAGTTTATTAAAGGATTTCTCCTTATTGTAAATCGTGTAGAGTAAGGCGTCCTTTAACCTACACTTTTTTCCTGGAATAACATAATCAAAACTGCATGAAATTTAAAACTTTACATACCTGTCTTACAGGCATCCTAGTTGACGGTCTTTAAGGGTAGGCTTTCCAGGATTTCCTGAAAGGGATATAAGGGAGGGGTGAGTATGACTACTCAGTGAATGGATTTTTAAAAGCTTTTGACTTTTAAGAAAAATATTTCTATGGAGTGTGTGAGACTCCCTTTTTTTTTCAAAAATCCCTTCATTTAAAAATAATTCGGGTTTTTCCGCCATTTCTTAGTTACCGATGTGTCATCACTCAACACACATCCTTCATCATGAAGGTTACACATATTTGCAAGTCAGTATCACTACTGAACCCGCTAGTGGCTTCAGAGTGACTTTTCCTGCCACCCGGATAGAAATACGACCACTTCTACCTTGGGAATGAGTGGATGTACGTGACATCCGACCCACAATCTTGAAATCACTTCTTCGTATCCGTATGAGGATAGAGACCTCATCCTATCCCCACCCCAGTCTCATGCGCTTAGTGCTACTCCAGATTTTGCATAGACACTTGGAATGACGAACTGCCCTTATAGCCATCAGGTCGTCCAGTGCCCTTAGGATACATCACTACCCCTCATGGGTGTCTTGATAATCTTGTACTCACAGTGCATGCACAAAAAATATTTTCTCATATTGCCATGTAATCTATGGTGCCACTGGTCCAACGGCCCCGACCTCAACTCAACCAGCAGTTATTTGTCTTGACCGGTCCGTCGACCTATCATGTCGCACTGCCGCTAGTTGACTCAGCATGTCGGTCCTATCTTGGTACCATGGCCAAACAATTCACTTATTAAGTTTTATGGCTCATATATCATGTTCATTTACGAGCTCTTGCTCGTGCCAACTGGCCTTGGGCCCACTGTACGAGATTTTCAAAATCGAGCATTTAGCCCCCCCAAGTTCCAAAACCGAGGCCCCTGGCCTATCAGAGCTATTCGAGCTCCCGTCGAGAAGGTCTCCCAAATTGTTTAAGCATTGGCACACAGTCAGGGGAGAGCACTTCTGACAAAACATATGTTTGTCGGTCCTTATATGGTATGAAGCAAACACCTAGAGCATTATTTCTTCATTTGAGTACATTTTTACTCACACTTGGCTTTGAAGCATCACTGACTGATACATCCCTATTCATCTACAAAAACCCAAATTTCGTAATTTTTCTTTTGGTTTATGTAGATGATATTATACTCATAGGATCTTGTATTGCTCATCTGGACTTCATGCTCAATGCCCTCAAACAAGAATTTTCTTTCAAGGATCTAGGTACGCTACATCACTTTCTTAGCATAGAAATACATTCACATTCCGGTGGACTTATTCTAACTTAACAGAAGTACATTTCTGATCTACTCACTCGAGCTACTATGGTTGTTTGCAAACCTTCCTATACCCGTATTACTACTAATTCTCGCCTATCTATCCATGATGGAACTCGTCTAGATGATTCTCGCCTTTATCGGCAGGTCGTTGGTTTTCTTCAATATCTCACACTAACAAGACCTGGTATTTCTAATGCAATTAATCAAGTATGCCAATTTATGCACCAACCAACTACATCTCATTGGGTGGTAGTTAAGTGAATTCTACAATATCTTAAAGGCACGTCAAGTCATGGTCTTTACTTTTGGAAGAATTCTCAATATCAACTCCATTGTTTTTCTAATGTCGATTGGGCTGGTAATCCTCATGATCGACGTTCTATCAATTGTTTCTCAATTTTTCTTGGCAGCAATTTGATTCCATGGAGTACTAAGAAGCAACGCACAATTGCATGATCTAGCAATAAAGTTAAATATAAAAGCTTGGGAAATGCTACAATTGAACTAATATGGATTCAATCTATTCTTCATGAACTTGGATTCTCACCTTCAAATTCTCCTACTTTATAGTGTGATAACCAATCTGAAATTCATTTGAGTGATAATCCTATTTTTCATGCTCGTACCAAGCACATTAAGATAGATTATCACTTTGTTCGAGAAATGGTCACTGCCAAAGAACTTGTCATTCATTTTATTGGCACTGGCGCTCAAATTGTAGATATATTCACAAAGGGACTATCTTCTCATCATTTTTCCATACTTCGTTCCAAGCTTAATTGTCACACCTCGACCCGGTTTGGTCAGATCCCCGTGATTAACCTGCCACTCTCTCAGTTTATTAAAGGGTTTCCCCTTATTATAAGCCGTAAAGAGTAAGGCATCCTTTAAACATGCACCTTTTCCTAGAATAAATCAAACCTGCATAATATTTTAAATTTATCATACCTATCTCACAGGTGTCTTAGTTGATGGTCTTTAAGGGTAGGCTTTCCAGAATTTCCTGAAAGGGATATAAGGGAGGGGGTGAGTACAATGACTTAGTGAATGGGTTTTCAAAACTTTTAACTTTTAGGAAAAAGACTTGTATTGGACTGTGCTATACTCCTTTCTTTCAAAAATCTTTTCATATCAAATATCTGTTTTTACCACCATTTCCTTATTAATCAAGGTGTATCATCACCCAACATACATCCTTCATCATGAAGGTCAAACACACATTCGCAGGCCAGCCTGTCACGCCTCAATCTAGTTTGTTCGGATTCCCGTGATCAACCCTCCACTCTCCCGATTTATTAAAGGGTTTCCCCTTATTGTAAATCGTAAAGAGTAAGTCGTCCTGTAACCTACACCTTTTCCTGGAATAACATAAATAAAACTGTATAATAATTTAGATTTATCATACCTGTCTAACAGGCGTCTTAGTTGATGGTCTTTAAGGGTAGGCTTTCCGAAATCTCCTGAAAGGGATATAAGGGAGGGGGTGAGTACGACTACTCAATGAATGGGTTTTCAAATCTTTTGACTTTCAAGAAAAACATTTATATTAGAGTGTGTCAAACTCCTTTCTTTCAAAACCATTTCATTTGAAATCTCGGTTTTTATCACCATTTTCTTATTTAATCACGGTGTGTCATCACCCAACACACATCCTTCATCATGAAGGTTAAACACACATTCGCAAGCCAGCCTATCCACTGAACCCACTTGTGGCTTCAGAGCGACTTTACCGGCCACCCAGATAGAAGTACGTCCACTTCTACCCTGAGAATGAGTGGATGTACGTGACATCCGACCCTTAATCCTAAAATTAATTTTTCGTGTCCATATGAGGACAAAGACCTCATCCCGTCCTACCCCGATCTCATGCGCTTAGTGCTACTCCAAATTTTGCACGATCACCTGGTATGACAAACTGCCCTTATACTCACCAGGTCGTCTAGGGCCCTTAGAATGCATCACTACCCCTCATGGGCATCTTAATGGTCCCATACTCACAGTGCAAGCACAATCAATATTTTCTCATTATGCCATATAATTTGTGGTGCCACTAGTCCAACAGCCTTGACTCTCCACTCAACCCATAGTTGTTTGTCTTGACTGGTCCGTCGACCTGTCATGTCGCACTGCCGCTGGTTGACTGAGTATGTCGGTCCTATCTTGGTACCACGGCCAAACAATTCATTTATTTAAAGTTTTATGGTATATAATTCATAATTGTTTACGAGCTCCTCCTTGTGCCAACTGGCCTTGGGCCCACTAAACGAGATTTTCAAAATCGGGCATATTAGCCCCCAAGTTCCAAAACTGAGGCCCCCGCCTATAAGAGCTATTTGAGCTCCCGTCAAGAAGATCTTCCAAATAGTTTAAGCATTGGCACACAATTAGAGGAGAGCACTTCCGACAAAATTATATTTTCAACTGTCCATTATACCAACTGGGTATAAGGACATCTTCGCCCATAACCAAGAGTGGATTTTCAACTTCTTTCGAGGAAGTTCCATCATACCAACCGGGTATGATCTACTTACAACCGTTAAATAGTTTTCCCAAATAATTTTCACATAACTCCTATAAGTTGTAATGTTTACAATACCACTTGATAGTGGGTTTTCGTTCCAGTATGCTTATCATTCCCAACAGGGTATGATATAAAATCCCACTCACAACCGGTAAGTAATTTTTAACTTTAAGTTGTACTTATCATCCCAATCAGGTATGATGTTAGTAAACTAACTCATCCGTTAATGTCGTGAATTCCATTAGACTGGTTATTTGTATTCACGCGAGCTTGTCCTTGTTGGCGTTCCTGGTACTTCGTGTTCTTACACGATATGAATGTCTCGGTTCATTATCCTCCGGCCTAATAGCTTTCAATTCCAAATGAATGAGAAGTCAAACTTTCATTTATTTGTAATTATGTCCCTAAAGTGATTTCTCTTAAACATTAAGTCCCTAATGCCGGTTTTTCCTCAAATTGAGTCCCGAAACTTTTAAAATTTATCAAAGGACCTCAATTTATTCCATTTCACAAAAAGGGATTTAAATTTCCCAATTTCCAATTTGGTCTGCCAACTTTTCCAACATTACCATTTTGCCCTTCCTTTACAAAAATGGTAAATTTTACCCAAAAAACTCTAAAATTTCTCAATTGGCCCTCTAACATTTTTATTATGCCCAATTGACCCTCAATTTTAGGAAATTGCATTTCGGTTCCTCGAATTTTTGAAAATCCCCAAATTTCCCACAATTCCAAATCTTTAATATAGTTGAATTTGATTTCATCAAACAAAAATTTTCTCCATGTTTATACGATTCCATAGAACTTTGAATCGCGAGTTTTAATGTTAGAACGAGCTCAAACGGAACTTCACTGGAAAATAGACTATAGAGAGAGAAAGCTTCGATTACTCACCAGTGAGGGCACGACGGTCTGATCTTTCAATCTAGATAGATAGTTCTCGTCTTGAGGTTCATCCTAGAATCAAGAATCGCATCAATTGATGTCAAATTGAGTTAGAATTTCATCTTTGAAATTATGTCGGTTCTCTCTCTATCACCAGTCAGAAATTACAGAGGGCAGCCGAATTGGCTTACCTTTCAGTCTTAATTTGGTCGTAGGAGGACTGAGAAAGTGTTGGGAGGGCTTGGTTTGGCCTGAGGAAGGCTCAAAATGGCTGATTTCAGCTCGGCTTAAACAGGGCAGCTTCGGTTCGCCAGAGCTGCTTTACTGTTCCATCACGCCAGCGCTTCTCCAACGATCCTCGGAGCAAACGGGGACTACAGTCGTGTAGATGACTTTTCTCTGGTTCTAAAGAACTCAACCTCGCCTTGTTTGGCTCAAAAAAAGACCCCATATCGGAGCTCTGGTTCGAGCTTCACCGAAAAATGGAGCAGTTGAGAGAGAATGGAGTTTTCAAGTGTGGAGAGGATAAATGGGGAGGAGCTCTTTATATAGGGAGCTCGGGGACCCGTTGGCCATCCGTTTGGCATGTTTATGACAGCCATTGATGGTCTAAAATGTACCGAACAAAAACTTTTCTTCTTCGCCAGTGCTGCTTCAATTTCCCAGTGAGTGAACAGTGCTGTCATCCTGAGGAAGAAGATGACACTGTTTCGAACCGAACAGGGTTCAAAGCTTAAACCAGCCGGTTCACCCCGCAATCGACCGGGTTTTTCAAATAAAAAATTTTCTAAATTTATCTAATTTCATTTTCTATCCAATTGTGGTCTCAAATCTCAAATTTGAAAATTTTAAGCCACCTAGAAAAATGAATTTAGCATCTGGTTCAATAGTTATTCAAACTAGTCCAAACCGGTTCGGATCCGATTCACATGAACCGGTTTGGTTTTCATCTCCAATTCCTTCACAAGTCCATTTCCATGACTTTTGTGACTCCTTAGGTCACTTTGAGTCCATAAAATTCTCGGTTTACCACCATCTCTTTATTGATTCCGGTTCATAAACCAACTTGGTTCTTAAACCGGCTTAATCTTGTTTAGGTCCGGTTCACCCAAACCAGTTTGGTTTTTTTTTCTCTCCCACTTTGTTTTAAAGTTCCTTCCTAAGGTTTATGAATTTCTTTGGAGCACTAGGGAGTTGAATTTCTCTTACTTGCCCAATCTCTATCGGTTCTGGTTCATTAACCGATTCGGTTCATAAATCGGTTCAATCCAGTTGGATCTGGTTTATCCAAACTAGTCTAGTTTTTCTCTTCCAATTCATTCTAAGGTTCTTTTCCATAGTATTATAAACCCTTTGGATCACCAGGGAGTTGTAAATTCCCAAATTGCTCGTTCACAAATGATTGGGTTTGTGAACCAGTTCGATTTTTCTCACTCGGTTTGACCAGTTCTTTTGCCGATTTTTCCTTAGCTCAAAAGGGTGGGGTTTACAACTCCCCCCTCCTTTTTGGAGTTTTGTCCCCAAAACTTAATTATTAGCCTTGTATGAGGAATTATTTCCTTTGATTCCCCTTTGGTATTTTCTTAACATGCAAACTCTTCTCTTATCCTTCCAATTACCCATTTTTACAACCTTCACTTAAGGAATTCCTTTTCCTTTATATTATTTACTCCCTCCATGGAGTTCATCATAACTAGACATACCTTATTTCAGGGTATATTCTTAGATTTTATCTCTTTCTTTGTTTAGAGCAACATTCTTCCATTTGAGGTTCCGACTCAAGATTGGAAATTCCAAGATAACTAACTATTAATGGAGAAGGAGTACAATATGTTAAGGTCTTAACCATATTACAAAGAGGTGATTATGAAATAGATAGAGGGTTACGGGGTGTTTGATAAGCATCCTCCATGGTAAGGTAATAAGCCCTAGCTGGTGTTCCTGGTTTCAGGCTTGGCTCCCTTTGTACTCGGGGGTGCGACCTCAATAGGTCCAAGCATCAACCTCTTAGATACTTTGTCATTTGGTCCTTGGGGATTTCTACCATGCCCCAGGCATTTGGAAAGCTTCTAGAGTTGTCTTCCTACAAGGACAGGGTCTTGAGCAGAGTCATTCCTAGTTTTCTTGGTTTCTCTCCTGGGAGCCATCTAAAAATTTTAAGATAAATCCTATCAGTTACTATATTTTCTAGTCTTGATTATATATTTGAGGAAACAGGCTCTGATACCACTCTAGTTGTCATGCCCCGACCCAGTTTAGTCAGATCCCCGTGATCAACCCGCCACTCTCCCAAGCTCAAACGGAGCTTCGCTAGAGAACAAACTATAGAGAGAGAAAGCTTCGATTACTCACCGATGTGGGCATGACGGTCCGAGCTTTCGATCTGGGTAGATAGCTCTCGTCTTGAGGTTCATCCTAGAATAAAGAATCGCATCAATTGATGCTGAATTGAGTTAGAATTTCATCATTGAAATTCTATCGGTTCCCTCTCTAGCACCGGCCCGAAATTACAAAGGGGAGTCGAATTGGCTTACCTTTTAGTCCTAATTCGGCCATGGGAGGGTTGAGGAAGTGTTGGGAGGGCTTGGTTTGGCCTGAGGAGGGCTCGAAATGGCTGATTTCAGCTCAGCCGAAACAGGGCAGCTTCAGTCCATCCGAGTTGCTTCACTGCTCTATCACGCCGGCGCTTCTCCGGTGACCCTTAGAGCAAATGGAGACTACATGCGTGTAGCTGACTTCTCCCCGTTTCTAAAGAACCTGACCTCACCTTGTTTTGCTCCGAAAAGAATCCATATCAGAGCTCTGGTTCGAGCTTTGTTAGAAAATGGAGCAGTTGAGAGAGAATGGAATTTTTAGGTGTGGAGAGAATGAATGGGGAGGGGCTCTTTATATAGGGAGCTCGGGGACCCGTTAGCCGTCCGTTTAGTACCTTTATGACAACCATTGATAGCCTGAAACGTATCAAGTGGAAACATTTCTTCCTCGTCGGCGCTGCTTCGATTTCCCGGTGACTGAATAGTGCTGTCATCCTAAGGAAGAAGATGACACTATTCTGAATCGGACCGGACCGGTCTGAACCGGGTTCAAAGCTTAAACCGGCATGTTCACCCCCCATTCGACTGAGTTTCTCAAATTAATAAATTTCTAAATTTATCTAAATTCATTTTCTATCCAATGAGGTCTCAAATCTCAAATTTGAAAATTTTAAGCTACCTAGAAAAATGAATTTAGAATCCAGTTCATAAATCGGATCGGTTCTTAAACCGGTTTAATCCAGTTTGGGTCCAGTTCACCCGAACCGGTTTGGTTTTTTTTCTCTCCCACTTTGTTTTATGGTTCCTCCCCAAGGTTTATGAATTTCTTTGGAGCACAAGGGAGTTGAATTTCTCTTATTTTCCCGATCTCTATCGGTTCCAGTTCATGAACCAATTCGGTTCTTAAATCGGTTCAATCCAGTTGGATCCGGTTCATCCAAACCAGTCTGGTTTTTCTCTTCCAATTCGTCCTAAGGTTCTTTTCCATAGTATTATAAACCCTTTGACTAAGCCACTCAACCCGCAGTTGTTTGTCTTGTCTAGTCCGTCGACCTATCATGTCACACTACTGCTAGTTGACTGAGCATGTCGATCCTATCTTGGTACCATGGCCAAACAATTCACTTATTAAGTTTTATGGCACATATATTATTTTCATTTACGAGCTCTTGCCCGTGCCAACTAGCCTTGGGCCCAATGTACGAGATTTTCAAAATTGGGCATTTAGCCTCCAAGTTCCAAAACCGAGGCCCCCAGCCTATAAAAGCTATTCGAGCTCCCGTCAGTAGGTCTCCCAAATCATTTAAGCATTGGCACACAGTCATGGGAGAGCACTTTCGATGAAAATATATTTTCAACTGTCCAACATACTGATCAGGTATAAGGACATCTCTGCTTATAACCGATGAACAGGTTTCCAACTTCCTTCGAGGAAGTTTCATCATACAAACTGGGTATGATCTTACAACCGGTAAGTAGTTTTTCTGCATGATTTTTACATCACTCCTCTAAGTTATGATGTTTAAAATACCACTTGGTAGTGGGTTTTCATTTTGAGGTACTTACCATCCCCAACCTGGTATGATATAAAATCTAACTCACCCGTTAATGCAGTAAATTCCACTAGACTGGTTCTTTGTATTCACGCGTGCTTGTCCTTGCTAACGTTCCCGATACATCTTGTTGCTACACGATAAGAACATATCGGTTCATTATCATTTGGCCTAATAGCCTTCATTCATTCCAAATGAATGAGAAAATTAAACTTTCATTTATTTACAATTAGGTCCCTAAAGTTATTTTCCCTCAACTTTAAGTCCCTAATGTCGGTTTTTCCTCAAATTGAGTCTCGAAATTTTAAAATTTATCATAGGACCTCAATTTATTCCATTTCACAAAAAGGGGTTTAATTTCCCAAATTTTTAATTTGGTCCCCAAACTTTTCCAAAATTACCATTTTGCCATTCCTTTAAAAAAATGGTAACTTTTACCCCAAAAATCCTAAAATTCCTCAATTGACCTTCTAACATTTTTATCATGCCCAATTGACCCTCAATTTTAGGAAATTGCATGTCGGTCCTTCGAATTTTCAAAAATCCCCAATTCCAACTTCTTAACACAGTCGAATTTGATTTCATCAAATTGATCAATCAAACACTTCCAATTATTGAAATTGAAGTTGAAATTGAGTTTTTACATGTTCATACGATTCTCTAGCAATATTTATCTTAAGTTTTAACGTCGGAACAAGCTCAAATGGAGCTTCGCCGAAAAATGGACTGTAGAGAAAGAAAGCTTCGATTACTCAGTCGTGAGGGTGTGGCGGTCTAAGCTTTCTATCTGGGCAGATAGCTTTCATCTTAAGGTTCATCCTAGAATCAAGAATCATATCAATTGATGTCGAATTGAATTAGAATTTCATCATCGAAATTTTGTCGGTTCTAAATTGCAAAAGGGAGCCGAATTGGCTTACCTTTCAGTACTAATTCGGTCGTGAGAGGGTTAAGGAAGTGTTGGGAAGGCTTGGTTTGGCCTGTGGAGGGCTCGAAATGGCCAATTTCAACTCATCCAAAATAGGGCAGCTTCGTTCTGTCGAAGTTGCTTCACTATTCCATCACGCCGGCACTTTTTCGGCGACCCTCGAAGCAAATGGAGACTACAGGCGTGTAGCTGACTTCTCCCCGGTTCTAAAGAACCCGACCTCACCTTCTTTGGCTAAAAAAACCCTATATCAGAGCTCTAGTTCGAGCTTCAGTGGAAAACTAAGAAACTGAGGAAGAGTGAGCCTTTCAGGTGTGGAGAGGATTAATGGAGAGGGGCTCTTAATATAAGGAGCTCGGGTACTCTTCAGCCGTTCGTTTGGCACCTTTATGACGGACATTGATGGCCAAAAATGAATAGAACGGGGATGTTTCTTCTTCGCCAGCACTGCTTCAATTTTTTGGCAAGTGAACAGTGCTGTCATCTAAAGGAAGAAGACGACAATGTTCCGAACTGGACCGGACCGGTCCGAACTAGGTTCGAAGCTTAAACTGGCCGGTTCAACCCTCATTCGACCAAGTTTTTCAAATCTAAAAATTTCTAAATTCATTTTCTATCTAATGGTGACTTCCAATCTCAAATTTGAATTATTTAAGCCACCTAGAAAAATAAATTTAAGATCTGATTCAATAGTGGTTCAAACTGGTCCAAACCAGTTCGGATGCAGTTCACCTGAACCGGTTTGTTTTCATCTCCACAAGTCTATTTCCATGACTTTTGTGACTCTTCAAGTCACTTAGGGTTCATAAATTTCCCAGTTTACCATGTCGCTATCGGTTTTGGTTCATAAACTAGCTCGGTTCTTAAACCGGTTTAATCTGGTTCGGGTTTGGTTAACCTGAACTAGTCTTGTTTTTCTCTCCCACTTTGTTCTAAGGTTCCTTACCAAGGTTTGTAAATCTCTTTGGGTCACAAGGGATCCATAAATTTTCCTGTTTGCCCTTGCTCTATCGGTTCCAGTTCATGAACCAACTCGATTCATAAACCGGTTCAATCCAATTGGATCCAATTCATCTAAACCGATCTGGTTTTTCTCTTCCAATTTGTCCTAAGGTTCTTTTCCAAGGTTTTATGAACCCTTTGGATCAACTGGGAGTTGTAAATTTCCAAATTGCCCGTTCCCAATGGATCGAGTACGTGAACCGGTTCGGTTTTCTTACTCGGTTTGACCGGCTCTTTTCTCAATTTTCTTTAACTCAAAAGGGTGGGGTTTACATTAATGTTTTGAGACCTACCATTTGGCTGGCAGTGAGTAATAACTAGATAATATTCAATTACATGTGGTCATTCAAAAGTTTGTAACTTATAATTTATTGTATATTAATTACTATATATTAATTGATTTATTTTTCATGCATCATTCCTATATAAGGAATATATTGTAAATGTATCAAACACAATACAATTAATGAAATCCATCTCTTATTTCAACATGGTTTAAGGACATGATAACATTAGCTTGGAGCTAGAATGAGGAATATATTGCTTTATTAAGGAAATAAAATACACTTTCTTATGATAGTTGAAACTTGGCCAATATTACCACTTACTTGGCTCTCTCTAAGGCCAACTCTACCTCAAACCTCTCTCTCCAAGCAAGAAATGTATCCATTGTTACCGGTTCGCCATGAGGAATAATAATCTGGTAAGGGAAAATTAACACGATAGTTCCTTTATAGATTAATAATTGCATCGTATTTGTAGAAGAGAGCAATCAATGCTTATTTAATATATAAAAAGATAACTTATTTTATGAACTCCAAACTTGTATACCATAACAACTTATTTTTCAACTTAATTTTGACAGCAACTCATACTATTTTACCCCTTACAAAAATATGAGAAGTAATGGTGAATCCTATTAGATATGTTTTCATTAATCAATTATCTAATTAATGCTCTCTTCACATGGTTTATCATCAATTTACCACTGAACAATTCAAGTGTAATTTTAGCAATACCCAAAAAGCCTTCAAATGTAAAACCCATGAGTATATGAGAAGGAACAGACAAATATCAAGGAATGGAAGCATACATCATCCTTTGCAACCTCTTCCTCTCCGGGATTGTCAGGACCATCATCATGACCAAATCTTTCAGAAAGTCAATCTTTTGCAGATGTAACAACTGTGTAGATCATTATCATACCAAGATTTTTAGATGCTTATGCTGTTGAAATAGTTTAAGATATTTAAGATAGTTACGATATAATATTAGTAGTTAAGATTATATCAAATATAATAACAGATTATTATCCTAATTACCTCACAAGTAGATTTACATATATAATTCAAGAGAAAAGTAGAAGTACAATATTTACAAATTAGTGAACCAGGAAGGTTAGTAGATTAAAAACTACTAGAGTAATCAACACATTAAAAATCAGCAACTTTTTCCATTTAAAAATTTTCTTCAAAAACTTTCTTTGGTTGATTTCCTTAGCTTAAAGTTGGTGCCTATTAACCCTTTAAAGGTAGTACATAAAATATGTGTTTCATAGTCCTCAAAATAGCTTTGACTATGCATAATCATATCTTAGACATAATATGTTACACCCTAACCCGATTTGGTTGGATCCTCGTGAACAACCCGCCGCTCTCTCGGTTCAAGAAGAGTTTCCTCCGACTTTAACTCGAGATGAGCCAAGCGTAATTTCAACATTGTTCCCTGGAAGACATATATCCACTAAAATGAAGGAAATTTAAGCATACCTGACAAAGGGTAAGGCTCAGTATTATTCTTAGTCATTTTTTCTTTTCCTAAAAAAGGGATAGAAAGGAGGGGGTGAGTACGAGTACTCAGTAAATGGGCTTTTCAAAAAAATATCTTTAAGGAAAAGAGTTGTATTGGAGTGTGCCAGACTCCTTTCCTTCAAAAATCATTTCATTTAAAAATCTCAGGCTTTATCACCATTTCCTTATTTAATCACGGTGTGTCATCACCCAACACACAACATTCATCATGAAGGTCAAACACACATTCGTAGGCGAGCAAGACCACTAAACCCACTTGTGGCTTTGGAGCGACTTTACCAGCCACGTAGATAGAAGTATGTCCACTTCTACCCTGAGAATGAGTGGAAGTAAGTCACATCTAACCCTCAATCTCGAAATCAACTTTTCGTGTCCATATGAAGACAGAGACCTCATCTCGTCCCACCCCGATCTCATGCACTTAGTGCTACTCTAAATTTTACACGATCACCTAGTACGACGAACTGCCCTTATACTCACTAGGTCGTCTAGGGCCCTTAAGATGATGCATCACTACCCCTCATGGGCGTCTTGATGATCACAAAATCATAGTGCATGCACGAACAGTATTCTCTTATCATGCCATATAATTTTTGGTGCCACTGGTCCAACAGCCCCGACTCTCAACTCAACCTGCATCTGTTTGTCTTGACTAGTCCAGAGTCTTGTCATGTCGCACTGCCGCTAGTTGACTGAATATATCGGTCCTGTCTTGGTACCATGGCCAAACAATTCACTTATTAAAGTTTTATGACACATATTTCATGTTTGTTTACGAGCTCCTGCTCGTGCCCACTAACATATGGCCCACTTGTTCGAGATTTTCAAAATCAGGCATAATAGCCCCATATTTCCAAAATTGAGGCCCCCAGCCTATAAGAGCTATTCGAGCTCCCGTCAAGAAGATCTCCCAAATAGTTTTAGCATTGGCACACAGTTAGGGGAGAGCACTTCCGACAAAATTATATTTTTAACAATCCATTATACCGACCGGATATAAGGACATCTCTGCTCATAACCGATGAACAGGTTTTCAACTTCCTTCGAGGAAGTTTCATCATACCAACCGGGTATGATGTACTTACAACTAGTAAGTAGGTTTTCCATACCTCTTGTTAGTGGGTTTTCATTTTGTGGTACTTATCATCCCCAATCGGGTATGATATAAAATCTCACTCACAACCGATAAGTGGTTTTTAACTTTAAATTGTACTCATCATCCCAACTGGGTATGACGTTAGTAAACCCACTCACCTGTTAATGTCGTGAATTCCACTAGACCGGTTCCTTGACTTCACGCAAGCTTATCCTTGTTGGCGTTCCCGGTGCTTCATGTTTCTACACAATATGAACATCTCGGTTCATTATCTCTCGACCTAATAGCCTTCATTCATTCCAAATGAATGAGAAAAACCAAACTTTTATTTATTTGTAATTAAGTCCCTAAAGTTATTTTTCTTTAAGTACATAATGCCTATTTTTTCTCAAATTAAGTCCCAAAACTTTTAAAATTTCTCTTGGGACCTCAATTTATTCAATTTCACAAAAAGGGATTTAATTTCCCAATTTTCCAATTTGGTCCCCCCAACTTTTATAAAATTACCATTTTGCCCTTCCTTTACAAAAATGGTAAATTTTACCCCAAAAATTATAAAATTCCTCAATTGGCCCTCTAACATTTTTATCATGCCCAATTGACCATCAATTTTAGGAAATTGCATTTCGGTCACTTGAATTTTCGAAAATCCCCAATTTTTCCCCAATTCCAACTTTTTAACACAACCGAATATGATTTCATCAAATTGACCGATCAAACATTTCCAATTTTGAAATTGAAGTTGAAATCAATTTTCTACATGTTCATATGATTCTTTAGCAATTTGAACCGTAAGTTTTAACACTGAAACGAGCTCAAACAGAGCTTTGCTGGAAAATGAACTATAGAGAGAGAAAGCTTCGTTTACTCACCGGTGAGGGCACGGCGGTCCGAGCTTTCTATTTGGGCTGGTAGTTCTCCTCCTGAGATTATTCCTAGGATCAAGAATGTCATCGATTGATGTCGAATTGGATTAGTATTTCATCATTGAAATTCGGTTAACTCTCTCTAACACCAATCGAAAATTACAGAGGGGAGCCGAATTGGCATACCTTTCCATCCTAATTCGACCGTGGGAGTTCTGAGGACTTGGGAGGGCTTGAATTAGCCAATTTCAGCTTGGTCAAAACATGGCAGCTTTGGTCCGCCGGACCTACTTCATTATTCGATCATGCCGACGCTTCTCTAGCGACTCTCGGAACGAATGGAAGTCACCACCGTGTAGTTGACTTCTACCCAGTTCTAATGAACCCGACCTCGCCTTCTTTGGCTAAAAAATGACCCTATATCGGAGCTCTAGTTCAAGCTTCACTGGAAAACTAAGCAACTAAGAGGGAGTGAGCCTTTCCGGTGTGAAGAGGATGAATGGAGAGGAGCTCTTTATATAGGGAGCTCGGGGACTTGTTGGCCATGTGTTTGGCACCTTTATGACAGATATTGATGGCTTGAAACGTATCGAACGAAAACATTTCTACACTACTGGCATTGCTTCAATTTTCGGGCGAGTGAACAGTGCTGTCATCTGAAGGAAGAAGACGACACTGTTCTAAATCGGACTGGACCGGTCCGAACAAGGTTTGAAGCTTAAACCGGCCGGTTCACCCCTCATTAGACTAAGTTTTTCAAATCTAAAAATTTCTAAATTCATCTAAATTCATTTTCTATACAATGTGGTCTCAAATCTCAAATTTGAATTATTTAAGCCACCTAGAAAAATAAATTTAGGATCTGGTTTAATAGTAGTTCAAACCGGTCCAAACCGGTTCGGATCCGGTTCACCTGAACCGGTTGGGTTTTCATCCCCAATTCCTTCACAAGTCCATTTTCATGACTTTTGTGGATCCTTAGGTCACTTAGGGTCCATAAAATTTTTGGTTTACCATCTCTTTATCGATTTCGGTTCATAAACCAACTTGGTTCTTAAACCGATTCAATCTGGTTCGGGTCTGGTTCACCCAAACCGATCTGGTTTTTCTCTCCCACTTTGTTCTAATGTTCCTTCCCAAGGTTTATAAATCTCTTTGGATTACAAGGGATCCATAAATTTCTTGGTTGACCCATTCTCTATCGGTTCTGGTTCACAAATTAACTCGGTTCATAAACCGGTTCTATCCGGTTCGGGGGACCCTGAGAGATAGAAAATATGAATAACAGATGTCTCATCATACTAGACTAGAATGAGATCAATTGTGGTAATCATATACAAATAGTTGAATCTTCCACATATTGGGTTATTGATTCTAGTACTTCAAGACATATGACATGATCAACAGAAGAATTTAATATATATGATAAGTATCCTCAAACTCATAATTGAGTTGTTCATATGGCAAATGGAATAGTACAATCTATCAAAGGGAAGGGCTTTGTTAGATGAACTGATTTGATCACATTATCATCTATTTTATATGTTCCCTCTTTTCCAGTTAATATGTTGTCAATTATTAGTATCATTGATCAATTAAATTCTCAAGTAATTTTTTATGGGGACACTTGTATCTTTCGAGAGAAAAACACTGAGAAGATACTTGGAACTAGCAGCAAGCGTGCAAGATTGTGTTATCTAAATAAAATATTTGTGGATAAAAGTTTGAGTGTTGCAATGAATTTTAAAGAAGAAGATGAAGCAATGTTAAAACATTGTAGGATGGGACATCCATCTTTTGAGAGTCTTAAAAAGTTGAAACCAGAGTTGATGAATAAACTAGAACATAATAAACTTGTTTGTGATGCTTGTGAGTTTGGAAAACACACAAAACAAGTTATAATTCTACTAGATCAAAAAGTATGGAGCCATTTTTATTGATTTACTCGGACATTTGGGGGCCATGTCCGATTACCTATACTAATGGATTCAGATGGTTTATCACCTTTATTGATTGTCACTCTCGGATGACATGGTTATATTTGATGATGCACAAAGGAGAAGAACTATTATGTTTCAAGAATTTTCTAACTCTTGTTCAAACTCAATTTAATGCCAAAGTTTATACTCTTAGAACAGATAATGTCACTGAGTATGTGAATCAGGAATTTTTGTCTTATCTATCTAATAAGAAAATTATTCATCAAATAGACTACATATCTAGATAACCCCCAACAAAATGGTGTTGCAGAGTGGAAAAATTGTCATTTTTTGGAAGTTGCTCATTCTTTTCTCTTCAAGATGAATGTACCAAAGTATTTATGGAGTGAAGCTATACTGACATCAGCTTATTTGATTAGTTGGATGCCCTCACAAGTGTTGAAATTTAGATTACATTTTGAAGTATTGATGGGACAAAACACATAAATAGTCCCTCCTCGTGTGTTTGGATGTATATGTTTTGTTATGGATCATCGTCACTCGGTAAGCAAGCTCGATCCTCGTGCATTAAAATGTATTTATGTGGGTTATTCCAGTACTCAAAAGGGAAACAAGTATTAGAGTGCAAGTGAGAAAAGACTCTTTGTGAGTATGGATGTGACGTTTCGTGAGAATGAACCATTCTATAAGGAATCAACGCAGTCTTCAACCGTATTACAAAACTTTTCAATTCCTGATATACGACAAACAAATGAAAAAATTGTCAATGATCAAAGTGCTGAAAATATTATTGTAGTAGTGAATACGTGTCCTATAATTTAGAGTAACAAAGATGGAAAAAAGGATAAGCCTCAATTGAAGGTATATAGCAGGAGAAATAAGGACAGTGCTAAGGGGGAGAAATATGAGTCATGTGATGGTGAGATAATCCCAAGTATTAATCAACCCTCTAATGGTCAATCAATGTCACCAGAAGGTAATGACTCTATACAACCTTCTAATGGTTTATCCACATCATTGGATGGTAATGATTCCTTACCTATTGCCATTAGTAGAGAACGTAGAGCTAATGCAGGGAAACCTCCAATTAGATATGGTTTTAGGAATGATATATCTAATTATGTTTCATATGCATCTATTCCACCTACATACAAGTCATATATTGCATGACTACAGTTAGTACACATGCCAAATAATTGGCAAGAAGCTAAACGGGATCCAAAGTGGCTTGGAGCAATGCATGATAAGATGAACCTATGAAGTTGTAGTGTGATAACATGTCTGCTATAAATATCGCCAACAATCCAGTTCAACATGATAGGAACAAACACGTGGAAAATAATCGATTTTTCATTAAAGAAAAAATTGATATGAAGATTATGGAACTACAATATATGAAGATCAGTGGACAACTAGCAGATTTTTTAATTAAAGATTTAGTTTTTAGATAATTTAATGATATTTGTAACAAGATTAGAATGGTGGATATCTACCAACCATCTTGAGGTGGAGTGTGCAATATTAATAAGTTAGTGGAATATTTGTAAATAGTGCAAATATACCATATATGTTCTTAATGTAATTTAATAGTAGAGTATTATATTTTCCAATATTAAATATAAAGATAAGAAAATATACTTCCCGTTCAAATTTCCCCTTCCATTTCTTAAGATCCTCGTGTGTATCCTCGTAAACTGAACAAAGAATTTAATGATAAAAGCTAGAAGATGTCTGTGCTATTTCTTCACGGCTTAACATGTTAATATTATGCATCAACCATTCACTTGATATAATAACATTGATGAATATGACAAACTAGTCAAGGGATAAGCAAAAAGAATTTGAATATGCAAGAAAGAAACTCATTGCAGGTTTTATGCACTGGAGTGAGGAGCTTCTGTCATAAAAAAACATTCAAAGTACAGTTTGGATTTCTAAATCAAGATAAGTTGTTGTTAATATGTTCAACAATCACATATAGCACAAAACTATTGAAGCCTTGCCTCTAGTAAATAAATTTCCAATTCTACTAAATATGGAAATGAATAAGCCTAAGGATGCAAATGAATCATATCCTACTTTACTAGGCTTGAATATTCTTAAAATAGAAAAATTAAGTAGAATGGAAAAAGTCTAACAGTTAGTGGACAATAACAATAACAGACAACACAATATAGAGGAAAAAAGTTCACCTTTTCACGTTTAAAAGTGGAGGCTCATCAAGGTATTTTTCTGTATGAGAGAATATCAATCCCAACTCAACTATAGTAGAAATTATGAAGTGAATGTCTCGGAAGGATAATACATCCATAAGCAAAAACCTTCATTGGGGCAATGGGTAGATGAACCAGGAGAAAAAAAGTAAAATATAGCCTAGTGCTTCAAGAAAAATCTCACAAAAATAGTTTAGACAAATAAAGATAAGGAAATATACTTCCTATTCAAGTTTCCCCTTCAATTTCTTAAGATCCTCGTGTGTATCCTTGTAAACTGAACAAAGAATTCAATGATAAAAACTAGAAGATGTTTGTGCTATTTCTTCACGGCTTAACACATTAATATTGTGCATCAACCATTCACTTAATATAATAACATTGATGAATATGAAAAACTAGTCAAGGGATAAGCAAAAAGAATTTGAATATGTTAAGAAAGAAACTCATTGACGGGTTTTATGCACTGGAGTGAGGAGTTTCTATCATAAAAAACATTCTAAGTACAGTTCAGATTTCTTAATCAAGATTAGTTGCTGTCAATATGTTCAGGAATCACATGCAGTAAAAAAACTATTGAAATTGTTGAGAATATGATCATACATTGGAAAATGGGTTTTCCACTTCCTTCGAGGAAGTCCATCATACCAACCGAGTATAATCTACTTACAACCGATAAGTATTTTTCCCGTGTAGTTTCCACATCACCCCATTCAGATGTGATGTTAAAATTTCACTTAGTAGTGGTTTTTCATTCCGAGGTACTCATCATCCCAATCAGGTATGATGTGAAAATTCCACTCACCCGTTAATGCAGTGAATTCCTCTTGACCAGCTATTTGCCTTCATGCGAGCTTGTCTTGGTTGGCATTCCCAGTACTTAGTGTTCCTACACGATATGAACATACTTGTTCATTATCCTTTGCCCTAATAGCCTTCATTCATCACAAATGGATAAAACACCCAAACTTTTCAATTATTTGCAATTAGGTCCCTAAAATTCTTTTTTTTCTTTAACTTTGGGTCCCTAATGACAATTTTCCCCCAAATTGAGTCCCAGAACTTCAAAAATTTACTTTGGGGCCTCAATTAATTCAAAATTACAAAAAAGGGGTTCAAGTTTCCCAAATTCCAAAAAATTAGCCAATTGGTCCTCCAACATCTTTTCCATGCACAATTGGCCCTCAATTTTTGGAAATTATACTTTAGTCCCTTGAAATTTTGAAATCCCCAATTTCAACCTTTCAACCTGATCGAATTTGATTTCATCAAATTGACCGTTCAAACAATGTTAATTATTGAAATTGAAGATAAATTTAAATTACTACACATCCATACGATTCAATTGCACTTTAAATCGCATGAATTCACACCGGAACGAGCTCAAACAGAGCTTCGCTGGAAAATTGAACGTTGAGAGAGAAAGCTTTGAAAGCTTACCGTCAGGGGTGCGATGATTCGAGCTTTCAAACTGGGTAGATAGCTCTCGTCATGGGGTTTCTCCTGGAATCAAGAATCACCTCAATTCATATCGAATTGAGGGAGAATTTGGTTAGTAAAGATCTGTCAGTTCTACCTCTAGCACCAATCGGAATTCATAGAGGAGAGCCAAATTGACTTACTTTTTCACTCTAATTCGGTAGTATGAGGGCTGAGGAAGTGTTAGGAGAGCTTAGCTTGGCCTTAGGAGGGCTCGAATTGGCTGACTTTAGCTCGATAGGAACATGGTAGCTTCGATCTGCCAGAGCTGCTTCACTATTCGATCACGTCAGCGCTTCTCTGGCGATCCTCGGAGCAATTGGAGACCACCCTCAGATAGTTGACTTCTCCCCGAGTCTAAAGAACCCGACCACACCTTATTTGGCTCAGAAAAAACCCCTATGTCAGAGCTCTGGTTCAAGCTTTATCGAAAAACTGAGTAGCTGAGAGAGAGTGAGGTTTTTAGGTGTGTGGAGGATGAATGGAGAAGGGCTCTTTATATAGGGAGCTCGAGGACTCTCCGGCCGTCCATTTGGCACCTTAATAACAATCATTGATGGCTTGAAATGTATTGAACAAAAATGTTTCCTCTTCACCGGCACTATTTGATTTTCTAGCTAGTGAACAGTACTGTTATTTGAAGGAAGAAGACGATACTGTTTCGAACCAGACAAGACCAGTCTAAACCGGGTTCAACACTTAAACTAGCCGATTCAGGCCCATTTCGACCGAGTTTTTCAAAATTAAATATTTATAAATTTATCTAAATTATTCTCTATCCAATGGTGGCCTCAATTCTCCTATTTAAATTTTCTAAGCCACCTAGAAAAATGAATTTAGCGTCTGGTTCAATAATGGTTCAGTTCAGTTCAGATCCGGTTCACTTGAACCGGTCTGGTTTTCTCTCCTAATTTGTTCTAAGGTCCCTTTTCAAGGTTTTTATGACTCTTTGGGTAACTTGGGAGTTGTAAATTTCCCAATTTGCCCGCTCTCTAGTGATCGGGTTTGTGAACCGGTTCAGTTTTCTCACTCGGTTTAACCAGTTCTTTCCCCGGTTTTCCTTAACTCCAAAGGGTGGGATTTACAATATCGCTCAATAGCTTCCTTCTCCTAGAAATTTGGCTCCTGCATAGCATCATCTTTTCTTGTTCAAGCATTTTCTCAAACACATAGCCTGTGCAGCACAATTCTTCCTCATTCAAGCATTTTCCAAACACATAACTACCATGAACACTCAAAATGAGCTCCTCAACCACCATCATTCTCCATAATGCACTTCCCTCCCTACCAATCAAACTTGACAACACCAACTACTACCTATGGTAGAATAACATCAATAATATGCTACAAGCTTATCAATTGTATAGTTATGTCGATGGTAGCATACCTCAGCCAAAACCTACCTTGCTGGTGAAAGAAAAAGATGAGGAACTGGAGATTGTCAACCTAGAATATGATGCATGGGTGGCCCGAGATAAGTTCACATTAATTGCACTAACCGCATCTTTGTCTACAAAAGTTAATTTGTAGATCATTGATGTTTTTACATCAGCTGAAGCATGGAATAAGTTGTAGACTCTATACAACTCTCAAACTCGTGCTCAAAAGCACATTCTTGACCAACAATGGCGAGAGCTACATAAGGGTGATCAATCCGGTTTGGGTCCAGTTCACCTGAACTAGTCTAGTTTTCTCTCCCAATTTGTTCTAAGGTCCCTTTTCAAGGTTTTTATGACTCTTTAGGTCACTCGAGAGTTGAAAATTTCCCAATTTCCCATTCTCTGGTGATCGGTTTGTGAACCGGTTCGGTTTTCTCACTCGGTTTGACCGGTTCTTTCCCCAGTTTTCCTCAACTCCAATGGGCGGTGTTTACAATATCGCTCAATAGCTTTCTTCTCCTGGAAATTTGGCTCCTGCGTAGCATCATCTTTTCTTGCTCAAGCATTTTCTCAAACACATAGCATGCATAGCACACTTCTTCCTCATTCAAGCATTTTCCAAACACATAACTACCCTGAACACTCAAAATGAGCTCCTCAACCACCACATCATTCTCCGTAATGCACTTCCCTCCCTACCAATCAAACTTGACAACACCAACTACTACCTATGGCAGAATAACATCAATAATATGCTACAAGCTTATCAATTGTATAGTTATGTCGATAGTAGCATACCTCGGCCAAAACCTACCTTGTTTGGAAAGAAGAAGATGAGGAATTGGAGATTGTCAACCTAAAATATGATGTGTGGGTGGTCCGAGATAAGTTCACATTGACTGCATGTCACGCCCCGACCCAGTTTGGTTGGATCCCCGTGATCAACCCGCCACTCTCCTAGTTTATTAAAGGCTTTCCCCTTATTATAAACCGTAAAGAGTAAGGCATCCTTTACACCTACACATTTTCCTAGAATAGCATAATCAAAGCTGTAAAACATTTTAACTTCACCATACCTATCTCACAGGCGTCTTAGTTGATGGTCTTTAAGGGTAGACTTTCCAGGTTTTCCTGAAAGGGATATAAGGGAGGGGGTGAGTACGATTACTCAGTGAATGGGTTTTCAAAGCTTTTTAACTTTAGGAAAAAGATAAATTTTAGAATGTGCCAGACTCCTTTCTTTCAAAACCATTTCATTTGAAATCTTAGGTTTTATCACCAATTCCTTATTTAATCATGGTGTGTCATCACCCAACACACATCCTTCATCATGAAGGTTAAACACACATTTGTAGGCCAGCACATCCACTGAATCCACTTGTGACTTTGAAGCGACTTTACCGGCCACCTAGATAGAAGTACGTCCACTTCTACCCTGAGAATGAGTGGATGTTCGCGACATCCAACCCTCAATCCCGAAATCATTTCTTCGTGTCCGTATGAGGACAAAGACCTCATCTTGTCCCCACCTCGGTCTCATGCGCTTGGTGCTACTCCAAATTTCGCATGGACACCTAGTACAACAACTACCCTTATACTCACCAGGTCGTCTAGTGCCCTTAGGATGCATCACTACCCCCTCTTGGGTGTCTTGATGGTCTCGTACTCATAGTGCATGCACAATCAATATTTTCTCATTATGCCATATAATATGTGGTGCCACTGGTCCAACGGCCCCAACTCTCAACCCAACCCGTAGTTGTTTGTCTTGACTGGTCCGTCGACCAGTCATGTCGCACTACCGCTAGTTAACTAAGTATGTCGGTCCTATCTTGGTACCATGGCCAAACAATTCCTTTATTTAAAGTTTTATGGCATATAATTCATGTTTGTTTACGAGCTCCTGCTTGTGCCAACTGGCCTTGGGCCCACTGTACGAGATTTTCAAAATCGGTCATATTAGCCCCCAAGTTCCAAAACCGAGGCCCCCGGCCTATCAGAGCTATTTGAGCTCCCATCAAGAAGGTCTCCCAAATAATTTAAGCATTGGCACACAGTTAGGAGAGAGCACTTCCAACAAAATTATATTTTTAATTGTCCATTATACCAACCGGGTATAAGGACATCTCCACTCATAACTGATGAACAGGTTTTCAACTTCCCTCGAGGAAGTTTCATCATACCAATCGGGTATGATCTACTTACAACCGATAAATAGTTTTTCCGCATGTTTTTCACATCACTACTCCAAGTTGTGATGTTTAAAATGCCACTTAGTAGTGGGTTTTCATTCTGATATATTGATCATTCCCAACCGAGTATGATATAAAAGTCCCACTCACAACCGGTAAGTGGTTTTTAACTTTAAATTATGCTCATCATCCCAACAGGGTATGACGTTAGTAAAACCACTCACCCGTTAATGTAGTGAATTCTACTAGACCGGTTCTTTGTATTCACGCAAGCTTGTCGTTGCTGGCGTTCTTGGTACCTGGTGTTCCTACACGATATGAACATCTTGTTTCATTATCACTCGGCCTAATGGCCTTCATTCATTCCAAATAAATGAGAAAAACCAAACTTTTATTTATTTTCAATTAGGTTCCTAAAGTTATTTCTCTTTAACTTTAGGTCCATAATGTCGGTTTCTCCTCAAATTGAGTCCCGAAACTTTTAAAATTTATCATAGTGCCTATTTTTATTCCATTTCACAAAAGGGGTTTAATTTCCCAAATTTTAAATTTGGTCCCCCAACTTTTCCAAAATTACCATTTTTCCCTTCCTTTACAAAAATGGTAAATTTTACCCCAAAAATTCTAAAATTTCTCAATTGGCCCTCTAACATTTTTATCAAGTCGATGAAGGCATGACGGTCCGAGCTTTCGATCTAGGCAGATAGCTCTTGTCCTGATGTTCATCCTAGAATCAAGAATTGCATCAATTGATGCTGAATTGAGTTAGAATTTCATCCTTGAAATTCTGTCGATTCTCTCTCTAGCACCAACCGGAAATTGTAGAAAAGAGTCGAATTAGCTTACTTTTCAGTCCTAATTCAGCCGTGGGAGGCCTGAGGAAGTGTTAGAAAGGCTTGGTTTGGCCGGAGGAGGGCTCGAAATGTCTGATTTTAGCTCGTCTAAAATAGGGCATCTTTGGTCCGTCGGAGCATCTTAACTATTCCAACATGGCAGCGCTTCTCCAGCGACCCTCGGAGCAAACGGAGACTACAGGCGTGTAGCTGACTTCTCCCCGGTTCTAAAGAACTTGACCTCACCTTGTTTGGCTCATAAAAGACCCCATATCAGAGCTCTAGTTCAAGCTTCACCGGAAAATGGAGCAGTTAAGAGAGAATGGAGTTTTTAGGTGTGGAGAGGATAAATGGAGAGGGGCTCTTTATATAGGGAGCTCGGGGACCCATTGGTCGTCCGTTTGGAACCTTTATGACAGCCATTGATGGCCTGAAACGTACCAAATGGAAACGTTTCTTCTTCGTCGGCACTACTTTGATTTTCCAGCGAGAAAACATTGATGCTCGCCCAAGACACCCGTCGTGCTCAAAAATATAGAATCAATTCATGGTCTGCATCCCTATCTAGAATTACAGGAGCTACCAACATACCTCAACCTCTCGTAGCTGTTGTAGCTGCCCGAAGCTCCCGCAGTCTCCTCTCAACGCCTCTGATGCCTTCTTTTTGTTTTGTAGGTCGACAATTGCAACAGAGGTTATTTCCAAGCTCTCATCGACATATTGCACCACATGGAGTTTCTACTCCATGGAATGATAGAACCCCTAATGGGAGATTTTCATCCCAACAACTTTCATCCAATCCAACATTTGGGTGTCATCCAATAGGCTCCATTTGCTCTTCTTGAACTTGGGGTGCACAAGGCCTCCCCAAGAAAGAAAAAAGTAGTCCGTATAAAAGGCCCAACTTACGGCCTTCCGGGCCTACATGCCAACTGTGTGGATTAATGGGCCACATGTCCACCCATTGTCCATCATACGAGCTCAAGCCCATCACACCTTAAGTTCATTCCTCTTACAATTCAGAGCCCACCTCCCCATCAACTCGATTGGTATGTTGATTACAGTGTTACCACACATATCACTAACACCTTATCTCACATGTCTATTCAAGATGATTTCACCCTTCCTAAGCATCTAATGATCGGCGATGGGACAGGTTTACCAATTTTATCCTCCGGTTCTACTTATCTTCACTCTCCACCTCATAAATTCCTTCTCAATCGTATCTATTATGTTCCCCAAATTTCTTTAAATCTTCTATCTGTCTCTCAATTTACTCGAGATAACCCATGTTATTTTGAATTTTATTCTACATATTTCTTTATGAAAGATCTATTCTCTCACCAGGAGTTGTTGTGAGGGAGTCGTAAGGGGGGCTCTATATCTCCGCACTAGTCGTACATCTTCTCCCATTTTTCTAGCTACTTATGTCAGTCATGTTACGTCTGTTTCTATTTGGATTCAACGTTTGGGACATCTTGCTTCTCCCATTGTTAGTCATGTGTTTTCTAATCATCTCTCTATGAAAAATATATCTCTATTGTCATTATGTGAATATTTTCTTGTGGTAAAATTATTCAACAACCATTTCCCCTCACCCATAATAAGAGTCTCGCTCCACTTGAGCTAATTCATACCGATATATAGGGACCCGCTCCCATTCTTTCACACATGGGTCATACTCTTCCTCATTATAAATCTCTTCGTATTTTTGGTGTCTTTGTTTTTCATACCTTCGTCCTTATATTTCCCACAAATTACAACCCCGCTCTTCGCCTTGTATTTTTCTTAGATATCCCTCTAATTATGTAGGTTATGGGTTCTTGATCCTCTAACTGATCGCATTTTTATATATCGTACCATCCACTTTAATGAGTTTGTCTTCCCCTTCTCTCATGACCCTCCGTCCCCGACTACCCCCGTCCAGTACTCCATTGCTACTCTCTCGATTCCCTCCCCTGTCATAATGCCGCCATTGGACTGAGGTATGGTTCCTCCTTCTCCTTTGAGCATACATGAGACTTCTTCACAGGCCTCTCCTACAAGTTCGCCTACTCCTCCTCCGTCTGTTTCTCGCATGGTCACTTGCTCTCTAGATTGTTCTCTTCCTCCCCGATACTTTACTATCAACCCCTTCTTGTTTGTGGTGCAGGAACCTCACACCTTTGCTCAAGCTCATCATGACCCTCTTTGGATGGACGCCATGAAAGCTGAACTCTCTACGCTTCTTCACAATCATACGTGGGATTTGGTTCCTGCCCCTCCTGATCATCCTGTTATTTGTTGCAAGTGAGTTTATAAGATTAAGGAAAATCCTGATGGTACCATTGTTCAACATAAGGCTTGACTCGTTGCCAAAGGTTTCTCCAAACAACCAGGTCTGGATTATAATGCCACCTTCAGTCCAATCATCAAGCTTGTCACCATTCGGGTCATCCTCTCCATTGCGGTCTCTTCCAATTGACCTATCTGTCAATTAGACGTAAATAATGCTTTCTTGCATGGTCACCTTACTGAGGAAGTCTACATGTCTCAACCAGTCGAGTTCTTTGACCTTGTTTATCCTCATCATGTGTGTCGACTTCGACGGTCGCTCTATGGACTCAAACAAGCTCATCGTGCCTGGTTCCTCTGCTTCAGCTCCTTTCTTCAAACACTGGGTTTTTGTGGCTCCATTACTAGTAGCTCTCTCTTCATTTATCGCGCTACTCATTTTGTTATATTTTTGTTTGTCTATGTTGATTATCTTTTCATCACGGGCTCACCCACTGCTCATGTCGAATCCATTATTTGTGCTCTTCATACTGAATTTTCTATCAAGGATTTGGGTCCGCTACATTGCTTACTCAGCATTGAAGTCAAGCACTCCTCTCAAGGTATCCACTTTACCCAAACCAAATATATTTATGATCTTCTCTCTAAAGCTTCCATGACTACCTGCTAGCCCGTTTCAACTCCCAATAGCTCTGGCCCCCGTTTGTCTACTTTTACGGGCACTTTACTCTCTGATCCAACCCAATATCGTCAAATTATTTTCTGATACATCTGCATTATTTTTCTGATACTGATTGGGTCGGCAACCTTGGTGATCATCGCTCTATTAGTGGATTTACCATTTTTTTGGTCATAATCTAATCTCATGGAGCTCCCGTAAGCAATGCACTATTGCTCACTCTAGCACTAAGTCTAAATATAAAAGTATTGGTAATCCTGCTACAAAGATTATCTGGCTCCGCCCCCTACTTCACGAACTTCATCTACCTCTCTCTGGCCCTCCTATATTGTGGTGTGACAATCTCTCAACCATTTATCTCACAAATAACCCTATTTGTCACGCCCACACCAAACTTATTGAAATTGATTATCACTTTGTTCATGAACAAGTTAGCAATAGGCATCTTCGTATTCATTTTATTAGTACCGATTCTCAATTTGCTGGTATTCTAACCAAAAGCTTGTTTACTTCTCACTTCTGCTTTCTATGGCACAAGCTCAATCTCCGAGATCTCCCCCATGAGCTTGCGGGGGAGTAAAAGCCAACTCAGCATATCTACCGCTGCAACCACCACACCACCTAAAAGGACAACACCACCTCCAAGCCAACTCAGCATATCTGCACGAATTGGTTATAGCGGTTCTCACCTTCATTTATTGCATAATAAAAGCCAATTCTGACCACCTCCATTTATTGCATATTTTGTCTATTTTTGGTTTGTCATTTGGTTTGTATAACATGTATAAATCACCATACAAGTGAAAAATGAATACACATAGAAATTACCCACTTACTCTTCCTTGCTTTTATGGTATTAGAGCGAGTGGGCTCGCACCTGTACCCAACTCGATGTCATTATTCTCACTTATCCGAGACCGGAAAAATAATACTCGACTTGTATACAGTTGATAAAGATAGGTTTAAAATTTCACGTGACAAGTGTATTCCCGTTGCACGTGAGGGCATGTGTTGAGAATACAATCACAAATTGGATAAAATAGATAAGTGTTATAAGGTTGAAAAAGTTCCACTAATTACATATAATGACTTTTAAGTAGAAATGATACGACCACTTATCGATTCACAATACTTTCTCACAGAAGCCTAGCCTCTAGTAAATAAATTTCCAATTCTACTAAGTATGGAAATGAATAAGCCTAAGGATGCAAATGAATCATATCCTACTTTACTAGGCTTGAATATTTTTTAAAAAAAATTAAGTAGAACGGAAAAAATCTAATAATTAGTAGACAATAATTGACAATAATATAAATAAAAATAGTTCACCTTTTCACATTTAAAAGTGGAGGTTAGGGTTTTTTCTGTATGAGAATATCAATCTCAACTCAACTGCAATAGAAATTATGTAGTGAATGTCTGAAAAGGATAATACATTCAAAAATCATTGGAAAAAAATAGGAAAATGAACTAAATTGCTATAGAGATGGATGAGGCTACTTAGCATTGTTGTTGTCTCATCTACTTCATCATCCTACAATAGAGATTAAAGACAAAAGCAGGGTATCAATTTGTAATTATAAGGACAACATGTGATTTTCATCCTTAAAGTGATCCTACTCCATTTCGAGATTTTATCCTTATTATTGTACAAGTCTGACCTGTACAACATCAAAAAAACTAATAGCAATAAACAAGAAAAAAAATACATGAGATCACGATCAACCAGCAGCACTAGCAACTTATAACATATTATCAATACATGGAAAGGAACAGGCAGCATACTTGAGGAGATATTGTTATTTGGAAGCATGGACTAGAAGTATTTAGCCCACTCTCACCGGAGTGAATTTCTAGGAACAAAATGAACAACATAGAAACCAGTAGATGTCAATCAATGAGAATTTCTAGGAACAAAATGAACAACATAGAAACCCGTAGATGCCAATCAATGAGAATTTCTAGGAACAAAATGAACAACATAGAAACCCGTAGATGTCAATCAATGAGGAAGGATAAAAATGAATTCCACATAACACAGATAAATTTTTTAATATAAACCTTTAAAATCATCCATAAGTATAGCTTGCAAAGCCTCAATCTCCATCTCCTGTTCTCCTGCATAGTCTGTGCAGAATCTCAATGTCATTTCCCCAAACAAACCTCCAGCATAATAAGGAAAAATTGTTGGCAGCTAAATTTCAAAATACAGGAAAAGAAAAAAAAGAGCAGAGTAGATGATGGCCTAAATGCATTCTTATGGCATGATAACTGGATCACTACCTTCACAGAGTGAAAAATAAAAATAAAACTTTCACTCCATAGGCAACAAAAGAAACTCACTTATGGATAGGATCTATTTATGGCCAAAATATACAAACAGAAGGACACTAAAAGATACTGGGCATCTAGAAAGGAAGTGTGACCTATGCTGCAAAAGACTATCTGCTTTACTCAAGAACACACCTTATAATAGTAGCAACTTGGAGGAGACCTGTAAATTAGAAAAGGCATGTTCCTCAACAAATACGCGTTTGGTTTTCTAGCCACATTCCAGAATCATCATTCAAAGATTTGTTGGCTGTCAAGATTAACCTACGTACAGGATTATGAAAAGAAATTATGACAGCAGCGTTACCACAAGCTGTGAACTATGTCCAGGAAATGAGAAAACTAGATGTCACATCTTCTTCATATGCCCAGCCACAATGGGTAGTCAGCGTAGAGGCTGAACATTAAAAGATAGGCCATGGACGGATATGTTGAACTGCAGAATGTCATAGCTTGGGGGAAGAGGAAAAAGCTTGAGAATATTATATATTGATTGTCCCTTTTGCATATCTACTAGATTTGGGAAGCAGGAACTGGATCACTATCTTCACTGAGTAAAAAATAAAAATAAAACTCACTCCATAGGAACAAAGGAAACCTACTTATGAATAGGATCTATTTATGGTTAATATATACAAACAGGACACTAGAAGATACTGGGAATCTAGAAAGGAAGTGTGACCTATGCTGCAAAAGACTATCTCCTTTACTCAAGAAGACACCCTATAATAGTAGCAACTTGGAGGAGACCTGTAAATTAGAAAAAGCATGTTCCTCAACAAATACACGTTTAGTTTTCTAGCCACATTCCAGAATCATCATTCAAAGATTTGTTGGCTGTCAAGACTAACCGAAGTACAGGATTATTAAAATGAAAATATGATAGCAGCGTTACCGCAAGCTGTGAACTATGTGCAGGAAATCTAGATGTCACATCTTCTTCACATGCCCAGCCACAATGGGTAGTCAGGGTAGAGGCTAAACATTAAAAGATAGGCCATTGACGCATATGTGGAAATGAGAAAGTTAGAGCTTGGAGGAAGAGGAAAAAGCTTGAGAATATTATATATTAATTCTCCATTTCCCATATCTATTAGATTTGGGAAGCAAATGTACCAGATCATCCGGGGTGAAATCACCGTTTTTCTTCCCTGAATTAGGGCCTCCCAAAAATAAACAATTATAGAAACCCTAAAAAACCATGAGCAGTATAGTTAATTTGAGAATTGCATCAATTTTTTAGTATAATTTAATATTAATCATCACTTGATATTTAGTTTGAAATGAAAAGTTCTATAAGCTATGGTTAAATTTACTCTAATGTTTACGAGGAGAAGAAGGACGGTGTATAATATGATCTCGTAAAAATTTTATTCGTGAGCTAAAAAGCTACCAAGTCATTAATAAATAGATAATAAATCTATAAAAATTTATATAATTAATAATTATGTTTGATAACTATCTAGCAATTATCAAGTATGTTTAATTGTTTGGGCTAAGAGTCATCATGTCGAATTCGGATTATCAAACTGTACTAATTCGAATCTGAGTTAACAAGTTTAAGGAAATCAATATTATCAAATATAAAATATTTTAACTAAAAGATTTATTTTTTGTATATGCCTGAGATACAGAACCATCGTGCCCTATATGATATAGTAATAGTTATAAGATATAGTAATAGTTCTAAGGATTACTGGATAACTCGGATAATATAAGGGAAATCTACAGTCTAGTAGAAGTTGTGCACATGTAGTAAGGTACTTTGGTAGAAGTTATTCAAGTGAAATAGTTAGGAACAAATACACCAAGTAGAGAAAAAAGTCAACTAAGAAAAATGTATATTTAAAGTACGAAATATTTACTTCAATTGTTTTGATTATTTTATTTTAAAAAATTAACCACTTATACGATTTAACTTTACTTGTTCCAAGAAAAGGTGACAAATTGTTAGCCTGTTCCAATAACAATTGTTAACGCATTTTTAATATAAAATAAAATAAACAATATAATATCATACTTAGTTACATTATTCTCAACTATTAGTGATATTTATCTTAAATTATCAAGTGGTATTAAATTATTAATAAATTTAATTTTGTTAATTTTCTCACTCACTAGTATTATTACTTCCTAATACTGGATTTATTTTCAATACGATAATTCTCCTATATTTAGAGTTAATTATAAGTATTGATTGATTTTTTTAGTTGATTGATTTTTTAGCCTATGTTATTTGTCTACTAATTAGGCATCTTTCCGCTTTAATCAGGATAATTTGATAGAAAAAAAATTTAAGAATTATTTTTTTATAAATAATTAACTAAAATATAATAATAATAATAAATAAATAAAAATATAGTATTTATCAGTATTATATTTAAATTTATACCTATTAATAGTAAATTAATCAATAATTAAGTAGAATTATTTATAATTATATATTTATTTTTTTCATTAATTCTTTAAATAAAAATTTTCAAATACATGCAGTACTTTTAATTTATTTTTTTTATCAACATGTAGGCTTAAATTTATGGTAGAGTTGAAGTTCACATTCTATAGTAATCAGTGAAGAGAAGCTTCCGAGTTCCCATGGGTTGCAAAGCCCTAAACCTATTGGGAGACTGGCAGAACCGGGGGAAAGGCTTCATTGGCAGCCATAGAAATTGTCTGGAACTTGCAATCTGCAGCTGAAACCAAACTGCCATAGCTGTTGTCTTCTTCACTCATGATCCCGTCGATTAGCCTGAGAAGGGTTCGCTCTAGCCCTTCTCCGTCGGTCCATTCGTGGATCTCCGCCTTAACGAGCAGAGGATTCTTGCAGATCAAGTCCCACACCGGGAAGCCCTTCCTCGGCATGACGTAGTCTCCATGGCCAAGCTTCAAACTCGGGCAATAGTCACCGCTCCCATCCCCGAGGTAGATTAATTTCTTGTTGCTTATCTGACCTTGTATCCTCGAGATCACCGCACCCTGCTCAAAACAGAACTATTCAGTATGCTTCGAAAACATTCCTTAGACACTTTTTTCTAATAATTAATACCTTGCACATGTTGGGAGGGCAAAGTGGGCATCCATGAGGGGCCCTGTGAAAATCGTGGTAAGGCGAGATTCTGAGCCTCCCTTTCCCGTCGACATAACCGGGGTTCGTGTTGATCTCGGAGAAGCATTCCTCAATCCTGAGATGACGCAGGATCGTCTCTATGAAGAAAAGGTTCGCATCGCTGACGATTCTCAGCTCGCACCTTGGAAACGGAGAAGTTAAAATTAAAATTAAAAACAACTTCGATTTGATACCATGGTGTATTTGATCGTGTAGCTAAGGATATACCCTAAGGCATGGGCAGTTCTGATGGCTGGGACGATACGAGGATGAATCGGGACACAGTTCAGAACCTCTGCGATATCGCCGATTGTATTTCCCTTGGAATGAATCTCCTCCATGATCTTATCCTGCAATATTATTTTTTGAACACAGAGCCATAAAAAAAATAAGAACAATTCAATGGAGTAGCTACATTGATTAAACGAATTAGGAGTCAAAATGAAATTACCATGAGGGTGTTCCATGGCATCGTGGGCAGGAGCTGGTTGAATAAGTCGGTGAAGCCTAGCTCGTCCACGACCCAGTTATCGCTGTCGCAGTCTATGATCGTCTTGTCGAAATCGAAGACTACCACGATTCCGGCCATATGTACTGATGTTTCTCCCTCTCTGTACCAAACTATCAACGTCTACAAATCTTGAGGATGGAGAGATCTTTCTGCTGTGGCGCATTGAAAGAAGTGAGACTGTGGAGAATTTATAGGTGGTGATCGGCATCTATTCAGTTAGATGCTTTGGAATATTATATGAAGAGGTTGTGCTTTTGATCTACTTATACCAGAGAAATCCCCCCAAATTGCCAACAACAGATGAACTTTTGGAAAGCAGTTAGAACGCGTAGGAATAATGGAATATTCCAGGAGGAATCAAATTTGAAAGTGAATAAAATTAAAAAAAAATCATAAGTCAAATAATTTATTTACAATAGTTAAATTATCGATAATTGTTATGTTTAATTTTAATTCGTTACCCTCAATTTATTTTTCCATTTATTTATTCTATCTTTTTGTTAACTACATTTAAAATAAATTACACTATATGAACAAAAAAATATAATAATATTACAATTACTCTATATAAAATATTTTTCTATTTAATCTTTTTTTTGGATGAATATATTTAATCTATATAAGAGTATGAAAATGTATTAACTAACCATAATAGTTCGTGCATATGTTTATTTAAAATTTATAAATTATAATTAGTTAAACAATTAAAAACTTATAAACATAAACACTTATATATTTTATTTGATTACAAATAATTGATTTGAATTAGATATTTTTTTTATATTAGTTAGATTATGAGTCAGAGTTTAAAGTATTAGTTTAAGTACACGTCAAATAACTATAATAATAGGTTGGAAAGTATTATATATCAATAATTAGTTAAATATAATTCTAATTAAAAATAATATAATAATTTAATATTATAAATTTATAACACTTTTTATTTTATTTAATATAAATTATTATTTTCGGCAAAATAGTAATTTGTTTAAATTTAAACTTATCGCAAAAAAAATGTGGGGTTGAACGCCAAGTGGGGGCAGAAATTGGGGACAAAGTGCACGACTGCCACTAAAAGGAACGTGGAATTGGAATATTGTTGGAATTGTTTAGGCTGCTATCCCATTCGAATTCTCCGAATTTCATGGAGGGATAAGGATGCATATATTCTTGCATTATATTCATGTCGGCCCCAACTCACTCTAAAATTTAAGTGGAGGATGCGACTCACATTGTGTCACCTGGCCCGGGCCGCACCTAATAATATTGAAAACTATTTACTTTGGAGTAGATTAATAGTTTGATTATGAAAATAACATGTACGTGATGTATTAGAGGGAGTTATCATTCATATCACTTGAATTTGTCTAATAAGAGAAATCTAACTGTTATAATTAAAATACATGTTTTTTTAAATATAAAGTATGATTTCACATCCGGTATTTAACACTTTTATTTTATTTTCATCCGACAGTAAAATTAAATATATATATATATATACACTAAATATTTATTATTATTTTTATTATATATATTTAAAATTTTAAATTCTATATAAAACTCCTTTTTAAAGAATTAAGAATTAATATAATTTTATAGTTAGGGATGTTAATAGTTTGGTTCGTACTGATTTTGACATATTGATATTTGATAGAGTTTGAGTTTAGTAAATCCGCGTTCGAATGAATCCAAACCTTGAGTATAATTGATCGAATTCATACCCAACCCGATCTTGAATCTGATGTACCCAAGTTTGGGTCCATAGACTCGAGTCTCGGGTCTAGCCTTCTCGACCCGAATCCGCTGTTAGAGTCTATTTGTACCGGAGGCGGATTCATATTATTTTAATATGTATTTTTGTATTATATATATATTTATAAATAATAAAAAATTTTAAATTATTGTAATAATGTATATTTATTACGTTATTTTTTTTATTTAAACCATACGTATCAATCAATCATTTCGTCACCGATCATAACTCCATTACCAAGTCAAATGGTTTTTGTGAGAGGTATTCTTACTAAATCACAATCTCCGATTGGGTGACAATGGACGCCAAACTTCTCGCACAATTTGTAAATGCCACCAACAATATCACTTGCAGGCAGGTGATAGTAATAGAGAAGAAGGGGTAGGAAAATCAATAATTTCACTTTTTAATATATTGATTAACACGTAGTTAAACTCTCACTAATTTAATTTAAATTGGATAAAACATATGCTAATAAGGTCTAAAACTTAGCCGCATTTGTTCGGTGAGATAAAATGATAGGTACACCGATTAATTAAATCGCATACATACACGATTACCTGTCGTGCATGTGCATGTGCATGGTGTTGGAGTAATGTGGATTTGTGTTCCCTAAACAAGATGGCCGCTGATGCCATTGCTGCCGCTGTCCCCGCCGCCACCTCCGACCCAGTATTCTCTGCGTCGACCTTGTATGCCCTCCTAGACGTCGTCATGTCCTCCGGCCTCTGCTAGCAGTAGTAGTCTGTGTCTACATCCCCACCTGGTCATTACGGGTCTCTCCGACATATAAATATTTGAGTGGGAGATCATAGATAGGTAAGAGTAAAGACTCATAAAAAAGTTAAAACCTGAACCCATAGAACGTTGGGATGCGTATGAACTTTGATGAAGTAATCAGTGCCCGACATGATGGCTTCGGCCAAGCTCGCCTGCGTCCCCCATTTGCTGGCGGTATTCGAGGCCATCGGAAGGCCAAACTTCGAATTGTCCCCGACATCGTAGTAGCCTCCAACCAAGTCCACCTTCATACGTACAGCAATAGATGATAAGACATCAAATCGAACAAGTGGAGTGACTTACATCTGCAATGTATATATATGTTTTTTACTTTCTCACCCCTTGTTCGAGTCCGAAGGTGAGGCCATGTGACCCGCTGGTTGTGCGGCAGACGCCCAGAGCGCTGAGACTTGAAGTAGAGTAGTCTCTTCGTGAGGGATTCTCTCTAGTCGAAAACAAGCGATGATTGCCATGGCTGCAGTAAGGAGATAGCTAGCACCGATAGCAGGAAGAAGATGGACCAACAATATTGTTGTTGGAGGAATCTTAGAGGATGATAGTTACGAAAAAAATGGAGTCTGCTGTTGTTGACAGTTGCCCTCCCTCCATCCTTCCTCTAGAGAGAGAAACTCAATTCAGGAGCAGCACATAGCGGTGGCGGCGGCGGGTGTGCGGCAGGTGTGCCTTGTTAATGAAATATCGCGATCCGGAAACGACAAGGGCGGGTCGAGTTTTTGGACCCACCTTTGGGTCCAGCCAGTGGGACCCGAAGCTCGGTCGGGTAGGGACTCGAGTACTATTCACATGCCTATTTATAGTGTATAATATAAAAATCACTTATTATATGTACCAAAAAATAGTATTAATTTATATTTATATTGAATTGTATTGTTAAGAAATTAGAAAATAGCACCAGGATATTAAATTTTTAGGTTCTTATTATAAAACTGTCCACTTTTTAACAAGTTAATAATTCATTTAAATAAAAAACTAATATGATTCAAATTATTTATTTTAAATTATAAAATTTTCATTTATAATTTATTTTAATAATATAATTATATACATTATTCTTTTCTCCTATTTTTACGTACTATTTCTTCATTCATTTTTATAATTCCATTTCTTTTCGTATTCCCTTAACTTTGTCCTTTCTTTTCACAATATTTTATATATTTAGCCTTCTCAATTATGAAAATTTGATAAGTTTTTATTATTATTAATTCCATTATATTCTCCTTCTGTATTAACAATTTCTCCATATCACGAACATAGAGGTGACTAGCTATTACATATTTTTCTTCATTCATACTTAAAAACCATAGTTTTCAAAAGTTAGATGGGAATTAACCATCTTATAAATTTCGTGTTTTTTTTGGGTTCAACTAAATTTTGACTCAATCATATAAATAGTAATAAGAATATAATATATTCAATATTTAATCTTCTCCTACATCCCACCTCTCCGTGATAACCTCACATGGTCTTCTATGTTATTTACTCTTCTTGTCACACATGGTCTTCTATATTATTTACTCTTCTTGTCAACATAGCTTTCATGATTTCTTTCTGTTGTATCTTAATTTATAATGGATGTGCTTTCTTACTCTAATCACTTCCACAAGTCATCTACAGCATATTTTTATATTTGGTGCCGCAATTTCCTTCTATTCGATCATTTCATTTTTATTTGACCAGCCTTTTGTCTAATTTCTATAGGCTCACGATTAAAGAGATAAATTGACCAATCTTAGAGATTTTATCCAATTCTTGTGCAAAATTGGTCTAATATATAATAATTGAATGGGATATGTACTCAATTCCCCATTAAATCAATTGAATCAACCAATCCATCCAGTTTTTAAAGCAACGCTTAAAATAATTATTCACATTTAAAAAATAATATTATCAATGAACAAAAGACAGTGGAAAATGATTAATTCTATTTCTTACAAAATTCACTTTCCTTCAAAAAAAAAAGATAAACATAAAACAAGGAATTTAACCAGAAATAAAAGAGCATCGTCCAAGTAAAGCAATATGTACTATCATCAACCGGCCTTCCCATCTTGCATCAGGCCAAACCCTGACCAACCTCAATACAAAACCTTCTACAAGGGAACCAAGTCTAATGCCCTTTGATACATTTCCTGGCGTTCCTGGAAGCAAAGTACTATATTGAATTTAGTTAAACTACCACCAGATCACCTATATTCCATAGATCTTGCCACTTTCAGATATGATTGTAGCTAGGCAGAAACAGAAAGGCCATGATCCCTCTAGAACATCATTGATGCCAATTGATAATATATCAAAGCAGAAGGCATAGGTAGCTTTAAATGGAAGACATGCATGCTTTAATGAATTTTCTCAAAGATGCTTATTTTTAGGCTATTCTTCTAGAAGAGTGTGAGGATGAGTCCTCTGACTTTTCAGCCAAGTAGTGCTCCAGCATATCTTCTTCATCATCTGGAATAAAAAAAATTGTTTCACACATTAAAACAAGGTTTTCTAGAGTTGAATGAGGGTAAGGGTAACAAAAATAGGAAGATAAATCAACATTTCCTAACACTTCCAATAATAATTTCAGTTCAATCATATATATAGCTATAGGAATTTGTGAAAAAATGATATTACAGTCCGACAGCATAATGAACAATATCTCAACCAGGATTAGGTATTTTCATTCGTAGTTCCCTCCCCATCTTCTCCTTTTCCTAATCAGGAGCATCATAATTTATTAAAAGAAGTATTTACCTTCGAAATCATCATCATCAAAGTCAATATCTTCCTCCTCTTCATCATCAGATCCTTCAGAAGCTACAGCTGCTCCTTTCTGTCAAACAGAAACGAGAAACAAAAGGCTTGTAAACCTTTGAATCCTCACAATAACAAGCTTCATTGGTGAGAAAGTTACTTTGAGTTATCCATGCACACGTTTATTTGGTTAAATTACTAGAAGTTAAAATTATGAAAAACAGGTCTAAATTTAACTATCCACGAATGAAATTTTACAACACTCTCACTTCAACCAGCCTATGTTGTGGTTGAATAGAGTTAAAGACAGAGTAAGAGAAATAATAGAAGAATGAGGAACAGTCACCATAGAAGAACGTCCACTTTCAAACCATTGTCTACCAGAGAGCTTCTTGTCCTTAGGTGCAGTAAGTGCAGACTCAGGCATCAACCTGAAAAAGAAAAAGCATGATCCATATTAACTTACAATGATCAATGAAATAATGTGATAAAAAGCTTTAGACAGCTTCCCAAAAGGAACAATCAAGAAAATCCAAAGGACATGGTAACATTAGCTTGGAGCAAGAATGAGGAATATAATGCTTTATTAAGGAAATAAAATACACTTTCTTAAGACAGTTGAAACTTGGCCAATATTACCACTTACTTGGCTCTCTCTAAGGCCAACTCTGCCTCAAACCTCTCTCTCCAAGCAAGAAATGTATCCATTGTTACTGGTTCGCCATGAGGAATAATAATCTGATAAAGGAAAATTAAGACGGTAGTTCCTTTATAGATTAATACTTGCATCTAATTTGGAGAAAGGGAGCAATCAATGCTTATTTAATATTTAAAAAAATTTAACTTAGATTCTGAACTCCAAACTTGTATACCTTCTGACAGCATCTTATTTTTCAACTTAATTTTGACAGCAACTCATACTATTTTATCCCTTACAAAAATATGACAAGTAATGGAGAATCCCATTAGATATGTTTTCATTCATCAATTATCTAATTAATGCTCACTTCACATGGTTTATCATCAATTTACCACTGAACATTTCAAGTGTAATTTTAGCAATACCCAAAAAGCCTTAAAATGTAAAAGCCAGTATATGAGAAGGAACAGACAAATAACAGGGAATGGAACCATACATCATCCTTTGCAGCCTCTTCCTCTCCGGGATTGTCAGGACCATCATCCTGACCAAATCTTTCAGAAAGCCAATCTTTTGCAGATGTAACAAGTGTGTAGATCATTGCCATACCAAGATTTTCAGATGCCTATGCAATACAATAGCATATTATTATCCTAATTACCTGACAAGCTGTAGATTTACATATATAATTCATGAGAAAAGTAGAAGTAGAATATTTACAAATTAGTGAACCAGGAAGGTTAGGAGATAAAAAACTACCAGAGTAATCTTAATAACACAGTAAAAAGCAGCAACTTTTTCCATTTAAAAATTTTCTACAAAAACTTTCTTTGGTTGATCTGCTTAGCTTAAAGTTGGTGCCTATTAACCCTTAAAAGGGAGTACAGAAAATATATGTTTCATAGTCCTCAAAATAGCTTTGTCTATGCACAACCATATCTTAGACATAATTCACCATTCTGCCAGCATTAATATGCAACATGCAATATAAAAGGCAAGAATTCCCACATAGAAATTATTTCATCAATCAATTGATGATATTTTAATAGAGAATGAGAGGTAATTTGGGGGAATGGGCAAATGAACCAGGAGACAGAAAGCAAAATATAGCCCAGTGCTTCGAGAAAAATCTCACAAAAATAGTTCAGACAAATAAAGATAAGGAAATATACTTCCTGTTCAAGTTTCCCCTTCAATTTCTTAAGATCCTCAGTGTGTATCCCCCGTAAACTGAAAAGAGAATTCAATGATAAAAACTAGAAGATGTCAGTGCTATTTCTGCATGGCTTAACATGTTAATATTGTGCATCAACAATTCACTTAATATAATAACATTGATGAATATGACAAACTAGTCAAGGGATAAGCAAAAAGAATTTGAATATGTCAAGAAAGAAACTCATTGACGGGTTTTATGCACTGGAGTGAGGAGCTTCTATCATAAAAAACATTCAAAGTACAGTTCAGATTTCTAAATCAAGATTAGCTGATGTCAATATGTTCAGCAATCACATACAGCAAAAAACTATTGAAGCCTAGCCTCTGGTAAATAAATTTACAATTCTACTGAATATGGAAATGAATAAGCCTAAGGATGCAAATGAATCATACCTACTTTACTAGGCTTGAATATTCTTAAAAGAGATAAATTAAGTAGAATGGAAAAAGTCTAACAGTTAGTGGACAATAACAATAACTGACAACACAATACAAAGGGAAAAAGTTCACCTTTTCACATTTAAAAGTGGAGGTTCATCAGGGTATTTTTCTGTATGAGAGAATATCAATCCTAGCTCAACTGCAGTAGAAATTATGAAGCGAATGTCTCAGAAGGATAATACATCCATAAGCAAAAGGCCTTCATTGGAAAAAAAATGGGAAAATGAACTAAATTGCTATAGAGATGGATGGGGCTACTTGGCATTGTTGTTGTCTCATCTGCTTCATCATCCTACAACAGGGATTAAAGACAAAAGCAGGGGGTCAGTTTGCAATTATAAGGGCAACACATGATTTTCAACCTTAAAGTGATCCAACTCCACTTCGAGATCTTATCCTTATTACTGTACAAGTCTAACATGTACAACATCAAAAAAACTTGAAGAATTTATTAGACAAGTCTCATTTTCACAAATCCACTTCCAAGATTAATCAGCTTTTAGTGCATCCCACATCTTATACTTATGGCAATGAACAGGAGAAAAAAATGCACGATCACGATCAACAAGCAGCACCAGCAGCTTATAACATATTATCAATACATGGAAAGGAACAGGCAGCATACCTGAGGAGATATTGTTATTTGGAAGCATGGACTAGAAGTATTTAGCCCACTCTCACTAGAGTGAATTTCTAGGAACAAAATGAACAACATAGAAACCAGTAGATGTCAATCGATGGGAAGGATAAAAATGAATTCCACATAACACAGATAAATTTTTTAATATAAACCTTTAAAATCATCCATAAGTATAGCTTGCAAAGCCTCAATCTCCATCTCCTGTTCTCCTGCATAGTCTGTGCAGAATCTCAATGTCATTTCCCCAAACAAACCTCCAGCATAATAAGGAAAAATTGTTGGCAGCTAAATTTCAAAATACAGGAAAAGAAAAAAAAGAGCAGAGTAGATGATGGCCTAAATGCATTCTTATGGCATGATAACTGGATCACTACCTTCACAGAGTGAAAAATAAAAATAAAACTTTCACTCCATAGGCAACAAAAGAAACTCACTTATGGATAGGATCTATTTATGGCCAAAATATACAAACAGAAGGACACTAAAAGATACTGGGCATCTAGAAAGGAAGTGTGACCTATGCTGCAAAAGACTATCTGCTTTACTCAAGAACACACCTTATAATAGTAGCAACTTGGAGGAGACCTGTAAATTAGAAAAGGCATGTTCCTCAACAAATACGCGTTTGGTTTTCTAGCCACATTCCAGAATCATCATTCAAAGATTTGTTGGCTGTCAAGATTAACCTACGTACAGGATTATGAAAAGAAATTATGACAGCAGCGTTACCACAAGCTGTGAACTATGTCCAGGAAATGAGAAAACTAGATGTCACATCTTCTTCATATGCCCAGCCACAATGGGTAGTCAGCGTAGAGGCTGAACATTAAAAGATAGGCCATGGACGGATATGTTGAACTGCAGAATGTCATAGCTTGGGGGAAGAGGAAAAAGCTTGAGAATATTATATATTGATTGTCCCTTTTGCATATCTACTAGATTTGGGAAGCAGGAACTGGATCACTATCTTCACTGAGTAAAAAATAAAAATAAAACTCACTCCATAGGAACAAAGGAAACCTACTTATGAATAGGATCTATTTATGGTTAATATATACAAACAGGACACTAGAAGATACTGGGAATCTAGAAAGGAAGTGTGACCTATGCTGCAAAAGACTATCTCCTTTACTCAAGAAGACACCCTATAATAGTAGCAACTTGGAGGAGACCTGTAAATTAGAAAAAGCATGTTCCTCAACAAATACACGTTTAGTTTTCTAGCCACATTCCAGAATCATCATTCAAAGATTTGTTGGCTGTCAAGACTAACCGAAGTACAGGATTATTAAAATGAAAATATGATAGCAGCGTTACCGCAAGCTGTGAACTATGTGCAGGAAATCTAGATGTCACATCTTCTTCACATGCCCAGCCACAATGGGTAGTCAGGGTAGAGGCTAAACATTAAAAGATAGGCCATTGACGCATATGTGGAAATGAGAAAGTTAGAGCTTGGAGGAAGAGGAAAAAGCTTGAGAATATTATATATTAATTCTCCCTTTCCCATATCTATTAGATTTGGGAAGCAAATGTACCAGATCATCCAGGGTGAAATCACGTTTGGTTTTCTAGCCACATTCCAGAATCATCATTCAAAGATTTGTTGGCTGTCAAGATTAACCTACGTACAGGATTATGAAAAGAAATTATGACAGCAGCGTTACCACAAGCTGTGAACTATGTCCAGGAAATGAGAAAACTAGATGTCACATCTTCTTCATATGCCCAGCCACAATGGGTAGTCAGCGTAGAGGCTGAACATTAAAAGATAGGCCATGGACAGATATGTTGAACTGCAGAATGTCATAGCTTGGGGGAAGAGGAAAAAGCTTGAGAATATTATATATTGATTGTCCCTTTTGCATATCTACTAGATTTGGGAAGCAGGAATGAACCAGAAGATCTTCCAGGGTAAAATCACAGTTTTTCTTCCCTGAATTAGGGCAAAATGATACTTGGCAACAGCTATAGAAACCATTACCTCCCCAAAATAAACAATTACAGAGACAATGAACAGTATAGTCCATTTGAGAATTGCAACAATTTCCCGAGTATAATCCAAGCTTGATCATCACTTGATATTTAATTTGAAATGAGAAGCTCTATAAGCTGTGGTTAAACTTGCTCTAATGTTTATCCAGAAAAAGGGCTATGTAGAGTATGACGCCATAGAAATTCTATCCGCAAGCCAAAAAGCTCTATAAATCAATCATAAGGTACGAATAGAATAATATGATCACGTTTGAGAGAAAACAATAGATAACTTGGGGACTCATCACACAATGGCAGCTTCGTAGACAACGGTTCAGCTGCTTGGCATAAGAGGAACCAGAAAACGAATTCGTAGGGAGAAGAGTTACCCGTCATGGCTGCAACTATGGATTGTGATTACTCTGCTTTTCGCTAGTGGTGAGTGAAAGGGGATGAGAGCAGGAGAAGAGCGAAGCGGAGCTGAGAGGAGCAAAACCTACAACATGGCCACCATGAAACGTTGTCGTTTTTATTTGGTCAAATTTCCTTTTTTCCTAAAAATTTTGATTCAAATATCTTATTTATTATTTTTTCCAGAAAATATTTTTATTAATCAACCAGTTTCAATTACAGTAAAAGATCCTCATCTGTTCAGTAACAAAAAGTCCTCTCAAATTGTATCTCTCCCTTCATATAGTCCGTATTCCCTTTCCTCTATTTGTGTCCTCGTCCTTCTGTCGGATCTATTCAGCTACTATCTTGTTCCCTTCATTCACAAAAAAAATTATTTCCTAATCAATATTTTTCACAATTTTTTTCTAATAACTATCTTGTTCCCCTTTTCTAAAAAAAAGGCTCTTATTCCTACTGCATTCACACCCTTTTTCTTGTTGCCCTATGGGCACAACACCTACCATTTTGGTATTAGGATGGGAAGGTACCCAAACCAATGTCTTTATTTAGTTCTTAATAGTTCACAGCCAGCGTCCTGTTCCATCATAGTTAGTTGCAAATTTCCACGTTAGTAATCGAGGGTTGAGCACTCGGCCACGTACTGACTTGACTACTGATATAGTTATTTCAATACTTTTTGGCATATTTAACATATAGATATGATCATTTTTCTCTGTTGTTATTCTTTGTTATTGTAGGTTGGGAGATATATATTTATAATACTGAGATTTTTGAAAATCGAGTTAAATATAGTTGGATTGGAAACTAATATTAAACTAAAAATAAAATTCTGAATTGAGAATATGAATTGAGAATATGAATTAAAATCAAGAAATAAAATCTCGAATTAAAAATAATAATCGAAAATGTGAATGTAATCCTAAACTGAGAATGAAATTTTAAACTAATAATAAAAAGTGTGTCGAGATTTGAAAGTCAAGTTGGATAATAGCCTAATATTGGAAGTGAGAAAATGAAACTGATGTTGAGAATATGTATATGATTAGATTAGAGTTTTGACTCTCGAGCACGAATTGAGAGTATTGAAAAAATTAGTTTCATGGAACGTGTCTAAATTTTAGATTAAATTATTAAATGGAGTAAAAAATAGGAGAAAAAAATTTTAATTTACAAAAATAAAAGGATAAATAAAAGAAGTTGGGTTAGTGAGATTTGAGTCGGATGGACTCGACTCACCACACTCCACCCACACATGCCTTCACTCCTTATGAAAACTACGACCGCACACCATTAGATAAAACACTCAAATTAATTTTATTTTAGACGAAATTGCACTACACTAATCCTATGATTGACCTGCCAACCTACCTAATGGCATATACATGAAATTAGTTGGCTTATCTATTCACTATTAGATCAAATTTAACATTCAAAATTTGAAAAACCCGTTCTTAGGCTCTCTCCTAACACCCGATTGGTCCTACTCAAAATTCTCCCTCACACGAGCATCAAATAAAGTAATCTTGGTGTCAAAATGCAATTAAGAGACTACTCTAGAGTTATATGGTCAGGTCCCAACTTTTTAGTGGTTGAAAAATGTCGCACAAGGGCCGTTTTGGTCGACCCAGATCAGGAGCAAAGAATATGCCCATCGCCGACGACCTTTTGGGGCTAAATTCGGCCACCTTCACCCACCACTCCGGTGGCCACCGGTGCCAAAGTGACCACCTACCTCCCCTCTACCACTCCATGGCAAGGGTTGATCTCCGATAAGGGGATAATCGGTCACCATGAGCCGATTTCCACAGTGGGTCTGTCGGGTTCAGCCCGATCGCGTTCAGTTGACAACCAAATCATCCCAACTCCAACGACCATTGGCCCGACCACCACCACAAAATGTTTCGCTTTGACCTTGTCTACCACCACCACCACTTGCCCTTAAGTACAAAAATGCAAACTTGGAAAAGTTGAGTTATCTATGTGGGGAACTTAAAAATTTTAAAAAATTTGGTAATGTGACAAAATGTGGGTTTAACTGGAACGAAATCGTAGGAGGGGGATAGTTGAAACAAGTTCATTAATGTATGAGAATCGAACAAACCGAGCCATATGGGAAAAACATAGTTTTGGAAAATATTTCGGGGTAGAATAAAAATATCATTGACATTCGTATGAGGGGAACAACATTAGGAATATTCCAAGTGAGTGTAGTTGTCACGTCTCGAACCAGTTTGGTTGGATCCCCATGATCAACCCGCTACTCCCTTGGTTCAATAGGGGTTTTCCCCTTCTTTAAATCAAGAGTAGCCTGATGAAATTTCAACCTTATTCCCTGGAATAACATATATCAATAAAATGCAAGTTTAAAAAGAAAAGACTTTTAAGCATACCCGACAAAGGGGGTAAATACTGGTGTTATCTCTAGTCATTTTTTTTCTACTCTTGAAAATAGATAAAAAAGGAGGGGTGAGTTCGACAACTCAGTGAATGGGTGTTTTAAAAAAAAGAGTTTCTATAAAATAATTTTATATTGGAGTATGCCATACTCCTTATTTTATTTAAAATCATTCCTTACTTGAATTTCCAATTATTCAAAAACCAATTTCCTCATTATCCACAATCGAGGTGTTTAACAATCAACACACACCCTTCATCATGAAGGGATCACACATTCACAGGGCAGTCCGTCCACTGCACCCACTTGTGGCATCGGAGAGACTTTACTGGCCACCTAGATAGAAGCTTGTCCACTTCTACCGTGGGAATGAGTGGATGTTCGCGACATCTGACCCTTAAACCCGAAAAGCAACTCCGTGTCTGTATGAGGACAAAGTCCTCATCCTGACCCCACCCCGGTCTCACGCGCATAAAGCTACGTCGAGTTTCCCTGACTGTTGGCACGACAAATTGCCCTTATCTCCACCATGTCGTCCAGCAGCCCCTAGGACGCATCACTACCACTCTTGGGTGTCTTGATGGTTCAGAACCTCAAGTACATGCACAAACAAAGTTTTCCATAAAGCCATTAATTTTTGGTGCCACTGGTCCAATGACCTCGACCCTCAACTTAACCTACAGCTGTTTGTCTAAATCGGTCCATCGACCTAGTCCTGTTGCACTATCGCTAGTCCATCGAGTATGTCGGTCCTATCTTGGTACCATGGCCAAATCACATAATCATTTATTTAGAAATTTTCATGGCTTATCAACATGTTTATTTATGAGATCCTGCTTGTGTTAACTGGCCTTGGGCCCACTGTATGAGATTTTCAAAATCGGGTATTTTAGCCAGCAAGTTCCAAAACCGAGGCCTCTGGCCTATCTTAGTTATTCGAGCTCTTATCAAGAAGGTCTCCCAAAAGTTTTAAGCATTGACACATAATCAGGGGAGAACACTTATATCACGCCCCGCCCCGGTTTGGTCGGATCCCCGTGATCAACCCACCACTTTCCTGGTTTATTAAAGGGTTTCCCCTTATTATAAACCGTAAAGAGTAATGCGTCCTTTAAACCTGCACCATTTCTTGGAATAGTATAATTAAAACTGCATGAAATTTTAAATTTTACATACCTATCTTACAGACGTCTTAGTTCGTCTTTAAGGATAGGCTTTCTAGGATTTCCTGAAAGGGATATACGAGAGGGGGTGAGTACGACTACTTAGTGAATGGGTTTTTAATACTTTTACTTTTATGAAAAAGATTTGTATTGGAGTGTGTCAGACTCCTTTATTTCAAAAATCATTTCATTCAAAATCTCGGGTTTTATCACCATTTCCTTATTTAATCACGATGTGTCATCACTCAACACACATCCTTCATCATGAAGGTTAAACACACATTCGTAGGTCAGTACGTCCACTGAACCCACTTGTGGCTTCGGAGCGACTTTACCGGCCACCCGGATAGAAGTAAGTCCACTTCTACCCTAAGAATGAGTGGATGTTTGCGACATCCGATTCTCATTCCTGGAATAAATTCTTCATGTCCGTAATAGGACAAAGACCTCATCCCATCCCCACCTCGGTCTCATGCACTTGGTGTTACTCCAAATTTCGCATGGTCACTTGGAACGACGAATTGCCCTTATACTCACCAGGTCGTCCAGTGCCCTTAGGACACATCAGTACCCCTATTGGGCGTCTTGATTGTCCCGTACTCATAGTGCATGCACAAACAATGTTTTCTTATTATGCCATGTAATCTGTGGTGTCATTAGTCTAATGGTCCCCACTTTCAACTCAACCTGTAGCTGTTTGTCTCGACTTGTCCAGAGACTGGTCATGTCGCACTACTGCCAGTTGACTGAGAATGTCGGACCAGCTTTGGTACATTGACCATATAATTTACTTATTAAAGTTTTATAACACATATAACATATTCGTTTACAAGCTTCCGCTTGTGCCCATTGGCCTATGGCCCACTATTTGAGATTTTAAAATAAATCGGGCATATTAGCCCCCAAGTGCCAAAAACTGAGGCCCCCAACCTATAAGAGTTATTCGAGCTCCCATCGCAAAGGTCTCCCAAATTGTTTAAGCATTGGCACACAGTCAAGGGAGAACACTTCCAATAAAAAATTTATTTTCACTGTCCATTATACCGACCCGATATAAGGACATCTCCATTCATAACCGATGAACGGGTTTTCAACTTCTTTCGAGGAAGTTTCATCATACCAATCAGGTATGATCTACTTACATCCGATAAGTAGTTTTTACACAAGGTTTTCACATCACTACTCTAAGTTGTGATGTTTAAAATACCACATAGTAGTGGGTTTTCATTACGAGGTGCTTATCATTCCCAACTGGTTATGATATAAAATCACACTCACAATCGTTAAGTGGTTTTTAACTTTAAGTTGTGCTCATCATCCCAACTGGGTATGATGTTAGTAAACCCACTCACAACCGATAAGTGGTTTTTAACTTTAAGTTGTGCTCATCGTCCCAACTGGGTATGGTGTTAGTAAACCCACTCACCTGTTAATGCCTTGAATTCCAGTAGATTGGTTCTTTGTATTCACGCGAGCTTGTCCTTACTGGCGTTCCCAGTACTTCATGTTCCTACACGATATGAACATTTCAGTTCATTATCATTTGGCCTAATAGCCTTCATTCATTACAAATGAATGAGAAAGTCAAACTTTCATTTATTTGCAATTAGGTCTCTAAAGTTATTTCTCTTTAACTTTAAGTCCCTAATGCCGGTTTTCCCTCAAATTGAGTCCCAAAACTTTTAAAATTTATCATAGGACCTCAATTTATTCCATTTCACAAAAAGGGGATTAATTTCCCAAATTTCCAATTTGGTTCCTCAACTTTTCCAAAATTACCATTTTGCCCTTCCTTTACAAAAATGGTAAGTTTCACCCCAAAAATTCTAAAATTCCTCAATTGGCCCTCTAACATTTTTATCATGCCCAATTGACCCTAAATTTTAGGAAATTGCATTTCGGTCCCTCAAATTTTTTGAAAATCCCCAATTTCCCCCAATTCCAACTCTTTAACACAACTGAATTTGATTTTATCAAATTGACCTATCAAACACCTCTAATTATTGAAATTGAAGTTAAAATTGAGTTTCTCCATGTTAATACAATTCCATAGAACTTTGAATCATGAGTTTTAATGCTGGAACAAGTTCAAACAAAGCTTCGCCGGAAAATAGACTATAGAGAGAGAAAGTTTCGATTACTCACCAGTGAGGGCACGGTGGTCCGAGCTTTCAATCTGGATAGATAGCTCTCGTCCTGAGGTTCATCCTAGAATTAAGAATTGCATCAATTGATGCTGAATTGAGTTAGAATTTCATCATTGATATTCTGTCGGTTATCTATCTAGCACCTGCCGAAAATTGTAGAGGGGAGCCAAATTGGCTTACATTTCGGTCCTAATTCGGTCGTGGGAGGGCTGATAAAGTGTTGGGAAGGCTTGGTTTGGCCCGAGGAGGGCTCGAAATGGCCAATTTTAGCTTAGCCGAAACAGGGCAGCTTTAGTCCGCCAGAGCAGCTTCATTGTTCCATCACACTGGTGCTTCTCCGGCGACCCTCGGAGCAAACGGAGACTACAGACGTGTACTTGACTTCTCTCCGATTCTAAAGAACCCAACCTCGCCTTGTTTGGCTAAAAAAAGACCCCATATCGGAGCTCTGGTACGAGCTTCGCTGAAAAATGGAGCAGTTGAGAGAGAATGGAGTTTTCAGGTGTAGAGAGTATAAATGGGGAGGGTCTCGTTATATAGGGAGCTTGGGGACTCGTTGGCCGTCTGTTTTGCACCTTTATGACAACCATTGATGGCTTGAAACATACTGAACAGAAACGTTTCTTCTTCGTCGGTGCTGCTTCAATTTTTCGGTGAGTGAACAGTGCTGTCATCCTGAGGAAGAAGATGACACTATTTTGAACCGGATCGGATTGATCCAAACCAGGTTTAAAGCTTAAACTGGCCGGTTCGCCTCATTTGATCGAGTTTTTCAAATCTAAAAATTTCTAAATTCATCTAAATTCATTTTCTATCCAATGGTGGCCTGAAATCTCTAATTTGAATTATTTAAGCCACCTAGAAAATGAATTTAGTATTCGGTTCAATAGTGGTTCAAACCGGTCCAAACTGGTACAAATTCAATTCACCTGAACCAGTTTGGTTTTTATCCCCAATTCCTTCCCAAGTCCAATTCCATGTCTTTTGTGACTTCTTGGGTCACTTAGGGTCCATAAAATTCCCGGTTTACCATCTCTTTATCGATTCCAATTCATAAATCAGCTCGGTTCTTAAACCGATTTAATTCAGTTCGGGTCCGGTTCACTCGAACCAGTCTAGTTTTTCTCTCCCACTTTGTTCTAAGGTTCCTTCCTAAGGTTTATAAATTTCTTTGGGGTACAAGGGAGTTGAATTTCTTTGATTTACCCATTCTCTATCGGTTCTGGTTCATGAACCGACTCGGTTCATAAATTGATTCAATCCAGTTGGATTCGGTTCATCTAAACCGGTCTGTTTTTCTCTTCCAATTCTTCCTAAGGTTCTTTTCCTTGGTATTATGAACCCTTTGGATCACTCGGGAGTTGTAAATTCCCAAATGGCCCGTTCACAAATGATCGGGTTTGTGAGCCAGTTCAGTTTTCTCACTTAGTTTGATCGTTTCTCTTCCTAGTTTTACTTAGCTCAAAAGGGCGGGGTTTACATCTCTCCCCTCCTTTTAGGAATTTTTTCTCCAAAACTTAATTAGCAACCTTGCATGAGCAATCATTTCGTTTGATGCCCCTTTGGTGTTTGCTTAACATGCAACTTTTCTCTCACCCTTTCCATTAGCCCCTTTTACAACCTTCACCTAAGGAATTCCTTTTCCTCTATATTATTTACTCCCACCATGGAGTTTGTCATAACTAGACATACCTTACTTCATGGTATGTTCTTAGATTTTATCTCTTTCTTTGCTTAAAGCAACATTCTTCCCTTTGAGGTTCTATACTCCAAATTGGGAGTTCCACAGTACCAAATCATTCTTGTGTTGAGTTAACCTCTTGGTCATTGAAACCCTTAGCTCGGTGTACTTTAGAGCATTACGTACCTATTTTCATGGATTTCCTTGTCCTCACCTTTTTGTCCTATTTCGACTCTTCTTTCATCCGTTGCTCATTACAATTCAGTCCAAATTTTTGGTTTGACATTGTCATTTTTACTAACTGACTCTTCCTTATCTTGAGTCACTTTTTCCTCGGTGCTGTCGAGTTTACCTGCCCTTTATAGCATGACGTTTCCTAAAATCTTGTCTCTATGTCCATTAGATTTCCAGGACACCTCCTTTAGGATTATTCCTAACTTTCCCAATTCTCAGGGATTGTATAACTTCATCCCTCTTTTCTTTTGATAGTATTCCTCGACTACCTTTACCGTTATCCACATCAATTTATAACGGTGTCGTTTCTCCTTACCCACTCGTCCTTTTTCAACTTCCTTATTGAGTATTTCTAGTTCCAATTATTTGATTTCCGATTGTTTTACTAACATGCTGGGATTCGTCATTTCTTAGGTCCATCATCATTCCCAATGATATCCTTTACTCAAGGATTTTCCTTTGGCCTCAATCCACTCTTACTTATTCGTAATGAATTCATAGTTTGTTATTCTTGTTTGACCCTTTTTCAGTTTATTGTTTTGATCAGGGAATTCCCTTTTTATGTTTCTATCCTCCAATATATACTTCAAGGTAGAGACTTTTGTTCTAGGAGCTACATGCTCAACCTTCTTACCATTGTTTGAAGGTTTCTTTTCTCCCTTTCCTCGTACCCTTATCTATGTTAGGGCATCTGTTTACTTTGGATCCTTCTCTACCCACCACTTTTGTTTCGTCCCTTATTCCTTACATGAGATACTTCCGATTATTTGTTTTATTCCATGCATTCTTCACTATGCTTAGTCGTCCACTCTTTAGACTTCATATGCACGTGTGGACTCTGACCCATCTTACCAATTGTGATTATTCATTCTTAGCCATATTTTATCTAGAAGACTTGCAATTCCTAATGTTTCTTGGACATTCTTTCCTTTTAAACTATTTCCTTGGATCGTTCAAGCATGCTTTCTTGGTTCTTTCACCTTGGCTTGCGCTTCATTTGCAAGTTTATCTCTTTGTCCCTTTTTCTTGGTTCCATTATCTCTTAGTTGGGATGCATATGTCTTTCCAGGATTTTCTTCCTCGGTAGGACTCTCCCCTTTTTCCCTGGTTCTGGGGAATATCTACCTTTAAATGGCATCCTTTGATTGCCGTCCTCTTCTGTTTATCCTTTCTCTTAAAATTTTGTAGGTATATTTTTGGTTCCCTATCCTCATCCACATTCACACCACAATACACGTCCATTTCTTTTAGGGAGAGTTAAAATTTTTCCTTGTTTCAATTTTTCCTTGGTCATTATTTTTTTTAAGGATTTCTTTCATTCTTCTTTTCTTCAATATTTGATCTTTCTACCCCTTCCTTCTTTGCTGGAGTTTACTCTATGACCCTCACGAGAGTAGTTCGTTCCCTGTCTCGCCCCTACTTTTAACCTTGTTTAGTTTTCTTGAGGCATTTGTCTCTCTAATCTCCTTGTCCTTAATGATCCTTCCAGTGCCCTTTTTAGGGTGTATTCCTTACTACTTCCCGGTCCTCCTTAGGGTGTCATTCATTCTCTTTGACCATCTCGTTGTCATGGTTTGCTTTTTTCTATTATGTTGCTCTGAATCTCCACTTTAACTTCTCTATATTTTCCAAAGGAAGTTGTACCTAAAATTATATCACTTTTCCAAAGCAGGTTAGTCTTGGCCTCCAATACATCCTTCCTTCAAGTAGTTTCTAATGAGGGGTTAGCTCCTTGCACTCCACGTTATGTCCATCTGCCAACCAATGATTCCTTCAAGGCACTTGGTTGTATGCATCCCTCCAGAGTTCCCTTTCACATCGTATTCCTTCTCTTCTTCACTCTCACTATGTCATTCCCTAGAGTTCTAGGGGATGTTTTTCTGTGTTTGCCCCTTATGAGAGGGTTCTAAGTATGCTTCCCATGTACCTTATCCCTATTCATGAAGTATTCTTCTCGGTTTGACCTTCTTAAGAAGTTTTTGCATTCACCTCGTCATTTCTTGACCTCTTTGTGAACCTTTTACGTAACCTGCTCCATGGTATCGGTCTCCAATCCTCCATGTCTTTCATGACCTTTGAGGAGGGCCTTGAATCTATGAGGTGTGGAACACCCATTCTTTCCTTGCACCTATAATAGTTCATCTTGGTACTTGTCTTTTAGTAGGGTTGGGCATCTCTTCAGGTAATGTCCCATCATTATTCCCTTACATAGATTGTTGTGGTTTCTTCTTTCCTTCGAGTGGGGCTTTTCCAAGGTTACTAGTGGTTTGGTGCTTTACCGTTCTTGAGTCTGACCACTTTGATAGTTTTTTTGCTGAATCTCCTTTGCTAAAAGGTCATGGTAAGAGTCCTCCTAGGTTTCTTAATTCCCTGATTCATCTTCTATAACCGAGATGTGACTTTTCCTTAGTTTCCAAGATAGTGTGGGTTTGTTTTATTTTCCTTAGGCCATATTCCCAACAAGATCGCATCATTAGGAGATAGAGTTTTGAGAATTTGAGTATTTTATTAATAGGGGGATACAAAATATTAGGCTTTCAGCCCTATCACAGGAAATAGTCACAAAATAACTAAGGAGTTATGGAATTCTTGATAAACATCCTCCTTCATACTTAGAGTTGTGCCATCGATATATCCTAGCACCATTCTCTAGGATACTTCCCCATTTGGTCTTTCGAGATTCCTGCCAGGTCTCAGGCATTTGGGAAGCTTTTAGGGTTGTCTTTCTATGAAGATAGGGTGTTGAGTAGAGCCATTCCAAGTTTTCTTGGTTCCTCTCCTGGGAGCCATCTGAAAAATTGAGGATAATTCCTAATAGTTACTATATTTTCTAGTCTTGATTATGTATTTGAGGAAATAGGCTCTGATACCACTCTAATTGTCACGCCCTGACCCGGTTCAGTCGGATCCCCATGATCAACCCGCCACTCTCTCGGTTATTAAAGGGTTTCCCCTTATTATAAACCGTAAAGAGTAAGGCGTCCTTTAAACCTACACCATTTCCTGGAATAGCATAATCAAAACTGCATGAAATTTTAAACTTTACATACCTATCTTACAGGCGTCTTAGTTGATGGTCTTTAAGGGTAGGCTTTATGGGATTTCTTGAAAGGGATATACGGGAGGGGTGAGTACGACTACTTAGTGAATGTGTTTTTAATACTTTTACTTTGATGAAAAAGATTTGTATTAGAGTGTGCCAGACTCCTTTCTTTCAAAAATCATTTCATTCAAAATCTCAGGTTTTATCACCATTTCCTTATTTAATCACGGTGTGTCATCACCCAACATACATCCTTCATCATGAAGGTTAAACATACATTCACAGGTCCCGTACTCATAGTGCATGCGCAAACAATGTTTTCTTATTATGCCATGTAATCTGTGGTGTCATTAGTCCAATGGTCCCGACTTTCAACTCAACCTGCAGCTATTTGTCTTTACTAGTCCGAAGACCGACCATGTCGCACTGCTACCAGTTGACTGAGAATGTCAGACTAGCCTTGGTACCATGACGATACAATTTACTTATTAAAGTTTTATGACACATATTTCATATTCGTTTACGAGCTTCCGCTCGTGCCCATTGGCCTATGGCCCACTGTTTGAGATTTAAAAAAAAATCGGGCATATTAGCCCCCAAGTTCCAAAAACCGAGGCCCCCAGCCTATAAGAGCTATTCGATCTCCTGTCGCGAAGGTATCCCAAATTATTTAAGCATTGGCACACAGTCAGGGGAGAACACTTCTGACAAAAAATATATTTCACTATCCATTATACCGACCCGATATAAGGACATCCCCATTCATAATCAATGAACGGGTTGTCAATTTAATTCAAGGGAGTTTTATCAGACCAACCAGGTATGATCTACTTACAACTGGTAAGTAGTTTTTTTGCAAGGTTTTCACATCACTACTCTAAGTCGTGCTGTTTAAAATACCACAGTAGTGGGTTTTCATTATGAGGTGTTTATCATCCCCAACTGGTTATGATATAAAATCCCACTAACAACCGTTAAGTGATTTTTAACTTAAAGTTGTGCTCATCATCCCAACTGGGTATGATGTTAGTAAACCCACTCACAACCGGTAAGTGGTTTTTAACTTTAAGTTGTGCTCATCATCCCAATCGGGTATGATGTTAGTAAACCCACTCACAACCGGTAAGTGGTTTTTAACTTTAAGTTGTGCTCATCATCCCAATCCGGTATGATGTTAGTAAACCCACTCACAACTGGTAAGTAGTTTTTAACTTTAAGTTGTGTTCATCATCCTAACTGGGTGTGATGTTAGTAAACCCACTCATCCGTTAATGCCGTGAATTCCACTAGATCGATTCTTTGTATTCACGCAAGCTTGTCCTTGCTGGTGTTCTCTTGGTGTTCCTACACGATATGAACATCTCGGTTCATTATTCTTTAGCCTAATAGCCTTCATTCATTTCAAATGAATGAGAAAGTTAAACTTTCATTTATTTGTAATTATAGGTCCCTAAAGTTATTTCTCTTTAACTTTAAGTCCCTAATGCCAGTTTTCCCTCAAATTGAGTACCGAAACTTTTAAAATTTATCATAGGACCTCAATTTATTCCATTTCACAAAAAGGGGATTAATTTCTCAAATTTCCAATTTGGTCCCCCAAACTTATCCAAAATTACAATTTTACCCTTCCTTTACAAAAATGGTACGTTTCACCCCAAAAATTCTCAAATTCCTCAATGTGCCCTCTAACATTTTTATCATGCCCAATTGACCCTCAATTTTAGGAAATTGTATTTCGGTCCCTCGAATTTTTGAAAATCCCTAATTTCCCCCTATTCCAACTCTTTAACACAACTGTATTTGATTTCATCAAATTGACCTATCAAACACCTCTAATTTTGAAATTGAAGTTGAAATTGTGTTTCTCCATGTTCATACGGTTCCATAGAACTTTGAATTGCGAGTTTTAACGCTGGAACGAGCTCAAACAGTGTTTCGCCGGTAAACAAATTGTAGAGAGAGAAAGCTTCGATTACTCATGGGTGAGGGCACGGTGGTTCGAGTTTTCGATCTAGGCTGATAGCTCTCGTCCTGATGTTCAACCTAGAATTAAGAATCGCATCAATTGTTGCCGAATTGAGTTAGAATTTCATCATTGAAATTCTGCGGATTCTCTCTCTAGCACCGGCCGAAAATTGCAGAGGGGAGCCGAATTGGCTTAACTTTTAGTCCTAATTTGGCTGTGGGAGGGCTGATGAAGTGTTAGGAAGGCTTGGTTTGGCCTGAGGAGGGCTCAAAATGGCCGATTTCAACTTGGTGCTTCTCTGGCGACCCTCAGAGCAAACAGAGACTATACGCATGTAGCTGACTTCTCCCCAGTTCTAAAGAACCCTACCTCACCTTATTTGGATCAGAAAAGACCACATATCAGAGCTCTGGTTCGAGCTTCACCAAAAAATGGAGCAGTTGAGAGAGAATGGAGTTTTTAGGTGTAGAGAGGATGAATGGGGAGGGGCTCTTTATTTAGGGAGCTCGGGGACTCGTTGGCCATCCGTTTGGCACCTTTATGATAGCCATTGATGGCTTGAAATGTACTGAACGAAAATGTTTCTTCTTCATCGGCGCTACTTCAATTTTCTGGTGAGTGAACAGTGCTGTCATCCTGAGGAAGAAGATGACACTATTCCGAACCGGACCGGACCGGTCCAAACCAGGTTCAAAGTTTAAACCGGCAGGTTCACCCCTCATTCGACCTAGTTTTTCAAATCTAAAAATTTCTAAATTAATCTAAATTCATTTTCTATCCAATGGTGGCCTCAAATCTACAATTTGAATTATTTAAGCCACCTAGAAAATGAATTTAGGATTCAGTTCAATAGTGGTTCAAACTGGTCCAAACCGGTTCGAATCCGGTTCACCTTGACTTATTTGGTTTTCATCCCCAATTCCTTCACAAGTCCAATTCCATGTCTTTTGTAACTTATTGGGTCACTTAGGGTCCATAAAATTCTCGGTTTACCATCTCTTTATCGATTCCAATTTATAAATTGGTTCGGTTCTTAAACCGGTTTAATTTAGTTCGGGTCCAGTTCACCCAAACCCATCTAGTTTTTCTCTCTCACTTTATTCTAAGGTTCCTTCCCAAGGTCTATAAATTTCTTTGGGGCACATGGGAGTTGAATTTCTCTGATTTGCCTATTCTCTATTGGTTTTGTTTCATGAACCGACTCGTTTCATAAACCGATTCAATCCAGTTTGATCCAATTCATCTAAACCGGTCTAGTTTTTCTCTTCCAATTCGTCCTAAGGTTCTTTTCCTTGGTATTATGAACCCTTTGGATCACCCGGGAGTTGTAAATTCCCAAATTGCCCGTTCACAAATGATCGGGTTTGTGAATTGATTCGGTTTTCTCACTCAGTTTGAACGGTTCTCTTCCCGATTTTCCTTAGCTCAAACGGGCGGGGTTTACAACTTATACCAAAAAAATTTTCAACTCGTTCATCACACCAATCGAGTGTGATGACATCTCCGCTTACAACTGGTAATGGGGTTTTCCACTTTATTTGAGAAAGTTCATCATACCAAACGGGTATGATCTACTTATAACCGTTTATTAGTTTTCCGTATAGTTCTCACATCACCCCAACCATGTGTGATGTTAAAATTCTACATTGTAGTGGTTTTTCATTTTCGAGGTACTCATCATCCCAATCGATTATGATGTGAAAAATTCCACTCACCTGATAAGTGCAGTGTATTCCTCTTGATCAGATTTTTGCCTCTACACAAGCTTATCCTTGTTGGCGTTTATTAACATTTGGCATAATAGCCTTAATTCCTCACGTTTGTACAAAATGCCCAAACTTTTTAATTATTTGCATTTAGGTCCCTAAAGTTCCTTTTCCTTAACTTTTGGTCCCTAATACTAACTTTTTTCCCAAATTAAGTCCCAAAACTTCTAAATGTCACTTTGGGTCCTGAATATATTCAAAATCACTTAAAGGGTTTAAGTTTCCCAAATTTTCAATTTGGTTACCAACTTTTCAAAAATTACCAATTTGCCCCTACTTTAGAAAAATGGCAATTTGACCCCAATAAATTTCAAAAATTGACCAATTGTTCCTCCAACATCTTTTTCATGATAAATTGGCTCTCAATTTTGGGAAATTGCACTTTGGTCCCTCAATTTTACGAAATCCCCAATTTCCCCCAAAATATTTCCCCAAATTCCCCCTTTCAAATTGGCCGAATTTGATTTTATCAAATTGACCAATCAATCGAGGTTAATTATTCAAATTGAAGATAATATTGAGTTACTACACATCCATACAATTTAATTGAGCTTTGAATTGCATGAATTGACCCCGAAACGTGCTCGAATGTAGATTCACCGTAAAATTGATTTTAGAGAGAGAAAGCTTCGAACACTTACCGTAAGGGATGCGGCGGTTCGAGCTTTCAATCAGGGCAGATAGCTCTCATCCTGTGGTTACTCCTAGGATCCAGAATCACATCAATTCATGTCGAATTGAAGGAGAATTCGACCAATAAATTTTTGCTAGTTCTCTCTCTAACACTAATTGGAAATTACAGAGGGGAGCCAAATTGGCTTACCTTTCTGCTCTACTTCGTTCGTATGAGGGCTGTGGGAGTGTTGGGAGAGCTTGGTTTGGCATGAATAGGGATCAATTTAGCCATTTTCAACTCGATAGAAATTGGGCAGCTTCGGTCCGCAAGTGCTGTTCACTATTTGATTACGCCGGCGCTTCTCCTTGGATCGAATGGTGACCATCGTCGGGTAGCTGACTTCTCCCCGAGTCTAAGGAACCTGACCTTGCCTTATTTGGTTTAGAAAAGCCCCTATGTTGGAGCTCTGGTTTGAGCTTCATTGGAAAACTAAGTAGCTGAGAGAGAGTGAAGTTTTTAGGTTTGTAGAGTATGAATAGAGAGTGGCTCTTTATATAGGGAGCTTAGTGACTCTCCGACCGTCCGTTTGACACCTTAATGACACTCATTGATGGTCTGAAATGTCGTGAATGGATACATTTCCTTTCCTTGGTGCTATTCATTTTTTCGGTGATTGAATAGTGCTGTCATTCGATTTAAGAAAACGACACTGTTCCGAACCGAACTGGACTAGTCCAAACCGACCAGTTCAGGCTCGATTCGATCGAGTTTTTTGAAATTAAAAAATTTTAAATTCATCTAAATTCATTCTCTATCCAATGATGGCTTCAATTCTCTAATTTGAATATTTGAAACCACCTAGAAAAATAAATTTAGCATCCAGTTCAATGGTGGTTCAAACCGGTTAAATCCGGTTTAGATTCAATTTACCTGAACCGGTCTGGTTTTCTCTCCCAAATTGTCCTAAAGTCCCTTTCCAAGATTTTTGTGACTCTTTGGGTCACTTAGGAGTTGTAAATTTCCCAATTTTCCCATTCTCTAGTGGTTGGGGTTCGTGAATGGATTTGATTTTCTCATTTGGGTTGAACGGTTCTTTCCAGATTTTCCTTAACTCCAAAGGATGAGGTTTAAAGTAGTTATATAACACACATTACCCCTCATAGCCTTAAGATGCTCGTGTGTGATATCTCAGGGGATATGGTGGCTAGGCCACCATATGTGATGTTCTTATGACATTAATTTCGTCAACTATGGTATGTGGGGAAAGGTCATCCGAGGATGTTCCTTTCAAGTGCATAGTGCATACACACATTACCCCTCGTACCCCGGAGTAACATGTGTGCGAACTCTGGGGATGATTATTTTAAATTAATGTATAATAATATGTTAAAGACGGTGAACTAAATACTTATGAACATGTAAGAATTTGAATAAGCTTTAATAAAGAGATCGTGTGTAGACTAGGTCGTAAGCCATGTCCTGGCTCGACATCGTATACACATTCACTAAGTTGTGAGCTCACCACTCCCCCAAACCAATTATAGGTGTGTGAGAAAGGGCACATAAGACCCTACGACAATCGTAATACCTAAGTGCATGCAATCTAGGAAATGGACTTGAAAGGCGTGCACAAAGGATAATTTTTATAATTATCAGTTGCTATATTCTTGAAATGTTTTATAAGGCTTTGGGCACACTACTTATTTTTTAAAAGTTTTAATTTTTGTTGATTTTTGTAAGTGTTATTTTGAAGCCTTTTTCCTATTAGTACTAATTTGGGGAATATACACACCAGTGTAGCATCGAGTGCACATGGTGGGCTACCATCGTTTCCTTGGTCTGGGAGATTGGGCCGGGGCATGACAACACTAGTGGTATGAGAGCCCACAATTTCAAAATATGGGATTTTGGGAACACAATATTTTGGAACGGATGAAAAAATAAGAATAACATTGATAAGACTTTCGTTTATAATATAAACTTACTAAAAAAGGAAGTACCTAAAACACAAATGAAAATGAGTAACGATCTAATGGAATGGTACTAGGTAGTACCATAAGTACATTTTGATAGATGGTAAGATATCCAAGTGAGTTGTATCATAGAATCGATGGTCCATATCGCTTGAGGAGCCAAGGATGGGGACATGATGTGTGAAAACTGTCCCCCATACTAAGTAAACCGGGGAAAGAACCGACAGTTTTTAGAAAACCGAGCTGAAAAAGGAACCAAAATGATAAATAAGGGTTAAAGTGGGAAATTGTAAAATTCCAAGTGACAAAAAATTCACAAAAATTATGGGGAAGAACCATGAAGTGAATTGGATGGGAGAATCAGACCGGTTCGGAGTAAACCAATCTCGAACCAGACTGAACCAGATTGAACCATAGTGAACCGGTTCAATTATTCATTTTTCTAGGTAGATTAAAAATGTCAATTTGGGAAATTGAGACAACCATTAGATAGAAAATGAATTTAGAAATTTTAAAATTAAAAAAAACCGGTCGAATTGGGCCCGAACCAATCGATTTTTAAATTCGGGTCACTTAATCCGATTGGACCAGACCGGTAAATGGTCTAGCCGGTCAATGATCCAGACCGTCAACAGTCTAGACCAGTTAACGGTCAAGGGAGCCTAGTCAGCAACCATGCAAGCACATGCAGCCAATGGAAGGCTGCCACATATTCGATCAATGGTTAGTGGATAATCGGTCATCCTACCACGCAGACACGGGCAGCCAATGGGAGACTGCCATGTGTCCGATCAACCGGTCAATGGTTGACGTGACGGTTGAGTTGGAATGCCACATTAGAAAAATTGATTAATCATAGCGTGCCACATGACACACTTGCCACGTCATCGTCTCTAAGCTCCGACTGCTAACGTAGAGAATAGAGAGGAGAGAAAGAGCAAAGGTAGGGGAGTCTCTAGCGACTCGGAAATCGCTCCGATCAAGTCACCGACGGCCGAGTCGGAGGTCGAGTCCTATGCTGGCCGGTAGCCCAGTTAGTTGTCGAGCTCTATATATAAAGAACACCCCTGCATTCGTTCTCAGCATCCCACAATCGACCGAAAAAGGTCAAGTACTCAGTTTTCCGGCGAGCAGCAAACCTGAGCTCCGACATGGGAGCTTTTCTCCACCTTCAAAGCTATATTCGGTGTCATTAGAACTGGAAGGAAGTCCTCTACTCAGATGCACCCTCCCTTCAGCCTGAGGGCCACCATAGAAGAGCGAGGAAGCTCAAACAATAATGCCGCTCCTCAGCTGTTAGTAGCTCGAGTTGCTCGAGCTCAAGTCGAGTCATCCCTAGGCCAATTCCAACCAAACCAAGCCCCCTAAACTCCATCTAGAGGTGCCTCGACCTTCCCCCAAGCTTGTATGGTAAGCCCCTCCGCCGCCCCTTCGTTGAAAAATACTATTCATGACGCATTTCTACAAAAATTTAAACTAAGAAATTCACACTGCTCATACCACCAATTGAGACATGGTTTGATCTAGGAGGATCCTAGGAGGAGAGCAATTCAGAGAAATCAAGAGCTTTTGTTGCTGGACCCTTACCGATAAAATATCGAAGCTTTCTCTCTCTAAACTGAAGTTTCCGGTGAATCTTTGTTTAAGCTCATTTTCTAGCCAAATTGAGTGTTTCAAAGCTTGAAATGATGAGAAAAACATAGAGAATATGATTCAAATCAAGAATGGGGGTAATTAACCAAGTTTGGGGCTCAATTGAATGAAGTTGTGATCCGGGAACCAAATTGTAATTTAAAAAAATTAGACAAGTTGGGGATTTTTGGAAAATTGGGGCATTTTCATAAAATAAACTTCCAATTAGGGTCCAATTGAGCAATTGGATGAAATGGAGGGCCATTTGGAAAATTTTGAAAATTCAAGGACCAATTGGCAATTTTTGGGAAATTAAGGACCAATTGGTAATTTTGGAAAAGTAAGGACCATGAGGGATAATTGGAAGTACTAGGGACTTAATTGAGATTAAATGAAGACTAAGGACCCAAATGTAACATTATAAACATTGAGGGACCTAAATGCAATTAAGGCATAGTGTGAGGACCTATGCGTAAATACTCGAAACTATGAGGTCACTTATGTCGATTCCCCTGATAGGGGTACTCGAACCATGCAAATGCTAATTTTTCAAGTACCGGTGCAAGGAAGCACACCACAAATCAAGATCTCACCGAGATGGCCATATCACTATTATTGGGTGAGTGTGATTTTCAGCATCATACCCGGTTGAGGGTGATGGGAATCAGTTTTAAGTTTGAAAAATCATTTTTCCAGGAATGGTCTGTCCTTACTACGTGAAACTACTTAAACATTTTGGGGAATATTCCTGATGGGAGCTAGAATTGCTCCAACAGGCATGAGGAAGCGGTTTGAGGACATTTTGGGGAAACGAGGTCTTGTCCCACAAAGCAGACATGATGAAACAGCGAGACTGAGGCCAGAGGGGAAATGAGGTCTCAAGACTGAGGCTGGAGGGGAAATGATGTAAATCCCATCCCTTCATAGATAAGATAGCTAGGAAAAGAACCGGTTGTTCCAAAAGAGAAAATCGAGCCGGTTCATGAACCACAACCGATAGGGAAAGGGTAAATTGAGAAATTGACAAATCCCGGGTGATTCAAGTAGTCATAAAAATCATGGAAAAGAACCTCGGGACAAATTGGAAGAGAAAATCAGACCGGTTCAGGTGAATCGGATTGAGCCGGTTTGAACCATACTTGAACCGGTTGCTAAATTTATTTTTCTAGGTGGCTTAAAATATTCAAATTAGGAAATTGAAGCCATCATTAGATAGAGAATAAATTTAGATAAATTTAGAAATTTTTAATTTTGAGAAAACCAGTCGAATTGGGCCTGAACCGACCAACTTACGCATTGAACCCGGTCGGACCGGTCTGGTCTGGTAAAGAACAGTGTCATCTTCTTCCTTAGGATGACAACACTATTCATTCAATTTAGGAATAGATAACACTGACGAAGCTTAAATTACTCCGATCATGCTGTTTTAGGGCGAGGATAATCTCGACCAAAATGGAAAGTTGTCGTGTAGATGTTCCCGAGCTCCCTATATAAAGTGCTCCTCTCCTTTCATTCTCCACACCTCAAATCTCCATTCTCTTTCAATTGCTCCAGTTTTTGGTGAATCTTGAACCAGAGCTCCGAGATAGGCATTTTTCTTAGCCTAAGAAGGCAAGGTTGGGTTATTTAGATTTCAGGGGAAGTCAACTACATGAGAGCAACCTCCTCTCGACCCGAGGACCGTTGGACAAGCACCGGTGGAATCAAACAAAGAAGCAGCTTTGAAGGACCGAAGCTTCCCTGTGTTTGGCCGAGCTGAAATCGGCCAAGTTCAACCCTCCCCTAGCCAAATCAAACCTTTCTAACACCCTCACATCCCACACATGACCACAACAGAGCTGAAAGGTAAGCCAATTCAACCCTCTTCTATTATTTCCGGTCGGAGTTAGAGAAAGAAAGTGCAAAACTTCACTGAAAAAATTCTCACTCGATTCGATGTTATTTGTAGAAATTCTTGATCCTAGAAGGAACCTCAGGATGTGAGCTAACTTCCCATATAGGGAGCTCGGACCACTGCACCTTCGACGATAAACTTTCAAAACTTTCTCTCTCTATGAGTGATTTTTCAGCAAAGCTCCGTTTGAGCTCATTGTAGCCTCAATTCATGCGATTCAAAGCTCAATTGAATCGTATGGAAGTGTAGGAAATGATTTATACCTCCAATTGAATGGACAATTTAAAGAAATCAAATTCGGTCGGTTTGAAAGGGGGCAATTGGGAGAAAAGTTTGGGAAAAATTGGACATTTCAAAAAATTGAGGGACCTCTTTGCAATTTCCCAAAATTAAAGGCCAATTGGCCATGAAAAAGATGTTGGGGAACCAATTGGTTGATTTTTTAACACATTTGGGGCCAAATTGCCATTTTTGGAAAGTACGGGCAAAATGGTAATTTTTGAAAAGATGGGGACTAAATTGGAAATTTGGAAAACTTGAGCCCCTTATACAATTTTGAGTAAAATAAGGACTCAAACGGAATTTTGGAAACTTTGGAACTAAAATTGGGCAAAATTTGTTATTAGGGACGTAAAGTTAAGAAAAATAAACTTGAGGGACCTAAGTGCAATTTATCGATAATTTGTGAGCCTAGGCTTTTATACCAAACCGTAAGTGATAAGGCTGCCCAAATCGTGTAGGGACAAGTGTGACCGGAACACAAGCCAGAGCAAGCTCGCGTAGACTTGGAAAACTAACTGAGGACGAACACGTCATTGTTATCGGGTGAGTGGGCATATTTACATCATACCCGATTGAGATGATGAGTAATTTTAGAAAAGAAAAACCACTTGTGAGTGGGGCTTTGACATCATACCCAATTGGGGTGATGAGAGATTTAGGCTAAAATCTACTTAACGGTTGTAAGTAGAGGAAATCATACCCAATTGGTATGGTGGACTTCCTTGAAGGAAGGAGAAACCCACTTGTCGGTTGTAAGCAGAGATATCATCACACCCGGTTGGTGAGATGAAGTGAAAATATATTATTGTTAGAAGTGTTCTCCCCTGACTGTATGCCAATGCTTAAACTATTTGGGAGACCTTATTGACAGTAGCTAGAACAACTGAGATAGGTGGGAGGCCTCGTTTTTTGAACTTGTAGGGCTAAATGCCCAGTTTTGAAAAATCACATGTAGTGGGCCTAAGGCCAGTTGGCACGAGTAGGAGCTTGTAAATAATCATGAAATGAGAAAGCCATGAAATTTCTAATGAATTGGTTGTGTGATTTCGCCATGATACCAAGTTAGGACTGATCATACTCAATGGACTGGCGATAGTGCATTAGGGCTAGGTCGATGGATTGGCCTTGCCTCGGGAGGCGTTTAGTGAACAAATACATGCCCTTGATCAAGAAAGGTACACACGTTCGCAGTGTAGTCCTAGATTACACCCACTTGGGGATCGATGCGACTTTGCTATCCACTAAAATAGAAGTCCCAAAATTTCACCCTAAGTCTAAGTGGACATCCCAGACGTTTGACTCTTAGACCCAAATGCCACTTCGTATCTGTATGAGGACGAAGACCTCATCTTGACCCTACTCCAGTCTCATGCGCAAGAATCTCCTAGAGCTTCATTACTGACTGACATCACAATCTGCCCTTATCGCCCCCCATGTCGTCAAACAGCCCTTGGGAACCATCACTCCCCCTCGGGCATCTTGATGGTCCCGTACCTTAAGTGCATGCACAAACAAAAGTTTTCATGATTAAGTCATCTTCTTTGGTGTCAATAGTCCAACGGCCCCGACACTCAACCCGACTTGTAGTTGTTTGTCTAGTTTGGTCCGTCGACCTGACCCAAACGCACTACCACGAGTCCATTAAGTATTGTCAGTCCTGACTCGATACAGTGACAAATCACACAATCATTATCCATTTTAAATTAGGAGTTTTCATGGCTCTTCCTAATCCTATTTGTTTATGAGCTTCAGCCTATGCCCATTAGCCTTGTTCCCATTGCACGTGTTTTCCAAAATTGGTCCTTGATCCCTATGAGATCAAAACTGAGGCCCCTAGAATATTAGAGCTACTCTAGCTCCCATCAAGAAGGTCTCCCAAATAGTTTAAGCAGTTGTCACACTGTTAGGGGAGAACACTTATGACAAAAATCACTTTTTATCTCATCACACCAACCGGGTGTGATGATGGACCGCATACAACCGGTAGGCGGTTTTCTCCTTTCCTTAGGGAAACTCATCATACCAATAAAAAATGATATTTATTTATTCATTCTCACAACCAATAAGTAGGTTTTATCCGTTAAAAATAGTGCTCATCATCCTAACCGGTATGATGTATAAAAGTCCCACTCACCCTATAACTTTGACGCTCTTGTCCCTAGCCGGTTCTCCAAATCCAAGTCTGACTTCCCTATTAGCGTTCTGATCTCAAGAGTCTGTATAGAGTTTGGCCACTCTTATATATTAGGGCTTTGTATAAAAGCTTCCCAACTTTTTAGTATTTGCTACTAGGCCCATGTTTCTAGTTTATTACACTTAGGTCCCTAAAGTTCATACTCTTTGACTTTAGGTCCCTAGTGTTAAATTTTCCTCAAATTAAGTCCCGAGGACTTCCGATATCCTCCTTGGGTCCTTAATTTACTTAAAATTGTGTAAGGGGGCTTAGAGTTTCCAAATTACCAATTTGGTCCCCAACTTTTTAAAAATTACGGTTTTACCCCTACTTTCCAAAAATGGCAATTTGGCATCAAATATTTTGAAAATTGACCAATTCATTCCCCATCATCTTTCTCATTGCAAATTGGCCTTCAATTTTTGAGAAATTGCATGGAGTCCCTCAATTTTTTAAAATCCCCAAAATTTCCCAAAACTTCCCCCAATTTCTACCCCTTTTTCTAACCGAATTTGATTTCTTCAAATTGGCCATTCAATCGGGGTTATTTCTTCAAATTGATGACATACATTAGTTTCTACACCTCCCTACAATCCAATTGCTCTTTGAATTGTAGGATTTGGGTCCGAAACAAGCTCAAACAGAGCTTCGTCAACAAATTGAATGTAGAGAGAGAAAGCTTACCTTTGGGGGCGCGACAATCTGAGTTCATGATCGGGGCAGATTGCTCTTGTCCTCAGAGTTCTCCTAGGATTAGGAGTTGGGGCAATTGATGTGAGGATTAGTGGAATTCGATTGAAGAATTTCGTCATTTCTCTCTCTAGGACCAAACTGTAACAACGAAGGAAGGCCGGATTGGCTTACCTTTCGCCTCTTTAGAGGTCGTGGGATGGCCGTGGGGGCTATGGGAGGGCTTGATTCGACCGTGGCCAAATTCTGATCGGCCGAAATAGAGCAGCTTCACTATTTAAGTTCGTCGGCGCTTCTCCAACAATCCTCAGGTTGGTTGGAGGTAGGCGTTTGGCAGCTGACTTCCTCCTGAGTCTGTAAGGCCCAAATTCAGTTTCTAAGGCCAAGCAAAGTGCCCAAATAAGAGCTCTAGTTTGAGCTTTGCCGAAGAACAAGGCACTTCAAAGTGAATAGAGAATTGATGTGTGTGGAGGATGAACGAAGAGGAGCTCTTTCTATAAGGAGCTCGATGACCCTCTGCTCGACTAGTTTCCATACTTTTCGTGCTCATCTTAATTGGAAATTCCCCTAATCGGAGCAAATTCCCATTCTGCAAAAAAGGAAAGATTTTCTTTCCTCGATGAATAGTATCATCGAATCATTTTAACCCACCAAGAAAAATGAATTTAGTGACTGGTTCATGTATAGTTCAAATCGGTTAAGTCTAGTTCAGGTTCGATTCACCCTGAACCGGTCTGGTTTTTCCATCCAATTCCCTTCACAAACCTTCCCCATGATTTTTGTGACCTCCTGGTCACTTGGGTTTTCTAATTTCCCATTTAAACCCTTCTTTATTATCCTCGATTCATCAAGTGAGTCTATTTTCTCTTTAATTTGACTGGTTCTTTCCCAATTTTCCTTGACTCAGGGTGATGGGTTTTACAACTCTCCCCTCCTTTTAGGGGTTTTGTCCTTAAAACTAAGTTTCGCCTACTTATCATTGGAAATCTCCCTTGATATCAACTTGGGTCAGTTGACATGCTCTCCCCTAATTGTTCCTTTACTTAGTCCTTTTTAATCCATACATTATTGGAATTTCTCTTTCATTCCATTAACCACTCAGTCGATGGAGGGTATCCTGGTTTGGTGTGTTTTACCCTGTATTCCACAAGTATGCCTTTAAGCCCACTCCCTATTCCGCTTAGGGTAAGTTCTTTCCTCTTGAAGGTTTTCATTTATGTCTTAGAGTGGACTGTTCCATGATTATTCCTTCCCTCTGAAATCCTAGGTGGCCTTTTAATGGTGGTTCACGCCTTTCCAGTCTCCTCGGAACTATTATGATGATGCCTTCTTGTCACCTGATAGTGTCTCTTGACTATTCTCGGTGTTATCTAGTCGTCCTTTCTCCTTGACATCATGCCCTCTTTTGGATGCATTTGGTTCTCTTTTATTGGATTCCTGATTCCAACCTCTATGTTTTCTATCCAATTTTAGACTTACTGACCTATTTGTGATCCTCTCCCTGATTCCTTTCTTTCCTTATTTCTAGTGGTATACTTGTACAAGGATTTCCTTCCTTCCAGTACATCCAAAACCATTATGTCCCTTTTTAGGTTCCTTGTGTTGGGTAATGCCTCTTAGTATTCTACTTTCGGTTCCTTAGCTGAGTCATACTTCCTACTTTTATCCGTCTATGTAGATATTTCCATCTTGGGACTCTTGAATCACACTCCTCCATGTTTCATGAAGGTCTTTCCTTCCTCTCCTCCTTACTGCATGGTTGTCAACCCTTAATCCTTCATTGTCTTCAAATTTCCCTTTTTGTCCTTCATCCCCTATGTGAGGAATTTACAATTATTGGGTCTTCTTACTCCTATCCATTTTTCAGGCACGGGTTAATTATTTTCATGAGTCCGTTGGGTCCATCATCTATCTATTTGGGACATAAACTTCCCCAAAGATCTTTTCTTTACTAGACTCCTTCCGTTCCTTGTCCTTATGATCATTCGATTTTAGTGTAGCATAATGCCATCTCCTGCTGTTGCTCTTCTTGTTTATCCTTCCCTGAAATCTTTTGGGTACGTCCTTGTGCATTTCGTACAAGCTACTTCTTTGGGATGACTTTGGGAGTCGTTCGTTTTCGAGATTTCTTGTCCTCCTTGAGTTAGGCTTATTTTAATCCTTCTCATCACTTGAGGGGGTCTCCATTTCATTTTTCAGTCACTAGTTCATTAAGGATTTCATTCATCCTTCTTCCCATCGTTTGTCCTTTCCACCTCTCTCCTCTTCGCCGGGTTTACATCCATGATTCTCACAAAGGTTAGGTTGTTAACTGCCTCATCCTTACTAATCTTCTTGTTCAATTTGTTGAGACTGTCATCTCTCGAGTTCTCTTGTGCTTGATGCCCATCCTATTGCCCCTTTTTAGGGTGTAGTCATCACTACTTCCCAATCCTTCCTTCCTCGTTCGATGGACTCCTGAGTGTCGAGTTCATTTCGTATGTTCCATACTATGTCCAACCATTCAGTCGTGACTCCCTTGAGTCATACATACCATTTCTCGGCTTTCTTCCCTTAATACTTATTTTTTCTTTCCTTGCTTCTACCACTACCGACCCTAGAACCTCTTGATGTCGTTTTCCAAGTTTACTTCTTTCTGGGGAAATCCCGTGGGTACATCTTATGTGCCATATCCGTTGTCGCCTTTCTTTCCAGTTGTCCTTCTCTAGGGCAAACTCAATTCTTCTTTGTTCCAGAATTTCTTGACTCTTACATGAGGGCTCGCTTAATCCCTATCTATCATTAGGTTTATTTCTTTTACTAATCCTCCTACTCTTGCATCTCTTGATGCCGCCTTCTTCTTTTCCCTTTCCCCCCAGGTTGAGGATATTCTTTTCCCTTTTTCCCCTTTTGTTGGGTCCTTTGCCTCTTTGTTAGATCATGCCCTTTCCCGTGACTTCATTTCTAGGTAGGCTCTTTGTTTTTTTTCTTGAAACCCTACTTCATAGTCTGTTGACTCGACTTGTTGTCTTGGCTAGGAGTTCCTTGTTTATGTGGGGACTATTCGGGTGTAGGTTGGGTTACCTTTGTTAGTTAGTATTAACTAGGTATGGCATGTAGTCTTCCTCCTCAAATGATCCTATACTACCCTAGGTCCGGATTGTTATATTCCCATCCTTGTTGTTAATAGGGAGACTAACGCTTTAAATAGAAAATTTATTGGTCTTTATTCATTTAAGGAAATAGTTTCTTGCCATACTAGGCTTATTATAGAAAATTCCTCACTACTTCCTATTCTAGTTTCCCAAGGTCATAGACCGGGAGTTCGCCTCTAGATTGTTTTGGGATTCGTGGTCTGAGGGCTCCGAAGGATTGGTAGATGTCCATCCATACTCTTATTGGACTTCCCTGCTAGGATGGACTCAATGGAACACCTCGAGTCTATACCTTCCCAGCATCTTAGCTTTGCATTCATAAGCCCACTTTATCCATTGGGTGGGGTCTAAGTTATATTGAGCTGGTGGAGGTGCCTGGAAAACTTTCATGAAGGTTGTGTGGGCATCCTAGTAGTTATTCCGTCCTCCCTTCGAGTTGAGGTCCTTTTCGACTATTGCAGGGCTGGAGGGGGTGTCAGGTTCCTTGGGGGAGGTATGGGTTCTTCCTGCCTTAGGGGAGGATATGTTATGCCGCCTGGCTTTAATATCTCCCCAAGAAGCTTCCTATAGCCCTTGACCATGTTTTTGGCACATTCTTCTCAATTTCAACAAGCTTTTAGACGTTTATCATACTGGAGGTAGGAGCCTTTTTCAAGGGTCTATGAGTGGGGTTGGTTCGTACAACAAACTTTCTAGGGACTCTTATTCCTACATGGTAATTAAGTTTTTATTAGAGTTAAGGCATAGTATTGATAATGCTTTCAAGGGAACACAACTCTGATTCCACTTAAGTTGTCACACTCCAAGCCGGTTTGGTCAAATACCTGTGATCAACCCGCTGCTCCCTTGGTTCAAGAGGGGTTTCCCCTTTCTTGATTCAGGAGGAGCCAGACATAAATTCAAATCTTGTTCCCTATAATGGCATAAATCAATCTAAAGAAAGCTTAAAAGAAACTTTAAGCGTACCTGATGGAGGGTACATCTTCACGTTCTCTCTTAATTGATCTCCCTACTCTAGAAAAGGGGTAAAGAGAGGGGGTGAGTTTCTACAACTCAGTGAGTGGGTGTTGGGAGTGAGTTTCAAAATATTTTTAGTTTATCAAAACCATGCCAAGGTTAACATTTACCCTTTTTTTAAGGATTTGCTCAAACTCAAATCTCCAAAAATTTTTCCCATTTCATTTTCATATTAAGTGTGTTTAGCCATCTTAGTCCATCCCCTTGCCTCGGGAGGCATTTAGCAAACAATCACACGCCCTTCATCAGGAAGGGTACACACGTTTGCAGGGCAATTCGAGACTGCACCCAATTGGGGATCAGCATGACTTTACTGTCCACTAAGATAGAAGTCCCAAACTTCTACCCTAAGTTTGAGTGGACATCCAGACGTCTGACCCTCAGACTCAAATGCCACTTCATGTCCGTATGAGGACGGAGACCTCATTCTGACCCCAACCTGGTCTCATGCACAAGAAGCTCCGAGAGCTTCATAACTAGCATGACAATCTGTCCTTATCGCCCCCATTTCGTCCAACAGCCCTTGGGACCCATCACTACCCCCTAGAGCATCTTGATGGTTCTGTACTTTAAGTGCATGCACATACAAAAGTTTTCATGATTAAGGCATTATCTTTGGTATCAATGGTCCAATGACCCCGACACACAACCCGACCTGTAGCTATTTGTCTAGGCCGGTCCGTCGACCTGGCCTTGATGCACTACCGCCAGACCATTGAGTATTGTCGATCCTGACTTGATACCATGATGAATCTCACAATATTATCCATTTTAAATTATGAGTTTTCACGACTATTCCTAATCCTATTTGTTTACAGGATTTAACCCATGCCCACTCGCCTTATGCTCACTGCACGTGTTTTCCAAAACTTGGCCTTGAGCCCTATGAGTTCAAAATCGAGGCCATTGGCCTATTAGGGCTGCTCTAGCTCCCATCAAGAAGGTTTCCCAAATAGTTTAAGTAGTTGTCATACAGTCAGAGGAGAACACTTCTAACAAAAATTATTTTTTATCTCATCACACCAACTAGGTGTGATGATGAATCCGCTTAAAACTGGTAGGCAGTTTTCTCCTTTCCTTAGGGAAACTCATCATACCAACAGGGTATGATGTTTGTTTATTCCTACTCATAACTAATAAGTAGGTTTTATCTGTTAAAAACAATTCTCATCATCCCAACTAGTATGATGTATAAAAGTCTCACTCACCCGACAACTCTAATGCGCTCGTCCCTAGCTGATTCTCCAAATCCGAATCTGACTTCACTATTAGCATTCTGATCTCAAGAGTCCCTTCAGAGTTTGGCCACTCTTATATATTAGGGTTTTGTATAAAAGCTTCCCAACTTTTCATTATGGGCTACTAGGCCCATATTTCTAATTTATCTTAGATCCCTAAAGTTTATACTCTTTGACTTTAGGCCCCTAGTGTTAAGTTTTCATCAAATTAAGTTTCGATGACTTCCAATATTCTCGTTGGGTCCTTAATTTACTTAAAATTGTGTAAGAGGCTAAGATTTTCCAAATTTATAATTTAGTCCCTAACTTTTTTTAAATTACAGTTTTGCCCCTACTTTCCAAAAATGGCAATTTGGCCCTAAATATTTCGAAAATTGACCAATTCACCCCACATCATTTTTCTAATTGCCAATTGGCCTTCAATTTTTGAGAAATTGCATGGAGGTCCCTCAATTTTTTGAAATCCCCAATGTTTCCCTAAATTTCTCATAATTTCTACCCATTTTTTTTACCGAATTTGATTTCTTCAAATTGCCATTCAATCGATGTTATTTATTCAAATTGACGACATGCATTAGTTTCTACACCATTTGTTGGAAAAGGAAAGATTTTTTTTCCTTGATGAACATTGTCATCGGATGGAGGAGGAATATTACCCTATTTCACACGTGCGGGCCGGCCATGTGGCAGTACGTGATTGGCCGGTCCTGCTGACATGGCAGTCCAACTCATCTGCCATGTCAGCCGTTGACCAATTGATCGAAATTGTGGCAATCAGTGATGGGTCGGTCATGCTGACAGTGCGATCTAACTCAACCACCTTGTCATCCGTTGACCGTTGACTAGACACGTGGCGACTTCTCTTTTACTGGATGTGCCTACGTGGCTGCTGACTGGGTGCTTGTTGACCATTGACTAACTCACAGAGCACGCCTTTCCATGCATCGTGCTATGAATGGTCACGCATGTGCTGACTGGGTTTTGACCTATCAACGGTTCGTTGACTGGTCTGGTCTGACCGGGTTCAATGACCAGAAAGTGAAAATTAGTCGGTTCAGGCCCGATACGACCAGTTCTTTCGAAATTAAATATTTCAAAATTTATCTAAATTCTTTTTTCTATTCAATATTGGCCTCAATTTCCCAAATTGATCATTTTAAGCTACCAATAAAAATGAATTTATTTGCTGGTTCATGTATAGTTCAAATTTGTTCAATTTGGTTCATCCCGAACTAATTCGGTTTTCCCATCCAATTCCCTTCACAAACCTTCCCCATGATTTTTGTGACCTCCGAGTCACTTGGGATTTCTAATTCCCCATTTAAACCCCTCTTTATTGTCCTCAATTCATCAAGGGAGTTGGTTTTCTCTTCAATTTGACTAGTTCTTTTCCGGTTTTCCTTGACTCGAGGTGATGGGTTTTACACTAGAGGAGAAAGCTAGAGGTACCGTAGGCAGGTATCTATTATTTAGTTATTTTGCAAACTTTGTTATGGAAAACAAGTACTTCAACACCTATACCTTCCTCGGTATATTTGGTAGAAATACTAAATTAGAATGAGAAGGGTGGCGGTTTGATCATATGACTCTGAATAAACCGGGTCGAGGCGTGACAACTTAAGTGGTATCAGAGCAAGGTTTTCCAAACAAAGTTTCAAAACTAAAAGCCCTAGAACTCTAACCCAAGATAAACTTCTGTCAAACAGGTATGATCACTCCCGGAGAAACCAAACAAACCCACACTGTCTCAGCCACCCTAAAACTTGGAAGAAATCTTAATCTGTGTGAGGAAAGTAGCTTGGGAGCTCAAGAGTCTAGGAGGACCCAACCCATGCGACCTAGGACGTCTCTTGAGCTAATGAGACTTTACGAAGAATTCGTCAAGGTATTCGGGCAACCTTACTTCACGCTTAGTAATGGGGACTGTTCCATAGGAAGTACACACCCAAGGATTGTGAAATGTGGAAGCCCCCAGCGACCACTAAGAAAAACTTCTCAAAGCTTGAGATGGAGAAGGAATCTATAAAGGTCCATGCAAGGAAGTAACTTGCTACAATTGTGGACAGAGGGGACACAATGCACGAAAGTGCCCAAAACCACTAAGGAATGTGGTACCCACTCCTAGGAGCACTACCTCCACAAGTGGGGAAGGACATGAAGAAAGAAAGAGAAAGGAGAAGAGAGTAGAGGAAGCCTCCCCACCACGTAAATACCGAAGGATCCACATAGGAGCCGGTGTCATGATAACTTGTTATAGGTGTGGAGGAATAGGAAACATGATAAGGAAATGTCCCATGCCCCCAGGATGGATGGCAATACCTCCTAGGAGAAATACCTCCCCGACTACCAGAGTCCGAGGGGATGGAAGACAGGAGGCCGGCCTAGGAGCCTCAAGTCCAAATGAGGATTTCAAACCCACCCTAGAGAGAGTTCCTCAAAATTCTAGCATAGAGCTTCCCAACCTTTCTTTTAACCATCTCCCTTAGAGGGAAGAGGTCCCCAAATGTACTGTATTATATTCCCAATAAATAAGATTTCATGTTCCCATAAGATTCTGTTGCCCCGAACCAAAATGTGCCCAACCAAAATCTCGCGCCCCATGACAAATAAGGAACGAGAATGACAAATCTAATAAGGACAAATAACACCTTTGAATCCCCTAGGCAAAGAGGTCAAGGTACTTCGACCTCCTCGAGAGAAGCAAGCCTATGTAAAAGAGAAGATAGGACCATGTATAGAGCTAAACCCAAAGAATGGATGAATATGGAGACAACAACAAAGGAGATGATAACCCAATTGGGATAGGTAAGGTAACCATAACCAGGAAACAAAGGAAGTAATTTCTAAGGAGAGAGGAATCTTGGAAGAATACGCCCACTAATTAAGAAACTCCTCCAATTTTGCCTAAATTACAGTTAGGTCCCTAGTTCCCGAAATTTTTGCATTTTGTCCCCTAATACCCCTTTTATACTCAATTAAGTCCCTAAGGTTTTCTTATCATTAATCAAGTCCTAAGTTTCCCTTTAATTGCAATTCAACCCCAATTTTTTCAAAAATCCCCAATTCGCCTCAAAATTTTCACTTTGACCCCCTATCACGCACTAACCCGGCTTGGTTAGATCCTAGTGATCAACCCGCCACTCTCTTGATTTAAGACAAGTTTCCCCCTTCTTTTGATTAAGAGGAGCCAGTCATAAGTCAAACCTTGTTCTTTGGAATAACATAAATCAATAAACATGCAATCTTAAGAGTGACATTAAGCATACCTAACATAGGGTATATCCTTGTGTTTTCTTTTATCTTGTTTCCCTACTCTTGTAGATATAAAAGAGGGGGTGAGTTCTACAACTAAGTGAGTGGGAGGGTTGGAATGGAATTTCCAAAACAAATAGTTTTAACTAAATTGTGCCAGGGTTGTTGTTTTCTTTGAAAGATAGTTTCTTCATGTTCCAGTTTTCAAAACCATTTTCCTCATTTCCACATTCGTAGGTGCAACCCATCCACTACACCCACTTGTGGGTTGGAGCATCTTTATCAGCCACCAAGATAGAAGACCTTCCACTTCTACCCTAGGTTTGAGTGGATGTTCACAACATCCAACCCTCAGACTCGAAAGCAACTCTATGTCCGTATGAGGATAGAGACCTCATTCCAACCCTACCCCGGTCTCATGCGCAAGAAGCTATGTCGAGCTTCTCGATTGCTGGCATGACAAACTACCCTTATCTCCACCATGTCGTCCAGTAGCCCTTAGTATGTATCACTTCCCTCTTGGGCATCTTGATAGTCCTTCCTCCATTTTGGTTTAGCATAATCTTGGTTCAATTTCTTAGGTTTGGCCATCGGACTCGGTTCTACCTAGGGCCACCTATCTTGGAACTATTGGCACTATATGTTTTCTTACAACGTGATCTGTTCTGGAATTATCCTTGCTTAGAATGGTGTCCAGAGTGTATATCCTTGATAACGGTTTATGCCCTTTCCATCTGTTTAGGAGTCATAGGGCTTCATTCCTTCCTACTACTCAATAGCGTTTCCCATCTACTTTCTATGTAGTTCCAATTATCTTGTAATTTTCTTAATATTAGAATTGTGTCGGTTCCTTTCATCTACTCATTCTTTTACCAACTTCCCAATGGTTTTTCCCTGGTACCAACCATCAATTTTTTAGCTTACCGACACATTGAAATCCCTTTTTACTCATATCCTTACTCATTACATTGGCGTGTTTTTCTCAAGGGCTTTCCTTTCCTCTACCCTTTCCTGCTTGCTTGTGACCATTCACCATTTCTCATTTCGAGTTGACCCTTTTTCGGTCTACGCATTGATTTATTGTTTTGGGGAGGTCTCTCTTTTATGATTTCCATTCTCTACTACGTCCTTCAAAGTAGAGACTTCCATTTTAGTGTGGTACCTTTGATCTTCTTACCATTCCTTAAAGATTCCTTTCCTTTACCTCACTACACTCTCTTTATTTTGGGACATTTGCCCATTTTTAATTCTCCTTTGTATTAAAATTCCAATTCCATCCCTCATTCCCTATCTAATGAACTTTGGTTTTCGGGTCTTAATTCGTGTATTCCTTACTATGCCCAGTCGTCATCCTTTAGGCTCCATTAAGTGAATGTGGACCACGACAAGTCTTAATGTCTGTGGTCATTTCATCATCCACTTCTTAATTTGAGGTTTATTTCTCCCAAGGTCTCGTAGTTAGTCCTTCTTCTATGTCATTATGGGCAACCCATCCCTTTCTTACTTATACGCCATCTTTCGAGGCTACCTCCTTCTCTATCTGTTCCTTGAGTTTTTAACTTACTCCTTGGGTTCTGGGTAAACTTCCTTTGTAACTGGTCTTTTATTCCCAACTTGCATTCTATTTGAAACTTTTTTCCTCTATCCCACTTTAGTTGGGTTCATTACTTTTTTGTTGGAATATGTATGCCATTCTGAGCTCCTTTCTTCAGTTGGCTTCTTCCTCTTTTTTCTCGAATTTCATCTTTCCTTTTGATCTTGGTTATCTATCTTATTTTGACTTTAGGACATCCTTGATGTCATACCATCCGACTCATCCTTACTTTGGGGAGTTTTACTAGTATATCCCTTATTCTTTTCTTTATCTCAACTTGTACTCACTACGATTTTTGTTCCTATTAGTGAAGGGTTCTTGATCTTTTTCCTTTCGAGGTTCCTCCATTCCCTTTTGAGAGCTTGCTTAATCCCTTTCGTGGCTTGGTTTTGGTCATCGATTCCTTTTTGGCCATTTATTTATTCAAAGATTCCATCATTCTTCCTTTCTAATGTTTTGGCCTTTACACCCTTCCCTACTGGAGTTTAAGTTTATTGTCTCCTCAAGGGTCAGTTCGTTAACTACCTTGTACCCACTCCTCTCCTGGTCCACTGGTCTTAGAACAATTATCCTTTGAGTTTATTCGTCGTCAAGGTTTATCCCGTTGTCCTTTATAGGGTGTAGTCCCTACTATTTTTCTAGTGCTTCATAGGGCATTGTTTTGTTTACCATGATCATCTCGTTATTTCTAGTTGTCTCCCATTTAACTACTTTTCTTTTTCCAAAGCAAGTCGCACCTATCATTGAGAGTCATCCTTACCTACTTATGCTCCTTTCTTGGTTCTCTTATTTCGGGTTATGCCTCTTATGATCCACTCTTCAGTTCCTTAGCTTGGGATTTTCTTCTCCTGCTCTTACTTCCTACCTTCATCCTTTTTCTTAGGGACTTCTATCCTAGTATTTCCACATTCAACCTCCCTAACGCTCCTGGAAGGCTTTTCCTTCTTTTCTTTCCTACATTCTTCTGACATCGGTATAGTTGTCCACCTTAATCCTTTCACGTCCTCAAATTTCCCTTTTTGTCCCTCATCCTTCCTTCGAGGGGTTCCTGATTGTTGGTGAGTTCCTAGAACTTTGTGTTATGTCTATTTGCCTATCTATGGTTCTTTCAAGGGTACTTACCTATTCCTTCAATGTTCCTTTTCCTAGCACATTTCTTTTCCTCTTCACTCTTACTGTCCCATCCTAGAGTTGCCAAAAGAGGTTTTCCACGTTCACCCTTTTTAGGGGTTTTTGTACCTTACTTCTCCTCTTGGTTATCTTTCATTCAACTGGTTCTTTCTAGAGGCAACCCAATCCTCTTGGTTTCCTAACTCTTGTATGATGCTCTCTCAATTCCTTATGGTCCTCCATTCCTCCTACATCTTTTGATGCTAACCTCCTTTTTCCTAGATTTCCTTGACCTTGCTTCCCTCACACTCTTTCCATCTTTTTTTGGTTAGGGTATGTCCTTCCTGATGACCTCCTTTCTAGGTAGGTTCCTTTCTAGAAACTCCCTTTTCAGTCTTTTGTTTTGTTGCATTGTTACTTGGTGTTTCCTAGTTCTTGTGTGGGAACCATCTAGGTTGACTATCTTGAGGTTAGTGTTAACTAGAAGTGACTGGTAGTTTTCCTCCATAAGTAGCCTTCTCTCCAACTAATACCCTAGTCAAGGTTGGTATACTCCAATCTTGTTAGTTGTATTATTAGGGATATTAGCTTTCAATTAAGGGAAAAATGAACTTTATTCATTCAAAGAGATAGTTTCTTGCCGTACTCGGCTTATTACAAGAATTTACTACTTCCTAGTCCCTTGGAGTCATAGGTCAAGAGTTAGCCTCATAATGGTTTCAGGATTCATGGTCCAAGGGTTCTAATGAACTAGTTGATGTTCATCCATACTCTCTTCGGATTTCCCTAATAGGATGGACTTCATGAATTGCCTTGAGTCTGTATCTCCTTAACATTTCAGCCTCGTACTCGTAGGTCCACCTCATCCATTGTGAAGGGTTGAAGTTGGATTGAGCTGGTCGGGGTACTTGGTGGACTTTCATAAAGGTGGCGTGGACATCCCAAGAGTTGTCCCATGCCTCCTTAGTGTGAGTCCTTTTTGGTTGTTGTGGGGCTGGTGGGGGTGTCGGGCTCCTTGGAGGAGGGATAGGTTCTTCCTGCCTTGGAGAAGGATATACGATGCCTTCTGGCTCTAATAGTGCTCCAACGTGTTTCCTATAGTACTCGACCATATCGTTGGGCACTCTATTCTCTCCATCTAGGAATCTTTGAACGACTGCCTCTCTAGAGGTAGGCGCCTTTTTCACGATCTCGTGTGGGGGTTTGGTTCGCACGACGAACTTCCTAGGAACTCTCCTCCCTACAGGGTAGCTTAAGTTTTTATTAGTGTCAGGGTGTAGTATTGATAATGCTTTCAAGGAAATAATGCTATGATACCACTCAAGTTGTCACGCCCCAACCCGGTTTGGTCGGATCCCCGTGAGCAACCCGCCACTTCCATTGGTTTATGAAGAGTTTCACCCTTTTCTAAACCACGAGGAGTAAGGTGTCCTTTTTCCTATTTTTCCTGGAATAGCATTAAACAAAACTAAATATATTAAATCTTACATACCTATCTTAAGGTTCGACTATAGAAAGGTCTTTAGGGTTGGTTTCCCTTGGTTACCTGTAAAGGGGTAAAGGGAGGGGGTGAGTTCTACAACTCAGTGAATGTGTGTTGGGAGTGAGTTTTCATAAAAACAACTTTAATCAAAGTGTGCCAAAATCTTTATATCCTTTAAGAATGATCTTTTCTCTAAAAACCACTTTCCATTTGCCATCTGGTGTGTAAACAAACAACACACGCCCTTCATCAGGAAGGGAACACACATTCACAAGTGCAACCCATTCACTGCACCCACTTGTGACTCGGTGCATCTTTACCGGCCACCAAGATAGAAGCTCATCCACTTCTACCCTAGGTCTAAATGGATGTTCTCGACATTTGACCCTTAGACTTGAAAGTAACTCTATTTCCTTATGAGGACAGAAACCTCATCCCAACCCACCTTGGTCTCATGCGCAAGAAGCTACATCGAGCTTCCTGACTAGTAGCCCTTAGGATGCACCATGTCGTCTAGTAGACTTGAAAGTAACTGCTGGCACAACAAACTGCCCTTATCTCCACCATGTCGTCTAGTAGCCCTTAGGATGCATCACTACCTCTCTTGGGCATCTTGATGGTTCTGTATCTTAAGTGCATGCACAAAACAATAGTTTTTCATATCATAGCCATTATCTTTGGTGCCATTGGTCCAACAGCCCCAACCCTGCACCCAATCTACAGCTCTTTGTGTAGGCCGGTCCGTTGACCTGGCCTTGAGGCACTATCGCTAGCCCATCGAGTGTTATCGATCCTAACTCGATACCATGGAGAAATCACACAACCATTTCATTAAGACTTTTCATGGCTTTCATAACTCATGTTTGTTTACGAGCTCTTGCTCGTGCCCACTGGCCTTGGGCCCACTGTACGTGATTTTTCCAAAACCAGGCATTTAGCCCCACAAGTTCAAAAAACCGAGGCCTTTGGCATATCTAAGCTGTTCTAGCTCTCGTTAAGAAGGTCTCCCAAAGAGTTTAAGCATTGGCACATAGTCAGGGGATAACACTTTTGACAAAAATGTATTTTTCACTTCATCTCACCAACCGGGTGTGATGATACATCCGCTTACAACTAGCAAGCAGGTTTCTACTTCAAGGAAGTCCATCATACCAACCGGATATGATTTACTCTACTTACAATCACTAAGTAGGTTTTAACTTCATTCGCCCATCACACCAATCGGGTATGATGCCAAAATTCCACTTACAAGTGGTTTTTCATTTCTAAAGTGCTCATCATTCCAACCGGGTATGATGTAAATAAGCCGACTCACCCGATAACCATGATGTGTTTGTCCTTAGTTAGTTTTCCAAGTTGACACGAGCTTTCTCTTGCTTGTGTTCCAATCATACTTGTCCTTACATGATTTGGGCAGCCTTTTCGCTTAAGATTTGGCATAAAAGCCTAGGCTCACAAATTATCGATAAATTTAAATTTAGGTCCCTAAAGTTTATTTTTCTTAACTTTAGGTTCCTAATGCCAACTTTTGCCCAATTTGAGTCCCAAAATTTCCTTCAAGTCCTCATTTTACTCAAAATTGCAAACGGGGCTCAAGTTTTCCAAATTTAAAATTTGGTCCCCAACTTTTTCAAAAATTACCATTTTACCCCTACTTTCCAAAAATGGCAATTTGGACACAATTTTTTCAAAAATTGACCAATTTGTCCTCTAATATCTTTTTCATGGTCAATTGGCCCTCAATTTTGGGGAATTGCAAAATATTCCCTCAATTTTATGAAATCCCCAAAATTTCCCAAAAGTTTCCCCAATTTCCCCCTTTAAAATTGGCCGAATTTGATTTCTTCAAATTGACCATTCAATCGGGTTAATCAATTGGAGGTGTAAATCAGTCCATACACTTCCAAACGATTCAATTGTGCTTTGAATCACATGAATTGAGGCCAAAATGAGCTTAAACGGAGCTTCGCCAAAAAACTATACGTACAGAGAGAAAGCTTCAAAAGCTTACCGTCGGAGGTGCGACGGTCCAAACTATTTATCGGGGAAGGTAGCTCTCTTTCTAAGGTAACTTCTAGGATTAAGAATTTCTACATTTGACCTCGAATTGAGGGAGAATTTTGTTAGTGAAATTTAGTAGTTTTTCTCAATAACTTCAACCTGTAATGTCTAAGGATGGCTTAATTGGCTTACCTTTCACCTCAGTTGAAGTCGTATAAAGGTTGTGGGGATGTTGGGAGGACTTAGTTTATATGGAGTAAGGCTGAATTTATCCGAACTCAGCTCGGCCAAAATACCGCAACTTTAGTCCTTCGGTGTTGCTTCACTATTTGATTATGCTGACACTTCTCCGACGGTCCTTGGATCGAATAGAGGTTGCTGTTAGGTAGTTGACTTCCCCTGGAGTCTATAGAGCATGACCTCGCCTTCTGAAGCTAAGAAAGCTGCCCAAGTTGGAGCTCTGGTTTGAGCTTCACAGAAAATTGGAGAAGTTGAGAGAGAATGGAGATTTCAAGTGTGAGGAGGATGAATGGAGAGGAGCTCTTTATATAGGGAGCTTGGGGACTCTCTGCCCAACCGTTTCACATCCTGGTCAAGCTTATCCTTGCCCTAAAACGACCAGAATGGAGCCGCTTTTCCTACGTCGGTGCTGACCGTTTATGTAATGAATGAATAGTGTTGTCATATGAAGGAAGAAGATGACACTATTCCGAACCGGACCAAATCGGTCAGACAAGGTTCAATGCTTAAACCGGCCAGTTCAAACCCGATTTGACTGATTTTGTCATGCCCCGACCCGGTTTGGTCGGATCCCCATGAAAAACCCGCCACTTTTTCGATTTATTAAGGGTTTTCCCATTCTCTAAGTCGTGAGGAGTAAGGCGTCCTTTTTCACCTATACCTTTCCTAGATTAACATTAATCAAAACTAAATATATTAACCTTACAGACTTGTCTTACAAATTCAACTTTGGGTGGGTTTTCCCTTGGTTACTTGAAAAAGGGGTAAAGGAAGGGGGTGGGTTCGACAACTCAGTTAATGGGTGTTGGGTGAGAGTTTTCACAATATCAATTTTAATCAGAGTATGCCAGACTTCTCATTTCATAAGAAAATGCTTTTCTTCAAATTCCTATTTATCAAAACCTTTTTCCAAGGTTTATCAATTCATTTCCAAGAATTCTCAAATCCTTTCCCCGGTTTTCATAACCTCTTTCCCATTTCCATATTAGGTGTGTTTTACAAATAACACACGCCCTTCATCAAGAAGAGTACACACACATATTTGCGAGATGCAGTTACGCCGGCTGCACCTACTTGTGGATCATAGCATTTTTACCATCCAACTTGATAGAAGTCCCTCACTTCTACCTGGAGTCTGAGTGAACATCTCCGATGTTTAACCCTCAAACCCAAAATACTTCGTGTCCATATGAGAATGGAGACCTCATCCCAACCCCACCCTGGTCTCATGTGCATGAAGTTACGTCGAGTTTCCATGACTGCTAGCACTACAATTTGCCCTTATCTCCACCATGTTGTCCAGTAGCCCTTATGACGCAACACTACCCCTCTTGGGCATCTTGATGGTCCCGAACCTTAGTGCATGCACAAATAAAGTTTTCCATAAAGCCATTAATCTTTGGTGCCACTAGTCCAACGTCCCCGACCCTCAACTCGACCTACAACTATTTGTCTAGACCGGTCCATCGACCTGGTCCTGTCGCACCGCCGTCAGTCCATCAAATATGTTGTCCTGTCTTGGTACCATGGCCATTCACATCAATAATTCATTAAGAATTTTCATAGCTTATCATCATGTTTGTTTACGAGCTCCTGCTCATGCCAATTAGCCTTGGGCCCACTGTACGGGATTTTTAAAACCAGGCATTTTAGCACCAAAATTCCAAAACTGAGGCCTCTGGCCTATCCGAGCTATTCAAGCTCTCGTCAAGAAGATCTCCCAAAATTTTTAAGCATTGGCACATAGTTAGAGGAGATCACTTCTGAAAAAAAATAACTTTCCAACTTGTCCATCAGACCAATTGGGTATGATCTACTTATAATCGTTAAGTAGTTTTTCCGCGTAGTTCTCACATCACTCCAACTAGGTGTGATGTTAAAATTCCACATAGTAGTGGTTTTTCATTTCCGAGGTGCTCATCATCCCAACTGGGTATGATGTGAAAAATCTGACTCATCCGATATTTATAGTGTATTCCTCCTTAATCTACTTTTTGCCTCAACGCAAGATTATCGGTAAACCCCGCACATTTGAGTTAAGGAAAACAGGAAAAAGAACCAGTCAAACTGAATAAGAAAACCAAACCAGTTTACATTTGGGAATAAGCAATATGAAAATTTACAACTTTCGGTTGATCCAAAGGATTTATTAAACATTGGAAAAGAAACTTAAGACAAACTAGAAAACAAAAACCAAATTGGTTCAGGTGAACTAGATTCCATAAGAACTTCAAAGTTAAACATGCTTACCTGTGAGTAGTGTGAAGACAGCTATCTAATAGCAAACTCCAGACAATCCGATAATCGTTGGAGAAGCGCCGACATGATGGAATAGTGAAGCAACTCTGGCGGACCGAAGCTGCCCTATTTCAGCCAAGCTGAAATCGGCCATTTCAAGCCCTCCTCAGGCCAAACCAAGCCCTCCCAACACTTCCTCAACCTTTCCACGGCCGAATTAGGACTGAAAGGTAAGCCAATTCGGCTCCCCTTTATAATTTTCGATCGGTGCTAGAGAGAGAGTCGACCGAATTTCAATGACGAAATTCTAATCCAATTCCGCATCAATTGATACAATACTAGATTTTAGGATGAACCTTAGGATGAGACCTATATACCCAGATCGAAAGCTCGGACTGTCGTGCCTTCACTAGTGAGTAATCGAAGCTTTCTCTCTTTACAGTCTGTTTTCCGGCAAACCTCCGTTTGAGCTCGTTCCGACGTTAAAATCTGCGATTCAAAGTTTCTTAGAATTGTATGAACATACAGGAACTCAATTTCAACTCCAATTTCAATAATTAGAAGTGTTTAATCGGTCAATTTGGTGAAATCAAATTCAGTAGTGTTGAAGAGTTGAAATTGGGGGAAAATTTGGGGATTTTCAAAATTCAAAGGGGCCAAAATACAATTTTATGAAATTGAGGGTCAATTGGGCATGAAAATAATGTTGGAGGACCAATTGAGGAATTTTGGGGCAAAACTTAGCATTTTTGTAAAAGAAGGGCAAAATGGTAATTTTGGAAAAATTGGGGAACCAAATTGGAAATTTGGGAAATTAAACCCCTTTTTGGTGAAATTGAATAAATTGAGGTCCCAGGATAAATTTTAAAAGTTACGGGACTCAATTTGAGGAAAAACCGACATTAAGGACTTAAAGTTAAAGAGAAATAACTTTAGGGACCTAATTGCAAATAACTAAAAGTTTGGGTTTTCTCATTCATTGGAAATGAATGAAGGCTGTTATTTCGAGTAATAATGAACAAGGTTGTTCATATCATGTAGGAACATTAAATACTGGGAATGCCAACAAGGATAAGCTCGCGTGAATACAAAGAACCAGTCTAGTGGAATTCACGGCATTAACGGGTGAGTGGGTTTACTAACATCATACCCGATTGGGGATGATAAGTGCCTCGATATAAAAACCCACTGTTTAGTGGTATTTTAATCATCACTACTTAGAGAAAGTGATGTGAAAGTTATGCGAAAAAAACTACTTACGGGTTGTAAGTAGATCATACCTAGTTGGTATGATAAGACTTCCTCGAAGGAAGTTGAAAACCCGTTCATCGGTTATGAACGGAGATGTCCTTATACCGGTTGGTATGATGGATAGTAAAAACCTATTTTTGTCGGAAGTGCTCTCCCCTGACTGTGTGCAAATGCTTAAACAATTTGGGAGACCTTCTCGACGGGAGCTCAAATAGCTCTAATAGGCCGAGGGCCTCGATTTTGGAACTTGGGGGCTAAATGCCCGATTTTGAAAATCTCATACAGTGGGACCAAGGCCAGTTGGCACGAGCAGGAGCTCGTAAATGAACATGATATATGTGCCATAAAACTTAATAAGTGAATTGTTTGGCCATGGTACCAAGATAGAACCGACATGCTCAGTCAACTAGCGGCAGTGCGACATGACAGGTCGACGGACTAGTCAAGACAAACAGCTGCGGGTTGAGTTGAGAGTCGGGGCTGTTGGACTAGTGGCACCATAGATTACATGGCAATATAAGAAAACTTTGTTTGTGCATGCACTATGAGTACGGGATCATCAAGACACCCATGAGGGGTAGTGATGCGTCCTAAGGGCACTGGACGACCTGGTGGCTATAAGGGTAGTTCGTCGTTCCAGGTGTCTGTGCGAAATCTGGAGTAGCATGAAGCGTATGAGACCGGGGTGGGGACATGAAGAAGTGATTTCGGGATTGTGGGTAGGATGTTACATACATCCACTCATTCCCAGGGTAGAAGTGGTCGTACTTCTATCCGGGTGGCAGGAAAAGTCGCTCTGAAGCCACTAGCGGGTTCAGTAGTGATACTGACTTGCGAATATGTGTAACCTTCATGATGAAGGATGTGTGTTGGGTGATGACACACCGTGGTAACTAAGAAATAATGGAAAAATCCAAATTTTTAAATGATGGGATTTTTGAAAACAAAGGAGTCTGGCACACTCCATATAAATGTTTTTCTTAAAAGTCAAAAGCTTTTAAAAACCCATTCACTGAGTAGTCGTACTCACCCCCTCCCTTATATCCCTTTCAGGAAATCCCGGAAAGCCTCCCCTTAAAGACTGTCAGTTAAGATGCCTGTAAGACAGGTATGTAAAGTTTTAAATTTCATACAGTTTTGATTATGCTATTCCAGGAAAAAGGTGCAAGTTAAAGGACGCCTTACTCTTTACGGTTTATGATAAGGGGAAACCCTTTAATAAACCAGGAGAGTGGCGGGTTGATCACGGGGATCCAGCCAAACCGGGTCGGGGCGTGACATTATCGTTGCTAACGTTTGGGTCCTTCGTGTCCCTACACAATTTGGGCATCCTTATTTATTAACATTTGGCATGATAGCCTTCATTTCTCACGTATTAACGAAAATACCCAAACTTTTTAGTTAATTGCATTTACTTTCCTAATGCTAATTTGAATATTTTAAGCCACCTAGAAAAATGAATTTAGAAATAAGTTCAATAGTAGTTCAAACCGGTTCAATCCGGTTCAGGTCTGATTCATCTGAACTAGTATGGTTTTCTCTTCCAATTCATCACAAAGTCCTTTTCCATGACTTTTATGACTCTTTAGGTCACTCGGGAGTTGTAAATTTCTCTTTTTACCCTTTCCTTATCGGTTGTGGTTTGTAAACCAACTCGATTTTCTCACCCGGGTTAACTAGTTGTTTCCCCGATTTTCTTACCTTTAAAGGATGGGGTTTACAAATTTTATCAAATTAAAAAATTTCTAAATTAATCTAAATTTATTATCTATCCAATGGTGGCTTCAATTCCCTAATTTTGAATAATTTAAGTGACCTAGAAAAAATGAATTTAGCAACCAGTTCAATGATGGTTCATACTGGTTCAATCCGGTTCAGGTGTTCTCTTCCAATTTGTACCAATTTCCTTTTCCATGATTTATTTGACTCTTTGAGCCACTTGGGATTTGTCAATTTCCCATTTTTTCCTTTTTTATCATTTATGGTTTGTGAACCGACTCAGTTTTTCTCTTTTGAAATAACCAGTTCTTTTCCCAGTTTTTCTTAGCTATAAAGGGATGGGGTTTACACCCCCGATTTCTCATCTCATCCAATTGACAACCTAAACATTGTCAATTCCCCCTATCATGCTGACAATCAACCCTACAACTCCATACGATCATCCTGAACTTTGAATTTCTTAATTTGATTCACTTTCGAGCATAATCGGAGCTTCATTTGAAAATAGTTCGTAGAGAAAGAAACTTCGAAATCTCAACAACTGGATCTCGGTTGTCGAAGTTCTTGATTCAGGAAACTTGTGCTTATCGATAAGGTTCTTCTAGGATCAAGAATTTCCTCAATGAGTGTCCTGAGCATGGAGAATTTGATCAGTGCAACTTCAAACACTTTCTCTCTAGCATTTTACTATTCCGATAAGAGAAGGCTGATTGGACTTACCCTCGAGCTTTAGGGAGGTTAGGTGTTAGTTAGGAAGAGCTGGCGGAGGGCTAGTTTAGTTGTAGGAGGTCGGGAGTGACCGAAATTTGGCTTGACATGATTCTGCTATTCAGCGACCGCCGGAGCAAAGGTACAATGCACGCTCCCTAATGCTCCTCTAGTGGTCTTCGAGCACAGTGGAGACTGCAGCGAGGTAGAGGACCTCCTCTCACTTCTAGGGACTCCCAATTCACCTCTTGAGGTGTCACGCCCCGACCTAGTTTGGTCAGATCCCTGTGAGCAACCCGCCACTCTCCTGGTTCATTCAGGATTTCCCCTTTCTTTAACTTGGGAGGAGTAAGGCGTCTTTTAAACTTGCACATTTCTTGGAATAACATAAATCAAATATGCATTAAATTTAAAATTTTTATACCTGTCTTACAGGTGTAGTTTAACTCGTAAGTCTTTGGGTAGGTTTTCCCTGGGTTACCTGAAATGGATATAAGGGAGGGGGTGAGTTCAACAACTTAATGAATGAGTGTTTTAAAGTATGCCTTTTAGAAAATAGTTTGAATTGGAGTGTGCTAAACTCCTTATTTTCCTTTAAAATATCTCATCCTCACATCTCAATTTTCATAGCCATTTCTCATCACAATGGTGTGTTATCACTCAACGCGCACCCTTCATCATGAAGGGAACACACATTCGTAGGGCTGCACGTCCACTACACCCACTTGTTGCGTCGGAGCGACTTTACTGACCACCTAAATAGAAGCACGTCCCTTCTACCCTGAGAATGGATGGATGTACGTGACATCTGACCATCAATCCCGTAAACAAAACTTCGTGTCCGTATGAGGACAGAGACTTTATCCTGTCCCCACCCTAGTCTCATGCACATGAAGCTACATCGAGCTTCTCAAGATTGCTAGTACAACTAATTGCCCTTATCTCCACCATGTCGTCCAGAGCCCTAGGACACATCACTATCCCTCTTGGGCATCTTGAAGGTCCCATAAACTCAGTGAATGCACAAATCAATAATTTTCTATATAAGACATATAATTTGTGGTGCCACTGGTCTAACGACCCCGACCCTCAACTTGACCTGCAACTGTTTGTCTCGACTGGTCCGTAGACTTGTCATGTCGCACTATCGCCAGTCCATCGAGTATGCCGGTCCTATCTTGGTACCATGGCCAAACAATTCATTCATTTAAGTTTTCATGGCTTAAAATTTAAGTTTTTTATGAGCTCTTGATGTGAATCCGACTAACGAGACTACAAATTTATAAGTCCAATCATCCGAACCTGCAATGGAGCTGAACCGTTTGTCACTAAATGAGATGAATAATCATTTGAGACTGCAAGTGGGCCCAATCACAAGGTTAAGGGCTAAAAGATTCAAAGAATCTTTATATGGGCTGATTAAAGAGATTGCTAAATATTCAAATGGAAGCCCAAATGAAGAGCCCAAGATTAGCCCAAGAGAAGGTCCATATTTAATTAATAAGGAGAGATTTATTAATATAATAAATCTCTTAGGATAATATTAGGTAATTCAGATTTTTAAATTAGTTATGAAATATCCTAGATATTTAGATTATATATGGTTAGCTTATAAACATAATAGATTTTTTTCCTTATTTTGTGGGCTATTCGGTTGTTTTCTGAGCCTATAAAAGGCATACTCCATAGAATTGGAAGACACACTTTGGAATTTAAATCTTGTGAGTTTTGTTTTCTTTCTTTTCTTGAAAAAGCTTTTTGAACTTATCAGGTTTTTACCTGTGGCGTTCAAGCAATTCAAAACTTATCAACAGGGTTTTCTAAGAGTTCTTCTTAGAGAATTTGGGTGTGGCATCTAGATATCCGATACCTTGTTTCTCACATAAACAAGGCATATTCCATCCTTTCGTACTTGCATCGTGAAAGTCTTGGGGTCTTGCCATATTTGGTGTAGGGTGTCGTCAACATATTGGCGAGGTTCACATCAGTTGGTATCAAAGCACACGATTGCACGGCAAGTTCCATTCCATCTTTTATATCTAGTTTTTTTTTATATTCTCTACCTATTTCTAGTCTCTATAAAAGAAAAAAATTATCATCTTCTTCTATCTATCTTCTCTTCAGTAGGTAAGTGCAAAAAAAAAAAGAAAGAAAAAGCCAAAAACAATTTGTGCCAAAAAAGAAAAAAAGAGCGAAAAAAATTCGTGAATAAAAGGCAAAAGAAAAAAAAGAGAGGCACATAATTCTATCTTGAATTTCATTCTCATTCTACTCTATCTACTCTACTTCATTCCATCTTAATTTCTTTCTCTATCTAAATTTTATTCTTCTCCGAGTCTATTCGTACACCACACTTAAATTCTTTTGGAATTGGTTTTTGAAAACCTTATTGATTTGTCTTGATTGTTCCTCAAGTTGAATTGCTTCATAAAAATGATTTGTTTTTAAAGTTCAATTCAGATTGAAAGAAGAAATACGAGAGGAAAAAGGCAAGAGTGTTTGAATCTATAAGAAAAAGCCAATTGAGTGTGAAAGCACGAGTGATTGAGAGAAATATGTAAGGAAGCGTTTGCAAGGTTCTTCTGTTATTTTTATCATTTGTAGGAAATCATGGCACAACGACGAGGAGATACTTCAAATGAAGAAGATTCCCAACAACTGATTCCAAATTTACAAATGCAAGCTATAATAAGCCAAATGAGATGAATGTTGAAGTTCGAGTTGGAACCGCTTCATGAGTGAATTGATTAATTGGAAGAAGGAGTGATGGGTTCACGTCAACATACCCCTACTGAAAAGCAACCTCGAAGCTTTCAGTCAAGATGTTTTCATCAACAAGAACTTGATGAGTTTGATCGATATGCTTATAGAGAACGACCCGAGTTGATGACAAGCTGGATAATATCAAGTTGAAGATACCCTCTTTTCAAGGAAAAACTGATCCAGAAGCGTATCTTGAATGGGAAAAAAGGATGGAGATGGTTTTTGATTGTCATAATTACTCAGAGATGAAAAAGGTATAACTTGCTGCTGTCGAATTTATTGATTATGCTATAATATGGTGGGATCAATTGGTGAAGGAAAGGAAACGAAATCATGAACGCCCTGTGGAGTCTTGGGATGAAATGAAAGCGATCATGCGACGATTTGTTCCCAGCCACTATCACCAGGAGTTGTTTGATAAACTCCAAAGGCTTACCCAAGGATAAAAAAGCATCGACGAATACTTCAAGGAGATGGAGATTGCGATGATTTGAGCAAATGTGAAGGAAGACAGAGAGGTAACAATGGCGAGAATTTTGCATGGTCTAAACCATGAGATAGCTGACATGGTGGAAATGCAATATCATGTTGAGCTCTAAGATATGGTACATCAAGCTATCAAAGTCGAGCAACAATTGAAGAGAAAGAGTTTACCAAAAAGGGGATTAAACAATGGTTCCTTGAACTCATGGAAACCATCCTCAAGGTGATTTGAGAGTCAATCAACTCAACCTCTGCATGCTCCACCAAAAGAGACAACCAAGCAAGCTGTGGCCCAAAATCAAGGTTACACCCATATCACAACTCCCAAAACTCGTGATATTAAGTGTTTCCGATGCCAAGGCAAGGGTCACATTGCAAGTCAATGCCCAAATAAGCAGGCAATGGTGATAAATGCTAATGGTGAAATTGAGACCGATGATGAAAAAGAAGATATCGACCCGAGGATGCCACCACTTGAAGATGCTGATGAATATGTAGAAGAAGGGGAATTGTTGGTTGCGCGATGAACTCTTAGTGTTTAAGCCCAAGAAGAAGAAAACAATCAGCGTGAACTTATTTCATACTTGTTGTTGTGTGAAAAATAAGGTTTGCTGTGTTATTATAGATGGGGGAAGCTCCACTAATGTAGCTAGCACTAAGCTGGTGGAGAAATTGGCATTACCAACCTTAAAGCATCCAAAGCCTTATCGACTACAATGGCTGAACGACCAAGGTGAACTCAAGGTAACCAAACAAGTGTTGGTTGCATTTTTCTATTGGAAAATATCAAGATGAAATACTATGTGATGTGGTACTAATGCACGCATGCCATATTCTTTTGGGACGACCTTGGCAGTTTGATCGTCAAGTTATGCATGATGGATTCACTAATAGGTACTCTTTTGTGATGAATGAGAGACCAATATATCTTGTACCATTGACTCCAAGGCAAGTTTTTGAGGATCAACTGAAAAAGAAAAAGGCAAATGAACAGAAAATAGAAGAGAAAAAGAAAGGAGAAATATCAGAGTTGAAAAAAAAGAGGGAAAAGCCAGAAGTGGAAAAAAAGAGAGTAAAAGCAATTTTATTACAAGAAAAAGTGAGATCAAGCGAGCTTTACTTTCACATCAAGCTCTTATTGTACTTATGTACAAGGACGCCTTTTTGAGTACTAACGATCTTGTTGGATCTTTGCCGAGCAATATTATTACTATTTTGTAAGAATTTTTCGATGTCTTCCTGATGAGATACCACCAGGTTTGCCACCCATTCGAGGAATTAAACATCAAATTGATTTCATCCCTAGAGTGACGATTCCCAACCGACCAGTATATAGAAGTAACCCTGAGGAAACAAAGGAACTTCAATGCCAAGTCTTAGAGCTGATGGAAAAGGGGTATGCTCGAGAGAGTATGAGTCCATGTGCTGTGCCAGTGCTACTCGTACCTAAGAAAAATGGAACTTGGCGATTGTGCATGGATTTTCGAGCTATCAACAACATCACGGTAAAGTATCGCCACCCTATTCCTTGTTTGGATGACATGTTAGATGAGTTGCATGGATCTTGTTTATTTTCAAAAATAGATCTTAAGAGTGGATATCATCAAATTCGAATGAAAGAAGGGGATAAATGGAAAACCACATTTAAAACTAAATAAGGATTATATGAATGGCTAGTTATGCCCTTTGGATTGACTAATGCACCAAGCACTTTCATGAGATTAATAAATCATGTATTACGTGCTTTTATTGGGAGATTTGTAGTGGTATATTTTGATGATATTCTAATCTACAGCAAGACCATGAATGAACATTTAGCACATTTAAGAGCTGTGTTAGAAGCATTAAGGCAACATAAGTTGTTTGCCAACTTGAATAAATGTGTATTTTGTTCAGATAAACTTGTGTTTCTTGGATATATTATAAGTTCAGAAGGGATTAGAGTTGATGAGGAAAAGATTAAGGCAATTCACGACTGGCCGACACCTAATTCGTTAAGTTAGGTAAGAAGTTTTCATGGATTAGCTAGTTTTTATAGACGTTTTGTTCCAAATTTTAGTAGTTATGTTGCACCTTTTACTGTTGTTATAAAGAAAAATATACCTTTTAAATGGGATAATGAGCAACAAAATGCATTTCAATTGATAAAGGAAAAACTAAATACTGCCCCATTGCTCTCATTGCCTAATTTTTTGAAAACATTTGAAATTGAGTGTGATGCCTCAGGAGTAGGTATTGGAGGTGTATTAATGCAGGAAGGAAGAACAATTGCATATTTCAGTGAAAAGTTAAGTGGAGCAACCCTTAACTATCCTACCTATGATAAGGAGATGTATGCCCTAGTTCGAACTCTTCAAACATGGCAGCACTACCTATGGCCGAAAGAGTTTGTGATTTACACAGATCATGAATCTCTTAAACATTTCAAAGGATAACACAAGTTGAACAAACACCATGCAAGGTGGGTGGAGTTCATTGAAACATTCCCATATTTCATCAAGTACAAACAAGGTAAGGAAAATATAGTTGTGGATGCTCTATCGCAAAGGTACGTTATGCTTTCAATGCTCGATTCTAAATTGCTTGGTTTTGATTATATCAAGGATTTGTATGCAAACGATCCTGATTTCTGTGAAGTGTTTAAAGGTTGTCGAAGTGGTAAGTTTGGGAAATTTTATTTACAAAATGGATTTCTTTTTCGGGAAAACAAATTATGCATCCCTTAGTCTTCTTTGCGTGAGTTACTTGTTAGGGAAGCACATGCTGGAGGACTTATGGGACATTTTGGGGTAGCTAAGACTATGGTGATAATGCACGAGCATTTTCTTTTGGCCCCACATGAAAAGGGATGTTGAGAAAATTTGTTCTCGACGCATTACATGTAAGGAGTCTAAGTCTAGGCAACAACCTCATGGCCTGTATACTCCTCTTCCGATTCCTAATGCACCTTGGATTGATATTTCCATGGATTTTATTTTAGGATTACCAAGAACCAAGAGGGGGAGGGATTCTATGTTTGTGGTAGTTGATAGGTTTTCAAAAATGGCACATTTCATTCCATGTCATAAAATTGATGATGCATTGAATGCTGCTGATTTGTTCTTTAGAGAAGTTGTCAGATTGCATGGTATGCCTAAAACTATTGTTTCTGATCGTGATTCTAAATTCTTGAGTTACTTTTGGAAAACCCTATGGGGTAAATTTGGAACCAAACTGCTATTTTCAACAACATGTCACCCATAAACTGATGGTTAAATAGAAGTAGTAAATAGGACATTAGGTACTTTATTACGTTCTATAATAAAAAAGAATTTGAAATCATGGGAAGATTGCTTACCACATGTTGAATTTGCTTATAATCGTTTTGTTCATTCTACAACTAAGTTTTCCCCATTTGAGATTGTTTATGGTTTCAATCCATTAACCCCTCTAGATCTAACTCCACTTCCTCTAGGTGAATTGGTGAATTTTGATGGAAAGAGAAAAGCAGAGTTTGTGAAAGAACTGCACGAGAAGACAAAGATGCACATTGAACGGATGACTAAAGTTTATGAAAAACAAGAAAACAAGGGCAGCAAAAGTGTCATTTTTGAACCCGACAATTGGGTCTGGCTTCATACGAGGAAATAACGATTTCCAGAACAAAGGCGATCAAAACTTCTTCCTAGAGGAGATGGACCATTTCGTGTGTTGGAACGCATTAATAATAATGCTTACAAGCTAGAGTTACCTGGTGAGTATAGCATTAATGAAAGCTTCAATATTACTGATTTAATGCCCTTTGATGTAGGTGATGAAGAGATAGAAGATTTGAGGACAAATCATTTTAAAGAGGGGGAGAATGATGTGAATTCGACTAAATAGACTACGAATTCACAAGTCCAATCAACCGAACCTGCAATGGAGCTGAATAGTTTGTCACTAAATGAGATGAATAATCATTTGAGACTGCAAGAGGGCCCAATCACAAGGTTAAGGGCTAAAAGATTCAAAGAAGCTTTATATGGGATGATTAAAGAGATTGCTGAATATTCAAATGGAAGCCTAAATGAAGAGCCCAAGATGAGCCCAAGAGAAGGTCCATATTTAATTAATAAGGAGAGATTTATTAATATAATAAATCTCTAAGGATAATATTAGGTAGTTCAGATTTTTAAATTAATTATTAAATATCCTAGATATTTAGATTAGATATGGTTAGCTTATAACCATAATAGATTTTTTCCCTTATTCTGTGGGCTATTCGGTTGTTTTCTAAGCCTATAAAAGGCATACTCTACAGCATTGAAAGACACACTTTGGAATTTCAATCTTGTGAGTTTTGTCTTCTTTCTTTTATTAAAATAGCTTTTTAAACTTATCAGGTTTTTACCTGTGGCGTTCAAGCAATTCAAGACTTATCACCAGGGTTTTCTAAGAGTCCTTCTTAGAGAATTTGGGTGTGACATCTAGGTATCCGATACCTTGTTTCTCACATAAACAAGATATATTCTATCCTTTTCTACTTGCGTCATGAAAGTCTTGGGCTCTTGCCATATTTGGTGTAGGGTGTCGTCAACATATTGGCGAGGTTCGCATCAGCTCTTACTCATGCCAATTGGCCTAGGGCCCACTGTATGAGATTTTTAAAATCGAGCATATTAGCACCCAAGTTCCAAAACCGAGGCCTCCGACCTATCTAAGCAATTTGAGCTCCCGTCAAGAATGTCTCCCAAAAGTTTAATCAGTGGCACACAATCAGGGGAGAGAACTTCCAACAAAATAAACTTTTCATTTGTCCATCATACCAATTGGGTATGAAGACGTCTCCACTTATAACCGATAAGCAGGTTTTGTACTTCCTTCCAAAAAGTTCATCATGCCAACCAGGTATGATCTACTTACAACCAGTAAGTAGTTTTTTTTTTTTGCATAATTTCCACATCACTCCTCTCAGGTGTGATGGTTAAAATACTACTTAATAGTGGGTTTTCATTTCCGAGGTGCTTATCATCCCAAGTGGGTATGATATTAAATCCCACTTACAAATCGTGTAGTATATTTCCTCTAAATTGGCTTTCGTCCCTTGCAAGCTTTGTCTCAACTGGCATTCCCGATATCTCATGTTCCTACATGGTATGAACATCCTTGTTCATTATCATGTGGCTTGATAGCCTTCATTCATTATGAATGACTAAAAATATCCAAATTTTCGAATGTTTGCAATTTGGTCCCTAAAGTTCTTTTTCTTTTACTTTAGGTCCAAAATGTCGGTTTTTCCCCCAAATTGAGCTTGGAAACCTCTAATTTCACCTTAAGACCTCAATTTATTCAAAATCACAAAAGGGGTTCAAGTTTCCCAAATTTCCAATTTGGTCCCCAACTTTTCCAAAATTACCATTTTGCCCCTACTTTACAAAAATGGTAAGTTTTGCCCCCAAAATTCCAAAATTTTCCCAATTGGTCCTCCAACATCTTTATCATGCCCAATTGGCCCTGAATTTTATGAAATTGTGCTTTAGTCCCTCAAATTTTTGAAATCCCCAAATTTCCCCAATTTCAAACTTGTAACTCAGCCGAATTTGATTTCATCAAATTGATCGATCAAATGAGTTTAATTATTGAAATTGAAGTTATATTAGATTTCCTACACCTTCAAACAATTTAATTGCACTTTAAATCGCACGATTTGATGCCATAATGAGCTCAAATGGAGTTTTGCCAGAAAACTAGACTTAGAAAGAGAAAGCTTCGAAAGCTTACCATCGGGGGCGCGATGGTCCGAGCTTTCAATCTGGGCAGATAGCTCTTGTCCTGAGGTTCCTCCTATGATCAAGAATTGCAGCAATTGATACTGAATTGAGTGAGAATTTAGTCATTGAAAATCTACCAGTTCTCTCTCTAGCACCGATTGGAATTTATAAAGGAGAGCCAAATTGGCTTACTCTTTCATCCTAATTTAGTTATAGGAGGGCTATGGAGGTGTTTGGAGGGTTTGGTTTCACCTGAGAAGGGCTTGAATTTGCTGATTTTAGCTTTATTGAAAAAGGGCAGCTTCGGTTCGTCGGAGCTGCTTCATTGTTCGATCACTCTGGTGCTTCTCCAATGACCCTCGTAGCACATTAAGACTATAAGTGTGTAGCTGACTTCTCCCCGAATCCAACAAAACCAATCACGCCTTCTTTGGCTTAGAAAAATGCCCAAGTCGGAGCTCTGGTTCGAGCTTTATTGGAAAATGGAGCAGTTGAGAGAGAATGGAGTTTTCATGTGTGAGGAGGATGAATGAGGAGGGGCTCTTTATATAGGAAGCTTGGGGACTTCTTGGCCGTCTGATTGGCGCCTTAATAGTGGTCATTCATTGCCTAAAACTCCCCGGTTGGAGACTTTTCATCTTCTCCGGCACTGCTCGATTTTCCGGCGAGTGAACAGTGCTGTCATATGAAGGAAGAAGACAACACTATTCCGAACCGGACTAGATCGGTCCAAATCGGGTTCAAAGCTTAAACCAGCCGGTTCATGCCCGATTTGACCAAATTTTTCAAAATTAAAAATTACTAAATTCATCTAAATTCTTTTTCTATCCAATGGTGGCCTCAAATCTCACATTTGAATTTTCTAAGTCACTTAGAAAATGAATTTAGCATCCAGTTCAATTGTGGTTCAAACCAATTCAATCATCCGGTTCGACGTGATTCTTCACCATGTTTGGGATTCCTTTCCTCCAATTTTCCCCTCACTTGGCTTGCCTAAAATTCTAGTTTCTATTGATCGTTATGCCTTATCTAGTCTCAAGACTTGGTTGTTCACTCGAATCGTCCTACATCATAATTCTTTTTATCTGAATGTCCAATCTTTGAGGACTTGAAATCACAACTTTGCTCAATATGGCTTCTTAGAGGCATCCTTTCTTTCTTGTGACTCAGGTTCACCCTAGTCTTTCATTTGACATGATATTTTCCATAGATATTTTCGTATAATATACTTTGAGAATATTCTCTCGACAATTGTTCCTTAATTTTCAATCCTTTAGGGATCATGGGACTCCATATCTTCTTACCATCTGGTAGTGTTTGTAAACCCTGCCCCTTCGAGATAAGAAAATTGGGGAAACAACTGATCAAAACCAAGAGAAACAACTGATACGGTTCATGAACCCCAACCATTAGAGAAAGGGAAAATTGGGAAATTTACAAATCCCGAGTGACCCAAAGAGTAATAAATGTCATGGAAAAGAACTTTGGGATGAATTGGAAGAGAAAACCAAATTGGATCAAGAGAAAACCAGTTTGGACCATCATTGAACCAGTTTCTAAATTTATTTTTCTAGATAGATTAAAATATTCAAATTGGGGAATTAAAGCCACCATTGGATAGAGAATGAATTTAGAAAATTTTAATTTTGAAAAACTCGGTTGAATCGGGCCTAAATCGGCCAATTTAAGCATTGAACTCAGTTCAGAATAGTGTCCTCCTCTTCCTTCAGATGACATCACTATTCACTCACTGGAAAAGTGAATAGTACCAACAAAGGTGAAAATTCTCCGTTCTAGGCATTTCAGGCCATGAATGATCGCTATAAAGGCTCCAATCGGATGACCAGAGAGTCCTCGAGCTCCCTATATAAAGAGCTCCTCCCCACTCATCCTTACACCTAAAAGCTCCTCCCTCTTTACTGCTCCATTTCTCGGTGAAGCTCGAACTAGAGCTGCGACTTGGGAATTTTTCTCAACCTCAGAAGGCAAGGTCTGACTCTTTAGACTTAGGGGGAAGTCAATTATCTAATAGCAACCTCCATCTGACCTAAGGGAGAAGTGTCGGCGTAATCAAATAGTGAAGCAGATCCGACAGACTAAAGTTGCCCTATTTCGCCGAGCTAACATTAACCAAATTTAGCCCTCCTCAATCCAAACTAAGCTCCCACAACTTCCCTACAACCCTTAGACGACCTCAACTAAGCTGAAAGTTAAGCTAATTCAGCCTTCCTTAATCATTGCATGTCGGAGTTAGAGAGAGACACTACAAAATTTCACTGACATAATTCTCCCTCAATTTAAGGTCAATTGTAGGAATTATTGATCCTAGAATATACTCAGGAAGAGAGCTATCTTCCCCGATAGAGAGATCGGACTGCCGCACCTCCGACGGAAAGGTTACACAACTTTCTCTCTCTAAGTTCAGTTTTTCGACGAAGCTCTATTTGAATTCAATTCAGACCCAAATGACGCAATTCAAAGCTCAATTGAATCATATGAAAGTGTAGGAACTAATCCATACCTTCAATTGGAGCAATTAACCCCGATTGAATGGTTAATTTGGTAAAATCTAATTTGAACAGTTTGAAATGGGGAAATTGGGGAAACTTTTGGAGGTTTCATAAAATTTAGGGACTAAATTGCAATTTCCCAAAATTGTGGTTCAATTGGCCATGAAAAGAATGTTAGAGGACCAATTCGTTAATTTTTTAAAATAATTAGGGTCAAATTGGCATTAAGTGATTTTGTAAAGTTGGGAACCAAATTGGAAATTTAGGAAACATGAAACCCTTAAGTGATTTTGAGTAAATGGAGGATCCAAAGTGAATTTTGGAAGTTTCAAGACTCAATTTTGGGAAAAGTTTGCATTAGGGACCTAAAGTCAAGAAAAATGAACTTTAGGGACCTAAGTGCAATTAACTGAATGTTTTTGAGTTTAGTGGTTCATATATGAGGAACGGAGGCTGTTATGCCAAGTATTAATAAATAAGATTGTCCAAATCATGTAGGAGCATGAAGGACTAGAACGTCAGCAAGAGAAGCTCACGTCGATTTGGGAAAATCAACCGAGGATGAATACATCATGGATAAAGGGTGGGTTATTTCACATCATACCCGATTGGGATGATGAGCACATCAGAAATGAAAACCACTTATATGTGAAATTTTGATATCACACCTGATTGGAGTGATTGAGAACTACGCGGAAAAACTACTTACCAGTTGTAAGTAGAGAGATCATACTGGGTTGGTATGATGGACTTTCTAGAATGAAGTAGAAAACCCACTTACTAGTTATAAGCAGAGATGTCACCACACCCAGTTGGTGTGATGGATGAAAAGTTTATTTTTTTTCAAAAGTGTTCTCCCCTGACTCTTTGCCAATGCTTAAAAATATTTTGAGAGACCTTCTTAACGGGAGCTAGAACAGCTCAGATAGGCCAGAGGCCTCGATTTTGGAACATGAGGCTAAAATGCCCAGTTTTGAAAAATCACGTATAGTGGGCCAAGGCCAGTTGGCACGAGTAGGAGCTCGTAAACAAACATGTAATAATTATGCTATGAAAATTCTAAATGAATGTAATGTGTGATTTCTCCATGGTACCAAGACAAGACTAACATACTCGATGGAATGGTGGCAGTGTGTTAGGACTAGGTTGACAGACCGGTTTAGACAAATAGCTACAGGTCAGGTTGAGGGTTAGGGCCGTTGGTCCTGTGGCACCAAACATAAATGACATTGTGGAAAAATTTTTTTTTTTTGCATGCACTTGAGGTTCGAGACTATCAAGATGCCCAAGAGGGGTAGTGATGCATCCTTGGGGCTACTAGATGACATGGTGGAGATAAAAGTAGTTTGATGTGCGGGAAGCTCGGCGTAGCTTCATGTGCATGAGACTAGGGTGGGGTTAGGATGAAGTCTCTATCCTCATATGGATGTGAGTGTTTTAGTTCCAAGGGTAGGACATCAGAGACGTTCACTCAGACTCCAAGTAGAAGTCAGAGACTTCTATCAGGGTGGATATTAAAGATGCTCCGATCCACAAGTGGGTGCAGTCGGCGTAATTGCATCTCACGAATATGTGTGTACCCTTCCTGATGAAGGGTGTGTGTTATTTCTGAAACACACCTAATATGGAAATGGGAAAAATTTTATGAAAACCTTTGAAAGGATTTGAGAATTCTTGGAAGAAGAAATGGTAAAACCATGGAATAAGGTTTGTAATATAATTTTTGAAAGAAAATGTCACCCTTGGCAAGGTAAAGATTTTGAAAATTTGAATTTGAGCAAATAACAATTTTAAAGAAAATAAGGAGTTTGACACACTCTAATTAAAGATGTTTTGGTTTATGAAAACTCTCCCAACATCCATTCACTGAGTCGTGAAACTCACCCCTCCCTTTTACCCCTTTTCAGGTAACCAATAGGAAAACCCACTTAAAGATCTTTCGATAGCTGAACCTACAAGACATGTATATAAGGTTAATATATTCACTTTTAATTAATGTTATTCCAGGAAAGATACAGTTGAAAAGGATGCCTTACTCCTCACAGTTTAGGGAATGGGAAAACCCTTAATAAATCGGGAGAGTGGCGGGTTATTCACGGGGATCCGACCAAACTAGTTCAGGGCATGACAACTTGAGTGGTATTAGAGCCGATTTCCTTGAATACATCATCATGACTATATAAAATAGTAACTAATAGGTAAGTAGGATGAGGAATGGACCAAGTGATGAAGGATGAGGAAATGAAGAGCATGCTTAGGTGAAATAACTAAGGGAAGCATACTAGGAGGACCCAAGGAGTAAGTTAAACCCAAGGAATAGGTAAGTAGGAAGATAACATCTAAGGATATCGTGACAAGTAGGAAAGGGGTGAACTATCCATAACAAAGGAATTGGGGAAAGAACACTCGAGAAACCTCGGAAAGGTAAACCCTCCACTTTAGAAGTGAACAAGAGAAATGAACACCGATATCAAGATTGGTCATGGTCCACGATTGCCAAATGGAGCCCAAAAAAATGTGAATGGCTGAGCATAGGGTGGAATACAAGAAAAAGACCAATAGTAGGAAGTTCTTGGATAGGGAATAAGAAATGAAATGGATATTTTAATACAATGGAGGATTGAAAGCGAGCAGATGTTCCAATATAAAGTGTGTAAAGAGATGAAGAAAAGGGAACTTGCAAGGAATGTTGAAAAGGTTGAACGTGTAGCTCTGACGGTGAAAGTTTCTACTTTGAGGCACATGGTAGAGAATGAAATCGTAAGAAGAAAACTTTCGAAATAAAGCAATCGACATATAGACCGAAAGTGATCAACTCAAAATAAATAATTGTGAAATAGTCACGAGCGAGTAAGAATGGATATAGGGAAAGCAAAAGTCTTTGACTAAAAGATGCCACAGGAAATGAGGAAGGACCTATGATGGGAAGAATCCCAACGTGTCAGTAAATCATTTGGAAACCTAATAATTGGAACCGGAAAGACCCAATAAGGAAGTTGGGAAAGGATGAGTGGGTAAGGAAAACCGACACGGTTATGTAGGTTGATTGAATAATGGTAAAGATAGTCAAGGAATACTACCAAACGATAAGAGAGATGAAGTTATACGATCCTTGAAAGGTTGGAAAGTTGAGAAAAACCATTATGGAAGTGTTGTAAAATTTTGAAATGGTCAAAGATAGGTTCTAGAGTATCTCAAGTTGTAAAGGGGCATGTAAGCCCAATAGTCCCGAGGAAAAATGTGACTCAAGTAAGAAATAATCAGTTGTAAGCATGATGAAGTCAAACATAATTTTGACCGAAGTTGTAATAAATGATGGATGAAGGAAGAGTAAAAATAGGATGAAGGGGTAATAACACCAAAACCTATGAAAACAAGTACGTAATTCTCAAAAGAACACCGAGCTAAGGGTTTTAATGATGAAGAGAATAACTAGACATAGGAACGACTGGGCATCTTGGAACTCCCAATCCTGAAATCTTGAGTAAGAACCTCAAGGGAAAGAATCTTGCCCTAAGTAAAAGAAGATGTGAACCTAGGGATATACCTTTGGACTCGCGGGCAAGAAATACTAGTTATGAAAAACTCCATGTAAGGAGTAAACAATGTCATGGAAAAGAAATTCCTTAAGCGCGTGATTTAAAGTGAGCAAAGTGAAAGAACAACCGAAGTGTTAACATGTCCAAGTTGACATTAAGGGAAGTTTATCCTAGAGTGAAAAAATGCCGATTAAGTTTTGGGGACAAAACTCCTAAAAGGAGGGGAGAGTTGTAAACCTCACCCCTTTGGGATAAGAAAATCGGGGAAAAAACTAGTCAAAACCAAGAGAAAGAACCAAACCGGTTCACGAACCCTAACCATTAGAGAAAGGGAAAATTGGGAAATTTACAAATCCTGAGTGACCCAAAGAGTCATAAAAGTCATGGAAAAGGACTTTGGGATTAATTGGAAGAGAAAACCAAACTGGTTCAGGTGAACCGGACCTGAACCGGATTGAACTAGTTTGGACCATCATTGAACCAATTTCTAAATTCATTTTTCTCGGTGTTTTAAAATACTCAAATTGAGGAATTGAATCCACCATTGGATAGAGAATGAATTCATATGAATTTAGAAATTTTAATTGAAAAACTCGATCGAATCAGGCCTAAACTGACTAGTTTAAGCATTGAACCCAATTTGTACCGGTCCAGTCCGGTTCGGAATAGTGTCATCTTCTTCCTTCATATGACAGTATTGTTCACTCACTGGAAAAGCGAACAACACCAACAAATGTGAAAAGTCTCCATTCTAGGCATTTCAGGCCATGAATGATTGCCATAAAGGTGCCAATCGAATGACCAGAGAGTCCCCGAGCTCCCTATATAAAGAGCTCATCCTCACTCATCCTCCTCACACCGGAAAACTCCTCTCTCACTACTGCTCTATTTTCCAATGAAGCTCGAACAAGATGACTTGGGCATTTTTCTTAACCTTAGAAGATGAGGTCAGCTCTCTAGACTCCGAGGGATGTCAGCTATCTGATAGCAACCTCAATTCGACCCGAGGATCGCTAGAGAAGCATCAGTGTAGTCAAACAGTGAAGTAGCTCTAGCAAACCGAAGCTGTCCTATTTTGGCCAAGCTAAAATAGGATGAATTCAGCCATCCACGGGCCAAACCAAGCTCTCCCAACATCCCTACAACCCTTAGACGACCTCAACTGAGCTGAAAGGTAAGCCAATTTGGCCCTACTCATTCGTCGCATGTCGGAGTTAGAGAAACTATAGAATTTAACTAAAAAAAGTCTCCTTCAATTTGAGGTCAATTGTATGAATTATTAATCCTAAAAGATACCTCAGGAAGAGAGCTATCTTCCCCGATAGAGAGATCAGATCGCCGCACCTCTGACAGTAAGCTTTCGCAGCTTTCTCTCTCTAAGTTCAATTTTCCAGCAAAGCTCCATTTGAGCTCAATTCAGACCCAAATGACGAGGTTCAAACCAGGAAATAATCCATTCCTTCAATTGGAGCAATTAACCCCAATTGAATGGTCAATGTGATGAAATCATATTTGAACAGTTTGAAAGGGGGAAATTGGGGAAATTTTGGGGGATTTCGTAAAATTTAGGGACTAAATTGCAATTTCCCAAAATTGAGGGTCAATTGGCCATGAAAAGGATGTTAGACGACCAATTAGTCAATTTTTGAAAATAATTGGGGTCAAATTGCCATTTTTGTAAAGTAGGGGCAAAATAGTAATTTTTGTAAAGTTGGGAACCAAATTAAAAATTTGGGAAACTTGAACCCCTTAAGTGATTTTGAGTAAATGGAGGACCCAAATGAATTTTGGAAGTTTAGGGACTCAATTTGGGGAAAAGTTTGCATTAGGGACCTAAAGTTAAAGAAAATGAACTTTAGGGACCTAAGTAAAATTAATTGAAAGTTTGAGTTTAGTGGCTCATATATGAGGAACGAAGGCTGTTATGCCAATTATTAATAGATAAGGTTGTCCAAATTGTGTAGGAGCACGAAGGACTAGAACGCCAGCAAGAGAAGCTCACGTCGACTTGGGAAAATCAACCGATACATCATGGCTAATGGGTCAGTGGGTTATTTTACATCATACCTGACTAGGATGATGAGCATATCAGAAATGAAAACCACTTTTATGTGAAATTTTGACATCACACCTGATTGGAGTAAGGTGAGAACTATGCAGAAAAACTACTTACCTGTTGTAAGTAGAGAGATCATACCAAGTTGGTATGATGGACATCCTAGAAGGAAGTAGAAAACCCACTTATCAGTTGTAAGCGAAGATGTTATCACACCTGGTTGGTGTGATGGATGAAAAGTTTATAATTGTCATAAGTGTTCTCCCTTAACTATTTTCCAATGCTTAAAAAATTTTTGGAGACCTTCTTGACAATAGCTAGAATAGCTCATATTGGCCAGAGGGCTTGGTTTTGGATCTTGAGATCTAAAATGCCCGGTTTTGAAAATCACGTATAGTGGGCCCAAGGCCAGTTGGCACAAGCAGAAGCTCATAAACAAACATGTAATAATTATGCCATGAAAATTCTAAATGAATGGAATGTGTGATTTCTCCATGGTACCAAGACATGACCGACATACTCGATGGACTGGTGGCAGTGCGTTAGGACTAGATCGACAGACCGGTCTAGACAAACAGATGCATGTCAGGTTGAGGGTCGGAGCTATTGGACCAATGGCACCAAAGATGAATGGCATTGTGGAAAAATTATTGTTTGTGCATGCACTTGAGGTTCGAGACCATCAAGATGCCCAAGAGGGGTAGTGATGCGTCCTAGGGGCTATTGGATGGCATGGTGGAGATAAGTGTAGTTTGTCATGACAGCTATCACGGATGCTCAATGTAGCTTCATGCGCATGAGACTAGGGTAGGGTCAGGATGAGGTTCCTGTCATCATATGAACATGAAATATTTTGGGTCTGAGGTTAGGACATCAGAGACATTCACTCAGACTCTGGGTAGAAGTCAAGGACTTCTATCAGGGTGAATGTTAAATATGCTTCGATCCACTGGTGGGTGTAGTCGACGTAACTGCATCTCTTGAATATGTGTGAACCCTTCCTGATGAAGGGCATGTGTTGTTTGTAAAACACACCTAATATGGAAATGGGAAAAATGTTATGAAAACCTTGGAAAGGATTTGAGAATCCTTGGAAAAAGAAATGGTAAAACCTTGAAATAAGGTTTGGAAAATAAATTTTGAAAGAAAATGTCACCCTTGGCAAGGTAAAGATTTTGAAAACTGGAATTTGAGGAAAGAACAATTTTAAAGAAAATAATGAGTTTGGCACACTCCAATTAAAGATGTTTTGTTTTATGAAAACTCTCTCCCAACACCAATTCACTTTGTCGTTGAACTCACCCCCATGCTTTTACCCCTTTTTAGGTAACCAAGGGAAAACTCACTTAAAGATCTTTCGATAGCTGAACTTGCAAGACATGTATGTAAGGTTAATATATTATTTTTTGATTAATGCTATTCTAGAAAAGATACAAGTGAAAAGGATGCCATACTCCTCATGGTTTAGGGAAGGGGAAAACCCTTAATAAATCGGTAGAGTGGTGGGTTATTCATGGGGATCTGACCAAATCGGGTTGGGGCATGACAGTGTTCTTCAACTACTTTGAACATTATCCAAGCATTCAATGTATACACCCATGATTTGGTCATTTCTCACTTACCTTGTAGATCTCCATTCTTGTAATTCAGACTTTTTCAGTACTGACTCCTCACCATTTCTTTCATTAGATGATATTCCCGTGCTCTTCTTCTTACACTGTTAGAGTGTTCTACCACTTGTTTCTCATTCATGCATCTCTTCCATACTTATCAATTTCCTTTACTTAGAGACCATGCCTTTCTTGACCATTTGATTTTTCCTTATTTACTCGTTCTTTACCAACCTCCTTATTGGTCATTCTTGGTTCCAACTATTGTTTTTCCTCGATCACTTCATGACTAGTGTATCAATATACTTAGGATTTTTCCTCCCTCATGCCCTTCCTCATGTTTGATGACATCCTTAGCTAGGGATTTTCGTTCCTTAGTTCATCCTTATGCGTTCATGATTGTTTCATAGTTACTTTCCCTTCACTCCCATTTGATCCCTTACAGCTTACTTATCGATTCCTTGGACTTATCTTGGGAAGTTTCATTTTCATCGATCCCATTCTCTACCTTCACACTTCGGAGTAGAGACTTCCCTCTTCGAAATCATGTGTCATGCTCTCTTACTAGTCCTTTGAGGTTTACTTCCTTTATGTCCTTACACTCTTTTTATATTGATGTATTCATCCACTTCAAATCCCTTACCAAATTTGAATTTTCTTCGGAACTTGTTTCCTACTAAAGGGAAATTCCCGTTACTGTGATCTTAATTCGGGTATTCTAGGCTATGCCCTACCATCTTAATCTCCATTAGGCTAGGGTGGCTAACCCATCTTCCTTAATGTCCTACTCACCATTTCTTTAATTGGATCAACTACTTTTCTTTCTGTTCCTAGTGCTCCTCCTCCCACTACATTAGAATTACTTCCCCTAAGTCCATCCTTTTAGGTATTCTACCCATTCAAGAGCATTATGGCATTCCTTGGGTACCATCTCCTTGTTTACCCATTTCCTTGGAATGATCCTTCCTTGATTCCCAGAAGTGTACCCTAGTTCTTGATCCTTAATTACATCGATATTCCTCTCCCAATTCTTGGGGTTTCTCTATGTGAGCACTTAGACGCTCAGTTCCTACAAGATCCGAGTAATTAAATAAGGGGATTTGATAGGTGAGACCTCCTTCTAGCACATAGGTCCTCCAATTTTGCCAGTCACGCCCCGACCTGGTTTGGTCAGATCTCCGTGATCAACCCGCCACTCTCCCGGTTTATTAAGGGTTGCCCCTTGTTTATAAACCATGAAGAGTAAGGTGTCCTTTAAACCTGCACCTTTCCTGAAATAGCATAAATCAAAACTGCATAAATTTTTAAATTAATCATACCTATCTTATAGTTGTAACTAACAAAAGGTTTTGGGTAGGTTTTCCTTAGTCTACCTGAAAGGGATATAAGGAAGGGGGTGAGTACAATTACTCAGTGAATGGGTTTTCAAAATTTAACTTTTAAGGAAAAGATTTGTATTGGAGTGTATCAGACTCCTTATTTTCTTTCAAAAATCCTTTCATTTCAAATCTCTATTTTCATCACCATTTCTTATTATTCACTGTGTGTCATTACCCAATAAACATCCTAAATCATGAAGGTTAATCACACAATCGTAGGCTAGCCCATCCACTGAATCCACTTGTGGCGTCGCAGCGACTTTACCGACCCCCGAGATAGAAGCATGAGGACACAGACCTCGCTTCTACCCTAAGAATGAGTGGATGTATGCAACATCCGACCCTCAATCCCAAAATCAATTATCCGTGTCCGTATGAGGACAGAGACCTGATCCCGACCCCACCCCAGTCTCGTGTGCTAGAAGCTACATCAAGCTTCACAAGGTCAACTGGTCCAACAATATGCCCTTATACCCACCAGGTCGTCCAGGGCCCTAGGACGCATCACTACCCCTCTTGGGCATCTTGAAGGTCCTGTAATCATAGTGCATGCACAATCATAATTTTTTTATCATGCCATATAATCTGCGGTGCCACTAGTCTAACGACCCCAACCCTCAACTCAACCTACAACTGTTTGTCTTGACTATTATGTCGCATTGCCGCTAATTAACTAAGTATGTTGGTCCTATCTCGGTACCATGGCCAAACAATTCATTTATTTAAAGTTTTATGGCAAACTCATGTTTGTTTACGAGCTCCTACTCATGCCAACTAGCCTTGGGCACATTGTATGAGATTTTCAAAATTGGGCATATAAGCCCCCATGTTTCAAAATTGAGGCCTCCGGCCTATTTGAGCATTTCGAGCTCCCGTCAAGAAAGTCTCCCAAAAAGTTAAGCAATGGCACATAGTCAAGGGAGAGCACCTCCGACAAAATAATCTTTTAATCTGTCCATCACACCAACCGAGTGTGAGGTCATCTCCGCTTATAACCGATAAGTGAGTTTTCTCCTTCCGTTTAGGAAGTTCATCATACCAACCGAGTATGATCTACTTACAATCGATAAGTCATTTTTCCGCATAATTTACACATCACTCCTCTGAGGTGTGATTGTTAAAAAACCACTTAGTAGTGGGTTTTCAATTCTGAGGTGCTTATCATCCCAACCGGGTATGATATAAAAATCTTTTAATCTGTCCTGGAAAACGAACTATAAAGAGAGCAAGCTTCAATTGCTCACCGTTGGGGGCATGACATTTTGAGCTTTCGATTTGGGCGGATAGCTCATCCTATAATCAAGAATTGCATCAATTGATGCCAAATTGATTTAGAATTTCATCATCGAAATTCTGTCAGTTCTCTCTCTAGCACCAGTCGGAAATTGGAGAGGGGAGTCGAATTGGTTTACCTTTTACCTTCTCGGGTGAGGTTGTATACTCTGGTTGGGACCCTCATTGTAGTGGCGATGTCTTGCCCTCTATCTAGTGCCCTTGGGTTTCCTTGATGTGGTAGGTGGGTACTTTGTTGTGTATTGACCTGAAGTCTTGGGTAGTTCTTCACAAAATTCCCAGGCTACCTACATTCGTAGCATATTAAACATGGTTCTTCATAGTTTTTCTAGCACTTGGAACAATAGGGGCTTCTCCTTGGCGGAACTGTATTTGTCTCCCTTTGTGTGTGATAACCTTCCATTGTCCTAGAGAACCCCATTCTTGTAATCCATTTCTGTCCACCTAGCTCCTTTTGTCTTACTCGGTTGTCCTGGCCTCCTTCCTCTTTCCTACCGGCCTGTTCTACCCGGTGGTGTCTCATTTGTACTAGATGCTCACATTCATGGGCCATGCTGATGACATCAGCTAAATCCATGGGGTGTCCTAGTACTCCCATTTGGCCCCATATATCCATATTAAGACCATCCACAAATCATTGTCAAACATTCGCAAATCCGGTTAGGTCGAGGGCAAAGGGTCTTAACTTGTTAAACTTGGTTTCATAGTCCGAGATAGAGTTAAGCACTTGTTAGAGTAGGGGCAAGTCTTGTTTCTTCTCATTGATTAGATGTAGAGCTAGATATTCCTCTGTATATCTTTCCTCAAATTGCTCTCATGTGGGGGTGGTGGCATGCAAGCTTCTGCCATTATCCCATCACCTCTTTGCACTAGCTTCCAAGAAAAACTCTGCCAAGATCACCATATCCTTTGGTAAAATCCTAACTATCCCCATGAGTTTCTTAATGCTAGCTAGCCAGTCCATAGCAGCCCTTACATCCTTTTTTCCTAGGAATAGTTTACATCCTAATTGTCAGAGGGTTTTGAGGTATTTGGGAATGTCCACTAGAGGAGGAACGTTAGCAGGAGGGGGATGGGATTGTACTTCCTTAGGCTCAGCTCGAGGACTGGTGTCCACCTCAGGAGTGAGTTTAGGCCGTCCAAACACTCAGGTGAACTCTTCGTACAGTCTCTGATGTTAAAAGCTTAATCCAACTAAGGTCGTTTGAACTCCTCGGGGAATTTCCATAAGGAGGGTTGGTTGGGCAGTGTCGGAGACTGCGTCTCTAGTTCTCTTGGTTCCTTTCTTGGGAGCCATTTATAAATTTAAAAATTATTCCTATTAGTTACTATGTTTTCTAGTCCTGACAATGTATTCGAGGAAACAGGCTCTAATACCACTCAAGTTGTCACGCCCCGACCCGGTTTGGTCAGATCCCCATGACCAACCCATCACTCTTCCCGATTTACTAAGGGTTTTCCCCTCATTTAAACCCGGAGGAGTAAGAGGTCCTTTAAACCTGTACCTTTCCTGGAATACATAAATAAAAACTGCATAAAAATTTTAACTTAAATACATGTCTTGCAGGTGTGACTAATAGGAGGTCTTTAGATAGGTTTACCTTGATTACCTGAAAAGGGATATAAGGGAGGGGATGAGTTCGACGACTCAGTGAATGGTTAACTTTTACGAAAAATATTTGAATTGGAGTGTGTCAGACTCCTTATTTTCTTTTAAAATTTCTCATTTTCAAAATCTCGATTTCATAGCCACTACTCACTCCTCAACCATAATTGGTGTGCTTATCAACCAACACACACACTTCATCATGAAGGGAGCACGCATGAATAAAAATCTGTGTCTGTATGAGGACAGAGACCATATCTCGGTCTCGTGCGCATGAACTCAAACACAGAAACTTAAGGAAATCCCAAACATAGTAGTTTCATGGAGTCCAAACATAGAAACTCCATGGAATACAAACACAGAACTCTATGGAGTACAAACACAGAACTTTGTAGAGTACAAACACAGAACTTCATTACTAACTAGTATGATGAGAAACACAAACCCAGTAGCTTCTCTCTTCTCTTATCGCCACCATGTCATCCAGTAGCCCTTAGGACGCATCACTACCCCTCTTGGGCATCTTAATGGTCTTGAACCTCAAGTGCATGCACAAACAAAGTTATCCTCAAAAGACATTTTAATCTTTTGTGCCACTGGTCTAACGGCCCCGACCTTAAACTCGACCTACAGCTGTTTGTCTTGACTAGTCAGTCGACCAGTCATGTCGCACTATTGCTAGTCCATCGAGTATGTCGGTCTTGTCTTGGTACCATGGCCAATCAATCCATTCATTTAAGTTTTATGGCTCAAATTCATGTTTGTTTACGAGCTCCTACTTGTGCCAACTGGCCTAGGGCCCACTATTCGAGATATTCAAAATTGGGCATATTAGCCCCCAAGTTCCAAAATCCAAGCCTTCGGCCTAACAGAGCTATTCAAGCTCCCGTCAAAAAGGTCTCCCAAAATGTTTAAGCAATGGCACATAGTTAGGGGAGAGCACTTCTGACAAAATATATTTTTCAACTGTCCATTATACCAATCGAGTATGGGGACATCTTCGTTCATAACCAATGAACGAGTTTTCCACTTCCTTCGAGGAATTTCATCATACCAATCGGGTATGATCTACTTACACAAGTAAGTATTTTTTTTCCGCAAGATTTTCACATCACTCCTCTCAGGTGTGATATTTAAAATACCACTTAACAGTGGGTTTTTATTTTCGTGATGCTTATCATCCAAACTGGGTATGATATAAAAATCCCACTCACCCATTAATGTAGTAAATTCCTCTCAATCGGTTCATTTTAATCACAAGAGCTTGTCCTTACTGGCGTTCCTCATACTTCGTGTTCCTACACGATATAAAAACCCTTGTTCATTATCTCCTAGCCTAATAGCCTTCATTCACCCCAAATGAATGAGAAAACCAAAAAAAATTTTACTTACAATTAGGCCCCTAAAGTTATTTTTCTTTAACTTTAAGTCCCTAATGCCGATTTTTCCTCAAATTGAGTCTGAAACTTTTAAAATTCACCTTGAAACCTCAATTTATTCAATTTCACTAAAAGGGGTTTAATTTCCCAAATTTCCAATTTGGTCCCCTAACTTTTCCAAAATTACCATTTTCCCCTACTTTAAAAAAATGGTAAGTTTTACCCCCAAAATTGCCAAATTAGTCCTCCAACATCTTTATCATGCCCAATTGGTCTTCAATTTTATGAAATTGCACTTTAGTTCCTCGAATTTTTGAAATTCCCAATTTTCCCCTAATTTCAACTTTCTAACTCAGACGAATTTGATTTAATCAAATTGACTGATCAATTAAGTTTAATTGTTGAAATTGAAGTTAGATTGGAGTTCCTACACCTTCATATGATTCAATTGCACTTTGAATCACACGATTTGGTGCTAGAATGAGCTCAAACGAAGCTCCTTCGAAAAACTGGTCTGAAAGGGAGAAAGCTTCAAAAGCTTATAGTCGGGGGCGTGGCGGTCCGAGCTTTTGATCTGGGCAGATAGCTCTTGTCCTGAAGTTTCTCCTAGGATCAAGAATTGCATCAATTGATGCCGAATTGAGTGAGAATTTTATCATCAAAATTCTGCTAGTTCTCTCTCTAGCATCGGTCGAAAATTGTAGAGGGAAGCCAAATTGGCTTACATTTCAGCTCTAATTCAGCTATAGGAGGATTGTGGACGTGTTGGGATAGCTTCTTTTGGCCTAAGAATGGCTCGAATTGGCCAATTTCAGCTCGGTGAAATAGGGCAGCTTGTGTCTGCTGAAGCTACTTCATTGTTCGATCATGCCAGCATTTCTACGGTGACCCTTCGAGCAAATGGAGACTATAGGCATGTAGCTGACTTCTCCTCGGTTCTAAAGAACTCAGCCTCACCTTGTTTGGCTTAGAAAAATGCCCAAGTCGGATCTCTAGTTCGAGCTTTACCAGAAATTGGAGCAGTTGAGAGAGAATGGAGTTTTCAGGTGTAGAGAGGATGAATGAGGAGGGTTTCTTTATATAGGAAGCTCGTGGACTTCCTAGCCATCCGATTAGCACCTTAATGCTGGTCATTCATTGCCTGAAACTCCCTGGGTGGAGACTTTTCAACTTTATCGGCGCTATGCGATTTTTCGATGAGTGAATAGTGCTGTCATCTAAAGGAAGAAGACGACATTGTTCTGAACCGGTCTAAACCGAGTTCAAAGCTTAAACTAGCCGGTTAACGCCCAATTCAACCAAAATTTTCAAATCTAAAAATTTCTAAATTCATTTTCTATCCAATGGTGGCCTCAAATTTGAATTTACTAAGCCACCTAGAAAATTGAATTTAGCATTCGGCTCAATAGTGATTCAAACCGGTCCAAACAAGTTTAATTTGATTTAGATCCGATTCACTTGAACTGGTTTGGTTTTCATCCCCCATTCATCCTAAAGTCCTTTTTCATGACTTAGATAACTCTTTAGGTTACTTGGGATCCATAAATTTCCCAGTTTGCCCTCTTTTTGTGGGTTTCGGTTCATAAACAGACTTGGTTCATAAACTGGTTCAATTTAGTTTGGATTCGGTTCATCTGAACTGGTCTAGTTTTTCTCTTCCAATTTGTCCTAAGGTTCTTTTCCAAGATTTTATGAACCCTTTGGGTCACCCTACAGTTGTAAATTTCCCACATTGCCCATTTCTCTAATTATCGATTTTGTGATCCGGTTTGGTTTTCTCACTTGGTTTGACCTGTTCTTTTCCCGGTTTTTCATAACTCCAAAGAGTGGGGTTTACATGGCAGGCCATGTCGGATGGCTTCAGCCAATCAGAGACTAACACATGGTAGTGGCACTATGCATTAGGTGGTAACTTGATATATTTAAATCAGCCAAGCAGAGATTGCCACGTGCCACGGTCAATGATCAACGGAAATACAGTCAGCAACCACGTGTGTACAAGCAGTTATTGGGAGGCTGCCACATGTCTGGTCAATAGGTCAACGTCTAACTAGGTGGCTTAGTAGGAAGCTACATTAGTAGAGCCAGCCGATTGTGGAGCACCATGCGTCCAGTCCGCACGTGCGAAGCTAGCACACGTGGAAAATCTCGTCTCATTCCTTTAGATGTTAACACTGTTCATGGAAAGATTTTATTTTCCATTTCCAGCGAGGGAATATTCCCTCCGACAATGGTAGTTTCAAATGAGGATTGTCACGCCCCAACCTAGTTTGGTCATATCCCTGTGATCAACCCACCGAGGAGACAGGTGTAATTGAACGTTGTTTCCTCGAATAACATAAATTAATAAAAATGCAAGGTTAAAAATAACTTTTAAGCATATCTAACAAAGGGTAGATCTGACTATTTTCCTTAGTCAATTCTCTACTCCTAAAAAGGGATATAAAATAGGGGTGAGTTTGTATAACTCAGTGAATGGGTGTTGGGAGTGAGTTTTTTATAAATAAAATAGCTTTTAATCCTTTAAGAATATTCTTTACTCAAATTTCAGTTTTCAAAATTCTTTCTCCTCATTTTCAACATTAGGTGTGTTTAACAGTGAACACACACCATTCATCAAGAAGGGATCCCACATTCGCAGGGTATCCCATTCACTACACCCACTTGTGGCTCAAAGCGATTTTACCGGCCACCAAGATAGAAGCCCGTCCACTTCTACCCTAGGTCGGAATGGATGTTTGCGACATCTAACCCTTAAACCCAAAATCAACTTCGTGTCGGTATGAGCATAAAGACCTCATCCCGACCTCATGTACAAGAACCTACGTCGAGCTTCACTAACTGCTGGCAAGACAAACTACCCTTAGGACGCATGTAAACCCCACTCTTTGGAGTTAAGAAAAAATTGGGAAAAAACTGGTCAAATTGAGTTAGAAAGCTGAACCGATTCACAAACACGATTATTGAGGAAATGGCAAATTGGAGAAATTTCAACTCCCACGTGACCCAAAAAGATTCATAAACCTTAGGAAGGAACTTTAGAATCAAGTGGGAGAGAAAAACTGGGCTGATTCAAGCGAACCATATCCGAATTAGATCCAAACCAGACTAAACCGGTTTAGTAACTGAGCAGGTTTATGAACCAGAATCGATAGAGAGAGGGCAAACCAGGAAATATATGGATCCCAAGTGACCTAAAGAGTCACATAAGTCATGATAAAGGACTTTAGGATGAATGGGGGGTGAAAACCAAACCGAATTCGAATCGGATTGAACCGATTTGGACCGGTTTGTACCACTATTGAACCGGATGATAAATTCATTTTTCTAGGTGGCTCAAAAAATTCAAATTTGAGATTTGAGGCCACCATTGGATAGAAAATGACTTTAGATGAATTTTGAAATTTATAGATTTGAAATTTTTGGTTGTATTTGGGGTGAACCGGCCGGTTTAAGCTTTGAACCCGGTTCGGACTAGTTCAGTCTAGTTCAAAACAGTGTCGTCTTCTTCTTTCATAAGACAGTAGTGTTCACTCGCCAGAAAATCGAAGCAACACTGACGAAGAAGAAAATTTTCAGTTCAGTACATTTTAGACCATCAATGACTGTCATAAAGGTGCCAAACGAATAGCTAATGAGTCCTTGAGCTCCCTATATAAAGTGCCCTCTCCATTTATCCTCTCCACACCTAAAAACCTCACTTTCTCTCATCTGCTTAGTTTTCTGGCAAAGATTGAACTAGTGCTCTAATATAGGGTCTTTTTATAGCCACAGAAGGCATGGTCAGTTTCTTAGAACTTGGGAGAAGTCAGCTACATGGTGGTAACATCCATTTGCTCCAAGGGTCGCTAGAGAAGCACCGGCGTGATCGAACAGTGAAGCGGTTCCGACGGACCGAAGCTGCCCTGTTTCAATCGAGATGAAATTGGCCAATTCGAGCCCTCCTTAGGCCAAACCAAGCTCTCCCAACTCCTCCTTAGCCCTCCTACGATCGAATTAGAACTGAAAGGTAAGCCAATTCGACTCCCCCCTACAATTTTTTATCGATGTTAGAGAGAGAACTGATAGAATTTCAATGATAGAATTCTCACCCAATTCGGCATCAATTGATGCAATTCTTGATCATAGGAGGAACCTTAGGAGGAGAGCTATCTGCCCAGATTGCTAGCTTGGACCGTCGTGTCCTTGACGGTGAGCAATTAGAGCTTTCTCTCTTTACATTCTATTTTCTGGCGAAACTCTATTTAAGCTTATTCCAGCATCAAAACTTACTATTTGAAGTGCTATTGAATCGTATGAAGATGTAGAAATTTAAATTTAACTTCAATTTCAACCATTAGAATGTTTGATCGGTCAATTTGATGAAATCAAATTCGTTTGCATTAGGAAGTTGAAATTGGGGGAAATTGGGGAAAATTAGGGATTTTCAAAAATTTGAAGGACCAAAATGCAATTTTATAAAATTGTGGGTCAATTGGGCATAATAAGAGTGTTAGGGGACTAATTGAGCAATTTTAGAATTTTTGGGGTGAAACTTACCATTTTTGTAAAGGAAGGGCAAAATGGTAATTTTAGAAAATTTGGGTGCCAAATTGGGAAATTTTGAAACTTGAACCCCTTTTTTATGAAATTGAGTAAATTGAGGTCCCAACAGGAATTTTAAAAGTTTCCGGACTCAATTTGGGGGAAAAACTGACAACTGGGGGCCTAAAGTAAAAGGAAAAATAACTTTAGGCACCAATTTGTAAATATTTGAAAAGTTGAGAATTTAGTCATTTATATTGAATGAAGGTAATTAAGCCAAATGATAATGAACAACAATGTTCATTTCGTGTAGGAACATGAGACATCGGGAACACCGGCTAAGGTTAAGCTTGCAAGGGACGAAAACCGACTAAGTGAAATTTCACTACACGATCGAGTGAGTGGGATTTTTATATCATACTCGGTTGGTATAATAATACCTCAAAATTGAAAACCCACTATTAAGTGGTATTTTAAACATGATATCTGAGAGAAGTGACATGAAAATGACGCTAAAAAACTACTTAGTGGTTATAAGTAGATCATACCTGGCTGGTATGTTGAAACTTCCTTGAAGGAAGTGGAATAACCATTCGTCGGTTATTAGCGGAAATGTCCTCATACTCGATTGGTTTTATGCACAGTTGAAAATATATTTTGTCGAAAGTGTTCTCCCTTGACTGTGTGCCACTGCTTTAACAATTTGGAAGACCTTAACGGGAGCTCCAATAGCTCTATTAGGCTGGAGGCCTTAGTTTTAGAACTTGGGGGCTAATATGCCCAATTTTGAAAATCTCAAAAACTGAACCCTAGGCCAGTTGGCATGAGTAGGAGCTCATAAACAAACATGATTTATATGCCATGAAAACATAAGAAATTAAATTGTTTGGCCATGGTACCAAGACAGGACCGACATACTCAATCAACTAGTGGCATTGCGACATGACAGGTCTCCGGACTAGTCAAGACAAACACTTGCAGGTTGAGTTGAGTGTCAGGACCGTTAGACCAGTGGCACCACATATTATATGGCATCATGTGAAAAATGTTGATTGTGCATGCACTGTGTTTATGGGACCATCAAGATGCCTAAGAGAGTGATGTGTATTAGGGCTCTAGACAACTTGGTGGATATAAGGGCAGTTAGTTGTACTAGAAGCCTTATGAAGCTCGACGTAGCTTCAAGCAAATGAGACTGGGGTGGGGTCAGGATGAGATCTTTATCCTCATATTGACACGTAGATTTGTTATGGGATTGAGGGTCGGATGTCGTGTACATCCACTCATTCTCAGGGTAGAAGTGGACGTACTTTTATCTAGGTGGCCGATAAAGTTGCTCCGACGCCACAAGGGGGTTCAGTGGACATACTGGCATGCGATTGTGTGTTTGACCTTCATGATAAAGGATGTGTGTTGGGTGATGACACATCGTTGTAATAAGAAATGATTTTGAAAATTGAGATTTTGAAAATGAGAAATTTTTTTAGAAACTCCATTTTTAAAATACCCATTCACTAACTTGTAGAAACTCACCACTCTTTTATATCTTTTTTTCAGGAAAAGAGAAAATGTCTAGGAATAACACCCAGCCTTACCCTCTATTAGGTATACTTAATTACACTTAAGCTTTCATTTTATTTGATATATGTCTTTCCAGGGAATAAGGTCAAAAATACGTTTGGCTCCTCTTGAGTAAGAGAAGGGGAAAACTCCTCTTAAACCGAGAGAGCGGTGGGTTATTCACGGGGATTCGACCAAACTGGGATGGGGCATGACAATTAGAGTGGTATCAGAGCCTAGTTCCCTTGAAACATTATCAATATTATGCCCTGACATTAACCAAACTCTAAACTATTGTGTATGAAGGAGAGTCCCTAGGAAATTCGCGGTGAAATCTAGTAATGCACCTATAACCTTGAAAAAGACATCCAACCCAAGGGAGGAAGTCGTACAAAGGATTTTAAAGGGTGAGAAACTGGTGCCCAAGGATATGGTGGAAGACTATTGGAAACTAGTAGGAGCCTTACTAGAACCGGAAGGCATCATATACCCTCCTCCCGAACAAGATGAACCAGCATCAACACCTAGAAATCCAACCCCTTCTCCTACAACCCTACTACAATTGGAAAGGAATCCAACCAAGAAAGAGGCATGGAATAATTATTAGGATGCATATGCTACATTCATGAAGGTCCACCAAGTACCTCCACCCACTCAACCTGGCTTCAATCCCTTCCAATGGGTGAAGTGGACTTATGAGTGTGAAGTTGAGGTACTAAGGTGGTACGAATTGGAGGCCATACATAAAATTCACCCTATTAGGGAGCACGAATGGACCCCAACCAATACCTCAAAGCCTTCTGATCAAGAGTCTCACAACCGTTCTAGGGTAAATTCCAGTCCTATGACCACGAGGGATTAGGGGGTAGAAAATTTATGTAATAAGCCAAGTATGGAAAGAAAATATTTATTGAATGAATGATAGTAAAAGTTTGTTAAAACTTCTGAGTTCTTTGATAAATTTTAAAATAAAAGAGTATGATAATAAAATTTTAAGTAAAAGGTAGAAATTCACATAAGGAAGAAAAGATGGGTTATTTATAGTTAAATTCAAACCTTAATACTTACCCTTGGAAACACGATAAGGAAGAATCCATCTAAAGGAGATCTTAAGAAAAGGAAAAAGAAGTTGGGGAAGCAACCATACAAGAGTATAGATTCTTGGAGAGTCCAAGAAGTTAGAGCTAAACTCTGAGAATGAAGAATAAGGAAAAATCGGGAGGAGTAGAACATTCCAAAGGGAACCACAAGAATAGAAGCTAATCGAGAAGAAAAGGAAATAAGTATAGAGACTACTAAGGAAAGATGGGAAGAAAGTAGAATAATAGGAAGGCCTAGATGTAACAACTACTTATAAAGAACTAAGATACAGTTCCTTAGGAACTCCATAAGATAGGAAGACTTATGGAAGACAAAGGTATGAACCAAAGGAGGAGGACAAGTAGGAGTAGATGAATCATACAAGATCCTTAAGTTAGGTGAAGATTTAAAAGAAAGAATTTCCAAAGAATGGTAGGATGATCAAATAAAAGGATCCCAGAATGGAAGACACTAGAAGGACGATGGAAATAGGAAGTTGGATCAAGGAAGGAGAAAGCTCCAGATCAAGAAAAATCAATCGAGGAAATGTCACAAAACCATAGCTGAAATGGGGATCTCAATAAGAAATATGAGTGGCTGAGTGAATGCTTTGGAGTTTAAGTATGAGCTATGACAAGAAGACATGGAAACCCAAATAGAAAATTTAGATTTGATTGAAGGAAATAACTTGTATTGACCAAATCATTCGGAAAAGTAGACAAAGGTCTAATAAGAGTTGGAGAGTAGAAAGAATACAGCCTAATCGAGGCAAAGGGAGAAATATCAAGGACACGAAGATACGAAGGATTTTGATACAAGAGGGATGAAAGGAACACCTCAAAGGAATAAGCAAAAGCTGGAGCAAGAGGAATGATGCAAGATAAAAGAAAGGTACTCATGGATCCGAAAGGTAAGGTGTAAGCTGGTAAAAACAACGACATAAGACATTCCAAATTTTAATAACTACAGTGGTGAAATTAGAAGGAAATCCCAAGAGAGAGAGGGAATGTGAAGCTCACCAAAGAAAGGAATCTTGGGAAAACATACGTGTATTAATGAAGAGAAAATGGAACAAATGGACTAAGAAAGAGAATAATCTCCTCAAGAACAAGATGCTAGAGATGAATGGATCAAATACAAGGGGAAGGAAATCGTAAAGATCCAAGGGATAAGTCAAACCCAAGTAACGTGTAAGTAGGATGCCGACATTAAAAGATGCCATACAAGTAAGAAATGAACTAACCCAAAATAAAGAATAGTGGGAGGAACATTTATAAGAGTAAGAATCGATTTGGAAAGAGATATGATCTTAAGGAGGAAGGACACCAGTGGGAATGAAAAATGAAGTATGAAATTTAGCGTTTTTATTATGTCAAGGAGTATTAGGAAGTTCAAGGATTTGATGGTTGAATGATCGAATAAAGAAGTTTGGAAAAGACGAGTAAGTACGAAAACCAATACGGCTATAGGGACGTAAAGTCAAAGACTTTAGGAAGAATGTCATGCGGTAAGGGGCATGTAAACCCAACTGACTCAAGAAAATACGACGTTGGCAAGCAAAGTTCTATAAATAAGGCATAATGAAGTCAAGCACAAAAGTGATAACCAAAGAATGAGGAAGGTATCCATGCAAGACGAAATGGTGATCAACGCCAAAACCTGTGGAAGAAAAATGACCGGAACGCATAGTTCTGAAATTTTCGGGTAAAAGAAGCTAGAATGGGAAATGGTACCTTGAGAAGGAAGATGTAACTAAAGGAAGTGATCCTAGTTCTCCAAGGAAGATATTAGGCTATAGAAAAATCAATGGAATGAGGAAAGCATGAGAATGAGACAAAAATCTTTGGTATGTGATGAAAGGGATGAACAGAAACAACCAAGAAAGTTGTAAGACGATAAAATAGAAAATTTCATAACATTAAAAAGTTTAAGCCAATATGCAAATAGTGTGAAATAAGTTTTGGGGACAAAACTCCTAAAAGGAGAGGAGAGTTGTAAACCTTACTTTTTGGAGTTAAGGAAAAACCGGGAAAGAACCAGTCAAACTGAGTGAGAAAATCGAACCAGTTCCCAAACCTGATTATTGATGAAATGGCAAATTGGAGAAATTTCAACTCCCATGTGACCCAAAAAGATTCATAGACCTTGGGAAGGAACTTTAGAACAAAGTGGGAGAGAAAAACTAGGCCAGTTCGGGTGAACCAGATTCGAATTGGATTGAACCAATCTAGGAACCAAGTGGGTTTATGAACCGAAACAGATAAAGAGAGGGCAAACCGGGAAATCAAGCAAAAATATAATGAACAAGGATGTTCATACCATGTAGGAATACAAAGTATCGGGCATGCCAACTAAGACAAAGCTCGCAAGGAGATGAAAGCCAGTTAAGAATGATTCACGGCAATCACGGGTGAGTGGGATTTTTATATCATACCCAGTTGGGATGATAAGCACCTTAGAAATAAAAACCCACTAAAATATGGGATTTTAACATCACAACTAGATGGGGTGATGTGAGAAAACACATAAAAAAAAATAACTTACTGGTTGTAAGTAGATCATACCGATTGGTATGATGAACTTCTTGGAAGGAAGTAGAAAACCCGCTTATTGGTTATGAGCGGAGATGTCCTTACACCCGGTGGGTGAAATGGACAATTGAAAGTTTACTTTGTTAGAATTGCTCTCCCTTGACTGTGTGCCACTGCTTAAACCTTTTGGGAGACCTTCTTGACGGGAGCTCAAATAGCCCATATAGGCCGGAGGCCTCAGTTTTGGAACTTGGGGGCTAAAATGCTTGATTTTGAAAACTTGGAGGCTACAGTGGGCCCAAGGCCGGTTGGCACGAGCAGGAGCTTGTAAACAAACATGTGTTTAATCCATGAAAACTTTAAATGAATGATATGCTTGGACATGGTACCAAGATAGGACCGACATACTCGATGGACTAGCAATAGTGCAAAATTATAGGTCGACGGACCAATCAAGATAAATAGGTGTTGCAGGTCATGTTGAGGGTTGGGGCTGTTAGACTAGTGGCACCAAAGATTAAATGGCTTATGAGGAAAACTATTGTTTTGTGCATGCAATGAAGTTCGGGATCATCAAGATGTCCAAGAGGGGTAATGATGTGTCTTATGGGCTACTCGACGACATGGTGGAGATAAGGTCTTTGTCCTCATACAAACACAAAGTTTTATTTACGGGATTGAGGGTCGGATGTCGCGTACATCCACTCATTCTCAGGGTTGAAGTGGACGGTTTTCTATCTATGTGGCCGGTAAAGTCGCCCCGACGCCACAAGTGGGTGCGGTGGATGTGCTACCCTACAAATGTGTGTTCCCTTCATGATTAAGGGTGTGTGTTGGTTGATAAACACACCGTTTGTGGTTAATGATGAGAAATGGCTTTGAAAACCAAGATTTTGAGGGTGAAATATATTGATATATGTTATTCCAGGGAATAAGGTTGAGATTACGCCTAGCTCTTCTTTAGTTAAAGAACGGGGAAACCCCTCTTAAACCATGAGAGCGGCGGGTTGTTCACGGGGATTTGACCAAATCGGGTCGGGGCATGACAACTTGAGTGCTATCAGAGCTATGTTCCCATGAAACATTCTCAATATTATGTCCTGTCATTAATCCAACTTTAACTCTCATGTAGGGAGGAGAATCCCTGGGAAATTCATTTTGAAATCCAATCCTCCACCCATAACCTTGAAAAAGACACCAAACCCAAGGGAGTAGGTATTCAAAGATTTTTAAAAGGTGAGAAAAGAGTACTCAAGGACATGGTGGAAGATTATCGTAAACTGGTGGGATACGAATGAACCCCAACTAGTTCCTTAGAGCCTTCTGATAAAGAGTCCCACAACCGTTCTATGGCTAACTCTCGACTAATGACCCCAAGGGATTAGGGGGTAGAAAATTTCTGTAATAAGCCAAGTATGTCAAGAAAATATTTCTCTAATGAATGAAATTACAAATCGCCGCTCTCTCGGTTTAAGAGGAGTTTCCCCCTTCTCTTACTCAAGAGAAGCTAGGCGTATTTTTGACCTTGTTCCCTAGAAAGACATATATCAAATAAAATGCAAGCTTAAAAGTAATTAAGCATACCTAACAGAGGGTAAGGCTCGGTGTTATTCCTAGTCATTTTCTCTTTTCCTGAAAAAGGGACAGAAATGAGGGTGAGTTTCTACAAGTTAGTGAATGGGTATTTTAAAAATGGAGTTTCTAAAAAATAGTTTTCAAGTTGGAGTGTGCCAAACTCCTTAATTCCTTTAAAATGGTTTTTAAAATCATTTTTTATTACCACGGTGTGTCATCACCCAACACACATCCTTCATCATGACGGTCAAACACACAATTACAGGCTAGTACGTCCACTGAACTCACTTGTGGTGTCGGAGCGATTTCACCGGTCACCTAGATAGAAGCACGTCCACTTCTACCCTAAGAATAAGTGGATGTTCGCGACATCCGACCCTCAATCCCGTAACAAATCTCCATGTCCGTATGAGCACAAAGACCTCATCCTGACCCCACCCTGGTCTCATGTGCTTAAAGCTACATCGTGCTTCGCAAGTCTTCTGGCATGACTAACTGCCCTTATATCCACCAGGTCGTCCAAGGCCCTAGTACACATCACAACTTCTCTTGGACATCTTGAAGGTCCCGTAAACATAGTGCATGCACAATCAACATTTTTCACATGAAGCCATATAATTTGTGGTACCACTGGTCCAACGGCCCCGACACTCAACTCAACCTGCAAATGTTTGTCTTGACTAGTCCGAAGACCTGTCATGTCGCACTGCCACTAGTTGACTGTGTATGTCAGTCCAGTCTTGGTACCATGGCCAAACAATTCATTTTCTTAAGTTTTAATGGCATATAAATCATGTTTGTTTATGAGCTCCTGCCTCTGACAACTGGCCTAGGGCTCATTGTTCGAGATTTTTAAAATTGGGCATATTAGTCCCCAAGTTCCAAAACTGAGACCTCCTGCCTAACAGCGCAATTTTTGCTCCCGTCAAGAAGGTTTCCCAAATTGTTTAAGCAATGGCACATAATTAGGGGAGAACACTTCCAACAAAATATATTTTCAACTGTCCATCATACCAACTGAGTATGAAGACATCTTCGCTCATAAGCGATGAACGGGTTTTCCACTTCCATCAAGTAAGTTTTATCATACCAACCGGTTATGATCAACTTACTACCGGTAAGTAGTTTTTCTACATCATTTTCACATCACTCCTCTCAGGTGTGATATTTAAAAGACCTCTTAGCAGTGAGTTTTCAATTTCGAGGTATTTATCATCCCAACTGGGTATGATATAAAAATCCCATTCACTCAATCGAGCAGTGAAATTCCACTTAGTCGATTTTCGTCCCATGCGAGCTTAACTTCAGTTGGCGTTCCTGATGTCTAGTGTTCCTACACGAAATAAACATTGTTGTTCATTATCATTTCACTTAATCACCTTCATTCAGTATAAATAACTAAATTCTCAACTTTTCAAATATTTCTAAATTGGTCCCTATAGTTTTTTTCTTTTTACTTTAGGCCCCCAATTGCAGGTTTTTCCCCAAGTTCAGCCCAAAAACTTTTAAAATTCCCCATGGGACCTCAATTTACTAAATTTCATAAAAATGGGTTCAAGTTTTTCAAATTTCCATTTTGGCCTCCAAATTTTCCAAAATTACCATTTTGCCCTTCCTTTACAAAAATGGTAAGTTTTACCATAAAAATTATTAAATTGCCCAATTGGTCCCCTAACACTCTTATTATGCACAATTGACCCTAAATTTTATAAAATTGCATTTTGGTCCTTCGAATTTTTGAAAATCCCCAATTATCCCCAATTTTAACTTCCTAACACAACCAAATTTGATTTTATCAAATTGACCAATCAAATACTTCTAATTGTTGAAACTGAAGTAAAATTTGAGTTTCTACATCTTTATACGATTCAATAGCACTTTGAATTGTAAGTTTTGAGACCGAAACGAGCTCAAACGGAGATTTGCCGAAAAATAAAACATAGAGAGAGAAAGCTTCAATTGCTCATCGTTGGAGGCGCTGCGGTCTGAGCTTCCAATCTGAGTAGATAGCTCTCCTCTTGAGGTTTCTCCTAGGATCATGAATTGCATCAATTGATGCCAAATTGGGTGAGAATTCTATCATCGAAATTCTATCAGTTCTCTCTCTACATCGGTAGAAAATTGTGGGGGGAAGACAAATTGGTTTACATTTCAGTTCTAATTCGGTTGTAGGAGAGATGAGGGGTGTTAGAAAAGCTTGATTTCGCCTTAGGAGGGCTCGAATTGGCTGAGTTCAACTTGATAGAAATAAGGCAACTTCGGTCCGTCGAAGCTGTTTCACTGTTCGATCAATCCGGCGGCCCTTAGAGCAATTGGAGACTACCACCGTGTAGTTGACTTCTCCCCGAGTCTAAGGAACCCAAGCGCGCCTTCTTTGGCTCAGAAAAGACCCTATATCGGAGCTCTAGTTCAATCTTTATCGAAAAACTGAGTAGTTGAGAGAGGGTGAGGATTTCAGGTGCGTGAAGGATGAATGGAGAGGGGCTCTTTATATAGGGAGATCGGGGACTCGTCAGCTATCTGTTTGGCACATTTATGATAGTCATTGATGGCTTGAAATATACTGAATGGAATCATTTCTTCTTCACCGATGCTTCGTCGATTTGGTTCACCTGAACCGGTTTGGTTTTCATCCCCCATTCATCCTAAAGTCCTTTATCATGACTTATGTGATTTTAAATTCGTCATACCTATCTCACAGGATCTTAGTTGATGGTCCTTAAGGGTAGGCTTTCCAAAAGTTCCTGAAAGGGATATAAATGGAGGGGTGAGTATGACTACTCAGTGAATGGGTTTTTAAAAATTTTACTTTTATGAAAAAGATTTGTATCGGAGTGTGCCAGACTCCTTTCTTTAAAAAATCCTTTTAATTCAAATCTCAGTTTTTACCACCATTTCCATATTAATCAGTGTCATCACCCAACACACATCCTTCATCATTAAGGTCAAACACACATTCGCAGGCCAGCACGACCACTGAATCCACATGTGGCTTCGAAGTGACTTTACCGGCCACCTAGATAGAAGCATGTCCACTTCTACCCTGAGAATAAGTGGTTGTACGCGACATCCGACCGTCAATCCTGAAATCAATTCTTCATGTCCATATGAGGACAAAGGCCTCATCCCATCCCCACTCCGGTCTCATGCGCTTAGTGCTTCTCCAAATTTCACACGGTCACCTAGTACAACGAACTGCCCTTATCCCCACTAGTTCGTCCAGTGCCCTTAGGACGTATCACTACCCCTCTTGGGCATCTTGATGGTCATGTAATCACAATGCATGCACAAATAGTATTTTCTTATCATGAAATATAATCTATGGTGCCATTGGTCCAACAACCCCGACCCTCAACTCAACCCGCAGTTGTTTGTCTTGACTAGTCAATCGACCTGTCATCTCGCAATGCTGCCAGTTAACTGAGTGTGTCGGTCCTGTCTTGGTACCATGGCCAAACAATTACTTTATTTAAAGTTTTATGGCATATAACTCATCTTTGTTTACGAGCTCCTGCTCGTGCCAACTGGCCTTGGGCCCACTGTACGAGATTTTCAAATTCGGGCATATTAGCCCCCAAGTTCCAAAATCGAGGCCCCCGGCCTATAAAAGCTATTCGAGCTCCCGTCAAGAAGGTCTCCCAAATCATTTTACCATTGGCATACAGTCAGGGGAGAGCACTTTCAATAAAAACATATTTTCAACTATCCATTATTCTGACCGGGTATAAGGACATCTCCGCTCATAACAGATGAACGGGTTTTCAACTTCCTTCGAGTAAGTTTCATCATACTAAGCGAGCATGATCTACTTACAACCGGTAAAAAGTTTTTCCACATGATTTTTACATCACTTCTCTAAATTGTGATGTTTAAAATACCACTTGGTTGTGGGTTTTTATTTCGAGGTACTTATCATCCCCAACCAGGTATGATATAAAATCCCACTCACCTGTTAACATAGCAAATTCCACTAGACCGGTTCTTTGTCTTTCACGCGAGCTTATCCCTGTTGGTGTTCCCGGTACTCTATTTTCCTACATGATATGAACATCTCATTTAATTATCCCTTGACCTAATAGCCTTCATTCATTCAAATGAATGAGAAACCAAACTTTTATCTATTTGCAATTAGGTCCCTAAAGTTATTTCTCTTTAACTTTAAGTCCCTAATGTTCATTTTTCCTCAAATTGAGTCCCGAAACTTTTAAAATTTATCTTAAGACCTCAATTTATTCAATTTCACAAAAAGGGGTTTAATTTCCCAAATTTTCAATTTGGTCCCCCAACTTTTCCAAAATTACCATTTTGCCCTTCCTTTACAAAAATGGTAAGTTTTACCCCAAAATTTTCAAAATTCCTCAATTGGTCCTCTAACATTATTATTATGCTCAATTGACCCTCAATTTCATAAAATTGCATTTTGGTTCTTTGAATTTCAAAAATTCCCAATTTTCCACAATTTTCCTCCTAATTTCAAATCTTTAACATAGCCGAATTTGATTTCATCAAATTGACCGATCAAACAATTCTAATTGTTGAAATTGAAGTTAAAATTGAGTTCCTCCATCTTCATACGATTCAATAGCACATTAAATTGCAAGTTTTGATGTCGGAACAAGCTCAAACGAAGCTTCGCCAAAAAACGGACTATAGAGAGAGAAATCTTTGAAAGCTTACCGTCGGGGGCACGACGATCTGAGCTTTTGATCTGGGCAGATATCTCTCATCCTAAGGTTTATCCTAGAATCAAGAATCGCATCAATTGATGCTGAATTGAGTTAGAATTTCATCATCAAAATTCTGTTGGTTCTCTCTCTAGCACCGGTTGGAAAATGTTAAGGGGATTTAAAGGACACCTTACTCTTCACGGTTTATAAACAAGGGCAACCCTTAGTAAACTGGGAGAGTGGTGGGTTGATCACGGGAATCCGACCAAACCGGCTCGGGGCATGACACTTAGCACCTCATCGGGGTTGGGGTTCCTAACCAACTCGACAGTGTGGCTTATTTGTTAGTGTATTTGGTCCTTCTTTTAAAGGCCAAACCGGGTCGCGTGTGTTTGGTCCTTCTTTTAAAGGCCATCTCAGCAAGGGTGTAAAGTTCACCTTAGTTAGTGTATTTGATCTCTTGGACTAGAGGATTTCTATTATATCAGACAATCATTCCTATTTTTATTTTCACATTTTTTAAAATAAAATTTGAAAGTTGGTCTTTGGTACCATATAAGTTGTCATACCCTTCCCTGGTTTCCTTAGTTGTACCTGCGAGCAACCTGCCTATGAAACATGTCCCCTCAAAAGAAGGAAACCATGCAAAAAAACTAGTAGTTTTGCAAAAATCAAGTCAATTAATGAACCAAAAATAGTAAAAGGGACCAAAAATAAATATGGGAAATATAATCTATTTCATTATCGACAAATATGGGAAATTGTAAAATTCCAAGTGACCAAAAATAAATAAAAATCATGTGGAAGAACCATAAAGTGAATTGGGTGGGAGAATCAGACCTGAACCAGACTAAACCGGATGGAACCATAGTGAACTAGTTCAATTATTCATTTTTCTAAGTAGCTTAAAAATGTCAATTTGGGAAATTTAGGCTACCATTAGATAGAAAATTAATTTAGATGAATTTAATAATTTTTAAATTTCAGAAAACCAATAGTATCGGCCTTAACCGTTCAATTTTCAAATTTGGGTCACCGAACCTGGTCGGACCGGACCGGTCATATCACACTCCAACTTGGATTAGTTAGATCCCCGTGTTCAACACGTTACTCTCTTGGTTCAAGAGGGGTTTCCCCTTCCTTAAATCAAGAGGAGCTAGGCGAATTTTTAACATTATTCAGTGGAATAACATATATCAATAAAATGGCAAGCTTAAAAAGAGAAGACTTTTAAGAATACCTCACAAATGGTAGATCCTAGTGTCATCTCTAGTAATTTTTCTCTACTTCTAAAAAGGGATAGAAAGGGAGGGGCGAGTTTCTACAACTCAGTGAATGGTTGTTTGAAATATGAGTTAAAAATAGTTTTTAATTGGAGTGTGCCAGAATCCTTATTTCCTTTAAGATCATTTCTTCCATAATTTCCCGGTTATTCAAAATTAGTTTCCTCATTATCCACAAACGGTGTGTTTAACAATCAACACATGCCCTTCATCATGAACGGATAACACATTCGTAGGGTAGCCCGTCCACTACACCCAATTGTGGCGTCAAAGCGACTTTACCGGCCACCTAGATAGAAGCCCGTCCACTTCTACCCTGGGGATAAGTGGATGATCGCAACATCTGACCCTCAAATCCAAAAAGCAACTCTATGTCTGTATGAGGATAGAGAACTCATCCTGACCCCACCTCGGTCTCACACGCATGAAGCTATGTAGAGCTTCCCTGACTGCTGGCATGACAATTTGCCCTTATCTCCACCATGTCATCCAGTAGCCCTTAGGATGCATCACTACCTCTCTTGGGTGTCTTGATGGTCCCAAACCTCAGTGCATACACAAACAAAGTTTTTCACAAAGCTATTAATCTTTAGTGCCATTGGTCTAATGACCCCGACCCTCAACTCGACCTACAGCAATTTGTCTAGACTGGTTCATCGACCTGGTCCTATCGCACTGCCGCTAGCCCATCGAGTATGCCAGTCTTGTCTTGATACCATGGCCAAATCACATAATCATTCATTTAGAAATTTTAATGGCTTATCAACATGTTTATTTACGAGCTCCTACTCGTGCCAACTAGCCTTGGGCCCACTATACAAGATTTTCAAAACCAGGCATTTTAGCCCCAAGTTTCAAAACTGAGGCCTCTAGCCTTTCTGAGGTATTTAAGCTCTCGTCAAGAAGGCTTCCCAAAAGTTTTTAAGCATTGGCACACAGTCGGGTATGATGTGAAAAATCTCACTCACCCGATAAGTGCAGTGTATTCCTCTTAAATCGGCTTTTTACCTCCACACAAGCATATCCTTGTTGGCATTCTGATCCTTCGTGTTCCTACACGCTTTTGGACATCCTTGTTTTTTAACAATTGGCATAATAACCTTTGTACCTCACTTATGAACAAAATACCCAAACTTTTAATTATTTGCATTTAGGTCCCTAAAGTTCTTTTCTTTAACCTTAGGTCCCTAATGCCAAATTTTCCCCAAATTGAGTCCCAAAACTTTCAAAAATTCACTTTACATCCTAAATTTATCCAAATCCCAAAAAGTGTTCAAGTTTCCCAAATTTCCAATTTGGTCCTCAACTTTTCAAAAATTACCATTTTGCCCCTACTTTACAAAAATGGCAACTTGACCCCAATAAATTTCAAAAATTGACCAATTAGTCCTCCAACATCTTTTTCATGGCCAATTGGCCCTCAATTTTAGGAAATTGCACTTTCCTCCCTCAATTTTACCAAATCATCAATTTTCCCCAAAATTTTCCCCCAATTTCACCTTTTCAAATTGTCCGAATTTGATTTCATCAAATTGAGCAATAAATTGAGGTTAATAATTGAAATTGAAGCTAAATTGAGTTCCTACACATCCATACAATTTAATTGAGCTTTGAATTTCTTGAATTGACGCCAGAACGAGCTCAAATGGAGCTTCGTCGGAAAATTAAACTTAGAGAGAGAAAGCTTCGAAATCTTACCGCCGGGGGAGCGGTGGTCCGAGCTTTTGATCAGGACAAGTAGCTCCCATCCTGAGGTTCCTCCTTGGATCAAGAATCACATCAATTCATATCGAATTGAAGGAGAATTCAGTCAGTAAACTTTCATCGGTTCTCTCTCTAACACTGTTAAGAAATTACAGAGGGAGCCAAATTTGCTTACCTTTTCGCTCTAATTCAGTCATATGAGGGATGAGGAAGTGTTGGGAGAGCTTGGTTTGGCCTGGAAAGGGCTCAAATCAGTCGATGTCAGCTCGACAAAAATAGGGTAGCTTTGGTTCACCGGAGTTGCTTCACTGTTTAATTATGCATGTTCTTCTCCGACGATCCTCGGATTGAATTGTGACCACCGTTGATTAGCTGACTTCTCCCCAAGTCTAAGGAACCTGACATCACCTTCACTGGTTCAGAAAAAACCCTATGTCAGAGCTCTGGTTCGAGCTTCGTTGGAAAATTGAGTAGCTAAGAGAGAGAAAAGTTTTTAGGTGTGTGGAGAATGAATGGTGAGGGACACTTTATATTGGGAGCTCGAGGACTCTTCAGCCATCGGTTTGTCACCTTAATGATACTCATTGATGGCTGAAATGTCTTGAATGAAAATGTTTCATTTCTGCCATCGCTATTCATTTTTTTGGTAAGTGAACAGTGCTGTCATCCAAAGGAAGAAGATGACACTGTTTCGAATTAGACCGGACTAGTCCGAATCGGGTTCAAACCTTAAATTGGTCGGTTTAGGCCTGATTCAACCAACTTTTTCAAAAATAAAATTTTCTAAATTCATTCTCTATCCAATGGTTGCTTCAATTCTCCAAATTGAATATTTTAAGCCACATAGAAAAATGAATTTAGCATTTCATTCAATGATGGTTCAAACTAGTTCAATACGGTTTAGATCCGGTTCACCTGAACCGGTCTGGTTTTCTCTTCCAAATTTTCTTAAAGTCTCTTTCCAAGGTTTTTATCACTCTTTGGGTCATTCGGGAGTTGTAAATTTCCCAATTTGCCCGTTCTCTAGTGGTTGGGGTTCATGAACTGGTTCGATTTTTCTCACTCAGGTTTACCAATTCTTTATCAGTTTTCCTTAACTCCAAAGGACAGGGTTTGTAACTCTCCCCTTCTTTTAGGAGTTTTGTCGACAAAACTTATTCAATACCCTTCGCATCGGGAATAACTTCCCTTGATATTAACTTGTAGTTTATCGATATACAACCATTTCGGTTATTTCCACTTAGCCCCGTTATAAAACACATTTAAAATTTTTATTTTCCTTCCCATTACTTACTTATTCTATGGAGCTTACTTTAGCTAAGAATACCTTACTTGAAAGTTTAAGGTTATATCCTAAAATTCACATCTTTATTTCCTTAAAGCATAATTCTTTCTCTTGTAGTTCTTTACTCATGATTTTAGGATTGGGAGTTCCAAGATACCCACTCATTCATTTGTGTAGTCACTTCCTTTGCCATTAAAACCATTAGCTCGGGGGTTCTCTCGAGCATCACCTACTCACTTCATAGATCTCAGTGTTAAATTATTTTATCTAGTTTTGACCCTTCTTTTGTCCTTCCTTAGTTTCAGTCGCATCCTTTTCTCAAGGACATTCTTTTCTTTCAGTCAACTCTTATTCTCTCGTGATCACTTCAAAATTCCTATAAGAGTTAATCTCCTTCGGTCTTAAGTGTGGATTGCTTATTTGTGATAGCTCCCTTATTTTAGTCTTGCTCTCTACCATGCCCCTTGCAGTAGAGACGTTCACCTTAGGAACTACATTTTCAACCTTCTTATCATTTCTTTGAAAATTTTATTCCTTCCTTTCGTCATACCCCTTCTTATAATAGGGTATTTGTCCTTTTGAATCCTTTTCTAACTGAAATTTTGGTCTCTTCCCTTATTCTTTACTCGAGACATTTCCAATTATCGATCCCATTCCGTGTACACCACACTATGTCTATTCATTCTCTCTTTAAACTCTATCAATTTGAGCGTTGATCACTACCGGTCCTGATGTAAGTGATCCTTTACTTAAATCCCTTCCTAACTGAGGGGTTAACTTTTCCAAGGATTTTTAGATGTGTTTTCCTCCGTTTCCTCTTTTATGGGCAATCCACCCTTCCTTACTTGCACAACATCCTTTGATGTGTTTTCCTACTTACACATTACTTGAACTTAACTTGCTCCTTGGGTCCTCTTGAGTACCTTTCATTTGCACTTGGTCTTTCCATCTCGATCAACATATTTTGGATGATTTTATCTCATCTCCATTTATGTTGATTCCATTACCTTTTAATTGGGATACTTTTGTCCTTCCAAGGTTTCCTTCCTTGGCAGTTTATATTCTTTTCTCTCAGGTTCTCTTCTTGTTTTGCTATTTAGAATATCTAACTTTAGAAGACATTCCCTGATGCCATCCTTTCCTACTTACATTACTCTTGAGAATTTACATGTACTTCATCTTCATTATCCTTTCTTTCATGTATCCATTTATTTTCTTTAGATGGGATTCACATCTTCCTTATTTTTAAGATCTCACAATCATCCTGTAGGAGGCATACTTAATTTTCTCTTGACTTAAGTTTGGTCGTTAATCCGGTTTTGGTCATTGATCTCTTTAAAGATTTTGCCTTCATCTTTAATTACCACATGTTGGACCTTTCATCTCTCCCTTCTTTACTAAAGTTTAAATTTATAATCCTTCCGAGGGTCAGTTCATTAATTATTTCGATCTTATCATTCTCCTTGTCATATGATCTTGAGGTTATCATCTCTTGAGTCACATTGTCCTTAATATCCATCTCATTTCCCTCTTTGGGGCGTAGTCTTCACTACTTCCTAGTCCATCTTAGGGCATCGTTTATTCTTCCAGATTATCTCATTGTTACGAATTTATTTCCTTCGACCGGGTCTGTCTAAAATTATTTTTTGATTTCTCTGCTCTTTTGAAAGTAGATCACACCTGACCATCTAGGTATATTCTTAGCCACCTATGTCTTTTTAATAAGGTCCTTATTTTGACTTTAGTTTTATGATGGTTCATTTGTTAGTTACTTGAGCTTGGAACTTACTCCATCCACGGTTCCATGGTTCTACTTCCTATCCTTATCCTTCTTCTAGGGACTTCCGTTCTGAGATTTTCACGTTCAATCTCCCTACTACTCCTTGAAAGTTCTTTTATTCTTTTCTTATACTTTCTAACCTTTGTATGGTTATTCCCTCTGGATTTCTTCCCTATCTTCTATTCCTTTTTGTTCCATATCCTTGCTTCAAAAAAAAGTCCCCTTATTATTATTGAGTTCCTAAGAATCTGTGTCCTAACTCTTTCCAAGTAGTGGTATTATTCCTAGGGTTTTCTTCCTACTGTATTTCTTTCCTTTCTCTTTTCTCCTTGTCATATCTCAATTGACTTAACATCTTCAATGCTCCCATATCTTTCTTACTTTCTTCCTGGTCAGCTTTCATTCCATTGGTTTTCCTTTGGATAGTCTAACACTTCTTGTTTCCTTACTTTTTATCCAAAGAGTCTTTCCTTAACTCCTTAGACTTCCACTAGTCTCGTACTCTTTGGTGCTCACTTGTCTTGCTCCAGACATCTTCTTCCTTTTTGTAGTTAGGATTGGTCTTCCTTGGGTGAACTCTAGTAGTCTCTTCTTTGCCAAGTCTTATTGTCTTATTTTTCCTTTCTCTAGATGGTAAACTTACTTTAAAGGTTTGGGTTAACTAGTAATGACCCATTTTTTTCCTTCCTTAGGTGATCTCTTCCCTACCCGTTACTCTCATCCTTATTGTCATACTCTTATTGTTTGAATTCATCAAAGAGACCCAAAAGTTTTATAAGAAAAAATTGGATAATCATTCATTCAAGAAATAGTTTCTTCCCATACTTGGCTTATTACAGAGATTTCTATTACTAGTCCCTTGGGGTCAGAAGCCGGGAGTTAGCCTTAGAACGATTGTGCGATTCATGATAAGATGGCTCTGATGTAAACCCCACCCGTTTGAGCGGAGGAAAATCAGAAAAAAAAAACGGTCAAACCGAGTGAGAAAACTAAATTGGTTCACAAACCCAATTATCAAAAAATGGGCAATTTGGAAATTTACAACTCTCAGGTGAATCAAAGGGTTCATAAAACCTTGGAAAAGAACCTTAGGACAAATTGGAAGAGAAAAACCAGACCGGTTTAGATGAACCAGATCCAACTGGATTGAACCGATTTATGAACCGAGTCTGTTCATGAACTGGAGCCGATAGAGAATGGGCACATTAGAGAAATTTCAACTCCCTTGTGACCCAAAGAGATTTATAAACCTTGGGAAGGAACCTTAGAACAAAGTGGGAGAGAAAAGCTAGACCGATTTGGGTGAACCAAACCCGAACTGGATTAAACTAGTTTAAGAACCGATCCGGTTTAGGAACCAGAACTGATACAAAGATGGTAAAGCAGGAATTTTATGGATCCTAAGTGACTTAAGGAGTCATAAAAGTCATGAAAAAGGACTTTAGGGTGAATTGGAGATGAAAACCAAACTGGTTCAGGTGAACCAGATACGAATCGAGTAGAACCGGTTTGGACCGGTTTAAACCACTATTGAACCGGATACTAAATTCATTTTTCTAGGTGGCTTAAAATTTTCAAATTTGAGATTTCAGACCACCATTGGATAGAAAATGAATTTAGATGAATTTAAAATTTTTAGATTTGAAAAACTCAGTCGAATGGGGGGTGGATCGGCCAGTTTAAGCTTTGAACCCGGTTCGAACCGATCTGGTCCAGTTCGGAACAGTGGCGTCTTCTTCCTTCAAATGACAGCACTGTTTACTCGCTGGAAAATTGAAGCAGCACTGGCAAATAAGAAACGTTTCCATTCGGTATATTCCAGGCCATCAATGTTTGTCATAAAGGTGGCAAACGAACGGCTAACGAGTCCTCGAGCTCCCTATATAAAGAGCCCCTCCCCATTCATCCTCTCCACACCTAAAAACTCCATTCTCTCTCAACTGCTCCATTTTCCGGTTAAGCTCAAACCAGAGCTCCGACATGGGCACTTTTCTGAGCCAAACAAGGCGAGGTCAGATTCTTTAGAACTGGGGAGAAGTCAGCTACACGCCTGTAGTCTCTGTTTGCTCCGAGGGTCACCGGAGGAGTGCCAACATGATGGAACATTGAAGCAGCTCCAGAGGACCGAAGCTGCCCTGTTTTGGCCGAGCTGAAATCAGCCATTTTGAGCCCTCCTTAGTCAAAACCAAGCCCTCCCAACACTTCCTCAGCCCTCCCATGGTCGAATTAGGACTAAAAGGTAAGCCAATTCAGCATACCAGAAGTCTTGCAAAGCTCGACTTACCATCAAGCGCATGAGATCGGGGTGGGGTCAGGATGAGGTCTCTGTCCTCATACGAACACGGAGATTTGTTACGAGATTAAGGGTCGGATCTCATAAACATCCACTCATTCTTAGGTTAGAAGTGGACATATTTCTATTTAGGTGGCCGGTAAAGTCGCTCCTACGCCACAAGTGGGTTTAGTGGACGGGCTAACCTGTGATTGTGTGTTCTACCTTCATGATGAAGGATGTGTGTTGAGTGATGACACACTGTGGTTAATAAGAAATAGTGATAAAAACCAAAATTTGAATTGAAAGGATTTTAAAAGAAAATAAGGAGTCTGACACACTCCGAATCAAGCATTTTTCCTAAAAGATTGATTTTGAAAAACCATTCACTGAGTCGTTGTACTCACCCCTCCCTTATATCCCTTTCAGATAACCCCAAAAAACCTACCACAAAGACTACTAGCTAATACGCCTGTAAGACAGGTATGATCAGTTTAAAATTGTATGCAATTTTGGTTTATGTTATTCTAGGAAAGGTGCACTAACTGCCTATATATCCACTAGGTTGTCTAGAGTCCTCAAACGTATCACTACCCCTCTTGGGCATCTTGAAGGTCTTGTAAACACAATGCATGCACAATCAACATTTTTCACATGATTCCATATAATCTGTGGTGCCACTGGTCTAACAGCTCTGACCCTCAACTCGACATGCAGTTGTTTGTCTTGACTAGTCCGGAGACCTGTCATGTCGCACTACTGCAAGTTGATTGAGTATGTCGGTCTTTTCTTGGTACCAGGGCCAAATAATTCAATTACTTAAGTTTTCATAGCATGTAAATCATGTTTGTTTACAAGCTCTTGCTCGTGCCAACCGGACTAGGGCCCACTTTTCGAGATTTTCAAAATTTGGCATATTAGCCTGCAAGTTCCAAAATCGAGGCTTCCGGCCTAACCAAGCTATCCGAGCTGCCATCAAGAAGGTCTCCCAAAATGTTTAAGTAGTGACATAGAGTCATGGGAGAGCACTTGTGACAAAAATACTTTTCAACTGTACATCATACCAACCGAGTATGAGGATATCTCTGCTCATAGCCGACAAACGGGTTTTCTACTTCCTTCAAAAAAGTTTTATCATACCAATCGGGTATAATCTACTTACACTAGTAAGTAGTTTTTTGCATGATTTTCACATCACTCCACGCAGGTGTGATGTTTAAAATACCACTTAGTAGTGGGTTTTCATTTTTGAGGAGCTTATCATCCCAACCGGGTATGATAAAAAAATCCCACTCACCCGATAATGCAGTGAATTCCTATCGACCGGTTCTTTGTATTCACGCGAGCTTGTCCTTGCTGGCGTTCCCGGTACTTCGTGTTCCTAAATTATATGAACATCATTTTTCATTATCACTCAGCCTAATAGCCTTCATTCATTCTAAATGAATGAGAAACCAGACTCTTCATTTATTTTCAATTAGATCTCCAAAGTTATTTTTCTTGAACTTTAAGTCCCAAATGTTGGTTTTTCCTCAAATTGAGTCTTGAAACTTTTAAAATTCACCTTGGGATCTCAATTTATTCAATTTAACAAAAAGGGGTTTAATTTCACAAATTTTCAATTTGGTCCCCCAACTTTTCCAAAATTACCATTTTGCCCCTACATTAAAAAAATGGTAAGTTTTGCACCAAAAATTCCAAAATTGCCTAATTTTTCCACAAACATCTTTATCATGGTCAATTTGTCCTCAATTTTATGAAATTTCACTTTAGTCCCTTGAATTTTTGAATTTCCCAAATTTCCCCCAATATTTCCCCAAATTTGAACCTTCTAACTCTGTCAAATTTGATTTCATCAAATTGACTGAACAAATGCATTCAATTGTTGAAATTAAAGTTAAATTGGAGTTCCTATGCCTTCATATGATTCAATTGCACTTTGAATCGCACGATTTGATGCCAGAATGAGCTTAAACGAAGCTTCGCGGGAAAACTAGACTTAAAGAGAGAAAGCTTTGTAAGCTTACTGTAAGGGGCGCGGCGGTCCGAGCTTTCGATCTCGGCAGATAGCTCACATCCTAAGGTTCCTTTTAGGATTAAGAATTGCATCAATTGATGCTGAATTGAGTGAGAATTTCATCATCAAAGTTCTATTGGTTCTCTCTCTAGCACCAATCAAAAATTACAGAGGGGAGCCGAATTGGCTTACCTTTCAGCTTTAATTTAGTTGTAGGAGGGCTGTGGAGGTGTTGGGAGGGCTCGGTTTAGCTTGAGAAGGGCTCAAATTGGCCGATTTCAGCTCGGTCGAAATAGAGCAGCTTCGGTCCACCAAAGGTGCTTCACTACTCTGACGACTCTGAGAGCAAATGGAGACTACACACGTGTAGCTAACTTCTCCCTGGTTCTAAAGAACCCGACCTCACCTTGTTTGGCTCAAAAAAATGCCCAAGTTAGAGCTCTTGTTCAAGCTTCACCAAAAATTGGAGTAGTTGAGAGAGAATGGAGTTTTCAAGTGTGGAGGGGATGAATGAGGAGGGGCTCTTTATATAGGAAGCTCGGGGACTTCATGGACTTCTGATTGGCACCTCAATGGTGGTCATTCATTGCCTGAAACTCCCTAGCAAGAGACTTTCATCTTTGCCGGTGCTAAGCGATTTTTCGGTGAGTAAATAGTGTTGTCATCTCAAGGAAGAAGACGACACTGTTCCGAACCATATCGTACCAGTCCAAACCGAGTTCAAAGCTTAAATCGGCCAGTTCAGCCCCAATTCGATCAAATTTTTCAAATCTAAAAATTTCTAAATTCATTCTCTATCCAATGTTGGCCTCAAATCTCAAATTTGAACTTTTTAAGCCATCTAGAAAAATGAATTTAGCATTTGGTTCAATAGTGGTTCAAACTGGTTCCAAACTAGTTTAATCCGATTTGGATCCAGTTCACCTGAACTGGTTTGATTTTTATCTCCAATTCATCCATAAGTCCTTTTCCTTGACTTTTGGACTTCCTTGGCTCACTTGGGATCCATAAACTTCCTAGTTTGCCCTTTCTCTATCAGTTCCAGTTTGTAGACCAACTCAGTTTTCAAATTGAAAAAGACCGGTTCTTTCCCCGGTTTTCTTATTATTAAAGGATGGGGTTTAGAACTCTCCCCTCCTTTTAGGGGTTTTGTCCCCAAAACAGTTGCATGTCTCTTCCTACATGGGTCCGTTCTGCCACAGAACCTTAACCATAAGAATCCTCTTATTCCTTAAATTCTTGTCCCTCTAGTCGATGATTTGTACCAATTTTGTTTGATAAGTTAGGTTCTCTTCGAGCTCTAATGGAGGTCGGCCCAATACATTACTAGGATCAGGCTGATATTTCTGAAGCACGGAGATGTGGAATACATCGTGTATTCTCTGTAGGTCTGGAGGTAGTTCCAATTTATAGGGTACCGGACCTATCCTTTGAATGATGGGATATGGACAAATAAACCTTGGTTTCAACTTTCCTCTTTGCTGAAACCTAAGTATTCCCCTCCATGGGGATACTTTGAGGAATACTTGGTCTCCCACCTCAAACTCTAGATCTTTTCTTCGATAGTTTGCATAACTCTTTTGCATGTCCTTTGCGGTTTTAAGAAGACTTCTCATTAGTTTTATCTTCTCTATGGCATCCTCGATTAGTTTTGCCCTTTCTAACTTTCTTTCCTCCACTTCTTCCCAAAATAGAGGGGTGTGACATGGTTGTCCATAAAGGGCTTCATAGAGAGCCATCTAAATACTGGCCTGATAACTATTATTATAAGCAAATTCTATCAACCACAAGTATTCTTCCTAACCTTTATTCATTGTGACTACACACGCTCTTAGCATGTCTTCCAAGGTTTGAATGGTTCGCTCAGATTGCCCAAGTATTTGAGGATGAAATGTCGTGCTCATGTGAAGCTTGCTTCCCATGGCACTTTGTAAACTTGGCCAAAACTTCGAAGTAAATCTCGGATCTCTATCTGATATTATACTCACCGGAACACCATGGAGTCTTACAATTTTCCTCATGTATAAGATGGCCAATTGTTTCACTGTGTTCGTCACTCTTACAGGAAAAAAATAAGTTGATTCGGTCAATCTATCCACGATGACCCAAATCGCATCTCGACCCTTTCTTGTCATCGGTAGTCCCGTGACAAAGTCCATGTTGATGTGCTACCATTTCCACTCCAGAATTTGTAAAGATTGTAGCAGTCCTAATGGTTTCTAAAGCATTGCTTTTATCTGATGACAAGACAAATATTGGGCGACATATTCTGCAATGTCCCTCTTCATACCTTTCCATCAGTATCCTTGTTTGAGGGTGCAGTACATTTTGGTACTGCCCGGATGCATAGCATACACTGAATCATGTGCCTCTTCCAAAATTAATCTCTTTAGTTCCTTACTTTGAGGCATCCATACACTACCCTTATAGGTTAGCACCCCATCACTACGTAGGTTGTAGTCCGATTTAGTTTCCCTATTAACCAGATTTAGATAGGGTTGAAGTTCCTTATTTGCTTTTTGTTGAGATTGGATCTACTCAATGAGACTGGGTCTTACTACGACATTAGCCACCAGGCACCCTTCCCACTTGTTCATTTTTAGGTCCACCTCCATTCTTCCCAATTGTTACAATAGGGATATGTAATTTGTCTTTACTTGTGTAGCCTCAGTTTGGTACTTGAGACTCAATGCATCTGCTACCACATTTGCATTTCTGGGGTGGCATTCTATCACAAGGTCATAATCCTTAACCAGTTCTAGCCATCTCCTCTTACGGAGATTCAACTCTTTCTGAGTTAGGAAGTACTTAAGACTCTTGGGATCTGTGTATATCCTACACTTAACCTTGTAAAGGTAGTGTTGCCATATCTTTAAGGCAAACACTATTGCAGCTAATTCCAGATCGTGAGTTAGGGAGTTTCTTTCATGTACCTTTAGTTGTCGCGGGGTAGAAGCGATAACCTTCCCTTGTTGCATCAAGACACATCTAAGTTCTTGTTCGAATGCATCACTATAGACAATGTACTCTCTTACATTAGAGTCAGGTAAGGGGAGTACCGGTGTGGTTGTCAATCAAGTCTTCAACTCCTGAAAAGACTTCTCACAGCTCACATCCCACTTATACTCAACTCCTTTTCTGGTGAGTCGAGTTAGAGGAGCTGCTATCTTAGAAAAATCTTGCACAAACCATCTATAGTATCCTGCCAAACCTAAGAAACTTCTAATTTTTGTAGGATTCCTTAGAGCCTTCCAATCCGATATGGCTTCTACCTTGGCTGGATCTACCTTAACTCCATCCTTGGACATTGTGTCCTAAGAATCCTACTTCCTACAACCATAACTCACACTTGGAGAAATTTGCATATAATTGATTTTCCTTTAATATTCCCAAGGTGATTGCCAAGTGCTCTTCATGTCCCGACCTGGTTCGTGAGTATATAAGGATGTCATCAATGAATACTATCACGAACCTGTCAAAATAGGGTTGGAACATATGGTTCATGAAGGTTGCAGGGGCATTCGTCAATCTGAACAGCATCACTCTAAACTCATAATGTCCATATCTGGATCGGAATGCCATCTTAGGGATGTACTCTTCTCGAATCCTGAGTTGATGATAGCCCGACCGAAGATCTATTTTGGAGAAGTAAGTTTCTCCTTTTAATTGATCAAATAGATCTTCTATCCTTGGAAGTGGTTATCGATTCTTGATGGTGACCTAGTTCAACATTCTATAGTCTATGCACAGTCTCATACTTCCATCCTTTTTCTTTATAAATAGGACAGAAGCACCCCACGGAGACTGACTATGATGTATGAAATCCTTCTCCATTAATTCATCCAATTGTTCTTTCAATTTCTTCAACTCTGTCAGAGCTATTCGATATGGAGCTCAGGATATGGGGTTTATCCCTGGGATTATTTCTATGGTGATTTCCACTTGCCGACTTGGAGGTAGTCCGGGTAGCTCCTCTGGAAATACCTCTGGGTAGTGTCTAACTACTGGAATGTCTTCCAGTCTTTTTTCTTCAAATTTTTCATCTACAACCATGGCTAGAAAAGTTGTACAGTCGTATCATCTTTTGGACTTTCAAATGGCACACCAATTTTACTTCACTTTTCCTTCTATCTCCTTGGAATTTTAATCCTTTTGTCTTGGGAGCGTGGAAGGTTATCGTCTTCTTTCCATAGTCCATCCTCGCCTGATGGTTACTCATCCAATCCTTCCCCAGGATTACTTCAACCTCTTTTAATGGTAATGAGATCAAGTCAACTTCAAGTTTGATTCCTCCAATCTTTATCTCACATCTCTTTAATTGCTTACTCCTATTTAAACTTTCTCCTAAAGGTGTAAGAATATTAAGACTTTGCTCTAGTAGAGTGAGTTCTAGGGGTACTCTTGAAACCAGCTCTTCCTTGATGAAGGATCTCTCAGCTCCGAGGTCAAAGAGAGCATAGACTTGTTGTCCCCATAGTTGTATATACCTTGATTGAAGAAATGTATTGTTTAGAAGAAAGTTTCCTTTATTAAATTAAAAAGATCTTCAGTTTACAGGACTCTCTTGAACTAATTTGGAGGGTTTTGGGATATACGTGCTATAGTGCTAGGGGCTCTTCTAGCCACTTCCTAGGTGAGGTTGTAAAGCCTAGCCGGTACTCTTGCAATAGCGTCTGGCCTAGGGTTCCTGGGATTCCCTTGAGGTGATCCAAGAGTATTCATGTGCCTGTTCTCCCTAAGGGTGGGACAATCCTTTGCAAAGTGTCCCACTTGCCCGCATGCAAAGTAGGTAAGGCACGCTCCCTCATGGTTCCTTTGAAACTTTAGACAGTGAGGGTTTCTTTGAGGTAAGGTGGGGACTACTCTGGGGGAGGTGGTGGCATGTCCCTTCTCCTTTGGAATGCCATTCTACTTCCCCATTTTGGACCGTTATGTTCCTTCCGTCCTCCCTGACTATTTGGGCCCTTATCCTCCTTTCGAGTCATCTGCTCCATTCAGCGACGTCGGGTTTACACTAGTCGCTCACACTCGTGAGCCATACTGATGATGGCTGCCATGTCCACGGGGGGTCCTAGTACTCATATACGGTCTCAAATGTCCATATTGAGACCGTCCATGAATCTATGGCATATGTCTACTAGCCCAGCTAGGTCAGAAGCAAAGGGTCTTAACTCGTTAAATTTTGTCTCATACTCCGATATGGAGTTAAGCCCTTGTCGAAGTCAGATGAACTCTTGCTTCTTCTCATTTATCAGATGGGGCGCCAAGTATGCCTCTAAGTACTCTACTCGAATTGCCCCCAAGTGGGGATGGTGGTATGCAAGTTTTGGACATTGTCCCACCACCGTTTGGTGCTTACCTCCAAGAAGAATTCTGTTAGGATCACCATATCCTCTAGTGGTATCCTAATGATTCCCATCAGGTTCTTAATGTTTGCCCGCCAATCCATGGTGGCTCCAGCATCTTTTTCTCCGAGGAAGGGTTTACACCCTAGTTGTTAGAGAGTCATGAAGTTTTTTGGAATATCTACTGGAGTGGGATGGTTAACAGGAGCAGGATGGGATTACACTTCCTCTAGCTCAACCTGAGAATTGGTGTCTGCCTTAGGGATGAGGTTAGGTTGCCCAAATACACGAGTGAACTTCTCGTATAATCTTTGGTGCTCCCTATTGAGTCCGGGAGGAGTTGTTTCAGCTTCTATGGGAGTTTCTACCGGTAGGGGTGGTTAGGCAGTGTTGGAGACTACAGCCCTAGTTCTCTTGGTTCCTTGCTTTGGAGGCATTCTGAAAATTTTAAAATCAATCCTATTAGTTACTATATTTTCTAGTCTTAATTATGTATTCGATAAAACAGGCTTTGATACCAATCAAGTTGTCACACCCCGACCCGGTTTGGTTGGATCCCCATGATCAACCTGCCACTCTCCCGATTTACTAAGGGTTGCCCCTTGTTCATAAACTGGGAAGAGTAAGGCATCCTTTAAACCTGCAATAACATAAATCAAAACTTCATACAATTTTAAACTGATCATACCTTTCCTACAAGCGTATTAGCTAGTAGTCTTTGGGGTAGGTTTTTCGGGGTTACCTGAAAGGGATATAAGGGAGGGGTGAGTACAACGACTCAGTGAATGGGTTTTCAAAATCAATCTTTTAGGGAAAATGCTTGATTTTGAGTGTGTCAAACTCCTTATACTCTTTTTAAAACCTTTCATTTCAAATTTAAGTTTTTATTGCCATTTCTTATTAACCACGGTGTTTCATCTCTCAACACACATCCTTCATCATGAAGGTAATACACATAATCGCAAGCCAGCCCGTCCATTGAACCAACTTGTGGAATCAGAGCGACTTTACCGACCACGTAGATAGAAGTACATCCACTTCTACCTTGAGAATGAATGCATGTTCGTGACATCTAACCTTCAATCCCGTAACAAACCTCTGTGTTAGTATGAGGATAGAGACCTCATCCTGGCCTCACCCCAGCCTCATGCATTTGAAGCTACATCAAGCTTCGCAAGACTTCTCATATGACTAAATGCCCTTATATCCACAAGGTCGTCCAGAACCCTAGGATGCATCACTATCCATCTTGGGCGTCTTGAAGGTCTCGTAAACACAGTGCATGCACAATCAACATTTTTTATATGATGCCTATAATATGTGGTACCACTCGTCCAACGGACCCGGCCCTCAACTCGACCTGCACCTATTTGTCTAGACTAGTCTGGAGACCTGTCATGTCGCACTATCGCTAGTTGACTGAGTATGTCACTCCAATCTTAGTACACTAGCCAAACAATTCATCTACTTAAGTTTTCATTGCATATAAATCATGATTGTTTATGAGCTCCTACTCGTGCCAAAGAGCCTAGGGACAATAGTTCTAGATTTTCAAATTTGGGCATATTAGCCCCCAAGTACCAAAATCGAGGCATTCGGCCTAACATAGCTATTTGAGCACCAATCAAGAATGTCTCCCAAAAATAGTTAGGGGAGAGCACTTCTGATAAAAATATTTTTCAACTGTCCATCATACCAACTGAGTATGAGGACATCTCCACTTATAACCGATAAACGATTTTTCCACTTCTTTCGAGTAAGTTTCATCATACCAACCAAGTGTAATCTACTTACTCCAATAAGTAGTTTTTTCAAATGATTTTCACATCACTCCTCTTAGGTGTGATTTTTAAAATACCACTTAGTAGTGGGTTTTTATTTTCGAGGTGCTTATCATCCCAACCGAGTATGATATAAAAATCCCACTCACCCGATAATGCAGTGAATTCCTCTTGACCGGTTCTTTGTATTCACGCGAGTTTGTCCTTGTTGGCGTTCCCGGTACTTCGTGTTCCTACACAATATAAACATTCTTGTTCATTATGAATTGCCTAATAGCCTTCATTCATTCTAAATTAATGAGAAAACTAAACTTTTCTGTTATTTGCAATTAGGTCCCTAACGTTATTTCTCTTTAACTTTAAGTCCATAATGCTGATTTTTCTTCAAATTGAGTCCCGAAACTTTTAAAATTCACCTTGGGATCTCAATTTATTAAATTTCACAAAAAGGGGTGCAATTTCACAAATTTCCAATTTAGTCACCCAACTTTTCCAAAATTACCATTTTAAACCTAGTTTAAAAAAATCGTAAGTTTTGCCCCAAAAATTCCAAAATTGCCTAATTTGTCCACTAATATCTTTATCATACCCAATTTGTCCTCAATTTTATGAAATTGCACTTTAGTCCCTCGAATTTTCGAAATTCCCAAATTTCTCCCGATATTTCCCCAAATTCAAACCTTCTAACTCTACCGAATTTGATTTCATCAAATTGACCAATCAAATGCATTCAATTATTGAAATTGAAGATAAATTGGAGCTCCTATACCTTCAAACGATTCAATTGCACTTTGAATCACATGATTTGGTGTCGGAATGAGCTCAAACGGAGTTTCGCCGGAAAATTGGACTTAGAGAGAAAAAGCTTTGAAAGCTTACTGTTAGGGGCGTGGGAGTCCGAGCTTTTGATCTAGGCAGATAGCTTGCATCATGAGGTTCATCCTAAGATTAAGAACTGCATCAATTGATGCCGAATTGAGTGAGAATTTAATCATCGAATTTCTGTTGGTTCTCTCTCTAGCACCGATTGGAAATTACAGAGTGGAGCTGAATTAGCTTACCTTTCAGCTCTAATTCAGCTGTAGAAGGGCTATGTAGGTGTTGGGAGGGCTCGGTTTGGCTTGAGAAGGGCTCAAATTGGCTGATTTCAGCTTGGCTAAAATAGAGCAGCTTTGGTCCGTCGGAGCTACTTCACTGTTTTATCACGCCCGCGTTTCTCTGGCGACTCTCGGAGTAAACAGAGACTATAGGCATGTAGCTGACTTCTAACTAGTTCTAAAGAACCTGACCTTGCCTTGTTTGGTTTAGGAAATTGCCCAAGTCGGAGCTCTGGTTTGAGCTTCGCCAGAAATTGGAGCAGTTGAGAGAGAATGGAGTTTTCAGACGTGGAGAGGATGAATGAGGAGGAGCTCTTTATATAGGAAGCTCGGCGACTTCTTGGTCGTCCAATTGGTGCCCTAATGGCAGTAATTCATTGCCCGAAACTCCCTGGCCTGAGACTTTTCATCTTGGCTAGCGCTACGCAATTTTCCGATGAGTGAACAGTGTTGTCATTTAATTGAAAAAGATGACACTATTTCGAACCGGACTGGACCAATACGAACCGAGTTCAAAGCCTAAACTAGCCGGTTCACCCCCAATTCCACCGAATTTTTCAAATCTAAAAATTTCTAAATTTATTCTCTATCCAATGGTGGCCTTAAATCTCAAATTTGAACTTTTTAAGCCACCTACAAAATGAATTTAGCATATGATTCAATAGTGGTTCAAACCGATTCAATCTAGTTCGGACCTGATTCACCTGAACTGTTTTGGTTTTTATCTCAAATTCATCCATAAGTCCTTTTCCTTGACTTTTGGGGTTCTTTGGGTCACTCAGGATCCATAAACTTCCTGGTTTGCCCTTTCTCTATCGGTTCCAGTTTATAGACCAACTCGAATGTGAACAATTGGTACAAGCCCGACAAAGTAGGATAGAACTCTCGAGCAAAAGGAGCAAGGAAACTTCAACTCTCATGAAACTAGGAGTTTCCGGAAGGAAAAATACTTCACCAAATAGGGAATATTACCAAGAAGGAGAGGGGAATTGGACCCTCAAGGATTAGAATGGTCGGAAGCAATGCTACCCCGACAAGGAAAGACTTGTACTACCCTAAATGCCGAAGGAACCATGAATAACCTTACAAGGAATTGATTTGTTACTCATGTGGGCAATCGAGACATTTTGCTAGGAGTTACCCCATAGGAAGAGTCACCTCCTAAGGAAAGATGGTCCTACCCTCTAAGAGTAGAGGAATAGATGCAACACACCAAGTTTCGGCCAATATGTATAATCTAACCTAGGAAGAAGCTTGTGCCGACCCTAGTATAGTAGCGAGTACATCGAAACCCCTTCCTTAAGAATGACCCATAGAATAGACCTAGGAGTCTAGAATAAAGTTGTACCCCACAACAATTTTATTACATCTTCTCACCCCACTTTTAATAGGCTATGTCCAACTATATGAGAGATAAACATTTGCCCTTATTGACTTTAAAGTATACTGATCCTTAATAAAGGAAAAGATAGTTGCCAACATTCCCCAAGAAATAACGTAAACCCCGCTCTTTGGATTAAGGAAAATTGAGAAAATAACCGGTTAAATCGAGTGAGAAAATAACCGGTTAAATCGATAAACCACAAACAAGAACAAAGTATAGTTGAAGAAAATCTTTCCTTAAGAAGAAATTTACAGCCATTTAGGAGCAAAGAAGGGAGCACACCCATGAGAAAAGTCCAGTCGAGCATTTGACAACAAATGAAATGTCTCAAGATGGCAAATACGACTCAATTTGGAAAAGCAGTGAAGCCTAATAGAAGTTTCAGACAAAAATAGCGAAGGGAAGCAAGTCGTTACAACAAGATAGTCAAAGAGAATAAATGACACCCTAAAGAAGACCGGGAGGTAGAAAGGACTACACCCTAAAAAGGGCAGTGGGATGGATGTTAAGTACAAGAGGACTTGAGAAACAACTACCCTAAGAAACTTAGACCAAAGGAATGGTAGAGACGATGCAATTAAGAAACTAATACTCGTGAAAGCCATGATTTGACCTCTAAACAAAGAAGAGAGAGGCGGAAAGGCCAAATAATTGGGAAAAGAAGGATTAATGAAATCCTTAAAAAGACCAATGGCCAAATTAACTACTAAACTCAAGCCAAGAAAGGAATAGGCAAGCCTCTCACATAATGGTCAAGAAATCTTGAAACAAGGAAGATTTGAACTCTCCCTAAAGAAATAGACAAGTATTGGGGTACAAATGAGGATGAGGATAGAATACAAAAGATGTGCCCACAAGATTTGAAGAGTAAAGGTAAACAGGAGAAGACGACATCAAGGGATGTCATTTAAGGCCAGATATTATTCCCTAGAGCAAGTGAAAAATGAATTTCGGAAGATAGGGAAGGAGTCCTACCAAGGAAGGAAACCCTAGAAAGGCATATGTATCCCAACTAAGAGATAATGGAACCAAGTGAAAGGTACAAAGAGATAAACTTGCAAATGAAGTGCAAACTGAGGTGAAAGAACCAAGAAAGCATACTAGGAGGACCCAAGGAAATAAGTTAACGGGTAAATAGGAAGTTAGCATCAAAAAATGTTGTGACAAGTAAGAATGAGTGGACTATCCATAATAAGGTAATAAAGGAAAGAACATTTGAGAAATGTTGGGAAAGTAAGCCCTCCAAATAAGATGTGGCTAAGGAGGAATAACCACAATTAGTAAGATGGGTCGTAGTCCACACGAGCATAACACAGCCTAAAAGAGTGAATGGTTGAGCATAGTGTAGAGTGCACAAAATAAGACCAATAATCGGAAGTATCTCAAGTAAAGAATAATGGATGAAATAGAAGTTGTGGATAGAGAAGGACCCAAAGCAGACAAATGCCCTAAGATGGAAAGGCGTGCGAAGAAAGGAAAAAAGAACCCTACAAGGAATGATAAGAAGGTTGAGCATGTAGATCCTAAGATGGAAGTCTCTATTGTGAGGGACATAGTAGAGAATGAAACCAGAAGAAGGAAACCTTCCCAAGCAAAGGAATCGACACATAGACCGAAAGTGGTTAATTTAGAATGAAGAATCATGAAATGATCACGAGTAAGTAAAAGTTGATTAAGGAGAAAGGAAAAATCCTTGAATATAGAATGCCAAGGACTTAAGAAGGAAAGAATCCTAGCTTGTTGATAAACCATTGGGAAACCAAATCATTGGAACTGGAAAGACTCAATAAGGAAGTCGAGAAAGGACAAGTGGGTAAGGAGAACTGACACAGTTATGTAAGTTGATTGGATAACGGTAAAGGTAGTCGAAGAATACTACCAAACGAAAAGAGGGATGAAGTTATACAATCCCTGAGAGGTTGGAAAGTTGGGAACAACCCTAAAGGAGGTGTTCTAGAAATCTAATGTACATAGAGACAAGATCTAGAAAATGTCGTGTTGTAAGGTGCATGTAAGCCCAATAGTCCCAAGGAAAACATGACTCAAAATAAGGAAAAGTCAGTTAGTAAGCATGACAAGGTCAAACATAAAATTTGGACTGAAATTGTAATGAACAACGGAAAAAGGAAGAGTCGAAATAGGACGAAAAGGTGATAACAAGGAAACTCGTGAAAACAAGTATATAACGCTCTAAAGAACATAGAAGTCAAAGGGTTTCAATGGCCAAGAGGTTACTTAGACATGGGAATGGTTAGGTATCTTGGAACTCCCAATCCTGAGTATAGGACCTCAAAGGGAAAAATGTTGCTTTAAGCAAAGAAAGATGTGAATATAAGGACATACCCTTGAGTAAGGTATGTCTAGTTATGATAAACTCCATGGAGGGAGTAAATAATATAAAGGAAAAGAAATTCCTTCAATGAATGATATAAAAAGGGCTCATTGAACGAACAAGAGAAGCGTTTACATGATAAGCAAACACCAAGTGGACATCAAAGGAAATTGTTCCTTATGCAAAGATTGCTAATTAAGTTTTGGCGACAAAACTCCTAAAAGGAGGTGAGAGTTGTAAACCCTACTCTTTGGATTTAAGTAAAACCAGGAAAAGTACCGGTCAAACCGAGTGAGAAAATTGAATTGGTTCACAAACTCAATTATCAGGAAATGGGCAAATTGGAGAATTTACAACTCTCAAGTGACTCAAAAGGGTTCATAAACCTTGGAAAAGAACCTTATGACAAATTGGAAGAGAAAAACTAGACCGATTCGAGTGAACCGGATCCGAACTGGATTGAAACACTTTATGAACCAGAACTGATAGAGAAAGGGCAAACTAGGAAACTTATGGATTCTGAGTGACCCAAAGAGTCACCAAAGTCATGAAAAAGAACTTTAAGATGAATTGGAGAGGAAAACCAAACCGGTTCAGGTGAACCAGATTGAACCGGTTTGGATAGGTTTGAACCACAATTGAACCGGATGCTAAATTTATTTTTCTAGGTGGCTTATAAAATACAAATTTGAGAGTTGAGGCCACCATTAGATAGAAAATAAATTTAGAAGTTTTTAATTTTAAAAAATTCGATCGAATCAGGTCTGAACCGACCGGTTTAAGCTTTAAACCAGGTCCTGTCCTGTTCGGAATAGTGTCGTATTCTTCCTTTAGATGACAGCACTCTTCACTCATTGAAAAATCGAGCAGCGTAGGTGAAGATGAAAAGTCTCTGGCCAAGGAGTTTCAGGCAATGAATGACCGCCATTCAATTGCTCCAATTTTTGGTGAAGCTCAAACCAGAGCTTCGATATAGGGTCTTTTCTGAGCCAAAGAAGGCATGGTTGGGTTCTTTAGAACCAGGGAGAAGTAAGCTACCCGATGGTAGTCTCCATTTGCTCCGAGGGTAGCTAGAGAGACGCTAGCGTGATAGAACATTAAAGCAGCTCCTACGGACCGAAGCTACCATATTTTGATCGAGCTAAAATCATCCAATTCGAGCCATCCTCAAACCAAACCAAGCCTTCCCAACACCTCTGCAGCCCTCATACAGCTGAATTAGAACAAAAAAGGTAAGCCAATTTGGCTCCCCTCTATAAATTCCAATTGGTGCTAGAGAGAGAACCAGTAGAACATCGATAACTAAATTCTCATTCAATTCTGCATCAATTGATGCAATTCTTGATCCTATGAGTAACCTCGGGATGAAAGCTATCTGCCCAGATTGAAAGCTCAAACCGTCACACCCTTGACGGTAAGCTTTCAAAGCTTTCTCTCTCTAAGTCCAATTTTCCGACGAAGCTCCGTTTGAGCTCTCTGGCATCAAATCGTGTGATTCAAAGTGCAATTGAATCGTATGAAGTTGTAGGAACTTTAATCTAACATCAATTTCAACAATTAAACTCATTTGATCGATCAATTTGATGAAATCAAATTCTAGTGAGTTAGAAGGTTGAAATTGGGGTAAAAATTGGGGGAACTTTGAAAATTTTGAATATTCGAGGGACTAAAGTGTAATTTCATAAAATTGAGGGCCAATTGGGCATGATAAAGATGTTGGAGGACCAATTGGGCAATTTTGGAATTTTGGGGCAAAAGTTATCATTTTTGTAAAGTAGGGGCAAAATTGTAATTTTGGAAAAGTTGGGGGGACCAAATTGGAAATTTGGGAAATTAAACCCCTTTTGTGAATTTGAATAAATTGAGGTCCCAAGATGAATTTTAAAAGTTTTGGGACTCAATTTGAGGAAAAATCGGCATTAGGGACTTAAAGTTAAAGAAAAATAACTTTAGGGACCTAATTGCAAATAAAGAAAATTTTAGTTTTCTCATTCATTTGGGATGAATGAGGGCTATTAGGCCAAATGATAATGAACAAAAGTGTTCATATCATGTAGAAACACAAAGTAACAAGAATTCCAGCTAAGATAAGTTCGAGTAAGGATAAGAAATCGGCTAAGAGGATATTCACTACACTATCAGGTGAATGGGATTTTTCTATCATACTCGGTTGGAATGATAAGCACCTCATAAATGAAAACTCAATGCTAAGTGGTATTTTAATCATCACATCTAAGAAGAGTGATGTGGAAATCACACGAAAAAACTAATTACCCATTGTAAGTAGATCATACCCGGTTGGTATGATTAAACTTTCTACAAGGAAGTGGAAAACCTGCTTGTCGGTTATAAGCGGAGATATCCTAATGCCCGGTTGGTATGATGGACAATTGAAAAGTTTATTTTTTTTCAAAAATGTTCTCCACTAACTCTGTGCTACTGCTTAAAATTTTTGGAAGACTTTCTTGATAGGAGCTCGAATAGCTCATATAGGCCGGAGGCTTCGGTTTTGGAACTTGGGGGCTAATATGCCCAATTTTAAAAATCTCGAACAGTGAGTCCTAGGCCAGTTGGCACGAGCAGGAGCTCATAAACAAACATGATTAATATGCCATGTAAACTTAAGTAAATATGTTGTTTGGCCATGGTACCGAGACAGGACCGACATACTCGATGGACTAGTGGCAGTGCGACATGACAGGTTTTCGAACTAGTCAAGACAAACAGCTGCAAGTCAAGTTGAGGGTCAAGGCCATTGGACCAGTGGCACCACAAATTATATGGCATTATGTGAAAAAATGTTGATTGTGCATGCACTGTGTTACAGGGCCTTCAAGATGCCTAAGAGAGGTAGTGATGTGTCCCAAGGCTCTAGACATCCTAGTGGGTATAAGGGGCAGTTAGTCGTACCAGAAGTCTTGCGAAGCTTGACGTAGCTTCAAGCGCATGAGACCAGTGTCGGGATAGGATGAGGTCTCCATCATCATACGGACACAAAGATTTGTTACGAGATTGAGGGTCAAATGTTGCTAACATCCAATTATTCTCAAGGTAGAAGTGGACGTGCTTCTATCTAGGTGGCCAATAAAGTCGCTCCGACGCCACAAGTGGGTATAGTGGGCGGGCTGGCATGCAATTGTGTGTTTTTCCCTCATGATAAAGGATGTGTGTTGAGTGATATACACACCGTTGTAATGAGAAATGGTTATGGAAACCAAGAATTGAGAATGAAATGTTTTTAAAAGAAAAATAAGGAGTCCGGCACACTCCGATTCAAACATTTTTCCTAAAAGTCAATTTTTAAAAACCCATTCACTAAGTCATTGTACTCAACCCCTCTTTTATATCCGTTTTCAAGTAACCCATGGAAAAACCTACCCAAAGACCTACGAGTTAAACTACACTTGTAGGACAGGTATGAAAAGTTTAAATTTTATGCGGTTTTGATTAATGTTATTCCAGGAAAGGTACATGTTTAAAGGATGTCTTTCTCCTCACGGTTTAAAGAAGGAGGAAACCCTTAATAAACTAGGAGAGTGGTGGGTTGCTCATGGGGATCTAACCAAACCAAGTCGGGGCATGACAAGTAACCCCTATCTAGCCCTGAATCTCAGTATACACCCCCATTGAGAGAATAAACCATCAGGTATCAAGTTTTGAAGGATTGTGACTTGATAGTAGGAAAAACCCAAATAAAGGCTGACCTTATTCCATTCCCTCTAATGAAAGTTGAGATAATCCTAGAGATGGATTGGCTATCATGACACCATGCCAAATTAGATTGCCAAAATAAGCTTGTAACCTTTCACACCCATGAGGTAAAAGGAGTTGTATTCTATGGAAGCAAGGGTAACCGAGCCCTACACATAATTTCTTACCTTAAGGCCTTAACCATGCTACGAAAGGGATATGAGTCCTTATTAGCCACCATCCATAGCAATGTCACTACAAGGAAGAACCTAGAAGAAGTCTCGATTGTTAATTAGTTCCCTAACATATTCCTAGAAGACCTACCTGGACTACCCCTTGAATGTCAACAGGATTTCCCCATAGAAGTCATACCTGAAACTCGTCCCATATCCCAAGCCCCCTATATGATGGTGCCTACTAAGTTAAGTGAGCTAAAGGAGCAAGTAGATGAACTACTAGAGAAGGGATTTGTAAGGCCCAATTAGTCCTTGTAGGGTACTCCAATGCTATTTGTGAGGAAAAAGAACAAGAGCATTAGACTATGTGTATACTACTGCAAAATGAATCTTGTTACGATCAAGAACAAGTACACTCTCCCTCGAGTAGATGATTTATTTGACCAACTTAGTGGAGCTACCTATTTTCCCAAGATCAAAACATGATCAGGTTATCACCAATTGAGGATAAAAGAGGAGGATATACAAAAGACAACATTTAGGACTCGATATGAACATTATGAATTTCGGATCATGCCTTTTGGACTAACCAATGTCCCCATAATCTTTATAGAATCGATGAACTGTGTCTTCCAACCCCGCCTAGATCAGTTCATTATAGTTTTCATCAATGATATACTTATCTATTCTTGTACAAAGTAGGACTATAAGTCTCACCTAAGGATTGCCTTGTAGATCTTAAGGGAGAACTAACTCTATGCCAAATTTTCGAAGTGTGAATTTTGGCTATAGGAAATCAGATTTTTAGGACATATAATCTCAAAGGAAGGAATTAAGGTGGATCCCTCTAAGATTGATGTGGTGTTGAAGTGGAATAACCCTACGAACCCTACTAATATTTGTAGCTTACTTAGCCTAGCTAGATACTACCTGAAGTTTGTAGAAAATTTCTTAACACTAGTGTTACCCCTAACATGATTAACACAAAAAGGAGTGAAGATTCAGTTGGATGAAAAGTGTGAAAAAGCCTTCGAGGAGTTGAAGGTCCACCTCACTATAGTGCTAGTGATTGCCTTACCTAACCTAGACGAAGGAGAATATACAATGTACAGTGATAGGCTAGGACAAGGGTTTTGATATGTATTTATACAAGGAGGGAAAGTAATAGCATATGCATCAAGGCAATTGAAGACTCACGAAGTAAATTATCCCACACATGATTTGGAGTTAGTCGCAATAGTGTACACCCTCAAGATATGGTGACACTATCTTTATGGAGTTACCTGTAAGATATTCATGAACCACAAAAGCCTTGAGTACTTCATGACACAAAAGGAGCTCAACCTCATATAGAGGAGGTGGATGGAACTGGTTAAGGACAATGATTTACTAATCGAATACCATCAAGGAAAAGTTAACGTGGTAGCAGACACCCTAAGTCAAAAATATCAGATAAGAGTGGCCTACATAAAAACTACCAACCTATAATGTCACGCCCCGACCTGGTTTGGTCGAATCCCCATGAGCAACTCGCCACTCTTCCTGGTTTACTAAGGGTTTTCCCCTCTTTTAAACCTGGAAGGAGTAAGGCATCCTTTAAACATGTACCTTTCCTAGAATAACATTATACAAAACTGAAAAATAGACATACCTATCTTTATAGTTCCCATATAGGGAAGTCTTTAAGATTTATTTTCCTTTGGTCACCTGAAAGGGGTAAAAGGGAGGGGGTGAGTTCTACAACTCAGTGAGTGGGGGTTGGGAGTGAGTTTTCATAAACAAAACAACTTTAATTGGAGTGTGCTCAACTCCTTATTTTCTTTTAAAATACTCTTTCCTCAAAATCTGGTTTCAACAACTTTCCCCAATGTTTGTCAATTATTTTTTTAAAGAAAATATTTTCAAATTAGAGTGTGTCAAACTCCTTAATTCCTTTAATCTTTCTCCACTTTAAATTCTCAATTTTTCAAAAACACATCCTTCATCATGAAGGTCAATCACACAATCATAGACCAGCACGTCCACTGAACCCACTTGTGGCGCCGGAGTGACTTTACCGGCCACCTAGATAGAAGCACATCCACTTCTACCCTGAGAATGAGTGGATGTTCATGACATCCAACCTTCAATCCCGTAACAATTCTCCGTGTCTGTATGAGTACAGAGACCTCATCTCGTCCCCACCCCAGTCTCGTGTACTTGAAGTTACTTCAAGCTTCGCAAGGTCACCTGGTCCGACGAACTGCCCTTATACCCACCAAGTCGTCCAGGGCCCTAGGACACATCACTACCCCTCTTGGACGTCTTAAAGGTCTCATAAACATAGTGCATGCACAATCAGTATTTTCACATCATGCCATATAATCTGTGGTGCCACTAGTCCAATGGCTTTGACCCTCAACTCAACCTGCAGCTATTTGTTTTGACTGGTCCGTCGACCTGTCAAGTTGCATTGCCACTAGTTGATTGAATATGTCGGTCAATTCTTGGTACCATAACCAAACAATTCATTTATTTAAAGTTTTATGACATATATCTCATGTTTGTTTACGAGCTCCTCTTCATGCCAATTGGCCTATGGTCCACTGTTCGAGATTTTTAAAATCGGGCATATTAGCCCCCAAGTTTCAAAACTAAGGCCTCCGACCTATTAGAGCTATGTGAACTCCCATCGAGAAGGTCTCCCAAAACATTTAAGCAGTAGCACACAGTCAGAAGAGAGCACTTCCAATAAAATTATATTTTCAACTATCCATCATACCAATCAAGTATGAGGATATCTCCGCTCATAACTGATGAACGGGTTTCCCACTTCCTCCGAGTAAGTTTCATCATACCAACCAGATATGATCTACTTACAATCAGTAAGTAGTTTTTCCGTGTCATTTTCACATCACTCCTCTAAATCGTGATATTTAAAATACCACTAAGTAGTGGATTTTCATTTCTGAGGTACTTATTATCCCAATCAGGTATGATATATAAATCCCACTCACAACTGGTAAGTGGTTTTTAGCTTAATTTGCTCATCACCCCAACCGAGCATGATGTTAAAAGTCTCACTCACAACCGGTAAGTAGGTTTTCATTTAATAAAATGCTCATCCCCCAACCGGGTATGACGTTAAATATGCCCACTCACGATGGCTTCAAATTTAGAAAAGGTGCTCATCATCCCAACCGAGTATGAAGTGTAAATTAGCCCACTCCCCCGTTAACCGTGACTTGTTCGTCCACAGTTGGTTTTCCAAGTTGACAGGAGCTTTCTCTTGCTAGCATTCCGATCACACTTGTCCCGTCAGAAGTGCGACGATCCGAGCTTTCTATCAAGAAAGGTAGCTTTCTTCCTAAAGTACCTTCTAGGATCAAGAATTCCTACAATTAACCTTTCAGCTTCGTTGAGATCGTATGAGGTTTGTGGGGATGTTGGGAGAGCTTGGTTTAGCTAAAGGAGGGTTGAATTCAACCAATTTTAGCTAGGCCGAAATAAGGCAGCTTCGGTCTGTTGGAGTTGTTTCACTGTTTGAAGGCTGCTATCAGATAGCTAACTTCCCCTGGAATCTAAAGAGCATGACCTCTCCTTCTAAGGTTGAGAAAAATGCCCAAGTCGGAGCTATGGTTCGAACTTCTCCAAAAAATGGAGAATTGGGGAAGATTTATTACTACATTATGGCCATTATTCTCATTAAACTGAAAATTGATGGGTATTTATTAATATTAATTCTAAAAATTAAATTTAGGTATTAATTCTAATAATTAAATATATGTATTAATTTATGGGTATTTACGGTAAGGGTGTAGGATTAATACTAATTAAACCAAAAAAACATAATTATCTCATTATTTTCACCTAACAAAATTTACTAGATATTTATTTATTTCGATCAAAACAACACTTTTCATTTTATTTATTCCAATTATATTAATTAAATTTTAAACTTATAATATAATTCCATAAAATATTTTTGACCGAAATTTCAGGTTACTAAAAAAAATAACTTCCAATTAAAATGCACTACTCTCACCCAATCACGCTTAACTATGGAGTACTGATGGGATCCAGTGCATTAGTGATGGTATGTTTTTTTTATTTCGAGTTACTAAAAAATACGATGTGACAATGCTTAACTTCAAAGTTCATCTGGTGCATTAATGCTGGTATGTTTTCTTATTTTTGGTTACTAAAAACACGGTGTTACATACACCTACTATAAAAAATGGGTAAGCTAAGGATACACCTTAACATCGATCCCGACGAACCCTTCCTATTGGTGCGAGTTGCCATCAGGCCTAGCCTAATGGAGCAAATAAATAACAAACAAGCAACAGGCATGGGAATAAGGCCATGCATGTAACATGTGATAGAAGGGGAAACTACGGACTTTGGTATGGGGGGAGATGGGTTATTAACCTTTAAAGGGCATGTGTGTGCGCCTAAGGACAATACCCTTAGAAGAGTCATACTAGAGGAAGCACACGACTCTGTGGATGCAATGCACCCGGGGAGTATGAAGATGTATCACACCCTAAAGGAAGGATACTGGTGGAAGGGAATGAAAAGGGATATAGCAAATTGTTACATCAAAGCCTATTGGAATGTTACAACCTCTCTCCATCCCATAATGAAAATTGAAAAATGTCACAATGGACTTTGTGATAGGTCTACCGGTTACCCCTAAGGGAAAGGACACTATTTATGTGATAATGGACCGATTGACGAAATTTGCCCATTTCCTACCAATGAGAGTCATAGATTCGATAGAAAAGCTGGCAAGTATATACATTGGAGAAATCTTACGATTGCATGGAATCTTGGTATCCATAGTATCCAATCGAGACCCCAAATTCACATCCCAATTATGGCTCAATTTACAGGAAGATTCTGGAACCAAACTTCACATGAGCACAACCTTTCACCCCCAAACCGACAGGCTGTCGAAAAGTACCATCCTGGGAGATATGCTTATGGCCTATGTGTTGAACCTCAATAGAAACTAGGAGGACTACATATGCCTAATGGAATTTTCCTACAACAATAGTTACCGAGCTAGCATACAAATGTCACCCTATTAGGCCCTATACGGAAGATCATGTCGGACACCTCTATTCTGGGAAGAGGTGTGAATCAAATTACGCACACCGTGATTCACAAGTTAAGGGGTAAAATATTTAAATAAGCATTGAATTGGCTGATTGGAGCAATTGCAGAAACCCAAGTGTAAGCCCAAAAAGAAGAGTCCAATAAGACCTCAAAAAGATAATTCAAATTCAAATTTTAAGGGAAGATTTATTAATATAATGAATCTTCTAGAATATTGAATGATAATATAATGTATTTCTTAGATATCCCTAAGATAACATACCAAATATAGAATATTCATTATCCTAGATATTTCTAAAGCAATCTTCAAGAAATATATTAGATATATTTTATACATATGCAATGAATAGTTGGCATGTCAATGATAATATATTATTTCCTTATTTTTATGATATCTAGTATTTATAAGCGCCTATAAAAGGGTCATTCTATCCTTATAAATACATACCTTTGATTTCAATAATATTGTGAGATTTATATTTTATTTCTTTTTTTAGAGAACTTTTGAACTTATCAGTTTTTTAGTTTAGGTATTCAAACAATGTAACTTATCATTAAGGTTTTCTAAGAGTTTTTCTTAGAAGAGTTTGGTGTGACGTCTACATCTATCTCATACATTGTTTATCACCTAAACAAGGTATATTCCAGTGTTTTCACTTGAGTCATGAAATTCTTGGGGTTTATTCCATATTGGGTGTAGGGTGTTGTCAATATATTGACGGAGTTCATATCAATTAGTATTAGATCACACGGTTGCACAACAAGTTCCATACTATCCTTTTATATCTTGTTCTATTTTCATTATCTTCCATTTATTTCTAGTCTCTATAAAAATAAAAAAAATCACATCTTCACAATAAGTCAAAAAAGTTCTGAAAAAAGAAAGAAAAAATGTGCAAAAAAACTAAAAAGGTAAAAAAAACATGCAAAAAGTAGAAAAAACTAATTCCAAAGAAAAGAAAAGAAAAAGGAAGATCGAAAAAAGAGAAAAAAGGTAAAAATAAATAAAAAATAAATAAATAAGAGAATAAGCACAAAAGTTTATACTCAGTATTTTATTCATTCTACTTTATTAGATTTTCATTCTTTTTTTCACTGTATCCATTTGATTATATTCGTAACTCTCACTTAAATTCTATTGAAATTATTTTTTGAAAATTTGTTAATTTTTTATTATTATTTCTCAAGTTGAACTATTTCGTAAAAATGATTTGTTATTGAGTTCAATTAAAATTGAAAAAAGACATACGATGGGAAAAAGGCAAGAGTGTTTTAAATCTATGATAAAAATATATTTGAATGTGAAATATAAGTGTTTGACAGAAACATGTGAGGGAGAGTTGCGAGGTATTTTTGTTTCTAATAACATGCAGGTTCACAAGGGACAATGACGACAAGACAACTTAAAAGAAGGGGATTCCCCACAAACCTGTTCAAAACCTACGCTAGAAAGCAATGATGAAACGAGTGGTGAAGTCTAGATTTGAGCCAATTCACACATGAATGGATCACTTGGAGGAAGGTGTGAAATGACATTCACATCAACATACTCCCATTGAACAACGATCTTGGGGCTTTCAATCTAGGCATTTCGATCCACAAGAACTCGAGGAGTTTGATAATCTCCAAGTTAATTATGATAGCGTCATGCACGATTCTATAAATCAATATACTACAAGGGAAAGTCCATGGATTGATGACATCTTGGACAACCAACGTAAAAATTTATTTCATATTCATTGTTCTGTGAAAAATAAGGTTTGTTTTTTTATCATAGATGGGGGAAGCTACACTAATATTGCTAGCATCGAGCTTGTAGAGAAATTGGCATTACCTACAATTGAGCTTCTGAAGCCTTATCAAATTCAAAGGTTAAACGATCAACATAAACTCGAGATTACCAAGTAAGTGTTGGTTTCATTCTCTATTGGAAAATATAAGCATAAATTATCATGTGATGTGGTACCAATGCATGCATGTCATATTCTATTAGGACAACCTTGGCAATTTAATCATCAAGTTACACATGATAGATTAACAAATAGGTACTCATTCATGATAAATAATATACTGATGTCTCTTGTACCTTTGACTCTACAACTAGTTTTTGAAGATCAATTGAAAAGGAAAAAGGCAAATGAAAAGAAAATATCAAAAAAAGAAGAAGAGAGAAAAGTCATAATTGAAAAGGAAGATAGAAAAGGAAAAGTTGAAAAAAAGAGAGAAAAATCAGAGTTGAAACAAATGAGAGAAAAACCAAAGTTGAAAAAGAAGGGGAAAAAGTTATAATTGAAAAGAAAGTGAGCAAAAAAGGCCAACCTGGCTGACTAGGCTTCTCATCAGTTGACTATTGATTGAAGACGCATGTCACTCTCCTATTGGTCGATCATTAGTGATATGGATTTTCTTTCTTTGACCGTTAACTGAGGGCACGTGTCATGCTCTGATTGGTTAGTGCTTCCAAGCGCTAACCGAGCGGCAGACGAGGAGCGTATTGCACACTAATTTTTCATGTGTGTTGACTGGACACTAACCCGGCCTATTGATTGGTTGGACCATTGATCGGTTGGACCATTGATCAATTGGACCATTGACCGGTTCGGTCAGACCGGGTTCGGTGAGCCAAAATCAAAAATTGGCCGCTTTAGGCCCGATTCACCCGGTTTTCTAAAATCTAAAAATTTATAAATTCGTCTAAATTTATTTTCTACCTAGTAGTGACTTCAATTCCTCAAACTGTTATTTTTAAGACATCTAGAAAAATGAATCTTTGAACTGGTTTTTCACGAATCAATCTAGTTTTGAGTCTAGTTCATGCTAAACCAATCCGATTTTCACTTCCCATTTGGTCCATGATCCATTTCCCTCTTCTTTGGATCTAAATTGAACACTGGGGATCTTCCAGTTTCCCATTTTAGCTATTTTTTTATCAATTCCAGTTTACTTGAACAATGGTTTTCTCAAGACGTTTTCCCAGTTCTCATTTCTAGTTTTTCATATTATGAAGAAACAGGGTTTACAAGCTTACTCTCGAGGTACATTACTGTCTCAGGTAACCTCAAAACCTACACACAATGTACTTACTTATCATTTTGTTAAAGTTCTCGGGTTTTTAATGGTAAAAGGTCAAATGGGCTCACGTAATTTCTTACATGAAAAGTTGAAATTTTCACTACTTTATAAAAGATGTTATGGGTCTAAACCTAGATTCCGTCAGTTTTACCATGGCGAATGATCCCACCTTAGTAATATTGGGGGACTCGACGGGGGGTTTCACGGGTCCTAGGCCGAAAGAAATCGGGCTGGGGCGTGACAAGTTTCTTGTGAATTTCTAAGTCGTTTCGGCCAATTTCGACCTTTACTTAGCCAATTCACCTTCAATTCAACCAATTCTTAGCTCATACTAAATTTTTACATTGAATTTACTATCATTTGAGCTCAAAAACAACCATCTTTGAATTTAATTAGCCCTTTCTAAAAATTGGAGAGTTTTACTATTCTAGGTCGGTTAGATCAATTTTGGGCTCACTTTGGTCGATTCACCTTCGATCGAATTGATATTAGCCCAATTATTTTTCTAATAATTATACATCCCTTACTAATTTGAGTGTGCTCAAGAATTGCTATTTTCATATTTGTTTAACCCCTCTTAAAAATCGGGAGCCTTTTTACTTATATCCTAAATACCTTGTTTGGTCTGGTTTTCTATTTAGGCTTCTCCCAATCATTTATCCATGATCGGGGAAGGTTTCCTTGTGGTTGTTTGGGTGTACTTCCCACTCCCGAGTTTGAAGTTTTGTACAGGTTCTCAATTAGGTCTGATTTCCCCTATTAGCTCGTTGGTATCTATCTCAACTATCTTGATCCACTTAGGTTTAGGTCCCGGTTCATATTTTCTAGTGTTACATAGACAGTCCTTTTGGCACTAGTTCCAACTGGAGTAGTGGTCAGAGGTGACAAAATTTGGCCCCGAAAGGTCGGCGATAACACATAGATATCCTATCTCAAAATAAAATCCACAAAAATGGCCCTATTGTAGTGATTTCCATTCATTTTCGAGTTGAGACCCAACTACAGAAATCAAGAAAAGTCCATTAGTGGTATTTTTAGATAAGAATCTCCTCATTTGTGGTTTAAAGAGTAAAACTTTAGATGTCAAAGCTCCTAGGTGTATTTGGGAATATTTTTTTAGAGAGAAAATTAATATTATGGATAAGAGAGATAACTCAATTAATTTTATGGATCTAGTATGGAAGTTGTCAATTTAATCATTAACTTTGTTTGTACAATTTGATAAAAAATCAAGTTGATTTGAATAATTTTATAAAGAAATCCTATTATCATGTTACAGTCAGAGAGTAGGTGGAGGGCGCGATGGAGTTGGGTTTGTGTTGGACGAGCCGACTTGTTGACCCATTTTTATTATATTTTTTTTAATTTTCATATTTATTCTAAAATTATCTTTTCACTTTTTTCAATTATTTTCGGTAAATTAAATCATGTGCCCCAATTCTAACCCGTATAAATCAACTTTTCAAAATCTCGATTTATTATTTAAAAAATTAAATTTTAATCTAATTCGATCTCAATTCTCGACTTAAATTCATACTATTGGTCTAACAATTATTTTTTATCCAATCTAGGTAAATCTTAATTTTGAAAAATAGCAGTGTTAAAATTTTTCGTATTACTCTTATATAATTAATACTAATTTATTTTATTATCCTCTCTTATAATTTAGTTATTACTCTTATCCATAATTATAATGTTATTACTCTTGAAAGGTTGTAAATGCCCAATTTAGTTATTACTCTTATATATAATTATAATGTTATTATATTTTTTTTATTTGACATTATATTTTATTATAAATATTTTATGCTATATTAATATTTTTTATTATTAAGCAAAAAAATATTAATATTTTATTTTATTGTTTACTTTATAATTTTTAATAATATAATTTAATTAAATTATGTATAAATAAATATACTATTATTTAATAAATTATTAAATTCAATTTAAAAAATATATTCAAGTATTTAATTTTTTATTAACTCCCCCTGTTCTCCATACAAACTAATGAGATTTAGAGGGTTTATCCTCACTTCCCCTCCATGTAATTACTTAACATCCAAATCACTATAAACCCTTAAATTTAAATATATTAAATTTTTTATTAATCACTTATTTCATTTATAGCCTACCCTTTGTATTTTTATTTATTTTTTAATATTATTATATATTATATAATATTGTAATTTATCTATTTAATCATAAAAATTAATAATATTATTAAAATTTTAACAATTTATAATTAGGTAATTTTATTTTTTTAAAATTAATATTATAAAATTAACTTTCAAAAAATTTATTTAAAAAAAAAACACAATCTTCACATATACATATAATAAGTACTTAAAGAATGTCATGCTAAGCTAGATACGGGACTCGCTCATGAATAGGGCCGGGTGTGTACCTGTACGGACTACTGAGTTCATCCATCGGTGGCCCATGTAGTTGACGAGATTCTGGTATTATTAAACGATCTGATTTGATTGATTTTGATTGCAAATATGATTTAAAATATATTTTTATTTTCAAGCATAATTATATTTACAAATAAACGGATACTAATATTGATATAATTGATTTTATTATTTATTTAAAAAGTAAATATTATAATATAAATAATATTTTAAACAATAAATTTAAAAATTTTATCAGTTCAAAATTTTTTAAATTTTGTAAATAAATTATTTTTATAATATAATATTTATATTTTAATTATACAATCAAATTCTCTGAAACTTTACTAAATTACCACCTTATTATTTTATTCCGTAAAAAGAGAAATTCCTAATTTCTTTCGTTTAAAAAATAAGACAAATTCCACCAACTGTCAATTTTTTGGACAGGGAATTTAAACCTGCCCATTGAAACAGAGAACTTGGACCTTTCATTAAACCCTTTCCCTTGAACGCAGAGAGGAAAAGACAGAATTGCTCCATACTCTCCTCTCTCTCTCCTCTCCTCTTTGGCTGCAGGGGCATATTCGATCTGAACCCTTATTATTACACCTTTCAAACCTATATTTTTTTAATATAAATTATGTCGTGCATAAAAGTTCATTCAACCCTATTTAACTCAAATTTGCCTAAAATTAAATAATTAAAAAAAATAAAAATATCAGTATAAATTCTACATTAACTTTGGGTATGTATACTTCCTTCTCCCACCGGTGCCATTCCCCACTTTGCGCTGCACATGATATGGACACTTCCAAGATTCTCCTCGGCTGATTGGAGGAAGCAACGGCGGTGCTTGGGACTTTTTAACAGTGTTGTCCCCACGTCGCCAGGAAAGAAATTAAGCACCCCAACCAAATGTTGAAAAATTATGGGCTTATTAACACATGTGCACTTGTTGAGACCATCAATTGAAGTATCCAGGAAAGATAATCAAAATCATGCATTAGATATTGCATTGAATTATTTCCATGCCCCAAGAATGTTATGAACATGTCCCGCAGTTCCCGTTGTGGATCTCCGTTTCTTGTATTGCTGCAACAATATTTGTGGATATAACATATGTTGGTTTATGGTGAATGTAGGTGGATATTGGTAAATGTTGGAGGAGATGTTCATTTTATGTATAATATATGATTTTGCTCTTTTAAATATATAATAAATTTGTTTAGAATATGATTTATTATAATAAAATAAATAATTATGATTAATTTATAATATTATAAATATTTTACCACTTAAAATTAATAAATTTTAAGTATATATATGAGTCTAATTACTAACGCTAAAAAATAAATTCTTAAATTTTATTATATTCAGTTGATTTATACAAGTAATTCAACTGATATTAAAAATTCGATTCGTGTTTTATCGAATATAAAATAAAAATATCACACTAGAAATAATTATTTATAATAATCTGATATCGAAATAATAATACTTTTATATTATAATATTGTTGAGTATTAATTTAAAATTATATCTCGTAAATATATTTATGTTAAATATTAGTTGAAAATATGATAATAAGATAAAATAAAATAAAATAAAGAAGTATTAAGCTATAAATGAACTTGGATTCCAGCCAGGTAAGTGAATAATCGGAACTAAGACCTATCCACCTTTATTAATGGATTGTTTGAGCTATTAATGATCTCGAGATCTGGGATCCCAAACTATTAAGACCTGGGTCAGGTTCAACAATCATCTCTATACCCTAAATGGATTTGGGAGCTCAAATTTAGATTTATTATTTGATTTTATGAGTATAATTTGGTTGCATAATCTATCCAAACCGTGAATTCCCATTTTAATAAGCAAGCAACCATAAAGAGTGAAATTTCAGCAATGCAATACAATACAATAGTAGGAAAATAATATAAGGTCTTAGCAGAATCATATATAATTATAAATTAACTTAATAGGTTCCGTCTGCAACTGATCCCCGATCACTTCCAGACTTTTTCTGCAAGCCTTTATATATAGGCTGAAAATAGCTCTAGCAATCTGCAAAAATACCATAAACAAAGAAAAACAGCAGGTAGAAATCCTTCAAAGGCAGAGATTGTGGGACAAAGAATTGCGATGAATACTTGTCATGGAAACCAATCTCCATCAATGCCTTCGATATCTCCGATCTCCATGCTGTGGAAGAGAGAAACATAAAAAAACACATGAAAAAAACTGAAAGTTAGAAAACTACTGTTCTTCTTAAAAATATTGCAAGCTTCATGGCTGTATCCATGAAATGTTCCTATCTATTGACTAAGCTCATGTCAATGATATGCTTTAGAACTCACCCACTTCACTAATACATAGGTAAACAAAATCTACAATTACTAGTCCATTTTATTAATTTCATAGTTCATTGAGGTGTAGAAATTGCTACTTACATGTACCATTACTCAAATAAACAGGAAAGTGGAATGAGTACTGTAAAATTTACATGCAATAAAGGGGGAAAGAAGTTGAGAGAGAAAGAGGATTTCTTGCTAACATATCCAACATAAACTAGGCACCAACTATAGATTGATTGGGAAGATTGTTTTTGGTGTTAAAAGGAATTTGATGATAGGTAGTTCAGTTGGGGCATTATTCAGTGCATGGATTTTGGGCTCTGTTTGGAGGAAAGATTGAATCAATCTGACACCTCTTCCTTTCTTGTTGTATTTCAGGAGACATTTGGCTGCTCTTTTTGGACAGTTGGAGATCCGAAGGACAATTGTCTACTGGGATACTGAGGCGATGTGGCTTGGTGACTTCCATTGGAGAGGAAGAATATTAGATGTATACTCAAACTTTCAAAGACAGGAAATATGATAGAGGTATATAAATTTGTTAGCATTTTTGCGCATGACAAGAAACCCTAATCAGCACTTTTGGTGCAGATAAATGAGGTAAATATATGTAATAACTGCACATTTTGAATTAACTGAAGATGGATCCAGAAGGGAAAATAGCCATGCATGTCATTAAGCTACTTACCGGGGCAAAGCATCTGGGAAGTGGTCATTGGAGAAGCAGTCTTCCACCAAGTGAGACTGAAAGCTGTTCTCGCTACTGTCCATCCACTGCGGGAACTCCATGACCTCGTCAAAGGTTTGGAGCCCTCCGCCACCACAGCACTCCTCCGTCGCCCTCTTAATTGCCTCTTCCTGATTCTCCATGCCTTTCAGAAACTCGTTCCACCATGCCGAGGTCGCTAAATTCATCTGATCGTTCCACTCCATCTGGTGCCTCTCCCCTATGGACCTCATCTCCTCTGCCAGGGCCTCATTATCCGGCAGCTGCCGGCCTTCCTTCGACTCTCCAGTCGCTGATCCGCTCCCTTTCCCCTCTGCCTCTTGGGGGACTGCCACCGCCATGGAAGATGTAGGCGGTAACGACGGTGATGGGGTTGAGTAGATTGATAGGGCGGTTGAGCTTCCGGTCAGGAAGTGCTTGTCGAAGTCCCCAAGGTTCAGGTTCAGGCCCAAAGTCTTCGTCGGGAGCGTGAGGGGGAGGCTGTTGACCTCGACGGAGGTCTGAATGAGGGGAGGTATGGGGGAGATTATATTCCAATGAGAAAGATCTAATTGGTTAGGGCTGCTTTGAGGAGGCATGTGATGGAAGAAGGATGAAGATGAGGGAATTGAACTCCCATAGAACTGGTAATTAAGGAAATTCATCGGCTGATAAACGGGCTGGGGAAGCTTCGATGCCAAATGAGCCTTCTGATGTTTCTCTCTTTGCTCCTCGGCTTCCTTCATGGTGGCCCGGTGGAATTTGAGGGCTGCGACGATCTCCCGTCTCGCCTCTGCCATGTTCAGAAGCCGCTCTTGATAAGGTCTGGTCGTGTGTAGGCGCCGCCTCACCTGCTTCTTTTGTGGCGGCGGTCGTGGCTGTAGGGAGTTTGAGTGCTGCTGGCGGAGGGAGCGCGTTGAATTCAGTGCTGCCGCGGCTGCCCGGTCACCGTGGCCGTGGCCGGAATCCTGATCTTGTGAAGCCATCGCCTTCTGGGTTTTCGTGGTTCGAACAGTCGTTGATGAGGTCACCTGTTCTCTAAGCTCCGCATGTAAGCGCTGGGTATGGGGTTGTTACTGCCAACAAACTTGATGCCATCAGTTGAATCAACTCCTTAGCTGGGATTAGCGTTTGGGTCTCTCACCATCATACAAAAAAAGAGAAGAAAGCCATTACTTACTTCCCTATTATTTGCTGCACGGCCTGGAGATGTGATTTGATGGTGGGCGTCAGAACATGCTTGCAGGAGCTGATCCGGAGTTCTGATGACGGACCCAGGGGGACGAGTGCCTCAGAAAGAGTATAAATAGATGGAAAGACTATAGTGAAGGTTGGGGGAGATGAATGATTGAGAGAGCATCCGCTCCCTACTGCAATTATTTTCCTTAGGTTATTGTGACCCGTATCCAATTTATAAGCAAGTCAATCCACTGATGAATAATAATTGTCTAAAAAGTTTTGTACAAGTAAATTTTTTTTGCACAAATTTGTATAAGTAGATTTCCTCATATATTTAAAATATTTTTTTTATTTTTGCAATATTTGACAAAGCATTTTGCTTTACCATTTGTTATTTATTGTCTTTGCATTAAATAGGTAGTTTTTTTTAAATCATTAAATAGGTAGTTGGAGATCCCCTCATATGGTCGGCGCTTGTATCTATAGTGCATGACCTACCAATAAAACATTAACCTAAAATAAAATAAAATAACAATATAGTCCTTTAATTTGAAAAATGTAACAATTTAGCCCATCCATATTATTTTCAACATTTTATTTTTAAAATTTATAACTTTTCTAATAATAATATTACTCATTCAATTGAACTCAATATAAAATGCATATAATTATACTATTTTAATCATATATTAACCATTTTATATGTCATATAATATAAAATTGTGTTAATCCTTAATTCATGTAAAATAAAACTTATATGTATTTTAAAAATTTTAAGATATACATTATTAAAATAACTGAGAATATTTAGTATTAATATATAAAATTATATTTTTCTTATTACATAAACAAGTATAGTAATATTTTTTCATAAATAGATTTGAAGGAATAATACAATTAATTCACAATAAGTATAATTATGTATATTTTATAATGAGTTATACTACTAGAGTAATAGAGGAAGTAAAATATTAGACAATTGAGGATGGAAGGACTATATTATTAGAAAATAATATTTTCTGACTAAATTATTGGATATTATACATTAACTAAGCTATCAATTCATTGGAGTAATTAATTATAAAATTGCTTAGTGTGGAAAACATTTGCATCCATTTCATTTTTATATTAAATATTTAAAATATTTTTTAATTTTAAATTTTATTAATTTTTAACCACGTGAAAATAACAATTTAACATATAAATTGCACATCTTTTTTTTTCTAATAAATTCATAATTTTTTCTTCACTTTTATTTTCCACATACATAAACCCTAATTCCCCAATCTCTATTTATTTAGTGATCATATTATTATATCGTCTTCCGATAACTGAATGTGTCTGAACATATTAAACACGTGGTAGGTCATCTAGCATCCCTAGAGCAGGCATTCTGCAGCAAATTGTCTTAAACTCTTTATATACACAACTTCTTATACGTGAAGTGCAAGTTGAACACTAACTTCCGCCTCCCTCTTACTATGATCATATTATTATGTCAACTTCTCAGGACTGAATGTGTCAGATATCTTAGAGGTAGTGGTAGGTCCACCTCGAGATATCTTAGAGGTAGTGGTAGGTCCACCTCGAATTCACCCAGATGACTTCTCACCTTGTATTCTGCAGCAAAGCGACAAACTCTAGATATAGGAAGCACACTTATTGTCTGCAAACTCTTTATATATAGATTGCTAGTCGAGTGTGAAGGCCAATCATGTTCTTACCTTTATTTTTGTAATTATCAAGCTGAACTACCAGTTGTGTGCTAGTGTATCAGTTGGCCAATAGGAAATTAGGGGTTTACTAAATTGGCTCGGAAATGAATATGATTAAGAAATTATGGAGTTATTTGTACATCCGATACACGTGGATAAAAAATGGCATGACAGTGTACATCACAAATTACGTCATTAAAAATTAACAATTTTAAAATTGTCTCGAATATCCATTTTACCAAACTATAAATTATAATATTTTAAAAGTGTGATGTTTTAAATTGAGTTGAAAAGTTTTATATAGTATTATAATTTAGTCTTATAAAAATATAAAATAAAATGTTAGATGATATATAACTAGACTAGTTTACATGTATAAAAATATTACTAAATAAATGATCTTTTATGAGTTAATATATGAATTAGTTAATTAGTAATTAACTATAAACTCAATTAGGTTTTAAATTTTTTTTTATATAAATTATGTTATTGTTTAGATTTGCTTGTACATAAAATTCAATATCAATACATCAAATAGGTGGTAATATATATAAAACAATTCATCTATTAAATAGTTTTTTTCAAACAATTTATTCAAACAATTCATTTACAACATATGTAGATTAAATATGTCCAAAATTTTACATCAGGCATTCTATATGTCAACTAAATATTAAATAATCATATTATTAATGATATCATTTTTATATTTAAATAAATTTATAGTTTAAACATTTTTCTCTAAATTTTTAGTTTTGTATTATTACATATATTTATGGTTAATTACCTTTTATATAGTTTTTATAGACTTTTACTGTTTATATTTATTATTATTATAAATTATATATTTTAAAATTTCTGATTATTTATGTTTTTTTTTGTATAATAACTCTAAAAGGTGTATGTCATTTTGAATGTTATATGATTTCTTTTAAATATATTTGAATTTTATTTTTAAACTAGCAAATCATATTTTCATATTATATATTATATTATTATGATTTCATATTTATATTTTTACTATTCTTAAAATATATATAATATAAGTATATATAATTATAAAATTAACTTTAATATTATTTATGTATTTAATAATTAAAATAAAAATTTATTTATATTATAAAATTTTATCAAAACAAAATTACAAAATATCAAGTAACACAAAATATTATATATATATAATACATAAAAATGATGATATATTTTATTATATATTATTCTTATTATTATAAAGTATTTTATATTTAAATATTATTACAAAATTTATTTTATATAAGTAATGTGTATATAACCTTTATTATAATCCTTCTAAAGTTCATTCTTAATAAAATATTAAAAGTAGAGTAAAAAAGATACGATGAGAAAAAGGATACAATGTCATCCGTGCTCCGACTAGGGCAACATTCGGATAGAAGAAATGCTATGAAGTAAATGTGAGAGGAGATATTGATTGAGGAGTGTTGTTGGTTGAGTTAAAGGATCCAGACAAAGGGAGTGGTTTGATAGAGGGAAGCACACAGGGTTGATAGAGGGAAGGGCAATAGTGTATAGATGGAAGCTGACTCTAGTAGGTTTTGTTAAAGTGAGGGGTGGTTGTGATGGGCATACAATCCAAACACTCTATTTGGTAAATAATGTGAAATTTTTTTTAGATTAACTTATTATTATATGAATTATGTTAATAAATCTAATATTTGTTATACAACTTTTACGGTATTTTTAGAAAAAAAATATTTTATTTAAATTGTATGATATGTAAAAAAATGTATTCAAATATTTAGAGTATTAATTAATTAGATTACTATTACTTATATTATTCAATTTTACTAAATTATTTAAACTTAATTGTGAATTAAAAAGTAGACATTTAATATGTATTTATTATATATTTTAGTGAAAAGTGGAGCGAAATGACTATCAACTATCCTATTTACAATAATGATATATTTATTTTTGCTCAAACTCTACAAAAATAATAGCACTATCTAAGATCAAAATAGTCTATTATTCACACAAATCATATACTTATTTTACACCTTAAGAAAAATAGCACATGTTAAACAAACGTCATGTAAGGTGTGTGATTTTTATCAAAAACTTTTTCATATGTGATTAAGTATAGATAAGGTATGAAATATATAGTTGTCGATTCACTATCACAAAAGTATATATGCAAATCAAGTGAATAAGGGATTCAACAAAATTATTTTTTATCTAAGAATTTGGGTTAAACTCCTTCCTAGAGAAGGTTTATCAATTGTAGTGTTTAACCTCATCAATAACACTTACAAACGGGTGTTTTCTGGTAAGTATAGGGTTAATTATAGTTTTAATATTTTTAATTTAATGTCTTTTTATGTCGGTGACAAGGAGAATGAAGATTTGAGTATAAATTATTTTCAAGAGGGGGAGAATAATATGAATTAAATTGGGTACGATGTGATTCACAATTTAAGGGCTAAAATATTCAAATAAGCATTACATGGACTAATTGTAACAGTTGTAGAAATGTAAGTGGAAGCCCAAAAGAAAAGTACAATAAGACTTCAAGAATATAATTCAAATTCATATTTGAAGGGGAGATTTATTAACATAATAAATATTTTAAAATATTAAGAGATAATGTAATATATTTCCTAATATATCTAAATTTAGAATATTTATTATTTTAGACATCTCTAAATAAATGTACAACAAATATTTTAAAAATATTTTTTATATGAATAATTAATGGTTAGCATGTCAATTATAATATTTTATTTCCTTATTTATATGATAACTAATATTAATAAATGCCTATAAAATGATAACTTCGTAGATTTGTAAAAATAAATTTTTAATTTAAGTAATATTGTGAGGTTTATGTCTTATTTCTCTTTTGAAAGAATTTTTGAACTTAGTAGATTTTTAAATGTGGCGTTCAAGTAATCAAACTTATAATCAAGATTTTCTAAGAGTTTTTCTTAAAGAAATTTGGTGTGGCATCCATTTCTATCCATATTTTATTTCTCACATAAATAAAATATATTTTATTATTTTTACTTCAATATTTTCATATTTATTATAGGGTCAGTATATTTGACAGACGTTTGTATTACATTACAGTTTTATTTAGTTGATTTGGGTTTATCCTTCACAATTTTGGACTTGTACCCATAACTTGTAACCCTTTAGGCTTTATGACTTCTATTTAAAGTATGAGTTATTGGCATGAAATTTGGGTTGTGATTACATTTATGGGCTTAGGTCTTTTTCATTAAAATTTTCTTATTATTTACATCTCATTTAATTAGGTCTTGGACTTATTTATACCCTTCTTATTTTGTGATCCATTTAGGTTTTATTTAAATAAGACTATTATAAAACTCTAACCTACTAATATTATGAATTATTTAATAAAATATATTTTCTTAAAAAAATAAATTATTAGTTCATAACCATTTTACTTAATAATTAAATTAGAGAATTTTTAATTTATATTCGATTCCCAATCGAATTATTTTAAAATTTAAAAATAAAAATATATTCTCGCATAATTATTTCACTTTTAATTCTATATCTAATTGAAAGTTTTCGATTCCAAAAATATAATGTTACATAACAAAAGTACCTCCCCTGCAGTGGTTTAGATTGCAGAAATACCGAAGGTAGCATCACTTCTTAAGGGAGCACCAGTTCCTGGTCGAAAACTCTAGGGATTCAATATTCCTTAAAACCTTAAGGGCCTATAATAGCTAGGGTGTGAGGCTTTCACAGGAGTGAATGATTGAGTGAATGATGTTATCACGATCATAAAAATTGACTAAGAACAACAAAGAAGTTCATGATTATGATCAAGGTCTCATACGAGTATAAGATGATAATAGTCGAGGTTTTCCTAGTGGGAAACACCGATAGATGGTGGCTCAACACGTAGGCCACAACACCAGCTCCTCTAGAATGTGAGCTTTTTGAGGTGAAGTTTCATGAGTAGTATTTGTCCCTCTACCTCCCGAGTGAGAAGTAGGAGTTTCTTAAACTCCAATAAAGCTAGGGAATGGTGACCCAATATGATAACTGTTTTAAAACTTTAAGACCTTTCCCCTAGATCTTACAAGCCTCGTTGGCATTCTCTGGGTTGGACTCCAACATTCGGTGTTGTATGGGATATATGGGGCACCTTACCGAGTTGGATGTCGTGATCAGCTTCGCTTGTGAGTGTGAGCACATCTTGCACATCCGTCAACTCCAGAAAGTATGTTAGGACTACCACGCCCTACTCCGGGAGCACAGCTTCGAACATCAATAGTTGCTACTCATGATGTAATAAGAGAGTACCGACTATAAGGAGATTCCCTCCAGAAGATGTTGGGTTCTCCCGAGCCAGTAGCGCTAGGAACAACACTGACATGGGAATGCGGCCTAACAGTGCACCAGATGCGGGAGGCCCCATCAAGGTCTTATCAATAAATTCGATGCTTCCAATGTGAAAATATTAGACACAATGCAAATGAATGCAGGAGTGCCAACAATCGGATATCACTAAAAGAAAACATCATAGGACAACCTCCGCCTTACTTGACAATGCAAGCTCGACCTAACAATTATCTAGGGCTCTGGATAGGTTAACCATAGGACAGAAGTGTCTGAGAATCATGATAGAGTTCTTGCAAGGTTCTAAAATATGACTCGGGAGGAGGTTTGAGCAGATCACAATACATAATTGTGTAAGATGGTTTTAGAAATAAAATAATTTCAATATTATCTAAGAACTCGTACAAGTAATTAAAGAGATATGAAGCTCCAATCGACAAAATTAGGCTATAGTGTGATATTAATAATATCAAATCTTGATTTAAGTACATCCACGCAGCTCCTATTGTGAAAAACTATAAAAATGTGGAGATTTAAATAAAAAATTCTCTACCATACCCTATATATTTTCAGCTTTTATAGATTAAGACACTTTGGATGCAAATTGTATTTTAGGGTAACCTCATATGATTAAGTAATACTGCATGCTTTTGGTGGAAAAAAAATAAAATTAGCTACTTGTAGATATATAATAAAATGATGAATTATTATATCAAAGATTAATTAGTTTAACTTGAGTGAGAGTCCAGCTTAACATTATTCAAATAATAGACATTATTTTATATATAATTTTACCAACCATTCATTCATTGGTAATATCTATCCTCATTCCATACATGAATTTCTCTAGTTTTTTTGCACAAAAGAATTTCTCTAGTTTAAGATGGCCGATTAATATGAAAATGTTGAAAATATGGACAATTGTACGCAGATTTGACATAATCTCACTCTACTCTATCTCGCAATTAGAATATTGTTCATTTGATATTTTAGGTTAAAATCTCAAATAAAACTCCATTATATTTTTACTTAAATAAGATTGCAATTATAATAATTCAAATAATATCATAATATTTACATAATAATTTAAATAAAATTCACATTAAATTTAATTTTTATTATATGTCTACTTATAGATTAATAATAATATAACACATTAAAAATATTAAAAATATATTTAAACAAACTCGAAAAAGGTTATATCTTTATTTTAGACTAGTTATAAATGTTAGGGCATTATTTGAATAAAAAAGTTGGAACTTTATTGAACTATTGTACACAAATATTATAATCTTATTAGAAAAAAATGTTATAATTTTATTTAAGATTTTGTTGAAAGATTGGGGTGCTATTTGAAATTACAATGATTTTATTCCCTTCTCTCTTATAGTACAAGGGCCTCTTATATAATATGAAAAAAAAAATCAATGATTATTATAAAAATTTCACTAGGTTGCCAAATTATTTTTTTCTACAAATCATTTCGAATTCAAATGGGATACATCTGGCACTAATGAATTCAAATTTGAACTCCATGAAAATACCAGAATGAGAAGATTACTTTCATGGACCATTAACAAATCATTTCATTTGGCATTGAAAAAAATATTTATTATTATATTTTGGTAGAAAATGAAATTGCACTATTTTATAAAAAGAGGTAAATTTTCAAATTTATTTTTTTTCCGAATATTTTCATTAAAACGGATAACTTGGACCTTTATCCAAGGGCATTCCTACATGATATTAAATGACAGAATTGATCCATACCCTTTTTCTCTCCCCTTTCCCTTTCCCTCTTCCCCTTCGAATGTGAACTTTCTTCCTCCTGCTCTCCTTTTCTTCTGCATTATTTACCCATCGCTTCCATAGTTCCTTCATTCTAATTGGAGGTAGCCAAGGCAGAGTTTCTGTCTTCTAGCAGTGTGAAGACGTCATCTCTGAATAAAGCACCCAAACATACATTTTGGTAATTTACTATGAGTCCAGGACCACCCCAACTAACCGGCCAAACATACATGCACAAAAGGGTGAAAATTGATTTCAAATTTCACTAAAATATACCAACTTTCATTCACAACGTGGATGAATGAAGGTCCATGCGACAATTTTAGTCATTATTTATTATTAATGTGACTTTATTTAAAAAGGAAAAAAAAAAACATTTAAGAACAGCTCATCATGTGAGGGAAGAGGGAGCTTCTTCCATTGCATGGTAGGGGGGACCTTCCACCCTTTAATTTCTTTGGAAGTCAGCTAGTAAATTGCATGTCATGACTAGTCACATTAAAGCAAGAAGTGAAAGAGAGTTATTGGACACGAGGAGATATTTTTCCGTTGATTTGGCATTAAGTGAAAAAACATTTATATGTGATACAGAATGAAATTTTTTGAAAATTTGATAAATTAAATTAAAATTTGAAATAAAATGGAGAATTTTGGTTCAAATAAGGGTTTGGTTATGAGTAGCAATAATATGGGCATCTTCTTTGTGGCCACAAAACGACAATTTGCACTACTGTGGATGCCCAAACATGAACCTCCTACCGTTTGGATGTCAAACGTCTTCGAGCATCTCAGTTGACAACCCAGGCCCACGCTATCATTAGGTAGTAGCACGGGACAATCTAGCCATTACTGTGCGAACCCCACTCGCCCCTCAAGCAATTGCTTCCCTTGCCCAAAACATTGACGCATCAACCAGCATCACACCTCCTCGACCATCACGAGCCCAACCATAGCAACCGTGGGTAGGGTGCAGTGCATGTGTAGCTCTCTGGCCACAACAACGACAGCTCCAGTAGCCACCGGCCATCAGCCATGAACGATTACTTTATAGCCTGTCCTAGCTGTACGTGTCCCTTCCCAGGGACCATACTTGGGATCCTCTATCCCGTCACTAATTCCATTTTGTGAACAGAAGATGAAAGGCCAGTAGTTACCTCTAGGTTTTTCCAAGGAATAGTGTATAACACTGAAGTCACTAACCTCACACTCGAATATAGGTTGATCTTTTTTCAGAGTAAGGTTTGTAACCCATCACATGCATGGACGCCATGAGTCCCCCAAACCAGTTTAGAGCTCCATTTAGCAAATTACATACCCATAATGTAAGGAATTTCATGTGATGAGCCTGTTCTAATACTCTAGCCGTACAAACCAATTTGGTAAAAGTAATCTTATTAGATCACACATAATGCACTTAAGAAATTTTCAGCAGCGGTCAAGGATGCCTAATGTACGAATACTAGTGGAGTGGAAGCGTTCTCCCATATGTAATATTAAATCACAACTGATTTGTTAAGATTTGAAATATTCATATTGACATTGATTTGACATTAAGTGAAAAAAATATTTATATTGAATACAAAATAAAATTTTTTGAAAACTTTATAAATTAAATAAAGATTTGAAATAAAATGGAGAATTTTAGTTCAAATAAGGATTTGGTTACGAGTAGCAAAATTAAATTTGAGCCAATATAACAATTAAGACACAATAAAGCTTGAGTTCATTCTTATTAGTCTTAAAATTACGAGTTGGTTTAGGATAAAATAATAATTTTATTATTAAATTTGAATACATACGGATTAATTTAATATTATATACTTATTACTTCATTACTATTAGTATAAATTCAGTTAATTTTATTACTAAATTTGAATATAGGTTTATATATTTAATATTATACATTTTATAACTTTATAAATAAAATAAACATTAAATTTTGAATAAATTCAAAAATATGTTGCCTTGAATATATAAACGAATCAATATAATGTGTGAAAGCATAATCCATGGTGCATAAGCATCCGTCAAAATCAATTTTACTCATTTTCTACTTAATATAAAAGAAAGGAATAAAAGGTACGGATGAGACTACTAAATGGATGAACCAAACCAACTGGTCATCATGTAACCCAAATTAGGCTTTTTCTTTTCTAAAACACATTGTATCGTTAAAATATTCACGACTGTCGTTCTTTCTTCCTTCGTCTCTCTTCAATAGTTGTTGCCTTCTCCCACAACCAATAATATGGGCCTCTTCTTTGTGGCCACAAAACGACAATTGCACAACTGTGGATGCCCGAACATGATCCCCCTACCAATTGGATGTCGAACGTTTTCGAGCATCTCAGTTGACAACCCAAGCCCACGCCATTACCCAAGCCCACGCCATCAATGGTAGGTAGTAGTACGGGACAATCTAGCCATTATTGTGCGAACCTGACTCGTCCCTCAAGCAACTGCTTCCCTTGGCCGAAACATTGACGCATCAACCAGCATCACACCTCCTCGACCATCACGAGCCCAACCATAGCAACCGCGGGTAGGGTGCAGTGCATGTGTAGCTCTCTGGCCACAACAACGACAGCTCCGGTAGCCACCAGCCATGAACGATTACTTTATAGCCTATCCTAGTTGTACGTGCCCTTTCCGAGGGACCAGACTTGGGATCCTCTATTCCGTCAATAATTCCATTTTGTGAACAGAAGATGAAAGGCCAGTAGTTACCTCGAGGTTTTTCCAAGGAATAGTGTATAACACTGAAGTCATTAACCTCACACTCGAATATAGGCTGATCTTTTTTCAGAGCTCACATGCATGGACGCCATGAGTCCTTCAAACCAGTTTAGAGCTCCATTTAGTAAATTACATACCCATAATGTAAGGAATTTCATGTGATGAGCTAATACTCTAGCGGTACAAACCATTTTGGTAAAAGTAATCTTATTAGATCACACATAATGCACTTAAGAAATTTTCAGCAGCGGTCAAGGATGCCTAATGTGCGAATACTGGTGGAGTGGAAGTATTCTCCCATATGTACTATTAAAATTAACTCTATGGATTTTTTGAACCTCTTACTTCATGCGCAGGAATTGGAATTGGGTTAGTGTTCAGCAATGATAATTAGATAATTCATGTAGGAGGACTCCAATTCAAATGCTTGCAAAAGCACATGCCATTTTGCAATGCCTAATACTATAAGCTGAATGGAGAGAAGCCGACATGAACATAAATTCCAACATTTTGGTAGACACTTTAACAAATATAATGAAGTCAACACCATATTAATTTTATTAATGTTACAAGACATTCAGCCCTTAAATTAATTAATTGTAGAAATATAAAATATTAGAGTAGAAAAATATTGAAATATAATAGTTATATAGGTTATAGGCATAATTGACGTGAAACAAAATTGAGATTTTGTGGTGCAATCATGAAAAATAGGATTAGCCGTGAGATAGATAGCTTATAGGTTATTGCACTAGAGTGTAGAAGAAATAAAAAGTGGTAGATCAAGTTTTTAGAGAAAAGATCAGATCTAAACAAGTCTAGCTATTGTATTACCAAAACTCTTATATTCGACTTCTATAGTAGAACATGAGACATTGCGCTGCTTCTTAGAACTCCGGTAAATAATATTGTAATCGAGAAAGATAGCATATCCATTGATAGAATAACAATTATCAGGATTTCCAGCCTAATTGGCGTTAAATAAACAATGGAGAGTGGTAGGGGAGTGACGACAGGGTGAGGCCAAGATTAACAGTTTCTTGAAAGTTGCAAATTATGCGCTTTACAATAATCCAATAAATATCGGTGGGTTGATGCATAGATAGGATCATTCTGATGCATGACGTATGTAATATTGAGACGAGTAATAGTGAGATACTGAAGTAAACCCACAATCTCACGATATAGAGTGGGATTCAGAAGAGGTATCTTGATCTTAAGTGAGAGTTATGATCAAGGAGCAATGGGCGTAGGTAAAAACTTAAAAGTATCCATGACAACTTTAGATAATAAATCCTGAATATACTTAGATTGAATAAGATAAATTGTCACACCCTAACCTAGTTTGGTTGGAACCCTATGAACAACCCGCCACCTCTTTCTGTACTAGAATGATATTCCTACCAAGCTAGGCTAGAAAAATGCTAAGGTGTATAAGCACAATTATTTTCCATAATAAAGAAAATAAAATAATTTATTAAAATTACATATTCGGGTGAATTCCTAACATGCTTCTTCGGTTTCCTTCTCCTTAGTATATAAGGCTTCACAGAAAAAGGATAAGGGAGTGGGGTGTGTTTTACAACTTAGTGAGCATGGTTGTAGGACAACATGACTTCAAGTTTTTAAGGAACATTTAAACAATATTTTCCCTTTTTGTGGAAAATCGCGTGATAAGTAAGCCACTATGTAGACCCCGCCCTTTTGAGCTAAGGAAAACTGGGAAGAGAACCGGTCAAACCGAGTGAGAAAACCGAATCGGTTCATAAACCCGATCAATTGTGAAGGAGCAATTTAGGAATTTACAACTCCTGGGGTGATCCAAAGGGTTCATAATACTATGGAAAAGAACCTTAGGACAAATTGGAAGAGGAAAACTAGACCAGTTTGGATGAACCAGGTCCAACAGGATTGAACCGGTTTATGAATCGAGTTGGTTTATGAACCGGAACCGATCGAGATCGAGCAAAACAGAGGAATTCAACTCCATGGTACTCCAAAGAAATTCATAAACCTTGGGAAGGAACCTTAGAAAAAAGTGAGAGAGAAAAACTAGACCAGTTCGGGTGAACCAGACCCGAACCGGATTAAACCGGTTTAAGAACCAAGCCGGTTATGAACCGAAATTTATAAAGAGAAGATAAACTGGGAATCTTATGGACCCTAAGTGACCTATGGAGTCACAAAAGTCATGGAAATGGACTTGTGAAGGAATTGGGAATGAAAACCAAACCAGTTCAGGTGAACCGAATCCGAACCGGTTTGAACCACTATTGAACCAAATCCTAAATTCATTTTTCTAGGTGGCTTAAATAATTCAAATTGGAGATTTGAGACCACCATTTGATAGAGAATGAATTTAGATGAATTTAAAAATTTTTAGATTTGAAAAACTCGGTTGAATGGGTGGGGGGGGGGGTGAACTAGCCGGTTTAAGCTTTGAACCCGGTTTGGACCGGTCCGGTCTAGTTCAGAACAATGTCATCTTCTTCCTCAGGATGACATCATTGTTCACTCGTCGAAAAATTGAAGCAGCGCTGGTGAGAAAGAAACATTTATGTTCGGTACATTTTAGGTCTTCAATGCCTGTGATAAAGGTGCTAAACGGATGACCAATGGGTCCACGAGCTCCCTATGTAAAGAGCCCCTCCCCATTCATCCTCTCCACACATGAAAACTCCATTCTCTCTCAACTACCCCATTTTTCGGTGAAGCTCGAACCAAAGCTTTGATATGGGGTATTTTCTAAGCCAAACAAGGTGAGGTCGGGTTCTTTAGAACCTGGGAGAAGTCAGCTACACGCTTGTAGTCTCCGTTTGCTTCGAGGGTCGCTGAAGAAACACCAACGTGATGAAATAGTGAAGCAACTCTGGTGGACTAAAGCTGCCCTGTTTCGGTCGAGTTGAAATCGGCCATTTTGAGCCCTTCTAGGCCAAACCAAGCCTTCCCAACACTTCCTCAGCCCTCCTACAGCCGAATTAGGACTGAAAGGTAAGCCAATTTGGCTCCCCTCTACAATTTTCGACCGATGCTAGAGAGAGAACCGACAGAATTTTAATGATGAAATTCTAACTCAATTCAGCATCAATTGATATGATTCTTGATTCTAAGATGAACCTCAGGATGAGAACTATGTGTCCAGATCGAAAGCTCGGACCGCCGTGCCCTCACCAATGAGTAATTGAAGCTTTCTCTCTCTATAGTCTATTTTTTGGCGTAGCTCCGTTTGAGCTCGTTTTGACATTAAAACTCGCGATTCAAAGTTCTATGGAATCGTATGAACATGGAGAAACTCAATTTCAACAATTAGAGGTGTTTGATCAATCAATTTGATGAAATCAAATTCGGCTGTGTTAAAGAGTTGGAATTGGGGGAAAATTGGGGATTTTTGAAAATTTGATGGACCGAAATGCAATTTCCTAAAATTGAGGGTCAATTGGGCATGATAAAAATGTTAGAGGGCCAATTGAGGAATTTTATAAATTTTAGGGTGAAACTTACCCTTTTTGTAAAGGAGGGGCAAAATGGTAATTTTGGAAAAGTTGGGGGACAAAATTGGAAAATTAATCCCCTTTTTGTGAAATGGAATAAATTGAGGTCCTATGATAAATTTTAAAAGTTTCGGGACTCAATTTGAGGGAAAACCGACATTTGGGGACTTAAAGTTAAAGAGAAATAACTTTAGGACCAATTACAAATAAATGAAAGTTTGACTTTCTCATTCATTTGGAATGAATGATGGCTATTAGGCCAAATGATAATGAACTGAGATGTTCATATCGTGTAGGAACACGATGTATAGAGAACGCCAACAAGGATAAGCTTGCGTGAATACAAAGAACCGATTTAGTGGAATTCACAACATTAAAGGGTGAGTGGGTTTACTAACATCATACCCAATTGGGATGTTGAGCACCACTTAAAGTTAAAAACCACTTACCGGTTGTGAGTGAAATTTTATATAATACCCGGTTGGGGATGATAAGTACATTGAAATAAAAACTCACTACTATGCGGTACTTTAAACATCACGACTTAGAGTAGTGATGTGAAAACCATGCGAAAAAACTACTTACTGGTTGTAAGTAGATCATACCCGATTGGTATGATGAAACTTCCTCGAAGGAAGTTGAAAACTCATTCATTGGTTATGGACGAAGACGTCCTTATATCGGGTCGATATAATGGACAGTGAAAACATATTTTTGTCGAAAGTGTTTTCCCCTGACTGTGTGCAAAATTTGGAGTAGCACCAAGCGCATGAGACCGGGGTGGGGACGAGATGACGTCTTTGTCCTCATAACGGACATGAAGAATTTATTCCAGGAATGAGGGTCGGAAGTCGCGAACATCCAATCATTCTAAGGGTAGAAGTCGACGTACTTCTATCCGGGTGGCCGGTAAAGTCGCTCCGAAGCCACAAGTGGGTTCAGTGGTTGTGTTGACCTTTGAATGTGTGTAACCTTCATGATGAAGGATGTGTGTTGGGTGATGACACACCGTGGTTAAAAAGAAATGGTGATAAACACGAGCATTTGAATGAAATGATTTTTGAAAAGAAAGTAGTCTATCACATTCCAATAATAAATGTTTTCTTAAAAGTCTAAACTTTTGGAAAACACATTCACTGAGTAGTCGTACTCACCCCCTCCCTTATATCCCTTTCATGAAATTTTAGAAAGCCTACCCTTAAAGACCATCAACTAAGACGCCTGTAATACATGTATGATAAATCTAAATTATTATGCAGTTTTGTTATGTTATTCCCGGAAAAGGTGCAGGTTTAAAGAACGCCTTACTCTTTACAATCTATAATAAGTGGAAACCCTTTAATAAATCGGGAGAGTGGCGGGTTAATCACGGGGATTCAACCAAACAGGGTCAGGGCATAACACACTACTTGTCTTATCTTCAGTAAACAAATTTCTCATTGCTTCTTAGCTTATCTTATTAAGCTCAGGGTAGGTACCCTCTTAGTTGAAAGAATTTGATTAGTGAACCTATCAATGTTAATTTCATACCTCAAACAAACACACGATCTTTATCCATAAAGGAAACAAATGGTTACAGAACAAATCCTAAGAGGCTAAACAACCTCGATCTATTCCACTAATGGCCCAGAGCGCCTTTACCATCCAGCCCCATGAGAGGCCACAACCTCCACCACAAGTCTACGTGAGCCCTATAGCCCATCCCACAAACCTATTGAATACTTCGGTCCCCAAGTACTTTAGGGGGGAGATCTCGTTCTTCCACCTACTTGATCCAAATGCGCATGAAGCTCTTTGAGCTTCGAGACATATTAGAAAAGTGTTCTTCTACCCTTATAATACCCTTGTTGTCGAGGAGCCCTTAGAACCAACACTACCTAGTGTTGGACACCTCTTTGGTTTTGCACGATACAACCACAAAAAAAGAGTTTTGATATAAAGCTTTTATTTTTGCGCTACCGGCCTCTCATGTCATGCCCCGACCCGGTTTGGTCCGATCCCCATGATCAACCCGCCACCCTTCCGATTTACTGAGGGTTTCCCCTTATTTATAAACCACGGAGAGTAAGGAGTGCTTTAAACTTGTACCTATCTTGGAATACATAAGTAAAAACTGTATAAAATTTTAAACAATTCATACCTGTCTCACAGACATATTAATTGAAGGTCCTTTGGGGTAGGATTTCTGGGATTTCTCGAAAGGGAGATAAGGGAGGGGGTGAGTACAATCACTCAGTGAATGGGTTTTCAAAAATTTAAGTTTTAGGAAAAATGTTGGTTTTGGAGTGTTTCAAACTCCTTATTTTCCTTTAAAAACCTTTTATTTCAAACTTCGATTTTATCACCATTTCTTATTAATCACAGCATGTCATCATCCAGCTATTTGTCTTAACTAGTCTAGAGACCCATCATATCGCACTGCCACTAGTTGACTGAGTATGTCGGTCCTGTCATGGTACTGTGGCCAAACAATTCAATTATTCAAGTTTTCATGGCATATAATTCATGTTTCTTTATAAGCTCCTGCTCGTGCCAACTGGCCTATGGCCCACTGTTCGAGATTTTCAAAATTGGGGATAATAGCTCCCAAGTTCCAAAACCGAGACCTCCAACCTAATAGAGTTATTCGAGCTCCCGTAAAGAAGGTCTCCCAAATCATTTAAGCAATGACACACAGGCAGGGGAAAGCACTTCCGACAAAAATTATATTTTCAACTATCCATCATACCAACCGTGTATGAGGATATCTCCGCTGATAATCGATGAACGGGTTTTCCACTTCCTTTGATGAAGTTTCATCATACCAACCGGGTATGATCTACTTACAACAACACTTTGCAAATTGGGCCCTAAAGTTATTTTTCCTTTTACTTTGGGCTCCAATTGTCGGTTTTCCCCTAAATTCAGTCTCGAAACTTTTGAAATTCCTCTTGGGACCTCAATTTACTCAATTTCATAAAAAGGGATTCAAGTTTCCCAGATTCCCAATTTGGCCTCAAAATTTCCTAAATTACTATTTTGCCCTTCCTTTACAAAAGTGGTAAGTTTTACTCCAAAAATTCTAAAATTTGCTCAATTGGTCTTCTAACACAATTATCATGCCCAATTGATCTTCAATTTTACAAAATTGCATTTTTGGCCCCTCGAATTTTCAAAAATCCTCAATTTTCCCCCAATTTTAACTTCCTAACACATCCAAATTTGATTTCATCAAATTGATCGATCAAACACTTCTAATTGTTGAAATTGAAGTTAAAATTGACTTTCTACATCTTCATATGATTCATTAGCACTTTTAATCGAAAGTTTAGACGTCAGAACGAGCTCAAATGGAGCTTTGCTAAAAAACAGAACGTAGAGAGAGAAAGCTTCAATTGCTCACCGTCGGGGGTGCGATGGTCCGAGCTTTTGATCTAGGCAGATAGCTTGTGTCCTAATGTTTCTCCTAGGATCAAGAATTGCATCAATTGATGCCGAACTGGATTAGAATTCCTTCATTGAAATTCTGCCAATTCTCTCTCTAGCACCGGTCGGAAATTGAAGAGGGGAGCCGAATTGGCTTACCTTTCAGTCCTAATTCGATCGTGGGAGGGTTAAGAAGGTGTTGGTAGAGCTTGGTTTGTATTGAGGAGGGCTCGAATTGGGCGATTTCAACTTGGCCGAAATAGGGCAGCTTCGGTCCGCCAGAGCTGCTTCACTGTTCGATCACATTGACGTTTCTTCGGTGACTCTTGGACCAAATGGAGACTACAGTCGTGTAGCTGACTTCTCCCCATTTCTAAAGAACCCAACCACGCCTTCTTTGGGTCAAAATGACCCTATATCGGAGCTCTAGTTGGAGCTTCATTGGAAAACTAAGCAGTTGAGAGAGAATGAAGTTTTTAGATGTGGATAGGATGAATGAGGAGGGGCTCTTTATATAGGAAGCTCGCGGACATCTTGGCCATCTGATCAGCGCATTAATGGCGGTCATTCATTGTCTGAAACTCTATGGCCGGAGACTTTTCAGCTTCACCGGTGCTGTGTGATTTTTCGGTGAGTAAACAATGCTGTCATCTGAAGGAAGAAGATGACACTATTCTGAATCGGACCGGACCCATCTAAACCGGGTTCAAAGATTAACCCGACCGGTTCACCCCCAATTCGACAAAAAATTTCAAATCTAAAAATGTTTAAATTTATCTAAATTCATTTTCCATCCAATGATGGGCTCAAATCTCAAATTTGAAAATTTTAAGCCACCTAAAAAATGAATTTTGAATCCGGTTCAATAGTGGTTCAAACATGTCCAAACCAATTTAATCCGGTTCAGATCCGGTTCACCTAAACTGGTTTGGTTTTCATCTCCAATTCATTCTTAAGTCCATTTCCATGAGTTTTGGGACTCTTTGGGTCACTTAGGATCTATAAATTTCCTAGTTTACCATTTCTATATCAGTTCGGGTTTGTAAAACGACTCGGTTTTCAATTTGAAATTGACCGTTTCTTTCCCTGGTTTTCTTATGATCAAAGGACGTGTTTACAACTCTCCCCTCCTTTTAGGGGTTTTGTCCTCAAAATAGTTACTTGTTAAATAATTGAGGGTAACTATCCCTCATCACACTCTCGGTTTCCCATTTATCTTCTTGCATGGGTCCGTTCTGCCACAAAACCTTGACCATAGGGATTCTCTTGTTCCTTAAATTATTGTCCCTCTGGTCAATGATTCGTATTGGTTATGTCTGATAGGTCAAGTTCTCTTCAAGTTCTAATGGAGGTCGGTCCAATACATGACTAGGATGAGGCTAATTTTTTGGAAGTACTGAGATATGTAATACATCATGTATTCTCTGTAGGCCAAGAGGTAGTTCCAATTTATAAGCTACTGGTCCTATCCTTTGAATGATGGGATCTGGACCGATATATCTTGGTTTCAACTTTCCTCTTTACTGAAACCTAAGTATTCCCCTCCATGGGGATACTTTGAGGAATACTTGATCTCCCACCTCAAACTCCAAATCTTTCCTTCAATTGTCCGCATAACTCTTTTGCCTATCCTTTAAGGTCTTAAGACGACTCCTTATTAATTTTATCTTCTCCGTGGCATCCACAATTTGTTATGCCCTTTCTAATTTCCTTTCCCCCACTTCTTTCCAAAATAGAGGGGTACGACATGGTCGTCCATAAAGGGCTTAATAGGGAGCCATTTGAATATTGGCCTGATAACTATTATTGTAAGCAAATTCCACCAAGCATAAGTATTCCTCCCAACTTCTATTCATGGTGAGTACGCACACTCTCAGCATGTCTTCCAAGGTTTGGATGGTTCGCTCAGACTATCCATCTGTCTGAGGGTGGAATGCCGTGCTCATGTGAAGCTTGGTTCCCATGACATTTTGTAAACTTGGCCAAAACCTTGAAGTAAATATCTGATCTCTATCCGATACTATACTCACCGAAACACCATGAAGTCTTAAAATTTCCCTTGTGTATAAGACGCCCAACTATTCTACTATGTCCGTCACTCTTATAGGAAGGAAATGGGCTGATTTGGTCAAATAACATCTTGACCCTTTCTTGTCGCTGGTAGACCCATGACGAAGTTCATGGTGATGTGTTCTCATTTCCATTCTTGAATTGGTAAGGGTTGTAGCAGTCCTGACAGTTTCTGATGCTCTGATTTTATCTGTTGACAGGACAATCATCGGGCTACATATTCTGCAATGTCCCTCTTCATGCCTTTCCACCAGTATCCTTGTTTGAGGGTGCGATACATTTTGGTACTGCCCCGATGCATTGCATACACCGAATTATGTGCCTCTTCCAGAATTAACCTCTTCAACTCCTTATTTTGAGGCACACATACCCTACCCATGTAGGTTAGTACTCCATCACCACGCAAGTCATAGTCCAGTTTCCTTTCTCTATTAACTGGGTCCAAATAAGATTGGAGTTCTTTATCAGCCTTTTGTTGAGCCTTAATATGATCAGTTAGACTAGGCCTCACTGCCACATTAGCCACCAAGCATTTTTCCAGCTTGTCCATCCGTAGGTCCACCTCCATCCTTCCCAATTGTTGCAACAAGGGTAGGTAACTTGTCTTTACTTGTGCCGCCTCAGTTTGGTACTTGCGACTTAAGGCATCTACTACCACATTTTCCTTTCCGGGGTGATACTCTATCATAAGGGCATAATCCTTCACCAATTCCAGCCATCTCCTCTGGTGAAGATTTAACTCCTTCTGAGTTAGGGAGTACTTAAGACTCTTGTGATCTGTGCATATATTACACTTAATCCCATAAAGGTAGTGTCGCCATATCTTTAGGGCAAACACTATTGCAACTAATTCCAAGTCATGAGTTGGGCAATTTCTTTCATGTACCTTCAGTTGTCGCGAGGCATAAGCAATAACCTTCTCTTGTTGCATTAAGATACATCTCTTGTGTACTCTCCTGCATTAGGATTAGGTAAGGAGAGTACCAGTGCAGTTGTTAGTCGAGTCTTTAACTCTTGAAAAGACTTCTCACAACTCTCATCCGATTTATACTCAACTCCCTTTTTCGTAAGTCGAGTTAGAAGAGTTGCTATCTTAGAAAAGTTTTGCACAAACCATCTATAGTTTCCTGCTAATCCTAAGAAACTTCTTATTTCTATAGGATTCCTTGGAGCCTTCTAATATGATATGGTTTACACCTTAGCTAGATCTACTTTGACTCCGTTCTTGGATACAATGTGCCCTAAGAATCCTACCTCCTGCAGCCAGAACTCACACTTGGAAAATTTTGCATATAATTGATTTTCCTTTAATATTTCCAAGGTGGTTGCCAAATGCTCTTTATGTTCCGACCTAGTTTGTGAGTATATAAGGATGTCATCTATGAATACTATCATGAACCTATCTAAATGAGGTTGGAACATACGGTTCATCAAGTACATGAAGGCTGCAGGGGCATTTGTCAATCCGAACGACATCACTTTGTACTCATAATGTCCACATCTAGATCGAAATGCCATCGTAGGGATGTCCTCTTTTTGAATCCTGAGTTGGTGATAGCCCGACCGAAGGTCTATCTTGGAGAAGTAAGCTGCTCCTTTTAACTAGTCAAACCAATCATCTATCCTTGGAAGTGGAGACCTGGTTCAGCTTTCTGTAGTTGATGCACAGTCTCATGCTTCCATCCTTTTTCTTTATGAATAGAATAGGAGTACCCCATGGAGACTAACTTGGACTTATGAAATCCTTCTCCAATAATTCATTTAGTTGTTCCTTTAATTCCTTCAACTCCACCAGAGCCATGCAATATGGGGCTTGGGATATAGGGTTTGTTCCTGGTATTATTTCTATGTTGAAATCCACTTGCCGACTTGGAGGTAGTCCGAGTAGTTCTTTTGGAAATACCCCTGGGTAGTGTCTCACTACCAGAATGTCTTTTAGTCTCTTCTCTTAAGACTTTTCGTCTATGACCATGGCCAGGAAAGTTGTATAACCTTTTTGTATAAGCTTTTGAGCTTTCAGGTGTGTCACCATTTATACCCATTTTTCTTTCTATCTCCTTGGAACTTTAATCATTTTGTCTTGGGAGTGTGGAAGGTTACTGTCTTCTTTCCACAGTCCATCCTCGGTTAATGGTTAATCAGCCAATCCATCCCTAGGATTACTTCAACCTCCTTTAAGGGTAATGGAATCAAGTCATCTTTGAGTTGGATTCCTCCAATCCTTATCTCACATCCCTTCAATTATTCATTCCTATTTAGACCTTCTCCTAAAGGGGTAAGGATATTAAGGCTTTGTTCTAGTGGAGTGAGCTCTAGGGGTACTCTTGAAAACAATTCTTCCTTGATGAAGGACCTCTTAGCTCTGGAGTCAAAGAGGGCGTAGACTTGTTGTCCCCATAGTTGTATATACCATGATTAAAGAAACTTATTGTTTAGAAGAAAAATTTCCTTTTATTAAATCAAAAGATCTTTAGTTTACATGACTCTCTTAAACTAATTTGGAGGGTTTTGGGATGTACCCGCTATAGTGCTAGGGTCTCTTCTAGCCTCCTCCTAGATGAGGTTGTATACCCTAGTTGGTACTCTTGTAGTAGTGTCTGGCCTAGGGTTTCTAGGATTCCCTTGAGGTGGTCCAAGAGTATTCCTCTGCCTGTTCTCCCTAACGGTGGGACAATCCTTTGCGAAGTGTCCCACTTGCCCGCATGCAAAGCAGGTATGGCACGCTTCCTCATTGTTCCTTTGACACTTTGGACAGCGAGGATTTCCTAGGGTAAGGTAGGGACTACTCTGGGAGGAGGTGGTGGCATATCCCTTCTCCTTTGGAATGCATTTTGTTTCCCCATCTTGGACCATTATGCTTTTTCCTTCCTCCCTGACGATTTGGACCCTTATTCTCCTTTCTGGTCGTTTGCTCCATTCGACGACATCGGGTCTGCACCAGTCACTCACATTCGCGAGCCATACTAATTATAGCTGCCAACTCTGTGGGGCATCCCAATACCCCCATATGGTCTCAAATGTCCATATTGAGATTGTCCATAAACCTCTGACATATGTCTGATGGCCTAGCTATGTCAGGAGAAAAGGGTCTTAACTCGTTAAATTTTGTCTCATACTCCGATATGGAGCCGAATGAACTCTTGCTTCTTCTCATTTATTAGATGGTGCGCCAGGTACTCCTCTGAGTACCTCTCCTTGAACTGTTCCCAAGTGGGGATGGTGGTATGTATGTTTCGGACATTGTCCTACTTTAGCACTTCCCTCTAGGAAGAATTCTGTCAGGATCACCATATCCTCTGGTGGTATCCTGACGATTCCCATCAGCTTCTTAATGTTGGCCAACCAATCCGTGGCAGCTCCAACATCCTTTTCTCTGAGGAAAGGTTTACATCCTCGTTATCAAAGAGTCTTGAGGTTTCTAGGAATGTCCATTGGAGTAGGATGATTAGCAGGGGGAGGGTGGGATTGCACTTCCTCTGGTTCAACCCGAGAGTTGGTGCCTGCCTCAAGGACGAGGTTAGGTTGCCCAAATACATGGGTGAACTCCTCGTACAATCTTTGGTGCTCCCTGCTAAGTCCAAGAGGAGATATCTGGGCTTCTCGGGGAGTTTCTACAGGTAGGGGTGGTTGGGCAGCGTTGGAGACTGTTGCCCTAGTTCTCTTGGTTCCTTTCTTTGGAGCCATTCGGTAAATTTTAAAATTGATCCTATTAGTTACTATATTTTCTAGTCTTGATTATGTATGTATTCAAGGAAACACGCTCTGATGCCACTCAAGTTGTCATGCCCCAACCCGGTTTGGTAGGATCCCCGTGATCAACTCGCCACTCTCTTGGTTTACTAAGGGTTTCGTGGAGAGTAAGGCATCCTTTAAAACTATACCTTTCCTGAAATACATAAGTCAAAACTGTATAAAATTTTAAACAATTTATACGTGTCTCACAAGCATATTAATTGAAGGTCCTTTGGGCGTAGGCTTTCTGGGATTTTCTGAAAGGGAGGTAAGGGAGGGAGTGAGTACAACGACTCAGTGAATGGGTTTTCAAAAATTTATGTTTTAGGAAAAATGTTGGTTTTGGAGTGTGCCAGACTCCTTATTTTCCTTTAAAAACCTTTTATTTCAATCTTCGGTTTTTATCTCCATTTCTTATTAATCATAGTGTGTCATCATCCAATACACATGCTTAATCATGAAGGTCAATCATACAATTGCAGGCTAGTACGTCCACTGAACCCACTTGTGGCATCAGAGTGACTTTACGGACCACCTAGATAGAAGTACATCCATTTCTAACCTGAGAATGAGTGGATGTTCGTGACATCCGACCCTCAATCTCGTAACAATTCTCCATGTCCGTATGAAGACAGAGATCTCATCCCGTCCCCACCCCTGTCTTGTGTGCTTGAAGCTACCTCAAGCTTCGCAAGGTCACTTGGTACGACTAACTGCCCTTATATCCACAAGGTCGTCTAGGGCCCTAGGATGCATCACTACCCCTCTTGGGCATCTTGAAGGTCCCGTAATCAGAGTGCATACACAATCAATATTTTCAAATCATGCCATATAATCTCTGGTGCCACTAGTCAAACGGCCCCGACACTCAACTCAACCTACAACTGTTTTTCTTGACTAGTCTAGAGACTTGTCATGTCGCAATGTTGCTAGTTGACTAAGTATGTCGATCCTGTCTTGGTACCATAGCCAAGCAATTCAATTCTTCAATTTTGCATATAATTCATGTTTGTTTACAAGTTTCTGCTCGTACCAACTAGCCTATGGCCCCGACACTCAACTCAACCTGCAACTGTTTTTCTTGACTAGTCTAGAGACCTGTCATGTCGCAATGTTGCTAGTTGACTAAGTATGTCGATCCTGTCTTGGTACCATAGCCAAACAATTCAATTCTTCAATTTTGCATATAATTCATGTTTGTTTACAAGCTTCTGCTCGTACCAACTGGCCTATGGCCTACTGTTCGAGATTTTCAAAATTGGGGATAATAGCCCCCAAGTTCCAAAACTGAGGCCTCCGGTCTAATAGAGCTATTCGAGCTTCCGTCAATAAGGTCTCCCAAATCGTTTAAGCAGTGGCACACATTCAAGGGAGAGCACTTCCGACAAAAATTATATTTTCAACTATCCATCATACCAACTGAGTATGAGGATATCTCTGCTCATAACAGATAAATGGGTTTTCCACTTCCTCCGAAACTTTTAAAATTCTTCTTGGGACCTCAATTTGCTCAATTTCAAAAAAATGGGTTCAAGTTTTCCAAATTCCCAATTTGGCCCTCAAAATTTCCAAAATTACCATTTTGCCCTTCCTTTACAAAAATAGTAAGTTTTACTTCACAAATTCTAAAATTTTCTCAATTGGTCCTCTAGCACACTTATCACGCCTAATTGACCTTCAATTTTACAAAATTGCATTTTTAGTCCCTCGAATTTTTGAAAATCCTCAAATTTCCCCAATTTCAATTTCCTAACACAACCGAATTTGATTTCAACAAATTGATTGATCAAACACTTCTAATTATTGAAATTAAAGTTATAATTGAGTTTCTACATCTTCACACGATTCAATAGCACTTCGAATAGTAAGTTTTGACGCCAAAACGAGCTCAAACGAAGCTTCACCAAAAAATAGAACGTAGAGAGAGAAGCTTGAATTGCTCACCGTCGGGGGCACGACGGTCCGAGCTTTCGATCTTGGTAGATAGCTTGTATCCTAAGGTTTCTCCAAGGATCAAGAATTGCATTAATTGATGCTAGAATTTCTTCATCAAAATTCTGCTGGTTTTCTCTCTAGCATCGGTAAAAAACTGCAGAAGGTAGCCGAATTGGCTTATATTTCAGTCCTAATTCGGCCGTGGAAGGGCTGAGGAGGTGTTGGGAGAGCTTGGTTTGGCTTGTGGAGGGCTCGAATTGGCTAATTTTAGCTCGACTAAAATAGGGCAGCTTCGGTCCAGCAGAGCTGCTTCATTGTTCGATCACACTGGCGTTTCTCCGGTGACTATTTGAGCAAATGGAGACTAGAGGTGTGTAGCTAACTTCTCTCCTATTAAAGAACTCGACCACATTTTCTTTGGCTCATAAATGACCCTATATCAGAGCTCTGGTTCAAGCTTCTTTGGAATACTAAGCAGTTGAGGGAGAATGGAGTTTTCAGGTGTGGAGAGGATGAATGAGAAGGGGCTCTTTATATAGTAAGCTCGGGGACTTCTTGCCCATCCGATCGGCGCCTTAATGGTGTTCATTCATTTCGTGAAACTCCATGGCTGGAGACTTTTTAGCTTCACTGGTGATGCATGATTTTCCAGCGAGGGAATAGTGCGGTCGTCTGAAGGAAGAAGACGACATTGTTCCGCACCGGACCGGACCGGTTCGAACCAAATTCAAAGGTTAAACCGGCCGGTTCACTCCTAATTCGACTGAAATTTTGAAATCTAAAAATTTCTAAATTCATCTAAATTTATTTTTCCATACAATGGTTACCTCAAATCTCAAATTTAAAATTTTTAAGCCACCTAGAAAAATGAATTTAGAATCCGGTTCAATAGTGGTTCAAACCGGTCCAAACTGGTTCAATCTAGTTCGGATCCGGTTCACCTAAATTAGTTTGGTTTTCATCTCCAATTCATTCTTAAGTCCATTTTCATGACTTTAGGGACTCTTTGGGTGACTCAGGATCCTTAAATTTCCCGATTTAACCTTTCTATATCGGTTCGGGTTTGTAGACTGACTTGGTTTTTAATTTGGAAATGACCGGTTATTTCCCTAGTTTTCTTATTATCAAAGGACAGGGTTTACTTCTCAAGTAACAACCTAACTTTGGCACATCAACTTCATAGCATTACCGAATTTTGATAATTTCTTATACACTCTTAAATCAAGCTTATTTTTGGGGTAGAACCCGTGTCCATTGGCCTTGGGCCCACTGGTGCAAGATTTTCAAAATATGACCTTGAGCCCACTTGCACCATACTAGATCTATCCCACCATTTTCGATCATGGGCCTCACCCATATCCGCATTGATAGTCCGGCTAGACCAAAACCCTTGGTGTGTATCCATACATTGCTCATGGGGTATCCTAATATCATGATTCATGCTGTCATAAATAATATATCATGATTTAGTGGATTAACACAATTAGGGGATTATATTTTTGGAAAAATGGGGTTTCAAATGAAGCATGATCAAGGTTCTAATTGGTCTAATTGGCCTCGATGTCCAAAATCTCATTGACTCGGTAATCGTGATGTGCTCGTCTTAATGGATCTTGATGAGCTATGTGCTCCTCTGCACATGTCCTCTAACAACCAATCCTATATGGTTCTAGTGTTCACATGAGGAAATCAACATAAAAAACCTCACATTTTCATGTATTGCATATAGGTCCTTAATTTATGCCTTAATTGCAATTAGGTCACTAAAGTTTATAACTTTATATTTAGGTCCCTTATGTTCACTTTATCCTCAATTAGGTACCTAAAGTTTCCAATATCCTTTTAGGTCCCTAATGTTCTCTTATTTCTATTAAAGTCCTCAATTTCCCCTTAATTGCAATTCGACCCCCAATTTTCCTAAAATTCCCAATTTGCCCAAAATTTCCCAAAAATTGCACTTGGACCCCCGAATTCTCATTTAATCAAATTGACTGCTTAAACTTGCTTAATTGCCCCTATCATGCTACTAATTATTTTTCCTATCTTCCTACGAGTTTCCTGCCCTTTGAACGACATCAATTGACCCAAATTTGAGCTCAAATAGAGCTTCATCGGAAAAAAATTGTAAAGAGAGAAAGCTTGGTTTTCTTACTAGCAAGGGGGCGACTGTCACACCTCGACCTAGTTCAGTCGGAGTCCTGTGATCAATCCACCACCCTTCCCTAAATCATCCTAGCATTTCTACCTTGATGATCCATGGAAGGTAAAGGCATACCTACGTTCATTCAGTTACTATAAGTTTGGGATGGGTAACATACCTTGGGAGTTCAAACCTTTACTTGGAGCTATACATCTTTCTTATCTCGATTCTTTCAAATATCCCTCAAAGGGTTAGAGGAGGAGGGTGAATATATTTACTTAGTCAGGGGAAATTCTACAGTGATTGCTTTTTAATTTAGTTGCTTTATTCATTTGCCATCGTTCGCATCCATTTGCCCTTCTATCATAGAAGGGATCACATGTTCACAGAATAGTCCCTGCCCATTCCCCTTGTGGAGCAGAGTGCCTTTACCATCCATCCTGATAGAGGTTAACAACCTCTACTGCAAATCTCACCCTTTTGAGTTAAGGAAAACCTGGAAAAGAATCGGTAAAACTGAGTGAGAAACATCGAACCGGTTCACAAACCCATTTATTGGGGAACGAGCAAATTAGAGAAATTTTAACTCTCTTGTGACCCAAAGAGATTTATAAACCTTAGGAAGGAACCTCAGAACAAAGTGGGAGAGAAAAACCAGACCGGTTCGTGTGAACCGGACCCGAACCAGGTTATATCGGTTTAAGAACTAAGTTGGTTTATGAACCGAAACCGATAGAGAGATGGTAAACTAGGAAATTTATGGATCCCAAGTGACCCAAAGAGTCTCAAAAGTCATGGAAATGGACTTGAGAATGAATGAGAGATGAAAACCAAACCGGTTCAGGTGAACCGATTTGGAAACGGTTCAGACCGGTTTAAACCACTATTGAACCAGATTTTAAATTTATTTTTCTAGGTGGCTTAAAAAGTTAAAATCTGAGATTTGAGGCCATCATTGGATAGAAAATGAATTTAGAAATTTTTGGACTTGAAAAATTCGGTCGAATGGGGGGTGAACCGGCCAGTTTGACCTTTGAACCTGGTTCGGACTGGTCCGGTTCAGTTCGAAACTGTGTCATCTTCTTCCTTCAGATGACAATACTGTTCACTCGCCAGAAAATTGAAGCAGCACCGACGAAGAACAAACATCTCCATTCAATACGTTTTCGGCCATCAATGCCAATCGGATGGCCAAGGAGTCCCCGAGCTTCCTATATAAAGACCCCCTCCCCATTCATCCTCTCCACACCTAAAAAGCTCACTCTCTCTCATTTGCTTAGTTTGTCATGAAAGCTCAAACTAGAGCTCCGATATAGGGTCATTTCTGAGCCAAACAAGGAGTGGTTGGGTTCTTTAGATATGTGGAGAAGTCAGCTACACGCCTATAGTCTCCGTTGGCTCCGAGGGACGCCGGAGAATCGCCGGTGTGATGGAACAGTGAAGTAGCTCCGACAAACTGAAGCTGCCCTATTTCGCTCGAGCCCAAATCGGCCTCTTTGATCCCTCTTCAGGTTAAACCAAGCCCTCCCAACACTTACTCAACCCTCCCACGGCTGAATTAGAATGGAAGGGTGAGCCAATTTGGCTCCCCTCTACAATTTCTGTCCTATTATAGAGAGAGAACCGATAGAATTTCGATGATAAAATTCTAACTCAATTCGGTATCAATTGATGTGATTCTTGATTCTACGATGAACTTCAGGATGAGAGCTATCTGGCCAGATTGAAAGCTCGGACCGCCGTGCCCCCAACGGTAAGCTTTCAAAGCTTTCTTTCTCTACAATCTATTTTCCGGTGAAGCTCCGTTTGAGCTTGTTCTGATGTCAAAACTTGCGATTCAAAGTGCCATTGAATTGTATGAAGATGGAAGAACTCATTTTTAACTTCAATTTCAATAATTCGAAGTGTTTGATCGATCAATTTGATGAAATCAAATTCGACATTGTTAAGGAGTTGAAATTGGGTGAAAAATTGGGGATTTTTGAAATTCGAAGGACCAAATTGCAATTTTATGAAATTGAGGGTCAATTGGGTATGATAATAATGTTAGAGGACTAATTGAGGAATTTTGGAATTTTTAGGGTAAAACTTACCATTTTGGTAAATGAGGGGAAAAATGGTAATTTTGGAAAAGTTGGGGGACCAAATTGGAAATTTGGGAAATTAAACCCCTTTTTGTGAAATTGAATAAATTGAGGTCCAAAGGGGAATTTTAAATGTTTTTGGACTTAATTTGAGGAAAAATCGGCATTAGGTACTTAAAGTTAAAGAAAAATAACTTTAGGGACATCAATTTGGCTTCATTGTTTATAAAAATAATTTTATAAAATTGCATCTTGGTCTTTTGAATTTACGAAAATCCCCAATTTATCCTAATTTCACCAATTTCCCCCCAATTTCAACTCCTTAACACTGCCGAATTTCATTTTATTAAATTGACCGATCAAACACTTCTAATTGTTGAAATTGAGTTTCTATAGCTTAATACTATTTCATAGCACTTTTAATCGTAAGTTTTAACGCCGGAACGAGATCAAATGGAGCTTCGCCGGAAAATGAACTATAGATAAAGAAAGCTTCAAAAGATTACCGTTGGTGGCATGACGGTCCGAGCTTTCGATTTGGGCAGATAGCTCTCATCCCGAGGCTCACTTAACTGTCTCAAGACTTTAAACTATAAATCCAGTTTTGGCCATTAATTTCTTTAAGGATTTTCCTTCGTTCTTCTTTTCCAATGTTTTGGCCTTTTCACTTCTCCCTTCTTTGTGGTGGTTTAACTCCATGGTTCTCTCGAAGACTAGTTGTTTAACTGTCTCTTTTTCTCTATTTTTCTGGTCCAATCATCTAGGCAGTTGTATAACTCGTTCCTCATGCCCATCCTATTGTCCTTCATAGAGTGTAGTATACTACATCTCAACCTTTCTTACGGTTTTGTTTATTCTATTTGGCTGTCCATTGCCACTAGTTTCTTCTTTCTACTCAGTTCTCCTGGAATTATTACTTGGTTCTTCTGCTCTCTCCAAGTAGTTCACATTGGGCCATCATGATACTTCCTTCCTTTGAAACATTTCCTAATTAAGGGTTGGTTCCTTGCACTCCACATTATGTCCATTTGCCCATCAATCCTTAAAGGGTAGTTAGTCGTATGCATCCCTCCAAAGTTTACTTTCATAATGTATTTCTTTATGGAGCATTCAAATCTTCCTTATTTCAAAATTTCTTGACAATTATGTGAGAGGCTTGCCTATTACTTTCTTGGCTTGAGTTTAGTCATTAATTGGCCTTTAGTCCTTTTAAGGATTTCTTTTTCTCTCGAGTATTTGGCCTTTCTGCCTCTATCTTTTTTGTTGAAACTCAAATTATGGCTTTCCCATGTATTTGTCCATTAACTGCCTTGCCTCCACCATTCCTTTGGTCTAAGTTTCTTAGGGCAGTTGTTTCTCGAGTTCTCCTATCCTTAACATCCATCTCAATAACCTTTTTAGGGTGTAGTCCTTTCTACCTCCCAGTCTTCCTTAGGGTGTCATTTATTCTCTCTGAATATCTTTTTGTAACGAGTTGCTTTCTTTTGTCATGTTGGTCTGAAATTCCAATTTGGCTTCATTGTTTTTTTGTTTCCAATGTAATTCATTCCTATGATCCCAAAACATAACGTTTGTCGTCAAATGTTCTTCTTGTCTTCTCTTGTGGTTGCTCTTCCTTCTTTGCTCCCAATATTTAGAATTTTCTTCTTTTAAGGGAGAGTTCTCTTTGGTTTATCGAGATCATACCTGTAGTCTCTTTTCTTTTTCTTCCTACCATTATGCTAGAATCTCGAAGAGCTTACTCTTGGATGTAATTGAAGTTTCGAGCAGGAGTTGTATTTCTTGGGATGGTATCCTTTTGGATTTCCTATAGTTGTGAGGGCATCTTTCTTGTAAAGTATTATTGTAAATCCTAGTGGGGTGGGACAATCCTTCATGTCCTATCTCCTTTGTACCTTATAATAGGTTGTTTCTTGCTTAGTTACTCCAAGAGTTCTCCTATACTCCTTACCATGACTGTTTTCTTGTCATGACTTCTTTGCCTAATAATCTCTTTGATTCATTCCTTTATCCTTAATCTCTGTGGTGTCTAGGGTATCGCGGTTTTGTTTCGTTACTTTTCTTGGGGCCATCTTCCCAACAAGATGACATTCTTTGAGAGACAAGGTTTCTTAGAATTGGGAGCACTTCATTAATAGAATAGTACAATATGTTGGGGTTTTCTCCCTAATACAGAAAGTGGTCGTAAAAAAACTAGGGAGCTACGGGGTTCTTGATAAGCATCCTCCTAGGTAAGGTTATACACCCTTTGTTGGCTTTTATAGCTTCATGCTTGGCTTCCTTTATACTTAGAGTTATGCCCTCAATAGGTCCTTGCAACATTCTTCATGATACTTCCCCATTTGGTCTTTTGAGATTTCTACCATGCCCTCAATTGGGAGCACTTCATTAATAGAATAGTACAATATGTTGGGGGTTTTCTCCCTATTACAAAAAGTGGTCGTAAAATAAATAGGGAGCTACGGGGTTCTTGATAAGCATCCTCCTAGGTAAGGTTATACACCCTTTGTTGGCTTTTATAGCTTCATGCTTGGCTTCCTTTATACTTAGAGTTATGCCCTCAATAGGTCCTTGCACCATTCTTCGGGATACTTCCCCATTTGGTCTTTTGAGATTTCTACCATGCCTCAGACATTTGGGAAGCTTCTAGGGTTGTCTTCCTACGAGGACAGGGTGTTAAGTAGAGCCATTCCCAGTTTTCTTGGTTCCTCTCTCGGGAGCCATCTGAAAGTTTTAAGATAAATCCTATTAGTTATTATATTTTCTAGTCTTGATTATGTATTCGAGGAAACATGCTCTGATACCACTCAAGTTGTCATGCCTTGACCTAGTTTGGTCAGATCCCCATGAGCAACCCGCTACTCTCCCGGTTTATTAAAGGGTTTACCCTTATTATAAACTGTAAAGAGTAAGGTGTCCCCTAAACCTGTACGTTTTCCTGAAATAACATAAATCAAAACTGCATAATAATTTAGATTTATCATACCTATCTCACAAGCGTCTTAGTTGATGGTCTTTAAGGGTTGACTTTCTAGAATTTCCTGAAAGGGTATAAGGGAGGGGATGAGTACGACTACTTAGTGAATGGGTTTTCAAAACTTTTAACTTTTAGGAAAGAGATTTGTATTGGAGTGTGCCAGACTCTTTTCTTTCAAAAGTCCTTTCATTTCAAATCTCGGTTTTTACCACCATTTCTTATTAACCATGGTGTGTCATCACCCAACACACATTCTTCATCATATAGGTCAAACACACATTCGCAAGCCATCCCATCCACTGAACCCACTTGTGGCATCGGAGCGACTTTACTGGCCACCTAGATAGAAGTACATCCACTTCTACCCTAAGAAAGAGTGGATATTCGTGACATCCGACCCTCAATCCCATAATCAATTCTTCGTGTCTATATGAGGACAAAGACCTCATCCCGTCCCCATCCCAGTCTCATACACTTATTGCTACTCTAAATTTTGCACGTTCACTTGGTACGACGAACTACCCTTATACCCACCAGGTCGTCCAGTGCTCTTAGGACGCATCACTACCCCTCTTGAGCATCTTGATGGTCTCGTAATCACAGTGCATGCACAATCAGTGTTTTCTTATCATGCCATATAATCTGTGGTGCCACTGGTCTAATGGCCATGACGCTCAACTCAACTCGCAGTTATTTCTCTTGACTGGTCCGTCGACCTGCCATGTTGCACTACTGCTAGTTGCTGAGTATGTCGGTCCTGTCTTGGTACCATGGTGAAACAATTCCTTTATTTAGAGTTTTATGGCATATAACTCATGTTTGTTTATGAGCTCCTACTCGTACCAACTGGCCTTGGATCCACTGTATGAGATTTTCAAAATCAGGCATATTAGCCCCCAAGTTCTAAAACTGAGGCCCCCGACCTATAAGAGCTATTCGAGGTCCCATCAAGAAGGTCTCCCATATCAATTAAACATTGGCTCACAGTCAGGGGAGAGCACTTCCGACAAAAATATGTTTTCAACTGTCCATAATACCGACCGGATATAAGGACATTTCTGCTCATAACCAATGAATGGGTTTTCAACTTCCTTCGAGTAAGTTTTATCATACCAACCGCATATGATCTACTTACAATCGGTAAGTAGTTTTTCTGCATGATTTTCACATCACTTCTTTGTGTTGTGATGTTTAAAATACCACTGAGTAGTGGGTTTTCATTTTAAGGTACTTATCATCCTCAATTGGATATGATATAAAATCTCACTCACCTGTTAATGTAGTGAATTCCACTAGACTGGTTTTTTGTATTCACGCAAGCCTAATAGCCTTGATTCATTCCAAATGAATGAGACAACCAAACTTTTATTTATTTGCAATTAGGTCCCTAAAGTTATTTTCTTTTAACTTTAAGTCCCCAACGCTAGTTTTTCCTCAAATTGAGTCCCACAACTTTTAAAATCCCCCTTGGGACCTCAATTTATTCAATTTCACAAAAAGGGATTTAATTTCCCAATTTTCCAATTTGGTTTGCCAACTTTGGGAAAATTACCATTTTGACCTTCCTCTACAAAAATGGTAAAATTTACCTCAAAAATTCTAAAATTCCTCAATTGGCCCTTTAACATACTTATCATGCCCAATTGACCCTCAATTTTATAAAATTGCATCTTGGTCCTTCGAATTTTCAAGAATCCCCAATTTTCCACCAATTTCAACTCCTTAACACTACCGAATTTGATTTCATCAAATTGACTGATTAAACACTTCTAATTGTTGAAATTGAACTTGAAATTGAGTTTCTACAGTTTATATGATTCCATAGCGCTTTGAATTGTAAGTTTTAAAAATGGAACGATCTCAAACGGAGCTTCGCCGAAAAATGGATTATAGAGAGAGAAAGTTTCGAAAGTTTACCGTCGGTGGCACGACAGTCCGAGCTTTCGATCTAGGCAGATATCTCTCATCCTTAGGTTCATCCTAGAATTAAGAACCACATCAATTGATGCTAAATTGAGTTAGAATTTCATTATCGAATTTCTGTCGGTTCTCTCTAGCACCAGTCAGAAATTACAGAGGGGAGCCGAATTGGCTTACCTTTCAGTCCTAATTCAGCCGTGGGAGGGCTAAGGAAGTGTTGGGAGGGCTTGATTTGACTTGAGGTGGTCTCAAAATGGCCGATTTCAACTTGGCCGAAACAGGGCAGCTTCGGTCTGCTAGAGCTGCTTCACTGTTCCATCACACCGGCGTTTCTCTTATGACCTTTGGAGCAAACGGAGACTACAGGCGTGTAGCTGACTTCTTCTCGGTTCTTAAGAACCTGACCTTGCCTTCTTTGGCTTAGAAATGACCCTATATCGGAGCTCTGGTTTGTGCTTCATCGAAAAACTAAGCAACTAAGAGAGAGTGAACTTTTTAGTTGTAGAGACGATGAATGGGGAGGGGGCCTTTATATAGGAAGCTCGAGGACTCCTTGGCCGTCCGATTGGTGGCTTTATGACAAACATTGATGTTCGAAAACATATGGAATGGAGATGTTTCTTCTTTGTCGGCGCTGCTTTGATTTTCCAGCGAGTGAACAGTTTGTCATCTAAAGGAAGAAGACCACACTGTTCTGAACCAAACTAAACCAGTCCGAACCGGGTTCAAAGCTTTAGTCAGCCGGTTCACCCCCATTTGACCAAGTTTTTTAAATCTAAAAATTTCTAAATTCATTTTCTATCAAATGGTGGCCTCAAATCTCAAATTTAAATTATTTAAGCCACTTAGAAAAATGAATCTAGAATCGGGTTCAATAGTGGTTTCAATCGGTCCAAATTGGTTTGGATCCGGTTCACCTGAACTAGTTTGGTTTTTATCTCCAATTCACCCTAAAGTCATTTTCCAAGACTTTTATGACTCCTTAGGTCACTTAGGGTCCATAAATTTCACGGTTTACCATTTCTCTATTGGTTCCGATTCATTAACTGGCTCGGTTCTTAAATCGCTTTAATTCGGTTCGAGTTCAGTTCACCCGAACCGGTTCATCATGGTTCAATCTGGTTCAGGTCCGGTTCACCCCGAACTGGTCCGGTTTTCTCATCCAATTCACTTTATGGTTCTTCCCCATGATTTTTATGACTTGTTGGTCACCTGGGATTTTCCAATTTCCCATTCTATTCTTTACTATTTTTGCTTCATTAATTGAGTCGGTTTTCCATAAAAAGTCACCAGTTCCTTGGTCCGAGAGGACGGATTTCACAACTCTCCCCTCGTTTTAGGAGTTTTGTCCCCAAAACTCAACTATTCACCCTTTACATCGGGAATGAATCTCCTTGCGGTCAACTTGGGTTTCGATTTGATATCCTACCTCTTTGGTCACCCCTTTTACTCATTCATTTACTACCTTGGACTTAGTTGTTATGACTTGTCTTACCACCCACACCCCCCGTGTCCATGAGTTTTCTTAGATCCAATGCTTCCTGCCATTTGGGGTCAGACCTTTACTCTTGAGGGTTTTGTCTGAAATTGGGAATTCAAGAATGTTTGATCGTAATCGGGTCTATTTATCCTCTTGGTCGTTAAATCTATTCTTTCATACTGAGCCCCTTTCTTATTGAGACTATTGGACCTGCACATTCATTACAGTATGACTCCCACATTCGGTTATTTCTCTTTTGACCCTAAGTCCTCCTTAATTTGAGATTTGGATCAAGTTCTTCTACTCCACTCCTTAGAGTGTATTCCCTTTATCCTTCCTCTTGCATTGTAAAAATGTTTCAATACTCGATTCCTGTTCATACATCTCTTCCATGCTCCAAATGTCCTTTGGATATTGACGTTAGACCCTTTGTGAGCGTTTGGGTTTCTCGCATTTATTCGTCCTACACCACTTCCTTATTGGGTTTTCCTGTCTTCAGCTACTGAGTTTCCCATCCCCTTCTAGACTTATCAACATATCAGGGTTTTCCTTCCTTCGGCTCGTCCTCATGTCCAATGGCATCCTTCGACCAGCGAAGGGTTCTTCCCTTTCCTTCTCCCTCTCTTCTTCCCTTGTTTTGGGCCATCTTGCCAGCTCGCCCATGACAATAGAGTTTCTTTGGGGCATAATTTTTCGCTTGTTCTAAATGGCGAGAGTTGATGTTCACCCCATAAATTTTCCACGATTACTTCTTCACTTAATCCCTATTGATTGCGTCCTCGAGGAACTTCTTCTCCCTTCAAACATCTTCCTACTTCATGAAACCGATTATTTTTATGGAGTTACTTGTTTGTCCCATAATATAGTCTTAGATCCCGTTCTTCTATTGCTTGGAGTAGGGTCCTTTTTTTATCCTAGATGCTCTTTTAGTTCATCCTTCCTTTAGTATTTCTCGGGTCCACCCACTCCCTTATTTGACTTTGCCCTGCCTAGGTAGGTGACTCTTCTCTCCCTAAGTCGTACCCCTTTTTGGAAACTTGAGACCTACCTGCCCCTTGTAACCTGACATGTTCAAGACCCATCCTCATCCATGATTCTTCTAGAATATCCCTTTCGAAATCCTTGGATTTTATTTGGGACCATGGGGCTTTGCCCTCCTTTATCACCTGTTAGTTCCTTCACTACCTTGGGTTCACCCGATTACCCAATGTATGCATCCATGATTTGACCATTTTTCCCTTACCCTATTGGTGTCTGTTTTCTTGAAATTTCGGGCTTTTTCAACAATGTATCCTGGTCATTTCTTCCATTAGAGAGTATCCTTCTACGCTTTCCTTCTTACGGGGTAGGGTACTATTCCCACCTCGCTTCTTTTAATGTGTTCTCCTTGAGCATCGAATTCCTCCTCAATGCCTCCCTTATATCGTACCTTAACCAAGCTCTATTATAGGCTTCGCGATTGTTCTCCCAATTCTCCCTCATTGTTTTATTGACATTTTTGGGTTGTCTTTGGGTCCCATGTATGGATTATTTTGCCTACTCATTTACTCATCTCCCAATAGATTTTTCTCAATTCCTACTACCATGGTTCTTTATCACTCGACCACTGGATTAACTTACCTCTTACTTCTCCATTCAATTTGATGTCTAGTTTCCCTTTCATGATTATCCATGATGTCACTTGCGAGGGTTCTTTTGGGGTGGGGAAGTCCCTTTTTTGACTTGTCCTCAAGAGGGGTCTTTGGCTTGCCCTAGGCCGGGACTTCTTGACTGGGCACTCACCCTATGTTATCCCATGGTGAAAGTGCTGAATTTCACTAACCAAATTCACCCTCATTTGGACTTCAATTTTAGTAATTCTTGATCCTAGAAGGAACCTCAGGATGAGACATACATTCCCAGATCAAGAGCTCAGACTGCCGCACCTCTAACAGTAATTGTAATTCTCGTTCTTTGATAATAAGAAAACTGGGGAAAGAACCAGATATTTCTAAAGAGAAAACCGAGTCGGTTTACAAACCGAAACTGATAGAGAAAGGTAAAACCTGGAAATTTATGGATCCCAATTGACCTAAAGAGTCAAGAGGTCATGAAAAAGGACTTTAGGATGAATTGGAGATGAAAACCAAACCAGTTTAGGTGAACCGGATCCAAACCGATTTGGTCCGGTTTGAACCACTATTGAACCGGATACTAAATTCATTTTTCTAGGTGGCTTAGAAAATTCAAATGGGAGAATTGAGGCCACCATTGGATAGAGAATGAATTTAGAAAACTTTAATTTTGAAAAATTCGGTTGAATTGGGCCTGAACCGACCGGTTTAAGCTTTGAACCTAGTTCAAACCGATCAGGTCCATTTCGTAACAGTGTCGTCTTCTTCCTTCAGATGACAACAATGTTCACTCACTGAAAAATCGAGTAGCGCCGGTGAAGATGAGAAGTCTCCGGCCAGGGAGTTTCAGGCAATGAATGACCACCATTAAGGTGCTAATCGGATGACCAAGAAGTCCCCAAGCTTCCAATATTATGAGCCCCTCCTCATTCATTTTCATGACACCTAAAAACTCCACTCTCTCCCTACTACTCCCTTTTCCGGTGAAGCTTGAACCAGAGCTCCGACTTGGGCATTTTTCTGAGCCAAAGAAGGCATGGTCAGGTTCTTTGGATTTGGGGAGAAGTCAGCTACATGCATGTAGTCTCCATTTGCTCTGAGGGTCGTCGGAGAAACGTCGGTGTGATAGAACAATGAAGTAGCTCCGACGGACTGAAGCTGCTCGGTTTTGGCTGAGTTGAAAACGGCCAATTCGAGGCCTTTTTAGGCCAAACCAAACCCTCCCAACACCTCCACAAGCCTCCTACAACAAAATTAGAGCAGAAAGGCAAGCCAATTTGGCTCCCCTGTATAAATTTCGATCAGTGCTAGAGAGGGAATCGATAAATTTTCAATGACTAAATTCTCACTCAATTCGGCATCAATTGATGCAATTCTTGATCCTAGGAGGAACCTCAAGGTAAGAGCTATCTTCCCAGATTGAAAGCTCGAACCGCTGCGTCCTCGACAGTATGCTTTTGCAGCTCTCTCTCTCAGTCCAGTTTTTTAGCGAAGCTTTATTTGAGCTCGTTCCGACATCAAATCGCACAATTTAAAGTGCAATTGAATCGTATGAAGGTGTAGGAACTCCAATATAACTTCAAATTTAACAATTAAGCTCATTTGATTGGTCAATTTGATAAAATCAAATTTGGCTGAGTTAGAAGGTTAAAATTGGGAAAATTGGGGATTTAAAAAATTTGAGGGACTAAAGTGCTATTTCATAAAATTGAGGGCCAATTGAGCATGATAAAGATGTTTGGGGACCAATTGGGCAAGTTTTGGAATTTTTGGGGCAAAAGTTACCATTTTGGTAAGGTAGGGGCATAATGATAATTTTAGAGAAATTGGGTACCAAATTGGAAATTTGGGAAACTTGAACCCCTTTATGTGATTTTGAATAAATTGATGCCCTAAGGTAAATAGAGTTTTGGGACTCAATTTGGGGGAAAACCGGCATTTGAGACCTAAGGTTAAAGAAAAAATAACTTTAGGAACTTAACTGCAAATAAATGAAACGTTTGGTTATTTCATTCATTTGTGATTAATAAAGACTATTAGGCCAAATGATAATAAATAAGGATGTTCATATCGTGTAGGAACACTAAGTACTGGGAACGCCTGCTAAGATAGGTTCGTGTGAAGGCAACAAGCTGGTTAAGAGGAATTTCATTGCACTATCGGGTGAGTGGGATTTTATATCATACCCGGTTGGGATGATAAGTAGCTTGAAAATGAAAACCCACTACTAAGTGGTATTTTAACCATCACATCTGAGAGGAGTGATGTGAAAATTACACAAAAAAATAATTACCGATTGTAAGTAGATCATACCTGATTGGTATGATGAAACTTTCTAGAAGGAAGTGGAAAACCCGCTGATCGGTTATAAGCAGAGATGCCCTCATACCCAGTTGGTGTGATGGACGGCTAAAATTTTATTTTTGTTGGAAGTGCTCTCCCCTGACTGTGTGCCACTGCTTAAAATTTTTGGGAGACCTTCTTGACGGGAGCTCCAATAGCTCAAATAGGCCAGATGCCTCAATTTTGGAACTTGGGGGCTAATATGCCCGATTTTTAAAATCTCGGGCATATTAGCCATATGGGTATCCATAATTGGGTATCCATATGGACGGGAAATGGTAAATAAGGATTCAAGATGGGAATTTGGACATACCAAGTGACAAATAAATCACAAAATAAAAGAGGGTGTGTGTCATGCCCCAACCCGGTTTGGTTGAATCCCTATGATTAACCCGTCACTCTTCCGGTTTACTAAGAGTTGCCCCTTCTTATAAATTGTGATGAGTAAGATGTCCTTTAAACCTGCACCTTTCCAAGAATAACATAAATCAAAACTACACAAAATTTTTAAACTTATCATACCTGTCTTACAGGTGCATTTAGCTTGTGGTCTTTGGGTAAGCTTTTCGGGATTACCTGAAAAGGATATAAGGGAGGGGGTGAGTACAACGACTTAGTGAATCGGTTTTCAAAGTTTAACTTTTAGGAAAAATGTTTAAATCAGAGTGTGCCAAACTCCTTATTTTCTTTTAAAAATGTTTCATTCTCAAATTTAGTTTTTTTAACCATTTCTTATTTCCATGGTGTGTTTATCACCAAACACACATCCTTCATTATGATTGTTAAACACACAATCACGGGCTAGCTCGTCCACTATAACCACTTGTGGCATCGGAGCGACTTTACCAGCCACTTAGATAGAAGCACGTCCACTTCTACCTTGAGAATTAGTGGATGTTTGTGATATCTGACCCTCAATCCCATAACAAAACACCATGTCCGTATGAGGATAGAGACTTCATCCTGTCCATTCCCAGTCTCATGTGCTTGAAGCTACATCGAGCTTTGCAAGACTTTTGGTATGACAAACTGCCCTTATATCCACCAGGTTGTCGAGAGCCCTAGGATGCATCACTACCCCTCTTGGGTGTCTTGAAGGTCTCGTAACATAGTGCATGCACAATCAACAGTTTTTTTTCACATAATACCATATAATTTATGGTGCTATTGGTCCGACAACCCCCACCCTCAACTCGACCTACAACTTGTTTGTATTGACCGGTCCAAATACCGGTCATGTTGCACTGCCACTAGTTGATTGAGTATGTTGGTCCTGTCTTGATACCATGGTCAAACAACTCATTTACTTAAGTTTTCATGGCATATTAATCATGTTTGTTTACGAGCTCCTGCTCCTGCTAACTGGCCTTGGTCCCATTGTTCGAGATTTTCAAAATTGGGCATATTAGCCCTCAAGTTCCAAAACTGAGGCCTCTGGCCTATATGAGCTATTCGAGCTCTTGTTAAGAAGGTCTCCCAAAATGTTTAAGCAGTGGCACATAATCAGGGGAGAGCACTTTTCAACTGTCCATCATAGCAACCGAGTATGAAGACACCTTTGCTTATAACCGATAAGCGGGTTTTCCACTTCCTTTGAAGAAGTTTCCTCATACCAACCGAGTTTGATCTACTTACAACTGACAAGTAGTTTTTTTCCGCGTGACTTCCACATCACTCCTCTTAGGTGTGATGATTAAAATACCACTTAGTAGTGGGTTTTCTTTATCGAGGTGATTATCATCCCAACCAGTTATGAAATTAAATTCCCAATCACCAGATAGTGAATATACTCTTAGCCGACTTGTTGTCCTTACTCGAACTTGTCTTAGCTAGCGTTCTCGGTACTTTGTGTTCCTACACGATATGAACACTCTTGTTCATTATCTTTTGGCCTAATAACCCTCATTCATACCAAATAAATGAGAAAACTAAACTTTTCATTCATTTGCAATTAGGTCCCAAAAGTTATTTTTCTTTAACTTTAAAGTCCCCAAATGTCTGTTTTTACTCAAATTGAGTGTAGAAACTTTTAAAATTCACCTTGGGACCTCAATTTATTCAAATTCACAAAAAGGGGTTTATTTTCCCAAATTTCCAATTTGGTCCCCATCTTTTCCAAAATTACCATTTTACCCCTACTTTACAAAAATGGAATGTTTTGCCCCAAAAATTCCAAAACTTATCCAATTGGTCCTCCAACATCTTTATCATGTCCAATTGGCCCTCAATTTTATGAAATTACACTATAGTCCCTCTAATTTTCAAAATCCCCAAATTTCCACCAAATTTCCCCCCAATTTAACCTTCTAACTCAGTCGAATTTGATTTCATCAAATTGATCGATCAAATGAGTTTAATTGTTGAAATTGAAGTTACATTGTTGTTCCTACACCTTCATACGATTCAATTGCACTTTGAATCGCACGATTTGGTGTTGGAATGAGCTCAAACAGAGCTCCACTGGAAAACTGGACTTAAAGAGAGAAAGCTTCGAAAGCTTACCGTTGGGGGCGTGACGGTCTGAGCTTTCGATTTGGGCAGATAGCTCTCATCCTAAGGTTTCTCCTAGGATCAAGAATTGCATCAATTGATGTAAAATTGAATGAGAATTAAGTCAATAAATGTTTTTCGGTTCTCTCTCTAGCACCAATCGAAATTTACAGAGGAGAGCCAAATTGGCTTATCATTCGCTCTAATTCAGCTGTAGGAGGGCTGTGGAGGTGTTGATAGGACTTGGTTTGGCCTAAGGAGGGCTCGAATTGGATAATTTCAGCTTGGCTGAAATAGGGAATCTTCGGTTCGCCAAAGCTGCTTCATTATTCGATCACGCCGTTGCTTCTCCGTGACCCTCGGAGCAAATGGAGACTACAGGCGTGTAACTGACTTCTCCTTAAATCCAAAGAATCCAACCATGCCTTCTTTGGTTTAAAAAAGTGCCCAAGTTAGAGCTTTGGTTCAAGGTTTGCCAAAAATTGCAGTAGTTGAGAGAGAATGGAGTTTTCAGGTGTGGAGAGGATGAATGAGGAGTGGCTATATATATATGAAGCCCGAGGACTTCTTGACCGTTCGTTTGGCACCTTAATGGTGGTCATTCATTGCCTGAAACTCCCTCGCCAGAGACTTTTCAGCTTTGTTAGCGTCTACTTGATTTTCGGGCGAGTGAACAGTGCTGTCATCTGAAGGAAGAAGACGACACTGTTTTGAACTGGAACGGACCGGTCCGAACCGGGTTGAAAGATTAAACCGGTTGGTTCAGGGCTGATTCGACCAAATTTTTCATAATAAAAAATTTCCAAATTCATCTAAATTCATTTTCTATCTAATGGTGGCCTCAAATCTAAAATTTGAATTTTCTAAGCCAACTAGAAAAATGAATTTAGCATCTGGTTCAATAGTGGTTCAAACCGGTACAAACCGGTTCAATCCGGTTCGGATTCAGTTCACTTGAATCGATTCTTTTCTCATCCCCATTCATCCTAAAGTCCCTTTTCATTACTTATGTGACTCTTTAGGTCACTTGGTATCCATAAATTTTCTCGATTTGCCCTCTTTCTATGGGTTCCGATTCATAAACAGGCTCAGTTCATAAACTGATTCAATCTGGCTTGGATCTGGTTCGTCTGAACCGGTGTAGTTTTTCTCTTCCAATTTGTTCTAAGGTTCTTCTCCACGGTTTTATGAATCCTTTGGGTCACCCGAGAGTTATAAATTTCCTAAATTACCCATTCTCTAATGATTGAGTTTGTGAATTGGTTCGGTTTTCTCACTCGGTATGACGGGTTCTTTTCCTGGTTTTCCTTAACTCTAAAGGACGGGGTTTACAACTCTCCCCTCCTTTTAGGAGTTTTATCCCCAAAACTTAATTAGCAACCTTTGCCCAAGGAAGAATTTCCTTTGATGTCAACTTGGTGTTTGCTTAACATTTAAGCTCTTCCCTTGTTCTTTCAATTAGCACCTTTTATATGATTCACTTAAGATATTTCTTTTCCTTTATATTCTTTACTCCTTCCATGGAGTTTATCATAACTAGACATACCTTACTTAAGGGTATATCCTTAGATTCATTTCTTTCTTTGCTTAGAGCAACATTTTTCCCTTTGAGGTCATGTACTCAGGATTGGGAGTTCCAAGATACCTAACCATTCTCATATCTAGTTAGCCTCTTGGTCGTTGAAACCCTCAACTCGATGTTCCTTAGAGCATTACATACTTGTTTTCACGGGTTTCCATGTTATCACCTTTTGTCCTATTTCGACACTTCCTTCATCTGTTGTTCATTAAAATTTCAGTCCAAATTTTATGTTTGACCTTATCATGCTTACTATCTGACTCTTCCTTATTTTGGGTCATGTTTTCCTCGGGACTGTTGGGCTTACATGCCCCTTGGAGTATGACATTTTCTAGATCTTGTCTCTACGTCCATTAGACTTCCAGAATACCTCCTTTAGAGTTGTTCCCAACCTTTCAGGCATTGTATAACTTTATCCCTCTTTTCGTTTGGTAGTATTCCTCAAATACCTTTACCATTATCCAATCAACTTACATAATCGTGTCGGTTGTCCTTACCCACTTGTCCTTTCTCAACTTTCTTATTGAATCTTTCTAGTTCCAATGATTTGGTTTCCTAATGGTTTACTGACAAGCTGGGATTTGTTTCCTTCTTAAGTCCTTTGCATTCTTTTTTCAAGGATTTTTCCTTTTTTTCCTTAATCCACTTTTACTCACTCATGATCATTTCATGATTCTTCATTCTAAATTAACCACTTTCGTTCTAAGATTCCTTTGTTGGGAAGGTTTCCTTCTTCTAGTTTCATTCTCTACTATGTCTCTCACAATTGGGACTTTCATCTTTGGAGCTACATGCTTAACCTTTTTATCATTCCTTGTAGGGTTCTTTCTTCCCTTCTTCGCACCATTATCTATGTTAGGGAATTTGCCTGCTTTGTATCATTCTCTATCCACAATTTCTATTTCATCCTTTATTGCTTATTTAAGATACTTTTGATTATCAGTTTTATTCCATGCATTCCACACTATGCTCAGCCGTCTACTCATTAGGCTTTATATGCGTGTGTGGACTATGATCCATCTTACCAATTGTGATTATTCCTCCTTAGCCACATCTTATTTGGAGGGCTTACTTTCCCAACGTTTCTCGGATGTTCTTTCTTTTATTACCTTATTATGGGTAGTCTACTCATTCTTAACATCTTTTGATGCTAACTTCCTATTTACCCATTAACTTATTTCCTTTGGTCCTCCTAGTATGCTTTCTTGGTTCTTTCACCTTAGTTTGTGCTTCATTTGCAAGTTTATCTCTTTGTCCCTTTCACTTGGTTCCATTATCTCTTAATTGGGATACATATGCGTTTCCAAGGTTTTCTTCCTCGATAGGACTCCTTCCCTTTCTTCTGAAATTCCTTTTTCATTTGCTCTAGGGAATAATATCTACCCTTAAATCACATCCATTGATGTCATCTTATCCTATTTACCTTTACTCTTCAAATCTTGCGGCACATATTTTGTACTATATCCTCATCCTCATTTGTACCCCAGTACCACTCTATTTCTTTTAGGGAGAGCTCAAATCCTCCTTATTTCAAGATATCTTGATCATGTGAGAGGCTTGCCTACTCTCTTGGCTTGAGTTTGGTCATTAATTTGGCCATTGGTCTTTTTAAAGATTTTATTCATCCTTCTTTTTCCAATTATTTGGCCTTTCCACCTCTCTCTTCTTTGTTGGAGCTTAAATTGTGGCTTTCAAGCTCGTTAACTGTCTCGTCTCTACCATTCCTTTGGTCTAATCTTCTTAGGCTAGTTGTTTCTCGAGTCCTCTTAGCCTTAACGTCCATCCCACCACCCTTTTCAGGGTGTAGTTCTTTCTACTTCTAGGTCTTCCTAAGAGTATCGTTTATACTCCTTGACTATCTTGTTGTAACGACTTGCTTCCCTTTGCTATGTTTGTCTAAAACTACTATTTGGCTTCACTAATTTTTCCAAAGTGAGATGTATTTACCATCTCAAGACATTTCATTTGTCATCAATTGCTCAGCTGGTATTTCCTTCTAGAGGCACTCCCTTCTTTATTCCTAAGTGGTTTGTAGTGCTCCTAAAGGAAAATTCTACTATCTCTGGGTTTTCTTAAGGTCCTATCCTTGATCTTCTTTCTGGGATTCTTTCTCGGGCAATTGAGACATGCTTTCATATTATTAAGGAACATATAAATTTTTATTTATTGAAGTAAGAATACAATTTTGGGGGTTTTAACATCTCTTGAGGGAGATTGTTACAATGATGGGTTGGGGAGTACTCATTACTAAACTATCATCAAGAGGGATTTCTTCCTAGGTAAGATTGGGTTCCCTAGTCGAATTTGTGGTTCTTTTAATGTTATCCCTTCAAACTTCTATAGGGGTGGAGGTGTCCTTATTGAAGGGTGATGCTTGGATCCCTTGTAGTGTGGGACAATTCCTTGCTATGTGTCCCACCCTCCTACACTCATAACAGATCCTATCGGGTCTTGTCCTCTTATACTTTAAGCATTGTGGGGCCTTTCTAAGGGGTTGCTGAGGGTTCGATGTCATGCCATCCTTAAGCCTAAACACCTTGGAGGCTTTCTTCTCGAGTCCTCTTCGACCCAGTGTTACTCCAAGGGTCCTTTTATGCTCTTGGTTCATCTTCTCCCTTGGGATGGGGTTTTCTCGGGCTTCCGAAGTGGCTATGATAGCGTGGGTTTGTTTAGCTACTTTTCCTGGAGCCATCTGAAAATTTTAAGATTAATCCTATTAGTTACTATATTTTCTAGTTTTGATTATGTATTCGAGGAAACATTCTTTGATACCACTAAAGTTGTCACGCCTAGAACCGGTTTGGTTGGATCACCGTGATCAACCCGACACTCTACCGGTTTACTAACGGTTGCCCCTTCTTATAAACTATGAGGAGTAAGGTGTCTTTTAAAGCTACACCTTTCCTGTAATAACATAAATCAAAACTGCACAAAATTTGTAAGCTTATCATTCTTGTCTTATAGGTGCATTTAGCTGGTGGTCTTTGGGTAAACTTTTCGGGATTTCCCGAGAGGGATATAAAAGAGGGGATGAGTACAATGACTTAGTGAATGAGTTTTCAAAGTTTAACTTTCAGGAAAAATGTTTGAATCGGAGTGAGCGAAACTCCTTATATTCTTTTAAAAATGTTTCATTCTCAAATTTAGTTTTTTTAACCATTTCTAATTACCACGGTGTGTTTATCACACAATACACATCCTTCATCATGAAGGTAAAACACACAATCGCAGGCCAGCCCATCCACTGTACCCACTTGTGGCGTCGAAGCGACTTTACCGGCCACCTAGATAGAAGCACGTCCAGTTCTACCCTGAGAATGAGTGAATATTCGTGACATTCGACCCTCAATCCCATAACAAGACTCCGTGTCTGTATGAGGACAGAGACCTCATCCTATCCCCACCCCGGTCTCAAGCGCTTGAAGCTACGTCGAGCTTCACAAATCTTCTAGTACAGCAAACTGCCCTATCCACCAGGTCATCCAGAGCCCTAGGATGCATCACTACCCCTCTTGGGCGTCTTGAAGGTCTCGTCACACAGTGTATGCACAATCAACAATTTTTTTCACCTAATTCCATATAATTTGTGGTGCCACTAGTACGATAGCTCCGACCCTCAACTCAATCTACAGCTATTTGTCTTGATCGGTCCGAAGACTGGCCATGTCGCACTGCCACTAGTTGACTAAGTATGTCGGTCCTGTCTCAGTACCATGGCCAAACAACTCATTTACTTAAGTTGTCATGGCATATAAATCATGTTTGTTTATGAGCTTCTACTCATGCCAACTGACCTAGGGCTCATTGTTCGATATTTTCAAAATCGAGCATATTAGCCCCAAGTTCCAAAACCAAGGCCTCTAGCATATATGAGCTATTCGAGCTCCCATCAAGAAGGTCTCCCAAAATGTTTAGGTAGTGGCACATAGTAAGGAGAAAGCTCTTCCGATAAATTATACTTTTCAACTATCCATCATACCAATCGAGTATGAGGACACCTCCGCTTATAACTGATAAGCCAGTTTTCCACTTTCTTTGAGGAAACACTTATAATTGAACCCACTTGTGGCCTCGGAGCGACTTTACCAGCCACCTAGATAGAAGCACGTCCACTTGTACCATAAGAATGACTGGATGTACACGACATTCGACCCTCAATCCCGAAATAAATTCTCTATGTTCGTATGACGATAGAGACCTCATCTCGTCCCCACCCTGGTGCTTGGTGCTACTCCAAATTTCACATGGTCACCTGGTACGATGAACTGCCCTTATAGTCACCAGGTTGTCTAGGGCCCTTAGGACACATCACTACCCCTCTTAGGCGTCTTTGATGGTCATGTAATCACAGTGCATGCACAATCAATATTTTCTTATCATACCATATAATCTGTGGTGCCACTGCTCCAACGGCCCCGACCCTCAACTCAACCTGCAGCTATTTGTCTTGATTGGTCCGTCGACCTGTCATGTTGCACTTCCACTAGTTGACTGAGTATGTCAGTCCTATCTTGGTACCATGACCAAACAATTCAATTATTAAAGTTTTATGGCACATATCTCATACCAACCGAGTATGAGGACATCTCCGCTCATAACCGATGAACGGGGTTTTCCACTTCCTTCGAGAAAGTTTCATTATATCAATCGGGTATGATCTACTTACAACCGGTAAGTAGTTTTTCCGTGTGATTTTCACATCACTTCTTCAAGTTGTGCTTTTTCTATTCTTTTATTAACTGATTTATGTATTGGATTCCATTCACCCCATGGTTGGGAACCTATGATTGGCTATGTATACAAAGATTTTGGATTTGCTCATAATGACAAAATTATATCTGGTCTTGTTTCTACTTTTCCAGTCATTCTAGATACAATTTTTAAATATTGGATCTTTCGTTATTTAAATCGTGTATCTCCATCACTTGTAGTGATTTATCATTCAATGAATGACTAATCCAACTAGAATATAATATGTTACATAAGAAAAACATTTAAAGATGTACTTACTCTTTCTTTCTACCAAGAGGAGGATTTCTCCTATTCCTATATTCCAATAAAATTATTTCAGTAAATGACAGAATTGTGGATAGGGACTATACATGCAACCTGCCTAATTTTATTGTAGAATTTAAAATACCACTAAATAGTGAGTTTTTCATTTCAAGGTACTTATCATCCCCAATTGGGTAAGATATAAAATCTCACTCACAATTGGTAAGTGGTTTTTAACTTTAAGTTGTGCTCATCATCCCAACCGAGTATGATATTAGTAAGCCCACTCACCCGTTAATGCAGTGAATTCCTCTCGACTGGTTCTTTGTATTCAAGAGAGCTTGTCCTCACTAGCGTTCCTGGTACTTCATGTTCCTATACGATATGAACATCACTATTCATTATCTCTCAGCCTAATAACCTTCATTCATTCCAAATGAATGAAAAAACTAAACTTTTTATTTATTTGCAATTAGGTCCCTAAAGTTATTTTTCTTTAACATTAAGTCCCTAATGCCAGTTTTTCCTCAAATTGAGTCCCGAAATATTTAAATTTCACCTCGGGACCTCAATTTATTCAATTTCATAAAAAGAGGTTTAATTTCCCAAATTTTCAATTTGGTCCCCCAACTTTTCCAAAATTACCATTTTGCCCATCCTTTACAAAAATGGTAAGTTTTTCCCCAAAAATTCTAAAATTGCTCAATTGGCCCTTTAACATTCTTATCATGCCCAATTGGCCTTCAATTTTACAAAATTATATTTTGGTCCTTCAAATTTCAAAAATCCCCTAAAGCCGAACTTGATTTCATCAAATTGACCAATAAAACACTGCTAATTATTGAAATTAAAGTTAAAATTGAAATCCTACATCTTCATACGATTCAATAGCACATTGAATCACAAGTTTTGACGCCGGAACGAGCTCAAATGAAGCTTCGCCGGAAAATAGACTGTAGAGAGAGAAAGCTTCAATTACTCACTGTCGAGGGCATAACGGTCCGAGCTTTCGATCTGGGCAAATAGCTCTCATCCTAAGGTTCATCCTAGAATCAAGAATTGCATCAATTGATGTCAAATTGAGTTAGAATTTCATCATCAAAATTTTGTAGGTTCTCTCTCTAATACTGGCCAGAAATTGCGGAGGGGAGCTGAATTGGCTTACCTTTCTATTCTAATTTAGTCGTGGCAGGGCTAAGGAAGTGTTGGGATGGCTTGGTTTGGTCTGAGGAGGGCTTGAATTGGCCGATTTCAGCTTGGCCAAAACAGGGCAGCTTAAGTCCGCCGGAGCTACTTCATTGTTCCATCACACCGGCGCTTCTTAAGCGTGAATTTCGAGTTACTATTCTTAGGACCATCTTCCTAGCAAGATCACTACATCGAGAGATAGGATTTTAAGAATTTCGAGTACTTTATTAATCGAGTAGTACAGTATGTTGGAGGTTTTAGCCCTATTACAGAAAGTGGTCACAAAATAAATAGGGAGCTATAGGGTTCTTGATAAGCATCCTCCTAGGTAAGGTTATACACCCTTTATTGGTGTTTATAACTTCACGCTTGGCTTCCTTTATGCTCAGAGATGTGCCTTCAATAGGTCCTAACACCATTCTTTGGGATACTTCCCCATTTGGTCTTTTGAGATTCCTACCATGCCTTAAGCATTTGGGAAGCTTCTAGGGTTGTCTTCCTATGAAGGCAGAGTATTGAGTATAGTCATTCCTAGTTTTCTTGGTAACTCTCCCAGGAGCTATCTGAAAATTTTAAGATAAATCCTATTAGTTACTATATTTTCTAGTCTTGATTATGTCTTTGAGGAAACAGGCTCTGATACCACTCTAGTTGTCACGCCCTGACCTAGTTTGATCGGATCCCCATGAATAACCCGCCACTCTCCCGGTTTATTAATGGGTTTCCCCTTATTATAAACAGTAAAGAGTAAGCCATCCTTTTAAACTAGCACCTTTTCTTGGAATAACATAAATCAAAATTGTATAATATTTCAAATTTATCATACCTGTCTCACATGCATCTTAGTTAATGGTCTTTAAGGGTATGCTTTCAGGAATTTCCTGAAAGGGATATAAGGGAAGGGATGAGTACAACTACTAAGTGAATGGGTTTTTCAAAACTTTTAACTTTTAGGAAAAAAAATTGTATTGGAGTGTGTCAGACTCCTTTCTTTCAAAAATCCTTTCATATCAAATCTCGAGTTTTACCACCATTTCCTTATTAATCACGATGTGTCATCATCCAACACACATTCTTCATTATGAAGGTCAAACATTCACAGACCAGTATGTCCACTGAACTCACTTGTGGCATTGGAGCGACTTTACCGGCCACCTAGATAGAAGCATGTCCACTTCTACCCAAAGAATGAGTTGATGTAGGCGACATCCGACCCTCAATCCTGAAATTAATTCTCCATAACCATATGAGAACAGAGACCTCATCCCATCCCCACCTCGGTCTCATGCGCTTGGTGCTACTCTAAATTCCGCATGGTGACCTGGTACGATGAACTGCCCTTATACTCACCAGGTCATCCAAGGCCCTTAGGACGCATCACTACCCCTCTTGGGTGTCTTGATGGTCCCGTAATCATAGTCCATGCACAATCAGTATTTTCTTATCATGCCATATAATATGTGGTGTCACTGGTCAAATGGCCTTGACCCTCAACTCAACCTGCACCTGTTTGTCTTGACTGGTTTGTCGACCTGTCATGTCGTACTGCCACTAGTTGACTGAGTATGTCAGTCCTGTCTTGGTACCATGGCCAAAGCATTCATTTATTAAAGTTTTATGGCACATATCTCATGTGCTTCGGCTCATGCCCACTAGCCTATGGCCCATTGTTCGAGATTTTCAAAACCAGGCATATTAGCTTCTAAGTTCCAAAATCAAGGCCTCCAGCCTATAAGAGCTATTCGAGCTCCCGTTAAGAAGGTCTCCCAAATTGTTTAAGCATTGGCACACAGTCAGGGGAGAGGACTTCCGACAAAATATGTTTTCAACTATCCATCATACCAACTGAGTATGAGGACATCTCTGCTCATAACCGATGAACGAGTTTTCCATTTCCTTCAAGAAAGTTTCATCATACCAATCGGGTATGATCTACTTACAATCGGTAAGTAGTTTTTCCACGTAATTTTCACATCACTTCTTTAAGTTGTGATGTTTAAAATACCACTAAATAGTGGGTTTTTCATTTTAAGGTATTTATCATCCCCAACCGGGTATGATATAAAATCTCACTCATAACAAGTAAGTGGTTTTTAACTTTAAGTTGTGCTCATCATCCCAACCGGGTATGATATTAGTAAGCCCACTCACCCGTTAATGCAGTGAATTCCTCTCGACCGGTTCTTTTTATTCACGGGAGCTTGTCCTTTCTGGCATTCTCGGTACTTTGTGTTCCTACACCATATGAACATCACTATTCATTATCTCTCGACCTAATAGCCTTCATTCATTCCAAATGAATGAGAAAACTAAACTTTTTATTTATTTTCAATTAGTTCCCTAAAGTTATTTTTCTTTAACTTTAAGTCCCTAATGTTGGTTTTTCATTAAATTGAGTCCTGAAATTTTCAAATTTCACTTTGGGACCTCAATTTATTCAATTTCACTAAAAGAGGTTTAATTTCCCAAATTTTCAATTTAGTCCCCCAACTTTTCCAAAATTTCCATTTTGCCCTTCCTTTACAAAAATGGTAAGTTTTACCCCAAAAATTCTAAAATTGCTCAATTGGCCCTCTAACATTCTTATCATGCCCAATTGACCTTCAATTTTACTAAATTGCATTTTAGTCCTTCAAATTTCGAAAATCCCCAAATTTTCCCAATTTTCCCCCAATTTCAACTCCTTAACACAACTAAATTTGATTTCATCAAATTGACCGATAAAACGCTTCTAATTGTTGAAATTGAAGATAAAATTGAGATCTTACATCTTCATACGATTCAAATTTTCCCAATTTCCCCCCAAATTCAACTCCTTAACACAGCTGAATTTGATTTCATCAAATTGATCGATAAAACGCTTCTAATTGTTGAAATTGAAGATAAAATTGAAATCCTACATCTTCATACAATTCAAATTTTCTCAAATTTTCCCCAATTTCAACTCCTTAACACAGCCGAATTTGATTTCATCAAATTGACCGATAAAACACTTTTAATTGTTGAATTTGAAGATAAATTTGAGATCCTACATCTTCATTCGATTTAATAGCACATTGAATCATAATTTTTGATGTTGGAATGAGCGCAAACGTAGCTTCGTTGGAAAATAGACTATAAAGAGAGAGAACGCTTCAATTACTCACTATCGGGGGCACGGTAGTCCGAGCTTTTAATCTGGACAGATAGCTCTTATCTTGAGGTTCATCCTAGAATCAATAATTGCATCAATTGATGCTGAATTGAGTTAGAATTTCATCATCGAAATTCTATCGGTTCTCTCTCTAGCACCGGTTGAAAATTGCAGAGTGGATATGAATTGGCTTATCTTTCTGTTCTAATTTGGCCGTGGGAGGGCTGAGAAAGTGTTGGGATGGCTTGGTTTGGTCTGAGGAGGGCTCAAATTGGTCGATTTCAGCTCATCCGAAATAGGGCAGCTTAAGTCCGTCGGAGCTGCTTCACTGTTCCATCACGCCAACGCTTCTCGAGCAACTCTCAAAACGAACGAATGTCACCACCGTGTAGTTGACTTCTCCTCAGTTCTAAAGAACCCGATCTCTCCTTCTATGGTTAAGAAAAATGCTCAAGTCGAAGCTCTGGTTCGATCTTCACCGAGAAATGGAGCAGTAAAGAGGGAGAAGTGTTCAGGTTTGAGGAGAATGAATGGGGATGGGCTATTTATATAGGTGTAAAATTGTGTATTAAATGGGGGAGATTTATTACCAGTATTAATGTTGCCATAATTTATGAGTATTTATTAGTATTAATTCTAGTAATTTAATTTAGGTATTAAATTATTGGTATTAATTCCAATAATTTAATTTAGGTATTAATTCTAATAATTAAATATATATATATATATTAATTTATGGCTATTTATAATAGGACGTACATTCCCACCTAGGAGATCACCCATCCTCCCACTACTCTCACGCAAGCATGCTTAACTTCGATGTTTTAATGAGATCTAGTTCATTTGAACTTATCTGGTTTTTGTCTTCTAATTTGTCTTAAGTTTCTTTTCCAAGGTTTTATAAACCTTAAAGTGGTCAAGTTTGTGAAACGGTATTTCTCACTCGGTTTGACTTATTTTTTTCCCGCTATTCCTTAACTCAAAAGAGCAAGGTTTACATCGGTACTTCGTGTTCCTACACTATATGGACACTCTTGTTCAATATCATTCGGCCTAATAGTCCTCATTCATCCAAAATGAATGAGAAAACCAAACTTTTCCTTTATTTGTAATTAGTTCCTAAAGTTATTTTTCTTTAATTTTAAGTCCCTAAATGTTGGTTTTTCTACAAATTGAGTCCCGGATCTTTTAAAATTCACATTGGAACCTCAATTTATTCAAATTCAAAAAATGTTTAATTTCCCAAAGTTCCAATTTGGTCCCCCAACTTTTCCAAAATTACCATTTTACCGAAAATTTCCAAATTTTGCCCAATTGGTCCTCAACATCTTTATCATGCCCATTTGCCCTTAATTTTATGAAATTGCCCTTTAGTCCCTAGAATTTTTTAAATTCCCAAAATTTTCCCAAATTTCCCCCAATTTCAATCTTCTAACTCAGCCGAATTTGATTTCATCAAATTGACCGATCAAGTTATGGTAGACCTGGCAAAGATAGAAGTGATATCAAATTGGAAAGCCCCTACCAATTAAAACCAAAATTCAGAGCTTCTTAGGTCTAGCGGTGTGAAACCTGTCCTTTCGGACCAATGAAACGATGAAAAGAACCGACAAATTTCATGAGAAAATCGAGCTAATTAATGAACCGAAAATGGTAAAGAAGGGTTAAAATGTGAAACTTGAAAATCCTAGTAACTAAGAAGTAATAAAAATCACGAGGAAGACCATGAAGGAAATTGGATGAGAAAACTAGCCTGGTTCGGTGTGAACCGACCTAAACCGGATTGAACCGGGATGAACCATGATGAACCGAATTCGATAATTCATTTTTCTAGGTGGCCTAAAAATGTCAATTTGGTAAATTGAAGCCACCACTAGATAGAAAATGAACTTACATTAATTTAGAAATTTATAATTTTGAGAAAACTAGTCGAATTGGGCTTGTCACCATTCAATCTAAGGATTGTTAGAGAAGCACCGGCGTAATCAAAAAGTGAAGTAGCTCTGTTGGATCTAAGCTGCCCTGTCTTGGCCGAGTTGAAATGGCCAAATTGATCCATTCTCAAGCCAAACCAAGCTCTACTAACACTTCCATAGGCCTCATACAACCAAATTAGAGCGGAAAGGTAAGCCAATTTGGCTCCACTCTATAATTTTCGATCAGTATTAGAGAGAGAACCGATGAAATTTCATTGACCAAATTCTCCCTCAATTTGACATGAATTGTTGTAATTCTTGATCCTAGGAGTAACCTTAGGATGAGAGCTACCTGCCCCAATTGAAAGCTTGGACCGCTGCACCCCCGACGGTAAGTTTTCGAAGCTTTCTCTCACTAAGTTCAATTTTCCAATTAAGCTCTGTTTGAGCTCAATTCATACACAAATGACGTGATTCAAAGCTCCATTGAATCATGTGAAAGTGTAGGAACCGATCCATACGTTCAATTGGATCAATAAACCCTGATTGAATGGTCAATTTGATGAAATCAAATTAAGCCAATTTGAAAGGGGGGAAATTGGGGATTTCATAAAATTGAGGGACCAAAGTGTAATTTCCCAAAATTGAGGGCCAATTGGCCATTAAAAAGATATTGTAGGACCAATTGGTTGATTTGTAAAATTTATTGGGGTCAAATTGCTATTTTTGTAAAGTATGGGCAAAATGGTAATTTTTTATACGTTGGGGACCAAATTGGAAATTTGGGAAACTTGAACCCCTTAAGTGATTTTGAATAAATTGAGGACCCAAAGTGAATTTAAGAAGTTTCAAGATGCAATTTTGGGGGAAAAGTTAGCATTATGGACGTAAAGTTAAGGGAAAAGAACTTTAAGGACCTAAATGCAAATAATTGAAGAGTTTGGGTATTTTGTTCATACGTGAGGAATTAGGGCTATTATGCCAAATGTTAATAAACAAGGATGTCCAAATCGTGTAGAAGCATGAAAAACCAGAAACGCCAGGAAAGATAAGCTCACATGGAGGAAAAAAAATCAATCAAGAGGAATACATTGCACTTATTGGGTGAGTGGGATTATTAACATCATACTTGTTTGGGATAATGAGTACTTCGAAAATGAAAAACCACTACTATGTGGAATTTTAATATCACACATGGTTTGGGTGATGTGAGAACTACGCGGAAAAACTACTTAATGGTTGTAAGGAGCTTGTAAACCAACATCATGATATGCCATAAAAAGTCTAATGAATGAATGATGTGATTTGGCCATGGTACCAAGACAAGACCAACATACTTGATGGATTGGCGGTAGTGCAAGAAGACCAAGTTGACGAACCGATCTAGACAAACAGTTGTTGGTCGAGTTGAGGGTCGGGGCCATTGGACAAGTGGCACCAAAGATAAATGGCTTTATGGAAAACTTTATTTGTGCATGCACTTGAAGTTTGAGACCATCAAGATGCCCAAAAGGGATAGTGATGCGTCCTAGGGGCTACTAGACGACATGGTGAAGATAAAGGCAGTTTGTAGTGCCATCAGTCACGGAAGCTTGACGTGCCATCAGTCACAGAATGAGACCGAGGTGGGGTAGGTATGAGATCTGCGTACTCATATGGACACGAAGTATTTTGGGTTTGACGATTGAACATGGGAGATGTTCACTCAAACTCCAGGTAGAAGTCAGAGACTTCTATCAAGGTGGATGGTAAAGATGCTCCGATCCACAAGTGAATGCAGTCAGCATAACTACATCTCGCAAATATGTGTGTGTACCCTTCCTGATGAAGGGCGCGTGTTGTTTGTGAAACACACCTAATATGGAAATGGGAAAGAGGTTATGAAAACCATAGAAAGGATTTGAGAATCCTTATAAATGAATTGCTAAACCTTAGAAAAAGGTTTTTGATAAACCAAAATTTAAAGAAAAGCATTTTTAATGAAATGAGTATTCTGGCACACTCTGATTAAAATTTATTTTGTTAAAACTCTCACCCAACACTTATTCACTTAGTTGTCGAACTCACTCCCTTCCTTTACCCCTTTTTCAAGTAATTGAGGGAAAACCTACCTCAAGACATTATACTAGCTAAACCTACAAGACAGGTATATAAGCTTAAATTTATTTAGTTTTGATTAATATTATTCCTGGAAAGGTAAATGTATAAAGGTCACCTTACTCTTCACGGCTAAAAGATAGGGAAAACCCTTAATAAATAGGGAGAGTGGCGGGTTACACATGTGGATCTGACTAAACCAAGTTGGGGCGTGACAACTTGAGTGGTATTAGAGCTTGTTTCCTTGAATACATTATCACTATATAACATAAGGATTTAATTAAAACTACATACCTTATAGGAAGATGGCCCCAAAAAAGTAGCCAAACAAACACGCGCTACTTAGCCACCCTAGAAACTAGGGAGAATCCCATCCCAATGAGGAATTGAACCATGTGTATAGGAGGACTCTTGGAGTAACACAGGGTCAAAGGGGACACGACAAGAAAACTTTCAAGGTGTTCGGGCTCAAGAATGGTGAAGCATCGAACTACCAACAATCCCTTAGAAAGGCCCTGCAATGCTCAAGGTATAGGAGGAACCACAAAGGTCCACGCAAGGAGAGGACCTACTATAGATATGGACAATGGGAACAATACATGAGAAGGTATCCAACATTATGGAGGACAAGACCCGGGAGAACCTGTTATGAGTGTAGAAGGGTAGGACACATAGCAAAAGACTATCCCACACCACAATGAATCAAATCGGTTCCTTCCAATAAGGACACCTCCACCCCTACAGAAGATCAAAGGGATAACACTACAAGAACCCCAATTCCAGCTAGGGATCCCAATATCACTTAGGAAGAAAACCTTCTTGACCCTAGCATAGTAATGAATACTTCCCAAACCATCAATGTAACAATCTCCCTTAAGAGATTTTAAAACCCCAATATTTTATTCTTTATTTAATGAATAAGATTCTGAGTTCCTAAAAGTCTTTGTCCCTCAATAGTGCGATTGTATGCCTCAACTACATGAGTAAGGATATAAAAGGGGGCAAATACCTCAACATACAAGGAGGTGTAAGGAAATGAAGGAAGAAATCTTAAAGGAATGATAAGAAGGTTGAGCATGTAACTCTTAGGTTAAAAATCTATACTTTGAGGGATATAGTAGAGAACAAAATCGTTAGAAGGGAACTCTCCAAACAAAACAATCAACACATAGACCAAAAAGGGATCAACTCGAAATAATGAATCATGAAATGGTCACGATTGAGTAAGAGTGGATTAAGGGAAAAGAAAGTCCTTGAATAAAGGATGCTGCTAAAGAAGAGGAAGGACATAAGAAGGGAAGAATCCTTGCATATCGGTAAATAATCGGGAAACCCAATGATTGGAATTGGAAAGACCTAATAAAGAAGTTGGGAAAGGATGAGTGGGTAAGAGACATCGACACGGTTATGTGAGACAAGATGTCAAAAGCAAGATGGGTGAGGGGATAACGGTAAAGGTAATCGAGGAATACTACCAAACAAAAAGAGGGATGATATTATATTGATGTGAATCCGACTAAAGAGAGTACGAATTCACAAGTTCAATAAACCAGACCTGCAATGGAGCTGAACACTTTGTCACCAAATGGGATAAATGATCACTTGAGACTTCAAGAGGGCTTAATCACAAGGTTAAAGGGCTAAAAGATTCAAAGAAGTTATATGGGCTAATTAAAGAGATTGCCAAAAAATCCAAGTGAAGCCCAATTGAAGAGACCTGGAAAAGCCCACAAGAAGGAAACCCAACTAAAGAGTCCAAGAAAAGCCTACGAGAAAGTCTAGATTTTAATTAATGAGTAAATAAATCTTTTAGGATATTAAATGATAATATTAGATATTTAATTAGTTAAGATCTTTAAATTAGTTATTAAAAATATCCTAGATATTTAGATTATTAGATATGGTTGGCATGTAACCATAAGATATATTTTTCTTGTTTTTAGGCTATTCGGTTGTTTTCTAAGCCTATAAAAGGCATACTCCACAGCATTGGAGAAGACACTTTGAAATTTCAATCTTGTAAGGTTTTGTCTTCTTTCTATCCTGAAAGAGCTTTTGAACTTATCAGGTTTTTACCTGTGACGTTCAAGCAATCAAGACTTATCACCCAAGGTTTTCTAAGAGTTCTTCTTAGAGGATTTGGGTGTGGCGTCTACATATCTCGTACCTTGTTTCTCACATAACAAGGTAAACTCCATCTTTTTTATACTTGTGTCGTGAAAGTCTTGGGATCGTTGCCATATTTAGTGTAGGGTGTCGTCAGCATATTGGTGAGGTTCACATCAGTTGCTATCAGAGCACATGGTTGCACGGCAAGTTCTATCCCGTCTTTTTTTCTTGTTCTTTTTTATCTTCTATACCTATTTCTATTCTCTCTAAAAGAAAAAAAATATTTTCATCTTCTTCTATCTATCTTCTCTTCAGTAGGTTTAAAAAAAAGAAAAAAAAAAGCCAAAAAAATTTTGTACCAAAAAAAAGCAAAAGAAAAAAAATAAGAAAAAGAGCAAAAAATTTTGTGCTAAAAAAAAGAGAGGCACACAATTCTAGCTTGAATTTCATTCTGCTCTATCTAGTCTACTTCATTCCATCTTAATTTCTTATTTTCTTCTCTATCTAAATTTTATTCTTCTTCCTGAGTCTATTCATACCTCTCACTTAAATTCTTTTGGAATTACCTTTTGGAAAACCTTATTGATTTGTCTTGATTGTTCCTCAAGTTGAATTGCTTCATAAAAACGATTTGTTTTTTAAAGTTCAATTCAGATTGAAAGAAGACATATGAGTGAAAAAAGGCAAGAGTGCTTTAAATCTATAAGAAAAAGCCATTTGAGTGTGAAACATGAGTGTTTGATAGAAACATGTGAGGGAGAGTTGCGAGGTTCTTTTCTTTCTAACAATTATCTGGTTCAGAAAGCCCAACGAAAAGGAAACACAATGAAAGAAGAGGGTTTCATATCGCCTATTCAAAACCTACAATGGAAAGCAATGAAGAGTCAAATGAAATAGATAGTGAAGTCTGAATTTGAGCCACTTCATACGCGAATGGATCGCTTGGAGGAAGGTGTGAGACGACACTCTTATCAAGATACTTCCATTGAACGACCATGGAGCAGTCAATCTCGATGCTTCGAACAACAGGAACTGGGTAGTTCGATGATCTCCAAGTTAATCTCGGCAACATCAAGCTCAATTCCTTTAATCAACCTACTACTTGGAACAGACCATGGATTGATGATATCTTGGACAACCAACGTGAGAAGTTATTTCATACTCATTGCTCTATGAACAATAAGGTTTGTTCTGTTATCATAGATGGGGAAAGTTGCACTAACTTTGCTAGCACCGAGCTTGTGGAGAAGTTGGCATTACATACAACGAAGCATCCAAAGCCATATCAAATTCAAAGGCTAAATGATCAACCCAAACTCGAGGTAACCCAACAGGTGATAGTGTCCTTCTCTATTGGGAAATATCATGATGAAATATTTTGTGATATAGTACCAATGAATGCATGTCATATTTTATTGGGAGAAACTTGGAAGTTAGATCATCACGTTACATTTGATAGATTAAAAGATAGGTACTCATTCGTGATGAATAATAGATCAATATCTCTTGTACCTCTTACTTTTCAACAAGTTTTTCAGGATCAGTTGAAAAAGAAAAAGGCAAATGAAAAGAAAATAGCAGAAAGACAAGAGAGAAAAGCCATGGTTGAAGAGGAAGAGATAAAAGGCAATATTGAAAAAGAAGAGAGAAAAATCAGAGAGAGAAAAGCCTGAATTGAAAATGAAAAGAGAGAAGGTAAGGTTGAAAAAGAAGAGAGAAAAGCCATAATAAAAAGAAAAGAGAGTAAAAATAACTTTATAGAGAGAAAAAGTGAGATCAAGAGAGATATAATTCCATATCCTATCCTTATAGTACTTATGTACAAGGATTTATATTTTACTAACCATATTGTCGGATATTTGTTGAGCATTAGTGTTTCTCTTATGTAGAAATTCAAAAATGTCATTCCAAAGAAGATAACTCTTGGTTTGCCACTAATTTGAGAAAACAAGAATCAAAGTCAACACCAAGTCCTAAAACTGATGGAAAGGAGATATATACGTAAGAGCAAGCGACCATGTGTTGTACCCATGAAGGACAAAACTGGGCCAATATGCCTCGATTGTCGAGCCATTGACAATATCATGGTAAAGTATAGACGACATCTTTCTCATTTATATGATATTATTATTGAGTTGCATGGATACTATTTGTTTTCAAAACTTGATCTTAAAAGTTAATATCATCAATTTCAAATTAAAGAAAAAGATGATTTGGAAATAACATCTGAAACAAAACCAGGTCTATATGATTGGTTAGTTGTGATTTTTGGATTGACTAGTGCCTTTAGAACTATCATGATATCAATGAACCATATCTTGCATGTTATCATTATAAAGTTTGACTATATATATTTTGATAACATCCTAGTATATGATAAGATGTTAGATGAACTTACGAAATATTTGAAAATTATTTTAGAAGTTTTAAGGAAAGATAAGTTGTTTGAGAATTTTAAGATAATTATCATTTGTTCGGATAAACTTATATTTCCTAGATATATTATAAGTTTTAAAGGGATTGTCATTGACAAGGAAATTAAGGTAATTCAAGATTGGCAAACACCTTATTTGGTAAGTTAGGAAGGAAGAACAATTGCACATTATAATGAAAAGTTTAGCGAAGTAGCCCTCAAGCTGAATGAGTATCATGCAAGGTGGGTAGAATTCATTTATACATCCGGTTATGTGATCAAGTGTAAGCAAGGTATGAAATATGTAGTTTCTCATACATTATCTGGAAGGTACGTTTTGCTTACAATCATTGATACTAAATTGCTTAGTTTTTCTTGGAATACTTTGTTGGTTACAAAACTTCTATTTTCAACTGCATTTTATTACATGTTGTATTTGCATATAATCGTTATATTTATTTAGTGATTAAGTTATTACCATTGGAGATTATCTATGGTTTTAATCCATTGGATAGAAAACAGCAGACTCAAGAAAATATTAATCTTTACAACAAGAGTTTCATGAAAGTTGTTTTTGATCCAAGGATTTGGATTAGCCTACATCTGAGGAATGAACTATTTATGAATAGAAAACTATCAAAATTTCTTAGATTAGAGAGATTATTTAAAGTGTTAAAACTCAGTAGTAATTATTACAATATGAAGTTATCTAGCAAATATATTGTTAGTAATAGCATAAATATTTATAAGTTAATGTCATTTAATGTAGGTGATGAAGGAAAAGAAGATTTGAGGACAAATCATTTTCAAGAGGGGGAGAATGATGTGAATCCTACTAAAGAGAGTAAGAATTTACAAGTTCAATAAACCAAACCTGCAACGGAGCTGAACACTTTGTCATCAAATGGGATAAATGATCACTTCAGACTTTAAGAAGGCCCAATCACAAGGTTAAAAGGCTAAAAGATTCAAAGAAGTTATATGGGCTAATTAAAGAGATTGCCAAAAAATCCAAGTGGAAGCCCAATTGAAGAGACTTGGAAAAGCCCACGAGAAGGAAACCCAACTAAAGAGTCCAAGAAAAGCCCACGAGAAAGTCCAGATTTTATTTAATGAGTAAATAAATCTTTTAGGATATTAAATGATAATATTAGATATTTAATTAGTTATTAAAAATATCCTAGATATTTAGATTATTAGATATGGTTGGCATGTAACCATAAGATATATTCTCCTTGTTTTTAGGCTATTCGGTTGTTTTCTAAGCTTATAAAAGGCATACTCCACAGCATTGGAGAAGACACTTTGAAATTTCAATCTTGTAAGGTTTTGTCTTCTTTCTATCCTAAAAGAGCTTTTGAACTTATCAGGTTTTTACCTATGGCATTCAAGCAATCAAGACTTATCACCCAAGGTTTTCTAAGAGTTCTTCTTAGAGGATTTGGGTGTGGCGTCTACATATCTTGTATCTTGTTTCTCACATAACAAGGTAAACTCCATCTTTTTTGTACTTGCGTCTGAAAGTCTTGGGATCGTTGCCATATTTGGTGTAGGGTGTCGTCAACATATTGGCGAGGTTCACATCATATATGATCCCTGAAAGTTTGGAAAGACTAGAACGACCCTCATGGAAGTATTCTAGAAATCTAATGGACATAGATAGGTTCTAGAAGATGTCATGACTACAAGGGGCATGTAAGCCCAATAGTCCCGAGGAAAGTGTGACTCGAGTAAGGAAGAGTCAGTTAATAAGCATGATAACGTTAGATATAATATTTGGACCAAAGTTATAATAAACAACGAATGAGGGAAGGGTCAAAATAAGACAAAAAGGTGATAACACTTAAACTTGGGAAAGCAAGTATGTAGCACGCGAGAGGATACATAAATAAGGGTTTAAATGACCAAGAGAATATATTATGCCCTAACTTGGTTTGGTCAGATCCCCATGAAAAACCCACCACTCTCTTATTTTATTCAGGGTTTTTCCCCTTTCTAAACCATGGAGATTAATGTGTCCTTCTTACCTGTACCTTTCCTGAAATAACATTAATCAAAACTAATTATAAATTTTACATACATGCCTTAAGGTTTGGCTACCGATAAATCTTTAAGGTTGGTTTTCCCTTGTTTTCCTGGAAAGGGGTAAAAGGGAGGGGGTGAGTTCGACAACTCAGTGAAGGGATGTTAGGGTGAGAGTTTTCACAAAAATCAATTTTAATAATCGGACTGTGTCATACTCCTTATTTCATAAAAATGCCTTTCTCCAAATTTATGTTTATCAAAAACTTTTTCTAAGGTTTCTAATTCATTTCCAAGGATTCTCAAATCCTTTCCACGGTTTTCATAACCTCTTTCTTGTTTTCATATTCGGTGTGTTTAACGTACCACACATGCCCTTCATCATGAAGGGATCACACACATTCGCGAGTTGCAGTTATGCCGACTACACCCACTTGTAGATCAGAGCATCTTTACCATCCACCTTAATAGAAGTCTCTGACTTCTACCCGAAATCTTAGTGAACGTCTCTGAGGTCCTACCCTCATAATAAAAATACTCCATGTCCATAAGTGGACAAGACCTCATCTCGTCCCCACCCCGGTCTCATGCGTAATGAAGCTACGTTGAGTTCTCAAGACTTCTAGTACGACTAACAACCCTTATCTCCACCAAGTCGTCCAAAGCCCTAGGACACATCACTATCCCTCTTGGGTGTCTTGAAGGTCCCGTAACACTATGCATGCACAATCAATAGTTTTTCACAGAAGGCATATAATATGTGGGGCCACTGGTCCAACGACCCCGACTCTCAACTCGACCTGCAGTTGTTTGTCTTGACTAGTTTGAAGACCTGTCATATCGCACTATCGCTAGTCCATTGAGTATGTCAGTCCTGTTCATAAACATGTTTGTTTATGAGCTCCTACTCGTGCCAACTGGCCTAGGGCTCATTGTTCGAGATTTCCAAAATCAGGCGTATTAGCCCCCAAGTTTCAAAATCGAGGCCTCTAGCCTATATGAGCTATTTGAGCTCCCGTAAAAAAGGTGTCCCAAAAATTTTAAGTAGTGGCACACAGTCAAGGGAGAGAACTTCTGACAAAATAAACTTTTCAACTATCCATCATATGAAATGGGTATGAGGACATGTCCGCTTATAACTGACAGGCGGGTTTTCCACTACCTTCTAGGAAATTTCATCATACCAACTAAGAATGATCTACATAAAACCGGTAAGTAGTTTTCCATGTGATTTCCACATCACTCTTCTCAAATGTGATGATTCAAATACCACTTAGCAGTGGTTTTTATTTTCAAGGTGCTTATTATCCTAAATGGGTATGATATTAAATATCCCACTCACCCGATAGTGCAGTGAATTTCCTCTTAACTAGCTTGTTGCCTTCACGCGAACTTGTCATAGTTGGTGTTCCAGGTACTTTGTGTTCCTACATGATATGAACAGACTATTCATTATCCTTTGTCCTAATTGCCTTCATTCATCCTGAATGAATGCAATAAACAAACTTTTCATTTATTTGCAATTAGGTCCCTAAAGTTATTTTTCTTTAACTTTAAGTCCTTAATGCCGATTTTTCCTCAAATTGAGTCCTATAACTTTTAAAATTCACCTTGGGACCTCAATTCATTCAAATTCACAAAAAGGGGTTTAATTTCCCAAATTTCCAATTTGGTTCCCAACTTTTCCAAAATTACCATTTTGCCCCTACTTTACAAAAATGGAATGTTTTGCCACAAAAATTCCAAATTTGCCTAATTGGTCCTCCAATATCTTTATCATGCACAATTGGCCCTTAATTTTATGAAATTGCACTTTATTCCCTCAAATTTTTGAAATTCCCAAATTTCCTGCAAATTTTCCCCCAATTTCAACCTTCTAAATCAGCTGAATTTGATTTTATCAAATTGATCGATCAAATGAGTTTAATTGTTGAAATTGAAGTTAGAGTGGAGTTCCTACACCTTTATACAATTCAATTGTACTTTGAATCACACGATTTGATCTCAGAATAAGCTCGAAAGGAGCTTCGTCAAAAAACTAGACTTAGAGAGAGAAAGCTTCGGAAGCTTACCATCGGGGGCGCGACAATCTGAGCTTTCAATCTAGGCAGATAGCTCTTATCCTGAGGTTGCTCCAAGGTTCAAGAATTGCATCAATTGATGTCAAATTGAATCAAAATTTAGTCATCAAAATTCTGCCAATTCTTTCTCTAGAACTGATAGGAATTTATAGAGGTGAGCCAAATTTGCTTACCTTTCCACTCTAATTCAACTGTAGGAGGGCTGAGGAGGTGTTGGGAGAGCTTGGTTTGGCCAGAGGAGGGCTCGAATTGGTCATTTTCAACTCGGCCAAAATAGGGCAGCTTAGGTCCGCTCGAGCTGTTTCATTATTCTATCACAGCGGTGCTTCTCCGACGACTCTCAAAGCAAATGGAGACTACAGCGTGTAGCTGACTTCTCCCCAAATCCAAAGAACCTGACATCACCTTGTTTAGCTCAGAAAAGTGCCCAGGTCAGAGCACTGGATTGAGCTTCACCAGAAATTGGAGCAGTAGAGAGAGAATGGAGTTTTCACGTGTAGAGAGGATGAATGAGGAGGGTCTCTATATATAGGAAGCTCGGGGACTTATTGGATGTCCGATTGGTGCCTTAATGGCGGTAATTCATTGCCTGAAACTCCATGGAAGGAGACATTTCAGCTTCGTCGGTGCTGCTCAATTTTCCTGTGAGTGATCAGTGCTGTCATCTGTAGGAAGAAGATGAAACTGTTCTGAATCGTACCGGACCGGTCCGAACCAGGTTCAAAGTTTAAACTGGTCGATTCATAACCAATTCGATCGAGTTTTTCAAAATTAAAAATTTTTAAATTCATCTAAATTCATTCTCTATCCAATGGAGGCCTCAAATCTCAAATTTTCATTTTCAAAGCAACCTAGAAAAATGAATTTAGCATCTGGTTCAATAGTGGTTCAAACTAGTCCAAATCCATTCAATTTGGAATGGATCCGATTCACTTTAATCGATTTGGTTTTCATCTCCAATTCAACCTAAAGTCCTTTTTCATGACTTTTATGACTCCTTAGGTCACTCGGGATCCATAAATTTCTCGGTTTGTCCATTCTCTATCGGTTCCGATTCATGAACTAACTCGGTTCATAATCCGGTTCAATCCAGCTCGGATTCGGTTCTCCTGAACCGGTCTGGTTTTTCTCGCCCAAATTTTCCTAAGGTTCTTTTCCCAAGGTTTTATGAACCCTTTGGGTCACTCGATAGTTGTAATTCCCCCTAATTTCCCGTTCTCTAATGATCGGGTTTGTGAAGTGATTCGATTTTTCTCACTCGGGTTGACCAGTTCTTTCCCCAGTTTCCTTATTTTAAAGGGATGGGGTTGACAGAATAACTAAACAAGGGAATGATTGGGTGGTTTGGAACTCGCAATCCTGAAAATTCAAAGCAAGAACTCTCAAGAGGAAGAATCTTAAGTGAATGATATAAAAGGGGCTAACTAAAAGAACAATCGAAGAGTTAGCATGTCAAGAAAACCCAAGTTGATACCAAAGGAAAGTATTCCTAATGCAAAGGTTGCTAATTAAGTTTTGGGGATAAAACTCCTAAAAGGAAGGGAGAGTTGTAAACCTCGTCCCTTAAAGACAAGGAAACCGAGGAAAGAACCAATCAACCCAGGTGAGAAAACTGAACTAGTTCACAAACCCCAACTATTAGAGAAAGGGAAAAATGGGAAATTTACAAATCCTGAGTGACCTAAATAGTAAAAAAAAGTCATGGAAAAGGACTTTGGGGTGAATTGGAAGTGAAAATCAGACCAGTTAAGGTGAACCGGCTTGAACTAGTTTGAACCACTATTGAACCAATTTCTAAATTTATTTTTCTAAGTGGCTTAGAAAATTCAAATTGGAGAATTGAAGCTACCATTTGATAGAGAATAAATTTAGATTAATTTAGAAATTTTTAATTTTCAAAAATTCGGTCGAATCAAGCCTAAACCGACCGATTTAAGCATTGAACCCATTTCAGACCAGTCCGGTCCGGTTCGGAACAGTGTGATCTTCTTCATTTAGATGACATCACTGTTCACTCCCGGAAAAGCAAGCAGCACCAGCGAAGATGAAAAGTCTATGTTCAGGGTGTTTCATGCCATGATTGATAGCCATAAAGGCGCCAATCGGACGACCAAGGAGTCCCCAAGCTTTCTATATAAAGAGCTCATCCTCCTTACACCTGAAAACACCTCTCTCTCTCTCTCTCTCTCTCTCTCTATTGCTCCATTTTCTGATGAAGCTCGAACTAGAGCTCTGACATTGGGGTTTTTTTTAGCCAAAGAAGGCGAGGTCATGTTCCTTAGATTTAAGGAGAAGTCAGCTACACGGCAGTGGTCACCATTCGATCCGATGATCGCTGGAGAAGTACTGACGTAATCAAATAGTGAAGCTGCTCTAGCGAACCGAAGTTGCCCTATTTCGGCCAAGTAAAAAATGGCCAAGTTGAGCCCTCCTCAGGCCAAACCAAGCACTCCCAACACTTTCACAACCCTCATACCACTGAATTAGAGCTGAAAGGTAAGCTAATTTGGCTCCTCTCTGTAAATTTCAATTAGTGTTTGAGAGAGAAACGGTCAAACTTTGATGACCAAATTCTCATTCAATTCAACATGAATTGTTGCAATTCTTAATACTAGGAGAATTCTCAGGATGAGAGCTACCTGCCTTGATAAAAAACTCAGACCGATGGACCCTTGATGGTAAACTTTCGAAGCTTTCTATAAGTTCAGTTTTTCGACGAAGTTCCGTTTGAGCTTAATTTGGACCCAAATGATGTGATTCAAAGTTCCATTGAATCATATGGAAGTATAGAAACTGATCCATACCTTCAATTGGATCAATAAATCTCGATTGAATGGCCAATTTGATGAAATGAAATTTGTCCGGTTTGAAAAGGGGAAAATTGGGGAAATATTTGGTTGAAATTGGGGATTTCATAAAATTGAGGGACTAAAGTGCAATTTCCCAAAATTGAGGGACAATTGGCCATGAAAAAGATGATGGGGGGCCAATTGGTCAATTTTTTAAATTTATTGGGTCATATTGCCATTTTTGTAAAGTAGGGGCATAATGGTAATTTTTGAAAATTTAGGAAACTTAAACCCCTTAAGCAATAATGAATAAATTGAGGACCCAAAGTGAATTTTAGAAGTTTCGGCACTCAATTTAGGGGAAAATTTAGCATTAGGGACCTAAAGTCAAGGAAAAAGAACTTTAGGGACCTAAATGCAAATAACTAAAAAGTTTGGGTATTTTGTTCATACATGAGGAATTAGGGCTATTATGCCAAATGTTAATAAACAAGGATGTCCAAATCGTGTAGGAGCATGAAGGATTGGAAACTCTAGCAAAGATAAGCTAGCATGGAGGCGAAAAGCCGATCAAGAGGAATATACTGCACTTATCGGGTGAGTGGGATTATTAACATGATAACCGGTTGGGATAATGAGTACTTCAAAAATGAAAACCACTACTATGTAGAATTTTAACATTACACCTGGTTGGGGTGATATGGGAACTACGCAGAAAAACTAATTATCGGTTGTATGTAGACCATACCCGATTGGTATGGTGCACTTCCTCGAAGCAAGTAGAAAAGTCGTTTACCCGTTGTAAGCGAAGATGTCATCACACCCAATTTGGGTGATGGACAAGTTGAAAAGCTGAAAAGTTATTTTGGAACTTAGGGGCTAAAATGCCCGGTTTTGGAAAATCACGTACAGTGGGCCTAAGGCCAGTTGGCACGAGCAAGAGCTCATAAACAAACATGATGATAAGCCATGAAAATTCTAATGAATAAAAGATGTGATTTGGCCATGGTACCAAGATAGGACCGACATACTCGATGGACTGGCAGTAGTGCGACAAGACCAGGTCCGATGGACCGGTTTAGACAAACAGCTGCTGGTCGAGTTGAGGGTCGGGGCCATTGGACCAGTGGCATCAATGATAAATGGCTTTATGAAAAACTTTGTTTGTGCATTCACTTAAAGTTCAAGACAATCATCATGCCCAAGAGGGGTGATGATGCGTCCTAGGTGCTACTAGATGACATGGTGGAGATAAAGGCAGTTTGTCATGCCAGCATTCAGGAAAGCTTGATGTAACTTCATGTGCATGATACTAGGGTGGGGTCGGGATGAGGTCTCCATCCTCATATGGACCCGAAGTATTTTGGGTTTGAGGGTTGAACATTGGAGATGTTGATTCAGACTTCGAGTAGAAGTCAAAGACTTCTATCAAAATGGATGGTAAAGACGCTCAGATCCACAAGTATGTGTAGTCAGCGTAATTGCATCTCGCGAATATGTGTGTGTACCCTTCCTGATGAAGGGCATGTGTTGTTTGTGAAACACACCTAATATGAAAATGGGAAAGAGATTATGAAAACCGTGGAAAGGATTTGAGAATTCTTGGAAATGAATTGGTAAACCTTGGAGAAAGGTTTTGGTTGAACCGAAATTTGAAGAAAAGCATTTTTAATGAAATGAGGAGTCTGGCACACTTTGATTAAAATTGATTTTGTAAAAACTCTCACCCAACACCCATTCATTGAGTTTTTGAACTCACGCCTCATTTTACCCCATTTTCAGGTAACAAAGGGAAAAACTTACATAAAGACCTTTTGCTAGCTAAACCTGTAAGACAGATATGTAAGTTTAAATTTATTCAGTTTCAATTAATGTTATTTCCGAAAAGGTACAGGTATAAAGAATGCCTTACACCTCATAGTTTAAAGAAAGGGACGGGTTGCTCATGGGGATCCCACCAAATCAGGTCTGGGGGTGACAAAGTGAAACATGCAATGGATTGAATGTGAAAATCGAACCAGTTAAAGGTGAACTGAACCTAAAATAGATTGAATCGGGTTGAACCTAGAATAACTGACTCAAAGATTAATTTTTCTATGTGGCTTAAAAATATCAAATTGGAAAATTGAAGTCACCATCAAGTAGAAAATGAATTTAGAAATATTTAATTTTTGGAAAACTGGTCGAATAGGGCCTAAATCGGTTGATTTAAAATTTTGGGTCATCAGACTGGTTAACGGACCACTACCAGGCTAGCACCTAGTCAGCATGCAAACACTACCCTTTGGAGTTATGGAAAACCAGGAAAAGAACCAGTCAAACTGAGTGAGAAAACTGAATCGGTTCACAAACCCCATTATTAGAGAACCGTCAATTGGGAAATTTACAACTACTGAGTGACCCAAAGGGGTCATAAAAACCTTGGAAGAGCACCTGAGGACTATTTGGGAGAGAAAACCACACTATTTTAGGTGAACTGGATCCGAACAGGATCAAACCGGTCATTTCCAAAGAGAAAACTAAGTCGGTTTATAAACTGGAACCGAGAGAGAAAGGACAAACCGGGAAAGTTATGGACCCCAAGTGACCTAAAGAGTCACAAAAGTCATGAAAAGGGACTTTAGGATGAATTGATGGTTAAAACCAAACCGGTTCAGGTGAACCAGATCGAACTGGTTTGAACCACTATTGAACGGGTTTCTAAATTTATTTTTCTATTTGACTTAGAAAATTAAAATTTGAAAATTGAGGCCGCTATAGATAGAGAATGAATTTAGAAATTTTTAATTTTGAAAAACTTGGGGAAATCGAACCTTAACTAGCCGGTTTATGCTTTGAACCCAGTTCGAAACAATGTCGTCTTCTTCCTTTAGATGATAGCACAGTTCACTCGCCGAAAAATTGAACCCATGCCAGCGAAGAGGAAACGTTTCCATTCAATACATTTTAGGTCATCAATGACTATCATAAAGGTGCCAAACGAATGGTCGACGAGCCTCGATCACCCTATATAAAGAGCCTCTCTCCATTCATTCTCCACATACCTAAAACCTCCCTCTCTCTCAACTACTCAGTTTTCTGATGAAGCTCGAACCAAAGCTCCGATATATGGTATTTTAAGAGCCAAAGAAGGCATGGTCGGGTTCCTTAGACTTGAGAGAAGACAACGACATAGTGGTAGTCTCCAATTGCTCCGAGGGTCGCCCGAGAAGCGCCAGTGTGATCGAATAGTGAAGGAGCTTCGGTAGATCGAAGCTGCCCAGTTTCTGTTGAGCTGAAATCATTCAATTCGAGCCCTCCTCAAGCCAAACCAAGCTCTCCCTACACCACCTCAACCATCCTATGGCCGAATTAGTGCAAAAAATTAAGCCAATTTGGCTCCCCTTTAAGAATTCCAATCAGTGCTAGGGAAAGAACCAGCAAACTTTCACTGACTAAATTCTCTCTTAATTATACATGAATTGGGGTGATTCTTGATTCTAGGAAGGACCTCAGGACGAGGGCTATTTGCTTAGATCAAAAGCTTGGACTGTCACGCCCCCAACGGTAAGCTTTCGAAACTTTCTCTCTTTACGTTCAGTTATCTAGCGAAGCACCATTTGAGCTCATTCTGGCATCAAATCGTGTGATTCAAAGTGCAATTAAATCTAATGAAGGTGTAGGAACTCTAATCTAAATTCCATTTCAACAATTAAACTCATTTGATTGGTTAATTTGATGAAACCAAATTTGGGTGAGTTGGAAAGTTGAACTTGGGGGAAAATTTGGGGAAATTTTGGTAATTTCAAAAATTCGAGGGACTAAAGTGCAATTTCATTAAATTGAGCACCGATTGGGCATGATAAAAAGTTTGGAGGACCAATTGGGCAATTTTTGGAATTTTTTGGGCAAAACATACCATTTTTGTAAATTAGGGGCAAAATGGTAATTTTGGAAAAATTGGGGACCAAATTGGGAATTTGGGAAACCTAAACTCATTTATGTAATTTTGAATAAATTGAGATTCAAAGTATAATTTTGAAGTTTCGGTACCCAATTTGGGGAAAAATCGGCATATGGTACCTAAAATAAAGGGAAAAGAACTTTAGGGACCAAATTGCAAATATTTGAAAAGTTGGGTATTTTATTCATTCATAATGACTGAAGGCTATCAAGCCAAAAGATAATTAACAAGGATATTCATACCGTGTTGGAACACGAGGTATTGGGAACGCCAACTAAGACAAAGCTCATGTGGCGATGAAAGCCGATTAAGAAGAATTCATGGCATTCACAAGTGAGTGGTATTTTATATCATACCCGGTTGGGATGATAAGTATCTCGGAAATGAAAACCCACTATTAAGTGGAAATTTTAGGCATCACACCTGAATGGAAAGATGTGGAAATGACGCAAAAAAAACTAATTACTGGTTGTATGTAGATCATACTTGGTTGGTATGATGAACTTTCTGTAATGAAGTAGAAAACCCGTTCATCAATTATGAGTGGAGAAGTCCTCACACCCGATTGGTGTAATGGAAAGATTAAAAGATTATTTTCTCGTAAATGCTCTCCCCTGACTGTGTGCCACTGCTTAAACTTTTTAGGAGACCTTCTTGACGGGAGCTCGAATAGCTCAAATAGGCCAAAGGCCTCGATTTTGGAACTTGGGGGCTAGTATGCCCGATTTTGAAAATCTCATACAGTGGGCCCAAGGCTAGTTGGCATGAGTAGGAGCTCATAAACAAACATGAGTTTAATTCATGAAAACTTTAAATGAATGATATGTTTGGCCTTGGCACCAAGACAGGACCGACATACTCGATGGATTGGTGGCAGTAAGACATGACAGGTCGACGAACCTGTCGAGACAAACAACTGTAGGTCGAGTTGAGGGTCGGGGCCATTGGACTAGTGGCACAACAAATTAAATGGCTTATGTGGAAAACTGTTGTTTTGTGCATGCACTGAGGTATGGGACCTTCAAGATGCCCAAGTAGGGTAGTGATGTCTCCTAAGGGCTACTGTACAACATGGTGGAGATAAGGGCAGTGTGCTGTGCCAGCAGTCAGGGAAGCTCGACATAGCTTAATGCGCAAGAGACCGGGGTGGGGTCGGGGTGAAGTTTTTTCCTCATACGAACACGGAGTTTTCTTTATGGGATTGAGTGTCGAATGTCACGTACATCCACTAATTCTCAAGGTAGAAGTGGACGTGCTTCTATCTAGGTGGCTGATAAAGTTGCTCTGACACTAGAAATGGGTGCAGTGGACATGCTACCCTGCGAATGTGTGATCCCTTTATGATGAAGGGCATGTGTTGGTGGCTAAACACACTGTTTGTGGTTGATGATGAAGAATTGGCTTTGAAAAGAGAGAAAATAAGGAATAAAGAAATTTAAAGAAAATAAGTAGTCTGGCACACTCCAATTTAAAAATCATTTTATTGAAAGTTTATTTTTTAAAAAATACCCATTCACTAAGTTGTAGAAACTCACCCACCCTTTTTATCCCTTTTCAGAAAATAGAGAAATGACTAGAGATAACACCAAGCCTTACCCTCTACCAGGTGTGCTTAATTTTTTCTTAAACTTGCATTTTATTTGAAATATGTTATTTTAGGGAACAAGGTTGAAATTATACTTGACTCCTCTTGAATTAATGAAGGGGGAAACCCCTTTTGAACCAAGAGAGCAGCGGGTTTTTCACGGGGATCCGACCAAACCAGGTTGGGGCATGACAACTTGAGTGGTATCAAAGCTTAGTTCCCTTGAAACATTATCAATATTAAGCCCTGACATTAATCAAACTTTAAATTATCGTATAGGAAGGAGAATCCCTAGGAAGTTTGTTGTGAAATCCAACCCTCCACCCATAACCCTAAAAATGACACACAGCCCATGGGAGGAAGTCGTTCAAAGATTCTTAAAAGGTGAGACAAGAGTACCCAAGGACATGGTGGAAGACTACCAGAAACTGTTAGGAGCCTTATTGGAAACAGAAGGCATCACATACCCTCTTCTAACACAAGAGGAACCTATACCTCCTCCTAGGAGCCCAACTCCTCCTCTAGCCCCACAACAACCGGAGGGGAATCCAACCAAGAAGGAGGCTGGGATAACTACTGGGATGCATATGCCACCTTCATGAAGATCCACCAAGTACCTCCACCTACTCAACCTGGCTTCAATCCCTCCCAATGGATGAAGTAGACCTATAAGTGTGAAGTCGAGGTACTAAGGTGGTATGGATTGGAGGCCATACATGAAATTCGTCCCATTAGGGAATACAAATGGACCCCAACTAGTTCCTCAGAGCCTTATGATTAGGAGTCACACATTAGGAGGTAGAAAATTCCTATAATAAGCCATGTATGGCAAGAAAATATTTCTTCAATGAATGAAAGTGTAATTTGTTGATAAAACATATGAGTTCCTTGATAAAGCAAAAAGAGTATATTAATAAAGATTAAAGAAAAATGTAGGAAATCACCTAAGGAAGGAAAAAGCAAGTTAATTCTGGTTAACCTCAACCTTTAAAACTTTCCCTCAAAAGTACAATAAATTTGGCAAGGAAGAGTTCAGTGGTTAGAGGAGAAAAATCTACGTCAGTGACGACCGACCAATAGGGGAGTGACACGTGTCTCGGTAAATGGTCAATGTTGAAAAAGCCCCGTTAGCAAAGATCGAACAATGAGGAGTAGACATGTGACAAAAGTGCCACGTTAGTGTCCAACTAGGATGTTTGGGAAACGACCGACCAATCAAAGGTCGACACGTGGCAGTGCCACATCAGATAACCTCATCCAATTAGAGGCTAACACGTGGCTGTGTCATTGTGCATCAAGAGGAAAATCTGACACATTTAAAAATAACCAAGCATAGGATGCCATATGTCACAATCAATGGTCAACAAAGACCAGTCAGTAGCCAAGTAGTAAGGTGCAACCAATGAAAGGCCGCCACATGTCCAGTTAGCAAGTCAAAGGCTAACTAGGTTGATAATGAGGATGCTACGTTAGTAACGCCAATCAATCATGGCATGCCACGTGGCAAGCTGAAGCGTGCAAAGCTCGCACACGCGCCACAGTGTTGTCTTAGTTGGCTAACAGGGAGAAGAGGATAAGGGAGAGGGAGAAAGTCTCCGGCGACATGGAAAAAGCTCTGATCCGGTTATCGATGAGCGAGGCGAGAACCGAATCTTATGCCGGCAGGCAGCCCGAATAGTTGTCGTGCTCCATATATAAAGAGCACCCCTCCCCTTGCATTCCTCATCCCACTAACCATCGAAGAACCTGAAGAGGTCTACTTTCCAATTAGACATAAACCAGAGCTCCGACAAGCACCTTTCCTCCAACCCTCGGAGGCACATTCGGACTCTATGGAACTGGGAAGAAGTCCTCTACCTCACTACCACCTCCTTTCAATCCTAAGATCATCGGACAAGCACTAGGAAGCCAGTACAGTGCTATCACTTTAGTGACCCCAAAATGATAGAAAATCTTGAGCTGAATTCCGGCCACCTCCAAACTCACGTGATCAGGCTGAACCTCCCACAGCTCTCCCGACCAACCCCCAACCTCCAAGAACCCTCAAGGTAAGCCAATTTTGCCCAATTTTGCAAGATCTGTGTAGTTGCAAGAAATGAAACATTAAAACTTCTCTTCTCAAATTCTTTGTGCTCAGGCATCCAATTTAGCCGAAGTTCATCCTAGAAGAATCCTCTCAAAGAGCACCAGCCACCCCTATCCAAAGCTTGGACCACCGCCCTGTCGCCCGTAAGAAAACTAAGCTCTCTCTCTCTCTAGAAAACTTTTCAGATGAAGCTCCGTTTGAGCTCAAAAATGTATCAATTAAAGTCGTTCAAAAGCTAGGATGATCTAGAGGATGGGAGGAGTGATTAGCAGCATGTTAAGGAGCAATTAACCAAGTTTAAGTTGTCAATTTTGAGGAAATGAGAATTTGGTGGGCCAAAGTGCAATTTTGTGAAAAATTGGGTGAATTGGGGATTTTTGGAAAAATTGGGGGTCGAATTTAAAATAATGAAAAGTTGAGGATTTGAAGGGAAATTGAGAGAAATTAGGGACCCAGAGGGGAATAAGAACATTGGGGACCTAATTGGTAATAAATGGACACTAGGGACCTAAGAGCAAATTTTTTAGATTTAGGGACCTAATCATAATTATGGCATAATTAAGGACCAGATTATCGATACGACAATTAGGGGACCTTTCCCACAAATGGTATTGACATAAATGATCAGGCCTTATAGGACAGGCGGTTCAAGGATCATGTACAAGAACTCATAGTCGACCAAGACACTGTCAAGAACTAGTTTCGCCACCTCAGGTTAATGGGTTTATCATTACGCCCGGTTGGGCTGATGAGCAAATCACTCCCGTATTAAAATTGGGTTTTTTTAGGGATGCCCTGCCCTGACTGTTTCAACAAGCTTAAAATTATTGGGAGTAGACCATGATATTGTGAGGAACATGCGATGGTCAGGTAATACCGTTAGAGTGGGTCCAAGGTCGATGGGCACAGGTGTAGGCCCGTAGACAAGAGCATATGTACTTGATAACTCTCATAAATATCGATGAATTGTGTGTGATTTAGTTACAGTGCAAAAGCCAGACATATGAACTCGTTGGGTTAGTAGTTGCTGAGCCAAAGTCGGGTCATCTAACTTGTTGGGCTAGTAGTTACAAAGCTGAAGTCGGGTTGTCGGGTCCGCTGAGCTAAGTAACACCAAAGATTATGGCTATAACTAATGAAAATTTTTGATTTTGCATGCATGAGATGCCTAGTATGGGGTAGTGGTGGTTCCAAGAGCTGCTAGATAACCCAGGGAACATAAGGGCATTGAGACTGAGGTCGAAGGGGGAAGAGATCGTCCCACATTGCGGACACGAAGTATGGCTTGGGTCTAAGGGTCAAACGACTAATGTCCACTCAAACTTAGGGTAGATGTCATGCCTCGACTCGGTTTGGTCAGATCCCTGTGATCAACCTGCCGCTCCCATGGTTTAAGAGGGCTTTCCCCTTTCTTTAATCAAGAAGAGCCAAGCGTAATTTAACCTTGTTCCCTGGAATAACATAAATCAATAAAAATACAAGCTTAAAAATAACTTTTAAGCATACCTAACAAAAGGTAGGTCTGAGTGTTTTCCTTAGTTTTTTTCTTAGATCCTGAAAAGGGATAGAAAAACCAAACTGGTTCGGGTGAACCGGACCCAAACCAGATTAAACCAATTTAAGAACCGAGCCGATTTATGAACCGGGACCGATAGAGAGATGGTAAACCAGGAAATTTATGGACCTAAGTGACCTAAGGAGTCATAAAAGTCATGGAAATGGACTTGTGAAGGAATTGTAGATGAAAACCAAACCAGTTCAAGCGAACTAGATCCGAACCAGTTTGAACCACTATTGAACCGGATCATAAATTCATTTTTCTAGGTGGCTTAAATAAATCAAATTTGAGATTTGAAGGCATCCTTGGATAGAAAATGAATTTAAAAATGTTCAGATTTCAAAAACTTGGCCAAATGAGGGGTGAACCGGCCAGTTTAAGCATCAAACCCAGTTCGGACAAGTCCGGTCCGGTTCAGAACAGTGTCGTCTTCTTCCTTCAAATGACAGCACTATTCACTTGTAGGAAAATCAAAGCAGCACCGGTGAAGTAGAAATGTCTCCGTTCAATACATTTATGGCCATCAATGCTTGTCATAAAGATGCCAATCGGATGGCCAAGGAGTCCTCGAGCTTCCTATATAAAGACTCCCTCCCCATTCATCCTCTCCACACCTGAAAAGCTCACTCTCTCTCAGTTACTTAGTTTTCCCATGAAGCTCGAACCAGAGCTCTGATATAAGATCTTTTCTAAGCCAAAGAAGGTGAGGTTGGTTCTTTAGAACAAGGGAGAATTCAGCTACACACTAGTAGTCTCCGTTTACTCCGAGGGTCGCCGGAGAAGTGTCAATGTGATGGAATAGTGAAGCAGCTCCGGCAGACCAAAGCTGCCCTATTTTGGCCGAGTTGAAATCGGCCATTTCGAGCCCTCCTCAGGCCAAACAAAGCCCTCCTGACACTTCCTCAGCCCTCCCATAGTCGAATTAGGACTGAAAGGTAAGCCAATTCAGCTCCCATCTGCAATTTCTGGCCGGTGCTAGAGAGAGAACTAGCAAAATTCCGATGATGAAATTCTAACTCAATTCAGCATCAATTGATGTGATTCTTGATCCTACGATGAACCTCAAGATGTGAGCTATCTGTCCGGATTGAAAGCTCGGACCGTCGTGCCCCCGATGGTAAGCTTCTGAAGCTTTCTCTTTCTACAGTTCATTTTCCGACGAAGCTCCGTTTGAGCTCATTCGGGCGTTAGAACTTGCAATTCAAATAGCTAAACAATCGTATGAACATGTAGAAACTCAATTTAAACTTTAATTTTAACAATTGGAAATGTTTGATTGGTCAATTTGATGAAATCAAATTCAGTTGTGTTAAGAAGTTGGAATTGGGGGAAATGCAATTTCCTAAAATTTGAATGACCGAAATGCAATTTCCTAAAATTGAGGGTCAATTGGGCATGATAATAATGTTAGAGGACCAATTGAGGAATTTCAGAATTTTTTGGGCAAAACTTATCATTTTTGTAAAGGAAGGGAAAAATGGTAATTTTGGAAAAGTTGGGGGACCAAATTGGAAATTTCGGAAATTAAACCCCTTTTTGTGAAATGGAATAAATTGAGGTCCTATGATAAATTTTAAAAGTTTTGGGACTCTATTTGAGGAAAAACCGACATTAGGGACCTAAAGTTAAAGAGAAATAACTTTAGGGACCTAATTGCAAATAAATAAAAGTTTGGTTTTATTGTTTGGCCATGGTACCAAGCCAGGACTGACACATTTAGTCAACTAACGGCAGTGCCATATGACAGGTCGACGGACCAGTTAAGACAAACAACTGCGGGTTGAGTTGAGGGTTGGGGATTGTTGGACCAGTGGCACCACAGATTATATGGCATGATAAGAAAATACTATTTGTGCTTGCACTATGAGTACGGGATCATCAAGACACCCATGAGGGGTAGTAATGCATCCTAAGTGCCCTGGATGACCCAGAGAGTATAAGGGCAGTTCGCCGTACCAGCTGACCGTGCGAAATTTGGAGTAGCACTAAGCACATGAGACTAGGGTGGGGACAAGATGAGGTCTCTGTCCTCATACGGACATGAAGAATTGATTTCGGGATTGAGAGTTGAATGTCTCGTACATCCCCTCATTCTTAGGGTAGAAGTTGACGTACTTCTATCTGAGTGGCCGGTAAAGTCGCTCCGAAGCCACAACTGGGTTCAGTGGACGTACTGACCTGCGAATGTGTGTTTAACCTTCATGATGAAGGATGTGTGTTGGGTGATGACACAATGTGATTAAATAAAAAAAAATGGTGGTAAAAATTGAGATTTGAAATCAAAGGACTTTTGAAAGAAAGGAGTCTGGCACACTCCAAAAAACATCTTTTTCCTAAAGTTAAAAGTTGTGAAAACCCATTCACTGAGTAGTCGTACTCACCCCCTCCCTTATATCCCTTTTAGGAAATCTCGGAAAGTCTACACTTAAAGTATATCAACTAAACCGCCTATGAGACAGGTATGATAAATTTAAAATGTTATGCGGTTTTGATTTTGTTATTCCAGGAAAAGGTACAGGTCTAAAGAACGTCTTACTCTTTATGGTTTATAATAAGGGGAACCCTTTAATAAACCAAGAGAGTGGCAGGTTGATCATGGGGATCTGACCAAAATGGGTCGAGACGTGATAACTTTAGTGGTATCAGAGCCTGTTTCCTCGAATACATAATCAAGACTAGAAAATATAGTAACTAATAGGATTTATCCAAAAATTTTTAGATGGCTTCGAGAAGAGGAACCAAGAAAACTAGGAATGTCTCTACTCAACACCCTATCTTCGTAGGAAGACAACCCTAGAAGCTTCCCAAATACCTGAGGCATGGCAGGAATCTCAAAAGACCAAATGGGGAAGTATCCTAGAGAATGGTGTCAGGACCTATTGAGAGCACAACTCTAAGTATAAAGGAAACCAAGCATGAAGCCATAAACGCTAGCAAAAGGGCATATAGCCTTACATAAGAGAACAATTATCAAGAATCTCGTAGCTCCCTAGTTATTTTGTGATCATTTTCTGTAATAGGGCCAAAACACCCAACATATTGTACTCGTCTATTGATGAAGTACTCCAAATTCCAAAAAAAACCCTGTCCCTCAAAGGATGTGATCTTCAAGGAAGATGGCCCCAAAGAAAGTAACCAAATAAGCATGTACTACCATAAAAACTGAGAATCTCATCCAAGTTAAGAAAATTGAATTAGGGAATAAAAAAATCTGGGAGGACTCTTAGTGATCAATTGACAAAAAAAGACTCCACAAGAAAAAAAAACTCTTAAGGTATTCAGACGAAGGAGCACTAATACTAACGCCAGAAGGAACCACTTATGTTCACATAATTAAAAGGATGAATAATAAGGACACTGCGTGGAGAAGTGCCCAACCCTACTAAGGACAGGAATCAAGTTAACCTATAGGGGAATAAGACATGAAGTGAAAAACTGTCCCACACCGCTAGGAGTTAGGATAATATTTTCCAAGAATAATCCCCCTACAGCTATAAGAAAACCGAAAGGATACCACCCTTAGAAATACAACTCCTGCTCGGAACTTCAATTACATCCAAGAGTAAGCTCTTCAAGATTCTAGCATAATGGTAGGAAGAAAAAGAAAAGGGACTAAAGGCAGGACCTTGATAAACCACAAATAGAACAAAGAGAACTCAACCTTAAAAGAAGAAAATTCTAAATATGGGGAGCAAAGAAGGGAGAGCAACCACAATAGAAGACAAGACAAACATTTGACGACAAACCAGATGTATTGGGATTACAGGAATGAATAACCTTGGAAAAAGCAATAAGTCAAATAGGAATTTCGGACCAACATGACAAAAGAAAGAAAGTCGTTACAATAAGATAGTCAAAGAGAATAAATGACACCCTAAGGAAGACCGGTAGGTAGAAAGGACTACACCCAAAAGAGGTTAGCGAGATGGACGTTAAGGACAGGAGGACTCGAGAAAACAACTACCCTAAGCAAACTTAAACCAAAGGAATGGTGGAGGCAAGGCAGTTAATGAACTAATATGCAGAAAACCATAATGTGAGTTCCAACAAAGAAGAGGGAGGTGGAAAGGTCAAATACTCGGGAAAAGAAGGATGAAAGAAATCCTTAAAGGGACCAAAAGGCCAAATTAACAACTAAATGCAAGGCAAGAAAGGAATAGGCAAGCCTCTCACATAATTGTCAAGAAATCTTGAAACAAGGAAGATTTGAACACTCAATAAAAAAAATACACGATGGAAGTAAACTTTGGAGGGATGCATACAACTAAGTACCTCAAAGGAACCATTGGTTGGCGGATGGACATAACGTTGAGTGCAATGGACCAATCCATCGTTAGAAACTTCTTGAAGGAAGAATGTATCGGAGGCCAATTATGACCTGCTTAGGAAGAGTAATAGAACCAAATAACAAACCAAGTAGAAATTAGTAACAACGGGATGGTTACAGAGATTCCTAAGAAAGGCTAAGATGTAGTAAAGACTGCACTCTATGAAGAACAAAAGGATGGGCTTGAAGGATGAGTGATACAGATGCCCAGATGATTGGATCAGAAAAATGGAGAGAAAGAGACGGTTAAATAACTAGTCTTCAAGAAAACCATGGATTTAAACCACAACAAAGAAGGGAGAAGTAAAAAGGCCAAAACATTGGAAAAAGAACAAAAGAAAATCCTTAAAGAAATCAATGGCCAAAACTGGATTTATAGTTTAAAGTCTTGAGACAGTTAAGTGAGCCTCACGAAGGACGAACAAGAGATTTTGAAACAAGGAGGATGTGAACCATCCTTAAACGGAAATAAGTTAACGGGTTAACATCAAAAGATGTTGTGACAAGTAAGAATGAGTGGACGACCTATACTAAGGTAATAAAGGAAAGAATGTTCAAAAAACGTTGGGAAAGTAAGTCCTCCAAATAAGATGTGGCTAAGAAGGAATAACCACAATTGGTAAGATGGGTCATAGTCCACATGCACATATGAAGCCTAAAGAGTGGACGATTGAGCATAGTATAGAACACATGGAATAAAACTAATAATCAGAAGTATCCCATGTAAGGAATAAGGGATCAAACAAAAGTTATGGATAGAGAAGGATCCAAAGCAAATAGATGCCTTAACATAGATAGGGGTGCGAGGAAAGGGAGAAAGAAACCTTCAAGGAATGGTAGGAAGGTCGAGCATGTAGCTCCTAGAATGAAAGTCTCTGCCTTGAAGGACATATTAGAGAATGAAATCGTAAAAAGGGAACTTCTCGAACAAAACAATAGACTGAAAAGGGTCAAAAAAGAATAATGAACTATGAAATGATTACGAACAAGTAAGAGTGGATTAAGGCTAAAGGAAATCCTTGAGGAAAGGATGTTATTGGGAATTAGGATGGACCTAAGAAAGGATCAATCCCAGCATGTCATTAAAACATCTGGAAATCAAATAGTTGGCACCAGAAAGACTCAATAAGGAAGTTGAAAAAGGACGAGCGGATAAGGAGAAATGACACCATTTTATAAGTTGACGTGGACAACGATAAAGGTAGTCGAGGAATACTACCAAAAGAAATGAGTGATCAAGTTATACAATCCCTGATAGGTTGGAAAGTTAGGAATAATCCTAAAGGAGGTGTTCTGGAAATCTAATGGACATAGAGACAAGATCTAGAAAATGTCATGCTGAAAAGGGTAGGTAAACCCAACAATCCCGAGGAAAACATGACTCAATATAAGGAAGAGTGAGTTAGTAAAAATGACAATGTCAAACCTAAAATTTGGACTGAATTGTAATGAGCAACAGATAAAGGAGGACAAAAAGGTGATGACAAGGAGATCCGTGAAAATAGGTACGTAACGCTCTAAAGGACGTTGAGCTAAGGGTTGCAACGACCAAGAGGTTAACTAGACACGGGAATGGTTTGCTATCTTGGAAATCCCAATTTTGAGTACGGGATGTCAAAGGGGAAAATCTTACTATAAGCAAAGAGGATGTGAATCTAAAGATATACCCTTAAGTAATGTATATCTAATTATGATAAACACCATGAAGGGAGTAAATGATATAAAGGAAAAGAGATTCCTTAGGTGAAGGATGTAAAAAGGGCTAGTTGGAAGAACAAGAGAAGAGTTTGCATGTTAAGCAAACACCAAATAGATATCAAAGGAAATGATTCCTCATGCAAGGTTGCTAATTAAGTTTTGGGGACAAAACTCCTAAAAGGAGGGGAGAGTTGTAAATCTCGCCCTTTTGAGTTAAGGAAAAACCGAGAAAAGAACCAGTCAAACCGAGTAAGAAAACTGAACTAGAACACATACCTGATCAAATTGGGAATGGGCGATTTGGAAATTTACAACTCCCAAGTGATCCAAAGGGTTCATAAAACCTTGGAAAAGAACCTTAGGAAAAATTGGAAGAGAAAAACCAAACTAGTTTAGATGAATTGGATCCAATTGGATTGAACCAGTTTATGAACCGACTCGGTTCATGAACCGGAACTAATAGAGAAAGGGAAAACATGGAAATTAATGGATCCCTTGTGACCTAAAGAGATTTATAAACCATGGGAAGCAACCTTAGAACAAAGTGGGAGAGAAAAACCATACTGGTTCGGGTGAACCGAACCTGAACTGGATTAAACCAGTTTAAGAACCGAGCCGGTTTATGCATCGGAATCGATAAAGAGATGGTAAACCACCAATAAGTGACCTAAGGAGTCACAAAATTCATGGAAATGTACTTGTGAAGGAATTGGAGATGAAAACCAAACCGGTTTAGGCGAACCAGATCCGAACTAGTTTGGACCGATTTGAACCACTATTGAACTGGATCCTAAAATCATATTTCTAGGAGCTTAAATAATTCAAATTTGAGATTTGAGGCCATCATTGATAGAACATTAATTTAGATAAATTTATAAGTTTCTATATTTTAAAAACTCGATCAAATGAGGGATGAACCGACCGATTTAAGCATAAAATCCAGTTCAGATCAGTTCGATTCGGTTCGGAACAGTTTCATCTTCTTCCTTTAGATGACAGCACTGTTCACTAGCCAGAAAATCGAAGCAGCACCGGTGAATAAGAAATGCCTAAATTCAAAACATTTCCGGCCATTAATGCCTATCATAAAGATGCCAATCGGACGGCCAAGGAGTCCCCGAGCTTCCTATATAAAGACCCCCTCCCCATACATCCTCTCCACACCTGAAAAGCTCACTCTCTCTCAGTTGCTTAGTTTTCCGGTGAAGCTCGAACCAGAGCTCTGATATAGGGTCTTTTCTGAGTCAAAGAAGGTGGGACGGGTTCTTCAAAACCAAGGAGAAGTCAGTTACACGCTTGTAGTCTCCGTTTGCTTTGAGGGTCGTCGGAGAAGCGCCAGCGTCATGGAATGGTGAAGCAGCTCTAGCTGACCAAAGTTGCCCTATTTCAGTCAAGTTGAAATCGGCCATTTCGAGCCATCCTCAGACAAACCAAGCCCTCCCAACACTTCCCCAGCCCTCCCACAGCCAAATTAGGACATAAAGGTAAACCAATCAGCTCCCCTCTACGATATTCGGCCGGTGCAAGAGAGAGAATGGCATAATTTTGATGATGACATTCTAACTCAATTTGACATCAATTGATGTTATTCTTGATTCTACGATGAACCTCAGGACGAGAGCTATCTGCCCAGATCAAAAGCTCGGACCGTCGTGCCCTCGATGGTAAGCTTTCGGAACTTTCTCTCTCTATAGTTCATTTTCTGGTGAAGCTTCGTTTGGGCTCATTCCAGCGTTAAAACTTGTGATTCAAATTGTTAAATAATCGTATGAACATGTAGAAACTAAATTTCAACATCAATTTTAACAATTGGAAACGTTTGATCGGTTAATTTGATGAAATCAAATTAGTTTGTGTTAAGAAGTTAGAATTAGGGGGAAATTGGGAAAAATTGGAGATTTTCAAAAATTTGAAGAACCAAAATGCAATTTCCTAAAATTGAGGGTCAATTGGGCATGATAATAATGTTAGAGGACCAATTGAGGAATTTTGGAATTTTTTGGGCAAAAATTACCATTTTTGTAAAGGAACTGAAAAATGGTAATTTTGGAAAAGTTGGGGGACCAAATTGGAAATTTGGGAAATTAAACCCCTTTTTGTGAAATGGAATAAATTGAGGTCCTATGATAAATTTTAAAACTTTTGGGACTCAATTTGAGGATAAACCGGCATTAGGGACCTAAAGTTAAAGAGAAATAACTTTAGGGACCGAATTGCAAATAAATAAAAGTTTGGTTTTCTCATTCATTTAGAATGAATAAAGGCTATTAGGTCGAGTGATAATGAACCAAGATGTTCTTATCATGTAGGAACACGAGGTACCAAGAACGTCAGCAAGGACGTGCTCACATGAATACAAAGAACCGATTTAGTGGAATTAACTGTATTAACGGGTGAGTGGGTTTACTAACATCATACCCGGTTGGGATGATGAGCACAACTTAAAGTTAAAAACCACTTAACGGTTGTGAGTGGGATTTTATATCATACTCGGTTGGGGGATGATAAGTAGCTCGAAATAAAAACCCACTACTAAGTGGTATTTTAAACATCACAACTTGTTGTAGTGATGTGAAAAACATGTGGAAAAACTACTTACCGGTTGTAAGTTGATCATACCCAATTGGTATGATGAAACTTCCTCGAAGGAAGTTGAAAACCCGTTCATCAGTTATGAGCGGAGATGTCCTTATACCTGGTCAGTATAGTGGACAGTAGAAAATTTATTTTTGTTGGAAGTGCTCTCCCTTGACTGTGTGTCATTGCTTAAATGATTTGGGAGACCTTCTTGATGGGAGCTCGAATAGCTCTTATAGGCTGGGGGCCTCAGTTTTTGAACTTGGGGACTAATATGCTCGATTTTGAAAATCTCGTATAGTGGATCCAAGGCCAAATGGCACGACCATGAGCTCATAAACAAACATGAGTTATATGCCATAAAACTTTAAATAAAGGAATTTTTTGGCCATGGTACCAAGCTAGGACCGACACACTCAGTTAACTAGCGGTAGTGCAACATGATAGGTCGACGGACCAATCAAGACAAACAACTACGGGTTGAGTTGTGGGTCAGGGATTATTGGACTAGTGGCACCAGTTAACTAAAGGAATTTTTTGGCCATGATACCAAGCTAGGACCGACACACTCAATTAACTAGTGGCAGTGCAACATGATAGGTCGACGGACCAGTCAAGACAAACAACTGCAGGTTGAGTTGTGGGTCAGGGATTATTGGACCAGTGGCACCACAAATTATATGGCATTATAAGAAAATACTATTTGTGCATGCACTATGAGTACGAGATCATCAAGACACCCGTGAGGGGTAGTGATGCATCCTAATGGCACTGGACGACCGATGAGTAAAAGGACAGTTTGTTGTACCAGGTGACCGTGCAAATTTTGGAGTAGCACTAAGCGCATGAGACTGGGGTGGGGACGGGATGAGGTCTCTATCCTCATACGGACACGGAGAATTGATTTCAGAATTCAGGTTCGTATGTCACGTAAATCCACTCATTCTCAAGGTAGAAGTGGACATACTTCTATCTAGGTGGCCGGTAAAGTCGCTCCAAAGCCACAAGTGGGTTCAGTGGACTTACTGACCTACGAATGTGTGTTTAACCTTAATGATGAAGGATGTGTGTTGGATGATGACACACCGTGATTAAATAAAGAAATGGGGGTAAAAATCAAGATTTGACATCAATGGACTTTTTAAAGAAAGGAGTCAAGCACACTCCAAAACAAATCTTTTTCCTATAGTTAAAAGTTGTGAAAACTCATTCACTGAGTAGTCGTACTCACCCCCTCCCTTATATCCCTTTCAGGAAATCCCGGAAAGCCTACCCTTAAAGACCATCAACTAAGCCGCTTGTGAGACAGGTATGATGCATTTAAAATGTTATGCAGTTTTGATTATGTTATTCCAGGAAAAGGTGCAGGTTTAAAGGACACCTTACTCTTTATAGTTTATAATAAGGGAAACCCTTTAATAAATAAAGAGAGTGGTAGGTTGATCATGGAGATCTGACCAAACCGTGTCAGGGCATGACAAGACCGGTTCAAGTGAACCTGGTCCGAACCAGAAAAAACCGGTTTATGAACCGAGCAGATTCATGAACCAAACTGATAGAGAAAGGGCAAACCGGGAAATTTATGGATCCCGAGTGACCCAAAGAGTCCCAAAAGTCATATAAATGGACTTCAGAAGAAATTAGAGATGAAAACCAAACTGGTTCAGGTGAACCAGATTGAACCAATTTGTACCACTATTAAACTGGATTTTAAATTTATTTTTCTAGCTGGCTTAAATAATTCAAATTTTCGATTTTAGGCTACCAATGGATAAAAAATGAATATAGATGAATTTAGAAAATTTTAGATTTGAAAATTTTGGTCGAATGGGGGGTGAACCGAACGGTTTAAGTTTCGAACCGGTCCGGTCCAGTTCAGAATAGTGTCGTCTTCTTCTTTCAGATGACAACACTATTCACTCACCGAAAAATTGCATAGTGCCAGCGAAGCTGAAAAGTCTCTGGCCAAGGAGTTTTAGGCAATGAATGACCACCATTAAGGCACCAATCGAATGGCCAAGAAGTCCCCGAGCTTCTTATATACAAACCCCTCCACATTCACCCTCTCCACACCTGAAAAGCTCACTCTCTCTCAGCTGCTTAGTTTTTCGACGAAGCTCAAACCAGAGCTACGATATATGGTCAATTCTGAGCCAAAGAAGGCGAGGTTGGGTTCCATAGAACCGGGGAGAAGTCAGCTACACGCCTGTAGTCTCCATTTACTCTGAGACTCACCGGAGAAACACCAGCGTGTTAAAACAGTGAAGCAGCTCCGGCCAATTCGAGCCTTCTCAAGCCAAACTAAGCCCTTCTAACACTTCCTTAGCCCTGCCACGGCTGAATTAGGGCCAAAATGTAAGCCAATTCGGCTCCCCTCTACAATTTATGACCGGTGTTAGAGAGAGTCGATCGAAATTCAATGATAGAATTCTAATCCAATTCGACATAAATAGATGTCATTCTTGGTCCTATGAAGAACCTCAGGAGGAAAGCTACCTGCCCAGATAGAAAGCTGAGACCGCCACGCCATCACCAGTGAGCAATCGAAGCTTTCACTCTCTACAATATGTTTTTTGGCGAAGCTCCGTTTGAGCTCGTTCCGACATTAAAACTTGCGATTCAAAGTGCTAGAGAATCGTATGAACATGTAGAAACTGACTTAAAACTTTAATTTCAACAATTAGAAGTGTTTGATCTATCAATTTGATAAAATCAAATTCAGTTGTGTTAGAAAGTTGAAATTGGGGAAAATTAGGGGAAATTTGGGGAAAATTTTGGAAAATTGGGGAAAATTAGGGGTTTTCGAAAATTTGAAGGACCAAGATGTAATTTTATAAAATTGTGGTTCAATTGGGCATGATAGGAAAGTTAGAGGATCAATTGAGGAATTTTAGAATTTTTGTGGTGAAACATACCATTTTTGTAAAGGAAGGGCAAAATGGTAATTTTGGAAAAGTTGGGTGACCAAATTGGAAATTTGGGAAATTAAGCCCCTTTTTGTGAATTTGAATAAATTGAGGTCCTAAGATAAATTTTAAAAGTTTCAAGACTCAATTTGAGGAAAAATCGGCATTAGGGACTTAAAGTTAAAAAAAATAACTTTAGGGACCTAATTGCAAATAAGTAGAAGTTTAGTTTTCTCATTCATTTGAAACGAATGAGAGCTATTAGGCCAAAGAGTAATGAACAACTATGTTCATTTCATGTAGGAAAATGAGACATCGGGAACACCAGCTAAAGTTGAGCTTACTTGGGAGGGAAACCGACTAAGTGGAATTTCACTGCACGATCTGGTGAGTGGGATTTTATATCATACCCGGGTGGAGATGATAAGTACCTTGAAATGAAAAACCCACTATTTAGTGATATTTTAAACATCACAACTAAGAGAAGTGATGTAAAAATCACATGGAAAAACTACTTATTGGTTGTAACTAGATCATACTCGTTTGGTATGATGAAACTTCCTTGAAGGAAGTAGAAAATCCATTCATCGATTATGAGCGGAGATGTCCTCATACTCGGTTGGTATGATGGATAGTTGAAAACATATTTTGTTGGAAGTGCTCTCCTCTTACTGTGTGTTAATGCTTAAATGATTTGGGTGACCTTCTTGACAGGAGCTCGAATAGTTATTATAGGCTAGGGGCCTCGGTTTTGGAACTTGGGGCTATTGTGCCCGGTTTTGAAAATCTTGAACAGTGGGCCATAGGCCAATGGGCACGAGCAAGAGCTCCTAAACAAACATGAGATATGTACCATAAAACTCTAATAAATTAATTGTTTGGCCATGGTACCATGACAAGACTGACATATTCAGTCAATTGGTGGCAGTAAGACATGACAGGTCTTCATACTAGTCAAGACAAACAGCTGCAGGTTGAGTTGAAGGTCGGGGCAGTTGGACTAGTGGCACCACAGATTATATGGAATAATGTGAAAATACTGATTGTGCATGCAATGTGATTACGGGACCATCAAGATGCCCAAGAGAGGTAGTGATGCTTCTTAAGGGCCCTAGACGACCTGGTGGGTATAAAGGCAGTTTGTCGTACCATGTGACCATGCAAAATTTAGAGTAGCATCAAGCACATGAGACCAGGGTGGGGATGGGATGAGGTCTCTGTCCTCATACAAACATGGAGAATTGATTTCGGGATTGAGGGTCGGATGTCGCGTACATCCACTCATTCTCAGGGTAGAAGTGGACGTGCTTCTATCTAGGTGGCCGGTAAAGTCTCTTCGACGCCACAAGTGGGTTCAGTGGACGTACTGGACAGTAAATGTATGTTTGACCTTCATGATGAAGGATGTTTGTTAGGTGATGACCCACCATGATTAATAAGAAAATGGTGGTAAAAAAACTGAGATTTGAAATGAAAGAAACGAGTATGGCACACTCCAATACAAATCTTTTTCCTAAAACGTAAAAGTTTTGAAAACCCATTCACTGAGTAGTCCTACTCACACCCTCCTTTATATCCCTTTTAGGAAATTCTGGAAAGACTACCCTTAAAGACCATTAAATAAGACGCCTATGAGACAGATATAATAATATAAAATATTATATAGTTTTTATTTATGTTATTTTAGGAAAAAGTGTAGGTTTAAAGGACGCCTTACTCTTTATGATTTATAATAAGGGGGAACCCTTTAATAAACCAAGAGAGTAGTGGGTTGATCACTAGGATCCGACCAAACCAGGTCAGGGTGTGACATGGCACGACAAACTGCCCTTATCTCCACTATGTTGTCTGGTATCCCCTAGGACGCATCTCTACCCCTCTTGGGCATCTTGATGGTCTAGAACCACAATTGCATCCATAAACAATAAGTTTTCCACAATGCCATTTATCTTTGGTGTCACTAGTCCAACGGCATCGACCCTCAACTCGACCTGGAGATGTTTGTCTAGGTTAGTTTGTCGACCTGGCCCTGACGCACTACGACCAGTCCATCGAGTATGTTGGTCCTATCTTGGTACCATGGCAAAATCACACATTCCATTCATTTAGAATTTTCATGGCACAAATAGATCATGTTTGTTTACGAGCTCCTGCTCATGCAAACTGGCCTTGGGCCCACTGTACATGATTTTCCAAAACCAGGCATTTTAGCCCTCAAGTTCCAAAACCAAGGCCTCTCACCTATCTGAGTTCATATAGCTCTCGTCAAGAAGGTCTCCCAAAATTTTTAAGCATTGGCACATAGTCAGGAGAGAACACTTCTAACAAAATAAACTTTCCATTCATCACACCAATTAGGTGTGATGATATTTCCACTTACAACCGGTAAGCAAGTTTTCTCCTTCCTTGCAAGAAGTCCATCATATCAATCGGGTATGATCTACTTACAACCGGTAAATAGTTTTTCCGTAAAGTTCTCACATCACTCCAATCGGGTGTGATGTCAAAATTCCACATAGAAGTGGTTTTTCATTTTTGATGTGCTCATCATCTCAACCGGGTATGACGTGAATAAACTCACTCATCCGATGATTGTAGTGTATTCCTTCTTAGTCGGGTTTTTCCTCCATGCTAGCTTATCCTTGCTGGCGTTTAGGTATTTTATGTTCCTACACAATTTGGACATCCTTATCTATTAATATTTGGCATAATAGCCTTCATTTCTTACTTATGAATGAAAATACCCAAAATTTTTAATTAATTGCATTTACGTCCCTAAAGTCCTTTTTCCTTAACTTTAGGTCCCTAATGCTAACTTTTCCCTAATTGATTCTCGAAACTTCCAAAAATTCACTTTGGGTCCTCAATTTACTGTAAATTGTTTAAGGGGCTCAAGTTTTCTAAATTTCCAATTTGGTCCCAAACTTTTCAAAAATTACCATTTTGCCCCTACTTGATAAAAATGGCAATTTAACCCCAATTATTTGCAAAAATTGACCAATTGGTCCTCCAACATCCTTTTCATGGCCAATTGACCCTCAATTAAGGGAAATTGCAATTTGGTCCCTCAATTTTACGAAATCCCCAATTTCCCCCAAATTTTTCCCCCTTTCAAACTGGCTGAATTTTATTTCATCAAATTGACCATTCAATCGAGGTTAATTGTTAAAATTGAAGGTATAATTGAGTTTCTACACATTCATACAATTTAACTGAGCTTTGAATCACATGAATTGATGCCGAAACGAGGTCAAACGGAGCTTCACCAGAAAACTATGCATAGAGAGAGAAAGCTTCAAAAGCTTACCGTCGGCGGTGCTGCGGTCCGAGCTTTCAATCGGGGTCGATAGCTCTCATCCTAAGGTTTCTCCTAGTATCAAGAATTGCAACAATTCATGTCAAATTGAGTAAGAATTTGGTTAGTGAAGTTTCACCGTTTCTCTCTCTAATGCTAATAAAAAATTATAGATGGGAGCTGAATTGGCTTATCTTTCAGCTCTAATTCGATCATGTGAGGGCTATGGGAGTGTTGGGAGAGCTTGGTTTGGCCTAAGGAGGGTTGAATTCGGCCGATTTCAGCTTGGCTGAAACAGGGCTTCGGTCTGCCGGAGCTGCTTCACTATTTGATTACGTCGGCGCTTCTCTGGCGGTCCTCGGATCGAATGGAGACTATTGTTGGGTAGCTGAATTCTCCCTAAATCTAAGGAACCTGACCTCACCTTCTAAGGCTCAGCAAAAACCTCGATGTTAGAGCTCTGGTTCGAGCTTTACTAGAAATGGAGTAGTTAAGAGACAGTGGAGGTTTCACGTGTGAGGAGAATGAATGGAGATGAGTTCTTTATATAAGGAGCTCGGGGACTCTTCAATCGTCTGGTTGACACCTTAATGCTGCTCATTGATGGCCTTAAACATCCTAAACAAAAATGTTTCCTTTGCGCCAACACTATTCATTTTTCTAGCGAGTGAACATTGTCGTCGTCTGGAGGAAAAAGATGACACTGTTCTGAACCGAAGCGGACTAGTCTGAACTGGGTTCAATGCTTAAATCGACTAGTTTAGGCCTAATTTGACCGAGTTTTTCAAAATTAAAAATTTTCTAAATTAATCTAAATTTATTCTCTATCCAATGCACTTCAATTCCCCAATTTGAATGTTTTAATCCACCTAGAAATGTGAATTTAGGAATTGGTTCAATGGTGGTTCAAACCGGTCCAAACTGGTTCGATACGATTCACTTGATCCGGTCAGGTTTTCTCTTCCAAATTGTCCCAAAGTCCCTGGTTTTTAAGCCCCTTTGGGTCACTCGGGATTTGTAAATTTTCTAATTTGCCCATTCTCTAAAGGTTAGGATTTGTGAATCATTTCGGTTTTCTCACTTCGGTTGACCGGTTCTTTCCCCAATTTCCTTGTCTCTAAGGGACGAGGTTTACAACTCTCCCCTCATTTTAGGAGTTTTGTCCCCAAAACTTACTCAACATCCTTTGCATAGGAAGTAATTTCCCTTGATGTCAACTTGGAGTTGTTAGACACGCTAACTTTCGGTTATTTTTACTTAGCCCCCCTTTAACACACACTTTAAGGAATTTCATTTTCCTTCCCATTGTTTACTCATTCCATGGAGGTTATCCTAACTAAGCATACCTTAATTAAGAGTTCAAGGGTGTATCCTTAGATTCATATCTTTATTTATTTAAAGCAAAATTCTTTCCTTTGAGGTTCTTTACTCAGAATTTCAGGAGTGAGAGTTCCAAGATGCCCAATCATACACGTGTGTAGTCACTTCCTTTATCATTGAAACCCTTAGCTCAGTGTCCTCTCGAGCATTACCTACTTGCTTTCATAGATTTCGGTGTTAACTTCTTTTACCCAGTTTTGACCCTTCTTATGCCCTTCAACATTTTTTGTGGCATCCTTTTCTTAAGGACTTTCCTTTCTTAATATATTCTTACTCTCTCGCGATAATTTCACGATTCTTATCCTGAGTTAACCTCCTTTGGTTGTGTTGATTACTTGTTTGGGGAAAACTCTCATATTATAGTTTTGTTCTCCACTTTGTCCCTCACCTTAGAGACTTTCACCTTAGAAACTATATACTCAACCTTTTTTTATCATTCCTTAAAGGTTTATATCCTTCATTTCTTCATACTCCTTTCTTTATTAGGGTAATTGTCCATTTGAATCCTTCTCTAACTGAAATTTTCAATTTCATCATTTACTCTTTACTTGAGACACTTCCGATTCTCAGTTTTATTCTGTGTACTCCACACTAAGTCTAGTCGTCCTCCCTTCAGGCTCCATCAATTGAGCGTTGACCACCATCAATCCTGATGTCAGTGATCATTTACCTTAATCACTTCTTAACTTGAGGGTTTACTTTTCCACGGGTTCATAGGTATGCTTTTCCTCTATTTCCTCTTTTATGGGCAATCCACCCCCTTCTTACTCGCATGACATCCTTTGATGTGTTTTCCTACTTACACATTACTTGGACATAACTTACTCCTTGGGTCCTTCTGAATACTTTTCCTTTGTACTTGATCTTGCCATCTCAACCAAAATATCTTGGATGAGTTTATCTAGTCTCCACTTATGATGGTCTCATCACCTCTTAATTAGAACACTTATGTCCTTACAAGGTTTCCTTCCTTGGTAGTTTATACTCTTTTCTCCTGGGGTTCTCTTCTAATTTTTCCATTTATAACATTTATCCTTAAATGGTATTATCTAGTGCCACCCTCTTCTGCTTACATTACTCTCGAGAACTTACATGTACTTCTTTTATACCACATCTCCATTCTCCTTTATTTCATGTATCCATCTATTTCTTTTAGGTGGGATTCACATCTTACTTATTTCAAGATCTCATGATCATCCTGTGAGAGGCTTACTTAACCTTCTCATGGCTTGAGTTTGGTCATTAATTTGGTCTTGGTCATTGATCTCTTTAAGTATTTCCTTCATCCTTATTTATCAAATGCTTGGATTTCCATCTCTCCCTTCTTTGTTGGAGTTTAAATTTATGAGCTACCCGAGGGTCAGTTTGTTATCTACCTTGATCCTATTATTCTCTATGTCCGGTGATCTTGAGGTCGTGGGCTCTTGAGTCTTCTTATCTTTAATGTCCATCTCATTTCCCTTTTTAAGGTGTAGTCCCCACTACTTCTCGGTCTATCTTAGGGCATCGTTTATTCTTCCTATTTATTCTATTGTTATTATTTATTTCCTTCAATTGGGTCCATTTGAAATCCTTATTTAGCTCATTTTCTACACAAGAGCAGGTCAAACCTGGCCATCCAAGTACATCCTTAACCACCTATTTTTAATGAGGTCCTTATTTCAGTTCTAATTTATGATGGTTCATTTGTCGGTTACCTTAGCTTGGAACTTTCTCCTCCTATGGTTTCACTTCCTTTCCTTATCCTTCTTTATAGGGACTTCCATCCTGGGAGTTTCACATTCAACCTCCCTTACGTTTCTTAAAAGTTTTTCCTCTATCCTTTTTTACACCGTTCTAACGTTAGTATGGTTATTCACCTTGGATTCTTCCCTATTCTCCAATTTCTTTTTATTCCTTATCCTTCCTTCAAGAAGCTCCTGATGGTTGTTGAGTTCTTATTAATTTGTGCCCTATTTATCACCGACTCTTTCAAAGTACTTGTATTATTCCTCCAGGTTTTCTTCCTACCATACTTCTTTCCTCTTTCCTTTCTCCTTAACTTATCCCAAAGTGACTTAGCATCTTCTACGTTCCTGTCTTTCTTACTTCCTCCTGGTCAGCTTCCATTTCACTAGTTTCCTTTGGAATAGTCTAATCCTTCTTGGTTTCCTTACTTTTATCTATAAGGCCTTTCCATAACTCCTTATAGTACTTAGACCTTCACCATTCTTTTACCCCTTGATGCTTACTTCCCTTGTACGGACTTCACGCTCTTCTTCTACCTTTCCTTAGTTAGGGTATGTCTTCTATGGTTAACTCTAGGTAGACTCTTCTATAATTTATTTCCAAGTCTTGCTGTTTTGTTTCCCCATTCTCCAGGTAGGGGAGACTTACTTGGCTATGTTGGGTTAACTTAGAGGTGACCCGTAGTTTTCCTTCTTTAAGTGATCTTTTCTCTACCCATCACTCCGATCCTTATTGGCATATTCCCATTTCTATTAGTTGTATTTATTGAGAAGACTAAAATTTTTAGTCAAGGAAAAATTGGATTTTCATTCATTCAGATAATAATTCGCCACTTGTCTTATTATAGAGAATTTCTATTTCCTAGTCCCTTGGGGACATAGGCCGGGAGTTAGCCATGGAACGGTTGTAGGATTCATGGTTTGTTGGCTCTGAGGAACTGGTTGAGGCCCACTCATATTCTCTTATGGGGCGAACTTCATGGATGGCTTCCAGTCTGTACCGCCTTAACACTTCTATCTCATACTCATATGTCCACTTCATCAATTGAGAAGGATTGAAGCTGAACTAAGCAGGTGGGGATACTTGGTGGACTTTCATGAAGGTGTCGTAAGCATCCCAATAGTTGCCCCAAGCCTCTTTCTTAGTGGGATTCCTCTCTGACTATTGTGGGACTCGAGGAGGTGTTAGGCTCCTTGGAGGAGGGACAGGTTCTTCCTATCTTAGAGGAGGATAAATAATGCCTTCCGACCCTAACAGGGCTCTAACAAGTTTCATGTAATCCTCCACCATATCCTTGCGCACTCTCTTCTCACCCTTCAAGAATCATTGAACGGCCGCCTCCCTAGGGTAGGCATCTTTTTCAAGGTCATGTCTGGACGATTGGATTTCACAGCGAATTTTTTAGGCATTCTACTTCCTACACAGTAATTAAGTTTTCATTAGTTTTAGGACATAGTATTAATAATGCTTCAAGGGAACTAGGCTAGGATATCACTCAAGTTTCCATACCCTAATCTGGTTTGGTTGGATCCCCGTGTTCAACCTGCCGCTCCCTTAGTTTAAGAGGGGTTTCCCCTTTCTTTAATGAAGAGGAGTCAGGCGTAATTTAACCTTGTTCCCTAGAATAACATAAATCAATAAAAATACAAGCTTAAAAATAACTTTTAAGCATACCTGACAAAAGGTAGGTCTCGGTGTTTTCCTTAGATCCTAAAAAGGGATAGAAAAGATGGGTGAGTTTCTACAACTCAGTGAATGGGTGTTGGGAATGGATTTTCATAAAAGAATAGTTTTAATTGGAGTGTGCCAGACTCCTTATTTCTTTCAAAAATATTCTTTTTCTTAAATTCTTTGATTATTCAAACCATTTCCACATTAGGTGTGTTTAACAATCAACACACGCCATTCATCAGGAAGAGAATCACACATTCGTAGGGCAGCCTATCCACTGCACCCACTTGTGGCATCGAAGCAACTTTACCGGCCACCTAGATAGAAGCCCGTCCACTTCTATCCTCGGAATGAGTGGATATTCGCGACATCCGACCCTCAAACCCAAAAAATAAGTCCATGACTGTATGAAGACAGATACCTCATCTCAACCCTACCCCGATCTCATGCGCATGAAGCTATGTCGAGCTTCCCTAACTACTGACATGACAAACTGCCCTTATCTCCACCATGTCGTCCAGTAGTTCCTATGATGCATCACTACCCCTCTTGGGCGTCTTGATGGTCATGAACCTCAAGTGCATGCACAAACAATAAGTTTTCCATAATGCCATTTATCTTTGGTGCCAATGGTCCAACGACTCCGACCATCAACTCAACTTGGAGCTGTTTGTCTAGGCCAATTCGTCGACCTGGCCTTGACGCCCTGCCACCAGTCCATCAACTATGTTGGTCCTTTCTTGGTACCATGGCAAAATCACACTTTCCATTCATTTAGAATTTTCATGGCATAAATAGATCATGTTTGTTTACGAGCTCCTGCTCGTGCTACCTAGCCTTGGGCCCACTATACATGATTTTTCAAAACCGGACATTTTAGCCCTCAAGTCTCAAAACCCAGGCCTCTCGCCTATCTAAGATGTTCTAGCTCTTGTTAAGAAGGTCTTCCAAAATTTTTAAGCATTGGCACACAATTAGGGGAGAACACTTCTGACAAAATAAACTTTCCATTCATCACACCAACCGAGTATGATGATATCATAGCTTAAAAATGGTAAGCGGGTTTTCTCCTTCCTTCGAGTAAGTCCATCATACCAACCGAATATGATCTACTTACAAATGTTAAGTAGTTTTTCCGCATAGTTCCCACATCACTTCAATCGGGTGTGATGACAAAATTCCACATAAAAGTGTTTTCTAATTTTTGATGTCCTCATCATCCCAACCAGGTATGATGTGAATAAACCCACTCATCCGATAATTGCAGTGTATTCCTTCTTAGTTGGGTTTTGTGTCCACGCTAGCTTATCCTTGCTGGCGTTCTGGTCTTTCATGTTCCTACACGATTTGGATATCCTTATCTATTAATATTTGGCATGATAGTCTTCATTCCTTACGTATGAATGAAAATGCCCAAAATTTTCAATTAATTACATTTAGGTCCCTAAAGTTCTTTTTCTTTGACTTTAGGTCTCTAATGCTAAATTTTCCCTAAATTGAGTTTTGAAACTTCCAAAAATTCACTTTGGGTCCTCAATTTATTGAAAATTGTTTAAGGGGCTCAAGTTTTCCAAATTTCCAATTTGGTCCCTAACTTTTTAAAAATTATCATTTTGACCTACTTTACAAAAATGGCAATTTAACCCTAATTATTTTCAAAAATCAACCAATTGGTCCTCCAATATCCTTTTCATGTCGAATTGAGTGGGAATTTGGTTAGTGAAGTTTCATAATTTCTCTCTCTAAAGCAGATCGAAAATTACCGAGTGGAGCTGAATTGACTTACCTTTCAGCTCAAATTCGGTCGTGTGAGAGTTGTGAGAGTGTTGGGAGAGCATGGTTTGGCCTGAGAAGGGCTGAATTCGATCGATTTCAGCTTGGCCGAAATAGGGCAGCTTCAGTCCGCCAAAACTACTTCACTGTTTGATTATGTCGATGCTTCTTCGGCGGTCCTCGGGTCGAATGGAGACTGTTGTTGGGTAGCTGACTTCTCCCCGAATCTAAGGAACCTAACCTCGCCTTCTAAGGCTAAAAAAAAACCTCGATGTTAGAGCTCTGGTTTGAGCTTCGTCGAAAAATGGAGTCGTTGAGAGAGAGTGGAGTTTTCACATGTGAAGAGATTGAATGGAGAGAAACTTTTTATATAGGGAGCTCGGGGACTCTCCGATCATCCGTTTGGCACATTAATAAAGCTCATTGATGGCCTAAAACATATTGAACAGAAAAGTTTCCTTTCCACCGATGCTGTTCATTTTTCTAGCGAGTGAACAGTGTCATCATATTGAGGGAGAAGACAACACTATTTCGAACCAGATCAGTTCGAACCGGGTTTAATGCTTAAATCGATCGGTTCATGCCCAATTTGATCAAGTTTTTCAAAATTAAAAATTTCTAAATTCATCAAAATTTATTCTCTATCCAATGGTGGCTTCAATTCCCCAATTTGAATGTTTTAAGCCACCTAGAAAAATAAATTTAATAACTAGTTCAATTGTGGTTTAAACTGGTCCAAACCGGTTCAGATCCAGTTCACCTAAACCGGTCTAATTTTCTCTTCCAAATTATCCCAAAGTTCCTTTTCATAGTTTTTAAGCCCCTTTGGGTCACTCGGGATTTGTAAATTTCTCAATTTTCCCATTCTCTAATGGTTAGGGTTAGTTAACCAGTTCGATTTTCTCACTTGGGTTAACTAATTCTTTCCCCTATTTCCTTATCTCTAAGGAACGGGGTTTACAGTAGTATTTATGAATTTCTATCGGGGTGGATGGTAATGGCACTCCAGTCCACAAGTAGAACCGTCAGGGACGGGACTACAAAGGTGTGATCTTTTTTTATGTTAAAAGGACGTGTGATTATGTGCCAATCCGCAGAGGATTAAATAATGGAACATCACGGATTTGTATAAAGCCTAAACAAATACATTTTTAAGATTTCCCACACTCACTGAGTTGTAAGATTCATTCCCTCCCTTTAACATTTTTTCAGGAAAGAAACAGACACACAAGGACTTCCTTGTCAAGCCTCGTAACCTAGGTACGAATTATGCTATCAGTTTTATATAATGTCATTCCATGGGACAATGACCTGTAATACGCTTGACTCTTCATGATTTGGGGGGAGGGAAACTCCTTGAGGCCAAGGAGAGTGGTGGGTTAATCATGGGGTTCCGACCAAACTGGGTCGGAGCGTGACAGCTCTCCTATTGGTCGATCGTCGATGACGTGGGTTTGACCGCTGATAGAGTACACGTTTTACGTTTTGATTGGCTAGTGTTCCAGGTGCTGACTGAATGACTGACAGGGTATGTTTCGCCACGTATCGCGGTCACGCTTGCTGATTGGGCAATGACCTGGCTGGAGGTCCGTTGACCAGTTCGGTCAGACCGGGTTCGGTGACCCGAAATTGAAAATTGGCTAGTTCAAGCCCGATTCGACTGATTTTTTAAAATCTAAAAATTTTTAAATTAATCTAAATTCAATTTCTACCTAGTGGTGACTTCAATTTCCCAATTTGACATTTTTAAATTATCTAGAAAAATCAATATTTGAACTAGTTCTATATGGTTTAGTCCAATTTGGGTCCGGTCCACCTGAACTGTTCCGATTTTCACACCCAATTCTCCTCATGTACTTTTCCTTAAAGTTTGGGACTTTGTTGCCCCCCTTGGGACTTCTCAATTTCTCATTTTAACTTTTATTCACTTACACCATATCACTCTCATCATCAGTTTTCTTTTGAAATTTTCCAAGTTCCTATTCTTGCTTTCTTATTATGAAGAAATAGGATTGACACTATACTTACCTTGTTGACAGGTGGCTAAAATTCACTTTGGAATTTAAGGCTCTCCATTTTTTGTTCACCTTACTTCCATTAACTCAACTTGGAAAAATAAAAAATTGTTATAATTGGTGAATAATACATGTGTGCTGAATAATGTGTGATTGATTTATTTGATAATTAATTGGTTCTCCCATCTCAATACATCCTACCCGACTCAATTTAAATACTTGTATACCTCATCTGATTTTTCTATTTGATTCAGACCCAATCCTGTAAGATTATATTTAAACCTGATTGAAGTTTTGCCACCTCTAATTGTAATAGTTGTTAACCTCTCTTGCTCTCACCAACAATTGCAATTATTATTATTTTTTTTGCAAAAGAAATAATGAGTCAATGAGAAAAAATAAGTAAACTTAATTTTATCCTTCCTTACATAACTTCTAAATTTTATAATCTTTAATAGTAAAATAAATATTATTTAAATTAAATTTATAATAGTTTATGATATAAATATGATTATATTATTTAATCATTCGTCTTAAAATTTTAAAATTTTTTACTAAATATTTAAAAAAAGTTAGCTATATTCATATAACCTTCCATTCTCTCGTTTGTCACATTTTTGTTTTTGGGAAGTTTGAAAATCTTCTTCCACATTATGATGAATGCCACAAACATGGAATTCTCTCCAAATAAGAGAACTTCTCCTTGAAAACATTCGATTGGTTTTTTTAGATTCACTCACCTCACTTTTACACTCAATTATCATCTGATGGGTGCGCTTCCATATCAAACACCCTCCCCTCCCTAAAAGCTCCCAAAGCATCGATCACAGCCACCCCGAATTTCCACCTTCCCCACAGTCTTAATATTAGCCGATTGATTTTTTTTAGAAATAATTAAAAAAATTAGATTTTATGTTATTTTTATTTATATTTGTTGATAATATATATAATAATAAATTAAATAAAATAAATAAGTATGGTGAGTTTATATAATTAAAAATATTATAATAATTATAATTTTTAATTTTTAATTATATATATTATCAAAATATATATGTTAAACCCATTATCGATAAATAATATTTTCATATATAGTATCATAATCATTGATCTCTCACCATACTCGATCAGATTATTAGAAACCTAACTTAGATTATTAGAAACCTAACTTTTATTATATCTGATTATTAAAGAAAAATATTAAATTTGAATAAATTATTTCTAATTATTTGATATCAGAAAAATAATATACAGATAGTATACAGTTTTTTAGTGCAATTTTAAAATCAAACGTGGTAAATATATTAATGTTGCACTCCTATGTTTAAAATATAATAACGAGTTAAATAAAATAAAAAATATATTATAAATTTATACCGATACGGTGCAGAACTTCTTCTCAGTAATATTTATTTTATACCACATTATTAGTTCAGACAAATAAAATAATATTATGTATTATATCTGACATGGTGAACAGTCTTATTAACGGGCTTGTTAGAATGCTTTAATGCACAAGTTAGCATATATACTATATAAACAGGATGACCTGTACAGTTATCGGATATTGAGAATCTGTGCGCTTTATGTGTATCTTGACTATTGTCTTTAAATAAATCTCTATATTTGGTGTACTATGCGCTAAAGTTCAGGTTCCAAGGCCAAATAGAAGCCGTTTCAAGTGTTCATAATGTATTAAAACATAACAGTTCCCCAATGTTGTAAGCAATTCTCAGGATCTATCTAAAGCTGAAGCCAGCAAAAAGTTTATAACTATTCATTGTGATATGATACAAGACCAGCCTTAAGCAGCCACATTCTTTGCAGAAAGCCATCTTTCCTGCTGTGGCTAACTAATGGGTCATGGCAGTGCTTACTGATAGCCAAACAAGCCTCGGTTTTCTCGGGGGCAGAAGTTTGTCCTCTCATAGTATGGAAGCTATGTGAAGAATAAAGGGACCTTCAGGGGAAGAACTTCCTTTCTTCACTACAAAGCAAGCACATTTTTGGAGAAGGCAGGCACCAAAGGAACCCAAATTTTACATGCGTATGACAGTGGTGGTGGGCATTCTCCGTTGTATATCAAGTCAGGGGAGGATTCTTCTGGATGCCGGAGCTTCTCTGGCAGAACTGAGTTGCATCTGCTCTGGAGCCGGCAGCTCTGGCAACAGGGATGGTGGCAGTGTTTGCGCTGCTTGCATGGATTACTTCAACAATAAGGTTTGGAGCTGTCACATGGAAGGTTGGGAGGTTTCGGGTCGTCCCTGGCTTCATCTCATGGCATCTCCAGATTGGATTACCGTCCATCTTGTCTGCTTTTGAAAGAGTCATTGGCTTCTTCTGCATCACCAGTTCCATGAAATCAGCTGAACCCTCTGTTGTAGTTGTTGGATCCAAGCCTGCAACCTGTGACAATATCTGCAGTGGGTACCCATTTGAATACACCTTTCAATGCTAGCTGCACATGCTTTCATCAGATTATAGGACCTGCAAATGCTCATTTTTCAAGCTAGGGAAGTTGAGTTTGCAGTTATCTTTCACCTGTTCAGAAATATAGTTATCAGCATTCCTAACACTGCATGTCTCCAGATTGTTCTGTGTGTCCAGGTCTTTCTAGTTTGCTGATTACACCTTCACAATATGATAGTCCCTCCCTGTGCGAATCAGACTTGAAGGAATTGGTCAACCTCATAAATGAGCGTGAGGATGGCCCCCGTTGGAATCTCATGATGGAGCGGTCCAATGCAGCATTATCATTCCAAGCTTGGTGCAGGGAGTCATCTGTATGATGCATTCTGTTTCTGTTTCCTTTTTATCCATGATCTCAGGATAGTAGTATCCAGCTAGGACAATGAGGTATACTTCACAGGTCTCAAAACTCATCATCCTCATCTTTCTAGATTGGACCCATGCAGTGCCGTACGCAGACAGTTTTTGAGAACACACCACCTGAGATACTCAGAGACTTCTACTGGGACGATGAGTTCAGGACCAAGTGGGACAAGATGTTGGTCTACTACAAGACCTTGTATGTCTGTCCGCAGACCGGCACCATGGTTGTTCACTGGATCAGAAAGGTACTGTACTGTAGTCATAACAAGTACCATCTGGTTTACAGCAACTGTAGAGCAGCATGTACTACAAATCTAATCATTGGGTTCCCTGCTCCTGAATGTTATAGCTTCCAATCATTGGCAGTAAAAAAGAGTACATTATAGTTCGCCGCATTTGGGAATGTGATTCAAACTATTACTGCATAACAAAGGTAATGCTTGCGGCATTAGTATAACTTGTGATGAAAGGCTGACTAGGGAGGTATTCTCTGATCTAAGGTTCTTGAATTTGCAGGGTGCTTCACATCCGAGCCTGCCAAAGAGTACATCTAGTAGGCCAGTGGAGCTCTACTACTCGAGTTGGTACATTAGATCAGGTAAAAACAGTGCCATGGCCCATTCCCACTATTCAGAGATTCCTTGAAGAACTGTTTTGTTCTGTTGGATGATTTATTTGGTCTGTGTTCTAGTAAAATCAAGGAATGCTGAGGAGGTGACAACATCTGAGGTACTCCTCTTCCACTGGGAAGACCTTGGAATCCCAAGAGATCTCATGAAGATGGCTGCAAGGGCTGGGATGTGGGGTCTTGTTAAAAGAATGCATGCAGATTTGCAAGCTTACAAGGATCTCCATCAAGGGAATATGTATTCTCCATCAACTTATTCCCTGTTGGCTCGGATAACCACTAAGTTCGAACTGCTGCCCGACATGAAATCAGCCCATTTACAGGAGGAGACTAGCACTATAACTGAGAGAGATGAGGAGGGTAGGGAACAGAACAAAGGGAGGGGCACGGTGAAGTGGTTCGTAGTAGGAGGCTTAATCGTTGCTTCCTGGGTGACTTTGAAGAGAAAGGGAGTCGGGGCACTATGCGAGGTGGCCAAGTGCCTCCAAACTACATGGCCGAAAAGAAGGCTTGGGGAGTGTCACTAGGCCCTAAAAAAGCCCCACGCGGCCAGGACCCCCTGCATGGAGCAACCATCTTGATTCCATTTATTCCACGTAGATTATTTCCACAGAATGAAGTAAATTCCACTATTATAATATAAGCTCTATTAAGTGTCACAACATTAATTAAAAATGTACTATATACCATACTCATTTATAATTATAAATTATAACTCATAAGTTGAAAATACAACAATTACAATTTTAAACTCATTTTCGTGTATAGCTATTATTCTTTTCGTCTGGTACAATTGAGTATTTTTCTTACAATAATAAAGCTTTTTTCTTTACAAGATATTTAGGACAATATATAATAGGTCCACTAAATCCTAAATATAAATTTCTAAGCAATTTCATACTATACACTATTATTCATAAAAAGTATTTTTGAGTTTAGATTTATAAAATTTATAAAATAAATGAGAAATAAATTTTATAAAAATATTCAAAAATACAAACATATAGGAAAGAACTTTTTAAAGTTATATCATTAGATAGAAATCATAATTATTTAGTTAGTAATTATTTAGTTAATAAAGTAGAAATTACGAAAATATCTGAAAAATGAAATATATTTTCTTTAGTAAAAGGATAATAATTTTTTTATTGAAATATTTTAATACATATATTTTGCATATATTTATATTAAATGTTGAAATCAAACACTTTTTTCTCATTTATTTAAAAAATAAAATTATTTATAGAATAATAGAGAACAAATATTTCTTTTTTTTTATTGGAATGTGAAACAAGAAAAAAAATTCATATTTTGATTTTAAATTTCTAAATTTTGATAATAAATTAATTTAATTTTGAATTGGGTACGAGGGTACGTATATTAACTATAATATTACGTGATAAATTATTATAGATCGATAATGCATTGTATCTATATATATAAAAGTTATTAATTATAAATATCGAAAAAAATTTAAAATTATAAATATAAAATATTTATTTATTTTATTAAATATAAGAACACATTAATATATGAAAGAAAAGCAATACCCATCTTCCTCAACAATATTACCAACCTTTGTCCAAATGTATGAATTTCCTTGGTTTGGACTCTCCCAAATTCTACCATTAAAATCAAACCCACCAATTAATGAAGATGTTGTATTAGATAGAAAGCAAAACATTGATGTGGTTTTTAACTTTATAACAAAAATAAAGAAACCGAGTAATCCTAAATATTTCTTGGAGTGGTCATTGAGCTACTTATGAACCTCGTAATAGGAGGCTGCGCTTCAGAATCCTGAGTGACTTCCTTCATCAAGGAAGGAGTTGAAGAGCTCGGCCACTGCCTTGTCACTTCGGATCCCATACCATAGGATGCTCGGACTCCTGAGTGTAGAAGGGCTACGTCCTTGTCCTTGGTTCGGTAGGCAATTTCTTGGTCCTGCAGTGAGTCCATAAAAAAGCATGATCATCATCTTCATCCTGAAAGCTGAAATTTACCAAGTTTTCTTCATGTTATGCGTTCTCCACGCACATAACTAAACAATAGATGTTGCTGTCTGTATTATATTACACGGATCATTGACATAATAGACTAGATCATAATAAACATTACACGTTTATGATGTTTAGAATTAATAATATAGTGTTCGATATATTATGATATTTTATTAATATTTAAATTGATATAAAAATAAAGAGCAACAAAATATAAAATATACTAGAAACAAGAAATAGGAAGAGTAGGACTAGACAACTGAGTAGTAGATAAAGGAGAGAAAAAGGGGAAACACAAAAGAAAATTTAATTCCACCGAATAAAAGTTTGACGTACCCTATAACTCTCTTCCTTCCCCACTCTCTCACTCCCAAGACCGAATTCCTACCCGATCCAGGCGGAACCGAGTCCCTACCTGACCCGAGCGAATCTTAGTCGGTCCACTCGGATTCCAGCTCAGGTTCGGGTCCATTGGGTCCGACACCCTAGTCTCGTTAGCTATACTTGAGAAGGGTGGACTCGTTGTTATAAATTTTTTTGCCTTATTTTAATGAAATTACGCCGTTTTGGTAATTACGAAATAATGTTGTTAAATTTTTTAGAACTATTCAAATAAAACGAAGTCGTTTATTTTGTTTCGCCTATTTAAACGTCTCATTTAAAGAGTTATTAAAAAAATGAAAATACGATATTTCAACATTGCCGAAACGGTGTTGTTTCATTTAAACAGTAGGATGTCATTTCGGCAATGTCGGCGTCGTTTCATTTGCAGAATGCAAAAAAAAATAAAAAATATCGCCAAAAGCACGTCGTTGAGGTTGCCTTCAACTTCGACGTGTAAAACCCCTAGCAATTTTCTAGGGGTTTTTCATACAGTAAACCCCATGAGAGAATCCGAGCTGTAGGCTATCGCGCTTCCCCGTGCTTCATGCCGTCGCCTGCCAGCTACCGTCCGCTGCCGCCCGCTGCCGCCCGCTGCCGCCCGCTGCCGCCCGCTGCCGCCCGCTGCCGCCCGCTGCCGCCCGCTGCCGCCCGCTGCCGCCCGCTGCCGCCCGCTGCAGACCACGTGCTTCCCGTCGCCACTATCAAGTTTCCGCCTTCCGCCCTCATGCTTCCCACCCGAGCTGATCCAGCTGCCGCCTATCGCCCCCAAGCTTCCCGTCGTCCCCCAGGCTTCCCTCGTCTACGACAGACCCTGCTATCTTGTCCGCCTGAACTTCCCCGCCGTCGCCCGAGCTCCCCCTATGATACAAACTTTGTCATGTTAGAATACTTGTACTAACTAGCACCGTGATCTAATATCAGGTTATTATACTAATAATTTTACTAGTATAGTAACCTAACACTAGTTCACGATACTTGTTACACTCTTACTCGTTTTGTTCGAATTTCTATTATAAATCTGTCAACCTTTCCTGTGTCGCAATTTTATCACTACCAAAATGATTCAAAAAATGTAAAATCGTTATAGTAAAAACGTTTTCTATAACAAATTAATCTAGATATAATATTATAGGGTTTACAATCATAACAAATATATTTTTTTATTCAATATTCTTCATTTTATCTTTTTCGCAGAGTATTCTTCGACTACACGTGTGGTTAGAATAACATTTACCGACCAATATGGTAAAAATTCATAATTTCTATTATTAGTTTTAGTGGCTATTAGTTATTCGACCCTCGTTCTCTATAAAATTTTGTGTACGCAAATGTTACACAGGTCATCTCCCCCTTTGATCTCGGTTTTAGTGCATATAAATCTTACTGGACAAATTTTCATTATACACTTTGGGTAGTATTTGGGAACCACCACTATCCTATAACAGGTGCCTTAATGGTTTCGTATGTTAACATGCACAACCACAAAGTCTTTTTAAATTATGACCTTTATCTTTCATGGGTTTGTTTACCCAGTTTTGGCTCCTTTCCCACCAGCTCAACGAGTTTGACAACCTAATTTTCGGTGTGGTAGTTGTTGGTCCTATAAGTCCAATAACCCAACGTTGGTTTGGTAGCTATAACACACAATTTATCTATTATTAAAATTTTTGTAGGTTAATTACTAGATAGATTTTCAGCAGGTGTGAACCCGTGCTCATTGGCCTTGGACCCACTAGAGTAGTTGTAGCTCACCCCAGAAATAGCTCCCAAATCGTTTAAGCAGGTTCATGCAGTTAGGGGAGACTAATTTCGGGAAAATGGTTTTTGATATAAAAGTATAACCATCGTACCAATCGGGACTGATGCTGAAAGTTTCCACTCACCTGTTATGCAGTGCCTTGTCCTTTCTCGGTCTGGCTTGTCCGTGCTCCCGAGGCATTCTGAGGTCGTAGGTTGACAGACCCCTCTCGCACCTACATGATCTTGGATAAGGAAATTTAAGTACTGGTTCAAATCGGTGTTTCTCGAATTCTATCCTTATGGTAATTAACTCCTGGTTAAGTGCCAATGTTTATTAACTCTTTAAATTTTGCAAAATTCACAAAATTTCCGTTATATGCTTGAAATCCTACACTTTCGCTTAATTATGATTAAGTCCCTAATTTTTACTAAAATTACCAAATTGCCCTTATTTCTCGAAAATTGCCAATTGGTTGCCAAATTTCCTTAAAATCATCCATTGGCCCCCAATTTCCACAAATTTGCTAATTGACCCTCATTTTTTAGAAAACTGCACAAAATCCTTCCATTTTTGAAAATTCCTAAATTGCCTCAAAATTTCCAAAGTTTTTAATTTGACCCTCTCTGAAACCCATCACCTCGGATCAAGAAAAATTGTGAAAGAATCGGTCAAGGAACTTAGAATGATAAAGAGGGGTAAAAATGTGAAATTGGAAATTCTCAAGTGACCAAAAAGTCATGAAATTCATGGGGAAGAACCATGAAGTAAATTGGACGGAAAAACCGGATCGGATGGATGAATCGGATTTTTAAATTCATATTCTAGGTAGCTTAAAAATCTTAATTTCGAAAATTGAGGCTACCATTAGATAGAAAATGAATTTAGATTAATTTATAAATTTTTAATTTTAAAAAACCAGTCTAATCGGTCCGGTAAGTGCTTCATTTCCTAGTGAATCTCAAACCAAATCTCCGACTTGGGCAATTTTCTTAGCCTCACAAGGCAAGGTCGGGTCCTATAGACTCCAGGGGAAGTCAGCTACCTAACAGCAATCTCCCTTCGACATGAGGATCGCTAGAGAAGCGCCGACGGAATGAAACAGTGAAGCAGCTCCGACGGACTGAAGCTGCCCTATTTTGCCCTAGCTGAATTTGGCCAATTCAGCCCTCCTCAGCCAAACCAAGCCTCCCCGATGCCCCCACAGCCCTCACACGACCTCTACAGAGGTGAAAAGTAAGGCAATTTGGTCCTCAATCGTCGTTACAGATCGGTGTTATAGAGAGAAAGTGTCGAATTTCACTGATAAAATTCACCCTCATATGAACTTCAATTGTAGCAATTCTTGATCATAGAATGAACCTAAGAACGAGATCTACCTCTCCAGATCAAGAGCTTGGACCACCGCACCTTCGACGATAAGCTTTCAAAGCTTTCTCTCAATATGAACAATTTTTCAGCGAATCTCCATTTGAGCTCATTTCAAAACCAAATGTTACAATTCAAAGCTCAATTGAATTGTATGGAAGTATAGTAACTGATCCATACCATCAATTAGAGCAATTAACCTAGATTGAATGGCCAATTTGTAGAAATCAAATTTGGTTAGTATAAAGGGGTGAAATTAGGGAAGAAATTGGGGAAATTTGGGGATTTCAAAAAATTGAGGGACCTCCATTCAATTTCTCAAAATTGAAGGCTAGTTGGCAATGTGAAATGTCACACCCCGACCCAGTTTGGTCGGATCCCCTCCTGGGAGCCATTTGAAAATTTTAAGATAAATCCTATTAGTTACTATATTTTCTAGTCTTGATTATGTATTCGAGGAAACATGCTCTGATACCACTCTAGTTGTCACGCCCTGACCTGGTTTGGTTGGATCCCGATGAACAACCCGCCACTCTCCCGGTTTATTAAAGGGTTTCCCCTTATTATAATCCGTAAAGAGTAAGGCGTCCTTTAAACCTGCACAATTTCCTAGAATAGCATAATAAAAACTGCATGAAATTTTAAACTTTACATACCTGTCTTAAAGGCATCTTAGTTGATTGTCTTTCAGGGTAGGCTTTCCAGGATTTTCTGAAAGGGATATAAGGGAGGGGGTGAGTATGACTACTCAGTGAATGGGTTTTTTTAAAGGTCTACTTTTAACTTTTAAGAAAAACATTTATATGGAGTGTGCCATACTCCTTTATTTTCAAAAATCCCTTCATTTAAAAATTTGGGTTTTTCCATTATTTCTTAGTTACCGGTGTGTCATCACCCAACACACATCCTTTGTCATGAAGGTTACACACATTCGCAAGTTAGTATCACTACTGAACCTGCTAGTGGCTTCGGAGCGACTTTTCCTGCCACCTAGATAGAAGTACGACCACTTCTACCTTGGGAATGAGTGGCTGTACGTGACATCCGACCCGCAATCCCGAAATCACTTCTTCGTGTCCGTATGAGGACAGAGACCTCATCTTGTCCCCAGCCTAGTCTCATGCGCTTGGTGCTACTCCAGATTTTGCACAGACACCTGGAATGATGAACTGCCCTTGTAGCCACCAGGTCGTCCAGTGCCCTTAGGACACATCACTACCCCTCTTGGGCGTCTTGATGATCCTATACTCATAGTGAATGTACAAACAATGTTTTCTCATATTGTCATGTAATCTGTGGTGTCACTGGTCCAACGGCCTCGACTCTCAACTCAACCAGCAGTTGTTTGTCTTGACTGGTCCGTCGACCTGTCATGTCGCACTGCCGCTAGTTGACTAAGCATGTCAGTCCTATCTTGGTACCATGTCCAAACAATTCACTTATTAAGTTTTATGGCACATATGTTATGTTCATTTATGAGCTCCTGCTCGTGCCAACTGGCCTTGGGCCCACTGTACGAGATTTTCAAAATCGGGCATTTAGCCCCCAAGTTCCAAAACCGAGGCCAGCGGCCTATCAGAGCTATTTGAGTTCCCGTCGAGAAGGTCTCCCAAATTGTTTAAGCATTGGCACACAGTCAGGGGAGAGCACTTTCGATAAAAATAGATTTTTACTGTCCATCATACCGACCGGTATAAGGACATCTACGTTCATAACCGATGAACGGGTTTTCAACTTCCTTCGAGGAAGTCTCATCATACCAACCGGGTATGATCTACTCACAACCCATAAGTAGTTTTTCCGCATAACTTTCACATTACTTTGTCTAAGTAGTGATGATTAAAAATACCACTAAGCAGTGGGTTTTTATACTGAGGTACTTATCATCACCAACTGGGTATGATATAAAATTCACACTCACAACTAGTAAGTGGTTTTTAATTTTAGGTTGTGCTCATCATCCCAACTGGGTATGAGCTTGTCTTTGCTAGCGTTCCCGGTACTTCGTGTTCCTACACGATATGAACATCTGGGTTAATTATCCTTCGGCCTAATCGCCTTCATTCATTCCAAATGAATGAAAAAGTCAAACTTTCATTTATTTGTAATTAGGTCCCTAAAGTTATTTCTCTTTAACTTTAAGTCCCAAATGCCGGGTTTTTCCTCAAATTGAGTCCCGAAACTTCTAAAATTTATCATAGGACCTCAATTTATTCCATTTCACAAAAAGGGGTTTAATTTCCCAAGTTTCCAATTTGGTCCCCCAACTTTTCCAAAATCACCATTTTGCCCTTCCTTTACAAAAATGGTAAATTTTGCCTCAAAAATTTCAAAATTCCTCAATTGGTCCTCCAACATTATTTTCATGCCCAATTGACCCTCAATTTCATAAAATTTCATTTTGATCCTTTGAATTTCGAAAATCCCTAATTTTCTCCCAATTCCAACTTCTTAACACAACTGAATTTGATTTCATCAAATTGACCCATCAAACGTTTCCAATGGTTGAAATTGTGTTTCTACATGTTCATACGATTCTTTAGAAATTGAATCGTAAGTTTTAACGCCGGGACGAGCTTAAACGGAGCTTCGCCGAAAAATGAACTATAGAGAGAGAAAGCTTCGATTACTCACCGGTGAAGGCACAACGGTTTGAGCTTTCGATCTGGGCAGATAGCTCTCGTCCTGAGGTTCATCCTAGAATCATGAATCATATCAATTGATGCGGAATTGGATTATAATTTTGTCATTGAAATTCGGTTGACCCTCTCTCTAGCACCGATCGAAAATTGTAAAGGGGAGCCGAATCGGCTTACCTTTCGGTCCTAATTCGGCCGTGGAAAGGCTGAGGAAGTGTTGGGAGGGCTTGGTTTGGCATGAGGAGGGCCTGAAATGGCCGATTTCTGCTTGGCCGAAATAGGGCAGCTACGGTTTGCCGGAGCTGCTTGACTATTCCATCATACCGGCGCTTCTCCAACGATTCTCGGATTGAGTGGATTTTGCTATCAGATAGCTGTCTTCTCCCCGGTTCTAAAGAGCTTGACCTCTTCTTTCGAGGTTAAGAAAAATGTTTAAGTCAAAACTCTGGTTTGAGCTTCACCGGGAAATGAAGCAGTAGAGAGAGAGAGATAGAAGTGTTCATGTGTGAGGAGAATGAATGGGGATGACCTCTTTATATAGGTGTAAAATCGTGTATTAAATGGGAGAGATTTATTACTAGTATTAATATTACCATAAATTATTGGCAAGCACGCACGCTTAACTTCAAGCACGCTACTCTCGGGCAAGCACGCTTAACTTCAAAGTTCTTATGGATTCTTATTCACCTGAACCAATTTGGTTTTTCTCTTCTAACTTATCTTAAAATTCTTTTCCAAGGTTTAATGAACCCTTTGGATCACCCGAAGATTGTAAATTTCCAAATTGCTTGTTCCCAAATGATCTGGTTTGTAAACCGACTCGGTTTTCTTACTCGGGTTGACTGGTTCTTTCCCGATTTTCCTTAACTCAAAAGTGTGGGGTTTACAACTCTCCCCTCCTTTTATGAGTTTTGTTCCCAAAACTTAATTTGCAACCTTGCATGAGGAACCATTTTCTTTGATGTCCAGTTGTTGTTTGCTTAACATGCAAACTCTTCTCTTCTTCTTTCAATTAGTCCTTTTTACATCCTTCACTTAAGCAATTTCTTTTCCTTTATATTATTTACTCCCTCCATGGAGTTTATCATAACGAGACATACCTTACTTCAGGGTATACTCTTAGATTTATATCTTTCTTTGCTTAGAGCACATTCTTCCCTTTGAGGTTCTGTACTCAAGATTGGGAATTCCAAGATACCTAACCATTCTCGTGTCTATTTAACCCCTTGGTCGTTGAAACCTTTAGCTCAATGTTCTTTCGGGTGTTACGTACTTGTTTCCACGCTTTTCTTTATTATCACTTTTTTGTCCTATTTTAACCCTTCCTCCATTCGTTTTCTATTATAACTTCGGTCCAAATTTTTATATTCAACCTCATCATGCTTATTAGTCAACTCTTCCTTACTTTGAGTCATATTCTCCTTGGGATTGTTGGGCTTACATACCCCTTACAACATGGCATTTTCTAGGACCTATCTTTGTCTATTAGATTTCTAGAACATCTCCTTGAGGGTCTCGCTTAGCTTTTTTTGACCTTTCAAGGATCATATAACTTCATCCCTCTTTTCTTTTGATAGCATTCCTCAACTATCCTTTTTACCGTTATCCTCTCATCCATCATGCCTTTGAAGTTATGTCTCACATAACCGCATGGATTTCTCTTACCTACTCATCCTTTCCAAACATTTTTATTGGGTCCTTTCAATTCCAATCGTTGGGTGTCCTGATGATTATTGACATATGAGGATTTTTTTTCCTTCTTATGTCCTTTCTCTTCTTTAGTGACATCCCTTATTCAATTACTTCCTTTTTCCTTAATCCACTTTTACTTGCTCATAAATCACTTCATGATTCTTCATTCTGCAATAATTGCTTTCGATCTATGTGTCGTTTACCTTGCTTGGGAAGGTTCACTCCTTCTAGTTTTGTTCTCTACCATGTCTCTTACAATAGAGATTTCCATCTTAAGAGTTACATGCTCAACCTCCATATCATTTATTGTATGGTTCTTTCTCCCTTTCTTTGCACCCTTATCTATGTTAGAGCATCTGTTTGCTTTGAATCCTTCTCTATCCACAACTTTTGTTTTATCCCTTATTCCTTAGATGGGATACTTTTGATTATTGGTTTTATTCCGTGCATTCCACCCTATGCTCGGTCGTCCACTCTTTAAGCTTCATATGCACATGTGGACTATGAACCGTCTTACCAATTGTGGTTATTCCTTCTTAGCCACATCTTATTTGGGGGATTTACTTTCACAATGTTTCTCGAACATTCTTTCCTTTATTACCTTAGTATGGATTGTCCACTCATTCATACTTATCACAGCATCTTTTGGTGCTAATTCGTTAGATTATTTCTGTTTAAGGAGGGTTCACATCCTCCTTATTTCAAATTCTCTTGTTTGCCCTCCGTGAGGCTCACTTAACCGTCTTAAGTCTATAAACCCGGTTTTGGCCATCGATTGCTTTAAGGATTTTCCTTCGTTCTTCTTTCCCAATATTTTGGCCTTTTCACTTCTCCCTTCTTTGTTGTGGTTTAAATCGATGGTTCTCTCGAAGACCAGTTCTTTAACTGTCTCTTTCTCTTTATTTTTCTGGTTCTATCGTCTGGGCAGCAGTATTCATGCCCATCCTATTGTCCATCATAAAGTGTAGTCTTTATTACATCTCATCCTTTCTTAGGGTTTTGTTCATTATCTTTGGCTGTCCGCCGTTACTAGTTTTCCTCTTTCTACATGGTTCTCCTATTCTCTCCAAACAGGTCACACTGGACCATTACAATATTTCCTTCCTTGGAAAACATTTCCTAAATAAGGGTTGGTTCCATTTCCTCTTAATTGGGATACGTATGTCTTTCCGGGGCTTCCTTCCTTGGTAGGATTCTTTGCCTTTCCCCTGACATTCTTTTCTTACATTTCCTCTAGGGGATTTCTACCCTTAAATGATATCCCTTGATGTCGTCTTCTCCTATTTACCTTTACTCCTCAAATCTTGTAGGCACATCTTTTATGCTCTATCTGCATCCTTATTCATATCCAGTACATGTCTATTTCTTTAGGGAGCATACAAATCTTCCTTGTTTCAGGATCATTGTGGGAGAGGCTTGCTTATTCCTTTCTTGACTTGAGTTTAATCGTTAATTGGCCTTTGGTCCTTTTAAAGATTTCTTGCATCCTTGTTTTCCCAAGTATTTGACCTTTCCGCCTCTCTCTTCTTTGTCGGAACTTACATTATGGCTTTCCCAAGTATTTGTTCATTAACTGCTTTGCCTCCTCCATTTGTTTGGTCTAAGTTTCTTAGGGCAGCTGTTTCTCGAGTCCTCCTGTCCTTAACATCCATCTCACTAACCTTTTTAGGGTGTAATGCTTTCTACCTCCCGGTCTTTCTTAGGGTGTCATTTATTCTCCTTGACCCTATTTGGCTTCATTACTTTTTCCAAGGTGATTCATTCCAATACATCCCGTTATTTGGCTCTATTACTCTTCCAAGGCAGGTCATAATTGGCCTCCAATACATCCTTCCATCAAGAAGTTTCTAACGGTGGGTCGGTGCCTTGCACTTCACGTTATGTCCATTTGCCAATCCAATGATTCCTTCAAGGTACTTTGTTGTATGCATCCCTCCAAAGTTCCCTGTCCCAGCATATTCCTTCTCTTCTTCACTATCATTGTGCCATTCTCTAGAGTTTCCAGAGGACGTTTCTCTGTGTTTGCCCCTTATGAGAGGGTTCTAGATATACTTTCCATGTACCTTATCCCTACTCTTGAGGTATCTTTCTTGGGTTGACCTTCTTAAGAAGACATTTAAAATTTGCATTTACCTCATCATTTCTTGACCTCTTGGTGAACCGATTACTTAGCCAGCTCCATGGTTTCAGTTTCCAGTCCTTCGTGGCCTTTGAGGAGTTATTGCCCTGAATTTATGAGGTGTAAAATACCCCTTCTTTCCTTACACCTATAAAAGTTTATCTTTGTACTTGTCCTTAGTAGGGTTGGGCACTTCTTCAAGTAATGTCTCAATTGTTCATACTTGTAATAGGTTATTCCTTTACATGGATTGTTGTGGTCTCTTCTTTCCTTCGAGTAGGGCATTGCCAGGGTTACTATTGGTTTGGCGCTCTACCGTTCTTTGAGTCTAATCACTTTGACAGTTTTCTTACTGAATCTCCTTTGCTAAAGGGTCATGGTAAGAGTCTTCCTAGGTTTCTTAATTCCTTGATTCCTCTTCCATAACCGGGATGTAACTTTTCCTTAGCTTCCAGGATAGTGTGGGTTTGCTTTATTTTCCTTAGGACATATTCCCAACAAGATTGCATCATGAGGAGAGAGAGTTTTGAGAATTTGAGTATTTTATTAACAGGAGGATACAAAAGATTAGGCTTTCAGCCCTATCACAAGAAATGGTTGCAAAATAACTAAGGAGGTATGGAATTCTTGATAAACGTCTTCCTCCATACTTAGAGTTGTGCCACCAATAGGTCCTAGCACCATTCTCTAGGATACTTCCCCATTTAGTCTTTTGACATTTCAGCCCGGTCTCAAGCATTTGGGAAGCTTCTAGGGTTGTCTCCCTACGGAGGTAGGGTGTTGAGTAGAGCCATTCCAAGTTTTCTTGGTTCCTCTCCTGGGAGCCATCTGAAAATTTTAAGATAAATCCTATTAGTTACTATATTTTCTAGTCTTGATTATGTATTCGAGGAAACAGGCTCTGATACCACTCTAGTTGTCACGCCCTGACCCGGTTTGGTCGGATCCCCATGAACAACCCGCCACTCTCCCGGTTTATTAAAGGGTTTCCCCTTATTATAATCCGTAAAGAGTAAGGCGTCCTTTAAACCTACACCATTTCCTGGAATAGCATAATAAAAACTGCATGAAATTTTAAACTTTACATACCTGTCTTAAAGGCATCTTAGTTGATTGTCATTCAGGGTAGGCTTTCCAGGATTTTCTGAAAGGGATATAAGGGAGGGGGTGAGTACGACTACTCAGTGAATGGGTTTTTTTAAAGGTCTACTTTTAACTTTTAAGAAAAACATTTATATGGAGTGTGCCATACTCCTTTATTTTCAAAAATCCCTTCATTTAAAAATTTGGGTTTTTCCATTATTTCTTAGTTACCGGTGTGTCATCACCCAACACACATCCTTTGTCATGAAGGTTACACACATTCGCAAGTCAGTATCACTACTGAACCCGCTAGTGGCTTCGGAACGACTTTTCCTGCCACCTAGATAGAAGTACGACCACTTCTACCTTGGGAATGAGTGGCTGTACGTGACATCCGACCCGCAATCCCGAAATCACTTCTTCGTGTCCGTATGAGGACAGAGACCTCATCCTGTCCCCAGCCTAGTCTCATGCGCTTGGTGCTACTCCAGATTTTGCACAGACACCTGGAACGATGAACTGCCCTTGTAGCCACCAGGTCGTCCAGTGCCCTTAGGACACATCACTACCCCTCTTGGGCGTCTTGATGATCCTATACTCATAGTGAATGTACAAACAATGTTTTCTCATATTGTCATGTAATCTGTGGTGTCACTGGTCCAACGGCCTCGACTCTCAACTCAACCAGCAGTTGTTTGTCTTGACTGGTCCGTCGACCTGTCATGTCGCACTGCCGCTAGTTGACTAAGCATGTCAGTCCTATCTTGGTACCATGTCCAAACAATTCACTTATTAAGTTTTATGGCACATATGTTATGTTCATTTATGAGCTCCTGCTCGTGCCAACTGGCCTTGGGCCCACTGTACGAGATTTTCAAAATCGGGCATTTAGCCCCCAAGTTCCAAAACCGAGGCCAGCGGCCTATCAAAGCTATTTGAGTTCCCGTCGAGAAGGTCTCCCAAATTGTTTAAGCATTGGCACACAGTCAGGGGAGAGCACTTCCGACAAAAATAGGTTTTTACTGTCCATCATACCGACCGGTATCAGGACATCTCCGTTCATAACCGATGAACGAGTTTTCAACTTCCTTCGAGGAAGTCTTATCATACCAACCAAGTATGATCTACTTACAACCTGTAAGTAGTTTTTTCGCATAACTTTCACATCAGTTTCTCTAAGTAGTGATGATTAAAAATAACACTAAGCAATGGATTTTTATACCGAGGTACTTATCATCCCCAATCCTGTATGATATAAAATTCACACTCACAATCGGTAAGTGGTTTTTTATTTTAAGTTGTGCTCATCATCCCAACTGACTATGATGTTTGTAAACCCACTCACCCGTTAATGCCGTGAATTCCACTAGACTGGTTCTTGGTATTCACGTGAGCTTGTCCTTGCTGGCGTTCTCGGTACTTCGTGTTCCTACACGATATGAACATCTAGGTTAATTATCCTTCGGCCTAATCGCCTTCATTCATTCCAAATGATTGAGAAAGTCAAACTTTCATTTATTTGCAATTAGGTCCCTAAAGTTATTTCTCTTTAACTTTAAGTCCCAAGTGCTAGTTTTTCCTCAAATTGAGTCCTGTAACTTCTAAAATTTATCATAGGAACTCAATTTATTCCATTTCACAAAAAGGGGTTTAATTTCCCAAATTTCCAATTTGGTCCCCCAACTTTTCCAAAATTACCATTTTTCCCTTCCTTTACAAAAATGGTAAATTTTGCCCCAAAAATTTCAAAATTCCTCCATTGGGTCCTCCAACATTATTTTCATGCCCAATTGACCCTCAGTTTCATAAAATTTCATTTTGATCCTTTGAATTTCTTACTTGGGTTGACCGGTTCTTTCCCGGTTTTCCTTAACTCAAAAGTGCGGGTTTACAAGAAAGATGTTGGGGGACCAATTGGTCAATTTTTGAAAGATTTGGGGCCAAATTGGTATTTTTGGAAAGTTGGGGCAAAACCGTAATTTTTGAAAAATTGGGGACCAAATTGAAAATTCAAAAAACTTGTGCCCCTTACACAATTTTGAGTAAATTGAGGATCTAAGAAGGATATTGGAAACCTTGGGATTCAATTTGGGCAAAGGTAGCATTAGGGACCTAAAGTCAAGAAAAATAAACTTTAGGGACTAAGTTGCAAATAAATCGAGAATTTTGGCATTGTCGCTCATAAGTGAGAAAATGAATGTTGTCATGGCAAACCCTTATTGACAATGATATCCAAATTGTGTAGGGTCATGCAAGATTGGAACACAAGCAAGAGAGAGCTAGCATGGACTGGAAACTGACTAGGGACGAACACGTCACAATCAATGGGTGAATGGGAACTTAATACGTCACACTCGGTTGGGATGTTGAACACTATTTTTAACGGATAAAACCTACTTTCCTGTTGTGAGTAGGAATAAGAATCATACCCTGTTGGTATGATGAGTTTCCTTGAGGAAAGGAGAAACTTGCCTACCAATTGTAAGTAGAGTTATCATCACACCCGGTTGGTGTTATGAGATAAAAAGTGGATTTTTGTCTGAATTGTTCTCCCCTGATTGTGTAACAACTACTTAAAAGATTTGAGAGACCTTCTTGATGGGAGCTAGAACAACTCAGAGAGGCTAGTGGTCTCAACTTTTGAACTCATCGGGCTCAATGCCCCATTTTGGAAAACACGTGCTATGGGGCCAAGGCCAGTGGGCACGAGCAGAAACTCGTAAATAAACTTAATTAGGAAGAATCTTGAAAAATCATAATTAAAATGGAATGGATTGTGTGTTGCGCCATGATATCGAGCCAGGATCGACAATGCTCGATGGACTGGTGGCAGTGTGTCTGGACCAGCTCGTTGGAACGGCCTAGACAAACAGTTGCAGGTCGGGTTAAGCATTGGGGCCGTTGAACCGTTGGCACCAAAGATTATGGATAACTATATGAAAATTATTGTTTGTGCATGCACTTGTGGTATGGGACCATCAAGATGCCCTAGGAGGTATTGATGGGTCCTAAGGGTTGTTGGACGACATGGTGGAGATAAGGGCAGTTCGTCGTGCCAGTTAGACATAAAGCTCTGGGAGCTTCTTGCGCATGAGACCGGAGTGGGGTTGGGATGAGGTCTTTGTTCTCATATGGACATGAAGTATTTTGGGTCTGAGGGTCGGACATCATTTCCATGCCCAATTGGCCCTCAATTTTAGGAAATTGCACTTTAGTCCCTCGAATTTTCAAAATCCTCAATTTGCCCCCAAAAATTTCCACCAATTTCCCCCATTCCACCAGACCAAATTTGATTTCATCAAATTGACTGATCAAATGAGATTAACTGTTGAAATTGAAGGTGGATTTAAGTTCCTACACATTCATACAATTCAATTGTACTTTGAATCGTATGAATTGACTCTGGTACGAGCTCAAACGGAGCTTCACCAAAAAACTGGATGTATAGAAAGAATGCTTCGAAAGCTTACCATCAAGGGTGCAGTGGTCCGAGCTTTCAATATGGGCAGATAACTCTCATTCTGAGGTTGCTCATAAAATCAAGAATCGTCTCAATTCATGTCTAATTGGGGGAGAATTCAATTAGTAAAGATTCGCCTGTTCTCTCTCTAGCACCAATTGAAATACATAGAGGGGAGCCAAATTGGCTTACCTTATTGCTATAATTCGGTCGTATGAGGGCTGAGGGATTGTTGGGAGAGCTTTGTTTGGCCTTATAAGGGCTCAAATCAGTTGAATTCAACTTGACAGAAAGATGGCAGCTTCGGTCCGTTAGAGCTGCTTTACTGTTCAATCATGACGGTGCTTCTTCGTCAATCCTCGGAGCAATTGGAGACCACCACCAGGTAGCTGACTTCTCCCCAAGTCTAAAGAACTTGACCACATCTTCTTTGGCTCAGAAAAGACCCTATGTCAGAGCTTTGGTTTGAGCTTTGTCCATAAACTGAGTAGCTGAGAGAGAGTGAGGTTTTCAAGTGTGTGGAGGATTGAGAGTTCCAAAATACCCAATCATTCCTATATCCAGTTATACTCTTTATTGTTGACCTCCTTAGCTCAGTATCTATTCAAGCACCACATACATGCTTCCACGGGTGTTGGTGTTATCACCTTTTCATTCTACATTAATCCTTCCCTCATTCGTTGGTTACTACAACTTCGTTCGATGTTTAATGATTGACCTTGTCATGCTCAATTAATAGACTCTTCCTTACCTGAGTCATATTTCCCTAGGACAGTTGGGTTTAGATGTCCCTCATAGCATGATGTTCTCTGGAATTTTTCTTGAACATTTAACATTTTTAAAGCACTTTCATAATGGTTATTCTCAATCTTTCTATCTTTCAAGGATGGTATAATGTCATTCTTCTTTTCGTCTGGTGGTATTTCTTGACTATCATCACTATTATCCAGTCGTGCATTTTGCCTTTGACATCATATCCTTTATAACCGTATCGGTTTCCTTACTTACTCGTCTTTTCCCAACTTCTTTATTAGGTCTTCCAAATTTCAAGTCTTTGAATTTCCCGATAACTTATTAACATGCTAAATGTATTCTGAATTTCCCAAATAACATTCCTTGATGCCATTCTCTCTTGCTCACCTTTACCCTTGAGACCCTACAGTTACTTCTTGTATACTTCATCTTCATTCTCACTTGCTCCCATTATTCATCTATTTCTTGGAGGTGGAGTTCACATCTTCCTTCATTTCATAATCTCTTGATCGTCTTGTAGAAAGTTTATTTAACCTTCTCATAGCTTTTAAGTCGTTACTCCTATCTTAGCCATTGATCTCTTTATGGCTTTCCTTTGTCCTTATTTCTCAAAGGTTTTGGCCTTTCCATCTTTTCCTTCTTTACTGGGATTATGACCTTCACAAGGGTCAATTTGTTAACTATCTCGCTCATTTTATCTTCTTAGTTTAATTATTTTGACATGATTGAAATGTTCTTGTCTTTGGTATCCACCCCCTTGCCCTATTTAGGGTATGGTCCTTACTACTCCCAAATCCATCTTGGAGTGTAGTTTATTTTCCTAGATGATCTAATTGTTATGGGTTATTTCCTTCAATTGGGCCCGTCTAGAATTACTATATGATTTCCCTGCTTTCTTAAAAGTAGATCATACTTAACCTCTCCAAGTACTCACTTAGTCACTTGTATTTTTTACTGAGGTCCTTATTTAGGTTCCAGTTTTGTGATATTTCCTCTGTTGATTTTCTTAACATGGAGCTTTCCCCTTCCTTGATCCCACATCCTATTCTCATCCTTCTTCTAGGGTCTTCCGTTCGGGGGATTCTTACATTCGGTCTCCCTACTGCTCCTTAAAAGTTCTTCCTTCATTCTTTTCTTATACTTATGAATCTTTGTATGGCTTATCCACACTGAATTCCTCCCTTTTATTCCATATCTTCACTTCCCATAAGCCCCCCTATTTTATGGAATTCTTAAGAAATTGTATCCTAACTCTTTCCAAGTAAGCATTATTCTTGGGGCTTTCTTGTTATCGTATTTTCTCCTTGTCTTGTCTTAGTTGTGTTAGCATCCATAGTGTTCCGCATAACCTGCTTTCTTTCTCCTCGATTAGCTTCCATTCCTTTAGTTTCCCTTGGAATAGTCTATTCCTTCGTGTTTTCCTTAATCTTATTCTTTGAGCATTTCCTTAACTCCTTAAACTCTCACTAATCTGATGCTCTTTGATGCTTACTTCCCTTTGTTTCCAAACTTCTCCTTCCTTTCCTCAGTTAGGGTTTTTCTCCCTTGGGTGAACTCTAAGAGTCTCTTCCTTGCCAAATTTTATGGTATTTCTAAGGGAAAATATTAAAGGTTGAGATTAACTAGAAATAACTCATTTTTCCTTCCTTAGGTAATTTTCTACTTTTTACTTTGATCTTTATTAGCATACTCTTATTGCTTGAATTTATCAAGGAGACTTAGAAGTTTTATAAAAAAATTTAACTTTATTCATTCAAGAAATATTTTCTTGCCATGCTTGATTTATTACAGAAAATTTCTACCCCCTATTCTCTTGGGGTCATAGGCCGAGAGTTAGGCTTAGAACGGTTGTTGGACTCTTGATCAGATGGCTCTGAGGAACTAGTTGGAGTCCATTCATATTCCCTTATGGGATGAATTTCATGTATGGCCTCCAATCCGTACCTCCTTAATACCTCTGCCTCACACTCATATGTTCACTTCATCCATTGGGAGGGATTAAAGCTAGACTGAGTAGGTGGGGGTACTTGGTGGTCCTTCATGAAAGTGGCATATGCATCCCAGTAGTTGTCCCAAGCCTCTTTCTTAGTTGGATTCCTCTCTAGTTGTTGTGGGGCTGGAGGAGGGGTTGGGCTCCTAGGAGGAGGTACAAGTTCCTCTTGCCTTGAACGTGGGTATGTGATACCTTCAAGTTCCAATAAGGCTCCTACAGGTTTCCGATAATCTTCTACAATGTCCTTTGGTACTCTTTTCTCGCCTTTCAAGAACCATTGAACACTTGCCTCCCTTCGGGTAGGTGTCTTTTTCAGGGTTATGGGTGGAGGATTGGATTTCACTGCGAACTTCCTAGGGATTCTCCTCCCTAAATGATAGTTAAGGTCTTATTAAAGTCACAACATAGTATTGATAATGTTTTAAGGGAACTTAGCTCTAATACCACTCAAGTTGTCACGCCCTGACCTGGTTTAGTTGGATCCCCGTGAACAACCTGCCGCTCCCTTGGTTCAAGAGGGGTTTTCCCCCTTATTTAATTCAAGAGGAGCCAGATGTAATCTTAACCTTGTTCCCCGGAATAACATAAGTCAATAATAATGCAAGCTTAAGAGGAGATTAAGCATACCTGATAGAGGGTAAATCTTGCTGTTATCCCTAGTCATTCTCTAATCCTGAAAAAGGATAAAAAGGGTGGGTGAGTTTCTACAACTCAGTGAATGGGTATCTTAAAAATAAAGTTTCAATAAAATAGTTTTTGAATTGGAGTGTGCCATAATCCTAATTTTCTTAAAACCATTTCCTCAATTTATTTGTTTTCAAAACCATAATTTCTCATTAACCACAATCGGTGTGTTTAACAATTAACACATGCCCATCATCATGAAGGGATCATACATTCGCAGGGTAGCTCATCCAATGCACCCACTTGTGGCGTCGGAGTGACTTTACTAGCCACCTAGATAGAAGCCCGTCCACTTCTACCCTAGGAATGAGTGGATCTTCGTGACATCCGGCCCTCAGACCTGAAAAGAAAACTCCATGTTTGTATGAGGATAGAGACCTCATCCTGACCCCACCCCGGTCTCATGTGCATGAAGCTACATCGAGCTTCCCTGACTACTGGCACGACAAACTGCCCTTATCTCCACCATGTCGTCTTGTAGCACCTAGGATGCATCACTACCCCTCTTGGGTGTCTTGATGGTCCCGAACCTTAGTGCATGCACAATATAAAGGTTTTCCTCATAAGCCAATTAATCTTTGGTGCCATTGGCCCAACGGCCCTGACCCTCAACTCGACTTGTTGGTATTTGCCTCGACTGGTCCGTCGACCTATGTTGTTACACTACCGTCAACCTATGTCGGTCCTTTCTTGTAAGTGGAGATGTCATCACACCCGGTTGTTGTGATAGAAGAATGAAAAGATTATTTTTGTCGAAAGAGCTCCCCTCTGACTGTGTGCCACTGCTTAAAACTTTTGGGTGACCATGGTAGTGCAACAACATAGGTCGACGGTAGTGCATATGGACCGACATAGGTCGACGGTAGTGCGACAACACAAGTCGACGGACCAGTCGAGACAAATAGCTACAAGTCGTGTTAAGGGTCGGGGACGTTAGACCAGTGACACTAAAGATTAAATGGCTTATGAGGAAAACTTTTATTTTGTGCATGCACTAAGGTTTGGGACCATCAAGATGCCCAAGAGGGGTAGTGATGCGTCCTAGGGGCTACTGGATGACATGGTGAAGATAGGGGCAATTTGTCCTGCCAGTAGTTAGGGAAGCTCGACGTAGCTTCATGCACGTAAGACCGGAATGGGGTCGGGATGAGGTCTCTGTCCTCATATGGACATGTAGTTTTCTATTTAGGCATGAGGATCGAATGTCACAAACATCCACTCGTTCCTAGGATAGAAGTGGATGGGCTTCTATCTACGTGGCCGGTAAAGTCGCTCCGACACCACAAGTGGGTGCAGTGGACAGGCTGCCCTGCGAATGTGTGATCCCTTCATGATGAAGGTCATGTGTTGATTGTTAAACACACCGACTATAGTTACTAAGGAATGATGGTTTTGAAAATCGATAAATTGTGGAAATGGTTTTAAGAAAATGAGGACTCTAGCACACTCCAATTAAAAAATGATTTTATTGAAACATTAATTTTAAAATACCCATTCCCTGAGTTGTCGAAACTCACCCACCCTTTTTATCCACTTTCAAGATTAGAGAATGAATAGGGATAACACCAGGATTTACCCTCTGACAGGTATGGTTAATCTCCTCTTAAGTTTGCATTATTATTGATTTGTGTTATTCCTAGGAACAAGGTTAAGATTATGCCTGGTTCCTCTTAAATTAAAAAAGGGGGAAAACACCTCTTGAACCAAGGGAGCGACGAGTTGTTCACGGGGATCCGACCAAACTAGGTCGGGGTGTGACAACTTGAGTGGTATTAGAGCAATCTATGACTATCAATAAGGTGCTAAATGGACGGCCAGAGAGTCTCCGAGCTCTCTATATAAAGAGCCCCTATCCATTCACCCTCACAGTCCTAAAAACCTCACTCTCTCTCAGCTACTCAGTTTTCTGACGAAGCTCGAACCAGAGCTCTAACATAGGGTCTTTTCTAAGCCAAAGAAGGGGTGGTCGGGTTCTTTAGACTTAGGGAAAAGTCAGCTACTCAACGGTGGTCTCCAATTCCTCCGAGGATCATTGGATATGCGCTGGCGTGATCGAACAGTGAAGCAGCTTCGGCGGGCCAAAGCTGCCCTATTTCTGCTGAGCTGAAATCAACCAATTCTAGCCCTCCTCAGGCCAAACCAAGCTCTCCCAACACTCCATCAGCCCTCATACAACCGAATTAGAGCAGAAAGCTAAGCCAATTTGGCTCCCCTCTGTGAATTTCGATAGGTGCTGGAGAGAGAACCGATGAATTTTTACTGACTGAATTCTCCCTCAATTCGACATGAATTGAAGCAATTCTTGATTTTAGGAGGAACTTCAGGACGATAGCTATCTGTCCAAATCGAAAGCTCGGACATTGCACCCTCGACAGTAAACTTTCGAAGATTTCTCTTTCTACATACAGTTTTCTAGCAAAGCTCTATTTGAGCTCGTCTCGATGTCAATTCAAGCGATTCAAAGTGCAATTGAATCGTATGGATGTGTAGGAACTCAAATCTACCTTCAATTTCAACAATTAACCACGTTTGATTGGTCAATTTGATGAAACAAATTCGGCTAGGTGGAAAAGGGGAAATTGGGGGAAATTTTTGGGGAAATTTGGGGATTTCAAAATTCAATTGGCAAAATGGTAATTTTTGGGGTGAAATTTACCATTTTTGTAAACTAGGGGCAAAATGGTAATTTTTGAAAATTGGGGACCAAATTGGGAATTTAGGAAACTTGAGCCTATCTTTGTGATTTTGAATAAATTGAGGTATCAAAATAAATTTTAGAACTTTCGGGGACTTAATTTGTAGGAAAATTGTCATTAGGGACCTAAAGTTAAAGAAAAAGAACTTTAGGGAGCTAAATGCAATTAACTAAAAATTCGGACGTTTTATTCATTCATGATGAATAAATGCTATTAGGCCAAAGGATAATGAACAAGAATATTCATATTGTGTAAGAACATGAATTATCGGGAATGCTAGCAAGGACAAGCTTACGTGAAGGCATAGAGCTGATTAAGAGGAAATCATTGCATTATCGGGTGGGATAATGAGCACCATAGTAATGAAAACCCAGTTATGATGACATCTCCATTTACAACCGGTAAACGGGTTTTCCACTTCCTTCCAGGAAGTCCATCATACCAATCCACTTCCTTCCGGGCTTCCTCGGTCAGGTTGTAGACCTAGGCTGGAACTTTGGTAGGTGCTTCCCTTACCCATTGGGTGCCCTCTGGATTATGGGCAATGGTTGTGGGGTGTTCTGCGGGGCATTGTCTCTCGGTGTCGGGCAATTCCTAATGTAATTCTTGGATTGCCCGCACTTGTAGCATATTATACATGCCCCTTCATGGTTTCTACGACATTAGGGGCATTAAGGGCTTCTCCTTGGAGGGGGTGCGTTCACCTCCCTATGGTCATGGTGGCCTTCTTCCCTTCATGGGAAACTTGGTTGGTTCCTCCATTGTGGCCTGCCCTATTCTCTCGGGCCTCCTCTACTGCTCTGCCCCTATCTTCCCTTCGCCCACCTTGTTCAACCTTGCAGCGCCATGTTTGGACCAGCCGTTCAATTCATGCACCATGCAGACGATCGCGGCTAAATCGGTGGGATGTCCCAAAATCCCCATTCGGTCTCTTATGTCCATATTGAGATCGTTGATGAATTTCTGGTAGATATCTGCTGGTCCCACCAAATCAGGGGCGAAGGGTCTCAACTCATTAAATCTTGTTTCATACTCTGTGATTATGCTTGCTCCTTGGTGGAGCCGGAAGAATTTCACCTTCTTTTCGTTAATTAGGTTGGGAGCCAGGTACTCCTCTATGTACCTTCCTTCAAACTCTTCCTAGGTGGGTGTGGTTTGGAAGAGGTTCCTTACGTTATCTCACCATCGCTTCGCGTTGGACTCTAGAAAGAATTATGCTAGTGTTACCATCTCTTCCGAGGGTAACTAATGATCCCCATTAACTTCTTGAGGCTCGCCAGCCAATCCATGACGGCCCCAACATCCTTCTCCCCCCTGGAAGGGCTTGCACCCCATTTGTTGGAGTGCCTTCAAGTACTTGGAGATATCAAAGAGAGGGGGAACAGGTGTGGAAGGAGGTTGGGATTAGACCTCTTTTGGGTGGGTCTAGGACTCGGAGTCCAAGTGGGGCTTGTCATTGAGGTGGCCCTTGAACACCCTTGTGAACTTACAACCTTTGAGGAATCTCGAGGTATAATTCTACCTCCGGGAGAGAGTTTCCGGTGGAACAGTGATTACCGCCCTCATTCAGCCTACTATTTGGTTCCATAGCTAGGTTAAATTTTTCTTTGATTTGTATTTAGGTTATAAATTCTTGATAATGTATTCGGGAAAACACAAGCTTTGATACCACCAAAGTTGTCATGCCAGACCCGATTTGGTCAAGGTCCTGTGATCAACCCGCCACTCTGCTTGAACTTGAAGAGGGTCTCCTCTAGGAGATCAAAGAGAGTCAGGCCTAGCACTTGTCATGTTTTCCCTAGACAATGTTAAAAAAAATCTAAAACTTTAAATCTTTATACCTAGGTAGGTTCTCAGGAGGAAGAGGCTGGCATAGTCACGTTCCTTCCTGAAAAATGTTTAGAGGGACGGGGTAAGATCGACAACTCAGTGAGTGAGAGAAATCTTTTAGGAAATGTTTAGTTTAGCACTTTCAAATGTTTGGTATTTCACATGTAGTTCCTCCTTTGGTTTTGTACACGATCATCAACCACCCTCCTATCATAGGAAGGATCACACATGTAAACCTCACCCCCCTTAAAGATAAGGAAATCGGGGAAAGAACCGATCAACACGGGTGAGAAAATTGAACTGGTTCATGAACCCCAACCATTAGAGAAAGGGCAAAATAGGAAATTTACAAATTCTGAGGGATCTAATGAGTAATAAAAGTCATGGAAAAGGACTTTGGGATAAATTGGAAGTGAAAACCAGACTGGTTAAGGTGAACTAGATTGAATCACTATTGAACAAGTTTTTATTTTCATTTTTCAAGGTGGTTTAGAAAATTCAAATTGGAGAATTGAGGCCACCATTTGATAGAGAATAAATTTAGATGAATTGACAATTTTTTAATTTTGAAAAACTCAGTCGAATCAAGCCTGAACCGGCCGGTTTAAGTGTTGAACCCAGTTCGTACCCGTTCGGTCTGGTTCAGAACAATATCATCTTCTTCCGATGACAGCACTATTCACTAACTAGAAAATCGAGCAGCGCTAGCAAAGATAAAAAGTCTATAGCCAGAGAGTTTCAGGCAATGAATGGCTGCCATAACTGTGCCAATCGGACAACCAGGAAGTCCCCTAGCTTCCTATATAAAGTGCCCCGCCTCATTCATCCTCCTCACACCTGAAAACTCCACTCTCTCCCAACTGCTCCATTTTCTAGTGAAGCTCGAACCAGAGCTTTGACTTGGGCATTTTTTTGAGCCAAAGAAGGTGATGTTGACTTCTTTAGATTCAGGAATAGGTCAGCTACACGATGGTAGTCTCCATTTGTTTCGAGGATTGTCGGAGAAATGTCTGAGTGATAGAATAGTGAAACACCTCCGACAGACTTAAGATGCCCTATTTCGGCCGAGCTGAAAACAGCCCATTCGAGCCATTCTCAGGCCAAACCAAGCTCTCTCAACATTTCCATAGCCCTCATACAACGGAATTAGAGCAGAAAGGTAAGCCAATTTGGCTCACTCTATAAATTCCGATTAGTGTTAGAGAGAGAACTGACGAAACTTTACTTACCAAATTCTCCATCAATTCAACATGAATTGATGCGTTTCTTGATCCTAGGAGGAACCTCAGGATAAGAGTTATCTGCCCAGATCAAAAGCTTGGACTGCCCAGTATAGTTTTCCAGCGAAGCTCCATTTGAGCCCATTTCGACATCAATTCATGAAATTCAAAGTGCAATTGAATCATATGGATGTGTAGGAACTCAACTTTACCTTCAATTGCATTAATTAAAATTGATTGATTGGTCAATTTGATGAAATCAAATTCGGCCAGTTTGAAAGGGGGAAATTGGGGGAAAATTTTGGGGGAAATCGGGGATTTCAAAAATTTGAGGAACTAAAGTGCCATTTTCCAAATGGAGGGCCAATTAGGCATGGAAAAGATGTTGGAGGACCAATTGGTCAATTTTTGGAATTATTGGGGTCAAATTTGCCATTTTTGTAAAGTAGTGGCAAAATGGTAATTTTTGAAAAGTTGCGGACCAAATTGGAAATTTGGGAAACTTGAACCCCTTTTTGTAAATTTGAATAAATTGAGGTCCCAAAGTGAATTTTAGAAATTTCGGTACTTAATTTGGGGGAATATTGGCATTAGGGACCTAAATGCAAATAACAAAAAGTTTGGGTATTTTATTCATTAGTGATGAATGAAGGTTATTAGGCCAAAGGATAATGAACAAGGATGTTCATATCGTGTAGGAACATGAATTACCGGGAATGCCAGCAAAGACAAGCTCGTGTGAAGGCAAAGAGCTGGTTAAGAGGAATTCACTATATTATCGGGTGAGTGAAATTTTCACATCATACCCAGTTGGGATGATAAGCACCTTAGTAATGAAAACTCGCTACTATGTGGGATTTTAACATCACACTTGGATAGGTGATGTGAGAAAACACATGGAAAAACTACTACCAGTTGTAAGTAGATCATACCCGGTTGCTATGATGGACTTCCTAGAAGGAAGCAGAGAACCCGTTTACCAGTTGTAAGCGGAGATGTCATCACACCCGACTTGTGTGATAGACGAATAAAAAGATTATTTTTGTTGTAAGTGCTCTCCCCTGACTTTGTGCCACTGCTTAAACCTTTTAGAAGACCTTCTTGATGGGAGCTCGAATAGCTTGGATAGCCCAAAGGCCTCGATTTTGGAACTTGGGTGCTAAAATCCCCGATTTTTGAAAATCTCATACAGTGGGCATAAGGCTAGTTGGCACGACTAGGAGCTCATAAACAAACATTAGATTAAGCCATGAAAACTTTAAATGAATGATGTGTTTGGCGATGGTACCAAGATAGGAATGACATACTGATGGACTGGCGGCAGTACGACAAGACAGGTTGATGAACCAGTCGAGACAAACAACTGCAGGTCAAGTTGAGGGAGAGTGGCAGGTTGCTTATGGGGATCCGACCAAACCAGGTCGGGGCATGACAACTTGAGAGGTATTAGAGCCAAGTTCCTCGAATACATTATGAAGATTATGTAACATAGTATCTAAGTGAATGTTTTAAAATTTTTAGATGGCTCCCAAGAGAGGAACCAAGAAAACTAGGACTAATGTCACCAACATTACCTACAATTTATCCTCGTAGGAAGACAACCATAGAAGCTCCTTAGTGCCCGAGGCCTAATAGAAGTCTCAAAAGACCAAATGGGGAAGTATCCAGGAGGATGGAGCTAGGAACTGTTGAGGTTACAGCTCTAAGTATGAAGGGAGCAAAGCCCGGAGCCAAAAACGCCAACAATGAGCGTTTAACCTTATTTAGGAAGATGCTTATCAAGAATCCCGTAGCTCCATATTTATTTTATGACCACTTTTTGTAATAGGGCTAAAACCCAACATATTGTACTTCTCTATTAATGAAGTACTCCAAAATCCTAAAAACCCTGTCTCTCAAAGGATGTGATCTTGTTAAGAAGATGGCCCCAAGAAAATTAACCAAACAAACTTGCACTACCATAATAACTAAGGAGAATCCCATCCCAGTTAAGGAAACTGAATTAGGGAATCAAGAAATCTAGGAGGACTCTTAGAATGATCATTTGGCAAAGAAGACTCCATAAGAAAACTCTCAAGGTATCCAGACTCAAGGATGACGAAGCACCAAAACCAGTAATTCCCTAGAATGATGCTAAGAGGAACCACTTATGTCCATGCAATTACAAGTATGAACGATAGGGACACTACGTGAAGGTGTGCCCAACCCTAGTAAGGATAAGTATCAACATAACCTATTATAGGTGTAAGGGGATAGGAAAGGTAAAGAAGGACTGCCCCACAATCCCATAGATTTAGGGAAATACCTTCTAAAAAGTCACGAAAGACTGAAAGGACTGGTGACCAAAAGTATGGAGCAGGTTGAGTAAGCGGTTAGCAAAGAAGAGAAGAAATGCACTACAAAAAGGAACTTTGGAGGGATGCATACGACTAAGTACCTCATGAAGGATTCATTGATTGCCGGATGGAAATAAAGTGGAGTGTAAGGAACCAACCCATCATTATGAACTTCTCAAAGGAAGGATGTATTGAAGGCCAAGTATGACTTACTTTGGAAGAGCAAAAGAGCCAAATAATGATTACATGAGAACCTAGTTGAAAGAAGCAACTAGTAACAATGGGATGGTCAAGGAGAATAAATAATGCCTTAAGAAAGGCTGAGAAGTAGTAAAGACTACACTCTATGAATGACAATTGGATGGACATGAAGGATGAGTGAATTCTAGATATAGTTGCCCAGACAGTTGGACAAGAAAAATAGTAGGAATGAGGCAGTTAACGAATTGGCATTCAAGAGAACCATGGATTTAAACCCCGACAAAGAAGAGAGAAGTGTAAAGGCCAAATATTGGAAAAGAAGAATGAAGGAAAATCCTTAAAAAGATCAATGGCCAAGAGTGGATTAATGACCAAACTCAAGTCATGAGAAGGTTAAGTAAGCCCATCACAGGGTGATCAAGCGACCTTGAAACAAGTGGGAGTGGAAAGCCTCCCTGAGAAAATAAACTAGTATTGGGGTACAAGTGAGGATGGGGATAGGGTACAAAAGATGTGTCCGCAAGATTTCAAGAGTAAAGGTAAGCAATAGAGGATGGCATCAAAGGATGTCATTTTAAATGCCCTAATGAGCAAATGAAAAAGGAATTTCGGGAGATAAGGGTAAGAATCCTCCCAAGGAAGGAAAACCTAGGGAGGGATACATGTTCCAACTAAGAGGTAATGGAACCAAGTGACGAAGGATGCGGAGATGAACTTGCAAATGAAGTGTATGCTGAGGTGAAGAACCAAGGGAAGCATACTAGGACGAACCAAGGAATAAGTTAAACCCAAGGAATGGGTAAGTAGGAAGTTAGCATGAAAAGATGTTGTGATAAGTAAGAATGGGTATACTACCCATAATAAGGAAGTAAAGGAAACAATGTCCGAGAAACATTGGGGAAGTAAGCCCTCCAAATAAGAAGTGGTTAGGGGGAGGGGGGGCAACCACTAATAATAAGATGGGTCATAGTCCACACGTGCATAATGGATCCTAAAGATAGATATTAGAATATTGCATTAGGAATGACCAATACCTGCCTATGTAATTTTGAATTTCGAATAGAGTAATAATTAATAATCGAGTAAATAATAAATATGTTCCATGGAATGGACGACGTAACAACATTTAGGAACTTCTAACTAAGATATTAATAAATACACTAGACTAGGTTGCACAAAAAAATAGTTTTTCTATCAAATCAGAGCCCCTAAAAGTTTTTATAAGATAAAAAAAGATCCGTTGAGCACCTCATGACTATGTCATAATAGATCCGAACACTTGCCCCGGATTGACTTCCAGATCATAATTGCTCTAGTGAATAACTAAATAAAAAATAGACGGGAGATAGAAGAGAAAGAAACTAATTATAAACATCTCTCAGAGGTTCACTAATTACTTGACTGTTGGCGGGTTTCTTTGTATGTGTTGTCTGGAAAGAGGAGGACTCAATGATTATTCGTTCGCTAGAACCAAAAGTCAAAATTTTGGTAGATAGGGGTCCCGTAAAAACTTCTTTCGAGGAATGGGCCAAACCGGGTCATTTCTCAAGAACAATAGCTAAGGGTCCTGAGACTACCACTTGGATCTGGAACCTACATGCTGATTCTCACGATTTCGATAGCCATACCAGTGATTTGGGGGAGATCTCTCGAAAAGTATTTAGTGCCCATTTCGGGCAGAGATTGGGCATAGGGTGGAATATATGAAATAAGACCAATAATCAGAAGTTTCTCAGATAAGAAATAATGGATGAAATGAAATTTTAAGACGAGGAAGGTTTCAAAGTGGGCAAATGCCTCAACAAAGAAGAAGGTGTAAGGAAATGAAGGAAGAAATCTTCAAGGAATGGTAAGAAGGTTGAGCATGTATCTCTTAAGGTTAAAATATCTACTTTGAGGGACATAGTAGAGAATAATACCGTAAGAAGTGAACTCCCCAAACAAAACAATCAACACATAGACCAAAAAGGGATCAACTTGAAATAATGAATCGTGAAATGGTCATGAACGAGTAAGAGTGGATTAAGGAAAAATAAAGTCATTGAATAAAGGATGCCGCTAAAGAAGAGGAAGGACATAAGAAGGGAAGAGTCCTCGCATGTCAGTAAGACATTGGGAAACCTAGTGATTGGAATTGGAAAGACCCAATAAAGAAGTTGGAAAAGGACGAGTAGGTAAGAGAAATCGACATAGTTATGTGAGACAAGACATCAAAGGAAAGATGGATGAGGGGATAACGGTAAAGGTAGTTGAGGAATACTACCAAATGAAAAGAGGGATCAAGTTATACGATCCTTGAAAATTTGGAAATATTAGAATGACCCTCAAGGAAGTATTCTAGAAATCTAATGGATAAAGACATGTTCTAAAACAATGTCATGATTGTAAGGGGCATGTAAGCCCAACAACCCTGAATAAAAGGTGTCTCAAGCAAGGAAGAGTCAGCTGGTAAGCATGATGAGGTCATACATAATTTTGACCGAAGTTGTAATAAATGACGGATGAAGGAAGGGTCAAAATAGGGAGAAGGGGTAATAACACCGAAACCTATGAAAACAAGTGTGAAATGCTCGGTAGAACACTAGCTAAGGGTTTCAATGATAAAGAGAATAACTAGACACATGAACGATTGGGCATTTTGGAACTCCCAATCCTAAAATCTTGAGGAAGAACCTCAATGTGAAGAATCTTACCCTAAGCAATGGAAGAAGTGAACTTAAGGATGTACCTTGGAGTAGTGGGTAAGACATGCCTAAATATGATAAAATCCATGGAGTTAGTAAACAATGGAAATGAAAAGAAACTCCTTAAATGAATGATATAAAAACGGGCTAACTGAAAGAATGATTGAAGAGTTAACATGTCAAGCAAACCCTAAGTTGACACCACAAGAAATTATTACTGATGCAAAGGTTGCTAATTATGTTTTAGAGACAAAACTCCTAAAAGTAGGGGAGAGTTGTAAACCCCGTTCCTTAAAGACAAGGAAACCGAAGAAAGAACCAGTCAACATGGGTGAGATAACTGAATCGGTTAACAAACCCCAACCGTTAGAGAAAGGGCCAAACGGGAAATTTACAAATCCTGAGGAATCTAAAGAGTAAAAAAAGTCATGGAAATGGACTTTGAGATGAATTGGATGTGAAAACTAGACCAGTTTAGATGAACCGAATTGAAATGGTTTGAACCACTATTGAACCGGTTACTAAATTATTTTTCTAGATGGCATAGAAAATTTAAATTGAGAATTCAGGCTACCATTTAATAGAGAATGAATTTAGATGAATTGACAAATTTTTAATTTTTTAAAACTCAATCAAATCAAGCCTGAACCGGTCGGTTTAAGCGTTGAACCCAGTTCGGACCAGTCCATTCCGGTTCTGAATAGTGTCATTTTCTTCCTTTAGATGAAAGCATTGTTCACTCGTTGGAAAATTGAGCAGTGTCAGTGAAGATGAAAAGTCTTTGGCCAAGGAGTTTCATGCAATGAATGACCACCATAAAGGCACCAATTGAATGTCCAAGAAGTCCCCGAGCATCCTATATAAGGAGCCCCTCCTCATTCATCCTCTTCACACCTAAAAACTCCACTCTCTCCCTACTGCTCCATTTTCCAATGAAGCTTGAACCTAAGCTTCAACTTGGGCACTTTTCTAAGCCAAAGAAGGTGAGGTTGGGCTCTTTAGATTCGGGGAGAAGTCAACTACTTGACCATAGTCTCCATTTACTTCGAGGATCGTCGAAGAAACACTGGCGTGATAGAACAATGAAGCAGCTTCAACAGACTGAAGCTGCACTATTTCGACCAAGCTGAAAATGGCCAATTCGAGCTCTTCTCAAGCCAAACCAAGCTCTTCCAACACTTTCAGCCCTCATACAACTGAATTAGAGTGGAAAGGTAAGCCAATTTGGCTCCCCTCTATAAATTATGATCAGTGTTAAAGAGAGAACCGATGAAACTTCACTGACCAAATTCTCCATCAATTCAACATGAATTGATGCGATTCTTGATCCTAGGAGGAACCACAGGACAAGAGCTATCTGCCTAGAATGAAAGCTCAGAATGCCACACCCCCGATGATAAGCTTTCGAAGCTTTGTCTCTCCAAGTCTAGTTTTCCAGTGAAGCTCTGTTTGAGCTCATTCTAACGTCAATTCATGCAATTCAAAGTATAATTGAATCGTATGGATGTGTAAGAACTCAACTTTACCTTCAATTTCAACATTGATTAATCGGTCAATTTGATGAAATCAAATTCGACAAGTATGAAAGGGGGAAATTGGGGATTTCAAAAATTCGAGGGACTAAAGTGCAATTTCCCAAAATTGAGGGCCAATTTGGCATGTAAAAGATGTTGGGGGGATAATTAGTCGATTTTTGGAATTATTGGGGTCAAATTTTCCATTTTTGTAAAGTAGGGGCAAAATGGCAATTTTTTGAAAAGTTAGGGACCAAATTGGAAATTTGGGAAACTTAAACTCCTTTTTGTAAATTTGAATAAATTGAGCTCCCAAAGTGAATTTTAGAAATTTCGCAACTCAATTTGGGGGAAAATTGGCATTAGGGACCTAAATTTAAAGAAAAAGAACTTTAGGGACCTAAATGAAAATAACAAAAAGTTTGGGTATTTTATTCGTTTGTGATTAATGAAGGCTATTAATATTAAGCCAAATGATAATGAACAAGGATATTCATATCGTGTAGGAACATGAAGTACCAAGAACGCGAGTAAAGACAAGATCATGTGAAGGTAAAGAGCCGGTTGAGAGGAATTCACTACAATATCGAGTGACTGGGAATTTTCACATCATAACCGATTGGGATGATGAGCACCTTGGTAATGAAAACCCACTACTATGTGGGATTTTAACATCACACCTAGATGGGGTGATGTGAGAAAACACATAGAAAATCTATTTACTGGTTGTAAGTAGATCATACCTGGTTAGTATGATAGACTTACTTGAAGGAAGTGGAAAACCTATTTATTGGTTGTAAGCGAAGATGTATTCACACCCGATTGGTGGACTCTTCTTTTGAGCTTCCACTTAGGTTTGTTCAATTGCTTCAATCAGCCCATTCGATACTTCTTCAAATGTTGTAGCCCTTAACTTATGAATCACAACGTGCCCAATTTGAATCACATCATTATCCCCATCTTGAAAATGATTTACCCTCAAATCTTCAATGTCCATGTCACCTATAGCAAAAGACGATAAATTAGAAAAATTAAACCTATAGCTAACACAATTCTTATTAGATAAATTATGGTTGTAAGTATTATTAATGATCCCAATTGTTCCCTCTAATCTTGGAAGAAATTTTGATTCTTTTCTTTCTAGAATTTGACCTTTCCTCATATGTAGCCTAATCCATATCCTGGGATAAAAAATTACTTTCTTGAAACCCTTGTTGGTTAGATTTATATATTCTTGAGTCAATCATTTTATAATCAATGTTTTAAAACCATAATTAATATCAAATAATGAAAACCTAATGATATAATTAATATTACGATTATATATATAAACTCAATATCATATAAATATTTAGTTGAAAATAAATATTTTGTTCCCAGTTTACTCAACAAAATATTCCAAAAGTAACTAAAAAATTTCGAATCACAATTAAATATAATAATTATAGAAATATAATGTGATATAACAAATTCTCTAATTAATAAATAAGCAGAATTTGAAGCACCTTTAGTGTTATGACATTTTATGAGATGTGTAATTTTTAAGAATTGTTTAACTATTAGAAACATAACATATATTCCCTTTTTAATCATATGTAATCCATTAATAAATTCCATAAAAATATCAATCCAAGCAATTATTCTAGAAATTGAAATAGTAGTATACAAAATATGGAATTGTTGGATAAAATTAGCTTTTTTTTTACATGTAATGCATTGAAAATAAAATTTCCTCATATTTCTTATCATATACGAAACAAAAATATATTCATGCAATATTGCAATAATTTCAACTACCCTAAATTGTCCAATAAGTACTACCACACCTGATTTCTTTACAAGTAACTCACACAAAGAGAATTGAGATATGAATAATTTATTTTCCTAAGAAGAAACCAATTTTGCAAATAAAGATTTCCAAACATATCCTTTTTAAAACTAATCACTTAGATTGAGGGTCGGGTGCCACTAACATCCACTCATTCTCAAGGTAGAAGTGGGCATACTTCTATCTAGGGGGGCCGGTAAAGTCTCTCCGACGCCACAAGTGGATTCATTAGATGTACTGGCCTGCCACTTTGTGATTGACCTTCATGATGAAGGATGTGTGTTGGGTTATGACACACTGTGATTAATAAGAAATGGTGATAAAATAAAGATTTGAAATTAAAGAATTTTTTAAAGGAAATAAAGAGTCAGGCACACTCCAAACAAATATTTTTCCTAAAAGTTAAATTTTTAAAACCCATTCACTAAGTAGTTGTACTCACCCCCTCCCTCATATTCCTTTTTAGGAAATCTCGGAAAGCTTACCCCCAAGGATCACTAACTAATACTCCTGTGAGACATGTATGATAAATTTAAAATTTTATGCAGTTTTGATTTATGTTATTCCAGGAAAGGTGCAGGTTTAAAGGATGCCTTACTAGTTACAGTTTTTAACTAGGGGAGACCTTTAAATAAATGGGGAGAGTGGCGGGTTGATCATGGGAATCCGACCAAACCGGGTCAGGGCATGACACTTATTAACCCAATCGGGTATGATATAAAAATCCCATTCACCCGATAGTGTAGTGAATTTTCTCTTAGTCGGTTTGTTACCATTACGCGAACTTGTCTCAGATGGATTTCCTTGGTACTTCGAGTTCCTACATGATATGATCATCCTTGTTCATTATCCTTTGCCCTAATAGCCTTCATTCATTCCAAATGAATGAGAAAACCTAACTTTTCATATATTTGCAATTAGGTACCTAAAGTTATTTTTCTTTAACTTTAAGTCCCTAATGCCAGTTTTTCCTCAAATTGAGTCCCGAAACTTTTAAAATACATCATGGAACCTCAATTTATTCAAATTCACAAAAAATGGGTTCAATTTCCCAAATTTCCAATTTGGTCCCCAACTTTTCCAAAATTACCATTTTGCCCCTACTTTATCTAAATGGTATGTTTTGCCCCAAAAATTCCATAATTTGCCCAATAGGTCCTCCAATATCTTTATCATGCCCTATTGGCCCTCAATTTTATGAAATTGCACTTTAGTCCCTCAAATTTTCAAAATTCTCAAAATTTCCACAATTTCCCCCCAAGTTCAACCTTATAACTTAGTTGAATTTGATTTTATCAAATTGACCAATCAAATGATTTTAATTGTTGAAATTGAAGTTAGATTGGAGTTCCTACAACTTCATACGATTCAATTGCACTTAGAATCACACCATTTGTTCCCGAAATGAGCTCAAATGGAGCTTTGCCGGAAAATTGGACTTAGAAAGAGAAAGCTTTGAAAGCTTACCGTTGGTAGCACAGTAGTTCGAGCTTTCAATTTGGGTAGATAGCTCTTGTCTTGAGGTTATTCCTAGGATCAATAATTACATCAATTGATGTCGAATTGAGTGAGAATTTTATAATCAAATTTCTGCTGGTTCTTTATCTAGCACCGATCGAAAATTACAGAGGGGAGCTAAATTGGCTTACCTTTCAGCTCTAATTCAGCTGTAGGAAGACTATGGAGGTGTTGGGAGGGCTTGGTTTGGCCTAAGAAGGGCTCAAATTGGCTGATTTTAACTCGGCCGAAATAGGGCAGCTTCGGTCCGCCGGAGCTGCTTCACTGTTTGATCAAGCCGACGACCCATAGAGCAAATGGAGACTACCACCGTGTAGCTGGCTTTCCCCAGGTTCTAAGGAACCCGACCATGCCTTCTTTGGTTTAGAAAAGACCATATATCGGAGCTCTGGTTTGGGCTTTACCGAAAATTGGAGCAGTTGAGAGAGAATGGAGTTTTCAGGTGTGGAGAGGATGAATGAGGAGGGGCTCTTTATATAGGAAGCTCGAGGACTTCTTGTCCATCCGATTGGCACCTTAATGACGGTCATTCATTATGCTTAACTCCAAGTTTGATATTGACCTATTATGCTTAACTAACTGACTCTTCCTTCGTTGAGTCATATTCTTCTTTGGGCTATTGGGCTTGCGTGTCCCTTACAGCACGACGGTGCTCCAGAGTTTGTCCTTGACTAATAAAATTTTAGAACTTTTCCTTACTAGGTGTTTCCCACCTTCCAAGGGTTGTATAACTCCATTTGGTAGTACATTCCCGACTATCTTTACCGTTTATTCACTCATCCATCTTGCCTTTGAGGTCATATCTTACATACATGTGTCGATTTCCCTTACCTGCTCGTCCTTCTCCAACTTCTTTATTGGGTCTTTCCGGTTCCAATTATTGGGTTTTTCCCCATGACATATCGACACTTAGGGATTCTTCCCTTCTTATGCACTTCCTTATTTCTAGTGGAGTCCTTTTCCTTTTTCCTTAATCCATTCTTGCTCGCTCATGATCATTTTCATGATTCTTTATTCCGAGTTATTCTCTTTTTTTTTTGTGCCGATTACTTTGTTTGTGAAAATTCCCTTCTTACGAATTTTGTTCTTTATTATGTCCCTCATAGTGGAGGCTTCCACTTTGGGAACTACTTGCTCCACCTTCTTACAATTCCTTGAAAGTTTCTTTCTTCTTTTCCTCACACTCTTTTCTATATTGGGTATTTCCCCGCCTTGAATCCTCCATTGTCTTAAGATTCTCATTCCTTCCCTCATTCCTTATCTAAGGGACATCGGGTTATTGGTCTTATTTAATGTACTCCACCTTATGCTTAGGCATACTCTTTTTATGCTACATCAAGTGAGTGTAGACCACAACTAGTCTTGTGTTGGTAATGGAGGACATACCCTTCCAAGATTTCTTAGATGTACTTTATACTATTCCTTTTTTATTGGCAGTCCACCCATTTCTTACTCATACAACATCTTCTAATGATATCTTCTAACTCACCTATTCCTTGGGTTGTCCCTTCATCTTGACATGCATTTTACTCATACAAATCCGTCTCTAAATCCCTCATCATTAGGTTTTATTTCCTTTTTGTTGGGACATGTATCCCTTCCTAGGGTTTCCTTCTTTGGGAGGATTCTTACCTTTTTCTCCTAAAATTCCTTTTTCATTCATCTTTGAAGGCACCTAACTTTAAGTGTCATCCTTTGATGCCATTCTTCCATTCTTATCTTTACTCTTGAAATCTTACTGTACATCCTTTGTACTCCATCCTCATTCTCACTCATACCCCAATACATGCCTATTTCCTTTTATGGTTTTGGTTCATAAACTGGTTCAATCCAACTAAGATCTGGTTCACCAAAACTACTCCGGTTTTCTCTCCCAAATTGTCCTATGATCCTTTTCCAATGCTTTTAAGAACCCTTTGGATCACTTGGGAGTTTTAAATTTCCCAAATTGCCCGTTCTCTGATGATTAGGTTTGTGAACTGGTTCAGTTTTCTCACTCAATTTCAACGGTTCTTTTCCCGGTTTCCTTAACTCTAAAAGGACGGAGTTTACAGTAGAGGTCACGGGCTTCTATCAGGTGGACGATAAAGGTGCTCCGATCCATAAGTGGAACCGTCAAGGACTGTTATGTGATTGTGTGGCCCCTTTTTATGATATAACGTGTGATTGATGTATGAAACCTGTGTAGATCATGGAAAAAGGAAAAGAAATAAATTTATATAACTGATTGTTGTAAAAATGTTTCCCCTCACTGAGTTTTATAATCATTCCCCTCCTTTCACCCCTTTTAGGAAAACCAAAGAGAGGGTTTGATCAAGTATAATTGAAGTCCAAGCAAAGGCTCGAACCCTCAAAGTAAGTCCCATACTATGTATTCCAAATATGTTATGGAAAATGTGTATCGATACACATTTCCTTCCTTAAATCATCAAGGTAGGAATAACAAGATGATTTAGGGAAGGGTGGTGAGTTGATCATAGGACTCCAGCAAAACCAGGTTGGGTGTGACAAAATGAGTACCAGGAAGAAATAATTCTAACCTTACTTAGTGATAACCTAAGGGGAAATGATGGGAATGACTCAAGACCTTAACAAATGTTAGGTCCTTTTATGATTAAGCAAGCAATGGATGATATCCATATATGAGAGAGGTATGAGTTGGAAACCTTGACCAAATGGTATTGTTCTTTGAATGAAATAAAGTATAGGTTTTATACTTGACCAATTATGTCACACGCCGGCCCAATTTCCCTCTATCTAAGACCCATGACCCCCACTGCTGATTCCCCTTATGTTACAAAGGTGGGATCCTTCACTAAGGTAAAACTGACAGAACCCAGACTTAGACCCATATACTTCTTTTAGAAAGCAATAGTGTAGCTTGAGGCCATTTTCTCTTTTACCATTACAAACCCCTCGATCATTAGCAAAATGATAAGTAAATACTTTGTGTGCAGGTCATGAGTTTACCTGGGCAGCAAGGTGCCTCGGGCGTAAGCTACTCATCCGTACTCGAGTCGCTTAGATTTACCTGCAACATGGTTTGGGGAGGGGGTGAGCTCATAGCTTAGTGAGTGAGACGCTAACGTCACACCACTATATGTCTTACGACCCATACCTTTCCCATAAACCACCTAGTATACAAGGTCTATTCTAATCGCTTGTATCCACCATACGAGCCACGTGGCTTACTTCCTTCCCTTTGAGACATAGTCTTGTGTCATCCGGCTTGCCACTATCTCATGGTCGGGATGTTCTCGGTCTCATCCTTATCGAGTATTCACATATCCAATTCAAATATTTCAAACATGGGATGTCATCCTACACAATCACATGGCCTCCACTGGGGCGACACTCCCAGGTTTTCACGACCCGTGCCCTAGCCCGACAACTTAGGAAAATAATGTAAAACAAGGGGCACTAATGGCCCTAAACACACAAGCACAAGTCCACCCATAATGGATAGCCATTAAGCAAATCCTAGATCGGAAGATGGAGTGTGGGAGGCCCTAGGGATCTCATCCCCACCACCGGCACCTCACATATGCCACCCTCCAGCTTGGTGCCTTAGCACGCTATTATCCTAGCGGAACTCATGCCTCTCTCTCATACACTTTAGCACTTAGGGCCACACATAAATGGGCTACTCGGGCCTCACATAGACATAACAACCTCCCTAAAATACAATGCCCTCTCAAGATAGCACTAGACAAGGAATTAGAGTGAAGGGTTTGTGAACCTTCTCCGCACTCACAGTTGGTGACTCTACACCTTGGTCATAGAGCATTCCCGCCTCTCACTAGCCTATGGGACATACACTTGTGAATCGTCCCACAATCTACTTGTTGTAGAGTTATATTGTGACGATACTTGTATGTGTGTTAGGTGTCCCGGTAAAACATGGATGTATCACATTGTACCTCCACCCATCTCCTTTCCATTTTTCCCTAGGATGATGACACAACCTCTAGGCACCCTCTATTACTCCCATCTTGAATATCGGTGTGAATAACGTGGCTCACAATCAAAAGATGGCACTCATGGCCATTCCTTATAATGGTGCCACACACACAATATTACCGAGAGCTTGTGCAACACATGCTATCTCCCCAACACTTAACACATCAAATGCATTCCACAATTTTCATGGTAAAAACTTCTTTTACACATGGGAGGTTAGACCTCTATGGATGTCTCCCCTTTTATTTTGATGAATGCACAACACCAAGAACTCGACTCTATGTGAGTCAACTTCCCTTTTCAAGCAACTAGTCCATTGACCCTAGGCTCGAGTTTCACTGCATAACCCGACCTGATCACTATCAGAATAAGCAAAGCACACATATCGTGTCATGTACCAACCTAGTTTGGTAAGAACCCCATGAGCAACCCAACCACTCCCTTTGGTTTAGGATGAGTTATCATTCCCAAAAACTGCGAGGAGTCAAGCGTGCCCTCCAACCATATTCCGTAGAATAACATTATACAAAAGTGAAAATATGTTAAGAAGAAATTACATGGATTTTTGGTGTATGGATTCCCTAATGAATTTATCTTCTATCCTAAAAAGGGTAAAAAGGAGGGGTGAGTTTCTACAACTCAGTGAGTGGGTATTAGAGTAACTTTTTTAAAACACCGTTTATAATTTCTTTCATTTGTTTAAGAAAATTCTTCAATTTTTCCCTTTGCTTGAGATGTACTCAAAAAACAATCACATGCCCTTTATTATAAAGGGTCCACACGTTCATGAGATGCAATTACGCCGACTACACCCACTTGTGGATCAGAGCATCTTTACCATCCACCCGATAGATGTCCTTGACTTCTACCCAGAGTCTAAGATGACATTAACCGTTCGACCCTCATAACCAAATATACATTGTGTCCGCTATGTGGGACGTGACCTCTAATAATCCCGCCTCGGCCTCAGTGTACATGAAGCTACTATGAGCTTCACGACTCACTAGATAAAAAAATTGCCTTTATCACATACTTGTCGTCCAGTAGCTCTTAGAACTAACACTATCCCATCTAGGTGTCTCGATGGTTCCATATCACAGTGCATGCACAAACAAGAATCTCATGACTTTAATCCATCATCTTTGGAGCTACTAGCCCAATGGCCCCGACCCTCGGCTTTGGCTCCATATCTACTAGTCCAATAGGTCCATCGATTTGGTCTTGACTCAATAGCTACTATCCCATCAAGTCTGTCGGTCTGGATTTGGCACAAGGGAGATTCACACAATTAGCATGTTATGGATGATTTTCATGGCTCTTTAATCATATTTGACTATGGGTTCTAGCCCTTGCCCACAGGCCATGGGCCCACTTCACGTGTTTTAAAAAACTAGGCCTTAGGCCCCATAAGTTTAAAAAACAACTGAGGCCTCCTGCCTGATTGAGTTGTTCCAGCTCTCATAAAAAAAGTCTCCCAAAAATTTTTAAGCTATTTCACACGGTCGGGGGAGATCATTTTTAGAAAATGGTTTTCAAAGTTTAAAGATAGTGCGCATCACCAAAACTGGGTATGACGTTAAAAGTCACACTCACCCGGTAACATTGATGTGTTCGTCCTAGTTAAATTCCAAATCTCGGATGTGCCCATATGCACGGATACTCGTACAGTCAGTTCCCACATGGTTCAAGTGTTACCGTAAGTACAGTCTGTCATACAAGGCCCTTAATTATGCCTTATAGCAATTGAGTTCTTAGAGTTCAAAATCTTGACTTTAGATCGCTATTGCTCAATTATTTTAAATTAGGTCCCTAAGGTTTCCAAGATCTTTCTTAGGTCCTAAGTTTTCTAAAATTACCAATTGGTCTAGAATTTTTAAAAATGTCTAATTGGCCCTTAATTTCATCCAATTAGCTAATTGGACCTCAATTGGGAGACAATTTCATAAAAATCCCCCAATTTCCTTGAATTAAAATTCCCTCCCCCCACCCACCCCAATTTTCCCAAAAATTGCCATTTGACTCCGAAAGCTTATTTCATTCAATTGACCACCCAAATTTGGGCAATTTTCCCCATTCATGATCAAAATCATCTTCCATGTCTCCCTTATTATTTCAAGCTTTGAAACACTTCATTTGGCTTAGAAATGGGCCTAAATGAAGCTTTATTGGAAAATAGTTCTAGAGAGAAAGCTTCGATTACTAATCGGTGAAGAGCTGGTGATCAGAGCTTTAGATTACAATGGATTGCTCTCTCCTTGGAGGTCCTTCCTAAACCAAACCATGCTTCAATTGGTGGCCTGAGCAGTGCGAATTTAAAAATTTAAATGTCACTAAAAACGCACTATGAACAGTATTTTCCAACAGAGGGTGGTAGAGGGGACTTACCAATTCAGCTAAGGGAAGGTCGGGACACTTCTATGGGTGGTTTAGGGTGCTTGGCTTGGCCAGAATTGGGCCGTGTGTGGCTCAAATTAGAATCGAACAGCTCAGGTTGTAGACTGCTGAGGAGCGACGGTACTGTGCGAGCTCACCAGCGCTTTTGCGGTGATACTTGAGCTGAGCGGTGACTGTAGTCGTGTAACTGACTTTTTCTGGATTATAGGGAATCGAAATTTGACTTCGTAAGTGAAAGAAAGTGCCCAAGTAGGAGCTTTAGTTTGAGCTTATTAAAAAAATCAAGCACTTCTTCTTCTTCTTCGAGCGGTTGAGGGATGATGAGGATGAATGGAGAGTAGCTCATTATATAGGGAGCTAAGGGAGTGACAGACCTATCTGTTCACCAATCATTCGACCTTAATTACTCCATTTATGATCAAAATCGGAGGCATTTATTGGTCACCAGATTTTCGGCGGCCAGCCTATCGCACTTCTCTCCTCTAAAATGATAGGTTGAAGACGACATTGTTCTGCGTGTGCGGACGTGCCACATGTCACCTCGTGATTGGCTAGCTTTGTTGACACGACTTCCTACTCAGCAGCCTAGTCAACCTTTGACCCATTGACCAAACACTTGGCAGCCTCCCATTAGCTATTCGTGTCTACGTGGCTACTGTTCATATTTCTATTGACCATTGACCGTGACACCTATCACTCCCCTATTGGTTAGTCGTTGCAAACATTGTTTTCCACCGTTGAAAATTGAACAAGGACATGTGTCATGCTCTTATTGGGCAGTGCTTCTGATTGAGCGGCTAACTAGGTACGCTTCGCCACATGTCTCATGCTGATTAGTTGCACTTGCTGACGAGTAGCAGTCCGTTGACTAGCTGGACCGTTGACAGGTTCGGTTAGACCGGGTTCGGTGACCCATAATTGAAAATCGGCTGGTTCAAGCCTGATTCGTCTGACTTTCCAAAAGTTTAAAATTTATAAATTTATCTAAATTCATTTTCTATCTAATGGTGGCCTTAATATTCCAAATTGACATTTTTAAGCCAACTAGAAAAATGAACTAGTGAACTGGTTCTTCACGGCTTAATCCGGTTCGGGTTAGGTTCACTCTGAACCGGTATGGTTCTCACTTCTTGTTTCATCATGGTTTCTTTACATAGTGTTTTAGGTGTTCCTTGGCTACTTGGGATTTAAATTTTCCCAATTTTGACCCTTATTTACTATTTTTAGTCTACTCAAGTTCTCAGTTTTCTCATGAAAATATTCATTTTTTCTTATTCCAAGAAGACAGGGTTTATAACCCTCCCCTCCTTTTAGGGGTTTTGTCCCCAAAACCTTTACATATCAAATACTCGAGGGCACCTATTCTTCATAACAGACTCTATCTCCCATGTCTCCTCTTCTACTTGGTTATTCCACCAATGAACCTTGACCATGGGAATTCTCTTATTCCTCAAGTTCTTGTCTTGTCTGTCGATGATTTGTACAGGTTCCACCTCATATACCAAGGTTTCCTCCAGCTTAGGTGGTAGCTAATCCAATACATAACTAGGATTGGGTTTATACTTTCAGAGCACCGACATGTGGAAAATGTTGTGTATTGTTTGTAAGTCTTGAGGCAGCTCAAGCTTGTATGCCACTGGTCCCCCCCCTCTAAATTACGGTATAGGGGCCGATGTATCTAGGTTTCAACTTCCCTTGTTGTTGAAACCTAAGTATACCTCTCCATGGAGATACTTTGAGAAGTACTCGATCCCCTACTTCAAACTCTTGGTCCCTTCTTCAATGATCGACATAGCTCTTCTGCCTGTCATAGGCCACCTTAAGCTGACTCCTTATGGTTCGGATTTTCTCTATTGGATCATATATAAGCTCAATCTTCTCGAGTTTCTTGTCCCCTACTTCTTCCTAGAATAAGGGTGTACAACATGGTCGTTTATAAAGGGCCTCATAAGGCGTCATTTGCATGTTGGCATAGTAACTATTGTTATAAGCAAACTCCATTAAGTAAAGGTAGTCCTCCTAAACCTTGTCCATTGTTAGTACACATGCCCAAAGCATATCTTCCAAGGTTTGAATCGTCCGCTTAGACTGTTCATTAGTTTAAGTGTGGAATGCGGTACTCATATGGAGTTCGGTTCCCAAGGCATCCTGTAGGCTAGGCCAAAACTTAGAGGTGAATCTCACATCTAGATCTGATACTATGCTTACTGGGACCCCATGGAGTCTTACAATTTCTCTCACATATAAAGTGGCCAGTCGTTCCACGGAGTTGGTTGCTCTTATTGGTAGAAAATAGGTGGACTTGGTCAATCGATCCACGATGACCCAAATCGTGTCTCGTCCTTTCCTTATCACTAGTAGCCCTATCACAAAATCCATGGTGATATATTCTCACTTCCATTCGGGAATCGGTAGGGGTTTTAGCAATCTTGAAGGTTTCTGATGTTCTGCCTTGATTTGCTGGTAGGACAAACATCATGTCAGATATTCTGCGATATCCCTCTTCATCCCTTTCCACCAGTAGCCTTGTTTGAGGGTACAGTACATCTTGCTATTCACATGGTGCATTGCGTACATAGAGTTGTGTGCTTCCTCCAGTATTAATCTACTCAACTCCTATTCCTAGGGTACACATACCATAGTTCTAGAGGGCAAAGTCCTTGGTCATTCCTTTGGTGGCATGATCTAGGTGTGGCTGGAGTTCTTTATCCCCTTTCTGGTGGACCCTTATTTGTTCCACCAAGCTGGGTCTTACTGCTATGTTACCCATCAAGCACCTCCCTTCCCCATCCAATCGGAGGTTCACCTTCATCTTCCTCAACTATTTTAGCAAGGGTAGGTAGTTCACTTTTATTTGGACAACCTCGATTTGATATTTGCGACAAAGAGTGTCCACCACCACATTAGACTCGTTGGGGTGGTATTCTATCTCTAGGTCATAGTCCTAACTCTAGCCATCTCCTTTATCGAAGGCAAAGCTCCATTTGAGTCAAGAAATATTTAAGACTTTTATGATCTGTGTATATTCTACACTTGACCCCATATAGGTAGTGTCGCCAAACCTTGATGGTGAACACTATTGCAGCTAATTCCAAGTCGTGGGTGGGGTAGTTCTTCTCATGTGCCTTTAACTGCCATGAGGCTTACACATGACTTTTCTTTATTGCATTAGTATGCACCTGAGCCCCTATTCTGAGGCATCGCTGTAGATAGTGTACTCTCTCACATTCAGATCAGGCAAGGTTAGTACGAGAGTCGTTGTTAGATTGGACTCTAGCTCTAGGAAGGACTTCTCACATGTATCTTTGAAAAATCCTTCATGAACCTCCAGTAATACCTCACAAGCCCCAAGATGCTACGTATCTCTGTTGGGCTAGTGGGTACCTTCCAGTCGGATATGGCCTCTACCTTTGCTGGATCCACCTTAACTCCATCCTTAGACACAACATGTCCCAAGAAACCCACATCTTGCAGCCAAAATTCACACTTGGAGAACTTTGCATAGAGTTGATTCTCCCGTAATATGTCTAGGGTGATAGCTAGATGTTCCTCATGTTTCTCCTTAGTTCTTGAGTATGAATGTCGTCTATAAACACTATCACGAACTTGTCTAGATGGGGTTGGAACACTCGATTCATTAAATCCATGAAGGTTTTGGGGGCGTTTGTTAATCCAAAGGGCATCACCCTAAACTCATTGTGCCCATATCGAGACTAGAATGCAGTCTTTGGTACATTTCCCTCTTGGATTCTTAGCTGGTAGTATCCTTACCAGGGTTATATTATGGAGAAGTAGGTTGTCCCTTGCAGCTGGTTAAATAGGTCATCAATCCGTGTGAGGGGTACTTATTTTTAATAGTGACCTGATTCAACTTTTGGTAGCCAATGCACAGTCTCATACTCTCGTCCTTCTTCTATATGAATAAGACTGGTGCACCCCACAGAGATTGACTAGGGCATATGAAGCCCTTCCCTAACAACTCGTCTAGTTACTCCTTCAATTATTATAGCTCTGCCAAATCCGTACGATAGGGAGCTTGCGATATGAGGTGTCACGCCCCGATCCGGTTTGGTCCGAACCCCATGAGCAACCCGCTAGTCCCTTTGGTCTTAAGAAGGATCACCCCTTCTCAAGGCCATGTGTAATCAGGCGTAACGTCTGACCTTGTTTCCTGTTATAGCATTAAACAAAACTTAAAAATTAAAAACCTTAAAGCATACCTAATTTAGGATTCTGCTTTGGGATTTCCATAAGGTCTAGTCTTCTTCCATGAAAAGGGATTGGGGTGAATTTCTACAACTTAGTGAGCGGGTGTTGGGGAATGAGTTTTCAAAAATATAGTTTACCAAAACATTTAGCACATAATTCTTTAAAACCTTTCATCCTTTTCAAAGCTTTTGTGTGTTTAGCTCTTTTAGCAAATCCTCTTTGCTCGGTAGGCATTTAGCAATCAAACACACACCCTTTATCATAAAGGGTACACACATTTGCCGATGCAACACGCCCGTTGCACCCACTTGTGGATCGAAGCGTCTTTATTGCCCACCATGATAGAAGTCCCTGACTTCTACCTTGAGTCTGAGTGACGCCACAAGCGCTAGGCCCTCTGACTCAACATAAGTTCGTGTCTGTATGAGGACGAAGACTTAATCCCACCTCCACCCAGTGTCAATGTGCAAGAAGCCCCAACACAGTAGCTTCATGACTAATTGGTACGACGAGAAGCCCAAACACAGTAGCTCTTCCTTCCCTTATCACCACCATGTCATCCAACAATCCTTGGAACCCATCACTACCCCTTATAGGCATCTTGATGGTCCCGAATCAAAGTGCATGCACAAACAATAGTTTTCATATATAATCATTATCTTTGGTGTCAATGATCCAACAACCCTAACACTCAACTAGGCCTATAGTTGTTTGCTTGACCGATCTATTGACCTAGTCTAGGCACACTGCCACTAGCCCATCGAGCCTTGTAGGTCCTGACTTAGTACCATGGTGAATCAAACAAACATTTTCCCTTTCAATGAGAGTTTTCATTGCTCTTCCTATTCATGTTTGTTTACGGGCTCCAGCCCGTGCCCAATGGCCACAAGCCCACTTAACATGTTTTTTTCAAAACTGGGCCTTGGGACTTATAAGTTCAAATTTGAGGCCCCTTGCCTGTTGGAGCTGTTCTATCTCTCACCAGAAAAGTCTTCCAAATAGTTTAAGAAATGACACACAGTTAGGGGAGAACAGTTCCGAGAAAATATCTTTTAAATTAAAGAGCTCATCGCACCAACCGGGTGTGATGATAGAGGTAGGTTCGCTTACAACCTGCAATCAAGTTTTTCCTTTCATTAAAAGTGTTCCCATCATCCCAACTGGTATGATGTATAATTACACAAACTCACAACCAGTAGTAGGATTTTAATAGAATAAAGGTGTGCTCATCACTCCAATCGGGTATAAAGTGTAAATAAGCTCACTCACAACCAATAAGTAGGTTTTTTGCTTTAAAATAGTTCTCATCACCCCAATCGAATATGATATTTAAAAGGTCCCACTCACAACCAGTAAGCGCGTCTGTGCGCTCCATTTTCTCGCTTGCTGCTCCGACTTTCGAGCCAGCAAGCGTAGGCACTGGAAGTGAAGCGCGCCAAAGAGCAAGCTTCGAGGCAAGCTTCGGTCCGAAAGGACCTGAAGCGTGCCAAAGAGCAAGCGGAGGCTCGAAAGAGCGCACTAGTGCACACTCCGTTTTCTCGCTGACTCTCAAGCCTCCGCGCGCTAGTGCGCGCTCCGTTTTCTCGTTCACGTCTACGCTCTTATAAATGCTGCACGCTTAGGAAGGGTCTTTTTCACTTCAGAAGTGTGCTCATACTACCTTTTCTCGAGAGCGTCTGCGCTCATACTACCTTTTCTCGTTCGCTAACACGCTTTCTATTTTCGAGCTTGTTTCAGTGTCCTGCAGAGAAGATCAATCACGATCCCCCTCCAGTAGGGATTCAAAGGTAGACCACGACCCAACCATAACTCTAATGGTAGGGTAGACTTAGTGTACATAGCTAGGAGTCTCTCTAACAACGGTTCTGCCTGACCCTACTTAAGCATGCATATTATGTCAGTGAAGACTTGGTGTGAAGCCTTGGAGCTTTTTCACATTAAACTGGTGCTCATCATCCCAACCGAGTATGAAGTGTAAGTAAGCCCATTCACAACCGGTAAGTAGGTTTTTTGCTTTAAAATGGTTCACATCACCCTAACCAGGTATGATATTTAAATGTTCCCACTCACAACCGGTAAGTAGGTTTTTCACTTTAAAATGATGCTCATCATCCCAACCGGGTATGAAGTGTAAATAAGCCCACTAAAAAATGGTTTTTCATTTCAAAATGGTGCTCACCACCCCAACTAGGAATGATGTTATTAATCCCACTCACCCGATTACTGTAACGTGTTCATCCCAAGTCGGTTATCCAAGTCTAGGTTGTGCTCCCTTTTGTTCATTTCCTGGTCCAAGGTATCCCTACACTGTTTGAACATCCTTATAAGAAGGGTTCGACATGAAATCCTTCTTTATCTCAAGTATTGGCAACTAGGCCCAAATCTTGGTTTTATTGCACTTAGGTCCCTAAAGTTCATAATTCTTGACTTTAGGTCCCTATTGTTCAATTTTTTCCCAATCAAGTCCCAAGGATTTCCAATATCCACCTTGGGCCCTTAATTTTCTTAAAATTGTATATGGGGCTCAAAACTACCGTAGGAGATCTGAATTGGCCGAATTTCTATTGGCAAAAACATGGTAGCTTCGGGACCTGCCGACGCTTCTTCGGTGGTCCTCAGGTGGAATGGAGGGTGCCGTTAGATAGCTGACCTCCTCCGAAGTCTGTAGGACCCAAATTTGCCTCATAAGGTTGAGAGAAGTGTCCCAGTCGGAGCTCTGGTTTGAGCTTCGCTAAAAAATGGGGCACTTCTCCTTCTTCGATGTTTTGAGGTGTGTGAAGGATGAATGGAGGGGTGTTCTTTACATAGGGAGCTCAAGGACCCTCTATTCTACCAATTTCCATATTGGTTGAGTTTATCCTCTTTAAAAAATTTCATAATTGGAGGGAATATTCCCTCGCTAGAAAAGGAAAGTTTTTCTGTCATATGAATAGTGTTGTCATCCAAAGGAAGACGATGACACTGTTTTAGACTAGACCGGTTCGGTCCGACTAGGTTCGACAACGAAAAATGGCCTGTTCAAGCCCGATTCGATCAGTTTTTTCAAAATTAAAAATTTTAAATTACACTAAATTAATTTTCTATCTAATGGTGGTCTCAATTATCCAAATGGAGATTTTCAAGCCACCTAGAAAAATGAATTAAGAAACTGGTTCATCCATGGTTCAACCCTATTCAATCCGATTCAGGTACGACTCACATCTCCAATGGCGTCCTTTACCCAAGGATTCCCTTTCTTCATTTCTTCCTTACTCGTGACCATTTCACTATAATTTATCCTGAGTTGATCCCTTTTGTCCTAAGTGTCGATTCCTTTGTTTGGGGAGTTCACTTTTGATAGTCTCATTCTCTACTATGTCCTTTGAAGTAGAGACTTCCATTGTTGGAGCTACACGTCCAACCCTCTTACCATTTCTTGAAGGTTCCTTCCTTTATATCCTTACCCCTTTTTAATGGTGCATTTTCCCACCTTTAATCCTTTTCCAACATTAATTTCCCATTTCGCCCTTTATTTACTATCTAAGGAATCTTTGATTGTTGAGTCTTATTTCTTGTCCTTTACATTAGGCACAAACATCTAATCTCACGCTTCTATTAAGTGGGTGTAAACCAGAATTAGTCTTGGTGTACGTCATTATTCTTTTAGATTACGATACGACTGGGGTGCATCCTTTCCCAAGGCTCTAGTTTCTTCGGGCGTCATTCCCTTATTCATTTATTTGGGGTATGCCACTCATCTCCACTTCTTATGACTTGTGTCGATATTATCTTCATGCTCTCCCGTTCCTTTGGTTAACTTGATCCTTGGACTTTGGGTATGCTTCCCTTGTAAATGACCCCTTTATCCCAACCTACCTTCCATTTGCAGGTTTTCCAACTATTCCACTTCAATTGGGTCCATTACCTCTTCGTTGGGATACGTATGTCTCTCTAGGGCTCCCTTCCTTGGTAGACTTCTTCCTCTTTTCCCCGTAATTCCCATTTTGTATTCATCTTCGAGGGTATCTAACCTTAAATCAGCTTCATGACATCCTTTGTGCCATCCTTTCTTGCTTACACTTACATCAAGAATTTTGTTGTCACATCCATTGTACCTTATCTTTATTCCTACTTGTAATCACTACGATTTGTATTTCATTAGGGAGGAATTTCGATCTCTTTTGTTTTGAGGTTTCTTAACCTCCTTCTAAGAGCTTTCTTAATCCCTCCTATGGCTTGAGTTTGGTCGCTAGTACGTTTTCGACCATTGAATTTCTATAAGCATTTCCTTCATCCTTCTTTTCCGACGTTTTCACCCTTTCACTTATCCCTTCGTCGCATGGGTATAAATCCATGATCTTTACGAGGGTTAGTTCATTAACTGCCTCATCCCAACTATGCTCCTTGTCCATTTGTCTTTGAGACAGTTGTCTCTCGAGTTTTGCTTGTCCTTGATGCCCATCTTGTCGCCCTTTGTAGAGTGCAGTCATTACTACTTCTCGGTCCTTCTTAGGGCATCGTTTATTCTCCTTGATTATTCCATTATTACTAGTTGCTTCCTACTTGGCTGTTCTACTTTTCCAAAGCAGGTCACATTTGCCATCCCGAGACATCCTAGTTGTTGTCTAATGTTCGGGGCTTGTCTTCTCTTGTGGAGGCGCTTTTTTCTTTGCTCCTAGATTGTTGGTACTTTCTTCTTAAGGGAAAATTTCCTTCATCTATACTCTGCTCCATTTGTGGTTTCTCAAGTCCTACCTTCGGTACTTCTTGCCTTCCGTCACCCCTCATCATATAGTTGAGGTAGATGATCACATTATCCAAGAGTCGGAGTTTTAGGAATTTGAACTTTTTATTAATTACTAAGGAATACAATATGTTTGGGGCGTTATCCTTATTACAATAGCTATTTACGTAGTTGGTTGGGAAGCTACTATACTAAGTTATTGATAAGCATCTTCCTTGGTAGGGTTTTAAGCCCTTGTTGGTGTTTCTAGCATCAGGTTGGCTTCCTTCATACTCGGGGCTCTATCATCAACAGGTACTGACACCACACTCCTTGATGGTATTGGACACTTCCCTACACAATATCTCCACCATCTACATCCAAAATAGGTTGCTTCCCTACATGGTCCTTTGTGGCTTCTACTATAAATCAGACATTGGAGAGCTTTTAGGGTCATCTTTCTATGGGAATGGGATTTTGAGTAGTGTCGGTGGCTTCAGTCCTAGTTTTCTTGATTTATTTCTTGGGAGCCATCTGAAAATTTTGATAGATTTTCTCTTAGTTCATATGTTATACAATTTTGATAATGTATTTGATGAATTAGCCTATGATACTACTCAAGTTGTCACGCCCTGACCTGGTTTTATTGGAACCCCGTGACCAACCCGTCACTCCCGTTGGTCTTAAGAAGGATCACCCCTTCTCAAGGTCGCGAGGAGTCAGGCATAACTTCTAACCTTGTTTCCTCGAATAGGATTATACAAAACTTAATAATTAAAAATCTTAAAGCATACTTGATTTAGGATTTCCTTAAGGTTTTGTCTCCTTTCTAGAAAAGTGATTTAAAGGGAGGGGTGAGTTATACGACTCTATAAGCAGGTGTTGGGGAATGAGTTATCAAAAATATAGTTTATCAAAACATTTAGCACATCATTTATTAAAACCTGTCTTCCTTTTCAAAGCCTTTGTGTGTTTAGATCTTTTAGCACATCCCCTTTACTTGGGAGGTATTTAGCAATCATACACATGCCCTTTATCTTAAAGGGTACACACGTTTGCCGATGCAACACGTCCACTGCACCCACTTGTGGATCGGAGCATCTTTACCATCAACAATCATAGAAGTCCCTGACTTCTACCTTGAGTGTGAGTGATGATGCCCCAGGCGCCATGCCTCAAACTCAACATAATTTCGTGTCTGCATGAGGAGGAAGACTTCATCCCTCCTCCATCCTAGTCTTAATGCATAAGAAGCCCCAACACAGTAGCTTTATGACTAACTGGTATGACGAGAATCCCAAGCAAAGTAGCTCCTCCTTATTGCCACCATGTCGTCTAGAAGTTGTTGGAACCCATCACTACTCCTTATGGGCATCTTGTTAGTCTAGAATGAAAGGGCATGCATAAACACTAGTTTTCATATATAATCATTAAATTTGGTGCAGACGGTTCAACGACCCCGACACTCAACCTAGCTTGTAGTTGTTTGCCTGATCGGTCCGTCGACCTAGTCCTAGCGCACTGCCACTAGCCCATCGAGCCTTGTCAATCTTGACTTGGTACCATGGTAAATCACACAAATATTTCAACTTTTAATGAGAGTTTTCATGACTCTTCCTATTCATGTTTGTTTATAGGCTCCAGCCCGTGCCCAATGGCCTTGGGCCCACTTCACGAGTTTTTTTTCAAAACTAGGCCTTGGGCCCTATGAGTTCAAAATCGAGGCGCTGGCCTCTTGGAGTTGTTCTATCCTTCATCAAAAAAGTCTACTAAATAGTTTTAGAAATAGCACATAGTTAGGGAGCACACTTCTGACAAAATCTCTTTTTGCTTAAAGTGTTCATCGCACCAACAGTGTGTGATGATAGAGGTAGGTTCGCTTACAACCAACAATCGGGTTTTTCCTTTCATTAAAAGAGTGCCCATCATCCCAACTGGTATGATGTATAATTAAGCCTACTCACAACCGGTAGTAGGTTTTTAATTGAATAAGGGTGTGCTTATCACCCCAAGTGGGTATGAAGTGTAAATAAGCCCACTCACAACTGGTAAGTAGGTTTTTAGCTTTAAAATGGTTCTCCTCACCCCAACCAGGTATGACATTTAAAAGGTCCCACTCACAACCAATAATGTCACGCCCCGACCCGGTTTGGTCGGATCCCCGTGATCAACCCGCCACTCTCCCGGTTTATTAAAGGGTTTTCCCCTTATTGTAAACCGTAAAGAGTAAGGCGTCCTTTAACCTGCACCTTTTTCCTGGAATAGCATAATCAAAACTGCATGAAATTTAAAACTTTACATACCTATCTTACAGGCATCTTAGTTGACGGTCTTTAAGGGGAGGCTTTCCGGGATTTCCTAAAAGGGATATAAGGGAGGGGGTGAGTACGATTACTCAGTGAATGAGTTTTTTTAAAAGATTTTAACTTTTAAGAAAAACATTTATATGGAGTGTGCCAGACTCCTTTGTTTTAAAAAAATCCCATCATTTAAAAATTTGGATTTTTCCATTATTTCTTAGTTATCACGGTGTGTCATCACCCAACACACATCCTTCATCATGAAGGTTACACACATTCGCAAGTCAGTATCACTACTGAACCCGCTAGTGGCTTCGGAGCGACTTTTCCTGCCACCCGGATAGAAGTACGACCACTTCTACCCTGGGAATGAGTGGATGTACGTGACATCCTACCCACAATCCTGAAATCACTTCTTCATATCCGTATGAGGACAGAGACCTCATCCTGTCCCCACCTCGGTCTCATGCGCTTTGTGCTACTCTAGATTTCGCACAGACACCTGGAACGACGAACTGCCCTTATAGCCACCAGGTCGTCCAGTGCCCTTAGGACGCATCACTACCCCTCATGGGCATCTTGATGATCCCGTACTCACAGTGCATGCACAAACAATGTTTTCTTATATTGCCATGTAATCTGTGGTGCCATTAGTCCAACGGCCCCGACTCTCAACTCAACCCGCAGCTGTTTGTCTTGACTAGTCCGTCGACCTGTCATGTCGCACTGCTGCTAGTTGACTGAGCATGTCGGTCCTATCTTGGTACCATGGCCAAACAATTCACTTATTAAGTTTTATGGCACATATATCATGTTCGTTTACGAGCTCCTGCTCGTGCCAACTAGCCTTGGGCCAACTGTACGAGATTTTCAAAATCGGGCATTTAGCCCCCAAGTTCCAAAACCGAGGCCCCTAGCCTATTAGAGCTATTCGAGCTCCCTTTGAGAAGGTCTCCCAAATAGTTTAAGCATTGGCACACAGTCAGGGGAGAACACTTCTGACAAAATAGGTTTTTACTGTCCATTATACCAACCGGTATAAGGACATCTTCGTTCATAACCGATGAACGAGTTTTCAAATTCCTTCGAGGAAGTCTAATCATACCAACCGGGTATGATCTACTTACAACCGGTAAGTAGTTTTTTTTTCGCATAATTTTTACATCACTTTCTCTAAGTGGTGATGATTAAAATACCACTAAATAGTGGGTTTTTATACTGAGGTACTTATCATCCCCTACCGGGTATGATATAAAATTTCCACTCACAACCGGTAAGTGGTTTTTATCTTTAAGTTGTGCTCATCATCCCAACCGGGTATGATGTTAGTAAACCCACTCACCCGTTAATGCCGTGAATTCCACTAGACTGGTTCTTTGTATTCACGCGAGCTTGTCCTTGCTGGCATTCCCGATATTTCGCGTTCCTACATGATATGAACATCTTGGTTCATTATCCTTCGACCTAATCGCCTTCATTCATTCCAAATGAATGAGAAAGTCGAACTTTCATTTATTTGCAATTAGGTCCCTAAAGTTATTTCTCTTTAACTTTAAGTCCCAAATACCGGTTTTTCCTCAAATTGAGTCCCGAAACTTCTAAAATTTATCATAAGATCTCAATTTATTCCATTTCACAAAAAGGGGTTTAATTTCCCAAATCTCCAATTTGGTCCTCCAATTTTTCCAAAATTACCATTTTGCCCCAAAAATTTCAAAATTTCCTCAATTAGTCGTCTAACATTATTTTCATGCCCAATTGACCCTCAATTTCATAAAATTTCATTTTGGTCCTTTGAATTTCGAAAATCCCCAATTTTCCCCCAATTCCAACTTCTTAACACAGCCGAATTTTATTTCATCAAATTGACCCATCAAACGTTTCTAATTGTTGAAATGGAAGTTGAAATTGAGTTTCTACATGTTCATACGATTCTTCAGAAATGTGAATCGCAAGTTTTAATGCCGGGACAAGCTCAAACGGAGCTTCGCCGGAAAATGAACTATAGAGAGAGAAAGCTTCGCTTACTCACCGGTGAAGGCACGACGGTTCGAGCTTTCGATCTGGACAGATAGCTCTCATCCTGAGGTTCATCCTAGAATCAAGAATCACATCAATTGATGCGGAATTGGATTAGAATTTCATCATTGAAATTCGGTCGACTCTCTCTCTAGCACCAATCGAAAATTATAAAGGGGAGCCGAATTGGCTTACCTTTCAGTCCTAATTCGGCCGTGGAAAGGCTGAGGAAGTGTTGGGAGGGCTTGGATTGGCCTGAGCAGGGATTGAAATGGCTAATTTCAGCTTGGCCGAAATAGGGCAGCTTCGGTCCATCGGAGCTGCTTCACTATTCTATCACGCCGGCGCTTCTCCAACGATTCTCGTATTGACTGGAGTTTGCTATCAGATAGCTGTCTTCTCCTCGGTTCTAAAGAGCCCGACCTTTGTTGAAGTCGAAGCTCTGGTTCGAGCTTTACCGGGAAATGGAGCAGTAGTGAGAAAGAGAGAAGTGTTCAGGTGTCAGGAGAATGGAATGGGGATGACCTCTTTATATAGTCGTAAAACCCGTGTATTAAATGGGTGAGATTTATTACTAGTATTAATATTGCCATAAATTATTGGTATTAATTCCAATAATTTAATTTCGGTATTAATTTCAATAATTTAATTTCGGTATTTAATTATTTATATTAATTCCAATAATTTAATTTAGGTATTAAATTATTGGTATTAATTTCAATAATTAAATATATATTAATTTATGGCTATTTATGTTAAGTACGCATAAAAATTTTTAACCGAAATTTCGGGTTACAAAAAATCATACTTCCCAAGAGGTCACCCATCCTCACACTACTTTCAAGTAAGTACGCTTAACTTTAAAGTTCTTATAGAATCTAGTTCACCTGAACCAATTTGGTTTTTATTTTTTTATTTTGTTTTAAGTTTCTTTTACAATGTTTAATGAACCTTTTGGATCACCCGAAAGTTGTAAATTTCGATATTGCTTATTCCCAAATGTAAACCGGTTTGGTTTTCTTATTCAGTTTGACCAGTTCTTTTCCCGGTTTTCCTTAACTCAAATGTGCGGGGTTTACAAATAAGAAGGTTTTTCACATAAAAATGGTTATCATTATCCTAACCAGGTATCATGTGTAAGTATGCCCAATCACAACCGGAATGCAGGTTTTTAGCTTTAAAATGGCTCTCATCACCCTGACCGGTTATGATATTTAAAAGGTCTCACTCACAACCGGTAAGTAGGTTTTTCACTTTAAAATAGTGCTCATCATCCCAACCAGGTATTAACTTTAAATAAGCCCCTCACAAGTGGTTTTTCATGTCAAAATGAAGATCACCACCCCAACCGGGTATGATGTAATTATGTCCACTCACTCGATGACTGTTACATATTCTTCCCCAGTCGGTTTTCCAAGTCCAGACTATGCTCCCTTTTGTTCACTTCCTAGTCCAATGTGTCCCTACAAGGTTTGAACATCCTTATAAGGAAGGGTTTTGCGTGAAAGCCTTTTTGTTCTCACGTATTGTCAACAAGGCCCAAATCTTGGTTTTATTATACTTAGGCCCCAAAAGTTCATACTTCTTGACTTTAGGTCCCTAGTTTTTGACTTTTCCTCAATCAAATCTCAAGGATTTCCAATATCCTCCTTAGGCCCTTAATTTTCTTAAAATTGTATATATGGCTCAAATTCTCAAAATTTCCAAATGGGTCCCCAACTTTTCCAAACTTACAAATTTGCCCCTAAATTCCAAAAATTGCCAATTGGTCTCAATTATTTCAAAAATTGACCAATTGGTCCTCCAACATCTTTCTCATTGCCAATTGACCTTCAATTTTGAGAAATTGTATTTAGGTCCTTCAATTTTTTGAAATCCTCAATTTTTCCCAAATTCTTCCTCCAATTTCACCCCTCTCTACTAACCGAATTTGATTTCTTCAAATTGGCCATTCAAACAAGGTTAATTGCTCCAATTAGTAGCATGAATCAATTTCTACAGTTCTACACAATCCAATTGAGCTTTGAATTGCAGAAATTAGGTTTGAAACTAGCTCAAAAATAGCTTTGCCGAAAAACTAGTTGTAGAGAGAGAAAGCTTACACAGCTTACCATCGGGGGCACGACGATCCGAGTTCTTGATTTGGGAAGTTACCTCTTGTCCTCAATGTCCTTCTAGGATCAAGAATCACTGCAATTCATGTCCTAAGCAGCAGAAATTTGGTTAGTGAGATTCGATACTTTCTTTCTCTAGAATCGAACTACTCGGATAAAGGGGAGTCGAATTGGCTTACCATTTTCCTTGGGGAGGTCGAGTGTGAGCTATAGATGCTAGGGGAAGGCTCGGTTTGGCTGTAGGAGGTCTGAATTGTCCGAATTTTGATAGGCAAAAATAGGGCAGCTTTGGGACCAACGAAGCTACGTCACTGTTGGGACCCGTCGATGCTTCTCTGCTAGTCCTCAGGTGGAATGGAGGGTGTCGTTAGGTATCTGACCTTCTTCATAGTCTGTAGGACCCAAATTCACCTTCTAAGGTTGAGAGAAGTGCACAAGTCGAAGCTCTAGTTTGAGCTTCACCAGAAAATGGAGAACTTCTCCTTCTTCGATGGTTTGAGGTGTGTAGAGTATGAATGAAGGGGAGTTCTTCATATAAGGAGCTCAGGGACCTTTTGCTCTACCAGTTTCCATATTGGTTGAGCTTATCCTCTTTGAAAAATGCCATAATTGGAGGTAATATTCCCTCGTCATAAAAGGAAAGTTTTTCTGCCATATGAACATTGTTGTCATCCTAATGAAGATGATAACACTATTTTGGACTGACCGAGTTCTGCGATGAAAATTGGCCGGTTCAGGCCTAATTCGAAGGATTTTCTCAAAATTAAAATTTTCTAAATTAGTCTAAGTAAATTTTCTATCTAATGGTGGCCTTAATTTTCCAAATTGAGATTTTCAAACCACTTAGAAAAATGAATTAAAAACTGGTTAATCCATGGTTCAAATCGGTTCAATCGGTTCACCTTGAACCGGTCCAGTTTTCCCGTCCAATTTACTTTATGGTTCTTCCACATGATTTTTTTGACATTTTAGTCACTTGGGATTTTCCAATTTCCCATTTTAACCCCTCTTTATCATTCTAAGTTCCTTAAGTGGTTCAATTTTCTCATTAAATTGACTGAATCTTTCCTGGTTTCCTTGATCCGAGATGACAGGTTTAACAACTGTCCCCTCCTTTTATGATTTTTGTCCCCAAAACTAAATTATGTATCCTTTACATTGGGAATAATTTCCCTTGATGTCAATTTGGGGTTTGCTTTGACATGCTATCGCTTTGGTTACCCCTTTCATTTAGTCTCTTTGGTTTGTCTTACCCCTGTGTCCAAGTAATTTCTTAGATCTAATCCTTCTTGTCATTTAGGGGTAAGACCCACACACTTGAGGGTTTCGGTCTAGAATTCCTAGATTGGGAGTTCCAAATGTCCAATCTTAATTGTGTCTAGTTATTCTCTTAATTGTTGAAACCCTTAACTCGGTGTCATTTTGAACGTTTCATACTTGTTTTCACATGTTTCGACATTATCCCCTTTTCATTTTATATTGGTCCTTCCTCCATCATTTGTTTACATCTACAGTCCAAATTTTTATGTTTGACTTTGTCATACTTAACTAACTGACTGTTTCTTACTTTAGTCACATTTTTCCTAGGATTGTTGGACCTAAATGACCCTTACAGCATGACATGTTTTAGAACTTGTCTTTGTCCATTATAATTCTAGAGCATTTTCTTGATGGTTGTTCTTGATTTTCCAACCCTCTCGAGGGTCGTATGATTTCATCCCTTATTATCATTTGGTAGTAATCCTCAACTACCTTCAGCATTATCCTTTCATGCCCTTACCTTTGACGTCATATCTTTCATGATCGTGTCGGCTTTCCTTATCTATACTTCCCTTAACAACTTTCTTATTGGGTTTTCCCAATTTCAATCATCGGGTTTCCTGATCACTTCATGACTTATTGACATACATGGGGTTTTTCCTCCCTTATGTCCTTCCACATCTCCAATGGCATCCTATACTCAAGGATTCCCTTTCTTCATTCCTTCCTTACTTGTGACCATTTCACTGTTCCTTATTCTGAGTTGATCACTTTCCGCCTATGTGTCGATTCCTTTGTTTGGGGAGTTCCCTTTTGATAGTCTCATTCTCTAATATGTCCTTTGAAGTAAAGACTTCCACCTTGGGAGCTACATGTCCAATCCTCTTACGATTTCTTGAAGGCTCCTTCCTTTATATCCTTACCCCTTTTTAATGGTGCATTTGCCAACCTTTAATCCTTTACCGACATTAATTTCCTATTTCACCCTTTATTTCCTATCCAAGGAATCTCCGATTGTTGAGTCTTATTTCGTGTCCTTTACATTGGGCCCAGACATCTAATCTTACACTTCTATTAAGTGGGTGTAGACCAAAATTAGTCTTGGTGTACATCGTTGTTCATTTATATTACGATATGACTAGGATGCGTCCTTTCCCAAGGCTCTAATTTCTTCGGGGCCCATACCCTTATTCCTTTATTTGGGGTATGGCACTCACTCCCACTTGTTATGACTTGAGTTGATATTATCTCCGTGCTCTCTTGTTCCTTTAGTTAACTTGCTCCTTGGAGTTTGGGTGTAAACCCCACCCTCAGTGGTAGGGAAAATCGGGAAAGAACAAGTCAACCCGAGAGAGAAAACCAAACTGGTTCACAAACCCCGACCACGATAGAACAAGCAAATTGGGAAAATTACAACTCTCGATTGACCAAAAAGTCATAAAAATCTTGGAAAGGGAAATTTGGACAATTTGGGAAAGAAAACCAGATGGGTTTAGGTGAACTGGATCTGAATCGGATTGAATCGATTTGGACCAGTTTGAACCATCATTGAACCAGATGCTAAATTCATTTTTCTAGGTGGCTTAGAAAATTCAAATTGGAGAATTGAGGTCACTATTTGATAGCGAATGAATTTAGATAAATTTAAAAAATTTTAATTTTTAAAAATTCAGTTGAATTAGGCCTGAGCTGGCTGGTTTAAGCATTGAATGTGGTTCGGACCGGTCCAGTCCAGTTTAGAACAATGTCGTCTTCTTCCTTCATATGACAACACTGTTCACTCGCCAAAAATAGAACAACACTAGCAAAATGGTAATGTTTCCATTCAGGATGTTTCAGGCCATCAATGACTGTCTTAAGGTGCCAAATGGACAATCGGAGAGACCTCGAGCTCCCTATATAAAGAGCCCCTCTCCATTCATCCTCCACACACCTAAAAACCCCACTCTCCCTCAGCTACTCAGTTTTCTGACAAAGCACCAACCAGAGCTCTAACATAAGAATTTTTCTGAGCCAAAGAAGGCGTGGTCGGGTTCTTTAGAGTCGGGGGAAAGTCAGCTACCCGATAGTAGTCTCCAATTGCTCCAAGGATCGCTGGAGAAGTGTCGGCGTGATCGAACAATGAAGCAGCTCCAGCGCACCAAAGTTGCCCCATTTATATCGAGTTGAAATTAGCCAATTCGAGCCCTCCTTAGGCCAAACCAAGCTCATCCAACACTCCCTCAGCCCTCGTACGACCGATTTATTGTGGAAATATAAGCTAATTTTGCTCCCCTCTATAATTTCTAATCAATGTTAGAGAGAGAACCGATGAATTTTCACTGACCAAATTCTCCATCAATTTGACATGAATTCATGTGATTATTGATCCTATGAGGAATCTTAGGACGAGAGCTATCTGTCTAGATCGAAAGCTCGGACTGCCGCACCCTCAACTAAAAGCTTTCGAAGCTTTCTCTCTCTAAGTCTAGTTTTTCGACGAAGCTCCGTTTGAGCTCATTCCTGCATCAATTCATGTGATTCAAACTTCAATTGAATTGTATGGATGTGTAGGAACTCAATTTTACCTTCAATTTCAATAATTAACAACAATTTATTGGTCAATTTGATGAAATCAAATTCGACCAGGTTAAAATGGGAAATTTTTGGGGGAAATTGGGGATTTCAAAAAATTGAGGGACTAAAGTGCAATTTCCAAAAATTGAGGGCCAATTGGCCTTAATAAAGATTTTTTAGGACTAATTTGTTGATTTTTGGACTTTTTATGGGTCAAATTGCCATTTTTGTAAAGTAGGGGCAAAATGGTAATTTTTGAAAAGTTAGGGACCAAATTGGAAATTTGTGAAAATGGAACCCCTTTTTGTGATTCTGAATAAATTAAGGTGCCAAAATGAATTTTAGAAGTTTGAGGACTCAATTTGGGGAAAAATTAGCATTGGGGATCCAATGTTAAAGATAAATAACTTTAGGGACCTAAATACAAATAATTAAAAGTTGGGCATTTTATTCATTCGTGATGAATGAAGGCTATTAGGTCAAAGGTTAATGAATAAGGATGTTCATATTGTGTAAGAACATGAAGTACCAGGAACGCTAGCAAGGATAAGCTCGCGTGAGGCAAAGAGTTAGCTAAGTGGAAAAAAATGCACTACACTTATTTGGTGAGTGGGAATTTTCACATCATACCTAGTTGGGATGATGTGTATCTCAGAATAAAAAACCACTATAAGTGGAATTTTAATAGCACACCTGTACGTGAAAACTACACGGAAAAATAAATTAATAGTTGCAAGTATATCATACCCGGTTGGTATGATGAACATCGTAGAAGGAAGTGCAAAACTCGTTTACCGATTGTAAGCGAAGATGTCATCACACCCGGTTGGTGTGATTGACGAATGAAAACAAATTTTGTCAGAAGTGTTCTCCACTAATTGTGTGCCACTGCTTAAAGATTTTTGGAGACTATCTTGACGGGAGCTCAAATAGCTCAGTTAGGCTAGAGGCCTCAGTTTTGGAACTTGGGGCTAGAATTCTCCATTTTGAAAATCTCGTACAGTGGGCCTGAGGCCAGTTGGAACGAGCAGGAGCTCGTAAACAACCTTGATGTTAAGCCATGAAAATTTTAATGAATCGTATCAAGACATGACCGACATACTCCATGGACTAGCGACAGTGCGACAAGACTCGGTCCACGAACTAGTCTAGACAAACAGTTACTGGTCAAGTTGAGGATCGGGGCCATTGGACTAGTGGCACCAAAGATTAATGGCTTATTTGGAAAATTATTGTCTGTGCATACACTGAGGTTTGGGACCATCAAGAGGCCTAAGAGGGGTAGTGATGCGTCCTAGGTGCTACTTGACGACATGGTGGAGGTAAGGGTAGTTTGTCATACCAGTAGTAAAGAAAGCTTGACGTAGCTTCATGCACATAAGATCGGGGTGGGGTCAGGATGAGGTCTCTCTCCTCGTATGGACACAGAGTTTCTTTTCAGGTTTGAAGGTTGGATGTCATGTACATCCACTCATTCCCAAGGTAGAAGTGGATGAGCTTCTATCTAGGTGGCACACTCCAAATCATTTTATTGAAACCCCTTTTCAAACACCCATTCACTGAGTTGTAGAAACTCACCCACCTTTTTATCACTTTCAGGAATAGAGAAATGACTAGGGATAACACCAGGATTTACCCTATGTCAGGTATGCTTAAATTTTTCTTAAACATGCATTATTATTGATATATGTTATTCCAGGAAACAAGGTTAAGATTTCTCCTGTCTCCCCTTGAATTAAAGATGGGGGAAAGCCCTCTTGAACCAAGAGAGTGGCGGGTTGCTCACGGGGATCTAACCAAACCTGGTCGGGGCGTGACATTAGCTATGCTTCCCTTGTAACTGATCCCTTTATCCCAACCTACCTTCCATTTGTTGGTTTTCCTCCTATTCCATTTCAATTGGATCCATTACCTCTTTGTTGGGATACGTATGTCTCTCCGGAGCTCACTTCCATGGTAGGCTTCTTCCTCTTTTCACCAGAATTCTCTTTTTGCATTCGTCGACGAGGGTGCCATCCTTTTCTGCTTACCCTTACCTTGGGAATTTTACTGGCACATCCTTTGTACCTTATCTTTATTCCTACTTGCAATCACTACAATTTGTATTTCATTAGGGAGGAATTTCAATCTCTTTTGTTTCGAGGTTTTCTAACGTCCTTTTGTGATCTTGCTTAATCCTTCCAGTGGCTTGTGTTTAGTGGGTAGTTCATTTTTTACCATTAAATTTCTTTAAGGATTTCCTTCATCCTTCTTTTCCAACATTTGTCCCTTTCACTTCTTCCTTCATTGCTTAGGTTTAAATCAATGATCCTTACAAGGGTCAGTTCATCAAGTGCCTCACCCCAACTACACTCCTTCTCCAATTGTCTTTAAAAGAGTTGTCTCTCAAGTTTTGCTCGTCTATGATGCCCATCCTGTCACCCTTTGTAGGGTTTAGTCGTTACTACTTCTCAGTCCTTCTTAGGGCATCATTTATTCTCCTTTATCATTCCATTGTTACTAGTTGCTTCCTACTTGGCTCCTCTGCTTTTCCAAAGCAGGTCACACTTGCCATCCCGAGACATCCTAGTTGTCGTCCAATGTTTGGGATTTGTCTTCTCTTGTGGAGACGCTTTCTTCTTTGCTTCTAGATGACTCGTACTTTCTTCTTAAGGGAATATTTCCTTCATCTATACTTTGCTCCGTTTATGGTTTCTCAAGGTCCTACCTTTAATTCTTCTTGCCATCCGTGACCCCTCCTCATATAGTTGAGGTAGATGATCGCATTATCCAAGAGTCAGAGTTTTAGGAAATTGGAGTTTTTATTAATTACTAAGGATTACAATATGTTTGGGGTGTTCTTGATAAGAATCTTCTTTGGTAGGGATTTAAGCCCTGGTGTTCCTGGCATCAGGCTGGCTTCCTTCATACTCGGGGCTCTATCCTTAACAGGTCTTGGCACCACACTCCTTGATGGTATTGGATACTTTCCTACATAATGTCTCCACTGTCTACACCCAAAACAAGTTGCTTCCCTGCATGGTCATTTGTGGCTTCTACCATACCTCATAGCGAACATGAAGTATATTTGAGTCTGAGGGTTAGATGGTTAATGTCCACTCAGACCCTATGTAGAACTCAAGAACTTCTATCGGGTGGATGGTAAAGACGCTCCAATCCACAAGTGGGTGCAATCGGCGTAATTGCATCTCATGAACGTTTGAACCCTTTATGATAAATGGCGTGTGATTGTTTGATAAGCACATCCCGAGCAAAGGGAAAATTGAAGAATTTTCTTAAACAAACGAAAGAAATTATAAACAGTGGTTTGAAAAAGTTACTCTAATTTGCACTCACTAAGTTGTAGAAACTCACCCCCTCATTTTTACCTTTTTCAGGAATGAAGATAAATTCATTAGGGAATCCATACATAAAAAATCTAGGTAATTTCTTCTTAATGTATTTTCAATTTTGTATAATGTTTTTCTAGGGAATAAGGATGGAGGTTATGCCTGACTCCTTGTAGTTTTTGGGAGTGATAACTCTTCCTAAACCAAAGGGAGTGGCAGGTTGCTCAAGGGGTTCCGACCAAACTGGGCCGGGGTTTGACAACTTAAGTGGTATCAAAGCTGTGTTCCCTCAAATTCATTATCAAGACTATATAACTTAAAAACTAAACAAAAACTACCTAATTTTTCCATATGGCTCCCAAAAAAGGAACTAAGAGAACTAGGACTACCATCACCACACTACCCAAAATCATATTCCCGTAGGAGATCCTAGAGAGGCTCAAATAACCCCACCCGAGCTAAGCTCGGAGCACCAAAGGTTATACAAAGAGTTTACCTGAGTTTTTGGGAGGCCTAACCTCGACCCTAAAGCTGATACCAACTCCCATGTCGAGCATGAAGAAGTACAATCCCATCCCATCTCCATTCATATATCTCCCCTAATTGACATTCCTAAGTAGCTCAAACACTATATCAATTAGGGTGTAAGTCCTTTCATGGAGAAAAGAATGTTGGGGGCAGCTATGGATTGGTTGGCCAACATTAAGAAATTTATGGGGAGAATAAGGACACCTCTAGAGGAGATTGTAACCCTGGCAAAATTTTTCTTGGAGACTAGCGCCAAAAGATGGTGGGAAATTGTAAGGAATTTATATACCATTATGGCAAATTGGGTACAATTTGAAGAAAGATATTAAGAGGAATACTTGGCCCATCATTTGATCAACGAGAAGAATCAAGAATTCTTTTGGATTCGACAAAGGTCTAACACCATCTCGGAATGCGAGACTGTGTTCAATGAGTTAAGGCCTTTTGCTCTAGATTTAGTCAGACTGACATATATCTACCAACGATTCATGGACGGTCTCAACATGGACATACGAGACCAGATGGGAGTACTAGGACATCCCATAGATCTGTCTACAATCATTAGCATGACACATGAATGTAAGCATCTAGTATAGACAAGATGCTGTCGAACATAATAGGCCAACCAGAAGGAAGATAGAGGCCATAATAACCAGGAAGGTCAGAAAGAACAAGGTGGGCAAAGGTGGGGAACAAGAATGGGGTTCCATAGGAAAGGGGAAGGCTACCAGGCCCAAAGGGAGGCAAGTACAACTCCATAAAGGAGGAGCCCCTACTACCCTATGTGCTAGAAAAAACATGAAGGATCATGTCAAGCTTTCCAATGTGAACAACTTGGGCACTTTGTGAAGAACTGCCCAGCCCTTCATGGCAATATGTAAAGAAATACCCTCCAACCACCTCAAGGGAATCCAAGGGCACTAAACGGGGGACGAGACATAACAACTACTTCGAGAGTGTTAGCCAGGGTGTACGACCTCACACGGGAAGAAGCTTTGAAGGACCCTAGTACTATATGTCACGCCCCAATCCAATTTGGTCGGATTCCTATGATCAACCCACCCCTCCCTTGGTTTTAAGAGGGGTTTCCCCTTCTTTATTCAAGAGTAGCTAGACATAAATTCAAACCTTATTCCTTGGAATAGCAAAAATCAATCTCAGCAAGCTTAAAAGGAAACTTAAGCGTACTTGATGGAGGGCACATCTTCATGCTCTCTTTCATTTTATCTCCTTACTCCTAAAAAATGGGTAAAGACAAGGGATGAGTTCTACAACTTAGTGAGCGGGTGTTGGGAGTGAGTTTTCAAAACATCTTTAGTTTACCATGCCAAGGTTAACCTCTTCTTTTTAAATGGTTTTTTCCTCAAATTCAGGTTTTCATAACTGTTTTCCCGTTTCCATATTAGGTGTGTTTAGCTCTCTTAGCCCATCCCCTTTCCTCGGGAGGCATTTAGCAAACAAACACATGCCCTTCATTAGGAAGGGTACAGACATTCGTAGGTGTAGCATGCTCACTAGACCCACTTATGGATTAGAGTTTTTTTACGGTCCACCAAGATAGAAGCCCGTCCTCTTCTACCCTAAGTCTAAGTGGACGTACCATACGTCTGACCCTCAAACATGAATGCCACTTCATGTCCGTAGGAGGACGACGACCACATGTCGACCCCACCTCAGTCTCATGTGCAAGAAGCTCCCAGAGCTTCAAGACTAATTGGCAAGATGAACTGCCCTTATCTCCATTGTCATGCCAAGACCCGGTTTGGTCAGATCCCCGTGAGTAACCCACCACTCTCCCAATTTATTACGAGTTTTCCCTTATTTTACCCAATAAGAGTAAGGCGTCCTTTAAACCTGTACTTTTCCTCGAATCACATAAATCAAACTTGAATAAATAACTTTTGTTACCTGTCATGTTGGTGTAACTAACAGGAGGTCTTGGGTAGGTTTTCCTTGGTCTACATGAAAAGTGATTTAAGGGAGGGGGTGAGTACAACTACTTAGTGAATGTGTTTTTCAAAATTTAACTTTGAGGAAAAATATTTGTATTGGAGTGTGCCAGACTCCTTATTTTCTTTCAAAAATCCTTTCATATCAAATCTTTGTTTTTATCACCATTTCTTATTAATCTCGGTGTGTCATCACCCAACACACATCTTTCACCATGAAGGTCAATCACACAATTGCAAGCCAGTACATCCATTGAACCCTCTTGTGGCATCGGAGCGACTTTACCAGCCACCTAGATAGAAGTACGTTCACTTCTATCCTAAGAATGAGTGGATGTTCACGACATCCGACCCTCAATCCAGTAACAATTCTCCATGTCCATATGAGGACAGAGACCTCATCCTATCCCCACCTTGGTCTCATGTGCTTGAAGCTACTTCGAGCTTTGCAAGGTCACCTGGTCTGACGAACTGCCCTTATACCCACTAGGTCGTCTAGGGCCCGATGACACATCACTACCCTCTTGGGCGTCTTGAAAGTCCCGTAAATCATAGTGCATGCACAATCAGTATTTTTCCATCATGCCATATAATTTGTGGTAACACTAGCCTAATGGTCTCGACCCTTAACTCAACATGCGACTGTTTGTCTTGACTGGTTCGTCGACCTATCATGTCATACTACCACTAGTTGATTGAATATGTCGGTACTGTCTTGGTACCATGGCCAAAGAATTCATTTCTTTAAAGTTTTGTGGCATATATCTCATGTTTGTTTATGAGGTCTTGCTTGTGCCAATTGGCCTATGGCCCACTGTTCGAGATTTTCAAAATCAAGCATATTAGCCCCCAAGTTCAAAAATCGAGGCCTTCGACCTAAAAGAGCTATCCGAGCTCCCGTCAAGAAGGTCTCCCAAATCATTTAAGTAGTGGCAGATAGTTAGAGCAGAGCACTTCTGACAAAATAAATTTTTAACTATCTATCATACCAATCGAGTATGAGGATTTCTTCGCTCATAACAGATAAACGGGTTTTCCACTTCCACCGAGGAAGTTCATCATACCAACTGGGTATGATCTACTTACAATCTGAAAGTAGTTTTTCCGTGTCATTTTCACATCACTCCTCCAAGTTGTGATATTTAAAATACCACTAAGTAGTGGGTTTTTATTTCGTGGTAGTTATCATCCCCAATCGGGTATGATATAAAATCCCACTCATCCGTTAATGCAGTGAATTCCACTCGACCGGTTCTTTGTATTCATGCGAGCTTGTCCTTGATGGCGTTCTCAGTACTTCGTGTTCCTACACAATATGAACATCCTTGTTCATTATCTCTTGACCTAATAGCTTTCATTCATTCAAAATGAATGAGAAAACAAAACTTTTTATTTATTTGCAATTAGGTCCCTAAAGTTATTTTTCTATAACTTTAAGTCCCTAATGCTGGTTTTTCCTCAAATTGAGTCCCAAAACTTTTAAAATTCATCTTGGGACCTCAATTTATTCAATTTCACAAAAAGGGGTTTAATTTCCCAAATTTCCAATTTGGTCACCCAACTTTTGTAAAATTACCATTTTGCCCTTCCTTTACAAAAAATGGTAAGTTTTACCCCAAAAATTCCAAAATTCCTCAGTTGACCATCTAACATTCTTATCATGCCCAATTGACCCTCAATTTTACAAATTTTCCCCCAATTTTCCCCCAATTTCCCCCAGTTTCAACTTCCTAACACATCCAAATTTGATTTCATCAAATTGACTAACTAACACTTCTAATTATTGAAATTGAAGTTAAAATTGAGTTCTTACATCTTCATACAATTCAATAGCACTTTGAATCACAAGTTTTGATGTCGGAATAAGCTTAAATGGAGCTTCGCCAAAAAATAGATTATAGAGAGAGAAAGCTTTAATTACTCACCGTCGGGGGTACGACGGTCCAAGCTTTCGATATGTGTATATAGCTCTTGTTCTGAGGTTTATCCTAGAATCAAGAATTGCATCAATTGATGTCGAATTGGATGAGAATTTTATCATCAAACTTCTATCGGTTCTCTCTCTAGCAGCGGTCATAAATTGTAGAGGGGAGCCAAATTACCTTACTTTTCTGCTCTAATTCAGCTGTAGGAGAGCTATATAGATGTTGGAAGGGCTTGGTTTGGCCTAGGAGGGATCAAAATGGCTGATTTCAGTTCGGTCAAAACAAGGGAAGCTTCGGTCCGTCGGAGCTACTTCACTGTTCCATCACACCGACACTTCTCCGGCGACCCTCGGAGCAAACGGCGGTTCTAAAGAACCCGACCTCGCCTTGTTTGGCTCTAAAAAGTGCCTAAGTCGGAGCTCTGGTTCAAGCTTCATCGGAAAATGGAGCAATTGAGAGAGAATGAAGTTTTCAGGTGTGGAGAGGATGAATGGAGAGGGGGTCTTTATATAGCTCAGGGACTTCTTGGCCATTCGATTGGTGTCTTAATGGCCGCCATTCATTGCCTGAAACTCCCTGGCCAGAGACAACTTCGCTGGCGCTGCGCGATTTTCCAGCGAGTGAACAATGTTGTCATTTGAAGGAAGAACACGACATTGTTCCGAACTGGACCAAAACAGTCTGAACCGGGTTCAAAGCTTAAACCGGACGGTTCAACACCCATTCAACTGAATTTTTCAAATCTAAAATTTTCTAAATTCATATAAATTCATTTTCTATCCAGTGGTTCCTCAAATTTGAATTTTTTAAGTCACCTAGAAAATTGAATTTAGAATCTAGTTCAATAGTGGCTAGAATCTGATTCACCTGAACTGGTTTATTTTTCATCTCCAATTCATTCTCAAGTCCATTTCGATGACTTTTGGAACTCTTTGGGTCACTCGGGATCCATAAATTTCCCTCTTTGCCCTTTCTCTATCTGTTCTGGTTCATGAATCGACTCGGTTCATAAACCCGTTCAATCCAGTTGTATCCGATTAATCTAAACCAATCTAGTTTTTCTCTTCCAATTAGTCCATAGGTTCTTTTCCAAGGTTTTATGAACCATTTGGATCACCTAGGAGTTGTAAATTTCCAAATTCCTTGTTCCCAAATGATTAGGTTTGTGAAGCAGTTCAATTTTTTTACTTGGTTTGACCGGTTCTTTTCCCAGTTTTGCTTAACTAAAAAGGGTGGGGTTTACAACTCTCCCCTCCTTTTAGGATTTTTGTCCCCAAAACTGAACCAATATATTCCACATTGGGAATAATTTCCCTTAATGTCAACATGGGTTTTCTTGACATGCTAACACTTCGATTGCTCTTTCACTTAGTCCCCGTAATCATTCATCTAAGGAATTTCTTTTCATTTATCATGCTTACACCTTCCATGGAGTTATAATAACGAGGCATGTTTGGCTCATTAATCCAAATATATATCCTTAGGTTCGCACCTCCCTTTATTTTGGGTAAGGTTCTTCCTTTTAGGGCTCTTACTCAAGATTTCAGGATTGGGAGTTCCAAGGTGGTCAATTGTTCCTTTGTCTAGTTATTCTCTTCATTGTTGAAACCCTTAGCTCGACGTTCTTTCGAGCATTACGTACTTGTTTTCACATGTTTCAGTGTTATTATTCTTTCATCTCAATTTGACCCACACTTCATCCGTCATTGATTACTACTTCGGTCAAATTTGATGTTTGACCTTGTTATGCTTACTAACTGACTCCTACTTACTCGAGTCACATTTTACTTGGGACTATTGGTGCTTATATGTCTCTTACGACATGGCATAGTTATGAACCTGTCTTTGTCCATCAGACTTCTACAACTCCTTTAGGGTTGTTTTCAACTTTCCAACCATTCAGGGACTGTATAATTTCATCCCTCCATTCATCGGGTAGTAATCCTTGACTACCTTTATTGTTATCCAATTATCCTTTGTACCTTGACAACATGTCATACCTAACCGTGTCGATTTTCCTTACCCACTCGTCCTTTCCCAATTTCTTTATTGGGTCTCTTTGGTGCAAATTATTTGATTTCCCAATGATTTACCAACAAACTTATATTCTTTCCTTCTTAAGTCCTTGGAATTCCTTATTCAAGGATTTTTTTTATTTTTTTTCCTTAATCTGCTTTTGGTCTATGTGTTGATTCCTTTGCTTGGGAAGGTTCCCTTCTTCCGATGTTGTTCCCTACTATGTCCCTCATAATAGAGACTTCTATCTTAGGAGCTACATGCTCAACCTTCATATCATTTCTTATTCCTTACTTGATATACTTCCGATTATCGGTCTTATTCCATGCACTTCACACTATGCTCAGCCATCCACTCTTTAGGCTTCATTATGCATGTGTGGACCACAACCCGTCTCACCCATCGTGGTTATTTCTCGGGTGTTCTTTCCTTTATTTCCTTATTATGGGTATTCCACGCATTCTTACTCATCACAACATCTTTTGATTCCAACTTCCTATTTCCCCGTTCCATTTAACTTATTCCTTGGGTCATCACAGTAAGCTTTCTTGGTTCTTTTCACCTCATCTTATGCTTCATTTGCATATTCTTCTCCTTATCCCTCTCCACTTGGTTCCATTACCTCTCAATTGGGTTATATATGCCATTCTAGAGTTTCCTTCCTTGGTAGGACTCTTTCCCTTTCTCTTGAAATTCATTTTTCATTTTCTCTAGGGAATTTCTACCCTTAAATGACATCCTTCGATGTTGTCTTCTCTTTTTTATCTTTACTCTTGAAATCTTGCGGGCACATCTTTTGTACTCTATCCTCATGCTTACATGTACTTTAGTACGTGTCTATTTCTTTTAGGGAGAGCTCATATCTGCCTTATTTCAAGATCTCTTGATCATGTGAGGAGCTTCCCTACTCCTCTCTTGGCTTATGTTTGGTCGTTAATTTGGCCATTGGTCTTTTTAAGGATTTCCCTTCATCTTCTCTTTCCAATTATTTGGCCTCTCTACCTCTCCCTCTTTTGTTGGAGCTTAAATTATGCCTTTTTCGAGTATCAGTTCGTTAATTGCCTCATCTCCACCATTCCTTTGGTCTAATTTTCTTAGGGCATTTATTTCTCGAGTTTTCTTATCATTAATGTCTACCCTTTTTAGGTTGTAGCCCTTTCTACTTCTCGGTCTTCCTTGGGGCATCGTTTATTCTCCTTGATTATCTTGTTGTAACGACATGCTTCATTCCCCTATATTTGTCTGAAACCTCTATTTGACTTCACTGCTTTTTCCAAAGTGGGTCGTATTTGCCATCTCGAGGCATTTCATTTGTCATCAATGCTTAGGTGGTCTTTTCTCATGGAGGCACCCCCTTCTTTGCCCCTAAATGGCTGAAAACTTATTCTTAAGGAAAAATCTTCTGTAGTTACACCTTGTTCTTATTTGCAGTTCATTGAAGTCCTACATTTAGTCCTTTTTCCTACCATTATGCTAGGATCTTGTAGAGCTTACTATTCGATGTAATTGAAGTTTTGAGCAGGAGTTATATTTCTAAGGATGGTATCCCTTCGGGTTTCCTATAGTTGTGGGGACATTATTCTTGGAAAATATTGTCCTAAATCCTTGCGGTGTGGGACAGTCTTTTACTTCATGTCCTATTCTCCTATAGGTTAACTTGATTCCTGTCCTTAGTAGGGTTAGGTACTTCTCCAAGTAGTGTCCCTATTGTTCATACTTATAATTACGTGGACATAAGTGGTTCCTCCTGGTATTTTTCTAGGGAATTGTTGGTTTTGGTGCTTCTTCTTCCTTGAGTCTGGATACCTTGAGAGTTTTCTTGTGAAGTCTTCTTTGTCAATTAATCGCTCTAAGATTCCTCTGAGACTTCTTGATTCCCTAATTTAGTTTCCATAACTTGGGTGGGATTCTCCTTAGTTTCTATGGTAGTACAAGCTTGTCTGGTCACTTTCTTTGGAGCCATCTTCCTTGAAGATCACATCCTTTGAGAGACAGGGTTTTTAGGAATTTGGAATACTTCATTAATAGAGGAGTAGAATATGTTGGGGTTTTTGGCCCTATTACAGAAAATGGTCACAAAGTAAATAGGGAGCTACAAGATTCTTGATAAGCATCCTCCTAGGAAAGGTTAAATGCCCTTTGCTGGCGTTTATGGCTTCATGCTTGGCTTCCTTCATACTTAGAGTCGTGACCTCAATAGATCCTAGCACCATCCTCCTAGATACTTCCCCATTTGGTCTTTTGGGACTTCTACCATGCCTCATGCATTGGGAAGCTTCTAGGGTTGCCTTCCTATGAGAATAAGGTGTTGAATAGAGTCATTCCTAGTTTTCTTGGTTCCTCTTTTGGGAGCCATCTGAAAATTTTAAGATCAATCCTATTAGTTACTATGTTTTCTAGTCTTGATTATGTATTTGAGGAAATAGGCTCTGATACCACTCAAGTTGTCATACCCTGACCCGGTTTGGTCAGATCCCCGTGAGCAACCCACCACTCTCCCAGTTTATTAAGGGTTTTCCCTTCTTTTACCTGTTAAGAGTAAGACGCCCTTTAAACCTGTACTTTTCCTCGAATAACATAAATCAAAACTTGCATAAAATTTTAACTTTTCATACCTGTCATGCAGGTGTAACTAATAGGAGGTCTTGGGTAGGTTTTCCTTGGTCTACCTGAAAAGGGATATAAGGGAGGGGGTGAGTACAACTACTCAATAAATGGGTTTTTCGAAATTTAACTTTTAGGAAAAAGATTTGAATTGGAGTGAGCCAGACTCCTTATTTTCTTTCAAAAAGCCTTTCGTTTCAAATCTCTGTTTTTATCACCATTTCTTATTAATCACGGTGTGTCATCACCCAACACACATCCTTCATCATGAAGGTCAATCACACAATCCCAGGCTAGTACGTCAACTGAACCCACTTGTGGTGTTAGAGCAACTTTACCGATCACCTAGATAGAAGTACATCCACTGAACCAACTTGTGGTGTTAGAGCAACTTTACCGATCACCTAGATAGAAGTATATCCACTTTTACCCTGAGAATGAGTGGATGTTCGCGACATCCTACCCTCAATCCTGTAACAATTCTCTGTGTCCGTATGAGGACAAAGACCTCATCCTATCCCCACCCCGGTCTCATATGCTTGAAGCTACTCCGAGCTTCGCAAGGTCACCTGGTCTGACAAACTGCCCTTATACCCACTAGGTCGTCCAGGGCCCTAGGACACATCACTACCCCTCTTGGGCATCTTGAAGGTCCCATAATCGTAGTGCATGCACAATCAGTATTTTCACATCCTGCCATGTAATCTGTGGTGCCACTGGTTCAACGGCCCCAACATTCAATTCAACCTGTGGTTGTTTGTCTTGATTGGTCCGTCGACGTGTCATGTCGCACTGCCACTAGTTGATTGAATATGTCGATCTTGTCTTGGTACCATGGCCAAACAATTCATTTCTTTAAAGTTTTATGGCATATAGCTCATGTATGTTTACGAGCTCCTACTCGTGCCAATTGGCCTAAGGCCTACTGTTTGAGATTTTTGAAACCATGCATATTAGCACCCAAGTTCCAAAACGGAGGCCTTCGACCTAACAGAGCTATCCGAGCTCCCATCAAGAAGGTCTCCTAAATCAATTAAGCAGTGGCACACATTCATGGGAGAGCACTTTCGACAAAATAAATTTTCAACTATCCATCATACCAACCGAGTATGAGGATATCTCTGCTCATAACCGATGAACAGGTTTTCCACTTCCTCTGAGTAAGTTTCATCATATCAACTGGGTATGATCTACTTACAATCTATAAGTAGTTTTTTCACCTCATTTTCACATCACTCCTCTAAGTTGTGATGTTTAAAATACCACTAAGTAGTGGGTTTTCATTTCGAGGTACTTATCATCCCCAAGCGGGTAGGATATAAAATCCCACTCACCCGTTAATGCAATGACTTCCACTCAATAGGTTCTTTATATTCACATGAACTTATCCTTGCTAGCGTTCCCAGTACTTTGTGTTCCTACACGATATGAACTTGTTCATTATCCCTTGGCCTAATAGCCTTCATTGATTCCAAATGAATGAGAAAACCAAACTTTTTATTTATTTGTAATTAGGTCCTTAAAGTTATTTTTCTTTAAGTCCCTAATGTCGATTTTTCCTCAAATTGAGTCCCCAAACTTTTAAAATTCACCTTGGGACCTCAATTTATTCAATTTCACAAAAAGTGGTTTAATTTCCCTAATTTCCAATTTGGTCCTCCAACTTTTCCAATATTACTATTTTGCCCTTCCTTTTCAAAAATGGTAAGTCTCACCTAAAATTTTCCAAAATTACTCAATTTGCCCTCTAACATTCTTATCATGGCCAATTGATCCTCAATTTTACAAAATTGCATATTGGTCCCTCGAATTTTTGAAAATCCCCAATTTTCCCCAAAATTTCCCCTAATTTCAACTTATTAACACATCCAAATTTGATTTCATCAACTTGACAGACTAAACAGTTCTCATTGTTGAAATTGAAGTTAAAATTGAGTTCCTACATCTTGATACGATTTAATAGCACTTTGAATCACAAGTTTTGATGCGGAACAAGCTCAAACGAAGCTTCGCTAAAAAACAGATCGTAGAGAAAGAAAGCTTCAATTACTCATCATCGAGGGCATGACAGTTTGAGCTTTCAATCTGAGTAGATAGCTCTCGTTCTGAGGTTCATCCTAGAATCAAGAATTGCATCAATTGATACCGAATTAGATGAGAATTTTATCATCACACTTTTGTTAGTTCTCTCTCTTGCACTAGTCGAAAATTGTAAAGGGGAGCCGAATTGGCTTACCTTTCTGCTTTAATTCAACTGTAGGAGGGCTGTGGATGTGTTGGGAGAGATTGGTTTGGCCTGAGGAGGGCTTAAAATGATCAATTTTGGTTCGGCCGAAATAGGGCAGCTTCGATCCGCCGGAGCTGCTTCAATGTTCCATCATGCCAACGCTTCTCCAACGACCCTCGGAGCAAACAGAGACTACAGGCATGTAATTGACTTCTCCCCGATTCTAAAGAACCCAACCTCACCTTGTTTGGCATAGAAAAGTGCCCAAGTCGGAGCTATGGTTTGAGCTTCACCGAAAAATGGAGCAGTTGAGAGAGAATGGAGTTTTCAGGTATGGAGAGGATGAATGGGGATGGGGTCTTTATATAAGAAGCTCAACGAGTCTTGGCCTTCCAATTGGCACCTTAATGGTGGTCATTCTTTACTTTAACTCCCTAGCCAGAGACTTTTCAGCTTCATCGGCACTGCATGATTTTTCGGCGAGTGAACAGTGCTATCATTTGAAGGAAGAAGATGACACTGTTTCGAACTGGACCAGACTGGTCTGAATCGAGTTTAATGCTTAAACCGGCCGGTTCACACACCCCCCCCCCCCCATTCGACTGAATTTTTTAAATCTAAAATTTTCTAAATTCATGTAAATTCATTTTCTATCCAATGGTGGCCTCAAATCTCAAATTTTAATTTGTTAAGCCATATAGAAAAATGAATTTAGAATCTGATTCAATAGTGGTTCAAACTGATCTGAACCGGTTTGGTTTTCATCTCCAATTCATTATCAAGTCCATTTCCATGACTTTTGGGACTCTTTGGGTCACTCAGGATCCATAAGTTTCCCAGTTTGCCCTTTCTCTATCGGTTCTAGTTCATGAACCAACCCAGTTCATAAACCAGTTCAATCTAGCTGGATATAGTTCATCTAAATCGGTCTAGTTTTTCTCTTCCAATTTGTCCTATGGTTCTTTTCGAAGGTTTTATGAACCCTTTGGATCACCTGGGAGTTGTAAATTTCCAAATTTCCCATTTCCAAATTATCGAGTTTGTGAACCAGTTCGGTTTTTTTACTTGGTTTGACCGGTTCCTTTCCCAGTTTTCCTTAACTAAAAGGGTGGGGTTTACATCCACCATGTTGTCCAACAACCATTAGGACCCATTACTCCTATGGCATCTTGATGGTCTCGTACCACAAGTGCATACACAAACAAGAGTTTTCACATAATAGCCATCATCTTTGGTGCTAACGGTCCAACGGCTCCGATGCTTAACTTGACCTGTAGTTATTTATCTAGGTCGGTCTGTCGACCTGGCCCTGACGCACTACCACCAGTCCATTAAGCACTGTCAATCTTGACTCGGTACCATGGCACAACACACAATCAATTTCATTAGGAATTTTCATGGCTCTTCTTAATCAAGTTTTTTAACAATCTTCTGCTCATGCCCACTGGCCTTGGGCCCACTACACGTGTTTTCCAAAATTAGGCATTTAGCTATTCTATTTGAGTTCAAAATCGAGGCCCCTGACCTATATGAGCTATTCTACCTCCTGTTAAGAAGGTTTCCCAAATGTTTTAAGCATTGGAACATAGTCAAGGGAGAACACTTCTAACAAAATTCACTTTTTAACTCATCATACCAACTGGGTGTGATGATAACTTTGCTTACAACCAGTAGGTGGGTTTCTCCTTTCCTTAAGGAAACTCATCATACCAACTAGGTACAATATTTATTCCTACTCACAACTGGTATGTAGGTTTTATTCATTAAAAATTATGCTCATCATCCCAATTGGGTATGACGTTAAATAATCCCACTCACGGTGGCTTCCAATTTAGAAAAGGTGCTTATCATCTTAATTTGGTATGAAGTGTAAATTAGCTTACTCACCCGGTGATCATGACGTGTTCCTCCCTAGTCAGCTTCCAAGTCCACGCTAGCTTTTCCTTGTTGACCTTCTAGCCTCTCGTGTCCCTACATTATTTAGGTATCCTTATCAATTAAGGTTTGACATGACAGCTATTGTTTATTGCACTTAGGTCCCTAAAGTTCATTTTTCTTAATTTTAGGTCCCTATTGCTAACTTTTCCCCAAATTGACTCCCATGGTTTCCAATATCCTCTTTGGATCTTCAATTTACTCAAAATTGTGTAAGGGGCTCAATTTTTCCAAATTTCCAATTTGGTCCACAATTTTTCAAAAATTACTATTTTGCCCCTACTTTCCAAAAATAGCAATTTGGCCCCAGTTGTTTCAAAAATAGATCATTTGGTCCCCCATCATCTTTCCCATTGCCAATTGACCTTCAATTTTGAGAAATTGCATGGAGGTCCCTCAAAATTTTGAAATCCCCAATTTTCCCCAAAAATTTCCCCAATTTTTTCCCTTTATACTGATCGAATTTGATTTCTTCAAATTGGCCATTCAATCGGGGCTAATTGCTCCAATTGATGGTATGGATTAGTTCCTAAACTTCCATACGATTTAATTGAGCTTTGAAGCGCAACATTTGGGTCCGAAATGAGAACAAACGGAGCTTTGCCGGAAAACTGTTCGTAGAGAGAGAAAGCTTCGAAAGCTTACCGTTAGAGGTGCGGCAGTCTGAGCTCTCAATCGGGAGGTAGTTCTCGTCTTGAGATTACTTCTAGGATCAAGAATTGCTACATTGAAGTCCAAATGAGGGAGAACTTTATTAGTAAAATTCGTCACTTTCTCTCTCTAACACCAATATGAAACAACAGAGGAGGGCGAATTAGCTTACCTTTTAGCTCTGTTGTGGCCATATGAGGCCCGTAGGAGTGTTGGAGAGGCTTGGTTTGGCTAGAGGGGGTCTGAATTTGGCCGAATTTAGCTCAGCCAAAATAGGGCAGCTTCGATTCGTTAGAGCTGCTTCACTGTTTGATTTCGGCGACGCTTCTCCATCGGTCCTCGGGTTGAAGGAAGATTGTTGTGAGGTAGCTGACTTCCGCCGGAGTCTGTACGACCCAACGTTGCCTTCTGAGGTTGAGAAAAGTGCATAAGTCAGAGCTCTGGTTCAAGCTTCACTGGAAAATGGAGAACTTGAGATAGAATGGAGATTTGAGGTGTGTAAAGGATGAATGGAGAGGAGCTCTTTATATAGGGAGCTCGAGGACCCTCTGCATAACCACTTTCCATTTTGGCTAAGCATATCCTCACCCGAAAATGCCCTAATTGGAGTGAATATTCCTTCACTAGAGAAGGAAAGTTTCTGAATCGATGGATAGTTCTGTCATCTTGAGGAAGAAGATGACACTGTTTCAAACCAGACCAGGTTCAATGGTGATAATCGGCCGGTTCAGGCCCGATTTGACTGGTTTTCTCAAATCTAAAAATTTATAAATTCATCTAAATTCTTTTGCTATCCAATGGCGGCTTCAATTTTCCAATTTTATCAATTTAGGCCACCAAAAAAATGAATTTTTATGTATGGTTCAAACTAGTTAAATCCAATTCAATCTTATTTAGGTGCGGTTCACCCTGAACTAGTCTGATTTTCTCTTTCCATTTGTTCCAAGGTTCTTTTCTATGATTTTTATGACTATTTGAGTCACTTGGAATTCACCAATTTCCTGTTTACCCTTTCTTTACCAGTTTGGGTTCGTTAACCGGTTGTTTTCTCTTTTGAATCGACCGGTTCTTTTCCCGCTTTTCTTATCTTTAAAGGAACGGGGTTTACACCTTAGTTGGTACTTTCCAAACCCTCCCTGAACAAATATAGCCAAATTTTGTAATTTGTTACCGTTATAATAAATGAGAAGTTCCATTCCCTAAAATTTTCTTGTTAATTGCCCAAATCAGGGTACGTGAAACTATGGGGAAGAAAAGTCTATGCTCTCTTTCACTCAGAGGTGGAAAGGTCCTTTATCAAAGAGAACATGATTCCAAACCTCCCTCAAAGACTTACACCCCTTGAACAAAGCCTCACAATTCTAACCCCATTGGGAGAGGGATTGAATCGAGACAAGTATTTAAAAGGATGTTAAGTGAAGATTAATGGGGTGAATTTGGAAGCGGACCTAATCCCATTACCTCTAAAGGAAGTGGAAATAATATTGGGGATGAACTGGCTAAGTACTCACCAAGCTAGAGTAGACTATGGAGAAAAAGTGATAACTTTCCACACTCCAAAGATGCTTGGAGTACAATTCAGAGGATATAAAAAGAAAGAGGGAATGCTTCTAGTGTCCCATATGAAGGCTTAAAGTCACAATGATCACCAATGAGGATTAAAAAATGAATAGGTTAGACGACATTACAAATGTTGAGCACTACCCGAATGTATTCCCTGAAGAGCTATCTAGATTACCTCCAAATCGTCAACTAGAATTTACCAAAGACGCCCGGGACACACCCCTTGTGAAACCTATCATCTCGGATCAAGAAAACTGGGAAATAACCAACCAATTTAATGAGAAAACTAAACCACTTAAGGAATCGAGAATGATAAAGAGGGGTTAAAGTGGGAAATTGGAAAATCCCAAGTGACTAAAAAGTCATAAAAATCATGGGGAAGAACCATGAGGTAAATTGGATGGGAAAATCGGACTAGTTCAGGGTGAACCGGACCTAATCCGGATTGAACCATGGATGAACTGATTTCTTAATTTATTTTTCTAGATGGCTTGAAAATATCAATTTGGAAAATTGAGGCCACCATTAGATAGAAAATGAATTTAGAATAATTTAGAAATTTTTAATTTTGAGAAAACCGGTCGAATCGGGCTTGAACCGACCAATTTTCGTAACCGGACCCGGTCGGACTAGACCTGTCCTATCCAAAACAGTGTCATTGTCTTCCCTAGTAAGACAACACTATTCATAGGGCAGAAAAACTTTACTTTTCCAGCGAGAGAATATTCCATCTGATTATGGCATTTTTCGAAGAGGATAAGCTCAACCAATATTGAAACTGGTAGAGCATAGGGTTCCTAAGCTCCCTATATAAAGAGCTCACCTCCATTCATCCTCCACACACCTCAAACCATCATAGAAGGAGAAGTGCTCCATTTTTAGATGAAGCTCAAATCAAATCTCTGACTTGGGCACTTCTCTCAACCTTAGAAGGTGAATTTGGGTCCTACAGACTCTAGAGGGGGTCAGCTACCTAACGAAACCCTCCATTCCACTTGAGGTCCACTGGAGAAGCGTCGGTGGGTCCTAATAGTGATGCAGCTCGGTTGGTCCTGATGCTGCCCTATTTTTTTTTATCGAAATTTGACCAATTCAGACCTCCTATGGCCAAACCGAGCCTTCCCCTAGCCTCTAAAGCACACACTCGACCTCCCCAAGGAAACTGATAAGCCAATTTCACTCCCCTTCATCGGAGTGGTTCGATTCTAGAGAGAAAAAGTGTTGAATTTAACAAACCAAATTCCCACTACTGAGGACACGAATTGCAACGATTCTTGATCCTAGAAGGACCCTGAGTAAAAAAGCTAACTTCCAAGATAAAAAAAACTTGGATTGTCGTGCCACCGACAATAAGCTTTCAAAGCTTTCTCTCTCTACGACCAGTTTTTCAGCGAAGCTCCTTTTGAACTCGTTTTGAACCCAAACTGTGCAATTCAAAGCTCAATTAGATTGTACAAAAGTGTAGAAATTGATTCATGCCACCAATTGGAGCAATTAACCATATTTGAATGGCCAATTTGAAGAAGTCAAATTTGTTCAATAGAAAGGGCTGAAATTGGGGGATGAATTTGGGGAAAATTGGGGATTTCAAAAAATTGAAGGACCTAAATACAATTTCTAAAAATTAAAGGTCAATTGGTAATGAGAAAGATGTTGGAGGACCAATTGGTCAATTTTTGAAAGAATTGGGACCAGGGCCGTGGGCCTCGAATTTGAACTTATCTGGCCCAAGGCCAGTGGGCACTGGCTGGAGCCCGTAAACAAACATGAATAGGAATAGCCATGAAAACTCTCATTAAAAGTGGAAATGTTTGTGTGATTCACCACGGTACCAAGTTAGGACTGACAAGGCTCAATGGGCTAGTGGCAGTGCGCTAGGACTAGGTCAATGGACCGACCAGGCAAACAACTACAGGCTGTATTGAGTGTCGGTGCCGTTGGACCGTCGGCACCAAAGATAATTATTATATATGAAAACTACTGTTTATGCATGCACTTTGATTCAAGACCATCAAGATGCCCATAAGGGGTAGTGATGGGTTCTAAGGACTGCTCGACGACATGGTGATGATAAGGGAAGGAAGAGCTACTGTGTTTGGCTTCTTGTTGTACCAGTTAGTCATGAATCTACTGTGTTAGAGCTTCTTGTGCATTGAGACTTGTGCATTGATAGAAGTTAGTGACTTCTATCATGGTGGATGATAAAGATGCCCCGGTCCACAAGTGGGTGCAGTGGGCATGCTGCATCGGTGAACGTGTGTACCCTTTAAGATAAAGGGCATGTGAATGATTGCTAATTGCCTCCCGAACAAAGGGGATGTGCTAAAAGAGCTAAACACATAAAGGCTTTCAAAAGGATGAAAGGTTTTAAAGAATGATGTACTAAATGTTTTGATAAACAATATTGTTGATAACTCATTCCTCAACATCCGCTCAATAAGTTGTAGAAACTAACCCCTCCCTTTAAATCCCTTTTCAAGAAATGTGACTAAAGCTTAAGGAAATCTCATAGTAGAATCCTAAATCAGGTATGCTTTAAGGTTTTTAATTATTAGGTTTTGTTTAATGCAATTCCAAGAAAGAAGGTCAAAAGTTACACCTGACTCCTAGTGGCCTTGAGAAGGGGTGATCCTTCTTAAGACCAAAGAGCGGGTTGCTCACGGGGTTCCGACCAAAACATGGTCGGGGCGTGACAATTTGAGTGGTATCAGAGCCTATTTCCTCAAATACATTATCAAGACTATATAAGATATGAACTAAGAGAAAATCTATCAAAATTTTCAGATGGCTCCCAAGAGAGGAACCAAGAAAATAAGGATTGACGCCACCAACACTACCCAAAATCCTATTCCCATAGGAAGATGACCCTGGTCCAATGGCACCGACTCTCAACTCAACCCGCAGTTGTTTGTCTTGACTAGTTCGTCGACTTGTCATGTCGCACTACCACTAGTTGACTGAGTATGTCGGTCCTATCTTGGTACCATAGTCAAACAATTCCTTTATTTGAAGTTTTATGACATATAATTCATCTTTGTTTATGAGCTCCTGCTCGTACCAACTGGCCATGGGCCCACTGTATGAGATTTTCAAAATCAAGCATACTAGCCCCCAAGTTCCAAAACTGAGGCCCTCGGCCTATAAGAGCTATTTGAGCTCCCGTCAAAAAGGTCTCCCAAATAGTTTAAGCATTGGCACATAGTCAAGGCAGAGAACTTCCGAAAAAATTATAATTTCAACTGTCCATTATACCGACCGGGTATAAGGACATCTCCGCTCATAACCGATGAACGAATTTTCAACTTCCTTCGAGTAAGTTTCATCATACCAACCGGGTATGATCTACTTACAACCGATAAGTAGTTTTTTCGCATGATTTTCACATCACTCCTCTAAGTTGTGATGTTTAAAATACCACTTGATAGTGGGTTTTTATTTCGAGGTGCTTATCATCCCTAACCAGGTATGATATAAAATCCCACTCACAACCGATAAGTGGTTTTAAACTTTAAGTTGTGCTCATCATCCCAACCGGGTATGACTTTAGTAAACCCACTCACCCGTTAATGTCGTGAATTCCACTAGATCGGTTCTTTGTATTCATGCGAGCTTGTCCTTGCTGGTGTTCCTGGTACTTCGTATTCCTACACGATATGAACATCTTGGTTCATTATCCTTCGGCCTAATAACCTTCATTCATTCCAAATGAATGAGAAAGTCAAACTTTCATTTCTTTGCAATTAGGTCTCTAAAGTTATTTCTCTTTAACTTTAAGTCCCTAATGCTGGTTTTTCCTCAAATTGAGTCCCAAAACTTTTCGAATTTATCATAGGACCTCAATTTATTCCATTTCACAAAAAAAGGATTAATTTCCCTAATTTCCAATTTGGTCCCCCAACTTTTCTAAAATTACCATTTTGCCCTTCTTTTACAAAAATGGTAAGTTTCACCCAAAAAATTCATAAATTCCTCAATTAGCCCTCTAACATTTTTATCATGCCCAATTGACCCTCAATTTTAGGAAATTGCATTTCGGCCGAAACAGGGCAGCTTCGGTCCGCCGGAGCTGCTTCACAGTTTCATCACACCGGCGTTTCTCCGGCGACCCTCGGAGCAAACGGATACTACAAGCGTGTAGTTGACTTCTTCCCAGTTCTAAAGTAGTCGACCTCACCTTGTTTGGCCCAAAAAAGTGCCCATGTCGGAGCTCTGGTTTGAGCTTCACTAGAAAATGGAGCAGTTGAGAGAGAATGGAGTTTTTAGGTGTGGAGAGGATGAATGGTGAGAGGCTCTTTATATAGGGAGCTCGGGGACCTATTGGCCGTCCGTTTGACACCGTTATGACTAACATTGAGGACTTGGAACGCCCCAAACAGAAGCGTTTCTTCTTCGCCAGTGTTTCTTCAGTTTCCAAGCTAGTGAACAATGTTGTCATCCTGAGGAAGAAGATGACACTATTCCGAACCTAACCGGACCAGTTCTAACTGGGTTCAAAGCTTAAACCGGCCGGTTCACCCCCCATTCAATCGGGTTTTTCAAATCTAAAAATTTCTAAATTCATCTAAATTCATTCTCTATCCAATGATGGCTTCAAATCTATAATTTGAGTTATTTAAACCACCTAGAAAAATGAATTTAGGATTCACTTCAATAGTGGTTCAAACCAGTTCGAACCGGTTCAGATCTGGTTCACCTGAACTGGTTGGATTTTCATCCCCAATTCCTTCACAAGTCCATTTCCATGTCTTTTGTGACTTCTTGGGTCACTTAGGGTCCATAAAATTTCCAGTTTATCATCTCTTTATCGATTTCAGTTCAATCCAGTTTGGGTCCGGTTCACCCGAACCGATCTGATTTTTCTCTCACACTTTGTTCCAAGTTTCCTTCACATGGTTTATAAATTTCTATGGGGCACAATGGGGTGGAGTTTCTCTGATTTGCCCATTCTCTATCGGTTTTGGTTCATGAACCGACTTGGTTCATAAACCTGTTCAATCTAGTTGGATTTGGTTCATCTAAACCGGTCTGTTATTTTTCTTCTAGTTCGTCCTAAGGTTCTTTTCCATGGTATTATGAACCCTTTGGATCACCCAGGAGTTGTAAATTCCCAAATTGTTCGTTCACAAATGATCGGGTTTGTGAACCGGTTCGGTTTTCTCACTTGGTTTGACCGGTTCTTTTCCCGATTTTCCTTAGCTTAAAAGTGCGGGGTTTACAACTCTCCCCTTCTTTTAGTAGTTTTGTCCCCAAAACATAATTATCAGCCTTGTATGAGGAATCATTTCCTTTTATGCCCCTTTGGTGTTTGCTTAACATGCAAACCCTGCTCTTGTCCTTCCTATTAGCCCTTTTTACAACCTTCACTTAAGGAATTCCTTTTCCTTTATATTAATTACTCCCTCCATAGAGTGTATTGTAACTAGACATACCTTATTTTGGGGTATATTATTAGATTCATATTTTTCTTTGCTTAGATCACATTCTTCCCTTGGAGGTTCTGTACTCAAAATTGAGAATTCCAAGATACCTAACCATTCTTGTGTCTAGTTAACCTCTTGGTCATTGAAACCTTTAGCTCGGTGTTCTTTCAAGTGTTTACGTACTTATTTCCACAGTTTTCTTTATTAGCACTTTTCGTCCTATTTTGACCCTTCATCTATTCGTTGTCTATTATAATTTCGATCCAAATTGTTATGTTTGACCTTGTCATGCTTATTAGCCGATTTTTCCTTACTTTGAGTCATATTCTCATCTGGTTGTTGGGCTTACATGCCCTTGCAGCATGGCATTTTCTAGAACTTGTCTCTATCCATTTGATTTCTAGAACATCTCCTGGAGTGTCTCTCTTAGCTTTTAGACATTTTAGGGATCATATAACTCCATCCCTCTTTTCTTTTGATAACATTCCTCAACTATCCTTTTTACCATTATCATCTCATCCATCATGCCTTTGACGTTATGTCTCACATAACCGCATGGATTCCTCTTATCTACTCATCTTTCCCCAACATCTTTATTGGGTCTTTTCGGTTCCCATTGATTGGGTTTTCCAATACTATACTGACAAGATGGGATTCAACCTTTCTTATGCTCATCCTCATTCCCAAAGACATCCTTTACTCAAGGATTTTACTTTGGCCTTAATCCATTCTTACTTGTTTGAAATCATTTCACAATTATTTATACCGAGTTGATTACTTTCGGTCTACATGTCAATTTTCTTGGTTTGGGGAGTTTCCCTTTTTACAGATTCATTCTCTACTATTTCCTTCAAAGTAGAGACTTTCACCTTAGGAGTTACATGTTCCACCTTCTTACCATTTCTTGAAGGTTTCCTTTCTTCATCTCCTTACACCCTTTCTATATTGGGGCATTTGCCCGCTTTCAATCCTCCATTGTCTTAAATTTTTCATTCCATCACTTATTCCTTATTTGAGTAGATTCCGATTATTGGTCTTATTTCGTGTACTCCACCCTTTGCCTAGCCATCCACTCTTTAGGCTCTATTATGCGAGTGTGGACCACAATCCATCTTGATATTAGTGGTTATCCCCCTTAACCACTTCTTATTTAGGGAGCTTACTTTCCCAAGGTTTCTCAAACATTCTTTCCTTTATTTTCTTATTATGGGTAGTCTACTCATTCTTACTTGTTACGACATCAATTGATGCTATCATTCTACCTACTCATTCCTTGGGTTAAACTTACTCCTTAGGTTCTCCTAGTATGTTTCCCTTGGTTCTTTCACCTCACCGTGCACTTCATTTGTGAGTTCGTCTCCTTGCCTCTCGTCACCTGGTTCCATTTCTTCTTTATTAGGTCATGTATCATTTCTCAAGGTTTCTTTATTTAGGAGGATTCATACCCCTTTCTCCCATAATTTCTTTTTCATTCATCTTGAAGACACCTTACTTTAAATGACGTCCCTTGATGCTATTCTTTCATGTTTACCTTTACTCTTGAGATCCTACGAGTACATCTTTCATACTCCATCCTCATTATCACTCGTACCCTAGTACATGTCTATATCTTCTTTAGGGAGAGCTCACATCCACCTAGTGTCAAAATCACTTGATCGTCCTTCGAGAGGCTCACTTAACCATCTCATGGCTTTTTGATAGTAAATCCGATCTTGGTCAATGATTTCTTTAAGGATTTCCTTTCTCCATTTTTTTTCAACATTTAAGCCTTTTCACTTCTCCCTTCTTTGTCATGGTTTAAATCCATGGTTCTCTCGAATACTAGTTCTTTAACTGTCTTTTTCTCTCTATTTTTCTGGTCCAATCGTCTGGGCAGCTGTATCACACGTCCTTCATGCCCATCCTATTGTCCTTCATATAGTGTAGTCTTTACTACATCTCCACCTTTCTTAGGGTTTTGTTTATTCTCATTGGCCGTCCTTTTGTTACTCGTTTCTTCTTTCTACTTGGTTCTATTGAAATTATTGTTTGGTTCTCCAGCTTTCTCCAAACAAGTCACACTAGGTCATCACGATACTTCCTTCCTTTTGAAACATTTCATTATTAAGGGTTGGTTCCTTCCACTCCACATTAGGTCCATTCACCCATCCATAATTTCTTCAAGGGTAGTTAGTTGTATGCATCCCTCCATAGTTTACTTTCATAATGTATTTCCTTATGGAGCATTCAAATCTTATTTGTTTCAAGATTTCTTGACAATTGTGTGAGAGGCTTGCCTATTCTTTTCTTGCCTTAAGTTTAGTCGTTAATTTTACCTTTGGTCCTATTAAGGATTTCTTTCATCCTTCTTTTCTCGAGTGTTTGACCTTTCCGCCCCTCTCTTCATTGCTGAACTCAAATTATTGCTTTCTCATGTATTAGTTCATTAACTGACTCGTCTCCACCATTCTGTTGGTCTAAGTTTCTTAAGGTAGTTGTTTTCTTGAGTCCTCCTATCCTTAATATCTATCTCACTGACCTTTTAGGTTGTAGTTCTTTCTACCTCTCGATTTTACTTAGGGTGTCATTTACTTCCTTTGACTATCTTGTTTTTATGGTTTGCATACTTCTGCTATGTTGGTCAGAGACTTCAATTTTTGACTTCTCTGCTTTTTCCAAAAGAGGTGTACTTTAAAATTATATCACTTTTCCAAAGCAAATTAGTCTTGGCCTCCGATACTTCCTTCCTTCAAGTAGTTTCTAATGAGGGGTGGGCTCCTTGCACTCCATGTTATGTCCATCTGCCAAATAATGATTCCTTCAAGGCGCTTGGTTGTATGCATCCCTCCAGAGTTCCCTTTCACAACATATTCCTTCTCTTCTTCACTCTCACTATGTAATTCCCTAGAGTCCCAGGGGATGTTTTTCTATGTTTGCCCACTATGAGAGGGTTCTAAGTATGCTTCCCATGTACCTTATCCCTATTCATGAGGTATCCTTCTCGGTTTGACCTTCTTAAGATGTTTTTTTGCATTCCCTCATCATTTCTTGACCTCATTGTGAACCGTTTACATAACCTGCTCCATGGTATGGTTCTCCAATCCTTCATGTCTTTTGTGACCTTTGAGGAGGTATTGCCCTGAATCTATGAGGTGTGGAACACTCCTTTCCTTACACCTATAATAGTTCATCTTGATACTTGTCCTTTAGCAAGGTTAGGCAACTCTTCAGGTAATGTCCATCATTATTCCCTTATATGGATTGTTGTGGTTCCTTCTTTCCTTCAGGTGGGGCTTTTCCAGGGTTATTAGTTATTTGGTGCTTTACTATTCTTGATTCTGATCGCTTTGAAAGTTTTCATGCTGGATCTCCTTTGCTAAAGGGTCATGGTAAGAGTCCTCCTAAGTTTCTTAATTCCCTGATTCATCTTCCATAACCGAGATGTGACTTTTCCTACTTTTCCAAGATAGTGTGGGTTTGTTTTATTTTCCTTAGGCCATATTCCCAACAAGATCGCATCATCAGAAGATAGAGTTTTGAGAATTTGAGTATTTTATTAACAAGGGAATACAAAAGATTAGGCTTTTAGCCCTATCACAGCAAATAGTCACAAAATAACTAAGGAGTTATGGAATTCTTGATAAACATCCTCCTTCATACTTAGAGTTGCGCCATCAATAGGTCCTAGCACCATTCTCCAGGATAATTCCCCATTTGGTCTTTCGAGATTCCTGCTAGGTCTCCGGCATTTAGGAAGCTTAAAATTTTTGGATAAATCCTACTAGTTACTATATTTTCTAGTCTTGATTATGTATTCGAGGAAACAGGCTCTGATACCACTCTAGTTGTCATACCCCAACCTGGTTTGGTCGGATTCCCGTGATCAACCCGCCACTCTCCCAGTTTATTTAAGGGTATTCCCCTTCTTTAAACTGTAAAGATTAAGGCGTCTTTTAAACCTGCACCTTTCTTGGAATAACATAAATCAAAACTGCATAACACTTTAAATTCATCATACCTATCTCACAGGCTTCTTATTTGATGGTCTTTAAGGGTAGGCTTTTCAGGATTTCCTGAAAGGGGTATAAGGGAGGGGGTGAGTACAACTACTCAGTGAATGGGTTTCAAATCTTTTGACTTTCAAGAGAAACATTTATATAGAGTCTGTCGGACTCCTTTCTTTTCAAATATCCCTTCATTTAAAAATTCAGATTTTTCCATCATTTCTTATTTACCATGGTGTGTCATCACCCAACACACATCCTTCATCATGAATGTTACACACATTCGCAGGTCAGCATGACTACTGAACCCACTACTAGCTTCGGAGCAACTTTACTGGCCACTTGGATAGAAGCACGACCACTTCTACCCTGAGATCGAGTGAATGTATGTGACATCCAACCCTCAATCCCAAAATTGATTCTTCGTGTCCGGATGAGGACAAAGACCTCATCCTATCCCCACCCTAGTCTCATGCACTTGGTGCTACTCCAAATTTTGCATAGACACCTGGAACGACGATGTGTCCTTATACTCATCTGGTCATCCAGGGCCCTTAGGACACATCACTACCCTTCATGGGCGTCTTGATGATCCCATACTCATAATGCATGCACAAATAAAGTTTTCTTAATTTGCCATGTAATATGTGGTGCCATTTGTCCCACAGTCCCGACCTTCAGCTCAACCCTGTAGCCATTTGTCTTGACTGGTCCGTAGACCGGTCATGTTGCACTACTACTAGTTGACTGAGTATGTTCAACCTGCCTGGGTACCATAACCAAACAATTCACTTATTAAGGTTTAATGGCACATAGATATATATATATATATATATATATCATGTTCTTTTACGAGCTCTTGCTCTTGTCCATTGGCCTATGGCCCACTGTTCGAGTTTTTCAAAAATAGGGCATATTAGCCCTCAAGTTCCAAAACCAAGGCCCCCGGCCTATAAGAGTTATTCGAGCTCCCGTCAAGAAGGTCTCCCAAATAGTTTAAGCATTGGCACACAGTTAGGGGAGAACACTTCCGATAAAATAGGTTTTCACTGTCCATTATACCAACCGGTATAAGGACATCTCTGTTCATAACCGATGAACGAGTTTTCAACTTCCTTCGAGAAAGTCTCATCATACCAACTGGGTATGATCTACTTACAACCGGTAATTAGTTTTTTTCGCATAATTTTCACATCACTTTCTCAGTTGTGATGATTAAAATTCCACTAAATAGTGGGTTTTTATACCGGGGTACTTATCATCCCCAACCGGGTATGATATATAATCCCACTCACCTATAAATGTCGTGAATTCCACTAGACCGGTTCTTTGTATTCACGTGAGCTTGTCCTTGCTGGTGTTCCTCGTACTTCATATTCCTACATGATATGAACATCTCGATTCATTATCGTTTGGCCTAATGGCCTTCATTCATACCAACTGAATGAGAAAGTCAAACTTTCATTTGTTTGCAATTAGGTCCCTAAAGTTATTTCTCGTTAACTTTAAGTCCCTAATACTGGTTTTTCCTCAAATTGAGTCCCATAACTTTTAAAATTTATCATAGGACCTCAACTTATTCTATTTCACAAAGAGGGGATTAATTTTACAAATTTCCAATTTGGTCCCCTAACTTTTCCAAAATTACCATTTTGCCCTTCCTTTACAAAAATGGTAAGTTTTACCCCAAAAATTCTAAAATTCCTCAATTGGTCCTCCAACATTATTTTAATGCCCAATAGACCCTCAATTTCATAAAATTGCATTTTGGTCCTTTGAATTTCGAAAATCCCCAATTTTTCCCCCAATTTCAATTCCTTAGCACAACCGAATTTGATTTTCTCAAATTGACCGATCAAACACCTCCAATTTTGAAATTGAAGTTAAAATTGAGTTCCACCATCCTCTTACAATTCAATAACACTTTGAATCACAAGTTTTGATGCCAGAACGAGGTCACACGGAGCTTCGCTAGAAAATGGACTATAGAGAGAGAAAGCTTCGATTACTCACTGGTGAGGGCACGGCGGTCCGAGCTTTCGATCTGGGCAGATAGCTCTCATCCTAAGGTTCATCCTAGAATCAAGAATCGCATCAATTAATACCAAATTGAATTAGAATTTTATCATTGAAATTCTGTCGGTTCTCTCTCTAGCACCAGCCAAAAATTGCAGAGGGGAGCCGAATTGGCTAACCTTTCAGTCCTAATTCAGTTGTGGGAGGGCTAAGGAAGTGTTGGGAAGGCTTGATTTGGCCTGAGGAAGGCTCAAAATGGCTGATTTCAACTCGGCCGAAATAGGGCAGCTTTGGTCCGCCGAAGCTGCTTCACTGTTTCATCACGCCAGCGTCTCGCCGACGACCCTCGGACTGAATGGAGACTACAGACGTGTAGCTGACTTCTCCCCTATTCTAAAGAACCCGACCACACCTTGTTTGGCTCAGAAAAGTGCCCATGTTAGAGCTCTTGTTCGATCTTCACTGGAAAATGGAGTAGTTGAGAGAGAATAGAGTTTTCAGGTGTGGAAAGGATGAATGGGGAGGGGCTCTTTATATAGGGAGCTCGGGGACCCGTTGGCCATCCGTTTGGCACCGTTATAACTAACATTAAAGACCTGAAATGCCCCAAACATAAGCGTTTTTTCTTCGCCAGTGTTTCTTTAGTTTCCCGATGAGTCAACAGTATTGTCATCCTAAGGAAGAATGTCACGCCCCGACCTAGTTTGGTCGGATCCCCGTGATCAACCTACCACTCTCCCAGTTTATTAAAGGATTTCCCCTTATTGTAAACCTTAAAGAGTAAGGCGTCCTTAAACCTGCACATTTTCCTGGAATAGCATAATCAAAACTGCATAAAATTTAAAACTTTACATACCTGTCTTACAGGCATCTTAGTTGACGGTCTTTAAGTGGAGGCTTTCCGATTTTTCCTGAAAGGGATATAAGGGAGGGGGTGAGTACGACTACTCAATGAATGGGTTTTTAAAAGCTTTTGACTTTTAAGAAAAATATTTATATGGAGTGTGCCAGACTCCTTTGTTTTCAAAAATCCCTTCATTTAAAAATTCAGTTTTTTCCACCATTTCTTATTTAACACGGTGTGTCATCACCCAACACACATCCTTCATCATGAAGGTTACACACATTCGCAAGTCAGTATCACTACTGAACCCGCTAGTGGCTTCGGAGCAACTTTTCCTGCCACCCGGATAGAAGTACGACCACTTCTACCCTAGGAATGAGTGGATGTACGTGACATCCGACCCACAATCCCGAAATCACTTCTTCGTGTTCGTATGAGGATAGAGACCTCATCCTGTCCCCACCCCGGTCTCATGCGCTTGGTGCTACTCCAGATTTCGCATATACACCTGGAACGACGAACTGCCCTTATAGCCACCAGGTTGTCCAGTGCCCTTACGATGAATCACTACCCCTCATGGGCGTCTTGATGATCCTGTACTCACAGTGCATGCACAAACAATGTTTTCTTGTATTGCCATGTAATCTGTGGTGCCACTAGTCCAACGGCCCCGACTCTCAACTCAACCTGCAACTATTTGTCTTGACTAGTCCGTCGACCTGTCATGTCGCACTGCCACTAGTTGACTGAGCATGTCGGTCCTATCTTGGTACCATGGCCAAACAATTCACTTATTAAGTTTTATGGCACATATATCATGTTCGTTTACGAGCTCCAGCTCATGCCAACTAGCCTTGGGCCCACTCTACGAGATTTTCAAAATCGGGCATTTAGCCCCCAAGTTCCAAAACCGAGGCCCTTGGCCTATCAGAGCTATTTGAGCTCCCGTCGAGAAGGTCTCCCAAATAGTTTAAGCATTGGCACACAGTCATTGGAGAACACTTCCGACAAAATAGGTTTTCACTGTCCATTATACCAACCGGTATAAGGACATCTCCGTTCATAACCGATGAATGGGTTTTCAACTTCCTTCGAGAAAGTCTCATCATACCAACCGGGTATGATCTACTTACAACTGATAAGTAGTTTTTTTCGCATAATTTTCACATCACTTTCGCTAAGTGGTGATGATTAAAATACCACTAAACAGTGGGTTTTTATACCGAGGTACTTATCATCCCCTACCGGGTATGATATAAAATTTTCACTCACAACCGGTAAGTGGTTTTTATCTTTGAGTTGTGCTAATCATCCCAACCGGTATGATGTTAGTAAACCCACTCTCCCGTTAATGCCATGAATTCCACTAGACTAGTTCTTTGTATTCACGTGAGATTGTCCTTGCTGGCGTTCCTGGTATTTCGCGTTCCTACACGATATGAACAACCTTGTTCATATACTCGGCATAATAGCCTTCATTCATTTCCAATGAATGAGAAAACCCAAACTTTTAGTTATTTGCAATTAGGTCCCTAAAGTTATTTCTCTTTAACTTTAAGTCCCTAATGTTGGTTTTTCCTCAAATTGAGTCCCGTAACTTTTAAAATTTATCCTGGGACCTCAATTTATTCAATTTCACCAAAAAGGGGTTTAATTTCCCAAATTTCCAATTTGGTTCCCCAATTTTTCCAAAATTATCATTTTGCCCTTCTTTTACAAAAATGGTAACTTTTGCCCAAAAATTCCAAAATTCCTCAATTGGTCCTCCAACATTATTTTCATGCCCAATTGACCCTCAATTTCATAAAATTGAATTTTGAAAATCCCCACATTTTCCCCCAATTTCAACTCTTCAACACTACCGAATTTGATTTCACCAAATTGACCAATCAAACACTTCTAATTATTGAAATTGGAGTTGAAATTGAGTTCCTTCATGTTCATATGATTCTAAGAAACTTTGAATCACAAATTTTAACGCTGGAACGAGCTTAAACGGAGCTTTGCCGAAAAACAGACTATAGAGAGAGAAAGCTTCAATTACTCACCGGTGATGGCATGGCGGTCTGAGCTTTCGATCTGGGCAGATAGGTCTTGTCCTGAGGTTCATCCTAGAATCAAGAATTGCATCAATTGATACGGAATTGGATTAGAATTTTGTCATTGAAATTCGGTCGACTCTCTCTTTAGCACCGATCGAAAATTGTAAAGGGGAGCTAAATTGGCTTACCTTTCATACCTAATTCGGCCGTTGAAAGGCTGAGGAAGTGTTGGGAGGGCTTGGTTTGACCTAAGGAGGGCTTGAAATGGCCGATTTCAGCTTGGTCGAAATAGGGCAGCTTCGGTCCGCCGGAGTTGCTTCACTATTCCATCATGTCGATACTTCTCCAATGATTCTCGGATTAACTGTAGTTTGCTATCAGATAGTTGTCTTCTCCCTGGTTCTAAAGAGCCCGACCTTTGTTCAAGTCGAAGCTCTAGTTTGAGCTTTACCGAGAAATGGAGCAGTAGAGAGAGAGAGAAGTGTTCAGGTGTAAGGAGAATGAAATGGGGATGACCTCTTTATATAGGCGTAAAACCCGTGTATTAAATGGGTAAGATTTATTACTAGTATTAATATTGCCATAAATTATTGGTATTAATTCCAATAATTTAATTTTGATATTAATTCTAATAATTTAATTTAAGTATTAAATTATTTTTATTAATTTCAATAATTTAATTTAGGTATTAAATTATTGATATTAATTACAATAATTAAATATATATTAATTTATGGTTATTTATGATAAGGCGTATATAAAAATTTTTTACCGAAATTTCGGGTTACAAAAAAAAATACTTCCCAAGAGGTCACCCATCCTCATACTACTCTCGGGTTACAAAAAAATTTTCTCTCCCACTTTGTTCGAAGTTTCCTTCCCATGGTTTATAAATTTTTTTGGGGCACAAGGGAGTTGAGTTTTTCTGATTTGCCTGTTCTCTATCGGTTCCGGTTCATGAACCGACTCGGTTCATAAACCGGTTCAATCCAGTTGGATTCGGTTCATCTAAACTGGTCTGGTATTTTTCTTCCAATTCGTCCTAAGGTTCTTTTCCATGGTATTTATGAACCCTTTGGATCACCTCGGAGTTGTAAATTCCCAAATTTCTCGCTCACAAATGATCAGGTTTGTGAACCAGTTTGGTTTTCTCACTTGGTTTTGGCTGGTTCTTTTCCCGATTTTCCTTAGCTTAAAAGGGCGGGGTTTACATTCACGCCCCTGTCGGGGAGCAATTGAAGCTTTCTCTCTCTACGTTCTATTTTTCGGGGAAGCTCCATTTGAGCTCGTTCCTGCATCAAAACTTGCAATTCAAAGAGCTATTGAACCGTATGAAGATGTAGGAACTCAATTCAAGAGGAATTTAAATGTTTTGGGACTCAATTTGGGAAAAACTAGCAATTGGGGTCTAAACTAAAAGTGAAAATAACTTTAGGGACCATTTTATAAGTATTGGAAAAGTTATAAATTTAGTTATTTAAATTGAATGAGGTGATCAATCCTGATGATAATGAACAACGATGTTCATTTCGTGTAGGAACACGAGACATCAGGAACACCAACTTAGGTTAAGCTCACAAGGGACAAAAATCAACTAAGTGGAAATTCATTGCATGATTAGGTGAGTGGGCTTTTTATATCATACCCGATTGGGATGATAAGTACCTCGAAAATGAAAACCCACTACTTAGTGGTATTTTAAACATCACAACTTAGAGGAGTGGTCTGAAAATGACACAGAAAAACTATTTACTGGTTTTAAGTAGATCATACCCGATTGGTATGATGAAACTTCTTCAGAGGAAGTGGAAAACCCGTTCATCGGTTATGAGCAGAGATATCCTCATACTTAGTTGGTATGATGGATAGTTGAAAATATATTTTTGTTGGAAGTGCTCTCCCTTGACTGTGTGTCACTGCTTAAATGATTTGGGAGACCTTCTTGACGGGAGCTCGAATAGCTCTGTTAGGTCGGAGGCCACGGTTTTGGAAGTTGGGGGCTATTATGCCTAATTTTGAAAATCTCGAACAGTGGGTCATAGGCCAATTGGCACGAGCAGGAGCTCGTAAACAAATATGAATTATATGCCACAAAAACTTCAATAATTTAATTGTTTGGCCATGGTACCAAGACATGACCAATATGCTCAGTGAATTAGCGGCAGTGCGACATGACATGTCTCTAAACTAGTCAAGACAAACAACTACAAGTTGAGTTGAGGGTCAAAGCTGTTGGACCAATGGCACCACAAATTGTATGGCATAATGTGAAAATACTGATTGTGCATGCACTGTGATTATGGGATCTTCAAGATGCCCAAGAGGAATAGTGATGCGTTATAAATCCCTGGACGACCTAGTGGATATAAGGGCAGTTAGTCGTACTAGGTGACCTTGCGAAGCTCGACGCAGCTTCGAGTGCACAAGACCAGGGTAGGGACAGGATGAGGTCTCTGTCCTCATACGGACATGGAGAATTGTTACGAGATTGAGGGTCGGATATTGCGAACATCCACTCATTCTCAGGGTAGAAGTGGATGTACTTCTATCTAGGTGGCCGGTAAAGTCGCTCTAACGCCACAAGTGATTTTAGTGGACGTACTAGCCTACGATTGTGTGATTGACCTTCATGATGAAGGATATTCTTTTGAAAATTGAAATTTTAAAGTGGAATAAAATTTAAAGAAAATTAAGAAGTCTGGCACAATCCAACTTGAAAACAATTTTTAAAAAATGCATTTTTAAAATACCCATTCACTGAGTTGTTGAAACTCACCCCTCTTTTCTATCCATTTTCAGGAAAAGAGAAAATAACTAGGAATAACACCGAGCCTTACCCTCTGTTAGGTATTCTTAATTTCTCTTAAGCTTTCATTTTATTTGATATATGTCTTTCCAGTAAACAAGGTCGAAAATACGCCTGGCTCCTCTCGAGTAAAAGAAGGGGGAAACTCCTCTTGAACAGGGAGAGCGGCAGGTTGTTCATGGGGATACGACCAAACCAGGTTAGGGCGTGACAACTAGAGTGGTATCAGAGCCTAGTTCCCTTGAAACATTATCAATATTATAGCCTAACATTAACCCAACTTTAAACTATCATTTAGGAAGGAGAGTCCCTAGGAAATTCACGGTGAAATCCAGTACTCCACCTATAACCTTGAAAAAGTCATCCAACCCAAGGGAGGAAGTCGTCTAAAGGTTTCTAAGGAGCAAGAAAAGGGTGGCCAAGGACATGGTGGAAGACTAGCAGAAACTAGTAGGAGCCTTACTGGAACCGGAAGGCATCATATACCCTTCTCTTAGACAAGAAGAACCAACATCACCTCCTAGAAGTCCAACCCCTCCTCCTTCAATCCCACAACAACCGAAAGGGAATCCAACCAAGAAGGAGGCATAGTATAATTATTGGGATGCATATGCCACCTTCATGAAAGTCCACCAAGTACCTCCACCCACTCAACCTGGCTTTAATCCCTCCCAATGTGTGAAGTGGACTTATGAGTGTGAGGTTGAAGTACTAAGGCGGTATGGATTGGAGGTCATACATGAAATTCATCCTATTAAGGAGCACGAATGTACTCTAATCAGTTCCTCATAGCCTTCTGATCAAGAGTTCCATAATCGTTCAAGGGTTAACTCTAGTACTATGACCCCAAGGGATTAGGGGGTAGAAAATTACTATAATAAGCCAAATTATGGCAAGAAAATATTTCTTGAATACTGAAAGTAAAAGTTTGTTATAACTTATGACTTCTTTGATAAAATTCAATACAAAAGTATATGATAATAAAAATTTTAAGTAAAAGGTAGAAATTCACCTAAGGAAGAAAAGATGGATTATTTATAGTTAGACTCAACCCTTAAGACTTACCCATGGAAACACAATAAGGAACAATCCATCTAAAGGAGATAGTAAAGGAAAAAGAAGTCAAAGAAGCAACCATCCAAGAGTACAGATTTATGGAGAGTCCAAGAAATTAAAACTAAGCTCTGAGGATGAAGGATAAAGAAAAATCGAGAGAAGTAGAACATCCCAATGGGAATCACAATAATAGAAGCTGATCGAAAAGAAAAAGAAATAAGTATAGAGTCCATCAAGGAAAGATGGAGAGAAAATAAAATAACAAGAAGGCCCAGGTGTAACAACTACTTATAAAGAACTAAGATACAGTTCCTTACGAACGCCAAAGGATAAGGAGACATGTGGACAGCAAAAGTATAGATCAAAGGAAGAAGAGAAGCGGGAATAGATGAATCATACAAGGTCCTTAAGCTTAGGAGAAAATTAAAAAGAGAAATTTTCTAACAGAAAGGTAGGATGATTGAACAAAAGAATCCCATAATGAAAGACACCAGAAGGAGGATGGAAAATAGGGAGTTGGATCATGAAGGAGAAGGCTCCAAGTCAAGACAGTTGATCGAGGGAAGGTTGCAACACCAAAGTCGAAAGAAGGTACTCAGAAAAGAGTACGGGTGGCTAAGTGAGTGCATTGGGAGGTTAAGTGTGATCTACTACAAGAAGATCTGGAAACTCAAAATGGAAACTTTAGACGGATCCGATTTAAGAAAGTAACTTATATGGACCAAATCATTCGAAGGAGTAGACAAAGTCTAATAAGAGATGGGGAGTAGAAAAAGAATACATCCTAACCAAGAAAAAAGAGGAATACCAAGGACATGAAGGTACATAAGGTTAGGACACAATGAGGATGAGAGGTGTACCTCAAAGGAATAAACAAATACAGAAGCAAGTGGGAATGAAGTAGGATCAATAGAAGGTACTCATGGATCCAAAGAATAAGAGTAAGTTGGTGAAAATATCGGCAACAAGATACTCTAGAATTTAAGGATTTCAATGGTAGAACTAGAAGGAAATACCGAGCGAAAGAGAATGTGAAGCTCATCAAGGAAAGAAATCTTGCGAAGAGATGGGTGTACCAAGGATACAAAATGGAACCAACAGAATAAGAAAGAGAATAAACTCCTCCATAACAAAATGTTGGAAAAGAAAGGATCATGTGGAAGGAGAAGGAAACCGTAAAGGGTCAAGGGATAAGTCAAACCCAGGTAATGTATAGGTAGGAAGATGACATTAAAAGATGTCATACGAGTAAGAATGGAACTAAACTCAAAATGAATAATAGTGGCAGGAACATTGATAAGAGCAAGTATGGATTTAGAAAGAGAAGAGATCTTAAGGGGAAGGACACTAGTATTTGGAAAAAGACGAGAAGTATGGAAACCAATACTATTATAGGGAGGTAAATTTTTAAGACATCACGAAGAATGCCATGTGGTAAGGGGGCATGTAATCCAACTAACTCAGAGAAATACGACTTAGGCAAGGAATGGTCTATTAGTAAGGCATAACAAAGTCAAGCATAAAGGTGATAACCAAAGAATGAGGAAGGAATCCATGTAGCATGAAAAGTCAATAAATGCCAGAATCTATGGAAGAAAAATGACCAGAATTTATAGTTCTAAAATTTTGGGTAAAAGAAGCTTGGGAGGAGAAATGGTGTCCTGGGAAAGAAGGACGTAACGCAAGAAAATGATCATAAATTTTCAAGGAAAATACTCTAGGCTAAGGTAAGTTCCATGGAATGAGGAAATTATGAGAATTTGATGAGAATCTTAGATATATGATGAATGGAATGGACGAAAATAACCAAGAAGGTTGTAGGACGATAAAATAGAAAATTTCATAACAACAAGAAGTTTAAGCCAATACGCGAACAATGTGAAATATGTTTTGGGGATAAAACTCCTAAAAGGTGGGGAGAGTTGTAAACCCCGCTCTTTGGAGTTAAAGAAAATCGTGAAAGGACCGGTCAAACCAAGTGAGAAAAACTGAACCGGATCCTAAACCCGTTTATTGGAAATGGGCAAATTGGAGAAATTTCAACTCCCTTGTGACCTAAAGAGATTTATAAACCTTGGTAAGGAACCTTAGAAAGTAGGAGAGAAAAACTGGATCGGTTCATGTGAACCAGACCTAGACTGGATTGAACCGGCTTAAAAACCTAGTCAGTTTATGAATCGAAACCAATAAAGAGAGGGCAAACAAGGAAATTTTTGGACCCTAAGTGACCTAACTAGTCATAAAAGTCATAAAAAGGACTTTAGGATGAATTGAAGATAAAAACCAAATTGGTTCAGGTGAACGGGATCCAAACGGGTTTGGACCAGTTTGAACCACTAAGTAACCGAATGCTAAATTCATTTTTCTAGGTGGCTTAAAAAATTCAAATTTGAGATTTGAGACCACCATTGGATAGAAAATTAATTTATAAATTTTTAGATTTGAAAACTTCGGTCGAATAGGGGGTGAACCGAATAGTTTAAGCTTTGAACTCGATTCAGACTCATCATGTCCGATTCAGAATTGTGTGATCTTCTTCCTTTAGATGATAGCACTGTTCACTCACTGGAAAATCAAAGCAGCGCCGATGAAGAAGAAATGTTTCCGTTTAATATGTATTAGGCTACCAATTTCTTTCATAAAGGTGCCAAACGGATGGCCGACGAGTCCTCGAGCTTCCAATATAAAGAGCCCCTCTCCATTCATCCTCTCCACACTTGAAAACCACACTCTCTCTCAATTGCTTTGTTTTCTGGTGAACCTTGAACAAGAGCTCCGATATAGGGTCATTTCTGAGCCAAAGAAGGCATGGTCATGTTCATTATAACTGAAGAGAAGTTAGCTACACGGTAATAACATCCATTCACTCATAGGGTCGCTGGAGAAGCGTCGGCGTGATCGAATAGTGAATAAGCTCCAGCGGACTGAAGCTGCCCTATTTTGTCTGTGCTTAAATTGGTCGATTTGAGTGCTCCTCATACCAAACCAAGCTCTTCCAACACCTCCTCAGCCCTTCCACGGCCGAATTAGGACTAAAAGGTAACCCAATTCGACTCCCCTCTGCAATGTCCGACCGGTGCTAGAGAGAGCCAGTAGAATTTCGATGATAGAATTCTAATCCAATTCAGCATCAATTGATGCAATTCTTGATCCTAGGAGGAACTTCAGGAGCAGAGCTATCTGCCCCGATTGGAAGTTCAGACCGTCGCGCCCCCACCGAGGAGCAATTGAAGCATTCTCTCCCTACGTACTATTTTCTGGCGAAGATCCATTTGAGCTCGTTCCAACATAAAAACTTACAATTCAAAGTGCTATTGAATCATATGAATTCAACAATTACAAGTGTTTGATCGATCAATTTGATGAAATCAAATTCATTTGTGTTAGTGAGATGAAATTGGGGGAAATTTTTGGCAAAATTGTGGATTTTTGAAAATTCGAAGGACCAAAATGCAATTTTATAAAATTGAGGGTCAATTGGGCATAAGAAGAATGTTAGTGGGCCAATTGAGCAATTTTAGAATTTTTCGGGTAAAACTTACCATTTTTGTAAAGGAACGACAAAATGGTAATTTTGGAAAATTTGGGGGCCAAATTGGGAATGTAAGAAACTTTAAGCCCTTTTTATGAAATTCAGTAAATTGAGATCCCACGAGTAATTTAAAAGTTTTGAGACTCAATTTGGGAAAAATCGGCAATTGGGGCCCAAAGTAAAAAAGGAAAATAACATTAGGGACCAATTTACAAATATTGGAAAAGTTGTGAATTGAGTCATTTATACTGAATGAGGTGATCAAACCAGATGATAATGAACAACGATATTAATTTCGTGTAGGAACACGAGACAACGGGAATGCCAGCTGAGGTTAAGCTCACAAGGGACAAAAACCGACTAAGTGAAAATTCACTACACAAATGGGTGAGTTGAGGGTCGAGGCTGTTGGACAAGTGGCACCACAGATTATATGGTATGATGTGAAAATACTGATTGTGCATGCATTGTGATTACGAGAGCTTCAAGATGCCTAAAAGGGATAGTGATGCGTCCTATGGCCTAGACAACCTGGTGGATATAAAGGCAGTTAGCCATACCAGGTGACCTTGTGAAGCTCAACGCAGCTTCAAGCGCACGAGACCGAGGTGGGGACCGGATGAGGTCTCTATCCTCAAATGGACATGGAGAATTGTTATGGGATTGAGGGTCGGATGTCACGAACAACCACTCATTCTCAATGTAGAAGTGGACATACTTCTATCTAGGTGGTCCAATCCAAGGGAGGAAGTCGTCCAAAGGTTTCTAAAGGGCAAGAAAAGGGTGACCAAGGACATGGTGGAAGACTATAGAAAACTAGTAGGAGCCTTACTGGAACCGGAAGGCATCATATACCCTCCTCCCGAACAAGAAGAACCAACATAACCTCCCAAAAGTCAAACCCCTCCTGCTCCAGTCCTACAACAACCGGAAGGGAATCCAACCCAGAAGGAGGCATGGGATAATTATTGGGATGCGTATGCCACCTTCATGAATGTCACGCCCCATCCCTGTTTGGTCAGATCCCTGTGATCAACCCGCCACTCTCCTGATTTATTAAAGGGTTTCCCCTTATTATAAACCATAAAGAATAGGTGTCCTTTAAACCTGCACCTTTTCCAGGAATAACATAAACAAAACTGCATAAAGTTTATCATACCTGTACTACAGGCATCTTAGTTGTTGGTCTTCATGTGTAGGCTTTCTGAAATCTCCTAAAAGGGATATAAGGGAGTGGGTGAGAACGACTACTCAGTGAATGGGTTTTTAAAACTTTTTATCTTTAGGAAAAAGATAATTTTTGGAGTGTGTCGGACTTCTTTCCTTCAAAAATAATTTTATTCAAAATCTTGAGTTTTATCACCATTTTTTTATTTAATCACGGTGTGTCATCACCCAACACACATCCTTCATCATGAAGGTTCAACACATATTCGCAGGTCACTACATCCACTAAACCTACTTGTGGCTTCGTAGCAACTTTACCGGACACCCGGATAGAAGTACGTCCACTTCTTCCCTTAAAATGAATCGATATTTGCGACATCTAACCCTCATTCCCAAAATAAATTCTTCATGTTCGTATAAGAACAAAGACCTCATCCCGTCCCCACCCCGGTCTCATGCGCTTGGTGCTACTCCAAATTTCGCACAGACACCTGGAACGACAAACTGCCCTTATACTCACTGGGTCGTCCAGGACCCTTAGGACGCATCACTACCCCTCATGGGTGTCTTGATGATCTCGTACTCATAGTGCATGCACAATCAATGTTTTCTCATATTGTCATGTAATATGTGGTACCACCGGTCCAACGGCCCCAACTCCCAACTCAACCCGCAGTTGTTTATCTTGACTGGTCCGTCGACCTGTCATGTCACACTGCCACTAGTTGACTGAGTATGTCAGTCCTATCTTGGTACCATGGCCAAAAAATTCCTTTATTTAAAGTTTTATGGCATATAATTAATGTTTGTTTACGAGCTTCTACTCGTGCCAACTAGCCTTGGGCCCACTGTACGAGATTTTCAAAATCGGGCATATTAGCCCCCAAGTTCCAAAACTGAGGCCCTCGGCCTATAAGAGCTATTCAAGCTCCCGTCAAGAAGGTCTCCCAAATAGTTTAAGCATTGGCACATAGTCAGGGAAGAGCACTTCCGACAAAATCATATTTTCAACTGTCCATTATACCGACCTGATAGAAGGACATCTTCGTTCATAACTGATGAACGGGTTTTCAACTTCCTTCGAGTAAGTTTAATCATACCAATCGGGTATGATCTACTTACAACCGGTAAGTAGTTTTTCCACATGGTTTTCACATCACTACTCTAAGTCGTGATGTTTAAAATACCACTTGATAGTGGGTTTTCATTTCGAGGTACTTATCATCCCCAACTAGGTAAGATATAAAATCTCACTCACATCCGGTAACTGGTTTTTAATTTTAAGTTGTGCTCATCATCCCAACCGGGTATGACTTTAATAAACCCACTCACTCGTTAATGTCGTGAATTCCACTAGACCAGTTCTTTGTATTCATGCGAGCTTGTCCTTGCTGGTGTTCCCGGTACTTCATGTTCCTACACGATATGAACATCTCGGTTCATTATCCTTTGGCCTAATAGCCTTCATTCATTCCAAATGAATGAGAAAGTCAAACTTTCATTTATTTGCAATTAGGTCCCTAAAGTTATTTCTCTTTAAATTTAAGACCCCTAATGCAAGTTTTTCCTCAAATTGAGTCCCTAAAATTTTAAAATTTATCATATGACCTCAATTTATTCCATTTCACAAAAAGGGGATTAATTTCAAAATTTTCCAATTTGGTCCCCTAACTTTTCCAAAATTACCATTTTGCCCTTCCTTTACAAAAATGGTAAGTTTCACCCCAAAAATTCTAAAATTCCTTAATTGACCCTCTAGCATTTTTATCATGCCCAATTGACCCTCAATTTTAGGAAATTGCATTTCGGTCCATCGAATTTTAGAAAATCCCCAATTTTCCCCCAATTCCAACTCTTTACCACAACCGAATTTGATTTTATCAAATTGACCAATCAAACACCTCTAATTGTTGAAATTGAAGTTAAACCTGAGTTTCTCCATGTTCATACGATTCCATAGAACTTTGAATCACAACTTTTAACAAGAAAGCTTCGATTACTAACCGGTGAGGGCAATGTTCATACCAACTTCGATGCAAGCTTTCGATCTAGACAGATAGCTCTCATCCTAAGTTTAATCCGAGAATCAAGAATCACATCAATTGATGCCGAATTGGATTAGAATTTTGTCATTGAAATTCGGCCGACTCTCTCTCTAACACCGATCGGAAATTGTAAAAGGGAGCCGAATTGGCTTACCTTTCGGTCCTAATTCGGCCGTGGAAGGGCTGAGGAAGTATTGAGAGGGCTTGGTTTGGCCTGAGGAGGGATCGAAATGGCCGATTTTAGCTTGGTCAAAATAGGGCAGCTTCGGTCCACCGGAGCTACTTCACTGTTCCATCATGCCGGCGCTTCTCCAGCGATTCTCGGATTGACTGGAGTTTGCTATCAGATAGCTGACTTCTCCCCAGTTCTAAAGAGCCCGACCTCTCCTTCCAAGGTTAAGAAAAATGTTCAAGTCGAAGCTCTAGTTTGAGCTTCATCAGGAAATGGAGTAGTAGAGAGAGAGAGAGAGAGAAGTGTTTGGGTGTGAGGAGAATGAATGGGGATGACCTCTCTATATAGGTGTAAAACTGTGTATTAAATGGGAGAGATTTATTACTAGTATTAATATTATCATAAATTATTGGTATTAATTCCAATAATTTAATTTAGGTATTAAATTATCGGTATTAATTTCAAAAATTAAATATATAATCATTTATGGCTATTTACAAAAAAAATCATACTTCCTAAGAGGTCACCCATCCTCACACTACTCTGGAGCAAGCACGATTAACTTCAAAGTTATTATAGGATCTTATTCACCTGACCAATTTGGTTTTTCTCTTTTAATTTGTCCTAAATTTCTTTTCCAAGGTTTAATGAACCCTTTAGATCTCTCAGAAGTTGTAAATTTCCAAATTGCTTGTTCCCAAATGATCGGGTTTGTAAACCGGCTCGATTTTTTTTACTCGATTTGACCGATTCTTTTCCCGATTTCCTTTAACTCAAAACTGCGGGGCTTACAATGAAAGTCCACCAAGTACATCCAACCACTTGACCTAGCTTCAATCCCTCCAAATGGGTGAAGTGGACTTATGAGTGTGAGGTTGAAGTACTAAGGCAATATAGATTGGAGGCCATACATGAAATTCATCCTATTATGGAGCGCAAATGTACCCCAATCAGTTCCTCAGAGCCATCTGATCAAGAGTCTCATAATCGTTCTAGGGTTAACTCTAGTCCTATGACCCCAAGGGGTTAGGGGGTAGAGAATTCCTATAATAAGGTTAATTATGGAAACAAAATATTTTTTGAATAATGAAAGAAAAAGTTTGTTAAAACTTATGAGTTCTTTGATAAAATTAAAGACAAAAGAATATGCTAATAAAAAATTTAAGTAAAAGGTAGAAATTCACCTAAGGAAGAAAAGATGGGTTTTTTATAGTTAGATTCATCCCTTAAGACTTACCAACACAAAAAGGAATAATACATCTAAAGGATATAGTAAAGGAAAAAGAATTTAGAGAAGCAACCATCCAAGAAATTAAAACTAAGCTCTAAGGGTGAAGAATAAGGAAAAATCGGAAAAGTAGAACATCCCAATGGGAATCATAAGAATAGAAGCTGATCGAAAAGAAAAAGAAATAAGTATAGAGTCCATCAAGGAAAGATGGAGAGAAAATAAAATAACAAGAAGGTCCTGGTGTAACAACTACTTATAAAGAACTAAGATACAATTCCTTACGAACGCCAAAGGATAAGGAGACATGTGGACAGCAAAAGTATAGATCAAAGGAAGAAGAGAAGTAGGAATAGATGAATCATACAAGGTCGTTAAGCTTAAGAGAAAAATAAAAAAAGAGATAATTTGTAAAAGACAGGTAGGACGATCGAACAAAAGAATCCCATAATGAAAGACACCAGAAGGAGGATGGAAAATAGGGAGTTGGATCATGAAGGAGAAGGCCCCAAGTCAAGACAGTTGATCGAGGGAAGGTTGCAACACCAAAGTCGAAAGAAGGTACTTAGAAAAGAGTACGGGTGGCTAAGTGAGTGCATTGGGAGGTTAAGTGTGATCTACTACAAGAAGATCTGGAAACTCAAAATGGAAACTTTAGACGGATCCGATTAAGAAAGTAACTTATATGGACCAAATCATTCGAAGGAGTAGACAAAGTCTAATAAGAGATGGGTAGTAGAAAAAGAATACATCCTAACCAAGAAAAAAGGGGAATACCAAGGACATGAAGGTACGTAAGGTTAGGACACAATGAGGATGAGAGGTGTACCTCAAAGGAATAAACAAATACAGAAGCAAGTGGGAATGAAGTAGGATCAATAGAAGGTACTCATGGATCCGAAGAATAAGAGTAAGTTGGTGAAAATATCAGCAACAAGATACTCTAGAATTTAAGGATTTCAATGGTAGAACTAGAAGGAAATACCGAGCGAAAGAGAATGTGAAGCTCATCAAGGAAAGAAATCTTGCGAAGAGATGGGTGTACCAAGGTTACAAAATGGAACCAACAGAATAAGAAAGAAAATAAATTCCTCAAGAAAAAAATGCTGGAAAAGAAAGGATCATGTACAAGGAGAAGGAAATCGTAAAGGATCAAGGGATAAGTCAAACCCAGGTAATGTATAGGTAAGAAAATGACATCAAAAGATGTCATACGAGTAAGAAAGGAACTAAACTCAAAATGAATAATAGTGGGAGGAACATTGATAAGAACAAGTATGGATTTAGAAAGAGAAGAGATCTTAAGGGGAAGGACACCAGTGGGAATGAAGAAAGAAGTAAAAGATCAGAAATTTTAATGTCACTAAGTATAAGGAAATTCAAGGATTTGAAGGTGGGATGACCGAATAAAGAAATTTGGAAAAAGACGAGAAGTACGAAAACCAATACTATTATAGGGGCGTAAAGTTAAGACATCATGAAGTATGCCATGCATTACGGGGGCATGTAATCAAACTAACTAAGAGAAATATGACTGAGGCAAAGAATGGTCTGTGAGTAAGGCATAACGAAGTCAAGCATAAAGGTGATAACCAAAAAATGATGAAGGAATCCATGTAGGATGAAAAGACAATAAATGTAAGAATTTGTGGAAGAAAAATGACTAGAATTTATAGTTCTGAAATTTGGGGAAAAGAAGCTTGGGAGGTGAAATGGTGCCTTGGGAAAGAAGGACGTAACAAAAGAAATTATCATAAATTTTCAAGGAAAATACTCTAGGCTAAGGTATGATCCATGGAATGAGAAAAGTATGAGAATTTGATGAGAATCTTATATATGTGATGAAAGGAGTGGACGAAAATAACTAAGAAGGTTGTAGGACGATAAAATAGAAAATTTCATAACAATAAGAAGTTTAAGCCAACACGCGAACAATGTGAAATACGTTTTGGAGATAAAACTCCTAAAAGGAGGGGAGAGTTGTAAACCCTGCTCTTTAGAGTTAAGGAAAACCAGGAAAGAACTGGTCAAATTGAGTGAGAAAAACCAAATCGAATCAAAAACCCATTTATTTGGAATGGGAAAACTGGAGAAATTTCAACTCCCATATGACCCAAAGGGATTTATAAACCTTGGTAAGGAACCTTAGAACAAAGTGGGATAGAAAAACCAGATCAGTTCGAGTGAACTGGTTTAAGAACTAAGCCAGTTTGTGAAGCGAAACCAATAGAGAGAGGGCAAACTGAGAAATTATGGACCCGAAGTCATAAAAGTCATAAAAGAAGAACTTTAGGATGAATTGGAGATAAAAACCAAACTGGTTCAAGTGAACGGGCTCCGAACCGGATTGAACCGGTTTGGACCTGTCATGCCTCGACCCGGTTTGGTCAGATCCTAGTGATCAACCTGCCACTCTCCTGGTTTATTAAAGGGTTTCCCCATATTATAAACCGCAAAGAGTAAGCAGTTCTTTAAATCTACACCTTTTCCTGGAATAACATAAATCAAAATTGCACAATATTTTAAATTTGCCATACCTGTCTCACAATCATCTTAGTTGATGGTCTTTAAGGGTAGGCTTTCTAAAATTTCTTGAAAGGGATATAAGGGAGGGGGTGAGTACGACTACTCAGTTAATGGGTTTTATTCAAAACTTTTACTTTTATGAAAAAGATTTGTATCGGAGTGTGACAGACTCCTTTCTTTCAAAAATCTTTTCAATTCAAATCTCAGTTTTTACCACCATTTTCATATTAATCACGATGTGTCATCACCCAACACACATACTTTCATCATGAAGGTTAAACACACATTCGTAGAACAACACATCCACTGAACCCACTTGTAGCTTCGGAGCAACTTTACCAGCCACCCAGATAGAAGTACGTCCACTTCTACGCTGAGAATGAGTGGATGTTTGTGACATCCAACCCTCAATCCCGAAATCAATTCTTCATATTCATATGAGGACAAATACCTCATCATGTCCCCACCCCAGTCTCATGCGTTTAGTGCTACTCTAAATTTATCACAGTCACCTGGTACGATGAACTGCCCTTATACCCACCAAGTCGTCCAGTACCCTTAGGACGCATCACTACCCCTCTTGGGCATCTTAATGGTCCCATAATCACAGTGCACGCACAAACAGTATTTTCTTATCATGCCATATAATCTATGGTGCCACTGGTCCAACAACCTCGACCCTCAACTCAACCCGCAATTGTTTGTCTTGACTGGTCTATCGACCTGTCATGTTGCATTGCTGCTAGTTGACTGAGTGTGTCGAACCTGTCTTCGTACCATGGCCAAACAATTCCTTTATTTAAAGTTTTATGGCATATAACTCATGTTTGTTTACAAGCTCCTGCTCGTGCCAACTAGCCTTGGGCCCACTGTACGAGATTTTTAAAATCGGGCATATTAGCCCCCAAGTTGCAAAACCAAGGCCCCCAGCCTATAAGAGCTATTCGAGCTCCCATCAAGAAGGTCTCCCAAATCATTTAAGCATTGGCACACAGTCAGGGGAGAGCACTTCCGACAAAAATATATTTTCAACTGTCCATTATACCGACCAGGTATAAGGACATCTCCGCTCATAACCGATGAATGGATTTTCAACTTCCTTCGAGGAAGTTTCATCATACCAACTGGGTATGATCTACTTATAACCGATAAGTAGTTTTTTCGCATGATTTTCACATCACTCCTCAAAGTTGTGATGTTTAAAATACCACTTGATAGTGGGTTTTCATTTCGAGGTGCTTATCATCCCTAACCAAGTATGATATAAAATCCCACTCACAACCGATAAGTGGTTTTAAACTTTAAGTTGTGCTCATCATCCCAACTGGGTATGACTTTAGTAAACCCACTCACCCGTTAATGTCGTGAATTCCACTAGATCGGTTCTTTGTATTCATGCGAGCTTGTCCTTGTTGGTGTTCCTAGTACTTCATGTTCCTACACGATATGAACATCTTGGTTCATTATCCTTCGGCCTAATAGCCTTCATTCATTCCAAATGAATGAGAAAGTCAAACTTTCATTTCTTTGCAATTAGGTCTCTAAAGTTATTTCTCTTTAACTTTAAGTCCCTAATGCTGGTTTTTCCTCAAATTGAGTCCCAAAACTTTTAAAATTTATCAAAGGACATTAATTTATTCCATTTCACAAAAAGGGATTTAATTTCCCAAATTTCTAATTTGGTCCCCCAACTTTTCCAAAATTACCATTTTGTCATTCCTTTACAAAAATGGTAAATTTTACCCCAAAAATTCTAATGAGGGATTATTTGGATGGCTTGGTTTGGTCTGAGAAGGGCTCAAATTGGCCGATTTTAGCTTAGCCAAAACAGGGCAGCTTCGGTCCGCCGGAGCTACTTCATTGTTGCATCATGCCAGCGATTCTTCGACGATTCTCGTATTGACTGGAGTTTTCTATCATATAGTTGACTTCTCCCCGGTTCTAAAGAGCTCGACCTCTCCTTGCGAGGTTAAGAAAAATGCTCAAGTCGAAGCTCTAATTCGAGCTTCACCGGTAAATAGAACAGTAGGGAGAGAGAAGTGTTTAGGTGTGAGGAGAATGAATGGGGATTAGCTCTTTATATCGGCATTAAACGGGGGAGATTTATTACTAGTATTAATGTGCCATAAATTATTGGTAGTAATTCCAATAATTTAATTTAGGTATTAAATTATTTGTATTAATTGCTATAATTTAATTTAGGTATTAAATTACTGGTATTAATTACAATAATAAAATATATATTAATTTATGTCTATTTATTAATCACCCATCCTAGCATTACTCTTGGGCAAGCACGCTTAATTTCAAAGTTCTGATGGGATCCCATTCACCTGAACCAATTTGGTTTTTCTCTTTAATTTGTTTTAAGTTTCTTTTCCAAGATTTTATGAACCCTTTGGATCACCTGGAAGTTGTAAATTTCCAAATTGCTTGTTCCCAAATGATCAGGTTTGTAAACCAGCTCGATTTTCTTACTCGGTTTAACCGGTTCTTTTCTCGGTTTTCCTTATCTCAAAAGTGCAGGGTTTACAGCACCAGTTTGAACCACTATTGAACTGGATGATAAATTTATTTTTCTAGGTGGTTTAAAAAATTGAGATTTGAGATTTGAGGCCACCATTGGATAGAAAATGAATTTAGATGAATTTTAAAAAAATTATTTGAAAATTTCGATCGAATTGGGGGTGAACCAGCCGGTTTAAGCTTTGAAACCGGTTCGGACTGGTCCGATATGGTTTGGAACAGTCTCGTCTTCTTCATTCAAATGGCAGCACTGTTCACACGCTAGAAAATCAAAGTAGCACCAACGTAGAAGAAATGTTTTCGTTCAATACGTGTCAGGCCATCAATGTCTGTCATAAAGGTGCCAAACGAACGGTCGACGAGTCCCCGAGCTCTTTATATAAAGAGCCCCTCCCCATTCATTCTCTCCATACCTGAAAACCACACACTCTCTCAATTGCTTAGTTTTCTAGCAAAGCTCGAACTAGAGCGCTGATATAGGTCCATTTCTGAGCCAAAGAAGGCATGGTCGGGTTCCTTAGAATCGGGTAGAAGTCAGCTATACGGTGGTAACATCCATTCGCTCCGAAGGTCCCTTGAAAAGTGTCATCGTGATCGAACAGGGAAGGAGCTCCAGCGGACCAAAGTTGCCATGATACGTCCGAGCTAAAATTAGCCATTTCGAGCCCTCTTCAAACCAAACCAAGCTCTCCCAACATCTCCTCAGCCCTTCCACGACCAAATTAGGATTGAAAGGTAAGCCAATTGGACTCCCCTCTGCAATTTCTGACCGGTGCTAGAGATAGCCGGTAGAATTTTAATGAAAGAATACTAATCCAATTCGGCATCAATTGATGCAATTCTTGATCCTAGGAGGAACCTTAGAATAAGAGCTATCTGCCTTGATTAGAATCTCGGACTGTCGCGCCCTTGCGGGTGAGCAATTGAAGCTTTCTCTCTCTACGTTCTATTTTTCGGCGAAGCTCCGTTTGAGCTCATTCCGGAGTCAAAACTTACAATTCAAGTGCTATTGAATCATATGACGATGTAGGAAATCAATTTTAACTTCAATTTCAACTATTAGAAGTGTTTGATCGATCTATTTGATAAAATCAAATTCGGTTGTGTTAGTGAGTTGAAATTGGGGGAAAATTAGGGATTTTCAAAAAATTCGAAGGACCAAAATGCATTTTTATAAAATTGAGGGTCAATTGAGCATGATAAGAATATTAGAGGGCCAATTGAGCAATTTTAGAATTTTTGGGGTAAAACTTACCATTTTTTGTAAAGGAAGGGCAAAATGGTAATTTTGGAAAATTTGGGGGCCAAATTGGGAATTTGGGAAACTTGAACCCCTTTTTATGAAATTGAGTAAATTAAGATCCCAAGAGGAATTTAAAAGTTTTTTGTCTCAATTTGGAAAAATCGACAATTGGTGCCTAAATAAAAGGAAAAATAACTTTAGGGACCAATTTACAAATATTGGAAAAGCTGTGAATTGAGTCATTTATATTGAATGAGGTGATCAAGCCGGATGATAATGAACAACGATATTCATTTCGTGTAGGAACATGAGACATTGGGAATGCCAGCTGAGGTTAAGCTCGCAAGGGACAAAAACCAACTAAGTGGATCTTTACTACATGAACGAGTTAGTGGAATTTTTATATCATAACCGGTTGGGATGATAAGTACCTCGGAAATGAAAACTCACTAATTAGTGGTATTTTAAACATCACAACTTAGAGGAGTGTGTGAAAATGACATGGAAAAACTATTTAGTAGTTGTAAGTAGATTACACTCGATTGGTATGATGAAACTTCTTCGAAGGAAGTGGAAAACCCATTTATCGGTTATGAGCGGAGATATCCTTATACTTGGTTGGTATGATGGATCGTTGAAAATATATTTTTTTCAGAAGTGCTCTCCCCTAACTGTGTGTCACTGCTTAAACAATTTGGAAGACCTTATTGACGGGAGCTCAAATAGCTCTGTTAGGCTAGAGACCTCGATTTTGGAACTTGGGGGCTATTATGCCCAATTTTGAAAATCTCAAACAATGGGCCATGGGCTAGTTGGCACGAGCAGTAGCTCGTAAAAAAACATGAATCATATGCCATGAAAACTTGAATAATTGAATTGTTTGGCCATGGTATCAAGACATGACCGACATACTTAGTCAACTAGCGGCAGTGCGACATGACAAGTCTCCAGAGTAGTCAAGACAAAAAGCTGCATGTTGAGTTGAGGGTCAGGGCCGTTAGACTCGTGGCGCCATAGATTATATGGCATGATGTGAAAATACTGATTGTGCATGCATAGTGATTACGAGACCTTCAAGATGCCTAAGAGAGATAGTGATGCGTCCTAGGGCCCTAGATGACCTGGTGGATATAAAGGCAGTTAGTCATACCAGGTGACCTTGCGAAGCTCGACGTAGCTTCAAGTACACGAGATCGGGGTGGGGACGGGATGAGGTCTCTGTCCTCATACGGACACAGAGAATTGTTACAGGATTGAGGGTCGGATGTCGCAAACATCCACTCATTCACAAGGTAGAAGTGGACGTACTTCTATCTAGGTGGCAGGTATAGTCGATCTGATGCCACAAGTGGATTTAGTAGACGTACTCACCTGCAATTGTGTGATTGACCTTCATGATGAAGGATGTTCTTTTGAAAATTGAGATTTTAAATTGGAAGAGAATTTAAAGGAAATTAAGGAATCTTGCACACTCCAACTTGAAAACATTTTTTAAAAAAACCATTTTTAAAATACCCATTCACTAGGTTGTATAAACGCATCCCTCTTTTCTATCCCTTTTTAAGAAAAGAGAAAATGACTAGGAATAACACCGAACCTTACCCTTTATCAGGTATGCTTAATTTCTCTTAAGTTTGCATTTTATTTGATATATGTCTTTCCAGGGAACAAGGTTGAAAATACGCCTAGCTCCTCTCGAGTAAACGAAGGGGGAAACTCCTCTAGAACCGAGAGACCAGCGGGTTGTTCACGAGGATCCAACCAAACTGGGTCGGGGCGTGACAGGACAAGCATCGGGCTATGTATTCTGCAATGTCCCTCTTCATTCCTTTCCACTAATATCCTTGTTTGAGGGTGTGGTACATCTTAGTATTGCCTAGATGCATCACATACACCAAATTGTGTGCCTCTTCCAGAATTAACCTTTTCATCTCCTTATCTTTATGCACACATACCCTATCTTTGTAGGTTAGCACTCCATCACCTCATAAGTCATAGTCCGATTTTGTTTCTTTGTTAATCGGGTCCAAATAAGATTGGAGTTCCTTATCAGTCTTTTGTTGAGCCTTAATCTGTTCGGTTAGATTGGGTCTCACCACCACATTAGCCAACAAGCATTTCTCCTGCTTGTCCATCTTTAGGTCCACCTTCATCCTTCCCAGTTGTTGCAACAAGGGTATGTAACTTGTCTTTATTTGTGCCACCTCAGTTTGGTACTTGCGACTTAAGGCATCTACTACTACATTTGCCTTTCCGGGGTGATACTCTATCACAAGGTCATAGTGCTTCACCAATTCCAGCCATCTCCTCTAGTGGAGATTTAACTCCTTTTGAGTTAGGAAATACTTAAGACTCTTGTTATTAGTGTATATCCTATACTTAACCACGTAGAGGTAGTGTCACCAAATCTTTAAGGCAAACACTATCACAGCTAATTCCAAGTCATGGATTGGGTAGTTTCTCTCATGTACCTTAAGTTGTCGTGAGGCATAGGCGATATGTCATGCCCCGACCCAGTTTGGTCGGATTTCCGTGAGCTACCCGCCACTCACCCAGTTTATTTAGGGTTTTCCCCTTCTTTAAATTGTGAGGAGTAAGGCATCCTTTAAACCTGTACCTATCCTAGAATAACATTAATCAAAACTGCATGAAATTTAAACTTATATACATGCCTTGTAGGTTTAGCTAACTGAAGGTCTTTGGGTAGGTTTTCCATTGGTTACCTAAAAAGGGGTAAAGGGAGGGGGTGAGTTCGACAACTCGGTGAATGGGTGTTTGAAACCTGAGTTTCTAAAAGATAGTTTGAATTGGAGTGTGTCAAACTCCTTATTTTCTTTAAAAATATTCTTTTCTCAAGTTCTAGTTTTCAAAACCTTTTTCCAAGGTTTACCAATTCTTTTCCAAGGATTTCTCAAATCCTTTCCAAGGTTTTCATAACCTTTTTCCCATTTCCATATTAGGTGTGTCTCACAAACCACACACGCCCTTCATCAGGAAGGGTTCGCACACATTCGCGAGATGCAATTATGCCAACTGCACCCACTTGTGGACCTGAGTACCTTTAACATCCACCCTAATAGAAGTCATTGACTTCTACCCGAAGTCTGAGTGAACATCTCCAATGTACATATGAGGACAGAGACCTCATCATGACCCCACCCCGGTCTCATGCGCATGAAGCTATGTTGAGCTTCTCTGACTGCTGGCCCGACAAACTGCCCTTATCTCCACCATGTCGTCCAGTAGCTACTAGGATGCATCACTACCCCTCTTGGACATCTTGATGATCCCGAACCTCAGTGCATGCACAAAACAATAATATTCCATATAAGCCATTTAATCTTTGATGCCACTAGTCCAATGGTCCCAACCCTCAACTCAACCTACAATTGTTTGTCTAGACTGGACCGTCGACCTGTCTTGTCGCACTGCCGCCAATCCATTGAGTATGTCGATCTTATCTTGGTACCATGGCCAAATCACATCATTCATTAGAAAATTTCATGGCTTAATCTCATGTTTTTTTACGAGCTCCTGCTCGTGCCAACTAGCCTTGGGCCCACTGTATAAGATTTTTAAAATCGGACATTTTAGCCCCCAAGTTCTAAAACTAAGGCCTCCGGCCTGTCTGAGCTATTCGAGCTCCTGTCAAGAAGGTCTATCAAAATGTTTAACCAGTAGCAACAGTCAGGGGAGAGCACTTCTAATAAAATAAAATTTTAGTTGTCCATTTCACCAACCTGGTGTAAGAACATCTCCGTTCATAACCGATAAGCGGGTTTTCTTTATCCTTCTAGGAAGTTAATCATACCAACCAGGTATGATCTTCCTACAAACAGTAATTAGTTTTTTTATCGTGTGTTTTCTCACATCACCTCATCCATGTGTGATGATAAAATCCCACATTTTAGCGAGTTTTCATTTCTGATGTACTTATCATCCCAACTTTTAAAAAATTACCATTTTGCCCCTACTTTACAAAAATGGCATATTTGACACCAATAATTCCCAAAATTGACCGATTGGTCCTCCAACATCTTTTTCATGGCCAATTGGACCTTAATTTTAGGAAATTACACTTTAGTCCCTCAAATTTTTGAAATCCCCAATTTCCCCCTTTCAAACTAGCTCAATATGATTTCATCAAATTGACCAATCAATTGAGGTTAATTATTGAAATTGAAGGTAAAATTGAGTTTCTACACTTCCACATGATTCAATGGAACTTTGAATCCCATCATTTGGATCCGAATTGAGCTCAAAGGGAGCTTCGTCGGAAAACTGGACTTAGAGAGAGAAAGCTTCGAAAGCTTACCATTGGAGGTGAGGCAGTCCGAGCTTTCGATCTGGACAGATAGCTCTTGTCTTAAGGTTTCTCCTAGGATCAATAATCACATCAATTCATACCGAAATGAGGGAGAATTTGGTCAATGATGTTTCATTGGTTCTCTCTCTAACACTGATCAGAAATTACAGAGTGGAGCCAAATTGGCTTTAGCTTGCTTTGGCCTGAGAAGGGCTCAAATTGGTTGTTTTTAGCTCGGCTGAAATAGGGCAGCTACGGTCCACTAGAGCTGCTTCACTATTCGATCACGCCAGTGTTTCTCCGATGACCCTCAGAGCAAATGGAGACTACCATTGGGAAGAAGACTTCTCCTCGAATCCAATGAACCTAACCTCATCTTCTTTGGCTAAGAAAAATGCCCAAGTTGGAGCTTTGGTTTGAGCTTCACCGAAAAATGGAGCAATAGGGATAAAGTGGAGCTTTTAGGTGTGAGTGGGATAAATGAGGAGGGGCTCTTTATATAGGAAACTCGGGGACTTCTTGGCCATCCGATTGGCCCCTTTATGTCAGTCATTCATTGCCTAAAACTCCCTTGTCGGATACTTTTCATCTTCGTCGGTGTTACTCAATTTTCCAGTGAGTGAACTGTGTTGTCATCTAAAGGAAGAAGACGACACTGTTCCGAATTGGACCGAACTGGGTTCAACGCTTCAACCAGATGGTTCAGGCCTGATTCGACCGAGTTTTTCAAAATTAAAATTTTGTAAATTCATTCTCTATCCAATGGTGGGCTCAATTCTTCAATTTGAATTTTCTAAGCCACCTAGAAAAATGAATTTAACATCCGGTTCAATAGTGGTTCAAACCGGTCCAAACTAGTTCATTCTGGTTCGGATTCGGTTCACTTGAATCGGTCTGGATTTCTTTCCCAAATTGTCCAAAAGTCCCTTTATATGGTTTTTATGACTCTTTGGGTCACTCAGAAGTTGTAAATTTCTCAATTTGCCCATTCTCTAGCGGTTGGGGTTCATGAACCGGTTCAGTTTTCTCACTTGGGTTGACCGGTTCTTTTCTCAGTTTTCCTTATCTCTAAAGAACGAGATTTTTAACTCTTCCCTCCTTTTAGAAGTTTTGTCCCCAAAACGTATCCAACATCCTTCATACTGGAAAGGACTTCCCTTGATATTAACTTGTTGTTTATTGACATACTACCTGCTCAGTTATTTCCATATAGTCCCAGTATAACACACCCCTATAACTTAGGCTAGGCACACCTTACTTGAGAATTTAAGGCTATATCCATAATTCTGCATCCATCTATCCTTAAAGCATAATTATTTCTCTTGAGGTTCTTTACTCAAAATTTCATAATTGGGAGTTCCAAGATATCCAATTGTTCCCATGTCTAGTTATTCTCTTAGTCGTTGAAACCTTTAGCTCGGTGTTCTTTCGAGCATTACGTACTTATTTTCACGAGTCTCTATGTTATCATCTTTTTGTCTTATTTTGACCTTTCCCTCATCCATTATTTATTACATCTTTGATCCAAATTCAATGTTGACCTTATTATGCTTAACTAACTGACTCTTCCTTAGTTGAGTCATATCTTTCCCTAAGCTGTTGGGCTTGCATGTCCCTTACAGCATGACAATGCTCTAGAATTTGTCTTTGCCATTAAAATTTAAGAACACTTCCTTATTGGGTGTTCCCAACCTTCCCACCTTTCAGGGATTGTATAACTTCATCCCTCTTTTCATCGAGTAGTATTCCTCGACTACCTTTACTACTATCCAATCATCTTTCATGCCTTGAAAAAATGTCTTACATAACCGTGTTGGTTTTCCTTACCCACTCGTCCTTTCCCAAGTTTTTTATTGGGTCTTTTTGGTGCCAATTATTGAATTTCCTGATGACTTACTGACACGCTGAGATTCTTCCCTTCTTTTGTCTTATTTCATTTATGGTGACGTCATTTACTCAAGGATTTTCCTTTCCCCTAAACCCACTCTTACTTGCTTGTGACCATTTCAAGATTCCGTTATTTTGGGGAGTTCTCCTTTAACAATTTTCATTATCTACTATATCCTTCAAAGTAGAGATTTCATTTTTAGGTGCTTAATGTTCAAGTTTCTTACTACTCCTTGAAGGTTTCTTCCCTTTGCATTCTTACACCCTTTTGAGTTAGGGCTTTTGTCCACCTTTAGTCATTTGTCGATCATAATTTCCTACTTCACCTTTTACTTTCCACTCGAGATATCTCCGATTGTCGGATCTTATTTTGCGTACTCAACACTATGCTTGCTCTATTACCCTTCTTTAGAGTGTAGTCTCCACTACTTCCTGGTCCTTCTTAGGGCCTCGTTTATTATCCTTGACCATCATGTTGCTACTAGTTGCTTCCTTCGGCTATGTTCATTGAAAATCCCTAATTGGCGTCGAAACGACTTTACTGGCCACCTAGATAGAAGCTCGTCCACTTCTACACTGGGAATGAGTGGATGTACGCGACATCCGACCCTCAAACCCGAAAAGAAATTCAGTGTTCGTACGAGGATAGAGACCTCATCCCAACCCCACCTTGGTCTCATGCGCATTAAGCTACGTCGAGCTTCCCTAACTGCTGGCATGACAAATTACCCTTATCTCCACAATGTCATCCAGTAGCCCATAGGATGCATGTGTTACTCATACCTAAGAAGGACAGAACTTGGCGAATATGCATCTATTGTCGAGTTATCAACAATATTACAATAAATTATTGCCACCTTATTTCTCATTTAGATTATATGTTAGATGAGTTGCACGAATCTTTTTATTTTCAAAATAGATTTTAAGAGTGGATATTATCAAATTTGAATGAAAGAAGGGGATGAATGGAAAACTGCATTTAAATCTAAACAAGATTTATATTAATAGTTAGTTATGCCCTTTTAATTGACTAATACACCTAGCACTTTAATGAGGTTAATGAATTATGTATTACGTATTTTTATTGGGAAGTTTGTAGTTATATATTTTGATAACATTCTAATCTACCGTAAGAACATGGTTGTCATTTAACACATATTATTTCCTTATTTTTAGGCTAATTATTTATCATATGTGCCTATAAAAGCCACGTTGCAAAGCCATTGTAAGGTAGATAAGTAAGGTAAATAAGTTTGTAATTCAATATTGTGAAATTTTATTATTTTTTAGAAATTTTTTTTAAACTTATCATATTTTTAATTATTACGTTCAAGTAATCAGACTTATTATCAAGGTTTTCTATTATAGTATTTGGGTGTGATATCTACAACTATTAAATAACTTGTTTATTAATAAAATAAGTTATATTCTATATTTTCTTATTTATATTATGAAACTATTAAAGTTTTACCATATTTAGTGTAGGGTTCGTCAGTATATTGACGAGATTCGCATCATCATAAACTCTATCTGAGATAGATGATTAACTCCACTGAATAAAGATTTGAAGATTCTATCGAACGAGATCTGAACTGAGAGTTCTAGAGAGAATCGGAATCGAGAGTTCTAGGGGAGAAGCCAAGAGGGAATCATAGGTATTAGTTGAGTGCAATAGTTAGGGAAACGCCTATTCTAGTGTGTTGAGATAAGTTGTAGGCATGAACTCTCTCGATCAACCTGAACTAGGAACCTTCACCTAAACCTTGAACCACATACTCAAGAAGGTAACAAGACATGATTATTGAGTTGAGCGTCTACCTAAAGCGCGCAGAAGTTGAAGTCGGTGACCCACAATCATACCCGGAGCTGCTTAGAAATTAAGAGCAAGTCAAGTAACTAATGATGTTGGGGGAGATTTAGATGTGGGGCCTCGTACAACTTAGAGAAAGGGAATGAGTTAAATGGTTTAATTGTATTAAGGGCATGTGGTGGACAATGTGATAAACTAGTCGATAACACCACATTTGGGGGAGAGAAATTGTCGAACAAATTTATGAAATCGAGAAAGAAGGGAGCATACTATTAACTAACTCGAATTCAAGCAATCTGATTCATTTTTTTTATTTAAATTACATTTTTTTCTATTATTAGTCCACCCAATAATTTAACCAGAATTTATTATCTCAATTGGTAAAAAAGTATTTTTTTTCTAAAATATCAATTTATTTTTCATAAAATTGATATATAATCCAATTGAATTTTTATTCTTATACCGTCTTATTATTATTTTTTTAATATTTATTTTTAATATAATTCTATTATCAAATTTTAAATGGGGATTACATTTTTTTCTATTTTTATTTAAAATTTAGAATTATATTCTAAATTCAACCTTAATTTATTATACATATGTGCTTAAACTTGGTTTGGATATCTGTTTCCACTATTGAATTTGATTATTTCATAACCTAATTGTCAACTTATACACAGGTTCGTGCATGCACACACTGTGTGAGCAAAAAAAAAGATGTAGATCTAAATTTCATTTATTTTTAAAATTTAAAAATTATTATTAATTAAATATATTATCAAATAATTTTTTTGGTGATTTTCTACCTCTATAACTCCATTTTTTCTTTTTATTTTTACAAATTAACTTGATTAAAAATTTTCAAAATTCTATATTCCATGCTTTCTCGTCCCCTCCCTCTCATAGTCTTTCCTCTCACTCTACAAACTCAGAGAGAAGCTACAATAGCCCGGGTTTATTTCTATAATCCTAAATTTGTATGTTTGTAATATAATTCTGTCCCTCGTTTATCAATTGTAAACAGCTCCACCCATTAGATATGTAAAAAATGTTGGAAGGAAATGGATACATGCTATAATCGCACCTTTTTTTGTCGGCGAGTATCTCTGCAATGAACTGCCCTAGAAGTAAAATACCATTTATGTGCATTTAATTTATCTGTTTGAGGTCCTGGGCTTTTCACCACGCGGGTGTCCTACAACGATGCAGCCTCACCCTGGGAAAGCTCCAAAGAATGGGGTTGTGAACAGGAGACTTAATTTACCAAGTTGAGGAATACTGCAAAACTTGATCAGCTTTCTTCTTCCGGCTTGCTCTTTAGCTGCAAACGACCTCTACTGAGAGTTTCTTCATGATGTTTGGGCACGGATCTCCTCCAAAATTGTCCGCATCAATAGTAACAGAGCATGAATTTAGACCGAGACAGATCTGCAAGAAGAAAAACCAATTCTTCAAATCTGACGTTCTACCATGTTATAGCAGGAAACAACTTTTCAAGTACAAAGGATCAATGTCCACCCTCTTGTAAATCCGCAGTTGTAGTAAACATATCAGTGTAAGACAATTCACATTTAAAAATTCTACTAGAAAGGAAAACAGGGAGGGGGTTTGTTGCACTTACCCTTTCAAAGACATCATACGAGTGGAAGGCATGGCAGCTTCCCTGGCGAAAGTTACCACATGACCCTTCCGGTGTCCCAAAACTAGCAAATTTTATCTTCGATATTCTCTGGTGCGATGAGCACCACAGGTGTGCCTTGGGTCTGAGGGTCACAGCTCTCCTTAAGGCATGCATCTTCCAGTTCATGAGAGTGGGCTGCAACTCAAAAATATCAGCACATACAGTGTCTATTTCTCTTTTCACCAGGGTAATTCCACTAGGGTCACCACCCAACTCTTCAAAAGCAACCAACACGTTCCCTGTCTGGTTCAGCCAGGTGCGAGGTACATGGTACCTGAAAATTTTAGACCTTTTGAGCTACTAGCAACTTAATTTTGGGTGACTGGCCACAATGAGGTGGGTAAAGTTGAATCGATCTAAGACCGTCTATTGCAATCACTCTACTGGAGGTCTTATGGAGTCAATTGTGATAATCATGCACCCAATACAACTTGCAAGCAAAAAAGTCAGTATACTTTTTTGGGATAATCACTAGACCAGCCTAATAGGAGATCAAGCTCTCACAAATGCAGATTCTTTCCATTTCCACGACTTCTAATAAGCCCATCTAGGTAGCAACAATGTTGAATGTGGCATGGATGGCAAAATATGAGTAAATGCCTTAAAAATGGCCCAACTATTAATTATATGACTAATATCTATCAAGGTGTGATCTGTATAAGGTCTTATATACTCCCCCATTGAGTTATAGTTCTGTTTGCCTATAATAATAACCCAAGTAAGGCATAGCACTTGCTTCTAGGGATAGTCAACTTGGGTTAAGACCATGCAATTTTGTGATAAAGTCAATATGGCAATCTTCAATCTGACTAATGTTGATATTGTCATTATTCTATCATTTTGGCAAGTAAATGTCAAAAAGGGTTGCTATATTTCCCTTACCATCTCTGAGAAGCCTCTCCACAATTAGTCAAGCACTTCTTTTCATTGTATTCTCCAGCATAGCTGCAGTTAGCACAATCACCGGTGGCTTTATACGCAGGCCAATATCTTCCAAGACTTTGCCCATTGACCCATAATTGACCTTTGCCCATGCTGTTCATATCAAGAGCCAATGGTGCATCTCCCTCTGGAGCATCAAAAGTTGCCTGCAAGCAAAAACAAATCATTGTATGATAATCCTTACACAAGAATCTCACAGTCATGCTAATATGATGAAATCTTCATTAAATATATGCACATCATATGAAGACAAAAGAACCGGCTGATAGAAGGACCACATGATATGAAATCCTGAGCAGTGTTTTGTCTCATAGATAACTGAAACCCATGGAACTAGTTGATAATGATCCTGGATGCGGTTATTCCCCATTGTCCTCTAAGAAAGCCCTTTATTGTTTCTTCTCTCCTAATCTTACATGCAAGACATCAGGAAGGTTTCATACACTTACACGGTACCATGTAAGGGGCTGGTTCTGAGAACTTAAGGATTCTCTGACCCACTCGACTGAGGAGCTTAGAGTAACAGAGTGAAGTCCAAAACTTTCTCCTTCCAGACCAATCTGAAGAACAAGTAGATGAATCTTCAATATTCTGAGGAAAAATGAGAACTCATGTAATACACAGAAGTTCAGGGGAAAAAGCAACGAAGAAACTAGCCTTGTAAAACCACTTCTGCCATGAAAGGTCCCTCCGTCCCTCGTTTAGACCAGTCAACGAAACAGGGCCAAGAACCCCAGCATTCCATGTCTCATAATGCACACCAACATTCTGCAGAGATTCAACATGATAATCACATATTAACATCCCGCCCACACAGTGCTGAGCTCTTCTAGTTGGAGAGTTAGTAGGGACAGTGAAAGAGGGCACACCGGGAGACCAACAGCAATGCTTAAAAGGGAGATTTTGTTGTCCCCAGCTCTTAAATTTACACCCTGGCTGAAGGTTAGTTTTGGGAATTCCAGGCTCCCATAAGAAGTCCCTATTCACCAAATAGCCAGTTCACTTTCCCATGAGTCTGAAGCCAACAATTCCAATAGCAAAAGAATGATACACCATTCATTTTAAGGAACTAAAATGTGAAGATACTTTAACATCGAGAAGAATTTTCTTTTCAATCACTAGAATAGAAAAATAAAACATGTTAAATCAATGTAAAAAGCATACCGGATAGTTCACCATTGACAAAAACATGCAAAGCATGACCAGCAGATAAGACATTCAGAACAGGATATTCTCCAGTTTTCAGGAATTCCTCATTTGAATCAATATAGACACTGCATAAATCATAATATTATATCCATAAGGTTGATATGCCAAAATAAAACAACTATCTCATGAGAAAAAGTGTCTGGTAGAGGAGGTAAAAAAGTATTCTAGTACTTACTCTGTCATATACCACAAATAGTCAGAAACATCTCTTGTAATATTAATCTGCTCTAACAACCCAACCATAGAAAATGAACTATCAAAAGAACCACCATTTTCAGAGTATGCCTCCCAAGACAATTTTCCATTAACAGAAACAGGAGTCATCTTCATCTGTGAGCTCTGGGCACCGACCTGCTCCAGCAGTAGAAGCTTTAAGTTAATGGCTAGGATACTCATTGAGATTGATAGAGTTCATCAAACAAATTTGTAATGATAATAATCTTCTCTCACCCGTGCTGTGTTAAAAACAGTGTTCTTGCAGTCAGGCAGAATGCTAATAGACCAAGGAGGCAGGTTGTAATGCATATTTGCAAATGGAAGTTTCCCAAAACTTTCTGTGTCATAATTTGCAAGGAATGCTGCACAAGCCCCTGAATTAGATTTAAAGACATGTGCCTGCAGGGAAAGAAAGTAATATAGTCAATATCAAAACCCTGATGATAGAATGGATAGCTTCCCAACTGCTAGTGTGAGGCCAAAACAATAATATCATGCATAAGCCTCCACCTTATGAAGTCATGAGTTAGAATCTTAGCTGAGGAAACTCTAGGTGAGGTCACATACAAGTCTGCCATCAATGGACTTACATGTTTAGGGCACACTGAAATTATAAAAGAAACTGTATTTCTATCAACAAACTAAACTAACCTCATGCCTTGGACCTAATGATATCACAATTGGATCCACTGCCACTAGAGCTGGTTCACAGAGTTTAATTGCTCTGTGCAAATCTTTCAAATGGCCCCATTTTGGTTGTCTTAACAATCCTGTAGTAATGTAAAGTAAGAACTGAAAGAGAAGAATTGGAACAACGTGCAAGAACTGCATTCTCAACTGAGGATACAGATAATTTTAAGAGCTTAGTGCATTTCTAGCTACCAAACTTATATAAAGAAAACTAGTTAAAGTTAATATTGTGTACCAAACTCATCAAGAGGAGCATCATAATCATAAGATGTTGCAATGAAAGGACCTCCAGAAGTCCGTCCAAAATTTGTTCCTCCATGGTACTGAAAAACCCAAAACAAAATAACAGGTCTTATTTGATTTTACGGTAGAAGCAAATGAAAATCTTTTAGATTCTTCTTTTGGTTGTGCTAAACTTTTAGTTTACCATATAGTAATTGACATAAGATCCTCCCTTCTGTATAAATCGAGCAACTGAGAAAGCCAAATCTTCTACGGGCCGATGTGGGACTGCCCCTCCAAATTCAGTGTACCTGCAGGGTAGAAGAGTTTATTAAGTAAACTACCTAGACAAAGTAATAAAGTTGCTTTCAGTTCTTAAGGCATGCTTTCCAGTAATAAATTCTTTCAAATACTTACCAGCCAGTCCAAGCTTCAGTCCATATTTTCGGCTTATAGGGTTTATTTGCATAGAAGTAATCACAATAGAAACCATTGCAAGTGTTAATCTGTTGAGAAGATGAGGGAAAACAATGCTATGACTGTAAGAAGCTATGGAGAATAAAAAACTTGGAAAGGCAAATGTAACATCAGAAATTAGGGATGCCTGGCATTAGAAAGAGAATTTGGCTGTATCAGACTTCCAAAAATGGCTTATGAAGCATTATTGAAAAATGTTGAAGCAGAACATGAGAAATTTTACAAGCAACCAAATCAATCTCTGAGATGCTCACGATAGGATCAGGAGCATCATCTTGCTTGCACATGACCCACGGGACACCTGTACCCTGGGCAACAGCCATTTTTGCTGCCCAGTCTGTGTAGACTTGACCAGGTTGACCAATTTCATATTCCACAGGTCCAAACTCATTCTCAATCTGCAATATAATTCAAGAAGATTCAAAAAATATTTTTGAGGAAAACATAATGCAATTACACATGTGATTAAATATTTCTCCAATAGGTTCACCAGATTCCAAATAGAAATATAATGGACTGGATGCTACCAATCAGAATTTTGCTTTATGCACCTGGGAGAGAATTATTGGACCCCCCTGAGACTGGAATAATTTCTCTGATTTCATCATCTGGACAATCATTTTTGTGAACTTTTGCATCTCGTACTTCAATTTAGGGAAAAGAAGAGGCTAGGTCAGATCCAAGAAGAAAAGCTTTCAGAGATACATTTCAATAAATGGAGGTGAATACTGTCATACCTTGAAAGGTTGATTGTCTGTTCTGAAGTTCATCCCTGGAATGTACTTGAGCCAGACAGGAAACCCACTGGAAGTTAAATTGCATAGTGGAAAATGGTCAAATTAAGGTATCAATACCTCAAACAAAATCAGATCATAGTTTCTACAACTGGAAGTAGAATAGCAAGACAAAATATAAAATTCCATTATTACCCAAAGTTCCACTCAGCACACACATAAGGGCCAATCCTCAGATGAACATAGAGGTCAGCTTGCTGCACAAGCTTAATGAACTTCACCAAATCATAGTTTCCCTCAAAATTGTACTGTCAGAAACAAAAATCAATAAAAGAAAGTACACATAATTAGAGTTGAATGTCTCATACATAACAACTTAGACTAAGTGTTCACTGAAAAACAATTAATTTGTTAATCTACTTCTCCGCGTGATGGCTCATGCCCGTTCCAGAAAACATAAGTCTGAATGACATCAACCCCTCCTTCTTTTGCCTTCATAATGAGATCCGGCCACATCTGGAACATAAAAAATTAACAAGAGGAGCGTTGAGATAGATTTATAAAATTAGCAACAAAATGGGCACTTGCAATTGCGTGCTTTTGCTCTTTCCTTCAATTATCAGCAAAGTCCCACCATTTCACTGTAGTAATGTATGAACTTGAACAAGAAAAACAGAAAAATTATTTGTGTTGCAGAAAGAACACAGATTAAGGAGAACACATCTTAAGAGATGGTTCAGAAACCCCAATCTAAGAAGCGGCCTTATGAACTTAAACAAGCAAAAACAGAAAACTTATTGTGCTTCAGAAAGAACACAGATTGAGGAGAATTAGGAAGAAGTAGTTTCGGAAACCCCCATCTTAGAAGCTGCCATAAGATATCATTGAAAGGATAACATGATGCCTTTTCTCTTTCTCAGAAGAAACCATTACCTCTGGTGTGCTTCTTGGGTAGTGTATGGATCCAGAAATGAGAATTCTTCTTTGGCCATCGATAGTGATGGCTTTATAATCATAAGAAACAGAAGCTTCAGCAGAAGAAGAAGAAAACCAAAACAAGTACAATAAACTCAAGGAAGCGCCCACCAAATTCGTCCCCATCACAAATTCTGTTAGTCCCATTACAGAGCGCATGAGAATTGTAAACACAACACTCTACCCATGATTCGATAGCAGTTGCCTAGTTTCTCAGTGGTGACTTTATTCCCTTTCTTCATTAGGAGAGAGATACTACAGCTGTGCCTGCTTTCCTCCCCCCAAAAGAAGACAATGCCAGAAATGCTGTGAAGTTGGATTAAGAGAAATGAAAAGAAAAGGGAATAAAACATCCAATGATCTATTTGCAATATACGCTCGCATGGAGAGAAATTACATATTTTTAATGGAACCGAAAAGAACAAGTAGACACACCTTTTACCAGCTGGATTTGTAATATTTTTTGTAGGACATGGTAGTGGAATCCAGAGAAAAGAAGGCACAGTGTAATTAGTGTAGTGGAGTCTCTAGTTCCATTCCCCATTTTCAAAAATATTATCGCTTCATTTATTTTTCTTGGTGGCTTAAAATGATTAAATTAGGGAATTGAAGTTACCATTAGATAGAGAATAAATTTAGATGGATTTAGAAATTTTTAATTTTGAGAAAACTAGTTGAATCGGGCATGAACCGACCAATTTACACATTGAACTCGGTCGGACCGGTCTGGTCCGGTTCGGAACAGTATCATCTTCTTCCTTAGGATGACAATTGTCATGCCCCGACCTAGTTTGGCCGGGGTTCTATGATCAACCCGCTACCCTTACTCGTACTAATCTAGTATTTCTACCAAATAGTCCAAGGAAGGTAAAAGCGTGAGAGTACCAGTTTTCCATAACAAAGTTTACAAAATATAAAAGTTACCTGATGGTGGTGCCCTAGGCTTTCTCTTCTAGTCTCGACTTGTTGTAATGAGGTGTTTCTCCTGAAAAGTTTAAAGGGTGGTGGTGAGTTTCTACAACTCAATGAGTGGGGGTTGGGAAGCGAGTTTTCAAAATAATTAGTTTATCAAAAGTTTTATGCTTTTAATTTATTGTAATATGAGTTCATTTATTCTTAAACATTCCCCCTTGCTCGGGAGATGACTCAACAAAAAATCACATGCCCTTTCTATCATACAAAGGGATCACATGTTCGTAGAATAGTCATTGACCATTCTACTTGTGGTTCGATGCGTCTTTGTTGTCCACCCGAATAGAGGTGCACTGCCTCTACCTAGAGTATGAGAGGACATCAATAGTACAACCCTTAAACCCGAATGTACTCAGTGTCTGTGATGTGGAGACAAAGATCTCATCCTAACCTCGCCCCGGTCTCGGTGCGCAAGAAGCTATTCCAAGCTTTATGACTGACTGGCACGATAGACCTGTCCTTTTTGCATACAGGTCGTCCAACAGCCCTTGAGACCCATCGACTATCCCTCTTGGACGTCTAGATGCTCTTGGATTCCTCATGCATGCACATAACAATTTTGATCAATTAACCTTGCTCTTTGATGCCAACGGTCCAATGTCCCCGACACTAGACCTAGCTTGCAACTGTGTGCCTGGACCGGCCCTTCAACCTGGTCTGGACGCACTGCTACTAGCCCATCGAGCCTTGTCAGTCTTGTCTTGGTCTCGTGGTCAATTACATAATAATTCCAATTTTTCTGAGAGTTTTCATGGTTCTTTTCATTCATGTTTGTTTACGGGTCCAACCCGTGCACACAGGCCTTGGGCACACTTCACGAGTTTTCCAAAAATTGAGCCTTCAACCCTATCATTTTCAAATTCAAGGCTTCGATCCTAGCAGAGCGATTCTGGCTTCCCCTAGGAACATCTCCCAAAACGTTTATGCAATTTCACGTAGTTAGGGGAGACCATTCCTAGAAAAATGATTTTTCAAACTTTAAAACGACTCTCATCTGATGTGGAAAATCCCACTCACCTAGTAATAGTGACGTGCCCTCCCAGTTAGATCTTGACTCATGGTGTGCTTCCTTGCACTGACACTTAAGCAATCGGCTCATGCATGGTTCGAGTACCCTTATCAGGAGAACCGATATTAGGGACCTCATAGTTTAAGGTATTTGCGTATAGGTCCTCGCACTATGCCTCAATTGTATTTAGGTCTCTCAATATTTTTAACCTTGCATTTGGGTCTCTAAATTTTCATTTGATCTCAATTAAGTCCCTATGACTTCCAATTATTCCTCATGGTCATTAAACTTTCCAAAATTACCAAGTGGTACTCAACTTTCCCAAATTTGCCATTTGGTACCTAATTTCCCCAAAATTACCAATTGGTCCTTGGACTTTCAAAAATTGTCAATTGGCCCTCCATTTCATCCAATTGCTCAATTGGGCCCCAATTGGAAGTTAATTTCATGAAAATGCTCCAATTTTCCTTAAATTGCAATTTGATCCCCAATTTTTCAAAAATCCCCAAATTGCCCAATTTCTCAAAAATTGCAATTTGGTCCCCAAGTCACAATTTCATTCAATTGACCTCAAAAATGTGATTAATTGTCTCAATTGATTATCTAAATCATCTTCCTTATGTCCTCCTCATCATTTTGAGCTTTGAACCACTCGATTTGGCTCTGAAATGAGCTCAAAAGGAGCTTTGTCAGAAAATTTAGTCTAGAGAGAGAAAGCTTCGATATCGTACTGGTGAAGGTCGGGCGACTGGAGCTCTTGCTTTCTCTGGATTTCTCTCCTCCCGGGGATCCTCCTTGGATCAAACTGCACCTCAATTGGTGGCCTGAGCAGTGCGAATTTAAGTGTTAAAATTTTTGCAGAAATCGACTGTGAATAGTGTTTTTTGGCAAAGGGGCAATAGAGGGGCTTACCGTGCTAGCTCGAAGGGAGGTCGGGGCACCTTTAGGTGGTGTTTAGGGGGGCTTGGTTTGGCCAGAATTAGAATGGGGATGACTCGAGTTGTACTCAAGCAGCTCGGGCTACTGACAACCGATGAGCAAGTTACTGTTTGAGGAATGGAGGGTGCAGCTGTCTAGAGGACTTTCTCCTGGTTCTAATGGTATTGAATGCAGCTTCAAAGGTGGAGAAAAACTTCGATGTCGGAGCTATGGTTTGCTGCTCGTCGAAAAATTGAGCAGTTTGTCTTTTTCAGTCGATTGTGGGATGCTAAGGTCGAATGGAGGGGTGCTCTTTATATATGGAGCTCGACAACTATTCATGCTACCAACTAAAGTAAGACTCGACCACCAACTCAGCTGCCGACGACCTGACTAGAGCATTTTTCGAGTTGCTAGAGACTCTAGCTTTTCCATTGGCTGGAGGTTGAAGACGATGTTGAGGTAGTCGTGCCATGTGGCGCACTGTGATTGGCCGATTTTTCTAACGTGGAGGTCCAACTTAGCAGCCATGTCAACTATTGATCAGACATGTAGCAGCCTCCCATTGACTTCCCGTGTCTACGTGGCATGCTGATTGGTCATACATTGACCGTTGACCAGACACATGGAATCCTCCCATTGGCTGCCCGTGCTTGCGTGGCTACTGATGGGGGCATTGTTGATCGTTGACTAGTTCATTGACCATTGACTGGTTCATTGATCATTGACCGGTCTTGTCCGACCAGGTTCGGTGACCCGAATTCAAAATTTGGCTGGTTCGGACCTAATTTGACTATTTTTTTAATTTTAAAAATTTCTTAGTTCATTTTCTACCTAATGGTGGCTTCAATTTCCCAAATTGACATTTTTAAGCCACAAAAAAATGAATTAGTGAACCGATTCACTATAGTCCATCCCGGTTCAATCCGGTTTGGGTTCGATTCACCCTGAATTGGTCCGATTCTCTCATCAATTCTCCTTTCCGGTTCTTCCTCATGACTTATATAAATTTTTGGTCACTTGGGATTTTCCAATTTCCCATTTTAACCCTTCTTTGTCATTTTTGGTTCCTTTTTTGACTCGATTTTCTCAAAATTGCCGGTTCTTTCCCCGATTTACTTGGTCCAAGGGTCGGATTTCACAACTCACCCCTCCTTTTAGGAGTTTTGTCCTCAAAACTTAGCCATCCACTTGACATCGAAAATGGCTTATCTTGCAGTCAATTTGAGGTTTGATTTGACATCCTATCGCTCTAGTTCCCCTTTTTGTTCACTCATTTATTCCCTTGGACTTAGTTTCTTTGCCTTGCCTTACCCCCGTGTCCATGTAATCACCTCTTAGTTGAGGGCGTATTTTCCAAGGTTTCTCTAGTATCCTTCCGTAGGTCCCTTCATTATGGGTATTCCACCCAGTCCCACATGTTACAGTATTACTTGAATTTGTTATCCTACTATCCGCTCCTTGGGTTTCACTTCACACCTTGGGCTTTAGGCACACTCTCCTTTTCATCTATCCTCAGGGTATTAGACCTTTAACCAACTTCGTGACATCTTTTGATGCCATCCTTTTTCTACTTGTCTTTCCTTAAATTTATTTTTCTAGGTGGCTTAAAAAATTCAAATTAGAGATTAGAGGCCACCATTGTATAGAAAATGAATTTAGAAATTTTTAGATTTGAAAAACTTGGTTGAATGGGGGGGGGGGGGGGGTGAACCGGCGGGTTTAAGCTTTGAACCTGGTTCGGACCGATTCGGCCCGGTTTAGAACAGTGTCATCTTCTTCCTTCATATGACACCACTGTTCACTCGCCGGAAAATCAAAGTAATGTTGACAAAGAAGAAATGTCCCCATTCAATACGTTTCAGGCCATCAATATCCATCATAAAGGTGCTAAAGGCATGGCCGACGAGTCCCCGAGCTCCCAATATAAAGAGCCCCTCTCCATTCATCCTCTCCACACCTGAAAAGCTCACTCTCTCTCAACTATTTAGTTTTCCGGTGAAGCTCAAACTAGAGCTCTAATATAGGGTCATTTCTGAGCCTAAGAAGGTGAGGTCGGGTTCTTTAGAACTGGGGAGAAGTCAGCTACACGCTTGTAGTCTCCGTTTGCTCTAAGGGTAGTTAGAGAAGTGCCGGCAAACCCTAGATGCCCTAATTTGGCAGAGCTAAAATCAGCCATTTTGAGTCCTCCTTAGGCCAAACCAAGCCATCTCAACACCTCCACAGCCCTCATATAACCGAATTAGAATGGAAAAGTAAGCCAACTCCGCTCCCCTATACAAATTCCGACTGGTGTTAGAGAGAGAATTGACAGAATTTTAAAGATAAAATTCTAACTTAATTCTGCATCAATTGATGCAATTCTTGATTCTAGGATGAATCTCAGGACAAGAGTTATTTGCCCAGATCGAAAGCTCGGACCGTCATGCCCCCGACAGTAAGCTTTCAAAGCTTTCACTCTCTATATAATATGTTTTTCGGTGAAGCTCTGTTTGAGCTCATTCCAGCATCAAAACTTTTGATTTAAAGTGCTATTGAATCATATGAAGATGTAGAAAATCAATTTTAACATCAATTTCAACAATTAGAAGTGTTTAATTGGTCAATTTGATGAAATCAAATTTGATTGTTTTAGGAAGTTGAAATTGGAGGAAAATTGGGGGAAATTGGGGATTTTAAAAAATTTGAAGGACTAAGATGTAATTTTATAAAATTGAGGGTTAATTGGGCATGAAAAGAATGATAGAGGGCCAACTAAGAAATTTTAGAATTTTGGGGGTAAAACTTACCATTTTTGTAAAGGAAGGGCAATATAGTAATTTTGGAAAAGTTGGGGGACCAAATTGGAAATTTGGAAAATTAAACCCCTTTTTGTGAATTTGAATAAATTGAGGTCCTAAGATAAATTTTAAAAGTTTCGGGACTCAATTTGAGGAAAAATCGACATTAGGGACTTAAAAAAAACTTTAGGATCTAATTGCAAATAAATAGAAAGTTTGGTTTTCTCATTCATTTGGAATGAATGGAGGCTATTAGGCCGAGGGATAATGAACAAGGATGTTCATATCGTATAGGAATATAAAGTACTGGGAACGCCAGCAAGGATAAGCTCGCATGAATACAAAGAATCGATCGAGTGGAATTCACTGCATTAACGGGTGAGTGGGATTTTATATCATACGCGATTAGGAATGTTAAGTACCTTGAAATAAAAACCCACTACTTAGTGGTATTTTAAACATCACAACATAGAGGAGTGATGTGAAAATGATGTGGAGAAACTACTTACAAATCGTGAGTAGATCATATCCGGTTTGTATGATGAAGCTTCCTTGGAGGAAGTGAAAAACCCATTGATCGGTTATCAATAGAGATATTCTCATACCCGGTTGGTATGATGGATAGTTGAAAAGTTATTTTTGTTGGAAGTGCTCTCCCCTAACTGTGTGCCACTGCTTAAACGATTTGGGAGACCTTCTTGATGGGAGCTTGAATAGCTCTTATAGGCCGGAAGCCTCGATTTTGGAACTTGAGGGCTATTATGCCCAGTTTAAAAATCTCGAATAGTGGGCCATAGGCGAGTGGGCACGAGTAGGTGCTCGTAGTCAAATATTAGATATGTGCCATAAAAATTTAATAAATGAATTGTTTGGCCATGATACCAAGATAGAATGACATACTCAGTCAACTAGCATCAGTGCGACATGACAGGTTGACAGACAAGTCAAGACAAACAGCTGCAAGTTGAGTTAAGTGTCGGGGCCGTTGGACCAATGGCACCACAAGTTATAAGGCATGATATAAATATACTGATTGTGCATGCACTATGATTACGGGACCATCAAGACGCCCAAGAGGGGTAGTGACGCCTCCTAAGGGCCCTGGATGACCTGGTTGGTATAAGGGCAGATCGTCGGACCAGGTGACCATGCGAAATTTGGAGTAGTATCTAGTGCATGAGACCAAATTGGGGACGGGATGAGGTCTCTGTCCTCATACGGTCAAGTAGTATTTTTGTTCTGAGGGTAGGAAGTCAGGGACGTTCACTTAAATTCGGGTAGAGGTCAGAGACTTCTAATAGGGTGGATGGTAAATACGCTCCGATCCACAAGTGGGTGCAATCTGCGTAACTGCATCTCGCGAATGTGTGTGTGATTGACCTTCATGATGAAGGATGTGTGTTGGGTGATGACACACCGTGATTAATAAGAAATGGCGAAAACCCAAAATTTTTAAAGTGGAGAAAATCTAAAGGAAATTAAGGAGTATGGCACATTCCAACTTAAAAATGTCACCCTCAGTAGGGTAAAGGTTTTAAAAACTAGTATTTGAGAAAAGAATATTCTTAAAGGAAATAAGAAGTTTGGCATAAGTCACTCCAACGCCACAAGTGGGCTCAGTGGACGTACTAGCCTGCGAATGTGTGTTTGACCTTCATGATAAAGGATGTGTGTTGGGTGCTTCCACACCGTGATTAATAAGAAATGGTGATAAGAACAGAGATTTGAAATGAAAGGATTTTTGAAAGAAAATAAGGAGTCTGGCACACTCCAATACAAATCTTTTTCCTAAAATTTAAATTTCAAAAACCCATTCACTTAGTAGTTGTATTCACCCCTCCCTTATATCCCTTTCAGGAAATCCTGGAAAGCCCACCATCAAGGACCACTAACTAATATGCTTGTGAGATAGGTATGATAAATTTAAAATGTTATGCAATTTTGATTTATGTTATTCCAGAGAAGGTGCAGGTTTAAAAGACGCCTTACTCTTTACGGTTTAGAGAAGGGGAATACCCTTAAACAAACTGGGAGAGTGGCAGGTTGTTCACGTGGATCTGACCATACTAGGTCGGGGCGTGACAACAAGAGTGGTATCAAAGCCTGTTTCCTGAATATATAATCAAGACTAGAAAATATAGTAACTAATAGGATTTATCATAAAATTTTTAGATGGCTCTAGGAGAGGAACCAAGAAAACTTGGAATGACTAAACTCAACACCCTATCCTCGTAGGAAGACAACTCTAGAAGCTTCCCAATGCCTGAGATATAGTACAAGCCCTAAAAGACCAAATGGGGAAATATCCACTACCACCAAGGAGTACAGTGCTAGGACATGTCAGGGTTACACTCTTGTGTACAAAGATTGCCAAGTCTAAAGCCAAGACGTATAATCTTATCAAGGAGGATACTTGCCAAGAAAATCGTAGCTTCCTATCTATTCTGTGACTACTTTTTGCGATAGGGCTAAAACCCCAACCTTTTGTATCCCCTTATTAATGAAGTACTCAAATTCTTAAATTCCTATCTCTCAATGATATGATCTTGCTAGGAAGATTGCCCTAAGGAAAGTAACCAAACAGACCCACACTACCATAAAAACTAAGAAATTCTCCATTTCAGTTAAGGAAATTGAATCAGGGAATTAAGAAACCCAAAAGGACTATTAGAATGACCCTTATCAAGGATGACTCAGCAAGGAAACTATCAAGGTGTTTAAACTTAAGGACAATGAAGCACTAAACCACCAACAACCCTAGGAAGACCCAGAAATGCTTAAGGAACTACATCAGTCCACACAATAAATAACATAATAAGAGAATAAGACAGGTAGTCAAGGACAGTCTCATACCCCGTGGTCTGAAGACAATGCCACGTAAGGACCATGCCGACTATCAAAGTTCAAGGACATGAAATACTTGTAGGACCAAAGGCCAAAAATAGTGGGGCAAGTTAAGTAAGCTATTTACAAGGAGGACAAGAAATAGCGAGGTAAAGGAAGGAAGTTCTAACTTCTTCTTACGAAGGACAACCATAGAGGAATACCACAAGAATAGAGGTAAGGTACATGGGAGGTATGGCTAGAACCTCCTCAGAAAGGGGCAAACACGGAAAACATCCTCCGAAAATGTCAGGGTAGGATACAATAAGAATGAGGAAGAGAATAAAGGAGTTACAAAAAGGAACTCCGAAGGGATGCATACGATTAAGTACCCTCTTGAAAGGATCATTGGATTGGCAAATGGACATAACATGGAGTGCATGGAACCAACCCATCATTAGAAACTTCTTGAAGGAAAGATGTATCAGAGGCCAAGTATGACCTGCTTTGGAAGAGTAATAGAGCCAAATAATGATTCCAAAAGAAACTAGTAGAAAGATGTAACTAGTAACAATAGGATGGGCATGAAAGACAAGTGAAATAGCTGTTCAAACAGTTGGATAAAAAAATAAGTAGGAACGAGACAGTTAACGAATTGACCTTCGGGAGAACCATAGATTTAAATCACGACAAGGAAGGGAGAAGTGAAAAGGCTAAAATGTTGAAAAAAAATGGAGAAGAAAATCCTTAAAGAAATCATTGACCAAGACCGGATTTACGATAAAAAAGCCATGAGATGGTTAAGTGAGCCTCTTGAAGGATGATCAAGGGATTTTGAAACTAGGTGGATGTGAGCTCTCCCTAAAAAGAATTAGACATGTACTGAGGTACAGGTGAGAATGAGGATGGAGTATGAATGACGTACCCATGTGATCTCAAGAGTAAAGGTAAGCATTAAAGAATGGCATCAAGGGACATCATTTAAAGTTAGGTGCCTTCAAGATGAATGAAAAAGAAATTATGAAAAAAAAGGTAAGAATCCTCCCAAATGAGGAAATCCCAAGAAAGGATACATGACCTGATAAAGAAGAAATGAAACCAGGCGACGAGAGGTGAGGAGATGATTTTGCAAATAAAATGCATGCTAAGGTGAAAGAAACCCAGGGAAGCATATTAAGAGAATCTAAGGAGTATGTTAAACTCAAGAAAAGGGTAAGTAGGAAGTTAGTATCAAGAGATGCTGTGACAAGTATGAATGAATGGACTATCCATAATAAGGTAATGAAGGAAAGAACGCCCGAGAAATGTTGGGAAAGTAAGCCCTCCAAATAAGATGTGGTTAAAGAGGAATAACCACAATTGGAAAGATAGGTTATAGTCCACACGTGCATACGAAACTTAAAGAGTGGACGACTGAGCATAGTATGAAGTGTGCGGAATAAGACCGAAAATCGAAAGTATCTCTAGTAAGGAATAAAGGATGAAATAGAAGTTGTGGATAAAGAAGGATCCAATACAGGGAAATGCCCTAACATTGATAGGGGTGTGAAGAAAAGAACAAAGAACCCTACAAGGAATAATAAGAAGGTTGAGCAAGTAGCCCATAAGAGGGAAGTCTCTATTGTGAGAGACATAGTAGAGAACGAAACTAGAAGAAGGGAACCTTCCCAAGCAAAGGAATCGACACATAGATAAAAAGTGATTATTTTAGAACGAAGAATCATGAAATGATCATGAGTAATTAAAAGTGGATTAAGGAAGAATCTTTGGGTAAAGAATGCCAACGACTTAAGAAGGAAAGAATCCCAGCTTGTCGATAAATTATTGGGAAACCAAATCATTGGAACTAGAAAGTCTCAATAAGGAAGTTGAGAAAGGATGAGTGGGTAAGGAGAACCGAAACAGTTTTGTATGTTGATTGGGTAACAGTAAAGGTAGTCGAGAAATACTACCAAAAGAAAAGAGGGATGAAGTTATACAATCCCTAAGAGGTTGGGAAGTTAGAAATAACCCTAAAGGAGGTGTTCTGGAAATCTAATGGACATAGAGACAAGGTCTAGAAAATGGCATGTTGTAAGGGGCATGTAAACCCAACAGTTCCGATGAGAACATGACTCAAAATAAGGAAGAGTTAGTTAGTAAGCATGACAAGGTCAAACATAAAATTTGGATGAAATTGTAATGGACAACGAATGAAGGAAGAGTCGAAATAGAACGAAAACAGGTATATAATGCTCTAAAGGACGTCGAGCTAAGGATTTCAACGACCAAGAGGTTAACTAGACACGGGAATGGTTAGGTATCTTGGAACTCCCAATCCTGAGTATAGGACCTCAAAGGGAAAATATTGCTCTAAGCAATGAAAGATGTGAATCTAAGGATATACCCTTAGGTATGGTATGTCTAGTTATGATAAACTCCATAGAGGGAGTAAATAATATAAGGGAAAAGAAATTCCTTAAGTGAATGATGTAAAAAGGGCTAGTTGAAAGAACAAGAGAAGAGTTTGCATGTTAAGCAAACACCAAATGGACATCAAAGGAAATGCTTCCTCATGCAAGGTTGCTAATTAAGTTTTGGGGACAAAACTCCTAAAAGGAGTGGAGAGTTGTAAACCTCACCCTTTTGAGTTAAGGAAAACCAGGAAAAAGAATCGGTCAAACCAAGTGAGAAAACCCAACTGGTTCACAAATTTGATTATCAGGAAACGGGCAATTTGGAAATTTACAACTCCTAGGTGATCCAAAGGGTTCATAAATCTTTGAAAAAGAACATTAGGACAAATTGGAAGAGAAAAACTAGACCAGTTAAAACTAGATTGAACTAGTTTATGAACCGAGTCTGTTCATGAACCGGAACCGATAGAGAAAGGGAAAATTGAGAAATTTGTGGATCATGAGTGACCCAAAAAGTCCCAAAAGTCATGAAAATGGACTTGAGAACAAATTGGAGATGAAAACCAAACTAATTCAGGTGAATTAGTTCTGAACCTGATTGAACCGGTTTAGACCGGTTTGAACCACTATTGAACCGAATTCTAAATTCATTTTTCTAGGTAGGTTAAAATATTCAAATTTGAGATTGGAGGCCACCATTGGATAGAAAATGAATTTAGAAATTTTTAGATTTGAAAAACTCGGTTGAATGGGGGGTGAACCGACCAGTTTAAGCTTTGAACCCGGTTCGGACCGGTCTGGTACGGTTTGGAACAGTGTCATCTTCTTCCTTCATATGACAGCACTGTTCACTTGTCAGAAAATCAAAGTAGCATCGGTGAAGAAGAAACGTCTCCGTTCAATACGTTTCATGCCATCAATGCCTGTCATAAAGGTGCCAAATGAACGACCGACGAGTCCTCGAGCTCCCTATATAAAGAGCCCCTCTCCATTCTTGCTCTCCACACCTGAAAAGCTCACTCTCTCTCAGCTGCTTAGTTTTTCGGTAAAATTGAACTAGAGCTCTGATATAGGGTCATTTCTGAGCTAAAGAAGGCGAGGTTCTTTAGAAGTAGCGAGAAGTCAGCCGCATGCCTGTAGTCTATGATTGCTTCGAGGGTTATCGGAGAAGCGTCAGCATGATGGAATAGTGAAGTAGCTCCGACGGACCGAAGCTGCCCTAAATCGGGCATTTTGAGCCCTCCTCAAGCCAAACCAAGCCCTCCCAACACCTCCACAGCCCTCTTTAAGCCGAATTAGAATGGAAAGGTATGCCAATTTGGCTCCCGTCTACAAATTCTAACCGGTGTTAGAGAGAGAACCGGTAGAATTTCAATGATGAAATTCTAACTCAATTCAACATCAATTGATGCAATTCTTGATTCTATGATGAATCTCATGACATGAGCTATCTGCCTAGATTGAAAACTCGGACCATCATGCCCCCAATAGTAAGCTTTCGAAGCTTTCTATCTTTATAGTCTGTTTTCCGACGAAAGTCCGTTTGAGCTCGTTTCGACATTAAAACTTGCAATTCAAAGTGCTATTGAATCATATGAAGATGTAGGAACTCAATTTCAAAAATTAGAATGTTTAATCGGCCAATTTGATGAAATCAAATTCGATTGTGTTAGTAAGTTGAAATTGGGGGGAACATTGGGGATTTTCAAAAATTCGGAGGACCAAGATGTAATTTTATAAAATTGAGGGTTAATTGGGCATGATAAGAATGTTTGAGGGCCAATTGAGGAATTTAAAAATTTTTGGGGTAAAACTTACCATTTTTGTAAAGAAAGTGCAATATGGTAATTTTGGAAAAGTTGGGGAACCAAATTGGAAATTTGGAAAATTAAACCCCTTTTTTTGAATTTGAATAAATTGAGGTCCTAAGATAAATTTAAAAAGTTTTTGGACTCAATTTAAGGAAAAAACCAACATTAAGGACTTAAAGTTAAAAAAAACTTCAGGGACCTAATTGAAAATAAATTGAAAGTTTGGTTTTCTCATTCATTTGGAATGAATGAAGCCTATTAGGTCAAGAGATAATGAACAATGATATTCATATCATGTAGGAACATGAAGTACTAGGAACGCCAGTAAGGACAAGCTCGCGTGAATACAAAGAACCGGTCGAGTGGAATTCACTACTTTAACATGTGAGTGGCATTTTATATCATACCCGGTTGGGGATGATAAGTACCTTGAAATGAATGTCCACTACTTATTGGTATTTTAAATATCATAACATAAAGGAGTGATGTGAAAATAACGTAGAAATACTACTTGCAAATCGTGAGTAGATCATACCTGGTTGGTATGATGAAGCTTACTTGAAGGAAGTGGAAAACCTGTTCATCTATTATAAGCAGAGATATCCTCATACCTGGTTGGTATGATGGATAGTTGAAAACTTATTTTTGTCGGAAGTGCTCTCCCTGACTATGTGCCACTGCTTAAATGATTTGGGAGACCTTTTTGACAGGAGCTCAAATAGCTCTTATAGGTTGGAGGCCTCGGTTTTGGAACTTGAGGGTTATTATGCCTAATTTAAAAATCTCAAACAGTAGGTCATAGGCTAGTGGGCACGAGCAGGAGCTTGTAAACAAACATGAGATATGTGCCATAAAACTTTAATAAATGAATTGTTTGGCCATGGTACTAGGATTGGACGACATACTCAGTCAACTAGCGGTAGTGCGACATGACTGGTCGACGGACCAGTCAAGATAAACAGCTGCAGGTTGAGGTGAGGGTCGGGGCCGTTGGACCAATGGCACCACATATTATAAGGTATGATGTAAAAATACTGATTGTGCATGCATTGTGATTACAGGACCATCCAGATGCCCAAGAGGGTAGTGATGTGTCCTAAGGGCCCTAGATGACCTAGTGGGTATAAGGGTAGATCATCGGACCAGGTGACCATGCAAAATTTGGAGTAGCATCAAGCACATGAGACCAGGGTTGGGACAGGATGAGGTCTTTGTCCTCATACGGACAATGAGTATTTTTGGTTTGAGGGTAGGATGTGAGGGACGTTCACTCAGACTTCGGGTAGAACTCAAAGACTTCTATCAGGGTGGATGGTAAAGACGCTCTGATCCACAAGTGGGTGCAGTCGGCATAACTGCATCTCACGAATGTGTGTGTGATTGACCTTCATGATGAAGCATGTGTGTTGGCTGATGACACATCGTGATTAATAAGATATGGTGAAAAACTAAGATTTTTAAAGTGGAGAAAATCTGAAGGAAATTACGCAGCCTGGTAGACTCCAACTTAAAAATGTCACCCTCGGTAGGGTAAAGGTTTTAATAACAAGTATTTGAGGAAAGAATATTCTTAAAGGAAATAAGGAGTTTGGCACAAGTCGCTCCGACGCAACAAGTGGGCTCAGTGGACATACTGGCTTGTGAATGTGTGTTTGACCTTTATGATGAAGGATGTGTGTTGGGTGATGACACAATATGATTAATAAGAAATGGTGATAAAAATAGAGATTTGAAATGAAAGGATTTTTGAAAGAAAATAAGGAGTTTAGCACACTCCAATACAAATCTTTTTCCTAAATGTTAAATTTTGAAAACCATTCACTGAGTAGTTATACTCACCCCCTCCTTTATATCCCTTTTAGTAAATCCCAGAAAGCCTACCCTCAAGGACCACTAACTGATACGCCTGTGAGATAGGTATGATAAATTTAAAATGTTATGTAGTTTTGATTTATTTTATTCCAAGAAAAGTGCAGGTTTAAAAGGTGCCTTACTTTTTACAGTTTAGAGAAGGGGAATACTCATAAATAAACCAGAGAGTGGCAGGTTGTTCACGGGGATCCGACCAAACTGGGTCGGGGCGTGACATAGAGACAGCTTCGAAAGCATACCTGCAGAGGTGTGATAGTTTGAGCTTTCAATCAAGGCAGGTAGCTCTCGTCCTAAGGTTACTCTTGGGATCAAGAATTACAACAATTCATGTTGAATTGAGGGAGAATTTGGTCAGTGATGTTTCGCCATCTCTCTCTCTCTAATACTGATCGAAAATTGCAAAGGGGAGCCAAATTGGCTTACCATTTAGTTCTAATTCAATCATATGATGCCCGAGAGAGTGTTGGGAGAGCTTGGTTTGGCCTGAGGAGGGCTCGATTTGGTCTTTTTTAGATCGGACGAAATAGGGCAGCTTCGGTCCTCTTGAGCTTCTTCACTGTTTGATTACATCGGTGCTTCTCCGATGATCCTCAGATCTAATGGTGACCACCGTCGGGTAGCTATCTTCTTATTGAGTCTAAGGAACCCAACCTCGCCTTCTTTGGCTCAGAAAAACCCCAATGTCAGAGCTCTAGTTTGAGCTTCATCGAAAATTAGGGCAGTAGAGAGAGAGAGAGGAGTTTTCAGGTGTGAGGATGATGAATGAGGAGGAGCTCTTTATATAGAGAGCTTAGGACTCTCTAGTCATCCGATTGGTGCTGAACACCCTGAAGAGAGACTTTTCATCTTCATGGATATATTAGCTTTTCCAATAAGTGAACTATGTTGTCATCTGAAGAAAGAAGACAACACTATTCCGAGCCGGACTGTATCGTTCCAAACCGGGTTCAATGCTTAAATCGGCTGGTTCAGGCCCGATTCGACCGAGTTTTTCAGAATTAAAATTTTCAAAATTCATCAAAATTCATTCTCTATCCAATGGTGGCTTCATTTCTCAAATTTGAATTTTTTAGACCACCTAGAAAAATGAAATTACAAGCTACTTCAATAGAGTTTCAAACAGGTTCAATCCGGTTCAGGTCCGATTCACATGAATCGTTCTGGTTTACTCTTTCAATTCATCCCAAAGTCCTTTTCCAAGGTTTTTATGACTCATTGGGTTACTCGGGAGTTGTAAATTTCCTAATTTGCCATTTCTCTAATGGTTGGGGTTTATGAACCGGTTCAATTTTCTCACTTGAGTTGACTGGTTATTTCCCCAGTTTTCCTTAACTTTAGGGGTCAGGATTAAAAGGTTCAATAATAGTTCAAACCCATCCAAACTAGTTGAATCCGGTTTAGGTCTGGTTCACCTGAATTGGTCTGGTTTTCTCTTCCAATTTGTCCCAAAGTCCCTTTCCATGGTTTTTATGACTCTTTGCGTCACTCGGGAGTTGTAAATTTCCTAATTTGCCATTTCTCTAATGGTTGGGGTTTATGAACCGATTCAGTTTTCTCACTTGAGTTGACCGATTATTTCCCCAGTTTTCCTTAACTTCAAGGGTCGAGATTAAAAGGTTCAATAATGGTTCAAACCCGTCCAAATTGGTTGAATATAGTTTAGGTCTGGTTCACATGAATCGGTCTGGTTTTCTCTTCCAATTTGTCCCAAAGTCCCTTTCCATGATTTTTATGACTTTTTGGGTCACTCGGGATTTGTAAATTTCCCAATTTGCCCTTTGTCTATAGGTTGGGGTTCATGAACCAGTTCAGTTCTCTCTCTTGGTTTGACTGGTTCCTTCCCTGGTTTTCTTATCCTGAAGGGTTGGGGTTTACACAGTCAGAGGATAACACTTCTAACAAAAATTCATTTTTATCTCATCACATCAACCAGGTGTGATGATAGCTCCACTTACAACCGGTAAATGTGTTTCTCCTTTCTTATCAAACCAATTGCGTATGATGTGAAATAATCCCACTCAAGTGGTTTTCATTTCTAAAGTGCTCACCATCCCACTCACCCGATGATTGTGACATGTTCATCTCTACTCGATTTTCGAATCCATGCTAACTTTTCCTTGCTGGCATTCAGGTCTCTCATGTCCCTACACGATTTTGGCATCCTTATCAATTTAGGTTTGGCATGACAACCATCGTTTTCTCACGTATGAGCGACTATGCTCAAAATTATTGGTTTATTGCACTTAGGTACCTAAAGTTCATTTTTTTAAACTTTAAGTCCCTAATGCTAACTTTTCCCTAATTTGAGTCCCAAGGCTTCCAAAATTATCTTTTGAGTCCTCAATTTACATGAAATCTTGTAAGGGGCTCAAACTTTCCAAATTTCCAATTTGGTGCCCAACTTTTTACAAATTACAATTTTACCCATACCTTCAAAAAATGGCAATTTGAACCCAAATGTTCCAAAAATTGACTAATTGGTCCTACAACATCTTTCTAATGGCCAATTGGCCTTCAATTTTAGGACATTGCAAACAGGTCCCTCAATTTTCCAAAATCTCTAATTTTCCCCAAATTTTCCCCCAATTTCTCCCCTTCAAATTAACAAATTTGATTTCTTCAAATTGGCAATTCAATCAGGGTTAATTGCTTCAATTGAAGGTATGAATAAGTTCCTACAATTCCATATGATTCAATTGAGCTTTGAATCGCATGATTTGTGTCTGAAATGATCTCAAACGTAGCTTCGCTAGAAAACTATTTGTAGAGAGAGAAAGCTTACTATTGGACGTGTCGTGGTCCGAGCTCTCGATCTAGGGAGGTAGCTTTTGTCCTAAGGTTTCTTATAGGATCAAGAATTGGGACAATTGCTGTCAGGATCAATGGGGATTTGATCAATGATATCTATCACTTTCTCCCTCTAGAACTAAACAGTACCGATGGAGTAGAGCCCAATTGGCTTATCTTTCATCTCTGTTGAGGTCGTGTGAGGGTCATGGGGGTGTCGGGGAGGCTTGGTTTGGCCGGAGGAGGGCTGACTTTGGCTGAATTCAGCTTAGCCAAAAGAGGGCATCTTTAGTCCTCCTTAGCTAATGCATTGTTTGATTCCGCTAACGCTTCTCCAACGGTCCTCGGGTCGAAAGGAAGTTGTTATCAAGTAGCTGACTTCCCCCAGAGTCTATAAGGCCTGATCTTTCCTTTTGAGACTGAGAAAAAGGCCTATGAATGTGCTTTGGTTCGAGCATCGCTAGAAAATAGAGCAATTGAGAGATAATGGTGATTTAAGGTGTGTGGAGGATGAATGGTGAGGAGCTCTTCATATAGGTAGCTCGAGGACGCTTTGCCCGACCACTTTCCATTTTGGTCAAGCTTATCCTTGCCTAAAAATGACCTGATCGGAGCCGTTACACCTTGGTCAGAGAAGGAAGTTCTCCACATTTATGAATAGTGTTGTCATCCCAAGGAAGAAGATTACACTATTCCGAATTGGATAGGTCCGACCGGTTTAATGGAGAAAAACGGTCGATTCATGCCTGATTCGACCGGTTTTCTCAAAATTAAAACTTTTTATATTAATATAAATCTATTCTTTATCAAATGGTGGCTTCAATTTCGCAATTTTAATATTTTAAGCCACCAAGAAAAATGAATTTAGAAATCTGTTCAAGTATGGTTCAAACCAGTTCAATCCAGTTCAACTTGAATTGGTCTGGTTTTTTTTCCCACTTCTTCCAAGGTTCTTTTCCATTATTTCTATGACACTTTGAGTCATTCGAAAATTTTCAATTCTCATTTTACCCTTTCATTATTAGTTATGGTTCGTGAACCGGTTCAGTTTTCTCTTCTTAAACGACCGATTCTTTTCTCGTTTTTCTTATCTTTAAAGGATAGGGTTTACAATCCCCATGGAGGTTTCAACAACGGGGTTGTTTAAACATACGTACATCGGTCCCTACACCATAGTCCAAAGGATAGGGCCAATGGCCTATAAATTAGAACTATTTTCGGACTTACAAAGAATACATGATGTATTCCACATCTCGGTACTCCGAAAGTGTCAGCCCGATCCTAATCATGTGCTAGACCGACCTCCACCCGAGCTAGAAGAGAACCTTACCTATCATGCAAAACCGGTACAAATCATCGTTCGAAGAGAGAGAAACTTAAGGAACAAGAAGATTCCTATGGTCAAGGTTCTTTGGCATAATGGACCAGTACAAAAGGAGACATGGGAAACCAAGACTGTTATGAGGGATAGGTACCCTTAATTATTTGAGGTGTAAATTGTTTTGGGGATAAAAGCCCTAAAATGAGGGAAGAGTTGTAAATCCCGTCCCTTTAAATAAAAAAACTACGGAAAGAACCGAGAGTTTCAAAAGAGAAAACATAGGTGGTTCATGAACCATAACAGAAAAAAAAGGGTAAAATGGGAAAGTGAAAAATACCAAGTGACTCAAAGAGTCATAAAAATAATGGAAAAGAACCTTGGGACAAATGGGAAGAGAAAACCAGACCGGTTTAGGTTGAACCGGTTTGAACCAAACTTGAACCAGTTTCTAAATTCATTCTTCTTGGTGGCTTAAAATATTCAAATTAGAATATTGAAGCTACCATTAGATAGAGAATAAATTTAGATTAATTTAGAAATTTATAATTTTGAGAAAACCGGTTGAATCGGACCTGAACCAGCAGATTTTCGCCCTTGAACCCGCTCGGACTGGACCAGACCGATTCGGAACAGTGTCATTCTCTTCCCCAGGATGATAGCATTGTTCATTGATGCAGAAAACTTAATTCTCCACCGAAGGTGTAACCGCTTCGATCATGCCGTTTTTAGGTGAGGACAAGATCGACCAAAAATGGAAAGTGGTCGAGCAGAGGGTCTCCGAGCTCCCTATATAAAGAGCTTCTCTCCATTCATCCTCCATACACCTCAACTGCTCCATTTTTCGGTGTAGCTCAAACTAGAGCTCCGACTTGGGCTATTTTCTTAACCTTAGAAGGCAAGGTCAGGTCCTATAGACTGTAGGGGAAGTCAGCTACCTAATAGTAACATCTTTCAACTTGACGACCGCCGGAGAAGTGCCGGGGGAATCAAATAGTAAAGCACCTCTGACGGACCGAAGCTGCCTTGTTTGGTCTGAGGTAAATTCGGCCAAATTCAGCCCTACTCCTGCCAATCCAAGCCTCCCCAACACCCTCACGGCCCTCAACGGCTTCAATAGAGCTGAAAGGTAAACCAATTTGGCCCTACTCAATCATTGCACATCAGTGTTAGAGAGAGAAAGTGTCGAATTTCGTTGATTAAATTCACCCTCAATTGGATTTCAATTGTAGTGATTCTTGATACTAGAAGAAACCTCGAGACAAGAGATACCTTGCTTGATAGAGAGCTCGAATTGTCACACCTTTGTTGGCGAAGCTCCGTTTGAGCTTATTTCAGACCCAAATGTTGCAGTTTAAAGCTCAATTGAATCATATGGAAGTGTAGGACCTGATCCATACAATCAATTGGAGCAATTAACCCTAATTGAACGACCAATTTGAAAAAAATTAAATTCAGTCAGTTTGAAGGAGAGAAATTGAGGGAAACTTTTGGGGAAATTTAGGGATTTCAAAAAATTGAGGGACCTTCATGCAATTTCTCAAAATTGAAGACCAATTGGTAATGAGAAAGATGTTGGAGAACCAATTGGTCATTTTTCAGAACATTTGGGGCCAAATTTCCATTTTTGGAAAGTTGGGGCAAAATTGGGGATCAAATTGTAAATTTGGAAAACTTGAGCCCCTTACACAATTTTGAGTAAATTGAGGACCCCAAAGTAGTAATAAAAACCATGGAAAAGGACTTTTAAACGAATTGGAAGAGAAAACCAGACCGGTTCAGGTGAACCGGACCTAAACCGGTTTGAACCATCATTGAACCAGTTTCTAAATTCAATTTACTAGGTGGCTTAAAATATTCAAATTGGGAAATTGAAGCCACTATTAGATAGAGAATTAATTTAGATAAATTTTGACATCCCTAAGTACCTCAAAACTCTCCATCAACTGGGATGTAAGCCTTTCATAGGAGAGAAAGATGTTAGAGCCACTATGGATTGGCTGGCCAACATCAAGAATCTTATGGGGATAGTCAGGATTTCACTAGAGGACATGGTGATTCTGACAACATTTTTCCTTGAGGGCAGTGCCAAATGATGGTGGGATAATATCAGAAGTTGTCATACCTCCACACCCACCTAGGTGCAATTTGGGAGGTACACGGAGGAGTACCTAGCCCCGCACCTGATTAATGAGAAGAAGCAAGACTTCCTCCGACTTCGACAAGGACTTAACATTATTTCAGAGTACAAAACAAAGTTCAATGAGTTAATACCTTTTGCCCCTGACCTAGCCGGATTGACAGATATATGCCAATGATTTTTGAACAATCTCAACATGGACATAAGAGACCGAATGGGAGTACTTGGACGCCCCATGGATCTGGCAGCAGGGATTAGTATGGCTCACGAATGTGAGTGACTCGAACAAACCCAATTTCACCGGATGGAGTATGCAAACTGGAAAGAGGATAAAGGCCAAGGTTGTCATGGAGGACGAAAGGAGCCAAATGGCCTAATATGGGGAAACAGGGTGGGTTTCCAAAGGAGGAAAGATGTACCCCCACACCCTCGAAGAGTGATCCCCACCTTACCACAAGGAAACCCCCGTTGTCCTAGGTGCCAAAGGTACCACATGGGAGCTTGTTTGTCTTGTTTCGCGTGTGGGTAGGTGGGACACTTTGCAAAGGAATGCCCCACTCTTAGGGAGAATAAGCAACGAAACAAGCTTGGACCACCCCAAGGGAACCCAAGGACTCCCATGGAGGATGCCACAACCCGGGTACCAGCTAAGGTATACAACCTCACCAGGAAGAGGCTAGAAAAGACCCTGGTACTATAGCGGGTTCTTCCCACAATCTCCTCAACTAAGATTGAGACAAAGCCTGTAATTTAAAATTTATTCAATAAAGTAGTTTTTTCTTCTAAGAGATACGTTCTTTTGATTCAGGGTATGTACACTTGTGGGGGAGAAAGGTCTACACCCTCTTCAACTCTGGAGAAAAAAAATCTTTCATCAAAAAAGATCTAATCCCAATTCTTCCCTTAAAACTCACCTCCCTAGAACAAAGTCTTAGCATTCTCACACCCTTAGGAGAAGGACTAAATAGGGACAAACAGCTAAAAGAGTGTGATATCACAATATGAGGAGTTAAATTGGAGTCGGATTTGATCCCATTACCTCTAAGGGAGGTAGAAATAATATTGGGAATGGATTGGTTAAGAACCCATCAAGCCAAGATGGACTGTGGAAAGAAAGAAATAACTTTTCACCGTGGATCGATAACTTATTTGACCAATTAAAAGGAGTAGCCTACTTCTCCAAGATCAACCTTCAGTCAAGATACCATAAACTTAGGATCCGAGAGGAAGATAAACCTAAGACCACATTTCAGTCCTAGTACGAACATTATGAGTTTAGGGTGATGACTTTTGGCTTGACAAATGCCCCTACAGCCTTCATGGATTTAATGAACCTAGTGTTCAAGCCGCATTTGGACAAGTTCGTAATAGTATTTATAGATGACATTCTTATATAAACATGAACTAGGCTGGAGCGCGAAAAACATATGTCTTTCACCTTGGAGATACTACAAGATAACAACTTATATGCAAAATTCTCCAAGTGTGAGTTTTAGTTATAGGAGGTAGGATTCTTGGGACATAGAGTTTTCAAAAATGGAGTTAAGGTGGACCCGATGAAAGTAGAAGACATATTTGATTGGAATGCACACAAGAATCCCTAAAAAATGCGAAGCTTCTTAGGCTTGGCGGGATACAATAGATAGCTTGTACAAGACTTCTCTAAGATAGCTACCCCTTTGACTCATCTCACAAGGAAAGGAGTAGAGTATAAGTGGGTTGAAAGCTATAAGAAATCCTTCTAGGAGATGAAGACCCTTAAAATAATGGCACATGTACTCTCTCTGCCTCACCCAAGTGCGGGGGAGTATACTGTCTACAGTGATGCATCCGGACAAGGACACATATGTGTATTAATTCAACAAGGCAAGGTCATCGTAAATGCCTCATGACAATTAAAAGTACATGAGAGGAACTATCCTACTCATGACTTGGAGTTAGCTACAATAGTGTTCGCCCTTAAGATTTGGTGACACTACCTATAAAGGGTTAAGTGTAGGATATGTACCGATCATAAGAGTCTTAAGTACTTCCTAACTCAGAATGAGTTGAACCTCCGCTAGAGGAGATGGTTGGAGTTAGTAAAGGATTATGTCCTTGTGATAGAATATCACCCTAGTAAGGCCAATGTGGTTACAGATGCTCTAAGTTATAAGTACCAAACTGAGGCGGCATAGATAAAGACAAGATACTTACCCTTGTTGCAGCATTTGGAATGAATGGAAGTAGACCTTAAGAAGAACAAAAGTGAGAAATGCTTGTTGGCTAACATAGTGGTAAGACCCAGCCTAACGGAGCAAATTAAGGTCCAACAAAAAGGGGATAAGGAACTCTAGTCCTACTTAGACCTGGTTAACGAAGGGACAAAACTAGACTACAACCTTTCGAGGCGATGGAGTATTAACTGATAAGGGTAGAGTGCATGTGCCTCAAGATAAGGAATTGAGGAGATTAATTTTGGAAAAGGCACATGACTCGGTTTATGCGGTGCTTCCGGGCAGTACTAAGATGTATCACACTGTCAAACAAGGTTATTGTGGAAAGGGATGAAGAGGGATATTGCAGAATACGTAACCTGATGCATGTCCTTTCAACAGATTAAAGCAGGGCTTCAGAAACCTTTAATACTTCTACAACCCTGGTCAATCCCAAAATGGAAATGGGAACACATCACTATGGACTTTGTCACGGGACTACCTGTGACTAGAAAGGGACAAGATGCAATCTGGGTCATTATGGATAGATTGACCAAAGTCCACCCATTTCCTACACATAAGAGTGATGAATTCAGTAGAATAGCTAGTTATCTTATACATGAAAGAGATTGTGAGACTCCATGGCGTCCCAATAAGCATAGTATTAGATAGAGACCCTAGATTTACCTTGAGGTTCTAGCCTAGTTTGCAAAGTTATTTAGGTACCAAGCTCCACATGAGTATGACATTTCATCCTCAGACCGATGGAAAGTCTGAGCAGACAATCCAGACCCTAGAGGACATGCTACAAGCATGTGTACTCACCATGAATAAGGGTTGGGAAGAATACTTGTGTCTGATGGAGTTTGCCTATAATAATAGTTATTAGACCAATATTCAAATGGCTCCTTATGAAGCCCTTTATGGATGACCATGTCGTAACCCCTTGTTTTGGGAAGAGGTGGGAGAATGGAAGCTAGAAAGGAGTCGATTTAAGGCCGCTCAGGACAGGTAAAAGAGCTATGCGAATTATCAGAGAAGAGATCAGCAATTTGATGTGGCAGACCAAGTGTTCCTAAAAGTATCCTCATGGGGGGGGGAATACTTAGATTAGGGTCGGTGGCATATAAGTTAGATCTGCCTCCGGATTTACAAAGAATACATGATATATTCCATATCTCGGTACTCTGGAAGTACCAGCCTGATCCTAGCCATGTGCTAGACCGACCTTCACCAGAGCTAGAAGAGAACATGACTTATCAATTAGAACTGGTGCAAATCATCGACTCAAGGGACAAGAACTTGAGGAACAAGAAGATTCCTTTGGTCAAGGTTCTTTTGCAAAACGAACCCGTGTAAGAGGAGACATAGGAGACTGAGAGCATTATGAGGGATGTGTACCCTCAATTGTTTGACATGTAATAATTTTGGGGATAAAACCTCTAAAAGGAGGGGAGAGTTATAAATCCTGTCCCTTTATATATAAGAAAAATAGGAGAAAATTGATCATTTCAAAAAGAGAAACTGAGCCAATTCACAAACCAAAACTGATAAGAAAAGGTTAAAATGAGAAATTTACAAATCCCAAATGACTTAAGGAGTTATAAAAACCATGGAAAATGACTTTGGGATGAATTAGAAGAGAAAACCAGACCAGTTCAGGTGAACCAGACGTGAACTAGTTTATAAATTCATTTTTCTAGGTGGCTAAAAATATTAAAATTGGGGAATTGAAGCCACCATTAAATAGTTAATAAATTTAAATGAATTTAGAAATTTTGAATTTTGAGAAAACCTACCGAATCAGGCCTAAACCATTTGATTTACACATTAAACTTGATCGGACCAGTCCAATCCGGTTCGTAACAGTATCATCTTCTTCCTTCAGATGACAACACTGTTAATTCAATGCAAAAATGGATAACACCGATGAAGGAAAAACTACTCTGATTAGGCCGTTTCAAGGTGAGGATAAGCTCAACAAAAAAGGAAAGTTGTTGGGCAGAGGATACTCGAGCTCCCTATATAAAGAGCTCATCTCCATTCAACCTCCTCACACTTAAAGGACAAAAGTGTCCCAAATTAAAAGGTAATGGGATCAATAGAAATGAAGATGAGATAAATTAACCAAGATATGCCAGTGGAGATGGAAAGATCAAGTACAAAAGAAAGGTACTCAGAAGGACCCAAGGAGTAAGTTAAGTCCAATTAATGTGTAAGTAGGAAAAGACATCAAAGGATGTCGTGCAAGTAAGGATGGGGTGGATTGCCCAAAAAAGAGGAAATAGAGGAAAACACTTCTAAGAACCCTTGGAAAAGTTAACCCCTCAATTAGGAAGGAATTAAAGTAAAGGATCCCTGATATCAGGGCAAGTAGTGATCAACGCTCATGTTGATAGAGCCTAAGGAGAGAATGACTAGACATAGTGTGGAGTACCCGGAATGGGATCGAGAATTGAAAATGTCTTAGGTAAAGAATAAGGAAAGAGACTGAACTTTCAGTTAGAGAAGGATTCAAAAGCACTAATTCCCTATTATAGGAAGGGGTATGAAGGAATGAAAACTTCAAAGAAATGATGAGGGGGTTGAATGTGTAGTTCCCAAGGTGAACATCTCTGATGTAAGGGACAAGATAGAGGGCAAAATTGAAATAAGGGAGCGATCAGAAATATGCAATCAATACTTAAAATCAAAGAATATTAACTCTTATAAGAATTTTGAAGTGATCACAAAATAATAAGAGTTGACTAAAAGAAGAGAAAGCCCTTGAGAAAAGGACGCCGCTGGAACTAAGGAAGGACATAGGAAGGGTCAAAACTAGATAAAAGGAGTTAACATTAATATCAATGAAGGAGTAGATGGTGCTTGAGAGAACTACGAACTAAGGTTTTAATGACAATGGAAGTGACTACACATAGGAATGAGTGGGTATCTTGGAACTCCTAATCCTGAAATCATAAGTAAAGAACCTCAACAGAAAGAATTATGCTTTAAGGAAAGAGGGACGTGAATTTAAGGATATAACCTTAAAATTTCAAGTAAGGTATGCTTAGCTAAAGTAAGCTCCATGGAATGGATAATGGGAAGGAAAAGAAATTTACAAGTGTGTGTTATATCTAGCCTAATAGAAATAACCAAGAAGGTTGTATGTCAAAAAACTATAAGTTGATAACAAGGGAAGTTCTTTCTAGGGCAGAGGATGTTGAATAAGTTTTGGGGACAAAACTATTAAAAGGAGGGGAGAGTTGTAAACCCCGTCCTTTGGAGTTAAGGAAAACTAGGAAAGAACCGATCAATTCGAGTGAGAATACTGAACCGGTTCACGAACCCCAACGGCTAGAGAACGGGCAAATTGGAAAATTTACAACTCCCAAGTGACCTAAAGAGTCATAAAATCCTTGGAAAGGGTCTTTAGGATAATTTGGGAGAGAAAACCAGACCGATTCAGATGAACCGGATCTGAACCAGATTAAATCGATTTGGACTGGTTTGAACCATCATTAAACCGAATGTTAAATTTATTTTTCTAGGTGGCTTAAAATATTCAAATTGGAGAATTGAAGCCATCATTGGATAGAGAATGAATTTAGATGAATTTAAAAATTTTTAATTTTGAAAAACTTAGTCAAATTAGGCTTGAACCAGCCGGTTTAAGCATTGAAACCGGTTCAGACCGGTCTAGTCTTGTTCGAAACAGTATCGTTTTCTTCCTTCCGATGACAACACTGTTCACTCGCTAGAAAATTGAACAGTGTCGATGGAAAGGAAACATTTCCATTCATGACATTTCAAGCCATCAATAAGTGTCACTAAGGTGCCAAACGAACTATCGGAGAGTCCCCAAGCTCCGTATATAAAAAGCACCTCTCCATTCATCCTCCACACACTTGAAAACTTCACTGTCTCTCAGCTACTTAGTTTTCCAACGAAGCTCAAACCAGAGCTCCAATATAGGGTTTTCTCTTAGCTAAAGAAGTTGTGGTTGGGTTTCTTAGACTCTAGAAGAAGTCAGCTACTCGACGGTCATCACCATTCGATCCGAGGATTACCGGAGAAGCGCCGACGTAATTAAATAGTAAAATAACTCCGACGAGCCGAAGTTGCCCTGTTCCTGTTGAGCTGAAAATGGCAAAATTGAGCCCTCATCAGGCCAAAACAAGCTCTCCCAACACTCCCTCAGCCCTCATACGATTGAATCCGAGTGGAAAGGTAAGCCAATTTGGCTCTTCTCTTTAATTTCCAATCAGTGTTAGAGAGAGAGCCGATGAAACAGTGAGGTACGATGGCTATTATGCCAAATATTAATAAACAAGGATATCCAAAAATGTGTAGGAACACGAAGGATTGGGACGCTAGCAAGGATAAGCTCGCGTGGAGGCAAATAGCCAATTTAAGAGAAACACATTGCACTTATCGGGTGAGTGGGATTTTTCACATCATACCCGGTCGGGGTGATGAGTACCTCAGATATGAAAAACCACTACTATGTGGAATTTTAACATCACACTTGGTTGGGGTGATGTGAGAAATACATGAAAAAAAACTAATTACCTGTTGTAAATAGATCATACTCGGTTGGTAGGAAGAACTTCTTGGAAGGAAGTGGAAAACTTGCTTACCAGTTATAAGCGGAGATGACATCACACCTAGTTGGTGTGATAGACAAGTGAAAAGTTATTTTGTCAGAAATGCTCTCCTTTGACTATGTGCCAATGCTTAAAACTTTTGGGAGAACTTCTTGACAAGAGCTCGGCTCGGATAGGCCAGAGGCCTCGATTTTAGAATTTAGGGGCTAAAATACCTCGTTTTGAAAATCTCGTATAGTGGGCCCAAGGCCAGTTGGCACGAACAAAAGCATATAAATAAACATGTTGATAAGCCATAAAAAAATTTAATGAATGAATGATGTAATTTGGCCATGGTACCAAGATAGGACCAACATACTCGATGGACTCGTGGTAGTGCAACAGAACCAAGTCGATGGAGCGGTATAGACAAACAAATGTAGGTCAAGTTGAGAGTCGGGGCCATTGGACCAGTTCCACCAAAGATTAATGGCCAGATGTGAAAATTATTGTTTTGTGCATGCACTTGAGGTGCATGACCATCAAGATGCCCAAGAGGGGTAGTGATGGGTCTTAAGGGCTACTAGACGACATGATGGAGATAAAGAAAACACCAGGATCTACTCTCTGTCAGGTATGCTTAAAAGTACTTTTAAGCTTGCATTTTTATTGATTTATGCTATACCTAGGAAGAAGGTTTAAATTATGCAAGGCTCCTCTTGATTAATGGAAGGGGGAAACCTCTTGGTATCATTGCGAAATCACACAGTAAGTTCATTAGATATTTCATGGCTTTTCTCATTTCAAGTTTATTTATGAGCACCCGCTCGTGTCCACTGGCCTTGGGCCCACTTCACATTATTTTCTAAAACCGAGCATTTAGCCCCACAAGTTCAGAAACCGAGACCCATCTATGGAGCCAAACTCGAGTTGTCGGGCTCGTTGGGCCTGTAGCACCAAAGATGATAGGAATAATTTCAAAAATTATAGTTTGTGCATACGATGAGTTCAGAACCAACAAGGCACCTAGTATGGGGGTAGTGTTGGTTCCAAGGGCAGTTGGATGACCTAGTGAGCATAAGAGAAGTCTATCATCCAACATGTCATAAAGCTCCAGGAGCTTCATGCGTACTGAGACTAAGGTCGAAGGGGCGAGGTCTCATCCCACTATAGCAGGCACGTAGAATATTGAGTCTGATGGATGGGCGGTAAGGCTCACTCAAACTGTTGGTAAGAGGTGCAACATTTTACTAGGGTGGTCACTAAAGACACTCCGGACCACAAGTGGAGTAGTCGGGGACTACTCTACGAACATGTGATCCCATTTTTTTATAAAGGGCGAGTATGGTTTCATGTTAAAACAATCCCAAGTAAGGGATAAATTGAATAGTTCTTTTCACAAACCTGAAAACAGAGAAAGATTTTATAAACTTTGTTTTATTAACTCACTCCGATACTCGCTCACTAAGTTGTAGAAACTCATCCCCTCCCTTTAAACTTTTTTCAGGAAAGAAGACAACCCTTTAAAGAAATCCTTACCCCAAGCCTAAAAAATCTAGGTAATTTACTTTTAACATTTTGAATTTTGTATAATGTTATTATAGGGAACAATGATAGAAGATATGCCTGACTTCTCGCGGTTTTAGAAGTGGTGACTCTTCCTAGACCAAAGGGATTGGCGAGTTGCTCATGGGGTTTCGACCAATGAGGGTTGGGACGTGAGAATAAGGGAAGTCTATCATCCAACATGTCATAAAGCTTCAGGAGCTTCATGCGTACTAAGATTGAAGTCGAAGGGGGAGAGGTCATGTGCCACTATAGCGGGACGGAGAATATCGAGCCTGATGAATGGGCAGTAAGGCTCACTCAGACTGGTGGTAAGAGGTGCAAACTTTTACTAGGGTAGTCGTTAAAGATGCTCCGGACCACAAGTGGATCAGTCGGGGAGTACTTTACAAACATGTGATCCCTTTTTTATAAAAGGGCGAGTATGGCTGTATGTTAAACCAATCCCAAATAAGGGAGAAATTGAACAGTTCTTTTCACAAACCTGAAAATAAAGAACGATTTTATAAACAATATTTTAATAACTCACTATGATAATTGGTCACTAAGTTGTAGCAACCATTTAAGGAAATCCTTACACCAAGCCTAAAAAATCCAGGTAATTTACTTTTAACATTTTAATTTTGTATAATGTTATTCTAGAGAACAATAACAGAGGATATGCTAGACTCCACGCGGTTTTGGAAGTAGCGACTCTTCCTAGACCAAAGGGATTGGCGGGTTACTCATGGGGTTCCGATCAATGAGGGTTGGGGCGTGACAAGTTTAATATTTTCGGAAGGTAAGTTTCATGTTGTAATTATTTCATGTATTATTTCAAAATATTTTTCCCAAACATCTCAATTTTTTAAAATAGTTTATTTCACAAACTCAATTTCAAAAACATGTGGCTCAAATACCACTACACTTGCCACACCCCAACTCGGTTTGGTTGGAACCCCATTATCAACCCACCACTTCTTCCGGTACAAAATAACAACCATAAATGGATGCCCTTCTTCGGTGACTGATAAACTCCTCTGACAATGCCATAAATCGGAGAGTTAATGTCCAATTGATGGGGTAATGGATAAAACGTCCAGTCCATGAGCTCCCTATATAAAGAGCTCCTCTACATTTATCCTCCTCACCCATTAAACGCCTATAGAAGAAGAAGTTTCCATTTTTTGACGAAGCACGAACCAGAGCTCCGACTTGGTCACTTTTCTCCACCTCTAAAGTCGAATTTGGGTTCTCTAGAATCCTTAGTAAGTGAGCTACACAAAGACATCCTCCGTTCAACTCGAGGATCATTGGAGAAGCATCAGCGAGCTTGCATAGTACTATCGCTCAAAGGCAGTCTGCAATACGAGCGACTTGAGCTCAATTTGAGCCATCCTTGGACCAATTTCGGCCAAACAAGGCTCCCTAGACCACCCCTAGAAGTGCCCTAACCTTCCCTAATCTGAATTGGTAAGTCCCCTCCACCACCCTTCACCAAAATTCATTGTTCACAGTCGGTTTTGCCTAAAAACTAAATTGCAAAATTCGCACTACTCATGCCATCAATTGAAGCATGGTTTGATCGAGGAAGTATCTTCGGAAAGAGAGCAATTCATTAGAATCAAAAGCTCTGATTGTCAGATCCTCACCAATATGAAATTGAAGCTTCTTTGAAGCTCATTTTTAGCCATTTTCAATGTGCTAAAGCTTGAAATTATGAGGGAGATATAGGAAAGACGAATGAGATCATTGAAGGGGTTAATTACCCACTTTTAAGAGGTCAATTAAATGAAATAAGATTTTAGGGGTTAAATTTCAATTTTTGGTAAAATTGGGTAATTCAGGATTTTTTGGAAAATTGGGGGAATTTTATGAAATAAAATTATATTTGAGGGCCAATTGACAATTTTGATGAAATTGAGGGATAATTAGCGATTTTTGGAAATTGGGGGACCAATCAGTAATTTTAAGGAAAGTGAGAAACAATTGGTAATTTTGGAAAATTAAGGACCTATATGCAAACACTTTGATGTAAGAGGTCTTTTATGCCAAGTTTTCCTATGACAATACTCGCACCTTGTAGGAATTGATTGTGTGAGTATTGGTGCATAGAAGCACATTTATGATTGGAATTCAGCTAGGATGAACACATCTCGGTACCCGATGACTGGGTTTTTCCAACATCATACCCGATTGGTGTGATGAGCACCGTTTTTAATTTTGAAAATGATTTTCCTAGAATGGTCTCCACTAACTGTTTGAAACTACTCAAACGATTTGGGAGACATTTTTGAGAGCTAAAATTGCTCTAGTAGGTTGGAGGCCTAGATTTTGAAAATGATATGTACCAAGGCCCATTTTTGGAAAACTCATGAGTCGGCCAAAGGCCAGTGGGCATGAGCTAAGGCCCATAGATAAATAAGTTATTGAGTTATGAAAATCTTTCATAACTGATTAATTGTGTGAATCACCACGTTCCGAAGCTGGTCCGTCAACTCGTTGGGCTAGTAGTTGCTAAGCCGAAGCTAGGTTGTCGAACCTATTGAGCATAGTAGTTTTGGAGCTGAAGCTGATTGTCAGGATTATTGAGTGGATAGCACCAAATATAATGGATATAATTTCTAAATATTATTGTTTGTCCATGCACCAATTTGTGGAACCACCGCGGTAGCCAATCTGGGGTAGTGTTGGTTCCAAGGGCTGTTGGATGACCTAGGGAGTATAAGGGAAGCCCATCATCCAACATGTCTCGAAGCTCGGAGTAGTTACTACGCACTAATACCAAGGTGGAAGGGGGAAGAGGTCTCGTTCCCCAGTGGACAGGAAGTATCTTCGGGTCTGAGGGTTGGATTATTAATGTCCACTTAGACTTAAGGTAGAAGTCTCGGACTTCTATCTGGGTGGACGGTAAAGATGCTCCGATCCACAAGTGGATGCAGTCGGCGTACTGCATCTGCGAATGTGTGAACCCTTTTTGTTAAAGGGTGTATGATTGAATTCTATACTAATCTCGAGCAAGGGGGAGCTTTAAGGCATTTTTCTAAATGAAGAAAAACCCATAAAACTTATGATCAAGGAAAATGTTATAAACTCTATTTTGGAAACTTACCCTAACACATGCTCATTGAGTTATAGAAACTCACCCCCTCCCTTTAAACCTTTTTCAGTAAATAAGATGACCCTTTAGGGAATCCTTATGGAAAGCCTCTAAATCCAAGTATTTTATTTTTTAAGTTATTAGTTTTAACATAATGTTATTCTAGGGAACAATGACAGAAGGTAAGCCTGACTTCTCATGGTCTTGGGAGTGGTGACTCTTCCTAAACCAACGGGAGTGGCAGGTTGCTCACGAGGTTCTAACCAAACTAGACTGAAGCGTGACAACTTGATGGTATCAGAGTTAAGTTTCCTCGAATTCATTATCAAGACTATATAGTCTAAAATTAAATGGAAACTACCTACCCTGTAGGATGATGGCCCCAAGGAAAGTAACCTAACAAACTTGCTCTGCCATAGCCACTACGAGACCAATGGAAAATCCTATTCTAGAAATGAAATTAATGTGGGAGTCCAAGAGTCTAGGAGGACTCAAACTGTTCCAAGAATATCTGCCAAACAGAAGAAACTCTACTAGGAGTTTATCAGGGTTTTCGGGGAACTCTACCTTCCACCGAGAGAGGACAATCACCCTGAAAGAAGTACACACATCATGGATAATAAAGTTCAAACCCATAAACTACCCCTTGGACGGTTAGTACAAACAAGGCATCATGAGACGCGAAACATACACAATAATAAAAACCATAGTGACCCTACTCACAAGGAAAGGATAAGAAGGAAAAAGGAAATTTCTCGATGTCTTGGGTGCCAAAAGAACTACAAGAATAAGGCAACCTGTTACAGGTGCGGACAATTAGGACATGTTGTGAGAAGTTGTCCAATACCCCAAGGATGTAGGGTAACACTTCCTAAGAATAATAGGAACCCACAAAGGAAGACTTCCTAATACCCGAGATGTCACGTAGCTACAATGAGGGAAGTAACCTGTTTTAGATGTGGACACTGGGGACATTATGCGATGAAGTGTCTAGTACCACCAAGGAATTTTGTGCCAGCACCTATTGAGATCACAGCCACAAGTATGAGGGAAGCCAACCTGACGTCAGGGACACTAATAAGGGCTTACAACCTCACCTAAGAGGACACTTATCAAGAACCTAGTATAGTAGCGAGCAATTCCTAGCCCCTACATAACTACCTCTTTTTAATAGGGGCAACAACCCAAATGTGTTGTATTCAATTAAAATAATGAATATATTTATCTCTTGAATCATGATACAAACTAAAAAGCTCATACATTGAGCAGAGGAAAATTCTTAGTAGAAAAATGGTGAAAGTCAAAGATGTATGAAGACTAAAAGGAATCGAGGGTACACTTAGGATAGTCATCTAGGATATCAATAGACTCGAGATAGGTAGGATATTTGGAATGACATGAAATGAAAAGATGTACTCCCAAAGGGGAAGGTCAAATGTCGGGAAAGAAGGATAAAGGAAATCCTAAAGCAACCAATGGTCAACATGACCAGGATGGCCAAACTAAAACCACAGAAAGGGTTAAGAAAGCCACTCATAAGGAGGTTAAGAAATCTCAGGATGAAAGGGATTCGAACTCCTTTCCATGGAGATAACGCTTGTAATAAGATGCAAGTAGGAATAAGGATAAGGTACAAAGGATGTACCCGTAAGTTTCCCAAAGAAAGGGGTAAATAGGAAGGATAACATCAAAGGATGTCATAATGTTGCATTAGGGTTTGATACCCATAAGGATGTAGGAAAGGAGGTAGTTGTTCTCGACTCCCCCCGAGGTCAGTCCCTTGGTTGACCCTATTTCATGTGTGGGATCTCAAATGTGGCTTCATGGGTGAAAATCTCTACTTCGAAGTACGAGAGTAGAGGATGAGACCAACAAAAGGAAATCATCCAAGTGAGTCCAAGGAGTTGATAAGTAGATTGAGAGGAACCAACTCGTAATGAAGAACCGTGAAATGGTCACAAACGTGTATGGATGGACTGGAGAGTGAAAACCCTTAGGTAAGGATACCATTTAAGGAAGGATGTGGAAGAACTTGGTATTGGGAAGTCTAAATTAATGTCGAAGGTAGTTGATGAACACTACCAGATGGTGAGAAGGGACAAAATTCTATGATCCATTAAGTATTAGTAAGTTGGGAAAGGATATCAAGGAGAGACCCTAGAAGTATAATGCATAGAGACAGTTCTGGAACATGTCGTGTTACAAAGGATAGGTAAGTCCAAGAATTCTGAGAAGACGTAAACTCATGTAAGAAAGAGTCGATCACATAAGCATGACGAGGCTGAATGGAAGGTGTGAGATGGACCAAAGATATAATAAAAGAAAGAATGGATTAAAGGAATAATACAAGACAAAAAGGGATAACACCAAAACCCGTGAGGTTAAGATGAAAAGCTCAAAAGGACTTCGGGCTAAAGATTTTTCAACGGTCAAATTGAAATGACTAGGCATGGAGACGGTCGGACACTTTGGAACTCCCAACATTTGTGACCTGGATTAACATTGCACAAAACCTCAATAGGGAGAATATTACCTTAAGCAACATAAGAATTTGACGTAAGAAAATACCTTTGGATAAGCGGGTAAGACAAACCGAGCATAATAGTCCCATGGAAAAGATGGGTAGTTGAGTAAAAGAGAAACCATTAAATACTTTAACTAAAGACTAAGTGAAGGAGTAAATAAGGTGGTATTTTGATTAGGGAAATAGTGTATGATCAAGGAAATGCTCAAAAAAAAAAAGAAAAGGAAGTAGGTGGTCAGAGTGCTACAAAATCTCCTTCTCATGAGTGAATGCCAAATCGCACCATTATAAGTAAGGAATGAATAATTGATGAAACAATAGACACCCACAATACATGGAAAGGAAAGAAGCCCAAAGGGCGAACATGTATGAAGGGTGCTCAAAGGAGATACAATTAGAATGGGGATATAGCCCAAAGTATCATAATGGATCAAACTATAAGCTGACATTAAGGGAAATCAATCATTATGTAAGGGATGCATAACTAGTTTTGGGCACAAAACTCCTAAAAGATGGGGAGAGTTGTAAACCCCATCCTCTTAGACCACATAAATCGAAAAAGCGAACCAAAAATTTTCGAGATTAAAATCGACAATCTGAGCGAACCAGAATTGGTAAAAAAAGGTCAAAATGGGAATTTAGAAAATCCCAAGTGACTAATAAGTTCTTAAAATCATGGAGAAGAACCATGAAGTGGATTAGATGTGAAAATTGGACCAGTTCAGGGTGAATTGAACCTGAACCGAATTGAATTGTGAAGAACATGTTCAAAGATTCATTTTTCTAAGTGGCTTAAAAATATAAAATTGGGAAATTAAAGCTTCCATTGGATAGAAAATGAATTTAGATGAATTTAGAAAATTTTAATTTGTGGAAAAGTAGTTGAATCGTTCTTGAATAGGTCAATTTTCGATTTTAGGTCACTGAACGTGATCGGACCAGACCAGACCTATCAACGGTCTAGCCGGTCAATAGATCGCTGCCAGGTCAGCGCCCAGTTAGTAGGCACGACAAATCAACGTGCGACGTATAGCGAACCACACCCCGTCAGCGTACATCCAGTGCCTCGAAACGCTGGCCAATCAAAAGGAAACACGTGTCCTTGGTCAACGGTCAGAGGAGGAGAATCCACGGCAGCAAAGACCGGCTAATAGGAAAGTAATATGTGGCCCCGGTCAACGGCTGACCAAACATGGTTAGCAGCCATGACGGAACGAACAACCAATAGGAGGCCGCCACTTGTCCGTTCAACAGGTCAAAGGCTAACTAGGTTGATGAGTAGGAAGCCATGTTAGCAAAGCCAGCCAATCATAGAGTGCCACGGGGCAAGTCCACATGTGCGAAGCTTGCACGTGCGACATAAGGTCATGATCTACATATGGATGAGTAGAAGAGGGAAGCCCAAAAATGGATGCCCTTCTTCAGCGACTAATAAACACTTCCAACAAGGCCATAAATTAGAAAGTTAGGGCCAATTGATGGGGTAACGGATAGAATGATCAATCCCCAAGCTCCCTATATAAAGAGCTCCTCCCCATTCGTCCTCTTCATCCCTTAAACGCCTAGAGAATAAGAAGTGAACATTTTCCGACGAAGCACGAACCAGAGCTCCAACTTGGGTACTTTACTCAACCTCCAAAGTCAAATTTGGGTTCTCTAGAATCCTAAGGAAGTTAGCTACACGAAGAGATCCTCCATTCAACATGATGATCGTCGGAGAAGTATCGACGAGCTTGCACAGTATTGTCGCTTATCGGCGATCTACAACCCAAGCTACTTGAACTCAATTTGATCCATCCTTGGATCAATTCCGACCAAACCAAGCTCCCTAGACCACCCCTAGAAGTGCCCTGACCTTCCTTAAGCTGAATTGGTAAGTCTCATATGTCGCCCTTCACAGGAATTCGCTGTTCATAGTAAGTTTTCCCTAAAATTTAAATTGCAAAATTTGCATTACTTAGACCATCAATTGAAGTGCAATTAGATCTAGGAAGGATCTCTGGAATAAGAGCAATCCAATGGAATCAAAAGCTCCGATTTCTGGATCTTCACCGGTAAGAAATCGAAGCTTTCTCTCTCTATACCGATTTTCCGGTGAAGTTTCATTCAAGCTCATTTTTTAGACATTTTTAATGTGCTAAAGCTTGAAATGACGAGGGAGACATAGGGAAGAAGAATGAGATCATGAAAGGGGTCAATTAAATGAAATAATATTTTAGGGGTCAAATTGCAATTTTTGGAAAAATTGGGCAATTCGGGAATTTTTGGAAAATTGGGGGCTAAATTGCAATTAATGAAAAATTGGGGGATTTTTATGAAATTAAATCCCATTTGAGGGCCAAATGATAATTTTTATGAAATTGAGGGTTAATTGGTGATTTTTAGAAAGTGGGGGATCAATTGGTAATTTTATGGAATGTGAGGAACAATTGGTAATTTTGAAAATTAAGAACCTATATGCAAACACTTGGAAGTAAGAGGTCTTTTATGCCAAGTTATCCTTATGAGAATACTCGAACCCTATAGGAATTGATTGTGAGAGTATTGGTGCAGAGAAGCACATTTACGATTGGAATTTAGCTAGGACGAACGCGTCTTAGTACCTTGTGGGGGGATTTTCTAATATTATACCCGGTTGGTGTGATGAGCACTGATTTCAATTTTGAAAACCATTTTTCCATGAATGGTCTCTCCTAACTGCTTGAAACTACATTAAACAATTTGGGAGACGTTTTTGAGAGCTAGAATTGAAAATGATAGGTCCCAAGGCCTAGTTTTGGAAACCTCGTGAAGTGGTCCCAAGGCTAGTGGGCACGGGCTGAGGCCCGTTGAAAAATAATTTATTGAGCTATAAAAATCTTTCATAACTGGTTAATTGTTTGAATCACCACCATGCTGAAGTTGGTCTATCAACTCGTTGGGCTAGTAGTTGCTAAGTCGAAGCCAGGTCATCGAACCTATTGGGCATAATAGTTATGGAGTCGAAGCCGAATATTGGGATCAATAGGCTGGTAGCACCAAAGATAATGGATATAATTTCTAAAAATTATTGTTTGTGCATGCACCAATTTGTGGAACCATTAAGGCAACCAATTTGGGGTTCTAAACCCTGTTCCTTTAAAGATAAGAAAATCAGGAAAAGAACTGGTTGATTCAAAAGATAAAATCGAGCTGGTTAACGAACCTAAACCAGTAAAAAATGGTAAAATGAGAAATTTGAAAGACACAAGTGACTCAAAGAGTCATAAAAATCATGGAAAAGAACCAGGGAACATATTGGAAGATAAAACCAAACCGGTTCAAGGTGAATTAGACCTGAACCCGATTGAACAGGTTTGAACCATACATGAACTGGTTTCTAAATTCATTTTTCTTGGTGGCTTAAAGTGATCAAAATTGAAAACTGTCGACTTCTACCCTAGAAATGAGTGGATGTATGTGACATCTGACCCTCAAACCCGAAATCAACTTTGTGTTCATATGAGGACATAGACCTCATCCCAACCCCACCTCAGTCTCATGCACATGAAGCTACGTCAAGCTTCCCTGACTGCTAGCAAGACGCAATGCCCTTATCTCCACCATGTCGTCCAGTAACCCTTAGGACGCATCACTACCCCTCTTGGGCGTCTTGATGGTCCCAAACCACAAGTGGATGCACAAACAAAGTTTTCCATAAAGCCATTTATCTTAGGTGCCATTGGTCCTATGGCCCCGACCCCTAACTCGACCTGCAGCTATTTTTCTAGAGTAGTATGTGACTTGGTCATGTCGCACTAATGCTAGTCCATCGAGTGTGGTGGTCTTGTCTTGGTATCATGGCCAAATCACATAAATCATTCATTTAGAATTTTCCTGGTTATCATCATGTTTGTTTACGAGCTCCTACTCATGCCAACTAGCTTTGGGCCCACTGTACATGATTTTCTAAAAATAATTGGGCATTTTAGCCACCAAGTTCTAAAATCGAGGCCTCTGGCCCATCTGAACTATTATAGCTCTTGTCAAGAAGGTCTCCCAAAATATTTAAGTATTGGCACATAGTTAGGGGATTACACTTCTTACAAAATAACTTTTTAACTCTGGGTGTGATGACATCTCCGCTTAAAACCGGTAATCAGGTTTCTATTTCCTTCCAGGAAGTTCATCATACCAACCAGGTATGATCTACTTACAACTAGTAAGTAGTTTTTTCGCGTAGTTCTCTCATCACTCCAACCAGGTGTGATGTTAAAATTCCACATAGAAATAGTTTTTCATTTTTGAAGTACTCATCATCCCAACCGGTTATGATGTAAATAATCCCACTCACCCGATAATTGCTGTGTATTTCTTTCTTAGCCAGGTTTTACCTTCACATTAGCTTATCCATGTTGGCATTCCGGTCCTTCATGTTCCTACATAATTTGGACATCCTTATCTATTAATATTTGGCATGATAGCCTTAATTCCTCATGTCCAAACAAAATGCCCAAACTTTTTATTTAATCGCATTTAGGCCCTAAAGTTCCTCTTCTTTGACTTTTTGTCCATAATGCTAACTTTTGGACTTCGAAAGCTTACCGTCGAAGGTGCGGTGGTCCAAGCTTTCAATCGGGGCAGGTAGCTCTTGTCCTGAGTATCCTCCTAGAATCAAGAATTGCAACAATTCATGTCGAATTGAGTGAGAATTTGGTCAGTGAAGTTTCACCATTTCTCTCTCAAACGCTAATCGGAATTTATAGAGGGGAGTCAAATAGGCATACCTTTCAGCTCTAATTTGTTCGTATGAGGGTTGTAAGAGTGTTGGGAGAGCTTGGTTTAGCCTAAGGAGGGCTCAATTTGGCCATTTTTAGCTCAGCCGAAACAAGGCATCTTTGGTCCGTTGGAGCTGCTTCACTGTTTGATTACGCTGGCACTTCTCCGTCGATCCTCGAATCGAATGGTGACCACCGTCGGGTAGTTGACTTCTCTCCAAGTCTAAAAAACTCGACCTCGCCTTCTTTGGCTTAGAAAAACCCCATTGTCAGAGCTTTGGTTGGAGCTTCACCGAAAATTGGAGCAGTAGAGAGCGAGAGGCGTTTTTAGGTGTGAGGAGGAGATCTTTATATAGAAATCTTGGGGACTCTCTAGCCATCCAATTGGCACTTTTATGGCGATCATTCATGGCATGAAATGCCCTGAATGGAAACTTTTCACCTTTGTTGGCACTGCTTGCATTTTAGTGAGTGAACAGTGTTTTCATCTAAAGGAAGAAGACAACACTGTTCCGAACCGGACTAGTTCAGTCTGAACCGTGTTCAATGCTTAAACCGGGCAGTTCAGATCTGATTTGACCGAGTTTTTCAAAATTAAAAATTTCCAAATTCATTCTCTATCCAATGGTGGCTTCAATGCTCCAATTTTAATATTTAAAGCCACCTAGAAAATTGAATTTAGAAACCAGTTCAATAGTGGTTCAAACCGGTTCAATCCAGTTCTCTTCCAATTCATCCCAAAGTCCTTTCCCATGACTTTTGTGACTCTTTAGGTCACTCAGGATTTGTTAATTTCCCGATTTTCCCTTTCTCTATCGGTTACAATTTATGAACCGACTCGGTTTTCTCTTTGGAAATGACAGGTTCTTTTCCTAGTTTTTCTTATTATCAAAGGATGAGGTTTACAGAATATTTCTGGAAAATGGTTCTCTAACGAAAGTATGTTCATCACCCTAAACGGGCATGATGCCAGAAATCCCACTCACCCGTATCTTGTGACTTGTTCGTCCTGGGTGGATTTACGATGTCTCAAGGTCTTTTCACAATTGTAGGTAGAAGTCTCTTGGCACATACTAGCGAGGGAACAGTGGTCAGAGCTCTAGATATGAGAGACTAGTGCTCATCAAGGGGATCCTTCTAGGATCAAATTTCACGTCAATTAGTAAGTTTGAAATGGGAATTGGATGAGAGATGTTTTCATGCTTGATGTTCTACAATTCTACTATTTCGGTGAAAGTAGGCGGAATTGGCTTACCATAAAGCTTCTAGGAGGTCAAGTGTCAGTTGAGGAGGGTTGTTGGAGGGTCGGCCTAGTTATAGGAGGTTAAAGGTGACTAGAGTTCAGCTCGAATGATTCTGCTACTTTGTGACCATCGGAGTGACGATATTGTGTGAGCTCACTAGCACTTCTCCAGTGATCCGTGAGTTGAATGGAGGTTGCGGCAAGGTAGAGGACTTCTTCCTAGTTGAAAGGGAACCTGAATTTGCCATCAAAGTTTGAGGAAAAGGCCCAAGTTGGAGCTCTAGTTCTTACTTCATTAGAAAATGGAGTACTTCATCTTCTTCAGTTGTTTGAGGGTAAGGAAGATGAATGGGGAGGAGCTCTTTATATAGGGAGCTCAACAATTGATGGGGATATCTGTTCATCCATCCATCGGCCCCAATTTCTCCCGTTCATGGTCATATCGGAGGGTTTTTCGATCATTGGAGGAAACGCGGCTAGTCTGTTGACCTTATCCTACCTAGTTTAGAGTTTGAACATGACCCTATGATTGGTTGGTTTTGCAAACGTGGCTTCCCACTCAGCATTCAAGTCATCCTTTGACTCATTGATCGGCCACGTGGTGACCTCCCATTGGTCGCTCCTACCAACGTGGCCGCTGAACAAATCCAAATTGTCGTTTGACTATAACAAGTGGCGTCCTCTAATTGCCTAATTTGAGTAACTTAGATTTCCCTCCTAACAAATTGTGTCATTTCCACGTGTCAGCCTCTAATTAGCTGGAATCATCCAACGTGGCTTTACCACGTGTCGACCTTGGTAGCTTTGGTCCGTCAGAGCTGCTTCACTGTTGGATTACACCGGCGTTTCTCCGGTGATCCTCGGATCGAATGGAGACTGTTTTCGGGAAGCTAACTTCTCCCTGAATTTAAGGAACCCGACCTTGCCTTCTAAGGCTTAGAAAAACCTCAATGTTGGAGCTCTGGTTTGAGCTTCACCGGAAAACTAAGTAGTTGAGAGAGAATGGAGTTTTCAAGTGTAAGGAGAAGGAATGGAGAGAAGCTCTTTATATATGGAGCTCGGGGACTCTCTAGCCGTCTGATTGGTGCCTTTATGGCACTCATTCATGGCTTGAAATGCCTTGAATGGAGACTTTTCACCTTCACCGATGCTATTCATTTTTCCAGCGAGCGAACAGTGGTGTTATCATATGAAGGAAGAAGACGACAATGTTTCGAACTAGTTTGAACCAAGTTAAATGCTTAAATCGGTCGATTCAAGCCCGATTCGACCGAGTTTTTTAAAATTAAAATTTTATAAATTTATCTAAATTCATTCTATATCCAATGGTGGCTTCAATTCCCTAATTTGATTATTTTAAAATACCTAGAAATATGAATTTAGCAACTGGTTTAATGATGGTTCAAACCGGTTCAATTCGGTTCACCTGAACCAGTTTGGTTTTCTCTTCCACATTGTCCCAAAGTCCCTTTCCATGGTTTTTATGACTCTTTGGGTCACTTGTAACTTGTAAATTTCCCAATTTTCAATTCTCTAACAGTTGGGGTTCATGAACCGACTCGATTTTCTCTTTGGAAATGACCGGTTATTTTCCTAGTTTTTCTTATTGTAAAAGGATGGGGTTTATAATTTCACTTCATCCTATGCACAACATTGTCAATACTTTCTAAGAGAAGTGAGGGTATTTTTCCCATTTTCACTTGTACATTAGGAGAGTATGTAAAAGATCATTAGTCTATTGTGCCAGACACAATTTATTGGCAAAATAAGTATTATCTCAAAGCATAACAGATTCATATATCATATAATATCATACAATCTCTCCATTCTCTCCCTTCACAATCTGGCAAACTTCTTATTGTTTGTAACTACTTTCATTGAGAATCTCTTGGCTTCCCACATTTAGGACAAGTTCTCTAAACCCTTTTGGTTATGAATTCGATAGGAATTATAAGTCACCCACTCTATCATTTCCCCATCATGTTATCAACTAATTTATATGTATCTTAGACTCGTCACCAACTCAACCTTTCTTATTATTTTGAACTATTTTCATCATATACTTTACACAGATATATGAAGCATGTGTGTAAACCCCATTCTTTAAAGATAAGAAAATCGGAGAAAGAACCAGTCAACTCAAGAGAGAAAACCGAACTGGTTCATGAACCTTAACCGATAGAGAAAGGGGAAAATGGGAAATTGACAAACACCAAGTGACTCAAAGAGTAATAAAAATCATGGAAAAGGACATTGGGATGAATTGGAAGAGAAAACCAAAGCAATTTAGGTGAACCAAACCTGAACTGGATTGAACCGGTTTGAACCATCCTTGAATCGATTGCTAAATTCATTTTTCTAGGAGGCTTAAAATGTTCAAATTGGAGAATTGTAGCCACCATTAGATAGAGAATAAATTTAGATGAATTTAAAATTTTTAATTTTTAGAAAACCGGTTGAATCGGGCCTAAATCGACTGATTTACGCATTGAACCCGGTTGAATCAGTCTAGTCTAGTTCAAATCAGTGTCATCTTCTTCCATCAGATGACAGCACTGTTCATTCAATGTAGAAAAGGATAACGCCGGTGAAGGAAAAATGGCTCTGATCAGGCCGTTTCAGGGCGAGGATAAGCTCAACCAAAAAGGAAAGTTGTTGGGCAGAGGGTCCCCGAGCTCCCTATATAAAGAGCTACTCTCCATTCATTCTCCACACACCTAAAATCTCCATTCTCTCTCAAATGTTCCATTTTTGGGCGAAGCTCAAACCAGAGCTTCGATATAGGCATTTTTCTTAGCCTCAGAAGGCAAAGTCGGGTCCTACAGACTCTCGGGGAAGTCATCTACCTGATAGCACCTTCCTTTCAACCCGAGGATCGCCAAAGAAGCGCTAGCGGAACCAAACAATGAAACAGCTCCGATGGATCGAAATTTTACTGTTTTAGTTGGGCTGAATTCGACCAATTTCAACCCTCCTCCAGCCAAACCAAGCTTTTCCAACACCCCTACAGCCCTCATACGACCTCAATAGAGCTGAAAGGTAAGCCAATTTGGCCCTGCTCAATTGTTGTAGATCGAAGTTAGAGAGAGAAAGTTCTAGAAAGAGAAAGTGCTAAACTTTACTGACAAAATTCTCCATCAATTCGATACCAATTGTAGTGATTCTTGATCCTAGAAGGAACATCGGGACAAGAGCTACCTTCCCTGATCGAGAGCTCAGACCGTCGCACCCCCGACGGTAAGCTTTCAAAGCTTTCTTCTCTCTACGAGCAGTTTTCCGATGAAGCTCTATTTGAGCTCAATTCCGACCCAAATGATGCGGTTCAAAGCTTAATTGAATCGTATAGTAGTGTAGAAACTGATCCATGCCTTCAATTTGAGCGAATAACCCCGATTGAATGGCCAATTTGAAGATATCAAATTCGGTCAGTTTGAAAGGGGGGAATTTTGGGGAAATTGGGAATTTCGTAAAATTGAGGGACTTCTTTGTAATTTCTTGAAATTGAGGGCTAATTGGCCATGAAAAAGATGTTGGAGGACCAATTGGTCGAATATTGAAACATTTGGGGTCAAATTGCCATTTTTTGAAATTAGGGGCAAAATGGTAATTTTTAAAAAGTTGGGGCCAAATTGGAAATTTGGAAAAGTTGAGCCCCTTATACAATTTTGAGTAAAATGAGGACTCAAAGGGAATTTTAGATACTTTGGGACTCAAATTGGGTAAAAGTTGACAGTAGGGACCTAAAGTAAGAAAAATAAACTTGGACCTAAATGCAATTTATCGATAACTTGTGAGCCTAGGCTTTTAGGCCAAACCGTAAGTGATAAGGATGCTCAAATCGTGTTGGGACAAGTGTGACTGGAACGCAAGCAAGAAAAAGCTCGCTTCGACTTGAAAAACCAATTGAGGATGAACACATCACGGTTATCGAGTGAGTGGGCACGGAAAAACCACTTATAAGTGGGATTTTAACATCATACCTAGATGGGGTGATGGGAAATTTAGGCTAAAACCTACTTACTAGTTGTAAGTAGAGGAAATCATACCCAATTGGTATGATGGACTTCCTAGAAGGAAGGAGAAACCAGCTTGCTGGTTGTAAAAGGAGATACCATCACACCCAATTGGTGGGATGAAGTGAAAATACATTTTTTTTGTTAGTAGTGTTCTCCTGTGAATGTGTGTCAATGCTTAAACCATTTGGGAGACCTTCTTGACTGGAGCTAGAACAGCTCAGATAGGCCAGAGGCCTCGGTTTTTTAGTTTGTGGGGCTAAATGCCCGGTTTTGGAAAATCACGTGTAGTGGGCCTAAAGTTAGTGGACACGAGCAGGAGCTCGTAAATAAATATGAGTTATATAAAGCCATGAAATTTCTAATGAAATGAATGTGTAATTTTGCCATGGTACTAAGACAGGATCGACAATACTCGATGGACTGGCGACAGTGGGTTAAGGCTAGGTCAATGGACCAACCTAGACAAACAGCTGCAGGTCGGGTTGATGGTCGGGGCCGTTAGACCAGTGACACCAAAGATAAATGGCTAACTATGGAAAATTATTGTTTTGTGCATGCACTTAAGGTATAGGACCATCAAGACGCCCAAGAGGGATAGTGATGGGTCCTGAGGGCTACTGGACAACATGGTGGAGGTAAGGACAGTTTGTCGTGCCAACAATCGGGAAGCTCGGAGTAGCTTCTTGCGCATGAGATCGGGGTGGGGTCGGGATGAGGTCTCTGTCCTCATATGGACACAGAGTGATATTATGGGTCTGAGGGTCGGATGTTGCGAACATCCACTCAGACCCGGGGTAGAAGTGGATGGGCTTCTATCTTGGTGGTTGGTAAAGACGCTCCGAGCCACAAGTGGGTGCAATGGATGGGCTACACCTGCGAATGTGTGTACCCTTCTTGATAAAGGGCGTGTGTTATCTATTAAATACACCTAATGTAGAAATGAGGAAAAAGGTTTTAAAAACAGGAACATGAGGAAAACTATCTTTCAAAGAAAGCAACAACCCTCTCACAATTTAGTTAAAACTATTTATTTTGAAAATTCAATTCCAACTCTCACTCACTGAGTTGTAGAACTCACCCATTTTTTATATTAATTTTCAAGAGTAGGGAAATATGACTAAAGAAAACACCAAGATCTACCATCTGTCAGGTATAATTAAAAGTTCTTTTAAACTTGCATTTTTATTGATTTATGCTATTATAAGAAAAAATGTTTAAATTACGTCTGGCTTCTCTAGATTAAAGGAAGGGGAAACTATTCTTAAACCAAGGGAGCAGCAAGTTGATTACGAGGATCCGACCAAATCGGGTCGAGGTGTGACAATATGAATTTTCTAAAAGAAAAAATAATGAATCTTTTTTTGAGATTAAAAAATCAAGGATGTGCATTGAGAAAACTATTTGCAAATTATATTTTGAGAAAACTGGATCAATAACCCTAGATGACATAGCTTTACATTATACTTAAAAAATGTATTTTGGCACGATAAGGAGATTTGGGGTATTAATTGGTAAATGTGTATCTTTTCAAATACTTTATTTAGTAATATATTTTTAATTGTAATTGAGTCTCAATTGGATTGGATTGAATATATGAATACTTAATTTCAGTCCACTCACTTAACTCATTGAACATGAAAAATCACTTGACAATCGGTATTTTTAGGTTAAACCAAAATTGCAACAATATCCCAAAAGATTATTTTAACAAAAATAATATAGTAAACATAGATTTATCATATTCACTAGTACAACTTATTGAGATTTACTAGAAATTTATTTATTTTAAAAAATTTCCTATTTATATTTCATGATAAATATTGATGTAGGTTAGAGTTAGAGTTATAAGATTATTGTGTGGTTTTGATTTATAAGATTATTGTATTAATTATTTTGTTTAAAGTATAGGGTTATTAGTATACCAAATTTTTATAGAATAGACACTTATAGTGTATCAAGAGTTAGAGGAGTTTGTAGGCATAACCCATTGATGTAGGTGGTGTGGGTGGATTGTGAACCCATGTAACTCATCCCAATCAATTCTGATATGTAATAATTGATATCATACTTATGGCAAATCCACAAACTTAGCACACCATTGTTTTTTAGGATGGAAACACTCTTAATTTTTTTTCCATTGCTCAAGTTACTTTCCTTTTATTTTGAGGTGTAATAAGACAATCTCAACCCCTCCTAAATCAAGACTTGAAGGTTGCTAACCACCTTCATTTCTAAGACCAATCAATAAGTTAACTAGGGACATATCATAAAAGCTTCAATGAGACCTTAATTATAGAGATATTAGATAATGCTGAGTGAAGACCTGTCTAATCCAACTCCAATCAAATGAGATGACAATTGTTGGGAATATCAAAGAGGCTACATGAATTAGATGTTGTACAAGAATTATATGAGAAGGCGGTAGGTACATAAGCTATCATTATTTTCAAGAATCTAATGTAAAGGATGCTTTGAACTCTTACACTATTTTAATTAAGTGTTTTGGGGAGATGTTTGAAGGTATTTATGAATATTTGGTAAAATATTTTTAGAGAGATTTGGAAATTTATTTGAAGTAAAACATAATCCTTACAAATATTGGTAATTTTAGATGAATTGCAGCATTTTCATTAAATAACTTTTATATATTTATCATGTTCTATATTTATTTTATTTATAATTTTAATGTAATTAGTATTTTTATATATTTTAAATAAATTTATGTATTAAATTATTTTATACAATTATATAATAAAATATTATATATATATATATTGCATATAAAATATAGTTTGTCAAATACATATATTACTTTTTATGTTACTATTTGATGTGAATCCGACTAAAAAGGGTACAAATTCACAAGTTCAATAAACCAGACCTGCAATGGAGCTCAACACTTTGTCACCAAATGGGATAAATGATCACTTGAGACTTCAAGAGGGCCCAATCACAAGGTTAAGGGCTAAAAGATTCAAAAAAGCTTTATATGGGTTGATTAAAGAGATTGTCGAATATTCAAATAGAAGCCCAAATGAAGAGCCCAAGATGAGCCTAAGAGAAGGTTAAGATTTAATTAATAAGGAGAGATTTATAAATATAATAAATCTCTTAGGATAATATTAGGTAGTCAAATTAGATAAGGTTAGCTTATAACCATAATAGATTTTTTCCTCATTATGTGGGTCATTCGGTTGTTTTCTAATTCTATAAAAGGCATACTCCACAGCATTGGAGAGACACACACTTTGAAATTTATATCTTATGAGGTTTTGTCTTCTTTCTATCTTGAAAGAGCTTTTGAACTTATCAGGTTTTTACCTGTGGCGTTCAAGCAATCAAGACTTATCACCCGGGGTTTTCTAAGAGTTTTTCTTAGAGGATTTGGGTGTGGCATCTACATATCACATACCTTGTTACCCACATAAATAAGGTATATTCCATCTTTTCGCATTGGCGTCGTGAAAGTTTTGGGATCGTTGCTATATTTGGTGTAGGGTGTCGTCAGCATATTGGCGAGGTTCGTATCACTAATATATAATATTTATAAATAAATATTATTATACAATTAATATTAAAGTATTTAGTTACTATTAATTTTTGTTCTATGATATTATTTTATCATAAGAATAGGATATATAAAATTTTATTTGATATATATATATATATATTATAATTTATCATGTACATATATTTTTGTTAATATTATATAATATTTTTATACATTTAATATTTATACGGTAGCGTATAGGATTAAAACAATAATATATTTATATTAAATGATAGATAAAAATATATATTATACCTATAAAATATAATTTATTATATATTAGTTTTATCATACAATATTTATATATAATTATAATTATACAATTAAAATTAAATTATTTTATAATTATAATCTCAATTTTATTATATTAAAGTTATATATATTTGATTTTATATAATATACTTATATAATTTATTTTATTTTTATTTTACTTTTAATAATATAATTTATTAAAAATATAAATATATTTTTATGCAATACCCTATTTTATGCTCAGAAATTATCACTATTTTATCTTATTGGTATTGCTATAATTACTTGTATTGTTTTAGATGATTTTTTAGAATTTTAAATGGTTTTTTAGGGTTTTAGATATTGTATAGTACTTAAAACGGTCATTTAGTAAGTTTTTTTTGTGACCTTTTAAAAGGGTCTTAGGAATATATGGGTATAGGTGCTTATGCCTTTTGTGGCATTCAAATAGCTCAAAAGTAAGAAAGCAATCTCATTTTTTTTTCTTTTTACTAGTGGTTGGTTTGATTAAGGAGGGTGGATGGAATTTGAGTACATCCTTTGAACCTTGGGGAAAAAGAACAAGTGCATTGGACATGATCTTAGCACATTTGAGGCATTATTCACACGGGTTCTTTCTTTTTTTTTAATAATAATTTTAACTCATTTAATTGACAAATTAAATTGCTCCTCCCTTTTTGACTAATAATTTTGACTTGTTTCATTAATAAATTAAATTCTTTAATCATGTTTATCAACTTCTTTTAATTTTAGGTCACATCGAGCAAATTTTAAATTTTAAAATTATTTATTTACAATTGAGATCCAAATTTATTATTTTTGTCATTTTTAAATCTCCGTAAAAAAATTATTATTGAAATAATTTCTCACTCCCACCTCCAATTTTGGATTTGATTTTAACATGGATGGTCCAAAATCTTTAATTTATTATCAAGTCTAATTTAATGATTAGTCTAACTTATTTTAATAATTTATATATTCTTATTTTAATTTAACTCACAACTCGATTAGATTTTCCGTTATAATCCAATCTCAATTTTTTATTAAGTTTTTTATTTCTAATCTAATTTGATAAAATTTCTCTTTATTCTCAATTATTAATTTAGACTTTAACTAAAATTATTCAAAGTTATTTTTACTAATTTTTACTAAAATTACTTTTTATCTGATTTGTCAGTTTAAATTTGATTTATAGTCTAACTTATTTTAACTAACTCTTTTGGAAAGTGAATGTTACAACTGATCACATTTTATGAGTTCTATCCACAAAACAATTATCATGTATTATATAGTGCTTCCACCTTTTTTTTAGTCAACATGAGTTTGCATGCTACTCTTTTTACCAAATCAATAGGCTACATTATTTCTTCATATATATTAATGCTTTTTCTTTAGTATGATCATTTTTCATGTTAGTCACATCTCATACAATTAAGTTTCTACATATTCAAGTGTAGACTTATCCAACACATGTCTAGGTTTTCATTATTAATTCCATGTAATGAGTTATGGAATTCCTTGTGTATCTTTTTTCACAGGGTAGTCGAGTTAGTGGACAACAATCCAATTTCCTATATTATGGTGTGACCTGAAATAATTTAAATTCAATTTTCTCTATGATGGGATTGAAGTAAGTGTTAGTAGTGTTAGTATAGTGATACTTTTAAGAAAACTTAATTATTGTCCTTAAATTACGTCACCTATCCATAAAAATTTTCAACCAATCACCTAGTGTCTTAGCTTATATCCTTATAATACTTATCATTTTTGTGGAAACCTCAAAAGGCTATTTGTGTACAAACTTTTACCATATGACTTTATTTTTAGGTATTTTCAATTTATACTATTAAAATAAGTATTTCACTTCCTTCTATTCACAATATTGTCAATACATATAAGAGAAATAAGGGTATTTTTCCTTAATGTAAAAGGAGAGTATGTAAAAGAAGGCTTTGAACTCTTACACTAATTTAATGGAGTGTTTTGGGAGATATTTGAAGGTATTCATTAATATTTGATAAAATGTTTCTGGAGAGATTTGGAGATTTATTTGAAATAAAACATAATCCTTACAAAATGTTGGTAATTTTAGATAAATTCTAGCATTTTAATCAAATAACTTTTATATATTTATCTTATTCTATATTTATTTTATTTAGAAATTTAATGTAATTAGTATTCTTATATATTTTAAATAAATTTATGTATTAAATTATTTATATAATTATATAATAAAATATTATATATATGGTGCATATAAAATATAGTTTGTGAAATACATATATTATTTTTTATGTTACTATTATATAATATTTTTATGTTACCATTATTATTCAATTAATATTAATGTAATTCATTATTGTAATAATTGTTCATTTTTATTTTATGATATTATCTTATCATAAGAATAGGATATATAAAATTGTATTTGATATATATTATAATTTTTCAAGTAGATATATATTTGTGTTAATATTATATAATATTTTTATATGTACTGTATAGGATTGAAACAATAATATATTTAGATTAAATGATAGATAAAAACATATATTCTACCTATAAAATATAATTTATTATATATAAATTAGTGTTATCATACAATATTTATATATAATTATAAAGTTAAAATTAAATTATTTTCTAATTATATTCTCAATTTTATTATATTAAAATTATAAATATATGTATATTTGATTCTATAAAATATACTTATATAATTTATTTAATTTTTAATAATATAATTTAATTCAATCATAAATATACGAATAAACGATTAAAATTAATTAAAAAACACATTAGTATTTTTTAATTAAGTCTGCATGGGGCACTGTTTTCAGCACGTGCTATAATTTCGTAGAAACGAGACAATATATGAAGATATTAGAAAAGCCTACCCCATAGTTAACACGATCACAATGGGTGGGAGTTCTCATTCGATGTGCAATTCTTGTACAAGGATTCTTCATTCGAGTTCCAATTACCAATGATCAAGACCAACAAAAATCTGTACTCTTCAAAACAAAACTGGATGGGCAAGTTCTGATGACACCAATCATATGTTACAAGATAGAATCACATTATTCTTTGGCACCCTTTGTGTCAGGAACATGATTAAGATCTTTTTCATCAGGGTCTTCTGCTTCAATTTTCCTGTTGGCCAGCCTCTGGTGGAGCTCCTTCCTCTCAGCTTCGGACTTCAAGGTAGAGTCTCCCTTCTCCAGAGGACTATCAGCATAATCATTAAAGGAAGCCTTGTACAATGTGAAACTCTCAACCCCATTACGAGGAGTGACTTCTTCGGCTTTCTGTTCCTTTGCCTGAAAGTTCTCAAGAATCTCTACAACTTGGCTCATCAGAGGCCTCCCTTTGGGATTTTGGCATAGGCACTGGTATGCTAAGTTGGCAACCTTCATGGCAGTCTTGAGAGAGTACTGTCCTTCCATTCTTGGGTCTATGATTTTGATGAGCTTCTTGTTGTTATTCAGGAGGGGCCGTGCCCAATCAACCAGGTTGTGCTCCCGGCTCGGCCTACTCTTGTCCACTGCTTTTCGTCCGATGAGCATCTCAAGCAATACCACTCCAAATCCATAAACATCACTTCTTGCTGTCAAGTGACCTGATCAAAACCAGTAAATGACAACCATTCATTCACTCACTCACTGGAAAGGCTTTTCATATGACATATTCAGTAAATCAGAACCAGTTTTCCTTGGTTCAGTAATACCCAAACAAGTTTTTCATTTTCTCTGTTTTCTTTCTCTAATACTTAAGGATATATTGTTATTTCCATATGTTGTTGTTCATACATAGTGTAGGGGTGATACCCAATAATAGCATGGAAAAGTAGGTATGCTAGACACATTTATGATACTTGTGATCCAAAAGTTCACATCATAGAGAATGGAGCACTGGCCCAATACTAAGACCAATCACTCTTATTGGAAAGATAACTTGTTAGATACCTAGAAAAACTGTTATTGCCGTTGTATTATTATTTACATCTGATGATCCAAGTGCTTTGATCATGAATAACTCTGGAGGAATATATTAGTTATCTTCAACGATATAACTGCATTGATCATGAATAACTCTAAAGGAATACACAAGTATAAATGAATACTCACCAGTCATTACATATTCAGGGGCAGCATAACCATAAGTCCCCATAACACGGGTTGATACATGAGTCTGGTCTCCCATAGGACCATCTTTTGCGAGCCCAAAGTCTGAAAGCTTGGCATTGAAGTCCTGGAATGAGGAGTAAACACAGAATATTAACAGAGATCTCTATACCATGATAATTGTATCCCTCACAGGGAAACTATACTTCAATATTTTGTCACAACAATGAACTTTTTAAAATGGAGAACATGTTAAATGTTTGTGACAAGCTTCTCATGTCACATCTCGAACAAACCCTCCAAGAGAGTCAATGCCAGCAGCTAAAATAAAGGATTCTAAATTCTCGTGTTTTGAACTCACTCACCACATCTAGGAGGATGTTTGAGGTCTTGAAATCGCGATAAATGATTGACCTCTCTGCACCATGAAGAAAGGCGAGCCCTTTTGCGGCATCTAATGCAATCTTCATTCTTCTTGGCCATGTCAAGACACAACCCACCCCTGCACAAATATTCAAGGTGATTTGATGAGATAACACTCTAAGCTAGATTACAAAATTCTTTCTTGATGAAATAATTATTAAAAGATATTGTTTAAGAAAGTATAAATCATAACAATCATTTTACATATAATGATTAGAAAATGCTTCAACATTTATGAAGCTAAAGAAATTTATACAACTCTCAAGCTATATATCCTAGAATAGTCGCACATGAAATATTCTCGATCTCCCCAGCCCAAGTGTCATGCATGCCTCCTGTGAAGAACTTTGAATTCTAGCAGAAAAGCATCTAAAATTAACAACATTAAGTGAAAACTCAACAAATTTGCTTACAAGAACAAAATTATAGAAACACTATCACTTACTGCGGAAAAGATGCTTTTCAAGGCTCCCACTGGCAAGATATTCATAAACTAACAGCCTGTGCTCATCTTCACAGCAGTAGCCAATGAGCTTCACAAGATTTGGGTGACTAAGCTGACCCAAATAATTGACTTCTGCCTGAAAAAGAGGGGAGACAATTACAGTCATGAGTGGTGGATGTCCATACTCCGGTTTCAAAATGGAAGATTCCTTAAAAGTGAACCAATATGAAAAGGTTAAGCTCTAACATGCAAGGAAGGTAATTCTATCACCAATCTGACCATGCTCTCAACAGATTTTGTAAGAGAAAATCCCACAAACTATAAATATGATATATATTTTCAGACACATTGGTGAACAATGAAAACTAGTACCATGTGAGCCTTTTTGGCAAAGAATGGAATGAGATTGAATCTCCATTTTCAGCTTAGTTTTTCTTCACCATTTGTAGAATTCAATTTTTAATATATATATATATATATATGCTGTGTGTTATTAGAAAATTCTATGACTTAAACTTCAATAAAAAAGAAAATTCCATATTTCATGATATAAAAAGAAAAGTATAAATTGTATAATAATCAAACAAATATTGTTCAAATATTGAAAGTTTGGAAAATAGGAAATAATTTGAATAATGGGTGGAAGTCGGAAAAAGAGCCTGTCAAATTTCCAAATAAAGTTAGAATAGTCTCTTTTAGTGGACAGATCCTGAGAAATTACCCACAGCTTGTACAAGTAAAATTCTTGCATCTCTGATAAATTTCCATAAATTGTTATTCTTATGCTCAGCACATATGAATGAAACTTTAATGAAAGCATGTGTAACATGCGCGGTTTATCAAATATTGATAAAATTCCAACCTTTTATATTTAAGTGATATTATCTTAAAATATGTAATGAAAAGAAAAAAAAAAGACTAATCAGCAAAAACATTTCACAAGATACCAGGAGAAACATTGGAATTTTGACATGTGACTCTATATATGTTTGAGAAGGTTGTTCAACTAGCATTTATTGATTCAAATTAAGCCTTCATTTTTTTTTCAAAAATATAACAAGCTATAGGTTTCTTACCAATTCACCAAACTTGATCAGAATTTGGAAAGAATAACTTGAGTATGATGCATGGATGGTAATATGAAATAGTACACATGGACCTGATACTTACCAGCCATTCTCTATCACCTTGAAAACCTTCGGGATTGAGCTCCTTGATTGCAACTTGCGTGTTATTATAACCTGGCCTCACACTTGCATCTACAACTCCTTTGTAGACAATCCCAAAGCCGCCTTCCCCAAGTATCAGGTCAGGGCGGAATTGCTTGGTAGCCGACCTCATCTCCTCATATGTAAATATGTCAACATTACTATATCCAGGACTTTGTCGGAGATCTACGACATTTTTTGAAGCCAATGGAGTGCTAACTGAGCTTGGCGTCCTCAGCAGATCACTCCTACCCGATTTTGACTGACAATCATTCTCTGCTTAACCCAACAAAGGTTCAATCAGTCACATTTAAAAATGTATGAAGGTTTGCCTGCCTAATCCTGCTAAAAATTCTACTCTCTTGAATGTACAAGGAACTCATTATTACATCTACTTCTTTCAACTTCGATGACAAAGCACATTGTTCCAGCACTTTGGAGGTTCTGTGAAAATGTGCACCAAGGACGGTATGTTGACTCCAATGCAAAGGGAATATGGGACATTGACATCTTCATAGAAGTCAGCAATATCAAGTGGCTTATGTGAGCATTAAAGTTCAGATATTGGTATTACTTGCATTTCTTCAGAGAGCAACAGCTAACTCTAAATCAAACTTAACAACAACAAATCACCAATCTCCCAAGCTAAAATGAAATGGCCCAACTTTACCTCAACCTCTGGGTGCAAAAGAAGAAATATGTAGCAGAAACAAGTAAAGTGATGTGATTTGACAGCCAAGAAGAAAATTGCTGGAATGGACGTATTCCGATACCTGAGCATTTCTTACTGGATTCGTCCAGTTCAGAACTGAAACAACTACCCATGAAATGAATCCGATGCCAAACCCGAACCCAAGTCAGGATTTGCTATTCATCCTATGGTCTCATTAATAGGTCAGGCGGATCATCGACCAATGAGCTTTCTTCGAGGTGAAAATAAAGAAAACAAAAAAGAATTCTTTGGGCAACTCTCCGGATCAGTCACTAAGTGTCAAGGACTCCGGATCCGATCAAAATCGGAGGAAAGAATGAGTCACTGTGTGCCCGGCAGAGAAATGAACGGATAAATGTTCAACGAGTAACAGCAGTAACAGAGAGACGAGAGAGAAAAAAGCCGAGACAGGGAGACTGAAAAGCAGAGAAACTGTCTTCTAGGGGGTCTGCAGGGGTAAACACTCGCACGAGTTCGGAGAAAATAGCCGCTGAAAATTTGGTAAAAGAAAATATATTCAATTTCACTCAGACCCAAAGTGGAAAAACGAAAAATATTGAAATGGGTAGTGCGTAAGAACGAGACTATCTGCCAAGGGTCGCACAGGTTGAGAGAAAATAGTGCGCGGAAAACGCCAAGACAAAAACATTATCGATTAATTTGATCAAGAGTGCTAAAAACGAAGTACTCGTAAAGAGAGCGCAAAACATGGTATTACGACAAAAAAAAACAGAGCAGAATATCACAGACCAGATTGAATTGCGCTAAAAAAAATCGAGATTGCAGTGGTGTTGCTGGAAGGCTGGATTGGACAGGTTTGGTACGGTCGAACCTATTCAACTAAAAACTGGACGAATGGTCATATTTTATGGATCTTGAACGATTTTGACATTTGAACCCATAGTGACTAAACACCGGTAGAAGCTATAACCAGAGTCTTGCAGTTCTATCTATGTTCAATAGTCAATTTTTTTTTACATTTTTTTCTATGTTGCACTATAATATAGTGAATCAACCAATTAATTAATTAAAATTTATCTATAATCAATCAATTAATTAACAATTATCCATATAATTAATTAATCAATCAACACATTTTCAACACATTTTCAACATAATTTTAAATTAATACTTAAATTAAGAAATTATTATATGTGTATATTAGTGTTATAACATAATATAACATTAGATTAAATCAATACTTATATTAGGAAATATTATAACCGACTATTATATTAAAATATAACATATAATTGTATCAATATTATAACCTACTATATCATATCATTAAACAAATATTTATATATATATATATAAGTAAAGGTAAAAAAAGTTGCAATATAACATAATATAACATTAGATTAAATAAGTTTATATTTGGGATCTAAACGGGAGAGTTCCTTGTATTTAAGCAATGTATTCACATTTCTCTAATATTATGATATTTCCTTTTATCTGTTAGTTATGGTATAATATATTCTTTTAGTAGTTTCTTAGGTGTATAATAATTTTTACATCTAAGATAGTTTTAGTCTAATTTTAGTGCCTAGTAAATCAACCCTTTTTTACACTTAGAGAATATGGGTTATGAATAAATTTCAATACACTCGTCATAAACATGTTTGTGTTGAAGATATGAAGTTTTTTCAATCACACCAATCACTATTCCTTCGAATTAGTAAGTTTGGACAATTTAATTCCATGCATCATTCTTTATTCACCCTTGCTACCCACCAAAATCTCACCATCATAAATTTAACTTTCTAACAACAATTATGCCCATACAGAAATAATGTCAAGTGAATTTTATGAGTATTTCATTTTCACTTTGTCATAGAAGATGTGTGTTTTATCCGTCTAGTATATTAGTTATCTTCGTATTTAGAAATTGCATGGTTCTTACTTCTCCTTATAGATTGGGGTGACTGGATACATGTCTAATGGTCTACTAGAATTCATTTGTAGTATTCGTTTGATAGTATCTTTGTTGAAATACATAAATATAACCAAATCCTAATATCAATTATAAACTCTTACACTAGGATAATGACATAATCATTTAGAGTGGATATATATGCTATAAATTGGATGATACTAGGGTGTATTCATTTTTTAATAAAAAAATAAGAATGAGAATTGGTATTTAAAGGGGTACCTTAAAGTATTTTTGATCTTCTCTAAGAATTGAGAGCGAATTTATTGAGCGACAATCTTTGAACTCAAAGTAATTCCTTGTTGAAGTGGACGACATCTATAATTAATCCACATTCAAGCATCAATATCTCATTCAAGCATCAATATCTCAAATCAAACATAGATCATGGAAAACTCCTAAAAATAGGGAACCTATATATATATATATATTATGTCACACATCAATCATGTATCTCTAGTTTGCACATGCAAACAACCTACTACACCTATTAGTTATATGATAGAGTCCAACTATTGTAGTCTTGATATGAATAGATCTCAGAATAAGTACATGAAACACTTTCAAAAGATATTTTAAAAAATTATGGGAATGTAACTATACTAAATTATATAAAGGGTACCTACATGTTAGGTTTGAGTCTTTAACAATTCTTTATACTTCAAACTGAGCTTTCTGCAAGGATTTAGGGGAGGGGTGAGTTCACAACTCAATGAGTAAGCTTTGTCAAGCAACAAGGCATCATGAATTCCAATTAACGGTACATTATGATATGCATGAGATAATTCCATTAAAGGAAGTAGTTTATAGAGGTTTAGGTGCTAAAATTATTATCCTTAGCAATTTAGGGTTTAACACAATATAACTCTGCTCCATCATGAAGTGTTCAAACAGTCGTAGAACAAAACTCACTTTTGTTCCACTTGTGGTATGGAGCGCCTTTTCCAGCCACCTATTTGTAATGACAGACTGCTTGTGTGAGCACCACTGCTCAATTCACAAAAAGGAATCGAGTTTGTCCACTATTAAATGATATGACATTTTTTCCTTCACCAAGGTCTAGTGCGTATAGGACTCTCGGAGCCCTTAATATACTAGACCAGTGTTACTTCCCTTATGCCCACCTTTTTGTCCAACAACCCTTGGAATCACCATTACCTCATATCGAACATATAGTGATCCCGCTCAACAAGCACATGCATATATTTTAGTTTTTAATCCATTATTTGTGTTCTACTAGCCCTTTAGGTTAATGACATCCTTGGATTGGTAGAATTTATTGGGCAGTGTCGATTTCACACAACAAATTATTATAACTTTTATCATGGTCTAACTTTAACATAACAATTGTGTTATTTACGGAAGTCATGTCAGTAAAGCCAGTTAATCATAGAGCGCCACGTGGCAAGTTCCCAAGTGTGAAGCTTGCACACGCGACACAGTGTCATCGTCTACCTCTAGACGAGCATGAGAGAGAAAGCTCAAAATGGATGCCCTTTCTTTGGTGACCAATAAACCCCTCCGACAAGGCTTTAAATTGGAGAGTTAATGGACAATTGATGGAATAACAGAGAGAACAGTTAATTCTCGAGCTCCCTATATAAAGAGCTCTCCTCCATTTGTCCTCCTAACCCCTCAAACACCTGGAGAAGAAGAATTGTCCATTTTCTGACGAAGTACGAACTAGAGCTCTAACATGGGCACTTTGCTCCACCTCCGAAGTTGAATTTGGGTTCTTTGGAATCCTTCATTGAGCTTGAGAATCAACAGAGAAGCACCAACGAGCTCACAAAGTATCGTCGCTCCTCGGTAGTCTACAACCCAAACTGGTTAAGCTTAATTTGAGCCACCCTCGACCTAATTTCGACTAAAGCAAGCTCCCTAGACCACACCTAGAAATGTCCAGATCTTCTCTGAGCTATGTTGGTAAGTTCCATTCGTCGCCCTTCGTTGAAAATTACTATTCACACTACATTTTTTTTGAAATTTAAAATACAAAATTTGCACTACTCATGCCACCAATTAAGGTACAGTTTGATCTAGGAAGGATCTCGAGGGAGATAGAAACTCAAAGGAAGTAAGAGCTCCAATCATTGGATCCTCACCGGTACAAAATCGAAGCTTTCTCTCTCTAGGATGATTTTTCGACTAAACTTCGTTTGAGCTCATTTCTAAGCCAAATTGAGTGTTTTAACGCTTAAAATGAAGCAAGGGACATATGGAAGATGATTCAAATCATGATAGGAGACAATTAGGCAAGTTTAAGTGGTCAATTCAATGAAATGGGATTCAGGAGCCAAAATGTAATTTTTGGAAAATTGGTTAATTTGGGAAATTTTGGAAAATTGGGGCCGAATTGTAATTAAAGGGAAATTAAGAGACTTTTATGAAATTAACTCCCCATTTGAGTGCCAATTGGAAATTTGGATGAAATTAAGGGCCAATCAGTGATTTTTAGAAAATTGGGGACCAATTGGTAAATTTGGTAAAATTAAAGACCTACGAGGAGTATTGGAAACATTAGGGACTTAATTAAAAATGATTGAGAATTAGGGACATAAAGTCAAAATTATGAACTTTATGGACTTATGTGCAATAAGGCATAAATTAAGGACATATATGTAAATACTTAGGAGTAAGAGGTCTTTTATGCCAAACATTTCTTATGTGAATACTCGAACCTTATAGGAACTGGTTGTACAAGTACTTGTGTAGAGGATCACACCACTAGATGGAATCTAGTTGGGACAAACACGTCACATTTATCTGGTGAGTGGAATTTTCCAATATCATACCCGATTGGGGTGATGAGAACCATTTTCAATTTTGGAAACCATTTTTTCAGGGATGTTCTCCCCTAATTGTGTGCAACTTCTTAAACATTTTGGGAGACATTTTGGATGAGAGTTGAAATTTGCTCTAATAGGCTCGAGGCCTCGGTTTTAAAAATAATAGGGCTAATGCCCAATTTTGAAACACTCGTGGAGTGGGCTCAAGGCCAATGGGAACGGGCTCAAACCCGTAGATAAAGTCAATTGGCTAGTAGTTACCGAGCCGAAGCTGAGTGGATGAACACGTTGGGATGGTAGTTACTGAGTTTTAGTCGGGGTATCGAATTCATTGGGCTGGTGGTACCAAAGATAAAAAGTATAAGTCAAAATACTTTTGTTTGTGCATGCTGAGATATGGAACCATTGAAGCACCTGATACCTCATTATCATTGTAAACCCCGTCCTCTCAGACTATGGAACTCGAATAGGGAACATGAAATTTTTGAGAGAAAACCAAGGATCTAAGTGAACCAGAATTAGTAAAGAAGTGTCAAAAACAGGAATTTGGAAAATCCCAAGTAGCCAAGAAATACCAAAACATCATGGAAAAGAACCATTAAGTGGATTGGATATGAAAACCGGACTGTTTTAAGTTGAACTACACTTGAACTGGTTCAAAGATTCATTTTTCTGGGTGGCTTAGAAATATCAAATTGGAAAATTGAAACCACCATTAGATAGAAAATGAATTTTAAAATTTTGGAAAACCGTCGAATCGAGCCTGAACTGATTTTCGATTTCTGGTCACCAAACATGGTTGGACTGGATTGGTCATCAGTCCAGCTGTCAACAGACCGCTGACAGGTCAGTGCTATGAAACTCATCCTCCTAGACCAAGGAAACTAGGAATAGAACTTGCTCTTTCCATGAGAAAATCGAGCAAATAAATAAACCAAAAATGGTAAAGAAGGGTTAAAATGGGAATTTGGAAAATCCCAAGTAACCAAGAAATCCTAAAAACCATGAAGAAGAAAAAATAAATGGATTGGATGTAAAAACTGGATCGGTTTAAGGTGAACCAGACTTGAATCAAGTCAAACTAGGTTGAACTGTGATTAACCTATTCCATAATTCATTTTTCGAGTTGGCTTAAAAATGTCAATTTGGAAAATTAAGGCCACCATGTGATAGAAAATGAATATGAATTAATTTATAAATTTTTAATTTTTGAAAATAGGTCAAATCAGGCCTAAACCAATCGATTTTCGTTTTCGAGTCACCGATCCCGGTCGGACCGGACCGGTCAACGGTGCAACCGGTCAATGAATAGTGTCATCTTCTTCCTTCGAATGACAACACTATTCATGGAAGGATCCCACATTCCATTTCTGGGGTGGGAATATTCCCTTCGATTATAGCATTTTCTAATGAGGATAAGCTCGACCAATATGGAAACTGTTAGAGCCAAGGGTCCCCTAGCTCCCTATATAAAGAGCTCCCCTTCATTCATCCTCATCACACCTCAAACTTTCGAATAAGAAGAAGTGCTCCATTTCCCCATGAAGCTAGAACCAAAGCTCCAATTTAGGCACTTCTTTCCACCTCAGAAGGCGAATTCAGATCCTACAGGATATAGAGGAAGTCAACCACCAAATGACACCCTCCATTCCACGTGAGGACCACAAGAGAAGCATTGACAGGTCCAAATAGTGAAGTTGCTTTGTAAGACTCGGAGTTTCCCTATTTTGCCCGATCCAAATTCGACTATTTTCGATCTTCTACAGCCAAACCGAGCCCCCTAGCTTCTACAGCTTGCACTCGACCTCCCCAAGGAATCATGTAATTTAATTTGGCCCTCCCTCGTCAAAATAGTTTTATTCTATAGAGAGAAAGTGCATAAATTTCACTAACCAAATTTCCATTGCTCAGGGCATGAATTGTAGCAGGTCTTGATCCTAGAAGGACCCATGATAGTGATCAATTAACACAAATTGAAGGGTCAATTTGATGTGATCAACATCGAGTCAATGGAAAGGGTGAAATTGGGGAAATTTTTGGGATTTAGAAAAATTGGAGAAACTTTGTGCAATTTTTCTAAAATTGAAGGTCAATTGGCAAAGTAGAGGAACTTAGAGAGTCAATTGGTCATTTTTAGAAAAATTTGGACTGATTGGTTATTTTTGGAAAATTGGGGCCAATCGATAATTTTGGAAAGTTAAGGGACCAAAGGGAAATTTTGGAAAAGTTGAGACCCAATTGGTAATTATTGAATATTAAGAACCCAAGAGGGATATTGGAAATCCTAGGGACTTAATTAAAAATAAATGAGAATTAGGGACCTAAAGTCAAAGATTATGAACTTTAGAGACCTAATCGCAATAAGGCAAAAGTTGGTGCCCAATTTACAAATACATGAAAATAAAAGACATTTCCTACCAAACCTTTCCTCATAAACATGTCCGAACCCTGTAGGGACATATTAGACAAGAATGTGTGCAAGGGAGCACGACAAGGACGGGAAGTCCGACTTGGACGGACAAGTCACGTTCATTAGGTGAGTGGACATATTTGTACATTATACTTGGTTGGGGTGGTGAGCACCATTTTAAAAATGAAAATCCACTTGTTATTGGGCATATTTATACTTCATGCCCAGTTGGGGTGGTGAGCACCATTTAGAAATAAAAATCCACATATGAGTGGGCATATTTATACATCATAACCAGTTGGGGTGGTGAGTACCATTTTGAAATGAAAATCCACTTGTGAGCAGGCATATTTATACATCATACATGGTTAGGGTGGTGAGCACTATTTTAAAATGAAAATCCACTTGTGAGTGGGTTATTTAACGTCATACACAGTTGGGGTGATGATAAATTTTAAGCTAAAAACCACTTATCGGTTGTGAGTGGGCTTATTTAAACATCATGTCTGGTTGGTGTGATGAACTCTTTTACTGAAATGAAAAACCACCAAGAGTGGGATTTTCCATCATCATACTCGGTTGGATGATAGTGCATGTTTAAGTTCAAAAACCATTTTCTAGAAATGTTATTTTCTGATTGTGTGCTAATGTTTAAACTATTTGGTAGACTTTTTTTTATGAGAGCTGTAACAACTCCAATAGGTCGGAAGCCTCATTTTTACCTTATAGGGCTCAAGGCCTAGTTTTCAAAAACTCATGAAGTGGGCTCAAGGCTAGATGGCATGGGCTGAAAGCCGTAAACAAACATGATTATAAGAGCCATGAAAACTCTCATAACTGGCAATTTTATGTGTGATTCGCCATTGTTCCAAAATAGGACTAACAAGGCTCGATGGGCTAGTGGTAGTGCGCTAGGACTAGGTTGATAGATCAATCAGGAAAACAACTACATGCCAAGTCGAGTGTTGGGGCCGTTGGACCGTTGGCCCCAAAGATAATGGCTAATGGTTTAAAAACTATTGTTTGTGCATGCACGAGAATTCGAGAGCATCTAGACTCTCAAGAGGAGTAGTGATGGTTCCCAAGGAGTGCTGGACGACCCATGGTGCATAAGGGAAGGTTGTCGTGCTAGTTAGTTGTGAAGCTCGGCCTAGCTTCTTGGGCATGAGACTTGGGTGGGGTCGGGATGAGGTCTCTGTTCTCATATCGGACACGAAGTACTTGCGGGTCTGAGGGTTGGACGAGTGAACGTCTACTTAGACTCAGGGTAGAAGTTCGAGACTTCTATCAGGGTGGACAACAAAGTTGCGCTAATTCCCAAATGGGTGCAGTCTGGGACTGCACCTGCAAATGTTTGTACCCCTTATGATAAAGGGCATGTGAATGTTTTCTAAATTCCTCCCAAGCTAGGAGAAGTGTCGAAAGAGCTAAACTCGGATAATAGTGAATGAAAAGGATGAATTTTTTTCTAAGATAAAGAATAACCCCACAATCATGTGAAGAATGATAGTTTTGATAAACTGTTATGTTTGAATGACTCACTCCTCAACACCTGCTCATTGAGTTGTAGAAACTCACCCCCTCCCTTTAACCCTTTTTTAGGAAAGGAGAATACCTATAAAAAAACTCAAGAACAAGCCTTAAGTATGGTATGTAAAGTTTTTAAGTTATTGAGTTTTGTATAATGCCATTTCCAGGGAACAAGGACATAAATTACCCCTAACTCCTTGCGGTCTTGGGAAGTGGTAACTCTTCTTAGACCAAAGGGAATGGTGGGTTGTTCATGGGGTTCCAACCAAGTTGGTTCATCGCAGGACAACTTGAGTGGTATCAGAGCTTGTTCCCTCGAATGCATTATCAAGACTAGATAATCTATGAATTTAATAAAAACTTTCCACCTTGTAGGAAGCTGACCCTAAAACTCTCTAATACCCGGGGTATAAAAGAAGCCACTAAGGATCATGTAGGGAAGTAACCTGCTTTGGAGGTGGATGGTAGAGACATTATGCGGGGAAGTGTCCAATACCACCAAGGAATGTGGTGCCAGGACCTGTTGAGGTCACAACCCTGAGTACGAAGAGAGCCAACCTGATGCTAAGGACACCGACAAGGGCTTATAACCTTACCAAAGAGGACACTCATCAAAAGCCTAGTATAATAGCTTTCAATCTAATTCGTAACCACCTTTTGTAATAGGGATAAAGCCCTAACATGTTGTACTCCTTCCCAATTAATAAAAACCCTAAGTTCCTAAAACTCTACCTCTCAAATAAAGATGCAAGCTTGTACTTCAACTATATGAGGAGGGGTCACAAAAGGTAAGAAGAACCAAAGGTAGGAACCTGAGAGACCACAAATAGAGCAGTGTAGATTTCCCCTTAAGAAGAGTTACGAGCCATCTTGTAGCAAGGAAGGAAGCACCTCTAGAAGAGAAGACAACCTAGAATGTTGGATGTCGAGCATGTAAACCACACACTTTTGAGTTAAGAAAAACTGGGAAAGAAACGGTCAAACCGAGTAAGAAAACCGAGCTAGTTTGTAAACCTGTTCATTTGGGAACAAGCAATTTGGAAATTTACAACTTCTGGGTGATCCAAAGGGTTCATTAAACCTTGGAAAAGAAACTTAAGACAAATCAGAAGAGAAAAACCAATTTGGTTTAGGTGAATGAGATTCCTTAAGAACTTTAATGTTAATCTGTTTACTTGAGAGTAGTGTGAGGATGAGTGACCTCACCTAAATTAAATTATTGGAATTAATACAAATAATTTATGTCAATATTAATACTAGTTATAAATCTCTCCCATTTAATACATGATTTTACACCTATATAAAGAGGTTATCCCCATTCATTCTCTTCACACCTAAACACTTCTCTCTCTCTCTACTACTCCATTTCCCAGTGAAGCTCGAACCAGAGCTTTGACTTGAACATTTTTCTTAACCTCAGAAGGAGAGGTCATGCTCTTTAGAACCGGGGAGAAGACAACTATCTGATAGCAATTTTTTTTATGCTAACGCCTTATCATAAATAGCAATAAATTAATATATATTTAATTATTGTAATTAATACCAATAATTTAATACCTAAATTAAATTATTGGAATTAATACAAATAATTTATGACAATATTAATAATAGTAATAAATCTCTCCCATTTAATACACAATTTTACACTTATATAAAGAGGTCATCCTCATTCATTCTCCTCACACCTGAACAATTCTTTCTCTCTCTACTGTTCTATTTCCCAGTGAAGCTCAAACCAGAGCTTTGACTTGAACATTTTTCTTAACCTCGGAAGGAGAGGTCGGACTCTTTAGAACTGGGGAGAAGACAACTATCTGATAGCAAAATCCAGTTAATCCGAAAATCGTTGGAGAAGCACTGACATGATGGAACAATGAAGCAGCTCTAGCGGACCGAAGCTGCCCTATTTCGGCCAAGCTAAAATCGGCCATTTTGAGCCCTCCTTAGACCAAACCAAGCCGTCCCAACACTTCCTCATCCCATGGCCAAATTAGGACTCAAAGGTAAGCCAATTCGGCTCATCTCTACAATTTTTGGTCGGTGCTAGAGAGAGAACCGACAAAATTTCAATGATGAAATTCTAATACAATTCGGCATCAATTGATGCGATTCTTGATTCTAGGTGAACCTTAGGATGAGAGCTATTTGCCCAGATCGAAAGCTCGGACCGTCGTGCCTTCACCTGTGAGTAATCGAAGCTTTCTCTCTCTATAGTTCATTTTTTGGTGAAGCTCTGTTTGAGCTCGTCCCGACGTTAAAACTTACGATTCACATTGCTAAAGAATTGTATGAACATGTAGAAACTCAATTTCAACTTCAATTTAAACAATTGGAAACGTTTGATTGGTCAATTTGATTAAATCAAATTCAGCTATGTTAAGAAGTTGGAATTGGGGGAAAATTGGGGATTTTTGAAGTTTCGAAGGACCGAAATATAATTTCCTAAAATTGAGGGTCAATTGGGCATGATAAAAATGTTAGAGGGTCAATTGAGAAATTTAAAAATTTTTGGGTTAAAATTTACCATTTTTGTAAAAGAAGTGCAAAATGGTAATTTTGGAAAAGTTGGGGGACCAAATTGGAAATTTGGTAATTTAACCCCTTTTTGTGAAATAGAATAAATTGAGGTCCTATGATAAATTTTAAAAGTTTCAGGATTCAATTTGAGGGAAAATCAGCATTAGGGACTTAAAGTTTAAGAGAAATAAGTTTAGGGACCTAATTGCAAATAAATGAAAGTTGACTTTGTTATTCATTTAGAATGAATGAAGGCTATTAGGCCGAAGGATAATGAACCGAGATGTTCATATCGTATAGGAACATGACGTACCGGGAACGCCAGTAGGGATAAGCTCACATGAATACAAAGAATCAGTCTAGTGGAATTCATGACATTAATGGGTGAGTGGGTTTACTAATGTCATACCCGGTTGGGATGATGATCACAACTTAAAGTTAAAAATCACTTACCGGTTGTGAGTGGGATTTTATATCATACTCGGTTAGGGATGATAAGCATATCGTAATGAAAACCTACTACTATGTGGTATTTTAAACATCATGACTTAGAGTGGTGATGTGAAAACCTTGCGGAAAAACTACTTACCAGTTGTAAGTAGATCATACCTGGTTGGTATGATGAAACTTCCTCGAAGGAACTTGAAAACCCATTCATCGGTTATGAGCGGAGATATCCTTATACCCGGTCGATATAATGGATAGTTGAAAATATACTTTTTGTCGGAAGTGCTCTCCCCTTACTATGTGCCAATGCTTAAACTATTTGGGAGACCTTCTTGACGGGAGCTCGAATAGCTCTTATAGGCCGGGGGCCTTGATTTTGGAACTTGGGGGCTAATATGCCCGATTTTGAAAAACTCGTATAGTGGGCCCAATGCCAGTTGGCACGAGCAGGAGCTCGTAAACAAACATGAATTATATGACATATAACCTTAAATAAAGGAATTGTTTGGCCATGGTACCAAGATAGGACTAACATACTCAGTCAACTAGCGGCAGTGCGACATGATAGGTCAACGGACCAGTCAAGACAAACAACTGCAGGTTGAGTTGAGAGTCGGGGCCATTGAACCAGTGGCACCATAGATTACATGACATAATAAGAAAATATTATTTGTGCATGCACTGTGAGTACGTGACTATCAAGATGCCCAAGAGGGGTAGTGATGCGTCCTAAGGGCCCTGGATGACCCGGTGAGTATAAGGGTAGTTCGTTGTTCCAGGTGACCGTGCGAAATTTGGAGTAGCACCAAGAGCATGAGATCGGGGTGGGGACGGGGTGAGGTGTCTGTCCTCATAATGGACACGAAGAATTTATTCCGGGAATGAGGGTCGGATGTCGTGAACGGACTTATTCTCAGGGTAGAAGTGGACGTACTTCTATTCGGGTGGCCGGTAAAGTCACTCCGAAGCCACAAGTGGGTTCGGTGGTCGTGTTGACCTACGAATGTGTGTAACCTTCATGATGAAGGATGTGTGTTGGGTGATGACACACTGTGGTTAAAAAGAAATGATGATAAACCTGAGATTTAAAATGAAATGGTTTTGAAAGAAAGGAGTCTGACACACTTCAATAATAAGTGTTTTCTTAAAAGTCTAAACTTTTGAAAACCCATTCATTGAGTAGTTGTACTCACCCCCTCCCTTATATCCCTTTCAGGAGATTTTGGAAAGCCTACCCTTAAAGACCATCAACTAAGACACATGTAAGACAAGTATGTAAAGTTTAAAATTTCATGCAGTTTTGATTATGGTATTCCAGGAAATAGTGTAGGTTTAAAGGACGCCTTACTCTTTACGGTTTATAATAAGGGGAAACCCTTTAATAATCAGGGAGAGTGGTAGGTTGATCATGGGGATCCGACCAAACAGGGTCGGGGCGTGACAACTAGGATGTAACGGGATGGCAAAGTGTGATCTACTTTGGAAAGGCAGAGGGGCCAAGTAGGGTTACAAACGAACCTAGTAGAAGGAAGTAACTAGTAACTATGTGGTGATCATGGAGGATAAACTATAAAAAACCGCACATTTGATTTAAGGAAAATCGGGAAAAGAACCGATCAAACCGAATAAGAAAACCAAGCCGGTGTACATTTGGGAATAAGTAATATGGAAATTTACAACTTTCGGGTGATCCAAAGATTTCATTAAACCTTGAAAAAGAAACTTAAAACAAATAAGGAAACAAAAATCAAATTGGTTTAGGTGAACTAGATTCTATAAGAATTTCAAAGTTAAGTGTGCTTGCTTGAGAGTAGTGTGAGGATGGGTGATCTCCTGGGAAGTATGATTTTTTTAATCATACGACTTATGTTTAATAGCCGAAATTAAATTATTGGAATTAATACCAATAATTTATGGTAATATTAATACTAGTAATAAATCTCGCCCATTTAATACATGAGTTTTACACCTATACAACTCCATTTCCCGGTAAAGCTCAAACCAGAGTTTCAACTTGAACAAAGGTCAGACTCTTTAGAACTGGGGAGAAGACAGCTATCTGATAGCAAACTCCAGTCAATCTGAGAATTGTTGGAGAAGCGCCGACATGATAGAATAGTGAAGCAACTCCGACGGACCGAAGCTGCCCTATTTCGGCCAAGTTGAAATCGGCCATTTCAAGCCCTCCTCAGGCCAAACCAAGTCCTCCCAACACTTCCTCAGCCTTTCACGGCCGAATTAGGACCGAAAGGTAAGCTAATTCGGCTCCCCTTTACAATTTTCGATCGGTGCAAGAGAGAGAGTCGACCAAATTTCAATGATGAAATTCTAATCCAATTCCGCATCAATTGATGCAATTCTTGATTCTAAGATGAACCTCAGGATGAGACCTATCTGCCCAGATCAAAAGCTTGGACCGCCGTGCCTTCACTGGTGAGTAATCGAAGCTTTCTCTCTCTATAGTCTGTTTTTCGGCGAAGCTCCATTTGAGCTCTTTCCGACATTAAAATCTGTGATTCAAAGTTTCTTAGAATCGTATGAACATGCAGGAACTCAATTTCAACTCCAATTTCAATAATTAGAAGTGTTTGATCGGTCAATTTGATGAAATCAAATTCGGTAGTGTTGAAGAGTTGAAATTAGGGGAAAATTCGGGGATTTTCGAAATTCAAAGGGCCCAAATACAATTTTATGAAATTGAGGGTCAATTGGGAATGAAAATAATGTTGGAGGACCAAGAACCGTTCAAACCGAATAAGAAAACCAAGTCGGTGTACATTTGGGAATAAGTAATATGGAAATTTACAACTTTCGAGTGATTCAAAGGGTTCATTAAACCTTGAAAAAGAAACTTAAAACAAATAAGTAAACAAAAATCAAATTGGTTCAGGTGAACTAGATTCTATAAGAATTTCAAAGTTAAGTGTGCTTACTTTAAGAGTAGTGTGAGGATGGGTGATCTCCTGGGAAGTATGATTTTTTTTAATACGGCTTATGTTTAATAGCCGAAATTAAATTATTGGAATTAATACCAATAATTTATGGCAATATTAATACTAGTAATAAATCTCGCCCATTTAATAAACGAGTTTTACGCCTATATAACTCCATTTCCCGGTAGAGCTCAAACTAGAGTTTCGACTTGAACAAAGGTCGGACTCTTTAGAACCGGGGAGAAGACAGCTATCTGATAGCAAACTCCAGTCAATCCGAGAATCATTGGAGAAGCGCCGACATGATAGAATAGTGAAGAAACTCCGACGGACCGAAGCTGCCCTATTTCGGCCAAGCTGAAATCGACCATTTCAAGCCCTCCTTAGGCCAAACCAAGCCCTCCCAACACTTCCTCAGCCTTTCACGGCCGAATTAGGACCGAAAGGTAAGCTAATTCGGCTCCCCTTTACAATTTTCGATCGGTGTGAGAGAGAGAGTCGACCGAATTTCAATGACAAAATTCTAATCCAATTCTACATCAATTGATGCAATTCTTGATTCTAGGATGAACCTCAGGATGAGACCTATTTGCCCAGATCGAAAGCTCGGACCACCGTGGCTTCACCGATGAGTAATCGAAGCTTTCTCTCTCTATTGTCTGTTTTCCGGCGAAGCTTCGTTTGAGCTCTTTTCGACGTTAAAATCTATGATTCAAAGTTTCTTAGAATAATATGAACATGCAGGAACTCAATTTCAATAATTAGAAGTGTTTGATCGGTCAATTTGATGAAATCAAATTCGGTAGTGTTGAAGAGTTGAAATTGGGGGAAAATTCGGGGATTTTCGAAATTCAAAGGGCCCAAATACAATTTTATGAAATTGAGGGTCAATTGGGAATGAAAATAATGTTGGAGGACCAATTGAGGAATTTTGGAATTTTTGGGGCAAAACTTACCATTTTTGTAAAAGAAGGGCAAAATGGTAATTTTGGAAAAATTAGGGAACCAAATTGGAAATTTGGAAAATTAAACCCCATTTTGGTGAAATTGAATAAATTGAGGTCCTAGGATAAATTTTAAAAGTTACGGGACTCAAATTGAGGAAAAACCGACATCAGGGACTTAAAGTTAAAGAGAAATAATGTTGGAGGACCTAATTGCAAATAACTAAAAGTTTGGGTTTTCTCATTCATTGGAAATGAATGAAGGCTGTTATGCCGAGTAATAATGAACAAGGTTGTTCATATCGTGTAGGAACACGAAATACCGAGAACGCTAGCAAGGACAAGCTCGCGTGAATATAAAGAACCAGTCTAGTAGAATTTACGGCATTAACGGGTGAGTGGGTTTACTAACATCATACCCGGTTGGGATGATGAGCACAACTTAAAGATAAAAACCACTTACCGGTTGTGAGTGGGTATACTAACATCATACCTGGTTGGGATGATGAGCAAAACTTAAAGTTAAAAACCACTTACCAGTTGTGAGTGGGTTTACAAACATCATACCCGATTGGGATGATGAGCACACCTTATAATTTAAAAGCCACTTACCGGTTGTGAGTGGGTTTACTAACATCATACCCGGTTGGGATGATGAGCACAACTTAAAGATAAAAACCACTTACCGGTTGTGAGTGGAAATTTTATATCATACCCGGGAGGGGATGATAAGTACCTCGGTATAAAAACCCACTGTTTAGTGGTATTTTAATCATCCCCACTTAAAGAAAGTGATGTGAAAAATAATGTGAAAAAAAAAACTACTTACCGGTTGTAAGTAGATCATACCCGGTTGGTATGATGAGACTTCCTCGAAGGAAGTTGAAAACCCGTTCATCGGTTATGAACGGAGATGTCCTTATACCAGTTGGTATAATGGACAGTGAAAACCTATTTTGTCGGAAGTGTTCTCCCCTGACTGTGTGCCAATGCTTAAACTATTTGGGACTTTTCATCTTCGCTGATACTGCTTGATTTTCCAACAAGTTAACAATGCTATCATATGAAGGAAGAAGATGACACCGTCCAAACTGGGTCCAAAGCTTAAACTGGTTGGTTCAAGTCTTATTCGACTGAGTTTTTCAAAATAAAAAATTTGTAAATTCATATAAATTCATTCTCTATCATATAGTGGCCTCAATTCTCCAATTTGAATTTCTAAGCCACCTAGAGAAATGAATTTCGAAACCGGTTCAATAGTAGTTCAAATCAGTTCAATCCGATTCAGGTCTAGTTCACCTTAACCAGTTTGGTTTTTACCTCAAATTCATCCTAAAGTTTTTTTTCATGACTTTTGTAACTCTTTAGGTCACACGGGATACATAAATTTCCCGGTTTTCCCTTTCTCTATCAGTTTTGATTTGTAAGCTCAATTTTCTCTTTGGAAATGACCGGTTCTTTTCTCGATTTTCTTATTACCAAAGGATGAGGTTTACACAAAGGAACCCTTGTAAGTGGCAGCAGGGATAACCATGAAATGGCAACAAAACATCCAACCGAATGGAGAAGTGGGAGGTGAGTTAAACTAGTGGTGAAGTGATAGGGAACCTTGATGGGATGGGAAACCTAATAGTTGGAAATGAGAAAATCCAATAAGGAAGTGGTTTAGGATGAATAGATGCGGGAAACCCAAATGCTTACAAAGAGCTTGACTGTAAACCCCGTCCTTTGATAATGAGAAAACCGGGGAAAGAACTAGTCAGTTTTGAATTCTAAACCGAATCAGTCTACAAGCTTGATTATTAGGAAACATGCAAACTGAGAATTTACAACTTCTATGTGACTCAAAATGGTTCATAAATCTTGGAAAAGAACCTTAGGACGAATTGGGGAAGAAATATTGGACCGGATAGAACCATTTATGAACTGAATCGACTCATGAACCAGGATAGATAGAGAGAGGGTAGACTGGGAAATGCATGGATCCCAAGTGACCCAAAGAGTCCTAAAAGTCATGGAAATGGACTTGAGGAGAAATTGGAGATGAAAACCAAACTGGTTCAGGTGAACTGGATCCAAACCGGTTTGAACTACTATTGAACCGGATTCTAAATTTATTTTTCTAGGTGGCTTAAAAAATTCAAATTCGAGATTTGAAGCTACCATTGCATAGAAAATGAATTTAGATAAATTTAGAAATTTTCAGATTTAAAAAATTCGGTCAAATGAGGGGTGAACCGACCAGTTTAAACTTTAAACCTGGTTCGGTCAGGTTCGGAATAGTGTCGTCTTCTTCCTTCAGATGACAGCACTATTTACTCACCCAAAAATCAAAGTAGCACTGACGAAGAAGAAACGTCTCCATTCAATAAAGATGCCAAATGGATGGCTGACGAGTCCCCGAGCTCTCTATATAAAGAACCCCTCTCCATTCATCCTCTCCACACCTGAAATGCTCACTCTCTCTCAGTTGGTTAGTTTTCCGGTGAAGCTCAAATCAGAGCTCTAATATAGGGTCATTTCTAAGCTAAAGAAGGCAGGGTTGGGTTCATTAGAACCGGGAAGAAGTCAACTACATGGTGGTGACATCCATTCGTTCCAAGAGTCAATAGAGAAGTGTTGGCGTGATCAAACAGTGAAGCAGCTCCGACGGACTGAAGCTGCCCTATTTCGACCAAGTTGAAATCAGCCAATTCGAGCCCTCCTCAAACCAAACCAAGCCCTCCCAACACTTCCTCAACCCTCCCACGGTCGAATTAGGATGGAAAGGTAAGCCAATTCAACTCCCCTCTACAATTTCCCATCGGTGTTAGAGAGAGAGTCGGCTGAATTTCAATGATAAAATTCTAATCCAATTCAACATCAATTGATGTCATTCTTGATCCTAAGAAGAACCTCAGGAGGAGAAAGCTCGGACCGTTGTGCCCTCACCAGTGAGTAATTGAAGCTTTTTCTCTCTACAATTCATTTTTCGGTGAAGCTCCATTTGAGTTCGCTCTGACATTAAAACTTGCGATTCAAATTGCTAAAGAATCGTATGAACATGCAGAAACTCAATTTAAAATTCAATTTCAACAATTGGAAATGTTTGATCGGTCAATTTGATAAAATTAAATTTAGCTGTGTTAAGAAGTTAGAATTGGGGGGAAAATGGGGAAATTTCGAAAATTCGAAGGACCAAAATGCAATTTTCTAAAAATTGAGGGTCAATTGGGCATGATAAAAATGTTAGAGGGCCAATTGAGGAATTTTAGAATTTTGGGGGTAAAATTTAGCATTTTTGTAAAGAAAGGGCAAAATGGTAATTTTAGAAAAGTTTGGGGACCAAATTAGAAATTTGGGAAATTTAAACCCCTTTTTGTGAAATTGAATAAATTGAGGTCCCAAGGGGAATTTTAAAGGTTTTGAGACTCAATTTGAGGAAAAACCGACATTTGGTACTTATAGTTAAAGAAAAATATCTTTAGGGACCTAATTGCAAATAAATAAAAGTTTGGTTTTTCTCATTCATTTGGAATGAATGAAGGCTATTAGGCCGAGAGATAATGAATTGAGATGTACATATCGTGTAGGAACACGAAGCACTAGGAACGCTAGCAAGGACAAGCTCGCGTGAATACAAGGGGCTGATCTAGTGGAATTCACTGTATTAATGGGTGAGTGGGGTTTTATGTCATACCCGGTTGGGGATGAGAAGTATCTTGAAATTAAAACCCACTACCAATTGGTATTTTAAACATCACAACTTAGAAGACTGATGTGAAAATTATGCGGAAAAACTACTTACCGGTTGTAAGTAGATCATACCTGGTTGGTATGATGAAACTTCCTCGAAGGAAGTTGAAAACCCGTTCATCGGTTATGAGCGAAGATGTCCTTATACTCGGTTAGTATAGCAGACAGTTGAAAATATATTTTTGTTAGAAGTGCTCTCTCCTGATTGTGTGCCAATGCTTAAACAATTTGGGAGACCTTCCTGTAGGGAGCTCGAATAACTCTTATAGGTCGGGGGCCTCAGTTTTGGAACTTGGAAGCTATTATGCCCGGTTTTGAAAATCTCGAACAAGTGGGCCATAGGCCGGTGGGCACGAGTAGGAGCTCATCAACAAACATGAGATATGTGCCATTAAACTTTAATAAATAAATTGTTTGGCCATGTTACCAAGATAGGACCAAAGTGGTAGGGTATCAAATCTGTAATCCCCACCCTTTGGAGTTAAGGAAAATTGAGAAACGAACTAGTCCAACCAAGTGAGAAAATCAAACCAGTTCACAAACCCAAACATTAGAGAATGGGCAATTTGGGAAATTTACAACTCCTGAGTGACCAAATGGGTCATAAAAGCTTGGAAAGGACCTCAGGACAATTTGGAAGAGAAAACCAGATCGGTTCAAGTGAATCAGATCCGAACTAGAATGAATATGTTTGGACCGGTTCGAACCACTATTGAACCAGATGCTAAATTCATTTTTCTAGGTGGTTTAGAAAACACAAATATGAGAATTGAGGCCAACATTTGATAGAGAATAAATTTAGAAATTTTTAATCTTGAAGAACTCAATCGAATCGGGCCTGAACCCATAGGTTTAAGCTTTGAACCTGATTCAGACCGGTTTGGTCCGGTTCGAAACATTGTCATCTTCTTCCTTGAGATGACAACACTGTTCACTTGCCGAAAAATCTAACCAGCATTAGCAAAGAGGAAACATTTCTATTCAGTACATTTCAGACTATCAATGACTGTCATTAGGTGCCAAACGGATGACTGACGAGTCCTCAAGCTCCCTATATAAAGAGCCCTTCTCCATTCATCGTCCACACACCTGAAAACCTCACTCTCTCTCAACTACCTAGTTTTCCGGTGAATCTTGAACTAGAGCTCCGATATAGGGTCTTTTCTGAGCAAAAGAAGGCATGGTCGAGTTCCTTAGAGCCGAGGAGAAGTCAACTACACGGTGCTAGTCTCCAATTGCTCCGAGGATTGCCAGAGAAGCACTGGCATGATCAAATAGTGAAGTAGCTATGGTGGACCGAAGCTGTCCTATTTCTATCGAGCTAAAATCAGCCAATTTGAGCCCCTTAGGCCAAACCAAGCTCTCTCAACACCTTCTCAGCCCTCCTACGACTGAATTAGTGTGAAAAGGTAATAAATTTGGCTCCCCTCTGTGAATTTCGATCGGTGTTAGAGAGAGAACCAATAGGTTTTCATTGACTAATTTCTCCCTTAATTCAACATGAATTGAGTTTATTCTTGATTCTAGGAAGGACCATAGGACAAGAGCTATCTACACAGATCGAAAGCTCGGACCGCTAGACCCCCGACGGAAAGCTTTCGAAGCTTTCTCACTTTACGTTCAGTTTTCCGACGAAGCTCCGTTTGAGCTCGTTCCGATGTCAAAACGTGCAATTAAAAGTGAAATTGAATTGAATGAAGGTGTAGGAACTCTAATCTAACTTCAATTTCATAAATTAAACTCATTTTATTGGTCAATTTGATTAAATCAAATTTAGCTGAGTTAGAAGGTTGAAATTGGGGTGAAAATTGGGGAAATTTTGGGGATTTCAAAAATTTGGGGGACTAAAGTGAAATTTCATAAAATTGAGGCCCAATTGGGCATGATAAATATGTTGGGGGACCAATTGGGAAATTTTTGAATTTTTAGCAAAACTTACCATTTTTGTAAAGTAGGGGCAAAATGGTAATTTTAGAAAAATTGGGGACCAAAATGGGAATTTGGGAAACTTAAACCCCTTTATGTAATTTTGAATAAATTGAGTTCTCAAAGTAAAATTTTGCACTCTTGGGACTCAATATGGGGGAAAATCAGCATTTGGTACCTAAAGTAAAGGAAAAAAGAACTTTAGGGACCAAAATGCAAATATTTGAAAAGTTGGGTATTTTTATTCATTTATAATGAATGAAGGCTATCAAGGTAAAAGATAATGAACATAGGAACACGAGGTATCCGGAACACTAGTTAAGACAAAGCTCGCAAGGAGAGAAAACCAGTTTAGAAGAAATCAGTGTGTTATCGGGTGAGTGAGATTTTTATATCATACCCTATTGGGATGATAAGCCCATCGAAAATGAAAATCTACTACTAAGTGGAATTTTAAACATCACACCTAAATGGAGCAATGTGAAAATTACGCGGAAAAACTACTTACCGAATGTAAGTAGAACATACCCAGTTGGTGTGATGAACTTCTTGGAAAGAAGTATAAAACCCACTTGTTAGTTATAAGTGGAGATATCCTCACACCTAGTTGGTGTGATGGAAAGATGAAAAAATTATTTTATCAGAAATACTCTCCCTTGACTGTGTGCCAATGCTTAAACTTTTTGGGAGACCTTCTTGGCGGGAGCTCAAATAGCTCAGTTAGGTCGGAGGCCTCGATTTTGGAACTTGGGTGCTAATATGCAAAATTTTGAAAATCTCATATAGTGGGCCCAACGCCAGTTGGTACAAGCAGGAGCTCTTAAACAAACATGAGTTTAAGCCATGAAAACTTTAAATAAATGATATGTTTGGCCATGGTACCAAGACAGGACCTAGTTGGTGTGATGGAAAGATGAAAAAATTATTTTATCAGAAATACTCTCCCTTGACTGTGTGCCAATGCTTAAACTTTTTGGGAGACCTTCTTGGCGGGAGCTCAAATAGCTCAGTTAGGTCGGAGGCCTCGATTTTGGAACTTGGGTGCTAATATGCAAAATTTTGAAAATCTCATATAGTGGGCCCAACGCCAGTTGGTACAAGCAGGAGCTCTTAAACAAACATGAGTTTAAGCCATGAAAACTTTAAATAAATGATATGTTTGGCCATGGTACCAAGACAGGACGAACATACTCGATGGACTGGCGGTAGTACGACATGACTGGTCGATGGACTAGTTGAGTCAAACAGCTACAAGTCGAGTTGAGGGTCGGGTTTGTTCAACTAGTAACACCACATATTAAATGGCTTATATGGAAAACTATTGTTTTGTGCAAGCACTGAGGTACGAGACCTTCAAGATGCCCAAGAGGAGTAGTGATGCATCCTAGTGGCTACTCGACGGCATGGTGGAGATAAGGGCTAATTGTCGTGCCAGCAGTCACAGAAACTAGACATAGCTTCATGCGAATGAGACTAGGGTGGGGTTGGGATGAGGTCTCTGTCCTCTTACAGACATGGAGTATCCTTTACGGGACTGAGGGTCAGATGTCACGTACATCTACTCATTCTCCGGGCAGAATTGTACGTGCTTCTATATAGGTGGCCAGTAAAGTCGCTCCGATGCCACAAGTTGGTGCAGTGGACATGCTGCCTTGTGAATGTGTGATCCCTTCATGATGAAGGACATGTGTTGGTTGCTAAACACACTGTTTGTGGTTGATGATTCATAAATGGCTATGTAAACTGAGAAAAATAAGGAAGAAAAAATTTTAAAGAAAACAAGGAGTCTGGCACACTCCAATTTAACAACCATTTTATTGAAAGTTTATTTTTTTTAAAATACCCATTCACTGAGTTGTAAAAACTCACCCACCCTTTTATTCATTTTCAGGAAATAGAGAAATTACTAGGGATATCACCAAACCTTACCCTCTATAAGGTATGCTTAACTTTTTTAAGCTTGCATTTTATTTGATAAGCAAGGTTGTTATTCCAGGGAACAAGGTTGAGATTATGCCCGGCTCCTCTTGAATTAAAGAAGGAGGAAACCCCTCTTGAACCAAGAGAGCGGTGGGTTTTTCATGGGGATCTGACCAAACCGGGCCGGGGTATGAAAACTAGAGTGGTATCAAAGCTAGGTTCCCTTAGAGAATTATCAATGTTATGCGCTGACATTAATCAAATTTTAACTATCGTGTAGGAAGGAGAATCCCTAGGAAGTTTGCGGTGAAATCCAGCCCTCCACCCATAACCCTGAAAAAGACACCCAACCCAAGGGAAGAGGTCGTTCAAAGATTCTCAAAGGGCGAGAAAAGAGTACCCAAGGACATGGTGGAAGACTATCGGAAACTGGTAGGAGCCCTATTGGAACCAGAAGACATCACCTACCCTCCTCCAAGATACAAGAGGAACCTGTACCTCCTCCTAGGAGGCCAACTCCTCCACTAGCCACACAACAACCGGAGAGGAATCCGACCAAGAAGGAGGCTTGGGACAACTATTGGGATGTGTATACCACCTTCATGAAAGTCCACCCATGTACCGCCATCTACTCAACCCAACATCAATCCCTCTCAATGGATGAAGTGGACGTGTGAGTGTGAGGTCGATTTACTAAGGTAGTATAGATTGGAGGCCATACATGAAATTCATCTCATTAGAGAATACAAATGGACCCCAACTAGTTCCTCATAGCCTTATGATCAAGAGTCCTACAACCATTCTAAGGCAAACTCTCGGCCTATGACACCAAGGCATTAGGGGGTAGAAAATTCCTATAATAAGTCGAGTATGGCAAGAAAATATTTATTGAATGAATGGAAGTGAAATTTTTTATAAAACTTCTGAGTTCCTTGATAAATTCAAAGCAAAAAGTGTTTGATAATAAAGATTAAAGTAAAAGGTAGGAAATCACCTAAGGAAGGAAAAACGGGTTATTTATAGTTAACCTCAACCTTTAAGACTTTCCCTCAGAAGTATAATAAATTTGGCAAGGAAGAGTTCATCCAAGGGAGATCTTCACTAAAGAAAGGAAGGAGAAGTTGGAACAAAGGGAAGTAAACATCAAAGAATATGGAATTATGGAGAGTTCAAAGAGTTAGGGAAAGGCTCAAAGAATAAGAGTAAGGAAAAATAAGGAGTAGATTATTCCAAAGGAAACCAAAGGAATGGATGCTGATCAGGAAGAAAGGAAGTAAGTTATAGGGAACACCAAGGATGTCAAGATCACTAGGGTAGGATAAGAGAAACATCTGATAGCAAGAAAGCCTAGGTATAACACATACTTGTAAAGAACTTGGACACAATTTCTTAGGAACTCCATAAAATAAGGAGACTTGTGGGAAGCATATATATGGAACTAAAAAGGGTTAAAAGCTAGAGTAAATGAACCATACAAGATCCTTAAGTATACGTGAAGACTAAAAGGAGGACTTCTAAGGAATAGTTGGGAGATCGAACATAAGAATCCTACAACAAGAGACACTAGAAGAAGGATGAGAATAGGAAGTCGGATCGTGAAAGAGGAAGCTTCAAGTTAAGAAAATCAACCGAGGAAATGTTGCCAAATTGGAACCAAAATAAGCACCTTAGTAAGAAGTACAAGTGGCTAAGTGAGTGCTTGGGGAGGTTAAGTATGATCTACTTGCAATAAAGCATGGAAACCCAAATAGGGATTTTGGATGGATTCAATTTAAGGAAATAACCTATAACAACTAGATTATCCAGGGAATAAACTCTAAGAAGGGTCGGAAAATAATAAGAAATCATACCCAAGATAGGGACAAGGGATGGATACCAAAGACAAGCAAATTCGAGAGACAATCCTCTCAAGATAAATGACTAAGAGGATAAAATGAGCGATATAATTAACAAATTGATCCTTGTGGAGGTCATAGTTCCAGTGAAGAAGGAAAAGATGGAAAGGTCAAAATCTTTGAGAGATAAGGACAGATGAAAGCCTTAAAGAGATCAATGACTAAGACTAGAGTAACAACCTAAAAACTATGAAAATGTTAAATAGATTTCTGTGGGATGAATGAGAGATTTTGACACAAAGGAATAGATGAGTATTGGGAGCAAGTGAGAATGAGGTGAGATAGACAAGAAGTGCTCGTAGGATCTCAAGGGTAAAGGTATGAAAGAGAAAAATGGCGTCCAGGAATGTCATTCAAGGTTGGATATTCGCAATGGTAAAACTAGAAGGAAATTTCGGGAGAAAAAGAAGTGTAAAACTTACTAAGGAAGGAAACCTTGGAAAAACACATGTGTATCAATTAGGAGGAAATGGATCCAACGGAAATGGGAATGAAGATAAGCTCCTCAAAGATAAGCTGATGGAGAGGAAAGGATCAAGTGCAAAGAGAAAATAATCGTGAAGATCCAAGGGATAAGTTAAACCCGAGTAATGGGTAAGTAGGAAGATAACATCAAAAGATGCCATATGAGTAAGGAAGGAACTAACTTGGAATAAAGGACCGTGAAATGATTATGAGTGAATAAGAGTGGGTTATAAAAGAGAAGAGTCCTTAAAAGAAAGGACACCCTTAGGAATTGGGAATGACGTAAGAAAAGAAGGGTTACAACATGTCAGTAAGTATTGGGAAATTAAAAAACTTAAAAATTTGGAAGACCCAATAAAGAAGTTAGGAAAAGAAGAATAAGTAAAGAAATCAGTACGGTTCTAAAGGATATGCCGTTAAAGACAAGTTTCAAAGAATGTCACACAGTAAGGGACATGTAAGCCCAATTGTCCTAGGAAAATATGATTTAGTTGGAAGTGTCTATGATTTGAGCATGACTAGGTCAGACGTTAAAATGTGGAATGGAGAAGTAATAACCAAAGAATGAGGGAAGGATCAATGTAAGATGAAAAGGTGATAACACCAACACTTGTGTAAGTGTGTACGCGGTGCTAGAATGGACACTGAGCTAAGAAGGGAAACAATAAAGAAAGTAATCGGATGTAAGAAGGATTGGGTATTTTAGAATTCCCAATCCTAAAATCTTAAGTAAAGGATTTTGGAACAGAGAAATAGTGCTTTGAAATAAACAAAGGATGTAAATTTGAGGATATAACCTTAAGCCTTCCAGTGAGATTTGCTCAGTTAAAGTAAGCTCCATGGAATGAGAAAGGGATGTGAATGAAAAGAAAATCTTAAGTATGTGATATAAGGAATAAACGAAAATAATCAAGAAGGTTGTAGGTGGATAAACTACAAATTGACATCAAGGGAAGTTCTTTCCAAAAAGAAAAATGTTGAATAAGTTTTGGGGACAAAACTCCTAAAAGGAGGGGAGAGTCGTAAACTTCGCCCTTTGGAGTTAAGGAAAATCGGGAAAAGAAACGATCAAACCAAGTGAGAAAACCGAACCGGTTCACAAACCCGAACATCAAAGAACGAACAATTTGGGAAATTTACAACTTCTAAGTGACCCAAACGGGTCATAAAAACCTTGGAAGGGACCTTATGATAAATTGGAAGAGAAAACCAAACCGGTTCAGGTGAACTGTATCTGAACCGGATTGAACTGGTTTGAACCACTATTGAACTGGATGCTAAATTCATTTTTCTATGTAGTATAGAAAATTCAAATTAGAGAATTAAGGCCACCATTTGATAGAGAATGAATTTAGATGAATTTATAAATTTTTAATTTTGAAAAACTTGGTAGAATCGGGCCTGAAATGGCTAGTTTAAGCTTTGAACCCGATTTGGACCTGTTTGGAAGAGTGTCGTCTTCTTCCTTTAGATGAAGCACTATTCACTCGTTGGAAAATTGAACCAGCACCGACGAAAAGGAAACATTTCCATTCAGTACATTTCAAGCCATCAATTACTGCCATTATGGTGCCAAACGGACAACCGATGAGTCCCCGAGCTCCCTATATAAAGAGCTCATCTCCATTCCTCCTCCACACACCTAAAAACCTCACTCTCTCTCAACTACTCAGTTTTTCTGCGAAGCTCAAACTAGAGCTCCGATATAGGGTCTTCTCTGAGCCAAAGAAAGCATGGTCGGGTTCCTTAGACTCGAGGAGAAGTCAGCTACACGGTGGTAGTCTCCAATTGCTTTGAGGGTCGCTGTAGAAGGGCCAGTGTGACCAATTAGTGAAGCAGCTCTGGCGGACCAAAGCTATCCTATTTCAATCGAGCTAAAATTAGCCAATTCTAGCCCACCAATCACTCCCAACACCTCCTTAGCTCTCCTACGACCAAATTAGTGTGGAAATGTGAGCCAATTTGGCTACCCTCTGTGAAATCTGTGCTAGAGAGAGAACCGACATATTTTCACTAACTAAATTCTCCCTCAATTCATCATGAATTAATGTGATTTTTTATTCTAGGAAGGACCTTAGGATGGAAGCTATTTGCCCAGATCGACAGCTCGAATCACTGCATCCTTAATGGTAGGCCTTCGAAGGTTTCTCTCTCTACGTTTAGTTTTCCGGGGAAGCTTTGTTTGAGCTTGTTCTAACGTCAAAATGTGCGATTTAAAGTGCAATTGAATCGTATGAAGGTGTATAAACTCCAATCTAACATCAATTTCAACAATTAAACTCATTTGATTGGTCAATTTGATGAAATCAAATTCGGCTGAGTTAGAAGGTTGAAATTGGGAGGAGGGAGGGAGGGGAATTGAGGAAAATTTGGGGATTTAAAAAATTCGAGGGACTAAAGTGCAATTTCTTAAAATTGAGGGCCAATTGGCATGATAAAGATGTTTGAGGACCAATTGGGCAATTTTTAGAATTTTTTGGTTAAAACATACCATTTTTGTAAAGTAGGGGCAAAATGGTAATTTTTGAAAAATTGGGGACCAAAATGGGAATTTGGGAAACTTTAACCCCTTTATGTAATTTTGAATAAATTAAGGTCTCAAAGTAAAATTTTGAAGTCTCGAGACTCAATTTGGGGTAAAATCGACATTTGGTACCTAAAGTAAAGGAAAAAAGAACTATAGGGACTAAATTGTAAATATTTGAAAAGTTGAGTATTTTTATTCATTCATAATGAATGAAGGCTATCAAGCCAAATGATAATGAACAAGGATGTTCATACCGTGTAGTAACATGAGGTATCAGGAACACTAGCTAAGACAAAGCTCTTAAGGAGATGAAAACCGGTTAAGAGTAAATCAGTGTGTTATTGGGTGAGTGGGATTTTTATATCATACCCGATTGGGATGATAAACAACTCGGAAATGAAAACCCCCTACTAAGTGGAATTTTAAACGTCACACCTGAATGGAGTGATGTGGAAATTATGTGGAAAGGAAGTAGAAAACCCACTTGTCCGTTAAATGGTTTATGTGGAAAACTATTATTTTATGCATGCACTAAGGCACGAAATCTTCAAGATGCCCAAGAGGGGATAGTGATGCGTTCTAGGAGCTACTGGATGACATAGTGGAGATAATGGTAGATTGTCATGCCAGCAGTCAGGGAAACTCGACGTAGCTTCATGCGCATAAGACCAGGGTGGTGTCGGGATGAGGTGTCTGTCCTCATACGGACACGAAGTTTCCTTTACGGGATTGAGGGTTGGATGTCGCATACATTCACTCATTCTCAGGGTAAAAGTGGACGTGCTTCTATTTAGGTGGCCGATAAAGTCGCTCCGACGCTACAAGTGCGTGCAGTGGACGTGCTGCTCTATGAATGTGTGATCCCTTCATGATGAAGGGCATGTGTTGGTTGCTAAACACATTGTTGTGGTTGATGATGAAGAAATGGCTTTGAAAACTGAGAAAAATAAGGAAGAAATCATTTTAAAGAAAATAAGGAGTCTAACACACCAATTTAAAAATTATTTTATTAAAAGTTTATTTTTTTTAAAAATACCCATTAATCGAGTTGTAGAAACTCACCCAACATTTTTATCCCTTTTTAGGAAATAGAGAAATGACTAGGGATAATGCCAAGCCTTACCCTCTATCAGGTATGCTTAACTTTCTTAAGCTTGCATTTGATTTGATATATGTTATTCTATGGAACAAGGTTTAGATTACGCCCGACCCCTCTTGAATTAAAGAAGGGGGAAACCCCTCTTGAACCAAGAGAGCAGTGGGTTGTTCATGGGGATCTGACCATATCGGGTTGGGGCCTGACAAAATCGAATCCTTTGGAGTTAAGGAAAACCAGGGAAAGAATCAATCAAATCGAGTGAGAAAAATCGAACCGGTTCACAATCCCTGATCATAGAGAATGGGAAAATTGGGAAATTGACAACACCCAAGTGACCCAAAGAGTCATAAAAACCTTGGAAAGGGACCTTAGGACAATTTGGGAAAGAAAACCAGACCAGTTCAGGTGAACCGGATCCGAATAGTATTAAACCGGTTTGGACCGATTTGAACCACTATTGAACTAGATGCTAAATTAATTTTTCTAGGTGGTTTAAAAAATTCAAATTGGAGAATTGAGGCCTCCATTTGATAGAGAATGAATTTAGATTAATTTATAAATGTTTAATTCATAAAAACTTGGCCAAATCGAGCCTGAACCGGTCGATTTAAGCATTGAACCCGGTTCGGATTGGTATGGTCCGGTTCAGAATAGTGTCATCTTCTTCCTTCAGATGACAACACTGTTCACTCGCCGAAAAATCAAATAGTGGCAGCGAAGAGAAAACTTTTATGATCAGTACATTTCAGGCCATCAATGACTGTCATTAAGGTGCCAAATGGACGACTGGAGAGTCCTCGAGCTCCCTATATAAAGAGCCCATCTCCATTCATCCTCCAGACACTTGAAAACCTCACTCTCTCTCAGCTACTTAGTTTTTCAACAAAGCTCAAACCAGAGCTTCAGCATAGGGTCTTTTTTGAGCCAAAGAAGGCGTGGTTGAGTTCCTTAGACTCGAGAAGAAGTCAGCTACAAGGTACTATTCTCTAATTGCTCTGAGGATCGCTAGAGAAGTACCGACGTGATCGAACAGTGAAGCAGCTCCAACGGACCGAACCTACCCTATTTTTGTTGAGCTAAAATTAGCCAATTTGAGCCATACTCAGGCCCAACCAAGCTCTCCCAACAACTCCTCAGCCCTCCTATGACCGAATTAGAGTGGAAAGGTAAGTTAATTTGGCTCCCCTCTATGAATTTTGATTGGTGCTAGAGAGAGAACCGATAGATCTTTACTGACCAAATTCTCCCTCAATTTGACATGAATTGAGGTGATTCTTGATTCTAGGAGAAACCTCAGGACTAGTGCTATCTTTCCAGATCGAAAGCTCGACCCGACAGTAAGCTTTCAAAACTTTCTCTCTCTACATTTCATTTTCCGACAAAGCTCTGTTTGAGCTCGTTCTGATGTTAATTCATGCAATTAAAAGTGCAATTGAATTGTATGGAGGTGTAGAGCTTAAATCTAACTTCAATTTCAACAATTTACCTCATTTGATCGATCAATTTGATAAACTGCAATTTCCTAAAATTGGGGATTTTAAAAATTCGAGGGACTAAAGTGCAATTTCCTAAAATTGAGGGCCAATTAGGCATGGTAATGATGTTGAAGGACCAATTGGTCAACTTTTGGAATTTTTGGGGTAAAATTTACCATTTTTGTAAAGTAGGGGCAAAATGGTAATTTTGGAAAAATTGGGGACCAAAATGGGGAATTTGGGGAACTTGAACCCCTTTATGTAATTTTGAATAAATTGAGATCTCAAAGTAAATTTTTGAAGTTTCGAGACTCAATTTGGGGAAAAGTCGGCATTAGGGACCTAAAGTTAAAGAAAAATAAGTTTAGGAACCTAATTGCAATTAATTAAAAAGTTGGGTATTTTAGCCATTCATGATGAATGAAGGCTATCAAGCTAATGGATAATGAACAAGGATGTTCATATCGTGTAGGAATGCGAAGTACCGGGAACGCTAGCTAAGACAAGCTCGCGAGGAGATGAAAGCCAGTTAAGAAGGATTCACAACATTCACGAGTGAGTGAGATTATTACATCATACCTTGTTAGGATGATTAGCACCTCGAAAATGAAAATTTTAAACATCATGCCGAGATGGAGTGATGTGAAAATTTCACGGAAAAACTACTTACCCATTTAAAGTACATCATACCCATTGAAAGTACATCATACCCATTGAAAGTACATCATACCCATTTGGTATGATGAACTTCATGGAAGGAAGTAGAAAACTAGTTCATCGATTATGAGTGGAGATGTACTCATACCCGGTTGGTGTGATGGATAGCAGAAAGATTATTTTGTCGGAAGTGCTCTCCCCTGACTGTGTGCCACTGCTTAAACTTTTTGGGAGACATTCTTGATAGAAGCTCGAATAGCTCAAATAGGTCGGAGGCCTCAGTTTTTGAAATTTGGAGGCATATATGCCCAATTTTGAAAATCTCGTACAATGGGCCCAATGCTAGTTAGCACGAGTAGGAGCTCATAAACAAAAATGAGTTTAAGCCATTAAAATTTTTAATGAATGATGTGGTTGGCATTTGTACCATGTGAGGACCGACATACTCAATGGATTGACAACTGTGCGACAAGACATGTCAACGGATTAGTTGAGATAAACAACTGCAGGTCGAGTTGAGAGTCGGAGCCATTGGACCAGTGGCACCAAAGATGAAATGACTTATGAGGAAAACTGTTGTTTTGTGCATGCACTAAGGTACAAGACCTTCAAGACGCCCAAGAGTGGTAGTGATGCGTCCTAGGGGCTACTAGACAACAAGGTGGAGATGATGGCAGTTTGTCATGCCAGCAATCAAGGAAGCTCGACGTAGCTTCATGCGCATAAGACTAGGGTCGGTTTTGGATGAAGTCTCTATCCTCATATGGACATGGAGTTTCTTTATGAGATTGAGGGTCGGATGTCGCGTACATCCACTCATTCTCAGGGTAGAAGTGGACGGGCTTCTATCTAGGTTGCCAATAAAGTTGCTCCGATGCCACAAGTGGGTGTAGTGGACGTGCTGCCCTACAAATGTATGATCCCTTCATAATGAAGGGCATGTGTTGGTTGATAAACACACCATTTATCGTTAATGATGAGAAATGACTATGAAAACTGTGATTTTGAGGATGAAATATCTTAAAGGAAATAAGGAGTCTAGCACACTCCAATTCACATACTAGATATTCTCCTTATTGACTCAACGGGGCTAGTGTTTTTACAAGAAATCTCTAGCCAACCTTCCTGCAAAAGATCTTTTCTTAACATCAAAAGTGTTGATACTAGATAAAAAAAAAATGCTAACTTCAACAATTTCTTTGTCCCTCCCGCCCCTTAATTTCCAGGAATTCGTCACTTCAACAGTCTTCGATGGTTATACGGGTATCAAAAATACGAACGAGATGGATGTTTGTTGGCCCAACCATTCTTCTTAGTTCCGATCTCAATAAGGAAAGGGAATAATTTATAACAAAGTTTTTGTGTTGTTGATTCCTAGGCGTAGTGCTTTTTCCCCTATGCTGCCGCCTATTGGTATTAATGGAGTAGGGTTGACCTGCAATACATAACCCATAGGTGTAACCTTTCGCTCAATACTAGAATCAACAATTAAAGCATCTGAGGCTGCATTAATCGGGGATACACGACAGAAGGAATTGTTTTTTTTTTACAAACTTCACCTTCAAAAAGCATAGATTTATTGCAAAAACTTTCTTTTTTTTTATTTTATATCCCTAATCCGGTGTCTTTCTTCTAAGACTGGAGGCGATAAATAAAATAGAAAAAATAGAAAGAAAGAATAAGTAAAAATAATAATAATCAAATCGCACCATCTCTGTAATAGGTAAATGCCTCTTTTTCTCCTGAAGTTGTCGGAATTATTCGTAATAAGATATTGGCTACAATTGAAAAGGTCTTGTCAATAAAATTTCCATTTATCCTCGATCTAGGCATAGATAGCAATTCATTCTATAATTTTTTTGAATACCTCTCGTGAGAATGAGAAAATGATCCCACAAAGAGAGGAATTGCACAGTACGAAATAACATAAAAACATACTCATTAAAAAAAAACTCATTAATAAAAAAAAAGGATTATCCTTATCCACTAGACTCGAAGGAAAGGTCGTTATTTAATGAAAATTCTTTATCCATAACTATCTAACTAAGAATTGAGTATGAATGACTCGCTATTCACTCGGTTGCTGGGACATAATCATTATGGAGGAGAGATGGCCGAGTGGTTCAAGGCGTAGCATTGGAACTGTTATGTAGGCTTTTGTTTACCGAGGGTTCGAATCCCTCTCTTTCCGCACCTTTAAATTTACCAATGTTACTGACCACAATGTATCAAATCAAATAACAACACATACCCTTAGTCCAAAAGCTATAACTTTCTTTTGATATAACTTTGATATAAATTCACTATTCCTCCCGTGGTTCTGTAAAATACTGGAAAGAACGGACAAGGGATCAAATCCCCCTACTGATCAATCTATGATATATGAATGGGAGAAAAAATACCTGTATAGGCCTATTACCCTGTGTCCCCTTTTTCTTAGACGGAAAGGCGGTAAAATTATCCGAGCCCTTCCTTTATTTTAGTTAGGTTTAAGTCTGACGAGAATAATATTCTACGACTAGCAATTCATTTATTTTCAAACCGACCCATTTACTATCTATTATTTGATTGACTAATCCTTTATATTATTGAAACTATATATTTTTTTATAATTTTCCAGTCACTGAGTTGTAGAAACTCACTGGCCATTTTTATCCCTTTTCTTGAAATAGAGAAATGACTAGGGATAGCACTAGGCCTTGCCCTTTGTCAGCTATGCTTAATTATCTTAAGCTCACATATTTATTGATATATATTATTCCAGGGAACAAGGTTTAAATTTTGCCTAGCTCCTCTTGAATTAAAGAAGGGGGAAACCCCTCTTGAACTAAGAGAGTGGCGGGTTGATCACAGGAATCCAACCAAATCGGGTCAAGGAGTGACAACTTGAGTGGTATTAGAGCTAAGTTCCCTTGAAACATTATCAATATTATGCCCTGATATTACTCAAACTTTAACTATTGTGTAGGGAGGGGAATCCATAGGAAGTTTGCTGTGAAATCCAATCCTCCACCCATAACCCTAAAAAAGACACCTACCCCATGGGAGGCAGCCGTTCAAAGATTCTTAGAAGGTGAGAAAAGAGTACCCAAGGACTTGGTGAAAGATTACCGTAAACTAGTGTGAGCTATATTGGAACCCTCCTCCAAGACAAGAGGAACTTATACCTCCTCCTAGGAGCCTAACCCCTCTTCTAGCCCCACAAGAACCGGAGAGGAATCCAACCAAGAAGGAGGCCTGAGACAACTATTGGGATGCATATGACACATTCATGAAGGTCCCCCAAGTACCTCCACCTACTTAGTCCAGCTTTAATCCCTCCCAATGGATGAAGTGGACATATGAGTGTGAGGTAGAGGTATTAAGGTGGTATGGATTAGAGGCTATACATGAAATTCGTCCCATAAGGTAATACAAATGGACCCCAACTAGTTCCTTAGAGCCATCTGATCAAGAGTCTCACAACCATTCTAAAGCTAGCTCTTAGCCTATGACCCCAAGGGATTAGGTGGTAGAAAACTTTTGTAATAAGCCAAGTATGGCAAGAAAATGTTTCTTGGATGAAAGTTAATTTTTCTTGATAAAACTTTTAAGTCTCCTTGATAAATTCAAGCAAAAAGAGCATGATAATAAAGTAAAAGTAGAAAATCACCCAAAGGAAGGAAAATGGGTTATTTCTAGTTAACCTCAGCATTTAAGATTTTCCCTCAAAGGTACAATAAAATTTGGCAAGAAGAGATTTTTAGAGTTCACCCAAGTGAGACAAATCCTAATTAAGGAAAGGAAAGAGGAGTTTGGAACAAGGGAAGAGAGCATAAAAAAGCATGGGATTAGTGAGAGTCTGAGGGTTAAGGAAAGCCTTAAAGTGATTAATGGTTAAGACGAGAGTAATGACCCAAAAGCTATGAAAATATTAAATAGATTTTCTACAGGATAAACGAGAGATTTTGAAATAAAGAGGATGTGAACTCCACCTCAAAGGAATAGATGAGTTGTCACACCCCGACCCAGTTTGGTCAGATCCCCATGATCAACCCACCACTCTCTCGGCTTATTAAGGGTTGCCCCTTTCTTTTATAAACCGCAAGGAGTAAGGCGTACTTTCAACCTGCACATTTCCTAGAATAACATAAATCAAAACTGCATAAAATTTTAAACTTTTCATAATTATCTTATAGGTATGTTAGCTAGTGGTCTTTGGGTAAGCTTTCTGGGTTACCTAAAAGGGATATAAGGGAGGGGGTGAGTTCAATGACTAAGTGAATGGGTGTTTAAGGTTTGACTTTTAGAAAAATAGTTTGAATTTGGAGTGTGCTAGACTCCTTATTTTTCTTTTAAAAACATTTCATTCTCAAATCTCAGTTTTCATAACCATTTCTCATCATAACAGTGTATTTATCAACCAACACATGCCCTTCATCATGAAGGAAACACACATTCGCAGGCTAGCCCATCCACTGTACCCACTTTTGGCATCGGAGCAACTTTACCGACCACCTAGATAGAAGTACGTCCACTTCTACCCTAATAATGAGTGGATGAATGCGACATCTAACCCTCAATCCTGTAACAAAACTCTAAGTCTATATGAGTACAGAGACCTCATCATGTCCCCACCCTGGTCTCATGAGCATGAAGCAACGTCGAGCTTTGCAAGACTTCTGGTACGACTAACTGCCCTTATTTCCACCAGATTGTCAAGAGCCCTTGGACGCATCACTACCTCTCTTAGGCGTCTTGAAGGTCCTGTAACATAGTGCATGCACAATCAACAATTTTTCACATAAGCCATATAATATGTGGTTCCACTGGTCCAACGGCCCCGACTCTCAACTCAACCTACAGCTGTTTGTCTTGACTAATCCATAGACTTGTCATGTCGCACTATTGCGAGTCCATTGAGTTTGTCGGTCCTGTCTCGGAACCATGGCTATACAACTCATTTACTTAAATTTTCATGGCTTAATAATCATGTTTGTTTACGAGCTCCTGCTCGTGCCAACTGGCCTAGGGCCCACTGTTGGAGATTTTCAAAATTGGGCATATTAGCCCCCAAGTTCCAAAACTGAGGCCTTCAACCTAACTAAGCTATTCGAGCTCCTGTCAAGAATGTCTTCCAAAAATTTTAAGTAGTGGCACATAGTTAGGGGAGAGCACTTCTGACAAAATAAACCTTTCAGTCGTCCATCACACCAATCGAGCATGAGGACATCTCTGCTTATAACCGGTAAGCGAGTTTTCCAATTCCTTCTAGGAAGTTTCATCATACCAACCAGGTATAATCTACTTACAACCGATAAATAGTTTTTATGCGTGATTTCTACATCACTCTTCTTAGATGTGATGATTAAAATACCACATAGTAGTGGATTTTCATTTTCGAGGTGCTTATCATTCCAACCGAGTATGATATTAAATCCCACTCAAACGATAGTGTAGTGAATTTCCTCTTAGCCGGCTTGTTGTCTTTATGCGAACTTGTCTTAGCTAAAGTTCCTGGTACTTCGTGTTCCTACATGATATGAACACCCTTATTCATTATCCTTTGGCCTAAAAGCCTTCATTCATCTCAAATGAACGAGAAAACCAAACTTTTCATTTATTTGCAATTAGGTCCCTAAAGTTATTTTTCTTTAACTTTAAGTTCCTAATGCCCCCAAAATTCCAAAATTTGCCCAATTGGTTCTCTAACATCTTTATCATGCCCAATTGGCCCTCAATTTTATGAAATTGCACTTTAGTCCCTCGAATTTTTGAAATTCCCAAATTTCCCCCAATTTCAACCTTCTAACTCAGTCGAATTTGATTTCATCAAATTGACCGATCAAATGAGTTTAATTGTTGAAATTGGATTGCGATTTGAATCACATGATTTGATGCTGGAATGAGGTCAAATGGAGCTTTGCCGGAAAACTGGACTTAGAGAGAGAAAGCTTCGAAAGCTTATCGTCGGGGGTGCGGCGGTCCGAGCTCTTGTCCTAAGGTTCCTCCTAGGATTAAGAATTGCATCAATTGATGCCAAATTGAGTGTGAATTTAGTCATCAAAGTTCTGTCGATTCTCTCTCTAGCACCGATCAGAATTTACAGAGTGGAGCGAAATTGGATTTCCTTTAAACTCTAATTCAACTATAATGGGACTGCAGAGGTGTTGGAAGGGCTTGGTTTAGCCTAAGAAGGGCTCGAATTGGCCAATTTCAACTTGACTAAAATAGGACAGCTTCGGTCCACTGGAGTTGCTTCATTGTTCGATCATGCTAGCACTTTTCCGATGACCGTCAAAGCAAATGGAGACTACAAGTGTGTAGTTGACTTCTCTCCGAATACAAAGAACCTGACCACACCTTCTTTGGCTTAGAAAAGACCTTGTATTGGAGCTTTGGCTCGAGTTTCACCGAAATTTGGAGTAGTTGAGAGAGAATGGAGTTTTCATGTGTGGAGAGGATGAATGAGGAGGGGCTCTTTATATAGGAAGCTCGGGGACTTCTTAGCCGTCCAATTGGCACCTTAATGGTGGTCATTCATTGCGTGAAACTCCTTGGCAAGAGAAATTTAAGCTTCGCTTGCACTGCTCGATTTTCTGATGAGTGAACAATGCTGTCATCTGAAGGGAGAAGATGACACTATTCTGAACCGAACCAGATCAGTATAAATCGGGTTCAAACCTTAAACTAGCCGGTTCAGGACTAATTCGAAAAAAATTTTCAAAATTAAAAATTTCTAAATTTATTCTCTATCCAATGGTGGCATCAATTCTCCAATTTGAATTTTCTAAGCCACATAAAAATGAATTTAGCATCCGGTTCAATAGTGGTTCAAACCGGTTCAATCCGTTTCGGATCTGGTTCATCTGAACTGATTTAGTTTTCATCTCCAATTCATTCTAAAGTCCTTTTTCATGACTTTTGTGACTCTTTGGTTCACTCGAGATCCATAAATTTCCTGGTTTGCCCTTTCTCTATCGGTTCCAGTTTGTAAACTAACTCATTTTTCAAAGTGGAAATGACTGGTTCTTTCCCTAGTTTTCTTATTAACAAAGAACGGGGTTTACAACTCTCCCCTCCTTTTAGGGGTAAGTATCCCTCATCACACTTTTGGTTTCCCATGTCTCTTCTGCATGGGTCCATTCTGCAACATAACCTTGACCATAGAAATCCTCTTATTCCTTAAATTATTATCCCTCTACTCGATGATTTGTACTTGTTCCGTTTGTTAGGTCAGGTTCTCTTCCAATTCTATTGAAGGTCAATCCAATATATGGCTAGGACCAGGATGATTCTTCCGAAAAATAGAGATATGGAATATATTGTGTATTCTCTACAAGTCTGGAGGCAGTTCCAATTTATAAGCCACTAGTCCAATCCTTTGAATGATGGGATATGGACCAATATAATTTGGTTTCAACTTTCCTCTTTGCTGAAACCTAAGTATTCCCTTTCATGGGGACACTTCGAGAAATACTTGATCTCCCACCTCAAACTCCAAATCTTTCCTTCGATGATCCGCCTAACTCTTTTGTCTGTCATGTGTGGTCTTAAGGCGACACCAGATTAGTTTTATCTTCTCTATGGCATCCTCGATTAGTTCTGCCCTTTCTAGCCTTCTTTCTCCCACTTCTTCCCAAAATAGATGGGTACGACATGGTCGTCCATAAAGGGCTTCATAGGGAGCCATCTGAATACTAGCCTGGTAGTTATTATTGTAAGAAAATTCCATCAAACACAAGTATTCTTCCTAGCCTTTGTTCATGGTGAGTACGCACGCTCTTAGCATGTCCTCCAAGGTTTGAATGGTTCACTCAGACTACCCATCTATCTGAGGATGAAACATCATTCTCATGTGAAGCTTGGTCCACATGGAACTTTGTAAGCTTGGCCAGAACCTTGAAGTAAATCTTGAATCTCTATTTGATACTACACTCACTAGAATGCTATGGAACCTCACTATCTCCCTCATGTATAAGACGACCAGTTGTTCCACTATATCAACCCTCTTAGAGGAAGAAAATGAGCTGATTTGGTCAATCTATCCACGATGACCCAAATCGCATCTCAACCCTTTCTTGTCACCGGTAGTCCTGTGGAAAAGTCCTTGATGATGTGCTCCCATTTCCATTCTGGAATTGGTAAAGGTTGCAGTAGTCCTGACGATTTCTGATGCTCCACTTTTATTTGCTGACAGGACAAACATCAGGCTACATATTCCGCAATGTCCTCTTCATACCTTTCCACCAATATCCTTGTTTGAGGGTGCAATACATTTTGGTATTGCTCAGATGCATTGCATACATTGAATCGTGTGCCTCTTCCAGAATTAACCTCCTTAGTTCCTTAATTTGTGGCAAGCATACCCTACCCTTGTAGGTCAGCACTCCATCACTTTGCAGATTGTAGTCCGGTTTAGTTTCTCTATTAAATGAATCCAAGTAGAATTGAAGGTTCTTGTCTAATTTTTGTTGAACCTGGATCTGCTCAGTTAGACTAGGTCTCACTACCACGTTAGCCACCAGGCACCTTTCCCGCTTGTCCACTTTCAGGACCACCTCCATTCTTCCCAATTGTTGCAACAAGGGTATGTAACTTGTCTTTACTTGAGTTGCCTCAGTTTGACACTTGTGACTTAAGGCATCCGCTACTACATTTTCCTTTCTGGGGTGATATTTTATCACAAAGACATAGTTCTTAACCAATTCTAGCCATCTCCTCTAGTGGAGATTTAACTCCTTCTAAGTTAGGAATTACTTAAGACTCTTGTGATATGTGTATATTCTACACTTAACCCCATAAAGGTAGTGTCGCTAAATCTTTAGGGCAAACACTATCACTGCTAATTCTAGATCATGAGTTGGATGGTTTCTTTCATGTACCTTAAGTTGCCGTGAGCCATAAGCGATAACCTTCCCTTGTTGCATCAAAACACATCCAAGTCCTTGTCTGGATGCATCACTATAGACGGTGTACTCTCTCACATTAGGGTCGGGTAAGAAGAGTACCGGTGTGGTTTTCAATCGAGTCTTTAACTCTAAGAAAGGCTTCTCACAACTTTCTTGGTGAGTCGAGTTAGAGGAGTTGCTACCATAGAAAAGTCTTGCATGAACCGTCGGTAATATCCTACCACACCTAAGAAACTCCATATTTCTGTAGGATTCCTTGGAGCCTTCCAATCTGATATAGCTTCTACCTTGGTTGTATCTACTTTGACAACATCCTTGGACATTATATGTCCCAAGAATCCTACCTCCTGCAGCCATAACTCACACTTGGAGAATTTTGCATATAATTGATTTTCCTTTAATATCTCCGAGGTGATTGCCAAATACTCTTCATGATCCAACTTGTTTCATTAGTATATAAGAATGTCATCTATTAAAACTATCATGAACCTGTCCAAATGTGGTTGGAACATACGGTTCATCAAATCCATGAAGGCTGCAGGGGCATTCGTTAATCCAAATGGCATTACTCTAAACTCGTAATGTCCATATCTGGATCTGAATGCCGTTTTGGGAATGTCCTCCTCTCGAATCCTGAGTTGATGATAGCCTAATCGATTGTCTATTTTGGAGAAGTAAGTTGCTCCTTTTAATTGATCGAATAGGTCATCAATCCGCAGAAGTGGATAATGGTTCTTGATAGTAACTTGGTTCAGCTTCCTATAATCTATGCACAGTTACATACTTTCATCCCTTTTCTTGACGAATAGGACGGGTGCACCCCATGAAGATTAGCTAGGACGTATGAAATCCTTCTCTTATAATTCGTCTAATTGCTTCTTCAATTCCTTCAACTCTGTCGGAGCCATAAGGTATGGGGCTTGGGATATGGGGTTTGTTCCTAGGATTATTTCTATAGTGAACTCCACTTGTTGACTTGGAGGTAGTCTGGGTAGTTCTCCTAGAAATACTTCCTAGTAGTGCCTAACTACCGGAATGTCTCCAAGTCTTTTCTCTTCAAACTTTTTGTCGACGACCATGGCCAAGAAAGTTGTACAACCTTTCTGTATCATCTTTTTGGTTTTCAGATGGAATCAAGTCAGCTTCAATTTTGATTCCTCTAATCTTTATCTCACATCCTTTTAATTAATTATTCATGTTTAAACCTTCTCCTAAATGTGTGAGAATATTGAGGCTTTGTTCTAGTGGAGTAAGTTATAGGGGTACACTTGGAATCATTTCTTCCTTGATGAAGGATCTCTCAGATCCTAAGTCGAAGAGGGCATGGACTTGTTGTCCTTAGAGCTATATATATCATGATTGAAGAAGCGTGTATTTTTAGAAGAAAGCTTTTCTTTATTAAATAATTTTTTTTAGTTTACAAGATTCTCTTGAACTAGCTTGAAGGGCTTTGGGTTGTACCCGCTACAGTGCTAGGGTCTCTTCTAGCCTCTTCTTGTGTGAGGTTGTATACCCTAGCTGATACACATGATGTAGCGTCTGGCCTAGAATTCCTGGGGTACCCATGAGGTGGTCCAAGAGTATTCGTCTGCTTGTTCTCCTAGAGAGTGGGACAGTCCTTTGCAAAGTGCCCCACTTGTCCGCATGTAAAGCAGGTAAAACATGCTCCTTCATGGTTCTTTTGACACCATGCACATCAAGGGTTTCTTTGGGTTAAGGTGGGAACTACTCTCTAAGGAGGTGGTGGCATGTCCTTTCTCCTTTGAAATGCCATTCTATTTCCCCATTTTAGACCATTATGCTCCGTCCATCCTCCCTGACGGTTTGAACCCTTATCATCCCTTCGAGTCGTTTGCTCCATCCGATGGCATCAGATCTACACCAGTCGCTCACACTCATGAGCCATACTGATTACTACTGCCAGGTCTATAGGGCATCCTAGTACTCTCACACGGTCTGGAATGTCCATATTGAGACCACCCACAAACTCTAGCATATGTCTATTGGCCTAGCTAGATCAGGAGCAAAGGGTCTTAAGTCGTTGAATTTTGTCTTGTACTCCAATATGGAGTTAAGCCCATGTCGAAGCTGAATAAACTCCTGCTTCTTCTCATTTATCAAATGAGGCGTCAAGTACTCCTTCGAGTACCTCTCCTTGAACTGTTCCCAAATGGGGATGGTGGTATGTAGGTTTCAGACATTGTCCCACCATTGTTTGGCACTTCCCTCTAGGAAGAATTCTGTCAGGATCACCATATCCTCTGGTGGTATCCTAATGATTCCCATCAGCTTCTTAATGTTTGCCAGCCAATCCATGGTGGCACCAGCATCATTTTCTCCGATGAAGGGTTTACACCCTAGTTTACGGAGAGTCTTGAGGTTTCTGGGAATGTCTATAGGAGGGGGATGGTTAATAGGAGAAGGATGGGATTGTACTTCCTCTAGTTCAACCCGAGAATTGGTGCCTACCTCGGGGATGAGGTTAGGTTGCCCAAATACATGGGTGAACTCCTTGTAAGCTCTGGTGTTCCCTACTAAGTCTAGGAGTTGTCTAGGCTTCCCTAAAAGTTTCCACAGGTAGGGGTGGTTTTGCAGTGTTGGAGACTACTGCCCTAGTTCTTTTGGTTCCTTTCTTCAGAGCCATTCATAAAATTTTAAGATCAATCCTATCAGTTACTATATTTTCTAGTATTGATTATTTATTCGAGGAAACAAGCTTTGATACCACTCAAGTTGTCACGCCCTGACCTAGTTTGGTCAGATCCCCGTGATCAATCTGCCGTACTAGTCCGAACCGGGTTCAACGCTTAAACCGGCTAGTTCAGGCCTGATTCAACCGAGTTTTTCAAAATTAAAAATTTCTAAATTCATCTAAATTCATTATCTATCCAATGGTGGCCTCAATTCTTCAATTTAAATTTTTTAAGCCACCTAGAAAAATGAATTTTAATATCCAGTTTAATGATGGTTCAAACTGGTCCAAACTAGTGGAAATTGGTTCAATTTGGTTTGGATCCGGTTCACCTAAATCAGTTTGGTTTTCTTTCCCAAATTATCCTAAAGTCCCTTTCCAAGGTTTTTATGACTCTTTGGGTCACTCGAGAGTTGTAAATTTCCTAATTTTACCTATTCACTAGTGGTCGGAGTTTGTGAACTGGTTCGGTTTTCTCACTTGGATTGACCAGTTCCTTCCTAGTTTTCCTTAACTCTAAAGGGCGGGGTTTACACTAGGTCTCCCACATCAAACTCTAGATCTCTTCTCTGATGATCCGCATAACTCTTTTGTCTATCATGAGAGGCCTTATGGTGACTCCCGATCAGCTTGATCTTCTCTGTGGCATCCTCGATTAGTTCGACCCTTTCTAGTTTCCTTTCCCCCACTTTTTCCCAAAATAAAGAGGTACGGTATGATCATCCATATAGGGCTTCATAAGGAGCCATTTGAATACCGGCCTGATAACTATTATTGCATGCATCTTCCATTAGGCACAAGTATTCCTCCCAACCATTATCCATAGTGAGTACTCATGCTCTCAGCATGTCCTCCAAGGTTTTGATAGTTCGCTCAGACTGTTTGTCGATCTAAGGATGAAATGCCATACTCATGTGGAGTTTGGTTCCCAAGGTACTTTGCAAAATTTGCCAGAACCTTGAAGTATATCTAGGGTCTCTATCCGATACTATGCTCATTAGGACACCATGGAATCTTACTATCTCTCTCATGTATTAGACGGTTAGTTGTTCTACTAAATCTGTCACTCTTATTGGTAGGAAATGGGCGGACCTGGTTAATCTATCCACTATGACCTAAATTGCATCTCGTCCCATCCTTGTCACATGTAATCCAGTGACAAAGTCTATACTGATGTGCTCCCGTTTCCATTTTGGGATTAGCAAGGGTTGTAGCAGTCGTGATAGTTTCTAATGCTCAACTTTAATCTGCTGACAGGACAAGCATCGGGCTACGTATTCCACAATATCCCTCATCATTCCTTTCCACCAATATCCTTGTTTGAGGGTGTGGTACATCTTAGTATTGCTCGAATGCATCGCATACACAAAATCGTATGCCTCATCCATAATTAACCTTTTCAATTCCTTGTCTTGTGGCACAAACACTCTACCCTTATAGATTAGTACTCCATCACCTCGCAAGTCATAGTCTAGTTTCATCCCTCTATTAACTGGGTCCAAATAGGATTGGGGCTCCTTATTCACTTTTTGCTGGACTTTCAATTACTCTGTTAGGCTGGGTCTCACCACAGCATCAGCCAGCAAGCATTTCTCCCTCTTGTCCACCTTCAAATCCACCTCCATTCTTCCCAGTTGTTGCAATAAGGGTAAGTAACTTGTCTTTATTTATGCCACCTCGGTTGGATATTTGCGACTTAGGGCATTTGCCACCACATTTGCCTTCCCGGGGTGATTCTCTATCACAAGGTCATAGTCCTTAACCAAGTCCAGCCATCTCCTCTGGCGGTACGATGGTACCACATTTGCCTTCTCCTCATCAAATTCTAGATCCTTTCTCCTTTTGTCCACATAGCTCTTCTGCTTATCCTGAGCTACCTTGAGTCGACTCCTGATTATCTTGATATTTTCTATGGCATCTTCAATTAATTCAAGCCTTTCTAGTTTTCTTTCCCCCACTTCTTCCCAAAATAAGGAGGTACGACACGTTTGTCCATAGAGGGCCTCATGAGGGGCCATTTGGATACTGGCCTGATAAATTTTATTGTACACAAATTCCATTAGGCACAAGTATTCCTCCCAACCCTTATCCATGGTGAGTACGCATGCCCTTGGCATGTCTTCTAGGGTTTGGATTGTTCGCTCAGACTATCCGTCGGTCTGAGGATGGAATGTCGTACTCATGTGGAGCTTAGTTCCCAAGGCACTTTGCAAACTTGGCCAGAACCTTGAGGAAAATCTAGGGTCTCTATCCGATACTATGCTCACTAGGACGCCATGGAGTCTTACTATCTCCCTCATGTATAAGACGGCCAGTTGTTCTACTGAATCTGTCACTCCTATTGGCAGGAAAAGGGCGGACTTAGTTAATTTGTCCACTATGAACCAAATTGTATCTCGTCCCATCCTTGTCACAGGTAATCCTATGACAAAGTCCATGGTGATGTGCTCCCATTTCCATTTCGGGATTAGCAAGGGTTGTAGCAATCTTAATGGTTTATGATGCTCAACTTCAATCTGCTGACAGGACAAGCATCTGGCAATGTACTCCGCAATATCTCTCTTCATTACATTCCACCAATATCCTTGTTTGAGGGTGCGATACATCTTAGTATTTCCCAGATGCATTGCATACATAAAATCGTGTGCCTCTTCCAGAATTAACCTCATCAATTCTTTATCTTGAGGCGCACACACTCTGCCTTTGTAGATTAGTACTACATCGCTTCGCAAGTCATAGTCCAGTTTTGTCCCTCTGTTAATCAGGTCCAAATAGGATTAGAGCTCCTTATCTACTTTTTGTTGGATTTTAATTTGCTCTATTAGGTTGGGTCTCACCACCACATTAGCCAGCAAGCATTTCTCCCTCTTGTCCACCTTCATTCTTCCCACCTATTGCAACAAGGGTAAGTAACTTGTCTTTATTGACGCTGTCTCGGTTTGGTATTTGTGACTTAGGGCATCTGCCACTACATTTGCCTGACCAGTTTGAACCACCATTGAACAGACGACACTATTATAAACTGGGTTTAATGCTTAAATCGTTCGGTTCAGGCTTGATTCGACTGAGTTTTTTAAAATTAAATATTTCTAAATTCACCTAAATTGATTCTCTATCCAATGGTGGCTTCAATTCCTCAATTTGAATATTTTAAGCTACCTAGAAAAATGAATTTAGAAATTAGTTCAATGGTGGTTCAAACCAGTTCAATCTAGTTCAGGTCTAGTTTACCTGAACAGGTTTGGTTTTCTCTTCCAATTCATCCCAAAGTCCTTTTCCATGACTTTTTTTACTCTTCAAGTGACTCGAGATTTGTAAATTTCCAAAATTGCTCTTTTTCTATTGGTTAAGCTTTTTGAATCGACTCAGTTTTCTTCTTTGTAAATGACCGGCTATTTTCCCGGTTTTCTTATTATAAAAGGAAGGGGTTTACACCTATGATCAAGGTTCTTTGTCAAAACGGACCCGTGCAAGAAGAGACATGGGAGAGGGAGAGTGTGATGAGGGATGGGGACCCACAATTGTTCGACATGTCACTATTTTGGGGACAAAACCCATAAAGGAGGGGAGTGTTGTAAACCCCATCTTTTTGTAATAAGAAAACTGGGAAAGGAACCGATCATTTCCAAAGAAGAAAACTGAGTCGGTTCATGAACCTTAACCAATAAAGAAAGGGGAAATCAAGAAATTTTCAAATCCCGAGAGACCTAAAGAGTAACAAAAGTCATGGAAAAGGGCTTTGGGATGAATTGGAAGAGAAAACCAAACCAATTTAGGAGAACCGGACCTTAACCGATTTGAACCACTATTGAACCAGTTTCTAAATTTATTTTTCTAGGTGGCTTAAAATATTAAAATTTGAGAATTTAAGCCACCATTGGATAGAGAATGAATTTATAATATTTTAATTTTGAAAAACTTGGTCGAATCAGGCATAAACCCACCGGTTAAACATTGAACCTGGTTTGAAACAGTGTCGTCTTCTTCCTTCAAATGATAGCATTGTTCATTGGCTGGAAAATCGAACAGCGTCAGTGAAGGTGAAAAGTCTTTGGTCAAGGTGTTTCATGCCATGAATGAGTGCCATAAAGGCACCAATTGAATGGAAAAGGACTCCCTGAGCTCCCTATATAAAGAGCTCATCTCCATTCCTTCTCCTCGCACTTGAAAACTCCTATCTCTCTCTACTGCTCCAATTTTTAGTGAAGCTCCAACCAAAGCTCCGACTTGGGCATTTTTCTAAGCCTTAGAAGGCAAGGTCGGGTTCCTTAGATTTGGGGAGAAGTCAGCTACCCAACTTCCATTTGCTACGAGGATCTCCAGAGAAGCACCGGCATAATCTGTCATGCCCCAACCTGGTTTGGTTGTATCCGCATGAGTAGCCCACCACTCTTCTCGTTTATTAAGCTTTTTCCCCTTCTTTAAACCATGAGAAGTGAGGCATCCTTTGTACTTGTATCTTTCCTGGAATAGCATTAATCAAAACTGAAATAAATTAAATTTTTTACATACCTATCTTATAGGTTTAGCTCTCTGGATGTCTGTAGGTAGGTTTTCCCTCAATTATCTGTAAAGGGTAAAGGGAAGAGGGTAAGTTCGACAACTCAGTTGATGGGATTTTGAAACATGAGTTTCTTAAAAATATTTTTAATTGGAGTGTGCCAGACTCCTTATTTTCTTTAAAATCCTTTCATCCTCAATTTCTCGATTTTCAAAACCATTACTCATCATTTACCACAGTCAATGTGTTTAACAATCAACACATGCCCATCATCATGAAAGGATCACACATCCATAGGGCAACCCATCCACTACACCCACTTATGGCGTCGAAGTGACTTTACCGGCCACCTAGATAGAAGCCCGTCCACTTCTACCATGGAAATGAGTGGATGTACACGACATCTAATCCTCAAACCCGAAAAGAAACTCTGTCCGTATGAGGACAAAGACCTCATCCTGATCTCACCCCCGTTCTAATGCGCATGAAGCTACTTAGAGCTTCCCTGACTGCTGGCACAACAAACTGCCCTTATCTCCACCATGTCGTCTAGCAGCCCTTAGGATGCATCACTACCCCTCTTGGGCATCTTAATGATCTTGAACCTCAGTGCAAGCACAAAACAATAATTTTCCACATAAGCCATTTAATCTTTGGTGCCACTGGTCCAATGGCCCCAACCCTCAACTCGACCTAGAGCTATTTGTCTCAATTGGTCCGTCGACTTGTCTTATCGCACTACCGCTAGTATGTCGGTCATGTCTTGGTACCATGGCCAAATAACATCATTCATTAAAGTTTTCATGGCTTAACATCATGTTTGTTTATGAGTTCCTATTCGTGCTAACTGGTCGTGGGCTCACTGTACGAGATTTTCAAAATCGGGTATTCTAGCCCCCAAGTTCCAAAAACCGAGGCCTCTAACCTATCTGAGCTATTCAAGCTCTCGTCAAGAAGGTCTCCCAAAATGCTTAAGTAGTGGCACACAGTTAGGGGAGAGAACTTCTGACAAAAATAAGTTTTCACTTGTCCATCATACCAAGAGGGTGTCAGGACATCTCCGCTCATAATTGATAAGTGGCTTTTCTACTTCCTTCCAAGATATCAATTGGGAATGATCTACTTACAATCGATAAGTAGTTTTTTCGTGTGTTTTCTCACATCACCCCATCCATGTGTAATTTTAAAATGCCACTTAGTAGTGGTTTTTCATTCCGAGGTACTCATCATCCCAACCGGGTATGATGTGAAAATTCCCACTCACCTGATAGTGCAATGAATTCCTCTTATTTGGCTCCTTGCCTCCACGCGAGCCTGTCTTTGCTGGCCTTCCTAGTACTTCATTTTCCTACACGATATGAACATCCTTGTTCATTTACATCTGGCCTAATAGCCTTCATTCATCACGAATGAATAAAAATGCCCAACTTTTAATTATTTGCATTTAGGTCCCTAAAGTTCTTTTCATATAACTTTAGTTCCCTAATGCCAATTTTTCCCCAAATTGAGTCATAAAACTTCTAAAATTTGCTTTGGGACCTTAATTTATTCAATATCACAAAAGGCGTTCAAGTTTCCCAAATTTCCAATTTGGTCCCAAACTTTTCAAAAATTACAATTTTGCCCCTACTTTAAAAAATAGTATATTTGACCCCAATAATACAAAAAATTGACTAATTGGTTCTCCAACTTCTTTTCCATGGGCAATTGGCCATCAATTTTGGGAAATTGCACTTTAGTCTCTCAAATTTTTGAAATCCCCAATTTCCCCCAATTTCACCCTTTCAACATGACCGAATTTGATTTCATCAAATTGACTGATCAATCAAGGTTTATTGTTTTAATTAAAGGTAAAATTAATTTTCTACACATTCATACAATTCAATTGCACTTTGAATCGCATGAATTGACATTGGAACGAGCTCAAATGGATGTTCTTTGGAAAATTGGACTTAGAGAGCTCAAATTGGATGTTCTTCGAAAGCTTACCGTCGGGGGTGCTATGGTCCAAGCTTTCGATCTGGGTAGATAAATCTTGTCCTAAGGTTTCTCCTAGGATCATGAATTGCATCAATTCATGCTGAATTGAGAGAGAATTTGGTCGGTGAATTTTTACATATTCTCTCTCTAGCACTGATCAGAATTTACATAGATGAGCCAAATTGGCTTACCTTTTAGCTCTAATTCAGTTGTATGAGGGCTATGAAAGTGTTGCGAGAGCTTGGTTTGGCTTGAAAAGGGCTCAAGTTGGCCACTTTTAGGTCAGTCGAAATAGGGCAGCTTCAGTCCACTGAAGCTACTTCACCGTTCTATCATGCCAACGTTTCTTCGACGATCCTCGGAACAAATGGAGAATACCGTCGGGTAGCTGATTTCTCCTTAAATCTAAAGAATCTAACCTCACCTTCTTTGGCTTAGAAAAACCCCAATGTTGAAGCTTTGGTTTGAGCTTCACCGAAAAATGTAGCAGTAGGGAGAGAGAGGAGTTTTCAGGTGTGAAGAGAATGAATGAGGAGAAGCTCTTTATATAGGAAGCTCGAGGACTTCTTGGTTGTCTGATTAGCGTCTTTATGGTGGTCATTCATTGCTTGAAACTACTTGGCTAGAGACTTTTCATCTTCGTCAGCGTTGTTCAATTTTTCGACGAGTCAACAATGTTATCATTTGAAGGAAGAAGACGACACTATTGCAAACCGGACCTAACCGGTCTAAATCAGGTTCAATGCTTAAACTAGTCGGATAAAGCCCAATTCGACTGAGTTTTTCAAAATTAAAAAATTGTAAATTCATCTAAATTCATTCTCTATCCAATTTGAATTCTCTAAACCACCTAGAAAAATGCATTTAGAAACCGGTTTAATAGTGGTTCAAACCGGTTCAATCCAGTTCAGGTCTGGTTCACCTAAACTGGTCTATTTTTCCCTTCCAATTCATCTCAAAGTCATTTTCCATGACTTTGATGACTCTTTAGGTCGCTCGGGATTTGTAAAATTCCATTTTACCCTTTCTATAACTGTTGGGGTTCGTGAACCAGTTCAGTTTTCTCACCCAGGTTGACCGGTTCTTTCCCCAGTTTCCTTGTCTTTATGGGATGGGGTTTACAACTCTCCTCTCCTTTTAGAAGTTTTGTCCCCAAAACTTAATTAGCAACCTTTGCATCAGGAATAATTTCCTTTGGTGTCAACTTGACATGCTAACTCTTTGATTGATCTTTCAGTTAGCCCTTTTTATATCATTCACTTAAGAAATTTTTTTTCCATTGTTTACACTTTCCATGAAGTTTATCATAACTAGGCATACCTTACTTAAGGGTATATCCTTAGTTTCACATCTTTCTTTGCTTAGAGCAACATTTTTCCCTTTGAGGTCTTGTACTCAGGATTGGGAGTTTCAAGATACCCAACCATTCTCGTGTCTAGTTATTCTCTTTGGTCGTTGAAACCTTTAGCTCAATATTCTTTCAAGCATTACATACTTGTTTTTTAGGGGTTTCTTTGTTATCACCCTTTTGTCCTATTTTGACTCTTCCTTCATCCGTTGTTTATTACAACTTCAGTCCAAATTTAATGCTTAACTTTATCATGCTTGCTAACGACTCTTCCTTACTTTGAGTCATATTTTCCTCAAGACTGTTGGGCTCACATGCCCCTTATAGCATGACATTTTCTAGGACCTATCTTTGTCCATCAAATTTCTAGAACACTTCCTTGAGGGTTGTTCTCAACCTTCCAACCTTTTGGGAGATGTATAACTTCGTCTAGTAGTATATTCTTGACTACCTTTACCATTATTCATTCATCCATCTTGTCTTTGATGTCATGTCTTACAACCGTGTTAGTTTCCCTTACCTACTAGTCCTTCCACAACTTCTTTATTGGGTTTTTCCCATGACTTACCGATACACAGGGATTCTTCCCTTCTTATGCACTTCCTCACTTCTAGTGGTGTCCTTTCCTCAAGGACTTTCCTTTTTCTTAATTTATTCTTACTCGCTAGTGATCATTTTCATGATTCATTATTCTGAGTTATTCTCTTTTGGTCTATGTGTCGATTACTTTATCTGGGGAGTTCTCTTCTTATGTATTTGTTCTCAACTATGTCCCTCATAGTAGAGCCTTCCACTTTGGGAGCTACATGCTCCACCTTCTTACCATTCCTTTAAAGTTTCTTTCTCCCTTTCTTCACACTCCTTTCTATATTGGGTATTTGCATGCCTTTAATCCTCCATTGTCTTAAATTTCCCATTTCTTCCCTCATTCCTTATCTGAGGGACTTCCGGTTATTGGTCTCATTTAGTGTACTCCACCTTATGCTCAGTCGTCCTCTTTTTAGACTACATTAAGTGAGCATAGACCACAACTAGTCTTGATGTCAGTGATCTCTTACTTTAGTCACTTCTTAACTAGAGGACTTACCTCTCCAAGATTTATTAGATGTGCTTTACTCTATTCCCTTTTTATGGGCAGTCCACCCCTTTCATACTCGTACAACATCTTTTGATGTTATTTTCCGACTTACTCGTTCCTTGGATTTAACTTACTCCTTGGATCCTCCTAGTAAGCTTCATTGGGTTCCTTTCACCTTAACATGCATTTTATTTGCAAATTCATGTCCTCTTCCCTCGTCACCTGGTTCCATTTCCTTTTAGTTGGGACATGTATCCCTTCCGAGGGTTTCCCTTTCATAGTGTATTTCACCTCTTCTTCACTCTTAATATGTCCTACCCTAGAGTTTCCGAAGGATTTTTTCCATGTTTGCCCCTTCTGAGGGGGTTCTAGGTGTACTTTCCATGTACCTTACCTTTATTCTTGTGATATTCCACTTTGTTTGACCTTCTTAAGAATAAGTTTAAAATTTTGCTTTACCTCGCCATTTCTTGACCTCTTTGTGAATCGCTTACTTAACCTACCCCAGGGTTTTGGTCACTAGTCCTTCCTGTCTTTAGTGACTTTTTAGGAGGTATTGCCCTAAATCTACGAGGTGTGGGACAGTCCTTCTTTACATGTCCTATTTCCCCTTTCTTCATGTAGGGTCCCTATCATTCACACTTGTAATAGGTTATTCCCTTTCATGGACAGTTGTGGTTCCTCCTTTCTTTCAAGTATTACGGTGTCTAAGGGGTTGCTTGTGGTTTGGTGCTTTGCCGTCCTTGAGTATGAACACCTTGAGAGTTTTCTTGTTGAGTCTTCTTTGCCAAATGGTCATTCTAAGAGTCCTCCTTAGCTCCCTAATTCAATTTCCTTAACTGGGATGGGATTCTCCCTAGTTTCTATGTAGTGTGGGTTTGTTTATTTATTATTCTTGGGACAATTTTCCTAGCAAGATCATATTATTTGAGAGATAGGGTTTTAGGAATTTTGCGTACTTCATTAATAGAGAAGTACAAAATGTTAGAGTTTTAGCCCTATTACAAAAAGTGGTCACATAATAGACAGGGAGCTACGCGGTTCTTGATAAGCATCCACCTAAGTAAGGTTATACGCCCTTTCCTGGCATTTCTCGCTTTAGGCTTGGCTCCCTTCGTACTTAGAGTTGTGAACACAATAGGTCGTCACACCATTTACCTAGATACTACCACATTTGGTCTTTTGAGACTTCTACTACACCTCAGCATCGTAGAGCTTCTAGGATTGTCTTCCTACGAGTACAGGGTGTTGAGTAGAGTCGGTCCAAGTTTTCTTGGTTCCTCTCCTGGGAAACAACTAAAATTTTTGAAACTTTCTCTTAGTTACTATGTTATATAGTCTTGATAATGTATTCTTGATAAGCATCCACCTAAGTAAGGTTATACGCCCTTTGCTGGCGTTTCTCGCTTCAGGCTTGGCTCCCTTCGTACTTAGAGTTGTGACTACAATAGGTCCTAGCACCATTCTCCTAGATACTACCACATTTGGTCTTTTGAGACTTCTACTACACCTCAGCATCGTGGAGCTTCTAGGGTTGTCTTCCTACGAGGACAGGGTGTTGAGTAGAGTCGGTCCAAGTTGTTTGGTTCCTCTCCTGGGAAACAACTAAAAATTTTGAAACTTTCTCTTAGTTACTATGTTATATAGTCTTGGTAATGTATTTGAGGAAACATGCTCTAATACCACTCAAGTTGTCACGCTTGACCCAGTTTGGTCGGATCCCCGTGAGCAACCCGACACTCTTCCGGTTTATTAAGGGTTTTCTCTTCTTTAAACTGTGAGGAGCAAGGCGTCCTTTGTACATGTACCTTTCCTAGAATAACATTAATCAAAACTGAAATAAATTAATTTTTTTACATAACTGTCTTATAGGTTTAGCTATCGTGAAGTATGCCGGTTGGTTTTCCGTTAGTTACCTATAAAGGGTAAAGGAAGGAGGTGAGTCCGACAACTTAGTGAATGGGTGTTTGAAACATGAGTTTTTGAAAAATATTTTGAATTGGAGTGTGCCAGACACCTTATTTTCTTTAAAATCCTTTCATCCTCAATTTCTCGGCTTTCAAAACCATTACTCATCATTCACCACAGTTGGTGTATTTAACAATCAACACACGCCCTTCATCATGAAGGGATCACACATTTGCATGGAAGTCCATCCACAGCACCCACTTGTGGTGTTTGGGCGACTTTACTGGCCATCTAGATAGTATCCTGTCCACTTCTACCCTGGGAATGAGTGGATGTACATGACATTTGACCCTCAAACCCGAAAAGAAACTTTGTGTTCGTATGAGGATAGAGATCTCATCCCGACCCCACCACGGTTTCATTCGCATGAAGCTACTTCGAGCTTCCTTAATAGCAGGAAAGACAAACTGCCCTTATCTCCACCATGTCGTCCAGTAGACCCTAGGATGCATCACTACCCCTCTTAGGCATCTTGATGATCTCAAACCTCAGTGCATGCACAAAACAATAATTTTCCACATAAGCCATTTAATCTTTGGTACCACTAGTCCAACGGCCCCAACCCTCAACTCGACTTAGAGCTATCTGTGTCAACTGGTCCGTCGGCTTGTCTTGTCGCACTAATGCCAGTCGATCAAGTATGTCCATCATGTCTTGGTACCATGGCCAAATCACATCATTCATTAAAGTTTTCATGTCTTAACATCATGTTAGTTTACGAGCTCTTGCTCGTGCCTACTGGCCTTGGGCCCACTCTACGAGATTTTCAAAAGCGGGCATTCTAGCCCCCATGTTCCAAAAATCGAGGCCTCCGACCTATCTGAGTTATTTGAGCTCCCATTAAGAAGGTCTGCCAAAATGTTTAAGTAGTGGCACACAATCAGAGTAGAGCACTTTAGATAATAACTTTTCATCTGTCCATCACACCAACTGGGTGTGAGAGCATCTCCGCTCATAATTGATAAGTGGGTTTTCTACTTCCTTCCAGGATGTTCATCATACCAACCGGGTATAATCTACTTACAACTGTTAAGTAGTTTTTCCGCATGTTTTCTCACATCACCCCATCGAGGTGTGATGTCAAAATTCCACATAGTAGTGGTTTTTCATTCCAAGGCACTCATCATCCCAAACGAGTATGATGTGAAAATTTCCACTCACCTGATAGTGTAGTGAATTCCTCTTATTTAGCTCCTTGCCTCCACACAAGCTTGTCTTTGTTGGTGTTCTCGGTACTTTATGTTCCTACATGATATGAACATCCTTGTTTATTTACATCTGCCCTAATAGCCTTCATTCATCACAAATGAATAAAAATGTCTAACTTTTAATTAATTGTATTTAGGTTCCTAAAGTTCTTTTACTTTAAATTTAGGTCACTAATGCCAATTTTTCCCCAAATTGAGTCCCGAAACTTCTAAAATTTACTTTGAAATCTCAATTTATTCAATATCACAAAAGGGGTCAAGTTTCCCAAATTTCCAATTTGGTCCCCAACATTTTTCAAATTATCATTTTGCCCCTACTTTACAAAAATGGTAAATATGACTCCAATAATTCCAAGAATTGACAAATTAGTCATCCAACTTCTTTTCCATGTCCAATTGGCCCTCAATTTTAGGAAATTGCACTTTAGTTCCTCAAAATTTTGAAACCTACACCTTCCCACAAACTTTTCCCCCAATTTCACTATTTCAAACTACTCGAATTTGATTTCATTAAATTGATCGATCAATCAAGGTTCATTGTTGAAATTGATGGTAATATTGATTTCCTACACATCCATGCAATTCAATTGTATTTTGAATCGCATGAATTGACATTGGAACGAGCTCAAATAGAGCTTAACTAGAAAACTAAACATATAGAGAGAAAGCTTTGAACACTTACTGTTAGGGGTGCAGCGGTCCGAGCATTGGATTTGGGCAGATAACTCTCATCCTAAGGATCCTCCAAGAATCACATCAATTCATGCTGAATTGATGGAGAATTTGGTTAGTGAAGTTTCATCAGTTCTCTCTCTAGCACTGATCAGAATTTACAAAGGGGGGTCAAATTGGCTTACGTTTCAGCTCTAATTCAGTCGTATGAAGGTTGTGGAAGTGTTGAGAGAGCTTGATTTAGCCGGAGAAGGGCACAAATTGGCCATTTTTAGCTCAGCTGAAATAGAGCAGCTTCGGTCTGCTGGAGCTGCTTCACTATTCTATAACGTTGGTGATTCTCCAGCGATCCTTGGAGCAAATGGAGACTACCATTGGCTAGTTGAATTCTCCCTGAATCTAAAGAACCAGACCTTGCCTTCTTTGGCTTAGAAAAACCCCAATGTTAAAGCTTTGATTTGAGCTTCACCAAAAGATGGAGCAGTAGGGAGAGAGATGAGTTTTTAGGTGTGAGGAAGATGAATGAGGAGGAGCTCCTTATATAGGAAGCTTGGGGACTTCTTAGTTGTCCGATTGACACCTTTATTGGGGGAGACTTTTCATCTTCATTGGCGCTGTTCGATTTTTTGGCGAGTGAATAGAGGTGTCATCTAAAAGAAGAAGATGACACTGTTCCGAACTGGACATGACCAATCTGAACCAGGTTCAACGCTTAAACTGGTTGGTTCAAGCTAGATTCGACCAAGTTTTTCAAAATTAAAAATTTTTATACTCATCTAAACTCATTGTCTATCCAATGGTGGCTTCAATTCACCAATTTGAATTTTCTAAGCCACCTAGAAAAATGAATTTAGAAATCGATTCAATAGTTATTCAAACCGATTCACCTAAACCGGTCTAGTTTTCACTTCCAATTCATCCCAAAGTCCTTTTCCATGACTTTTATGACTCTTTAGGTCACTCGAGATTTGTAAATTTCTCATTTTGCCCTTTCTCTAATGGTTGGGGTTCGTGAACCGGTTCTCATTTCCTCACCCAGGATGACATGTTCTTTCCTTGGTTTGCTTGTCTTTAAGGGACAGGGTTTACATAATCAAATAGTGAAGTAGCTCTGGCAGACCGAAGCTATCTTGTTTTGGCTGAGCTAAAATTGGTCGAATTCAGCCCTCCTTCGGCCAAACCAAGCTCTTCCAACATCCCCCAGCCCTTAGACGTCCTCAACTGAGCGGAAAGTTAAGCCAATTCGGCCCAACTTAGTCGTTGCAGGTCAGAGTTAGAGAGAGAAACTACAAAATTTTACTAACAAAATTCTCCCTCAATTTGAGATCAATTGTAGGAATTCTTGATCCAAGAAGATACCTTAGGAAGAAAGTTATCTTCCCCGATAGAGAGATCAGACCGCCGCACCTCTAACGGTAAGCTTTCGAAGCTTTCTCTCTCTAAGTTTAGTTTTCCGATAAAGCTCTGTTTGTACTCAATTTGGACCCAAATGACACTGTTCAAAGCTCAATTGAATCATATGGAAGTGTAGGAACTGATCCATATCATAAATTGGAGCAAATAACCTCGATTGAATGGTCAATTTGATTAAATCAAATTTGGCCCGTTTGAATAGGGGAAATTAGGGAAATTTGTGGATTTTGTACAATTGAGGGAACAAATTACAATTTCCAAACATTGAGGGTCAATTGGCCATGAAAAGGATGTAGGAAGACCAATTGGTCAATTTTTTAAAAATAATTAGGGTCAAAATTCCATTTTCGTAAAGTAGGGGCAAATGGTAATTTTTGAAAAGTTGGGGACCAAATTGGAAATTTGGAAAACTTGAACCCCTTTAATGATTTTGAGTAAATTGAGGGCCCATTGTGAATTTTTAGAAATTTTGGGACTTTGGAGAAAAGTTAACATTAGGGACCTAAAGTCAAGGAAAAAGAACTTTAGGAACCTAAATGCAATTAACTGAAAACTTTGGGCATTTCATGCATGAAGGTTATTATGCCAGATATTAAGAGATAAGCATGTCCAAATCATGTAGGAACATGAAGGACCAAAACACTAGCAAGGATAAGCTAGCATGGAGGTAAAACCCGACTAAGAAGGAATACACTGTACTTATCAGTGAGTGGGTTTATTCACATTATACCCGATTGGGATGATGAGCACTTCGGAAATGAAAAACCACTTTTATGTGAAATTTTTACATCACACCTGGTTAGAGTGATGTGAGAACTACGCGGAAAAATTACTTACTGGTTGTAAGTAGATCATACCCGGTTGGTATGATGGACTTCCTAGAAGGAAGTAGAAAACCTGCTTACCGGTTGTAAGCGTAGATGTCATCACACCCGGTTGGTGTGATGGATGGAAAATTTTATTTCTTTTGTCAAAAGTATCCTCCCCTGACTATGTGCCAAGGCTAAAAAATATTGGGAGAACTTCTGGACGAGAGCTAGAATTGCTTAGATAGGCTAGAAGCCTTGGTTTTGGAACTTGAGGGCTAAAATGCCCGGTTTTTGGAAAATCACGTACAGTGGACCCAAGGCCAATTGGCACGAGCATGAGCTCATAAACAAACATGATGTTTAAGCCATGAAAATTTTAAATAAATAAATTAAGTAATTTTTCCATGGTACCAAGATAGGACCGACATACTTGATGGATTGGTGGAAGTGCGACAGGACCAAGTTGATAGACCGGTCTAGACAAATAGTTTCAAGTCGAGTTGAGAGTCGAGGTCGTTGGACTAGTGGCACCAAAGATAAATGGCTTTGTAGAAAAAAATTGTTTGTGCATGCATTTGAGGTTCGAGACCATCAAGACGCCTAAGAGGGGTAGTGATGTGTCCTAAGGGCTATTGGACGACACAGTGGAGAAAAGGGCAGTTTGTCATGTCAGCAATCAAGGAAGCTCGACGTAGCTTCATGCGCATGAGATCGAGGTAGGGTCAGACTGAGTTCTCTGTCCTCATACGATCACGGAGTTAATTTTGGGTTTGAGGGTCAGATGTCGTGAACATCCACTCGTAACCTAGGTAGAAGTGGACATGCTTATATCAAGGTGGCCAGTAAAGTCGCTCCAATGCCACAAGTGGGTGCAGTGGACGGGCTACCATGTGAATGTGTGATTCCCTTCCTGATGAAAGGCATGTGTTGATTGTTAAACACACCTGATGTGGAAATGAGGAAATGGTTTTGAAAAATTGAGAATTTAAGGAAAGAATATTTTTGAAAGAAATAAGGAGTCTGGCACACTCCTATTAAAGATATATTAATTATGAGCACTCTCTCCCAAGACCCATTCACTAAATTATCGAACTCACTCCCTCCCTTTACTCCCTTTTTAGGTATCCAAGGAAAAATCCATTTAAAGCTGAACCTACAAGATAGGTATGTAAAGTTAATGAATTCAGTTTTGATTTGTTATTCCAGGAAAGATACAGGTGAAAATGACACATTACTCTTCACGGTTTAGAAAAGGGGAAAACACTTAATAAATCGAGGAAGTGGTGGATTGTTCATGGGGATCCGACCAAACTAGGTCGAGGTGTGACATATGCTAACTATGTAAGGGTATTTCACTTACTTCCCCCGATACATGGTGGTGCATGTATGACAAACCATATGCAGTGTGCCTACACATGTGAGGTTGCGGTCCTAAACAGGTATGGAGTGGAGGTTGCACAAGAGGTACGAGTTAGGAGGGCTCCCAGTGTGTCGTCTACCTAGAAATTTGAAGAGCTCAGCATGAACTCGTGCCCCTGGTGTGGTAGATACCATAGAGGCTATTGTCCACCCAAGAGGAGGAGGCGCATCAAGACAATTAACGTAGAGTCTCTTAACCCACCCGTGTTAAACTCTAGGTCGGTTAACATGAGAGGTTAGGAATGGAATAGTGAATCGCTTGAGATCAATTTCTATAATATACCATAACCAGGGCTCCACCAGTTAATGAATAAAAAAGATTTGTTTGATATCACTCTCGTGCAATGACAAATATGAAGGATGGAAGTGACCCCAACACAAGGGACCCTCGGAAAGTTAAAGTACCCCGTTAAAGGACGAAGGGACTGGAAAATTTAAGCACTCACAAACTAGAAATCCCTAGAACTATAGGAACACTGAAAGTAGGAAGAAGGTACTTGAAATGGGAATACGTTCCCATGCAAAGGAGGCATGGGGTGCCACAAAACCTTAGGAGGCAAGGATAAGTAATGAACCCTAGTCACAAAATATACTCAAGAGGGATTAGACGCCCCCGCCTCCCAAAGTCTAGTACCAACTACCCCAAAGGAATACCTAGGAACGACAAACCCCTAGAATAGTAAGGCTAGAATGGGGGCAAGAGAACCATGATAGAGATCCTCAAGAAGGGGGTTTAGACACAATAATAAAGAAACAAATGGAGTAACCCCTTCCTAGTGGGTCTAGAAAGTCAAAGGGAAACCGTACGAGATATGCTAGAATAAAGTGCCATGAGAGGACACCAAATGAGCAACGATGTATCGAAGGATGAGAACCCTAAGTGGGGACACTTACAAGCAAAGGAAGGGCAAGATACGATCAGCGAACCGAGTTAAGATCAAGGAGCCAATGGTGGGAACTAAGGATGTGACCACAAAAGAGGGTGTGAAGATACAAGGGGAGGACACTGGCCAAGGATAACAATAGGGTGTGTGCTTGGTCATGAAGGCGGAAGCCTCAACCTAGGATACACCAGCAAAAACTGGGACAGGCCAAAGACCCCACCTAAAGACAAATCAAAAGAGGGCCTCCCCGCCACAAAGGAACCCTTGTAAGTGGAAGCTAGGATAACCATAAAATGGAAATGAAACATCCAACCGAACGAAGAAGTGGGTGGTGAGTTAAGATAGTGGTGAAGTGATAGGGAACCCTGAAGGTAGGAATCGAGAAAAATCCATGGGGAGATGGGTAAATGAGTAAGCAAAATATTCCAAGCATGGAATTTTAAGACATTTAGAAACATTAGTAAAACGACGGGAGAGATTTGGGAAAACAAGCATGGAGCCTACAATAAAGTTTGGTAAGGTTTGATATAAGGGAGGCAATGAAGAGAAATTCAATACTAAAAAAAGGAACATGTTAAAAGAAATGAGGCAATAATAGATGCGGAATCCCAAAAGCTTACAAAGAGCTTGACGTCAATATAAAAAGGACATTTGGAGCATGGAAGAGACGAATGAACCAAAATATAGTAATGAAGCATTTTGACAACATAAGAGGAAGGATAAAGGGAATACACCCTAAGGAGGGGAGTGGAAGAACTCGGTCTAAACTTCAAGTTAAGGAGGACTTCGAGTCTGAAGAAAAATTACCAAATACGGGAGTCATGCTGCGAGGGACATGTAGGCCCTACAGTCCCAATAAAAAGGGGGACTCAAGTATGAAAGAACGGATTAAAGGACCAAAAGGGGGATAACATGAAAACCTATGAAAAGCAAGTACGAAAAGCTCGAAGGGATAATGAGCTAAGGAGTTCCAACAACCAAGAGAATAAATAGACCCATGTATGACCAGACATGTTGGAACTACCAATTCCAGATAAAACCCTCAAGAGGAAAAGTCTAACCTCAAACAGCAAGAAGTATTGGATCTAAGAAATGACATGGACACAAGGAGGAGTATGTATACCCCATGCTTTGATAATAAGAAAAATTAGAAAAAGAACCGATCATTTTCAAAGAGAAAATCGATTCGATTTATAAATAGTAACCGATAGAGAAAAAGCAAACCCAAAAATTTATAAATCCTGGGTTACCTAAAGAGTCACAAAAGTCATGAGAAAGGACTTAGATGAATTGGAGGTGAAAACCAAATCGGTTTAGGTGAATCGGACCTAAACTAGACTGAACCGATTTGAAACACTATTGAACCGGTATCTAAATTCATTTTTCTAGGTGGCTTAGAAAATTCAAATTGGAGAATTTAAGCACCATTGGATAGAGAATTCAAAGGGTTGGATGTCGTGTACATCTACTCATTCCCATGGTAGAAGTGGACGGGCTTCTATATAGGTGGCCAGTAAAGTTGCTCCAATGCCACAAGTGGGTGCATTAGACTGGCTACCCTGTAAATGTGTGACCCCTTCATGATGAAGGGTGTGTGTTGATTGTTAAACAGACATACTATGGTTAATGATGAGTAATGATTTTGAAAATCGAGAAATTGAGGAATAAAGGATTTAAAATAAAATAAGGAGTCTGGCACACTCTAATTCAAACTAGTTTTCAAAAACTCATGTTTCAAACACCTATTTATTGAGTTGTTGAACTCACCCCCACCTTTTACCCCTTTATAAGTAACTGAGGGAAAAACCTACCAGTAGACTTTCCGCTAGCTAAACTTGCAAGACAGATATGTAAATTTAATTCATTCAATTTTGATTAATGTTATTCAAGGAAAGGTACAAGTACAAAGGATGCCTTATTCCTCATGATTTAAAAGAAGGTGAAAACCCTAAATAAACCGAGAGAGTGGCGGGTTGTTCATGGTGATCTGAACAAACCGGGTCGGGGCGTAACAATTGTAGTGGTATCAGAGCCAATTTCCTCGAATACATTATCAAGACTAGAGAATATAGTAATTGATAAGGATAATTTTAAAATTTACAGATGGCTCCCAAGAAAGGAACCAAGAGAACTAGAGTTGTAGTCTCCGACACTGCCCAGCCACCCCTTCCTGTGGAAACTTCCCGAGGAGCCCATACAACCCCACCTAGACTTAGCTCGGAACACTAGAGGTTGTACGAAGAGTTCACCCATGTATTTGGGCAACCTAACCTTGTCCCTGAGGCAGACCCCAACTCTTGGGCTGAACCGGAGGAAGTACAATCCCATCCTCCTCATGTTGGCCATCCTCCTCATGTTAGCCATCCTCCTTTAGTTGAAATTCCCAAAAATCTCAAGACTCTCTATCAATTGGGGTGTAAGCCTTTTCTTGGAGAGAGAGATGCTGGTGCCGCCATGGATTGGCTAGAAAATGTTAAGAAGCTAATGGGATAGTCATGATATCACCAGTGGACATGATGATCCTAACAGAATTCTTCCTAGAGGGAAGTGCCAAAAGATGGTGGGATAATGTCCAAAGCCTACATACCTCCACACCTACCTGGGAGAAGTTTGAGGAGAGGTACGCAGAGGAGTATTTGGCTCCTCATTTGATTAACGAGAAGAAGTAGGATTTCATGCGGCTTCAACAAGGGCTTAAATCTATATCGGAGTATGAAACTAAATTCAACGAGTTAAGACCCTTTGCTACTAACCTAGCTGGACCAGTAGATATATGTCAATGGTTTGTGGACGGTCTCAATATGGACATACAAGATCATATGGGAGTACTAGGACACCCCCACAGACCTAGTGGTGGTATTCAGTATAGCTCACGAGTGTGAGCAACTATTGCAAACTCGTTGTCGTCGGATGGAGTAGACAACTCAGAAGTAGGACAAGAGCCAAAACCATTAGGGAGGATGGAAGGAGCATAATGGTCCAAGATGGGGAAATAGAGTGGCACTTTAAACAATAAAGGATATGCCACCAGCTTCCCCGAGAGTAATCCCAACCTTGCCCCAGGGATACCCTTGCTATCCTAGGTGCCAAAGACACCACAAGAAAGCATGCCTGTCCTGTTTTGCATGCGGACAAGTGGGGCACTTTGCAAAGGAATGCCCCACTATTAAGGAGAACAAGCTAAAGAATACGCTTGGACCACCACAAGGAAATGCTTGGAATTCCAGGTCAGATACTACAGCTAGAGTACTGGCTAAGGTATACAACCTCACCTAGGAAGAGGCTAGGAAGGACCCCAGTACTATAGTAGGTACATCCCAAAACTCTCCCAATTAGCTTAAGAAAAATTTGTAATTGAAGATTTTATTCAATAAAGAAAGTCTTTCCTCTAAAATATACATTTCTCCAATCAGGGTATGTGCATCTATGGGGACAATAGGTCTATGCCCTCTTCAACTCAGGAGTTGAGAGATCCTTCATCAAAGAGGACTTAATTATGAGTTTACCCGTAGAACTCACCCCTCTAGGACAAAGTCTCAACTTCCTTACGCCCTTAGTAGAATGGTTAAATAGGAACAAATAATTAAAGGGATGTGAGATAAAGATTGGATGAATCAAACTCGAAGCATATTTGATTATGTTGCCTCTAAGGGAGGTAGAAGTGATCCTTAGGATAGATTGGTTAAGTAACCATTAGGCAAGGATGGACTGTGGAAAGAAGACAGTAACCTTCCACACTCCCAAGACAAATGGATTAAAATTCCAAGGAGACCAAAGAAGGGTGAAGTATAGATAGTGTCCCATATGAAGGCCCAAAAGATGATACAAAAAGGTTGTACGGCTTTTCTAGTAATGTTCATCAATGAAAAATCTAAGGAGAAGGGACTCGAAGACATTCCGGTAGTTAAACACTACCCAGAGGTATTTCTAGAGGAATTACCTAGACTACCTCCAAGTCGATAGGTGGAATTTCACTATAGAAATTATGCCATTCAGATTGACGAATGCCCATGCAGCCTTCATGGATTTAATGAATCAGGTGTTCCAACCACACTTGGACAGGTCCGTGATAGTATTTATGGATAATATTCTCATATACTCACAAACTAGGTTGGAGCATGAAGAACACATGGCAATCACCTTGGAGATACTAAGGGAGAATCGCTTATATGCAAAATTCTCCATGTATGAGTTCTGGCTACAGGAGGTAGGGTTCTTAAGACATATAGTGTTCAAGGATGGATTCAAGGTAGATCCAACAAAGGTGGAATCCATATATGATTCAAAGGAACCTAGGAATCCTTTAGAGATACGTAGTTTCTTAGATCTGGTGGGATACTACCGATGGTTCGTGCAAGATTTTTCTAAGATAGCAGCCCTCTGATTCAGCTCACCAAGAAAGGAGTCAAGTATAAATGGGATGAAAGTTGTGAGAAGTCTTTCTTGGAGTTGAAGACTCGATTGATAACCGCACTTGTACTCTACCTTCCAGACCCAAGTGTGGGAGAGTACACCATCTATAGTGATGCATCCAAACAAGGACTCGAATGTGTACTGATGCAACCAAGAAAGGTTATTGCCTATGCCTCGCGACAACTTAAGGTACATGAGAGGAATTACCCAACCCATGATGTGGAATTAGTTGTGATAGTGTTTACCTTAAATATTTGGCGACACTGCCTCTACGGGGTTAAGTGTAGGATATACACTAATCACAAGAGTATTAAGTATTGCATAACTCAGAAAGAGTTAAATCTCTACCAGAGGAGATGGCTGGAATTGGTGAAAAACTATGACCTTGTGATAGAATATCATCCTGGAAAGGCAAATGTGGTGGCAGATGCCTTAAGTCATAAATACCAAACTGAGGCAACACATATAAAGACATGTTACGTACCCTTGTTGTAACAGGTAGGGAGAATGAAGGTGGACCTGAAGATGGACAAGTAGGAAAAAAATGCTTGTTGCAAATTTGGTAGTTAGATCCAGTCTAACTGAGCAGATTAAGGCCCAACAAAGGACTGATAAGGAACTCCAATCTTATTTGGACCCGGTTAACAAAGGGACAAAATTGGACTACAACTTGCGAGGTGATGGAGTGCTAACCTACAAGGGTAGGGTATGTGTGCCTCAAGATAACGAGCTGAAGTGGTTAATTCTAGAAGAGGCACATGATTCGGTGTATGTAATGCATCCGGGCAACAATAAGATGTACTACACCCTCAAACAAGCATATTGGTGGAAGGGAATGAAGAGGGACATTGTGGAATATGTAGCCCGATACTTGTCTTGTCAATAGATAAAAGCTGAGCATCAAAAACCATAAAGACCGCTGCAACCCTTGCCAATTCCAAAAGGGAAATGCAAGCACATTACCATGGACTTTGTCATAGGACTACTTGTGACAAGGAAGGGTCAAGATGCAATTTGGGTCATCATGGATAGATTGACCAAATCTGCTAATTTCCTTCCTATAAGAGTGATAGATACAGTGGAACAACTAGCCATCTTATACATGAGGGAGATAGTAAGACTCCATGGCATCCCGGTGAGTATAGTATCAGATAGAGACCCCTAATTTATTTCAAGGTTTTGGCTAAGTTTACAAAGTCCCTTGGGAACCAAGCTCCACATGAGCACGGCGTTTCATCCTTAAATCGATTGATAGTTTGAACGGATGATTCAGACTTTGGAAGACATGCTAAGGGCATATGTACTCACCATGGACAAAGGTTGGGAGGAATACATGTGCCTAATGGAATTTGCTTACAATAATAGCTATCGTACTAGTATTTACATGGCTCCTTATGAAGCCCTTTATGGACAACCTTGTCGTACCCCTTTATTTTGGGAAGAAGTGGGGGAAAGGAAACTAGAAAAGGTCGAGTTAATCGAGGATGCCACAGAGAAAATCAAGTTAATCAGGAGTCGCCTTAAGGCCACTTAGGACAGGCAAAAGAGTTATGTGGACCATTAGAGGAGAGATCTAGAGTTTGATGTAGGAGACCAAGTGTTTCTAAAGGTATCACCTTGGAAAGGAAAACTTAGGTTTCAACAACAGGGAAAGTTGAAACCGAGGTATACCGGTCCTTATCCCGTCGTCCAAAGGATAGGACCAGTGGCCTATAAATTGCAACTACCTCCAAACTTGCAAAGAATACATGACGTATTCCACATTTTGGTACTTTAGAAGTACCAGTCTGATCTAAGCCATGTGTTGGACTGACCTCCACCAGAATTGGGAGAGAACTTGACCTATCAAACAGAACCGGTACGAATCATTGACCAAAGGGATAAAAACTTAAGCAATAAGAGGATTCCTATGGTCAAAGTTCTTTGACAAAACGGACACGTGCTAGAAGTGACATGGGAGACCGACAGTGTAATGAGGGATGGTTACCCTCAATTATTTAACATGTAACTATTTTGGGGACAAAACCCCTAAAAGTATAGGAGAGTTGTAAACCTCATCCTTTGATAATAACAAAAATTGAAAAAAGAACCGGTCAATTTCAAAGAGAAAACCGAGTCAGTTTACAAATAGTAACTGATATAGAAAGGGCAAAGTGGAAAATTTATAAATCCCAAGTGGATTAAAGAGTGACAAAAGTCATGAGAAAGGACTTTAGAATGAATTGGAGGTGAAAACCAAACCGGTTTAGGTGAACCAGACCTAAACCTGATTGAACTGGTTTGAACCACTATTGAACCGGTTTATAAATTCATTTTTCTATGTTGCTTAGAAAATTTAAATTGAAGAATTTAAGCCACCATTGGATAGAAAATGAAATTAAAAATTATTAATTTTAAAAAACATGATCAAATCAGGCCTGAACCGGCCGATTTAAGCATTGAACTCGGTTCGGACCGATCCGGTCCGGTTCGAAACAGTGTCGTCTTCTTCATTTAGATGACAACACTATTCACTCGCCAAAAAATCGAGCAGCGCCAGTGAAGATGGAAACTCTCCATTCATGGAGTTTTAGACAATGAATGACTGCCATAGAGGCACCAATCGGATGGCCAAGGAGTCCTCAAGCTTCCAATATAAAGAGCCCTTCCACATTCATCCTCCTCACACTTGAAAACTCCTCTATCTCCCTACTGCTCCATTTTCTAGTGAAACTCAAACCTGAGCTCCAACATTGGGGTCTTTCTAAGCCAAAGAAGGTGAGGTTGGGTTCCTTATATTCGAGGAGAAGTCAGCTACTCGACAGTAGTCTCCATTTGCTTCGAGGATTACTAGAGAAGCGTCAGCGTGATCGAGCAGTGAAGCAGCTTTGACCAAACGAAGCTACCCTATTTTGGTTGAGCTAAAAATGGCCAATTAGAGCCCTTCTCATGCCAAACCAAGCTCTCACAATACTTTCATAGCCCTCATACGACATAATTAGAGCAAAAAGGTAAGCCAATTTGGCTCCCCTTTGTAAGTTCCGATCAATGTTAGAGAGAGAACCCGTGAAACTTCACTAACCAAATTCTCCCTCTATTTGGCATGAATTGATGTGATTCTTGATCCTAGGAGGAACCTTAGGATGAGAGTTATCAGCCTAGATTGAAAGCTCGGACTGTCGCACCCCCAACAGTAAGTCTTTCTTTCTCTAAGTCTAGTTTTCCGACGAAGCTCCGTTTGAGCTAAATTCGGATCCAAATGACAAGATTCAAAGTTCCATTGAATCATGTGGAAGTATAGGCACCAATTTTACCTTCAATTTCAATAGTTAAACCTAATTGAATGGTCAATTTGATGAAATCAAATTCGACCAATTTGAAAGGGGGAAATTTTTTGGGAAATTTAGGAATTTTGTAACATTGAGGGATTGAAGTGCAATTTCCCAAAATTAAGTGCCAATTAGCCATGAAAAAGATATTGGAGTATTAATTGGTCAATTTTTTGAATTTTTTTGGTCAAATTTTCCATTTTTGTAATGTAAGCGCAAAATGGTAATTTTTTAAAGTAAGGGACCAAATTGGAAATTTGGGAAAATTGAACCCCTTTTTGTGATTTTGAATAAATCGATTTCCCAAAGTAATTTTTATAAGTTTCGTGACTCAATTTGGGGAAAATTGACATTAGGGACGTAAAGTTAAAGAAAAAGAATTTTAGGAACCTAAATGCAAATAATTAAAATTTGACATTTTATTCTTTTGTGATGAATGAAAGTTATTAGGTAAAAAGTTAATGAACAAGGATGTTCGTATCGTGTAGTAACACAAAGTACCAGGAACGCCAACATGATAAGCTCAAGTGAGGTAAAGAGCCGGTTAAGAGGAAAAATACACTACACTTATCGGGTGAGTGGAAATTTTCACATCATACTCGGTTAGGATGATGAGTACCTCAGAATGAAAAACCACTACTAAGTGAAATTTTAACAACACACCTGGATGGGGTGATGTGGAAACTACGTGGAAAAATTACTTACCGATTGTAAGTAGATCATACACGGATGGTATGATGAACTTCTTGGAAGAAAATGGAAAATTATTTACCGATTGTAAGCGGAGATGTCATCACACCCGGTTGGCATGATCGAGAGGTGAAAACATATTTTTATTAGAAGTGTTCTCTCCTAACTCTGTGCCACTTCTTAAAGATTTTGGGAGACTTTCTTGACAAGAGCTCGAATAGATCAGTTAGGCCATAGGCCTCGGTTTTGGAATTTTGGGGCTAAAATGCCCGATTTTTTTAAAATCTCTTATAATGGGCCAAGGGCCTGTTGGCACGAACACGGGCTCCTAAACAAACATGATGTTAAGCCATGGAAATTTTAATGAACCATGTGATTTGGCCATGGTATCAAGACAGGACCAACATACTTGATGGACTGGCATTAGTGCGACAAAACCCAGTTGACGAACTGGTCTAGACAAACAGCTACAGGTTGAGTTGAGGGTTAGGGCCATTGGAGCAGTGGCACCAAAGATTAATGGCTTATTTAGAAAATTATTGTTTGTGAATGCACTGAGGTTCAGGACCATCAAGATGCCCGAGAGGGGTAGTGATGCGTCCTAGGGGCTACTAGATGACATTGGTGCACCCCCTCCCTTTACCCCTTTACAACTAACCGAGGGAAAAACCTACCTACTGACTTTTTGCTAACTAAATCTGCAAGACAGGTATGTAAATTTTATTCATCCAGTTTTGATTAATGTTATTCTAGGAAAGGTACATGCACAAAGGACATCTTACTCCTCATGGTTTAAAAAAAGGGGATAACCCTAAATAAACTAGGGGGGATTGTTCACGGGGATCCAACCAAATCGGGTCAAGGCATGACAAAGTAAATAAGTCCAAGGGAGTAAGTGAAGAGGTGAAATGGGGTAACCAAAGAGGTAGGGTATTAAATTGAACCCTAGGTTGACCGCAAGGGAATTCAACTGCGATGTAATGGGCGAACAACTAAGTTTTGGGGACAAAACTCATAAAAGGAGGGGAGAGTTGTGGAACCTATCCTCCTAGACCAAGGAAAACCAGGAGAAGAACCAGTGATTTCCATGAGAAAACTGAGCTATTAAGTGAACCAAAAATGGTAAAGAAGGGTTAAATTGGGAAATTGAAAAATTTCGAGTGACCAAGAAGTCATAAGAATCATGTGGAAGAACCACGAAGTGAATTGGATTGAAAAACCAGACCGGTTCGGGGTGAACCAGATTCAACCATAGTGAACAGGTTCAATGATTCATTTTTTTATATGGCTTTAAAATGTCAAATTGGAAAATTGAAGCCACCATTAGGTAGAAAAAATATTTAAACAAATTTAGAAAATTTTAATTTTTAGGAAACTGGTCGAATCGGGAATGAACCGTGTGAAACCCAAATCCTAGACCAAGTAAATCGGGGAAAGAATCGAGGATTTTGAGAAAACCAAACCGAAAGAGGAAACAAAAATGACAAAAATAATTAAAATGGGAAATTGGAAAATTGGAAAATCCCAAGTGACCAAAAATTCATAAAAATCATGAGGAAGAACCGGGAAGTCGAATTGATGAGAGAACCAGACCGATTCGAGAACCGGACTTGAATCGGACTGAACCGGGATGAACCATAGTGAACTAGTTCAATAATTCATTTTTCTAGGTGGCTTAAAAATGTCAATTTGGGAAATTGACACCACCATTAGATAGAAAATGAATTTAGATGATTTTAGAAATATTTAAAATTTATAAAATTGGTCGAATCAGGTCCGAACCGGCCAAATTTCGAATTCAAGTCATCGAACCCGATCGGACTAGACCGGTCAATGGTCCAACAGATCAACGAACCGGTCAACGGCCAACGACACCCAATCAGCAGCCACACAAGCACGTGAATTCAATGGGAGGCTGCCATATGTTTGGTCAATGGTCGACGGATGATAAGTCAGCATTCCATGTAGATAGGGGCAGCCAATGGGAGGCTACCATGTAACGGATGATGTGGCGGCTGAGTTGGACATCCACGTCAAAAAAATTGGCCAAACACAGTGCACCACGTAGCATGCCCACACGTCATTGTCTTCAACCTCCAGCCACTGACAGAGAGAAGAGAGAAGAGTGAGATGCCAGAAAAGATGGAGTCTCTAGTGACTCGAAAAACTCTCAGGTCAAGTCATCGGCCGCCGAGTTGGAGGCCAAGTCTTACACCAACGGGTAGCCTAAGCAGTTGCAGAGCTCTCTATCTAAAGAGCACCCCTACATTCGATCTTAGCATCCCACAATCGATCAAAGAAGATGATTTGCTCAGTTTTTCAATGAGCAACAAACCAAAGCTCTAACAGTGGGGCTTTTCTCCACCTCAGAAAATGCATTCGGTACCATCAGAACAGGGAGGAAATCCTCTACACATCTGCACCCTCCCTTTAGCTCGAGGGCCACCATATAAGAATGAGGAAGCTCAAATAGTAATGTTGCTCCTCGGCTGTCAATAGCCCAAGCTGCTCGAGCTCAACTCGAGCCATCCCCAAGCTAGTTTCGGCCAAACCAAGCCCCCCAAACGCCGCCTAGAGGTGCACTGACCTTCCCCCAAGCTAGCACGGTAAGCCCCTCTACCGCCCCTTCACCACAAAATGTTATTCACGATGCATTTCTATAAGAACTGAAACTAAGAAATTCACAATACTCAAGCTACCAATTGAGTCAACGGTCCTTCCTTGGATCAGCCGGTTTGTCAATTGGTACGCCTTTACCTTCCTTGGATCATCAAGATAGAAATACTATGATGATTCAGGGAAGGGTGGCAGGTTCATCACATGACTCTGATCAAACTGGGTCGGTGCGGGACACAAGGGCTTTGTCCCTAAAATTTCTTTAAGAGTTCTTCTTTCCTGAAAAAGGTTTAAAGGCAAGGGTGAGTTTCTACAACTTAGTGAGTGGGTGTTAGGGTTAGTTTTCAACACATAGCTTTCAAAAGATCATATTAAAATTTTCTATTATGTGTGTTTAGCTCTTTTAAGGCTACACCTTGCTCAGGAGGTGTTTAGCAAACAATCACATGCCCTTTATCATAAAGGGTACAAATGTTCGTAGATTCAATACTCTGACTGCACCCACTTGGGATTTATCATCCATTATCTTTGGTGCCAATGGCCCCGACTCACGACTTGGGCTCCATAGTTGTTTGCATGGTCGGTTCATCAAACTGACCCCAGCACACTGCCACTAGCCCATCGACTCTTGTCTGTCCAGGTTCAACACCTTAGAAATTCACACAATTAGCCAATTATGAATATCACGCCCCAACCCAATTTGGTCGGATCCCCATGATCAACCCGCCACTCTCTCGGTTTATTAAAGGATTTCCCCTTATTGTAAACCATAAAGAGTAAGGAATCCTTTAACCTGCAACTTTTCCTAGAATAACATAATCAAAACTGCATGAAATTTAAAACTTTACATACCTGTCTTACAGGTATCTTAGTTGACGGTCTTTAAGGGGAGGCTTTTTGGGATTTCTTAAAAGGAATATAAGGGAGGGGGTGAGTACGATTACTTAGTGAATGGGTTTTTAAAAGCTTTTGACTTTTAATAAAAATATTTATATGGAGTGTGCCAGACTCCTTTGTTTTCAAAAATCCCTTCATTTAAAAATTCAGGTTTTTCCACCATTTCTTTTTTACCACTATGTATCATCACCCAACACACATCCTTCATCATGAAGGTTACACACATTCGCAAGTCAGTATCATATTGAACCTGCTAGTGGCTTCGGAGCGACTTTTCCTGCCACTCGAATAGAAGTATGACCACTTCTATCCTAGGAATGAGTAGATGTACATGACATCCGACCCACAATCCCGAAATCACTTCTTCATGTTCGTATGAGAATAGAGGCCTCATCATGTCCCCACCCAAGTCTCATACGCTTGGTGCTACTCCAGATTTCGAACAGACACCAGGAACGACGAACTGCCCTTATAGCCACCAGGTCGTCCGGTGCCCTTAGAACGCATCACTACCCCTCATGGGCAACTTGATGATCCCGTACTCACAGTGCATGCACAAACAATGTTTTCTCATATTTCCATGTAATCTGTGGTGCCACTGGTCCAACGGCCCCGACTCTCAACTCAACCCACAATTGTTTATCTTGACTGGTCCGTCGACCTATCATGTCGCACTGCCGCTAGTTGACTAAGCATGTCGGTCCTATCTTGGTAGCATGGCCAAACAATTCACTTATTAAGTTTTATGGCACATATATCATGTTCATTTATGAGCTCCTACTCGTGCCAACTAGCCTTGGGCCCACTGTACGAGATTTTCAAAATTGGGCATTTAGCCCCTAAGTTCCAAAACTAAGGCCCCCGGCCTATCAGAGCTATTCGAGCTCCCATCGAGTAGGTCTCCCAAATTGTTTAAGCATTGGCACACGGTCAGTGAAGAGCACTTCCAACAAAACATATGTTTTCTCTAGCCATTAGACAGCCCGGTATAAGGACACCTCCGTTCATAACCGATGAACGGGTTTTTAACTTCCTTTGAGAAAGTCTCATCATACCAAATGGGTATGATCTACTTATAATCGGTAAGTAGTTTTTCCGCATGATTTTCACATCACTTCCCCTAAGTAGTGATGTTTAAAATACCACTTAATAGTGGGTTTTCATACCGAGGTACTTATCATTCCCAACCGTGTATGATAAAAAAATTCCACTCACAATCGGTAAGTGGTTTTTAATTTTAAGTTGTGCTCATCATCCCAACCGGGTATGATGTTAGTAAACCCACTCACTCATTAATTCCGTGAATTCCACTAGACTGGTTCTTTGTATTCACGCGAGCTTGTCCTTGCTGGCATTCCCGGTACTTCGTGTTCCTATATGATATGAACATCTCAGTTCATTATCCTTCAGCCTAATCACCTTCATTGATTCCAAATGAATGAGAAAGTCAAACTTTCATTTACTTGCAATTAGGTTCCTAAAGGTATTTCTCTTTAACTTTAAGTCCCTAATGCCGGTTTTTCCTCAAGTTCAGTCCCGAAACTTCTAAAATTTATCATAGGACCTCAATTTATTCCATTTCACTAAAAGGGGATTAATTTCTCAAATTTCCAAATTGGTCCTCCAACTTTTCCAAAATTACCATTTTGCCCTTCATTTACAAAAAAGGTAAGTTTTGCCCCAAAAATTCTAAAATTTCTCAATTGGTCCTCAAACATCATTTTCATGCCCAATTGGCCCTCAATTTCATTAAATCTCATTTTGGTCCTTCAAATTTCGAAAATCCCCAAAATTTCCCCAATTTCAACTCTTCAACACTACTAAATTTGATTTCATTAAATTGACCAATCAAACACCTCTAATTGTTCAAGTTGAAGTTGAAATTGAGTTTCTACATGTTCATATGATTCTAAGGAACTTTGAAATCGCAGATTTTAACGTCGGAACGAGCTCAAACGGAGTTTCACCGAAAAATAGATTGTAGAGAGAGAAAGTTTCGATTTCTCACCGTGAGGGCACGACGGTCCAAGCTTTTGGTATGGGCAGACAGCTCTCATCTTTAGGATCATCCTAGAATCAAGAATCGCATCAATTGATGCCGAATTGAGTTAGAATTTCATCATTGAAATTCTATCAGTTCTCTCTCTAGCACCGGCCGGAAATTGTAGAGGGGAACCGAATTGGCTTACCTTTCAGTCCTAATTTGGCCATGGGAAGGCTGAGAAAGTATTGGGAGGGCTTGGTTTGGTCTGAGAAGGGTTCAAAATGGCCGATTTCAGATTAACAGAAATAGGACAACTTCGGTCCGCCGGAGCTACTTCACTGTTCCATCATGCCAGTGCTTCTCCAACGATTCTCGGATTGACTGGAGTTTGCTATTAGATAGTTGTCTTCTCCTCAGTTCTAAAAAGCTCGACATCTCCTTCCGAGGTTAAGAAAAATGTTAAAGTTAAAACTCTGGTTTGAGCTTCACCAAGAAATGGAGCAGTAGAGAGAGAGAGAGAGAGAAGTGTTTAGGTGTGAGGAGAATAAATGGGGATGACTTCCCAGGAGGTCACCCATCCTCACACTACTCTCGAGCAAGCACGCTTAACTTCAAAGTTCTTAAGGATTCTTATTCACCTGAACCAATTTGGTTTTTCTCTTCTAACTTTTCTTAAATTTCTTTTCCAAGGTTTAATAAACCATTTGGATCACCCGGAAGTTGTAAATTTCCAAATTGTTTGTTCCCAAATGATCGGGTTTATAAACCGGCTTGGTTTTCTTACTCGGATTGACCAGTTCTTTCCTGATTTTCCTTAACTCAAAAGTGCGGGGTTTACAACTCTCCCCTGCTTTTAGGAATTTTGTCCCCAAAACTTAATTTGTAACCTTGCATGAGGAACCATTTTCTTTGATATCCATTTGTTGTTTGCTTAACATGCAAACTCTTCTCTTGTTCTTTCAATTAGTACTTTTTACATCCTTCACATAAGCAATTTCTTTTCCTTTATATTATTTACTCCCTCCATGGAGTTTATCATAACGAGACATACCTTACTTCAGGGTATATTCTTAGATATATATCTTTCTTTACTTAGAGCACATTCTTCCCTTTAATGTTCTGTACTCAAGATTGGGAATTCCAAGATACCTAACCAATCCCGTGTCTAGTTAATCCCTTGGTTGTTGAAACCTTTAGCTCAATATTCTTTCGGGCGTTACGTACTTGTTTACATGATTTTCTTTATTATCACTTTTTCGTCATATTTTGACCCTGCCTCCATTCGTTGTCTACTATAACTTTGGTCCAAATTTTTATATTCGACCTCGTCATGCTTATTAGCCGACTCTTCCTTACTTTGAGTCATATTCTCCTCAGGATTTTTGGGCTTACATACCCCTTACAGCGTGGCATTTTCTAGGACCTGCCTTTGTCCATTAGATTTCTAGAACATCTCCTTGAGTGTCTCTCATAGCTTTTTTTTTTTTACCTTTCAGGGATCATATAACTTCATCCCTCTTTTCTTTTGATAGCATTCCTCAACTATCCTTTTTACTGTTATCCTTTCATCCATCATGCCTTTGAAGTTATGTCTCACATAACCGCATTGATTTCTCTTACCTACTCATCCTTTCCAAACATTTTTATTGGGTCCTTTCAATTCCAATCATTGGGTTTCCTGATCATTATTGACATACGAGGATTTTTTCCCTTTCCTTTCTCTTCTTTAGTGACATCCCTTATTCAATGACTTCCTTTTTCCTTAATCCACTTTTACTTGCTCATAAATCACTTCATGATTCTTCATTCTACAATAATTGCTTTCGATCTATGTGTCGATTACTTTGCTTGGGAAGGTTCACTCCTTCCAATTTTGTTCTCTACTAAGTCTCTTACAATAGAGATTTCCATCTTAGGAGTTACATGCTTAACCTCCTTATCATTTATTGTATGGTTCTTTCTCCCTTTCTTTGCACCCTTATCTATGTTAGGGCATCTGTTTGCTTTGAATCCTTCTCTATCCACAACTTTTGTTTTATCCCTTATACCTTAGATGGGATACTTCTAATTATTGGTTTTATTCCGTGCATTCCACCCTATGCTCGGTCGTCCACTCTTTAAGCTTCATATGCACGTGTGGACTATGACCCGTCTTACCAATTGTGGTTATTACTTCTTAGCCACATCTTATTTGGGGGATTTACTTTCACAATGTTTCTCGAACATTCTTTTCTTTATTACCTTAGTATCGGTTGTCCACTCATTCATACTTGTCACAGCATCTTTTGGTGCTAATTCATTAGATTATTTCCATTTAAGGAGGGTTCACATCCTCCTTGTTTCAAATTCTCTTGTTCGCCCTTCGTGAGGCTCACTTAACCATCTTAAGTCTATAAACCTGATTTTGGCCATCGATTGCTTTAAGGATTTTTCTTCGTTCTTCTTTCCCAATGTTTTGGCCTTTTCACTTCTCCATTCTTTGTTGTGGTTTAAATCGATGGTTCTCTCAAAGACCAATTCTTTAATTGTCTCTTTCTCTTTATTTTTCTTGTCCTATCGTTTGGGCAGCTGTATTCATGCCCATCCTATTGTCCATCATAGAGTGTAGTCTTTACTATATCTCATCCTTCCTTAGGGTTTTGTTCATTATCTTTGGTTGTCCGCCGTTACTAGTTTTCCTCTTTCTACATGGTTCTCGTATTCTCTACAAACAAGTCACACTAGACCATTACAATACTTCCTTCCTTGGAAAATATTTCCTAAATAAGGGTTGGTTCCATTTCCTCTTAATTGGGATACGCATGTCTTTTCGCGACTTCCTTCCTTGGTAGGATTCTTTGCGTTTCCCCTGACATTCTTTTCTTACATTTTCTCTAGGGGATTTCTACCCTTAAATGACATCCCTTGATGTTGTCTTCTCCTATTTACCTTTACTCCTCTAATCTTGTAGGCACATCTTTTATGCTCTATTTGCATCCTTATTCGTACCCAGTACTTGTCTATTTCTTTAGGGAGCGTACAAATCTTCCTTATTTCAGGATCATTGTGGTAGAGGCTTGCCTATTCCTTTCTTGGCTTGAGTTTAGTCTTTAATTGGCCTTTGGTCCTTTTAAGGATTTCTTGCAACCTTCTTTTCCTGAGTATTTGCCCTTTCCGCCTCTCTCTTCTTTGTCGGAACTTACATTATGGCTTTCCCAAGTATTTGTTCATTAACTGCATTGCCTCCACCATTTGTTTGGTCTAAGTTTCTTAGGGCAGCTGTTTCTTGAGTCCTCCTATCCTTAACATCCATCTCACTGACCTTTTTAGGGTGTAGTCCTTTCTACCTCCCAGTCTTTCTTAGGGTGTCATTTATTCTCCTTGACCCTATTTGCTTTCATTACTTTTTCCATGGTCATTCATTCCAATACATCTTGTTATTTGGCTCTATTACTCTTCCAAGGCAGGTCATAATTGGCCTCCAATACATCCTTCCATCAAGAAGTTTCCAACGGTGGGTTAGTGCCTTGCACTTCACGTTATGTCCATCTACCAATCCAATGATTTCTTCAAGGTACTTAGTTGTATGCATCCCTCCAGAGTTCCCTTTTCCAGCGTATTGCTTCTCTTCTTCACTCTCATTGTGCCATTCTCTAGAGTTTCCAGAGGACGTTTCTCTATGTTTGCCCTTATGAGAGGGTTCTAGATATACTTCCCATGTACCTTATCCCAACTCTTGAGGTATCTTTCTCGGGTTGGCCTTCTTAAGAAGAAATTTAAAATTTTCATTTACCTCGTCATTTCTTGACCTCTTGGTGAACCGCTTACTTAGCCAGCTCCATGGTTTCGGTCTCCAGTCCTTCGTGGCCTTTGAGGAGTTATTGCCCTGAATTTATGAGGTGTGAAACACCCCTTCTTTCCTTACACCTATAATAGTTTATCTTGGTACTTGTCCTTAGTAGGGTTGGGCACTTCTTTAGGTAATGTCTCAATCGTTCATACTTGTAATAGGCTATTCCTTTACATTGATTGTTGCGGTCCCTTCTTTCCTTCGAGTAGGGCATTTCCAGGGTTATTATTAGTTTGTTGCTCTATCGTTCTTTGAGTCTAATCTCTTTTACAATTTTCTTACTGAATCTCCTTTGCTAAAGGGTCATGGTAAGAGTCTTCCTAGGTTTCTTAATTCCTTGATTCATCTTCCATAACCGGGATGTAACTTTTCCTTAGTTTCCAGGATAGTATGGGTTTGCTTTATTTTCCTTAGGCCATATTCCCAACAAGATTGCATCATCAGGAGAGAGAGTTTTGAGAATTTGAGTATTTTATTAACAGGGGGATACAAAGGATTAGGCTTTCAGCCCTATCATAGGAAATGGTTGCAAAATAACTAACGAGCTATGGAATTCTTGATAAACGTCTTCCTCCATACTTAGAGTTGTGCCACCAATAGGTCCTAGCACCATTCTCCAACATACTTCCCCAGTTGGTCTTTTGACATTTCAGCCCGGTCTCAAGCATTTGGGAAGTTTCTAGGGTTGTCTCCCTACAGAGGTAGGGTGTTGAGTAGAGCCATTCCAAGTTTTCTTGGTTCCTCTCCTAGGAGCCATCTGAAAATTTTAGGATAAATCCTATTAGTTACTATATTTTCTAGTCTTGATTATGTATTCGAGGAAATAGGCTCTGATACCACTCTTGTTGTCATGCCCCGACCCGGTTTGGTCGGATCCCCGTGATCAACCCACCACTCTCCCGGTTTATTAAAGGATTTCCCCTCATTGTAAACCATAAAAACTAAGGCGTCCTTTAACATGCAACTTTTCCTGGAATAGCATAATCAAAACTGCATGAAATTTAAAACTTTACATACCTGTCTTACAGGCATCTTAGTTGACGGTCTTTAAGGGGAGGCTTTTCAGGATTTCCTGAAAGGGATATAAGGAAGGGGGTGAGTACGACTACTCAGTGAATGGGTTTTTAAAAGCATTTGACTTTTAAGAAAAACATTTATATGGAGTGTGCCAGACTCCTTTGTTTTCAAAAATCCCTTCATTTAAAAATTCGGGTTTTTCCACCATTTCTTTTTTACCATGGTGTGTCATCACCCAACACACATCCTTCATCATGAAGGTTACACACATCCTCACACTACTCTCAGGCAAGCACGCTTAACTTCAAAGTTCTTATGGATTCTTATTCAACTGAACCAATTTGGTTTTTCTCTTCTAACTTGTCTTAAATTTCTTTTCCAAAGTTTAGTGAACCCTTTGGATCACCCGGAAGTTGTAAATTTCCAAATTTTTTGTTCCCAAATGATCGGTTTTATAAACCGGCTCGATTTTCTTACTCGGGTTGACCGGTTCTTTCCTGGTTTTCCTTAACTCAAAAGTGCGGGGTTTATAATGAAAGTTTTTTCCTGGCTCTTTTAATTATCTTTTGTCTACGGGCTCCAGCCCGTCCACACTAGCCTTTGGCCCACTTCATGAGTTCTTTTCTAAACGGGGCCTTAGATCCTATAAGTTCAAAACCGAGGCATCCAGCTTGTTGGAGCTATCCTTGCTCTCTTCAAAAAAGTCTTCCAAAAAATTTTAAGTAGTTGCACACAGTTAGGGAAGATCTTTTCTAGAAAACAGTTTTCATTTTTCAAAGAGAGCATTCATTACCCTAACCGGGTATGATGCCAAAAATCTCCACTCATAGTGGCTTTTAATTTAGAAAAAGTGCTTATCACCCCAACCGGGTATAATGTTGGAAAATCCCACACACCCAATAACTGTGACGTATTCGTCTCAGCTGGATTTCCACTCTTGTTATGCTCCCTTGTACACGTACTCGTACATCTCGTTCCTACACGGTTCGAGTATCCACATATGGAAGGTTCGACATAAAGACCACAAATTTCCAACTATTTGAATATGGATCCTTAATTTATGTATTATTGTAATTAGGTCCCCAAAGTTCATAATCTTTGACTTTATGTCCCAATTGCTCAAATTCTTTTTTATTAAATCCCTAGGAATTCTAATATCACTCTTAGGTCCATAATTTTCCAAAACTACCAATTGGTCCTTAATTTCTTTCAAATTACCAATTGATCCCCCAATTTCCAAAAATTTTCGATTGGTCCTTAATTCCCGAAAATCACCAATTGGCCCCTAATTTCATCCAAATAGCTAATTGGTCTTCAATTAAGAGTTAATTTCATGAAAATCCCCCAATTTTCCTTTAATTCCAATTTGGGCCCCAATTTTTCCAAAAATCCCCAAATTGCCCAATTATCCAAAATTGCAATTTGGACACCGAAATATTATTTCATTCAATTGATCACTAAAACTTGGGTAATTGTCCCCATTCATGATCTGAATCATCTTTCCCATGTCTCCCTCATCATTTCAATCTTTGAAACACTTACTTCGACTTAGAAATGAGATCAAACGAATCTTCGCCAAAAAATAAGGTATAGAGAGAGAAATCTTTGATTTCTTACCGGTGAGGGTCTAGCGGATGGAGATCTTGTTTTCTCAAAGTTTCCCTCTTCATGGGGATCCTTCTTGGATTATATCGAGCTTCAATGAGTAGCCTGAGTAGTGTGAATTTTCACTTTTAAATTTTAGGCAAAACCGATTGTGAAGAGTAAAATTCTGTGAAGGGCGGCGGAGGGGATTTACCAATTCAGTTCAAGAAAGGTTGGGGCACCTCTAGAGGTGGTATGGGGAGCTGAGTTTGGCTATGGGTGGCTTGAATTGAGCTCCAAAAGCTCTGGTTGCCAACCGCCGTGAAGTGACAATATTGTGCGAGCTCGTCGATACTTCTCTAACGATCCTCGAGATGAATGGAAGTTGTGGTTGTGTAGCTAGCTTCCTTAGGATTCTAAAGAACCCAAATTTACCTTCTAAGGTGGAGAAAAGAGCCCAAGTCAGAGCTTTGGTTTGAACTTCTCCAAAAAACTAAGCACTTCTTCTTCTCTAGGCGTTTAAGGGGTGAGGAAGACGAATGGGCAGGAGCTCTTTATATAGGAAGCTCAGGGAGTCACAAACTTATTTGTTCTCCAATCATTCAACCTTAATTGCTCCATTTATGGCCAAAATCAGAGGCGGTTATTGGTCACTAGATTTTCGGCATCTAGCATATCCTCTCTCTCTCTCCTCTCAGATGCTAGGTTGAAGATGACACTGTTCCGCACATGTAGAAGTGCCACATGGTGCCTCCTGATAGGTTGTCTTTGCTGACATGGCTTTTGACTCAGAAGCCTAGTCGGCTTTGACCTATTAACTAGACACGTGGCAACCTCCCATTGGTTGTCTATGCCTACGTAGGTGCTAATCGAGTTTTTGTTGACCATTGATCAAGACACGTGTCGCTCTCTTATTGGTCAGTCATTGTTGAGGAGGATTTTCTTCCTCTTACCATTAACCAAGGACATGTGTCACCTCCTTATTGATCAGTGCTTGCTGACTAGGCATGCTTCACCACGTGTCGTGCACTAATTGGTCAAGCATGTTGACTGGGCGCTGACCTGGTTGTGGTCTGTTGACCAACTGGACCGTTGACTGGTCCAATCACACCGAGTTCGGTGACCTGAGAAAGGAAAATCGGTTGGTTCAGGCCCGAATTGACCGGTTTCCTAAAAATTAAAAATTTATAAATTAATCTAAATTAATTTTCTATCTAATGGTGGCCTCAATTTTCCAAATTGAAAATTTTAAGCCACCTAGAAAAATGAATTATTTAACTGGTTTAAGTCGGTTCCACCCAGTTTGGGTCTGGTTCACCCTGAACCAGTTCGATTTTCTCATCCAATCCACTTCAGGATTCTTCTCCATAATTTTTGTGATTTATTGGTTATTTGGGATTTTCCAAATTTCCATTTTAACCCTTCTTTAAAAATTCTAGTTGACTCAGGCTCTCGATTTACTCTTGAAAATTTTCAGTTTCCTTTCTTAGTTTCCTTGGTTTGTGAAGATGAGTTTCACAACTCTCCCCCACCTTTTAGGAGTTTTGTCCCCAAAACTTAGTTATGCATCATTTGCATAGGGAATAATTTCCATTGATGTCCACTTGGGGTTTGCTTCGATAAGACAACGTGGGGTACGTCCCCATCTTGGTTGCATCTGCTTTGGAGATTCTTTGTGCTTGTCCACCCTCTGGGCATCTTTCCTCTCCATGTCTTGGAGTATCTTTTTATCACTTATTTACCATAGCTCTAAATGACACAATTTGTCATTCACACTTGAGGAGAAGAATTCCATGGTGATCCAACCTCCCACTTCCTTTTCTTTGAACGTTTCCTTGCTCATACGCTTTTTCCCAAGGCAAAATACCACAATAATTTCATCTTTCATTTAGTCCTTTAGATAACGTACTTAAGGAATTTCTTTTCCCTTCGATTATTCGCTTATTCCATGGAACTTATTATGATAAGCTTGTCTTACCCACCTGTCCAAAGGTATCTCTTAGGTCAAATTCTTAAGTCGCTTAAGGGTAAGACCCTTCCACTTGAAGGCTTTTGCCCATATCACAAGATTGGGAGTTCCAAGATGTCTGACTATTCCCTTGTCTATTTATTCCCTTGGTCATTGAAACTCTTTAGGTATGCGTCTTTTTGAGCATTTCATACTTGTTTTCGGGGGTTTCAGCATTATCCCCATTTCATCTTATATTGGTCATTTAATTCATTCTTTCATACTTGAGTCACCCTTTCTTAGGACTGTTGGACCTACACGTCCCTTGCAGTATAACATGTTTTAGAACTGTCTTTGTCCATTATGGTTCTAGAACATTTCCTCAATAACGGTATGTGCCTTTCCAACCTTTTAGGAATCGTGTGGCTTCGTTACTTCTTATCACCTAGTAGTGTTCCTCAACTACCTTCGACGTTATCCAATTGTCCTTTGCGCATAACTCTTGCATTTGGTTATTTCTCATTAATCTCGAAATCCTCCTTACTTTGAGGTTCGGACTTCCCAGTACCAAATTCTTCCACTTCCTTCCATAGAATTTATTACCATACTCTTCTTCTTGCATTGTTAGAGTGTTTCACTACTCGTTTCCGAATCATGCATCTCTTCCATGCACATAATGTCCCTTTACATTTAACATCATGCCTTTCATGAGCATTTGGGTTTTCCTTATTTATTCGTCCTTCACCAACTTCCTTATTGGGCTTTCCCGGTTCCAACTATCAGGTTTCCCGTTCACTTCTGACTTACCGACGTTTTCCTCTCTTATGTCCCTTCTCATATCCAATGGCATCCTTACTTAAGGATTTCCTTTCTTCAATCCATCCTTACTCGCTTGTGACCATTTCATGGTTCTTTATTCTGAGTTGATCCATTACGGTCTACTTGTCGATTCCTTAGCTTGGAGAGTTCCCTTTTTATAGTCTCATTCTCTACTTTGTCCTTCGAAGTAGAGACTTCCACCTTAGGAGTTACATGTTCAAACTTCTTAACATTCCTTGAAGGTTTCCTTCCATCATCTACTTACACCCTTTTTATATTGGTGCATTTGCCCGCCTTTAATTCATCATTGTCTTTAGATTCCCATTTCGTCCTTTATTCCCAATTCGAGGAACTTCTTATTATCGGATCTTATTTCGTGGTCTCCATGCTATGCCCAGCCATCCAATCTTAGATTCTATGGATCGGGACATGTATACCTCTCTAGGACTCCTTTCCATGATAGGCTTCTTCCTTTCTTCACCCTTACGAGTATCAGACCCTAGAGCAACTTTATAACATCCTTTTTTGTGATCCATCCTATTTAGCCTTCTTTGAAAATCTTGCGGGCATGTCCTTGTACCCTATCCATAATCCAACTTGTATCCCGTACAAGTTTACTTCCTTAGGAAGGGTTCATATCCTATTTGTTCCAAGATTTCTTGATCTCCTTACGCGAGGCTTACTTAATCCTTTAAAGATTTCCTTCATCCTCCCTTTTTTGACACTTGACCTCTCCTCTTCCCCCTTCTTCACCGATGTTTAAATTTATGATTCTTATGAGGGTCAGTTTGTTAACTACATCGTCTCTACTATTCTCTGTGTCCAATGGTTTTGAGACAATTGTCTCTCGAGTTCACTCATTTCTTATGCCCATCCTGTTGCCATTTCAGGTGTAGTAGTTGTTACTACTTCCCTGTCATTCTTAGGACATCATTTGTCCTCCTTGATCATCCCACCGTTACTAGTCATTTCTCGCTGCAAGATTCATTCGTAACCCTACCTGATTTCTCCTCCACTTTTTCCAAAGTGGATCTCAACTAGCCATTCTGAGACATCCCTTTAGGTGTCCAACATTCGAGGCATACTCTCTCTTGTGGAGGTGCTTCATTTCTTGTACCTAGATGGATTGTAACCTTCTAAGGGAAAATTTATTTTCATTTACTTCTCTACGTCCTGCTCCATTTGCGGCTTCTCAAGATCCTATCTCCAGTCCTTCTTGCCTTCTGTGACCCCTCCTCATATAGTTGAGGCACAAGATCGCATCATTATCTAAGAGACGAAGTTTTAAGAATTTGGAGTTTTTATTTACTGAGAAGGAGTACAATATATTTGGGGTGTTATCTCTATACAATAGGTAGTTACGCAATAAGTTGGGAAGCTACTAAACTAGGTTGTTAATGAGTGTTCTCATGGGCAAGGTTATAAGCCCTTGTCGATGTCCCTAGCGTCAAGTTAGCTTCCCTCATACTTGTAGATGTGTCCTCAACAGATGTTGATACCACATTTCTTGGTGGTACTGGACACTTCCCCGCACAATATCCCTACCGTCCACAAAAGCTGGTGGTATGAGAAATCTACTAAAATTTTATCAACCTTCAAGGATCGTCAGAATTTGTCTTCGAAATAGATTTTCTATTTCCGGTCACTGAAGGTCCAACACTGTGTGATCTTAATGGAACAGGTAAAGGAAGATTTGAAGGTCGAGAGAGGTGGCGATGGAAAGCTAATGTCCTCGGCTTTCCAAGGCCACCAAGATCGCCGAAGGTGGTGGTCAGACAGAGGTGCAATGCTCTCTAGAAGTCGGATCTCTAGAAACATGAGCTGCTTAACTTCTAGAGAGAATTCTGATCCAAAGCAGACAAGGGAGAATCCAAGCATTATATGGATGGATTTTAGACTTGCGTGGCTATCTATCCATAGTTTACTTACATCATTTTATATCTTGTAGCTCTATTAATGAATTAATTCCCTAAGTGGTGGGTTTCATATTGTCAAATGGCGTTTGTCGTGCTATTTTCCAGATTTCGGGTCACTATTCAGGCAATAAAGATGACATGTGCATGTGTGGTCACGCGTGCAGCATGTGTGTGCGTATGACATGGTGCACCAATCGGTTTGCATTATAATTAACTGGTTTCCGACAAATTTCTCGGCCGGTTTAGTCGGTTTTGGCCCAGTTTACCCCCTTTCTTGTCAGTTCTTGGGAAAATAAAAATAACTAAAAATTCTAAATTAAATTTCCTATGGAATAGATCCCAAAAGTATCTCATTATGATTTGTTTAGCCCTCTCTAAAAAAATTGGGGGAGGGAGGACGGTTTGTGGTCTAAGTCAGCTCAAACTCAGTTCTTTCCCGAGTTTTTTCTGATTCTTAATTTCGAATCCCAAGAAGTTTTGTAAGGTTTCTCATGACCTTTTTCATCCATCTAAGACTCTCTATCGAACATTTCTCTTAGCTTGGTTCGATTTAATTTTCGGTTCGTATTTCCTTCTCGGTTCAATTCGACCTGATTTTTGAATTGGGATTTACCCAGTGTTACATGGTCGATCATATAGCATATTGCACACCCAAATAAAAATGGCCATATATTGTTGTGATTCATATGTGTGACTATGATCGACTTGGGAGTATATTTTATGACGCTGACATGGCACATGGTATTAGAGGTGATGTCGAGCATATAGGGATGACTGGATGTAGAGATACAGGGGAAGAGAGATGACTTCCAGAACTTCCCATGGACTCGAAGTAAGGTTTATTGCATGGGTCCAAGCATCACTTGTAATCTAAAGTTAGGTTGAGTTGGAATAAAGGATGTCGAATGTCGGATGACACATAATCGGCATTGTATGAGTGGGACAATTTATTATGAGATGTTTTTTTAGGAGTGCAAATATATAACACACATAGATATGGTGGCAGGACCACCATATCACAATAAGAGGGGATAGTCATCTACAAATGTTTCTTGAGAGTGCATTAAGATGCACACACCCCTCACACCACCTCGAATTCACACATATAAGAACCCGGGGTTTGATTGAGTGCATTTGATGTGTGAATTGTGAAATGGGAAATAAATTTATGAGTTAAAAATTGTATGTTAAAATACTAATATAAGAAATAGTAAGTAAAAGTACTCGTAAAAGATGTAAAAAAATATATAATTAAAATCTAATAAAATATTAAATAAAGTACTGGTGATAAATTATATCATTACTTGACATCAATAAACACATTTATTGAATTGTCAGCTTACACATTCCCCAAACCATCCACTGGTGTGTGCAAAGGAGCATAGAAAACCATAAGATAATCTCAACATCCATATACATGCAACCCATTAAAGGAACTAGAAAGGCGTGCATAAAATTTAATTATATACTTTATTATTAATTGTTACGAGAAAAGATATATTTGTTTCTGTGCATATTACTTATTTTTATGAAAATTTTAAATATATTTTGAATTTTGTGAGATTTTATTTTAAATTCTTTATTTTTTTCGATACTAATTTAATAAATATACTCATTATTATAAAAACAAGTGAATTTAAGAATTGTTATTGTACCGACCTAGAAATCCAATAGAGGCCTGACACTTTATGTTTATCAAAAATGTCATTATTGAAGCTTGTTCATTACTTGCCAAAAAAAAATGGAGCTATATAATTTTAAAGGGAAATTGAGCTTTGAAGAAAATGGAGAGATTGATTGATATTTATAAGGAGCTACAGGAGGTATGAGGTAGCAATCTCACCAATTATTTGGTTGAAATATTATCATATATAATTACCCCTCATCCCTTATCTGATTTTTTTTTTTCTGAACAGTGATAATATATGATATGCAAGGGTAATAGTGTATGTCATGCCTCTAGCGCACAAGGTGCACATGCCACACCTGTCCCCTAGTTTCTCAGTTAACCGGTTTAATACATTGATCCATTGATTTAATCGATTTTTTAAATTAATTTTTCATTTGGTTAGTGGTCAATTCGATCAATTTTTTAGTTTATTTTATTTTTCAAAATTATATACTTTATATTATATCCATATTTACCATTTTTTCATTATTTAATTTTCTTAATTAGTTAAATTATTATTTATTTTGAACTGAATTAACTCAATTTAAATTGATTTTAATATAATTCAAAGTTGATTTCTTATAATTTATTCTCAGTTATATAACTGAATTTTAACTAATTTATAAAATTCTAATTCGAACAAATTTTTGTTTGGATTCATTTTTTAATCTCCACTCAACAAAAAAATTTGTTAGGTTACAATACATTTTGTGATTGGTTCTATATTTTATATATTTAAAAAATAATATTATACACAATTTGATCAAATTAAAGATATATACCATTTGATCTCATTTCTATCCACCCTATTATAGAATTTTCACCACCATTTATTAGATATACTTTATTTAAATTCTTACTCCAACAAAATTTTAACCGATTCACTCTACCCAAAGTCAATTTGAATCAAATTTAAATTTTACTCACCAAATTTAATTTGTGTTCCCACCAGAATTGAAGTTCAAATTGGAGTACAAGTGTCTAACAAAATTCAAATCAAAGTTTGAATTAGGACTTGAACTCCGGAACCAGCTCGGAACGGGTTCAATTAGGCTACGAATATCCAGACCCGACAGAATCCGGTTATCGTCGAGTGTAGGTTCAATTAATATTTTCTGATCAACGGGTCTAACTGGGTCCGAGTTTGCTCCAGGTCTCGGGTTTACTCCCACCTCTTCCCATATGGTAAAACCTCTACTCAGATGGTAAAGGAAGTAGAACTTGCCTTTCAACCTTCACTGAGTTTCTTTGGTATATAGAGAGGGGTTGGATCTAAATTCCCGTCTTTCGCTATCATGCATTCAGTGTCCCTTGCATTCATTTTACGACCTTATCATGCTTTCCATGAACTCAGGTGAAGGGTCATCCTCTCATAATCATTTTGATTGTGATCGAGTTTCTAACAGCTTTTAAGCAAGTGATGCATTATAGGCCTCATCGTCTAGGGGAGAGTTCCCACAACACGTCAATGGGGGTGAGATCATTATCTTTCCCCGCCATGTGATAACAGCTGTGCGGTCTTGGTCTTTGAATGATCATATGGTAGATATGTGCGCTATAGTTCAATATAAGTATTAGGGCAATTGACAGTGTGGAATATCTGTGCATCCATATACATATGTAGACCATTCTTGTATATCCACAGCTGAGTCACCTGACGATCAGCCTGAAAAACCGTGTGATCATCTTCCTTTTCAATCCATACATGATTACCACTAACCACAGAACATAACAAGCATAAAAGTCAGCAAATCCCAAAAGCACCTAACCTCCCGAGTCACTTACAGTGTTTGGTTAACAAAGACTGCTTCCTATGACTTGATTATTGCCTTATGGCAAACACACTAGACACAGGCACTAAACTAGGATGATACAGTAGATCACCAGGAAACCAAAACCTAGACTGAAGTACTTTCCTGTTATAACCATCTTTGCTCGGCCAAACCAAAAACAAACTGAGCAGGATAAGCATTGTTCAAGCTGTTCCATTATTTTGCCTCCTTGGAACCCTCACCATGGCCATCTGTTGCAGTGGCCAGTCCAGTGCCAGATCCCTGGGCATCATGCTTGATACCAGAAGTAGAATTGCCCATATCTGGATGCTGCAAGGCATGATGAAACAACCCATTATTCTGTCTTAACATGCCCATTTGCATTTGGGCAGACATGGCCTGCTGATGAAGGTGCTGCTGTCGAAGGTCCTGGAGCTGCAACTGATGCGGACTGCTGCCAAACTGAAGAGGCATCTTTTGTGGATAAATCCCAGCTTGCTGTGGGGCCTGAGGTGGGGTCTGAACCTGAGCTTGTGCCTGTGGGTGTGGCATGAAGAATCCACCGCCTTGTTGTACTTGCATGGCAGGAGGATGAGAAGGCATCTGCCCCGCAAAGAAAAAGAAGGTGATCATGGATCAAATGAAGACCAAATGAAAAAAGAAAACATGCAGTTGCCTCAGACCTGTGGAGGTATTGCAACAGCCTGAGGCTGAGCATCAGCAATTGCAGCAAGATACATCAAATTCTTTTGCAGCAGTGCTTGATACCTGAGACATAAATACCAAAAAATCTCCAATCGTTTGAGTGCAATAGTAGCAGTCTGGGAGCAAGGAGTGCTGCTACAAAAGAAAACTACTATATATGCATGTACAAAACTGCACTTGGGAACTCAATACCAGCTGAAGTTGCAGATACTACAAATTCATTATTGTATTGCCCCACCCCCCTTTACCCATCACACAAAAACCTGGTGTCATTTCATACAGTGGAGCAATTATTTCAACCATTGTAGCTATGTTTCTTTCATGTTTAATTTCCGAAATTAGTGCATTCAGTACATTGGAAAATAACAGAATCATGTATAAGTTTACACCCCAAGAACAATAAGGTGTTCAGTAATAAAATTTTCACAGGCTTCTCCAAGTGGGACTGGCATTCTTCACGAAAGAAAGCTCATTTTCCTATATTATAAAGACTTTCATTAGCCCTGTCCTCTAAAAAGAAGGTCATCACACAAAGTAAATCAGGTCCAAGACACAGAGGGAGGAGGGAAGGGAGACTCACTGGGCACATTCAGCAAGCTTTCCGAGATTTTGATTGTCTAATATTGCCAGAATCAATTTCTTGTTCTCGTCAAGGTACTGAATCAGAGAGAAGCACCGCAACATGCAGTGATTAGTGTACAATGATATAGCCCATAAAAAATAACCAAATGTCTTCATTTTCAATGAGAAGTTAATATCCTTAGGATACTTGAGAAACGTATAAACAGTGAAATACATCATGGCAGGCCAGAGAGCTGCTCTCCATAGGGCCACGTCCAACACTTCAGAGCCTTTAGAAAATTCTCAGTGTAGCATTAAGAACCAGAGCAGGCTTTCTCTTATTTGCCCGTCTATTTCTCAGAAAATTACTCATCTATAACTAGCACACAAACGTGTCTGGAGAAAAATCAAACTAAAATAATTAGAAAAATCAGCCAAGCTTGAAAAAACATCTCCACAAAGTTCATTTCTTATGCAATCAAATGATTGGAAAGAACTAACAACCTTCACCACTTATACATCCTCAATGAGTTTCTTTTAGTTCATTTCAGCTACCATTTCCCGTGAACAGTAGGAAAAATATTAAGGAATAATTTTACGCCAGGAAAGACAGTCACAGGGCATTTACACCGTAGACAAGCATCTGAAGAAAAAGGAGATCATTTTCGATACCTTTTGAATCTGCTCCGTGGTGATGTTGGCGGAGGGAAACGACTGCATGACGGGACTCATCTGTGGCTGTTGCTGCTGCATCTTTCTTCCTCTCTGTCTTCGGGACCGACGACACTCGTCAACAAATATTCTCCCCGAAGGATGAAGAACCCTAAATTTTTCTCCGAGAAGACAAATCTCCAAGACACAAGTGGAAGGACGGAAGGAATCCAAAAGAGGAAATATCAGAAAGGGGAAGGAGAATAGAGATCGGTTCGGCCGCTGATTACATCGGTATGTGAAGATCAATAGCGGAGGCCGAGGAGACTCCCGACAGCGTTGAGCCGACTTCGCTTTCTAGGCCGGGATGGCACCGAACCGGTTTGAAATGTTTCAACTTGTTTTTATCCATCATTTTCCATCAAATATCATATATGAAAATTTTATTATATATTTTAAAAATAAAATAAGAAAAACAAATTAATCCGTTAGCATGTGCTACCCATTAGCTAACTCCTAGTGTACTAGTTTAGTTCAAAACATGTTTCGGTCCATATGCTAACTTCTCAAAGTATAAGTCACTAAAAATAGTATATACCATGCATATGGTCTTTTTGCCAAGAAAAATAACACAATTAATCAATCAATGCAGGTACTGTAGACTAATAATATCTAGAGTATTCTAGAGATGCTCCAGTAATCCTCAACAACAACACATTTTAAACAAGTAAACTATCATAAACTAAGTTTTAAGCACTAGATTTCTGGATTACAAAAAAGATCCTACAAGTCATGAATCACTGACAGTTGTGTAGCCGGATGAAGGGATATCTAACACATGAGATGAGTGTAAAGACATTAGGAATAGAACTTTCGAAATAATACTCCAGGTGTTGAAATTTAATTTAAATTATAATTTAATACTGGAAGTGAGAAAGAGAAATTAATTTTAAGAATAACTATTAAATTTTAAACAAGTAAACTATCATAAACTAAGTTTTAAGCACTAGATTTCTGGATTACAAAAAAGATCCTACCAGTCATGAATCACTAACAGTTGTGTAGCCGGATGAAGGGATATCTAACACATGAGATGAGTGTAAAGACATCAGAAATAGAACTTTCGAAATAATACTACAGGTGTTGAAATTTAATTTAGATTATAATTTAATACTAGAAGTGAGAAAGAGAAATTAATTTTAAGAATAACCATCAAACTCTCAATTACCAGAATTGAGAGTTTTGAAATAATACGATTTTTACCGGTTAGTGATTTAGTATTAAATTACCAATATGAGCAAATGTAGAAAAGTAATTTATTTTATAAAAATAAAATTAAAAAAAAAAAGAAAGTTGAGTTGTTCGAATATGAGCCTATGAAATAGAATTAAATTGTAAAATTTAGATATAGATAGTTATACATTTTTTATTTACATATAAATCACTAATTTTATTTTATTACTAAAAATTTATTGTTTTACCCTTAAAATTACTTTATTTATAATTTAACCCTTATATTTATTTTATTTATTAATAAATCTTTAAATCACATAATTTATAAATAAATTATTATATTTATTTTTAATGGCAAATAAATTCCAAATATTATTTTTTTGCAATCAAATCCCTAAACTACTCTTATTTAAAATTTGATCCTTAATTTTTAATATTTCCACAAAAATTTTTAAATTTTCAAAAATTCAAATTTCGTTCAATTTCTTCTAAAATTACATTTTAGTTCCCGAATATTCAAATTTCCAAATTGACCAGTTAAACCTTATTAATTGCCTATTAGCATGCTAAATAATCTTTTCTACTTACTTAGCATCATTCCAAGCTTCAAATCGATTAATTTGTCCTAGAATTGATCACAAACAAACCTTAGTTGGAAAATCTTTATAAAGAGAAAGTTTCAATTTCTTATTGACAAATAAACGGTTGTCGGAGTTCTTGGTATGGGGAGTTAGCTCTCATCAAGAATATTCTCAAATGATCAAATTTCACCTCAATTGATGGCCTGACTAACGAGAATTTAATTTAGTATAATTTCACATTTTTCATTCTGTAAATTCACTATCCTAGTGAAGGGCGGTAGTAATGGCATACCTCTTGGGCTTAGGGAGAATTAGGCTTGGCTGTAAAGGGTCGGAGGATGGTTGGCTTGATTGTAGGAGATCTAGAGATGGTCCGAAATATGTTTGATCCGTTCAAGAGAGGTTTGGGTGGCGGAGCAAGGTTATTGAGCGATCCCCTCAGTGTTTCTTCGATAATCCTTGAGCGGAAATGAACGTGTAGGAAGGTAGAGGACTTCCTCAGGATTCTAGGTGTAAACCTCGTTCCTTTAAAGATAAGAAAATCATGAAAAGAACCGGTCGATTCAAAAGAAAAAATCGAGCCAATTAACAAACCGAAACTGGTAAATAAAGGGTAAAATGGAAAATTGAAAAATACCAAGTGACTCAAAAAGTCATAAAAATCAAGGAAAAGAACCATGGAACAAATTGGAAGAGAAAACCAGACCGATTCAGGGTAAACTAGACCTAAACCGATTTAAACTATATATGAATTAATTTCTAAATTTATTTTTGTTGGTGACTTAAAGTGATCAAATTGGAATTGGATAGAAAATGAATTTAGACGAATTTAGGAATTTTTAGATTTGAGAAAACCAGTCGAATCGGGCCAGAACTGGTCGATTTTCACCATTGAACTCGGTCGGACCGGATCAGTGCGGTTCAGAACAGTATCGTCTTCTTCCTCAAGATGACAACACTATTTATCGATTAAAAAACTTTTCTTCTATGGCAAAGGAATATCCTCTCTGATCTAGGCATTTTCTGAAGAGGATAAGCTAGACCAATATGGAAATTGGTCAGGTAGAGGGTCCTCGAGCTCCCTATATAAAGAGCTCTCCTCCATCCATCCTCCACACACCTCGAATCGCCATTCTCTCTCAAGTGCTCCATTTTTTGGTGAATCTCAAACCATAGCTCCGACTTGAGCACTTTGCTTAGCCTTAGAAGGCAAGGTCAGGTCCTACAGACTATGGGGGAAGTCAGCTAGCTAACAACAATCTCCCTTCGACCCGAGGATCGTCGAAGAAGCGACGATGAAATCAAAGAGTGAAGCAGATCCTACAGACCGAAGTTGCTCTGTTTTGACAGAGTTAAATTCGGCCAAACCAAGCCTTCCCAATGTCCCCACGACCATCACACAATCTCCACAGGGGTGAAAGGTAAGCTAATTTGACCCTCCTCCGTTGTTGCAAATTGGTGTGAGAGAGAGAAAGTGTCGAATTTCACCAACAAAATTCATCCTCGTATGGACTTCAATTGTAGCAATTCCTAATCCTAGGAGGACCCTAAGGATGATAGCTACCTCTCTAGATCAAGAGCTCAGATCGTCGCACCTCATACGATAAACTTTCAAAGCTTTCTCTTTCTACGAATAATTTTTTGGCAAATCTCCGTTTGAGCTCGTTTTAGACCCAAATGCTGCGATTTAAAACTCAATTGAATCGTATGGAAGTGTAGGAACTGATCCATACCATCAATTAGAGCAATTAACCTCGTTTGAATGACTAATTTGGAGAAATCAAATTCGGTCAATATATAAAGGGATGAAATTGGGAAAATTTGGGGATTTCAAAAAATTGGGAGACCTCCATGCAATTTCTCAAAATTGAAGGTCAATTGGCAATGATAAAGATGTTGGGGACCAATTGGTCAATTTTTGAAAGAATTAGAATCAATTGACTATTTTTGGAAAGTAGGGGTAAAATCGTAATTTTTGAAAAATTGGGGACCAAATTGGGAATTTGGAAAACTTGAGCCCCTTACATAATTTTAAGTAAATTGAGGGTCCAAGGAGGATATTGGAAGCCTTGGGACTCAATTTGGGTGAAAATTTAGTATTAGGGACCTAAAGTCATGAAAAGTGAACTTTAGGGATCTAAGTATAATAAACCAAGAACTTTGGGTCTAATCGCTCATACGTGAGAAAATGAAGGCTGTCATGCCAAATCCTTATTACCAATGATATCTAAACTGTGTAGGGACACGTGAAATCAGAACGCAAGCAAGATCTAGCGTCAACGGGAAATAGACTAGGAACGAACATGTCATAATCAACGGGTGAGTGAGAACTTTTATACATCATACCGGTTGGGATGATGAGCACAATTTTTAACGGATAAAACCTACTTATTGGTTGTGAGTAGGAATATACAAACATCATACTTGGTTGGTATGATGAGTTTTCTTAAGGAAAGGAGAAAACCGCCTACCAATTGTAAGCGGATCCATCATCACACCCGGTTGGTGTGGTGAGATAAAAATATAATTTTTGTCAGAAGTGTTCTCCCTTGATTGTGTGACAACTATTTAAAATATTTGTGAGACCTTCTTGATGGGATCTAGAATAGCTCAAATAGGCCAGGGCCTCGATTTTTGAACAAATAGGGCTCAAGGCCCACATTATACAAAACACGTGTAGTGGACCCAAGGCCAGTGGGCACGAGCATAAGCTCATAAACAAACATGATTAGGAAGAGCAATGAAAACTCCTAATTGTCATGGAATTGTTTGTGTGATGTACCACGGTATTGAATCAGGACCGACAATGCTCGATGGACTAGTGGCAATACGTCAAGGCTAGGTCGACGGATCGGCCTAGACAAACAACTGCGAGTCGGATTGAGTGTCAGGAACATTAGACCGTTGGCACCAAAGAGGATGAATAACTATATAAAAAATATTGTTTGTGCATGCACTTAAGGAACGAGACCATCAAGACACCCGGGGGGTAGTGATGGATCCCAAGGGCTGTTGGATGACATGAGGGGCGATAAGGGTAGTTTGTCGTGCTAGTCAGTCATGAAGCTCTAGGAGCTTCTTGCACATGAGACCGGGGTGGGGATAGGATGAGGTCTCATCCTCATACAGACATCAAGTGGCATTCAAGTATGAGGGTCAGTCGTTTGGGACGTCCACTCAGACTCATGGTAGAAGTGGATGGGTTTCTATAGGGGTGGACAACAAAGTCGTGCTGGTCCCTAAGTGGGTGCAGTCTGGAACTGCCTTGCAAATGTGTCTACCCTTCTTGATGAAGGGTGTGTGTTTGTTTGCTAAATGCCTCCCGAGGCAAGGGGATGGACTAAGAAAGCTAAACACGCCTAATATGGAAATGGAAAAAGGGTTTTGGAAATTTGAGTTTGAGGAAATCTTTTTAAAAAAGGAAATGTTAACCTTGGAATGGTTTGATTAACTGAAAATATTTGAAAACTCACTCCTAACACCCGCTCACTGAGTTGTAGAACTTATCCCCTCCCTTTACCCCTTTTCAGGTAACAGAGGAAAAACCAATCTCAAAGACCCCTTGCCGTTGAACTATAAGACATGTATAATTATTTTAATATATTCAATTTTGTATAATGTTATTCCAGGAAAAACATGGAAAAAAAAAGATGCCTTAATCCTCACAGTTTAGAAGAGGGTGAAACCCTTCATAGCCCGAAGGGAGTGGCGGGTTGTTCAGGGAGATCCAACCAAACCGGGTCAGCGTGTGACACTAGGGAGCCTGACTTTGCATTTAGAGGTGAAGAAATGGGTCGATGTCATAGCTTTGGTTCAAGGATGATAAAAAATTGGAGTAGTACGGGTTCTCTGAGCTTTGAATGTGTGGAGAGGACGAATAAAAGGAGGATGGGGACTGATGTTTGTCTGCATCCATCAATCGGTCGGCTATTAACTCTTCAATTTATGGCCTTATTGGAGAGATTAAAAGCTCATTGGAGTTAAGGCGATTTTTCCCTTCCCCTATTGTTCATTTATCTAAAGGAAGATGACGACACTACACACATGCGAGCTTTGCACGTGTGAGCTACCATGGGGGTGCACTGTGATTGGCTTGCATTGCTAATGCAACATTCCACTTAGCGTCTGAGTCACCCTTTGACCCATTGACTAGACACGTGGTGACCTCCCATTGGTTACTTTGTTCGACATGGCAGTTGACCAAATCTAACCATGAGATGATTGTTGTTGACTTTGCCATTTGGAAACCTCTAATTGGTTGATTTAAATTCGTCAACTTTCCCACGTGAAGCACTATTTCATTGCAACGTGTCCTCTTATGGTTGGTTGTGGTTGTCTGATGTGGCTTTGCCACATGTCGGTCACTGATTGGTCAATCTTTCCTAGTCATCCAAGTTCTCTTCCAACTCTGGCGGTGGGTATTCCAACATATGACTTGGATCAGACTCATACTTTATTAGTATGAATATGTGGAAAACATTGTGTGTCCATTGAAAGTTTGGGGCTAATTTAAGATTGTATACAACTTTGTATACTTTCTAAGAAGATACCTTTATGAATATCTTATCTCCCACTTTGATTTCCAGTTCTCTCCATCTATGGTCTACATATGTCATTTGTTGGTAATGAGGCACATTTAGTTTATTTCTTATCAACTTAATCTTCTCTGCGGTGTCTTCAATCAGCTCTATCTTTTCAAGTTTCCTTTCTCACACATCATCCCAAAATAAGAGAGTACGACACGGTCTCCCATACAAAGCTTTATATTGTGCCATTTGTATACTGACCTGATAACTATTGTTATAGAAAAACTCCATAAAACATAAATAATCCTCCCAATTCTGATTCAGAGTCAAAATACATTCTCTAAGCATGTCTTCAAGTGTATGGATGGTACGCTTTGATTGTCCATCGGTTTGAGGGTAAAATGTTGTGCTCATTTGAAGTTTTGTTCCTAAAGTGTTTTGTAGACTAGGCTGGAACCATGACGTAAACCTTGGATCTCGATCCAACATGATGCTCTCCAAAATCCCGTGTAACCTCACAATTTCTTCAATATATAAGTTTGCTAACTTTTTAATTGGACCGATTACTCGTATGGGTAAAAATGTGCTAACTTGGTTAGTCGATCCACGATTATCCATATAGTGTCATGCCCTCTTTGTGTCACAGGTAATCCTATCATGAAATCCATTGTCATGTTTTCTCAATTCCACTCAGGGATATTCAATGGTTGCAGTAATTCTAAGGGTTTTTGGCATTCTACTTTAATTTTTTGGTAAGAAAAGCATCTTGACACATAGTTAGCCATGTCTCTTTTCATATCCTTCCACCAATACCCTTTTTAGGGTCCGATATATCTTCGTGCTTCTTGAGTGCATGGCATACACCGATTCGTGTGATTCTTCCAATATTGATCTTCTTAGTCCTTCCACGTTTGGCACACATACCCTTCCTTTAATCATTAACAATTCATCTTCTCTTATGACAAAGTCTTATGTTACTCCATTGATTATCTGATTCACGTATGGCTTGAGGTCCACATTTAGTTTTTGTTGGGTCCTGATTTATTCTACTAAATTGGGTTTCATTATGGCACTACCATGTGTTGACCTCTAATTGGTCGACCATTTCTCTAATATCCTAGTCGACCACTTATGTGGCATATTTGCCACGTGTCAGCTCCTCATTGACTAGCCTCGTTGATGAGGCTTCTACTCAGTTGGCTGAGGACATGTGTCGCTCTCCTATTGGTCGGTCGTTGATGACGTGGATTTTTTCTTTCTTTCACCATTGACTGAGGACACACATCATTCTTTGATTAGTTAGTGCTTCCAAGCGCTGACTGAGCGGTTGACTAGGCACACTTCACCACGCGTTACACCCTGATTGGTCACACCTACTGATTGAACCCTAACCTGGTAGACAGTATTTTGACTGGCTGGACTTTGACTAGTTTGGTCAGACCGGATTCGGTAACCCAAAATTGAAAATCAGTTGGTTCAGGCCCGATCCAAGATGTTTTCTATAATACAAAAGTTTCTAAATTCAGTCTCTATTTAATGGTGACTTCAATTTTCCAAATTGATGTTTCTATGTCACATAGAAAAATGAATCTTTGAACTGGTTCTTCACAGTTCAATCTGGTTTGATCAAGTTCAGGTTCGGTTCACCTTGAATTGATCCAATTTTCACATTCAATCCCATTCATGGTTCCTTTCCATGATTTTTGGCTCTTTATTGACTGCTTGAAGTTTTCCAATTCCCCATTTTGGCTTCTAAATACAATTTTGGTTCACTTTAACCTTGGTTTTCACTCAAAATTTCCCTGTTCTCATTTCTGTTCTTTTTCTTATTATGAAGAAACAAGGTTTACAACTTCTCCCCACATTTAAGGAGTTTTGTCCTCATAACATTTTATACATTAAATAAATGAGGGTACTTTTATCTTATTACATATTCAGTTTCCCATGTTTCTTCCTCGATTTGACTACTTCACGAAAGGTCCTTCACCATTGGATTCTTCTTGTTCCTCAGATTTCTTTCTCATCTCTAGAGAATTTGGATTGCCTCGACTTCATAAGATAGGTTCTCTTCTAGTTCAGGTGGTGGGTGTTTCAGTACATGACTGGGGTCGAGTTCGTACTTCCTTAGTACTGATATATTGAACACATTGTGTATCCTTTGTAGGTCCGGAGGCAATTCGAGCTTGTATGCCACTAGCCCAACCCTTTGAATTATGGTGTAGTGACCAATATACCTTGGTTTCAATTTCCCTCATTATTGAAACCTTAGAATTCCCCTCTAGGGTGATACCTTAAGGAATACTTTATCTCCTACATCAAACTCTACATCTTTCCTCCTTTGGTTGACATAACTCTTTTTCCGATCTTGTGCCGCCTTAAGCTGATTTCTTATCATCTTAATCTTTTCCATGGCGTCTTCTACGAGCTTGATCTTTTCAAGCTACCTTTCCCCTACTTCTTCCTAGAATAGGGGTGTATGACATGGTCTCCCGTATAGAGCCTCATACTGTGCCATTTGTATACTTGTCTGATAAGTGTTATTATAGGAAAACTCCATAATGCACAAGTAATCCTCCAAGCCTTTATTCATAGTAAGGACAAATGCTCAAAGGATGTCTTTCAAAGTTTGGATGGTTCGTTCAGACTGTCCATCAGTTTGGGGATGGAAGGCTGTACTCATATGAAGTTTAGTTCCTGGAGCCTCTTGTAGGCTGGGCCAAAATCGAGATGTGAACCTTAGATCTCGATTCAAGATTTTGCTAATCGGGACCCCATGTAATCATACAATCTCCCCAACATAGAGGTTTGCTAACCTTTTTATGAAGTGAGTCACCTTTATTGGCAAGAAATGGGCCGATTTAGTTAGTCAATCTACTATGACCCATATAGCATTGTGTCCCTCTTTGTTATTGGCAACCTTTTTACAAAATCTATTGGGATCTTCTCCCACTTCCATTTGGGGATAGGTAGAGATTGTAATAGTCCAAAGGGTTTTTGATGTTCTGCATTAATCTGTTGGCATGACAGGCATTTTACCACGTACTCAGCTATGCCTCGTTTCATCCCCTTCCAACAGTATCTCTATTTTAGATTACGGTACATCTTTGTACTTCCAAGGTGCATGGAGTATACCGAATTGTGAGCTTCCTCCAATATTGACTTACATAATTCCTCTTTATTCGGTACGCACACCCTTCCCTTAAACATCAATAACTCATCACCCCTAATGACAAAATCTTATGTCATTCCGTTGGCTACTTGGTCTATGTATGGTTTGAGCCGTTCATCTTATTTTTGTTAAACTCTAATTTGTTCCAACAAACTAGGTCTGACGGCTATGTTAGCCGTTAGGCACTTCCTTTCTTCAGGCATGCCAAGATCTATTTTTAACTTACCCATTTGTTCCAACAATGGTAGGTATGTCGTCCTCATGTAGGCCATTCCAGTGTGATATTTGCAACTAAGCACATCTGTCACTACGTTAGCCTTATCGAGATGGTATTCTATCATCAGATCATAGTCTTTCACTAGTTCTAGCCACCTTCTTTGCCATAGGTTGAGCTCCTTTTGTGTCAAGAAGTATTTTAAGCTCTTATGGTTAGTGAATATTTTATACCTAACTCCATTTAGATAGTGTCATCAAATCTTAAGGGCAAATACTATTACCGCCAACTCCAGATCATGGGTGAGATAATTCCATTCGTGTGTCTTCAATTATCGGTATGGATAAACTGTCACGCCCTAACCCAGTTTGGTCAGATCCCCATGAACAACTCGCCACTCTCTTGGTTTATTAAGGGTTTTCCCCTTCTTTAAACCGTGAGGAGTAAGATGTCCTTTTCATTTGTATCTTTCCTAGAATAACATTAATAAAAACTGAATACATTAACCTTACATACCTGTTTTGCAGGCTCAAGTTTAAGTGAGTTTTCCCTTAGTTACCTGAAAAGGGGGTAAAGAGAGGGGGTGAGTTCGACAACTCACTGAATGGCTGTTGGGTGAGAGTTTTCACAAAAACAATTTTAATCGGAGTGTGCCAGACTCCTTATTTCATTTAAGAATGCTTTTCTTCAAATTCTAGTTTCCAAAACCTCTTTTCAAGGTCGACCAATTCTTTTCCAAGAATTCTTAGATCATTTCCAAGGTTTTCAAAACCTTTTTCCATTTCCACATTAGGTGTGTTTCACAAGCAACAAACACCCTTCATCAGGAAGGGTAGACACGTTCGCGAGATGCAGTTACCCCAACTACACCCACTTGTGGATCGGAGCGTCTTTACCATCCACCCTGATAGAAGTCCCTGACTTCTACCCGGAGTTTGAGTGAATATCTGAGGTGTTTAACCCTTAAACCAAACAATACTTTGTGTCCATATGAGGATGGAGACCTCATCCCGACACCACCCCGATCTCATGCACATGAAGCTACATCAAGCTTTCCTGACTGCTAGCATGACAAATTGCCCTTATCTGTAACATGTCGTCCAGTAGCCCTTAGGATGCATCACTACCCCTATTGGGCATCTTAATGTTCCTAGACCTCAAGTGCATGCACAAACAATAGTTTTTCCACAAAGCCATTTATCTTTTGGTGCCACTGGTCCAACGGCCCTGATGTTCAACTCGACCTGCAGCTGTTTGTCTAGGCCGGTACATCGACTTGGCCGTGACGCACTGCCACTAGTCCATCGAGTATGTCAGTCCTGTCTTGGTACCATGAAAAATCACATAATCCATTCATTAACAATTTTCATAGCATAAATATCACAGGTTTGTTTACGAGCTCCTGCTCATGCCAGCTAGCCTTGGGCCCACTGTACATAATTTTCCAAAACTGGGCATTTAGCTCTCGTTAAGGTCTCCCAAAAAATTTAAGCATTAACACACAGTGAGGGGAGAACACTTTTGACAAAATAAAATTTTCCATCCATCACACCAACCGAGTGTGATGACATCTCCGCTTACAACTGGCAAGCGGGTTTTCTACTTCCTTTCACGAAGTCCATCATACTAACCGAGTATGAACTACTTACAACCGGTAAGTAGTTTTTCCGTGCAGTTCTCACATCACTCCAATTAGGGGTGAATGTTAAAATTTCACATAGAAGTGGTTTTTCATTTCCGATGTGCTCATCATCCCAACGGGTATGATGTGAAAAAACCCACTCATCTGTTAACTGTGACGTGTTCGTCCTTAGTTGATTTTCCCAAGTCAACGTGAGCTTCTCTTGCTGGCGTTCCAGTCCTTTATGCTCTTGCACGATTTTGATAACCTTATCTATTCATACTTGGCATAACAACCATCATTCCTCACATATGAACAACTAAAAACTTCTAATTAATTGCATTTAGGTCCCTAAAATTCATTTTCCTTGACTTTAGGTCCCTAATGCAAACGTTTCCCCAAATTGAGTCTCGAAACTTCCAAAATTCACTTTGAGTCCTCAATTTACTCAAAATCACTTAAGGGGTTCAAGTTTTCCAAATTTCCAATTTGGTCTCCAACTTTTTAAAAATTATTGTTTTACCCGTACTTTACAAAAATGGCAATTTGACGCCAATTATTTTCAAAAATTGACCAATTGGTTCTCCAACATTTTCTTCATGGCCAATTGACCCTCAATTTTGGGAAATTGCAATTTGGTCCCTCAATTTTACGAAATCCCCAAAATTTCCCAAAATGTTTCCCAATTTCCCTCCTTTCAAACTAGCCGAATTTGATTTCATCAAATTGGCCATTCAATCGGGGTTAATTGCTCCAATTGAAGTTATGGATTTGTTCCTACACTTCCATATGAGCTTTAAACCACGTCATTTGGGTCTGAATTGAGCTCAAACAGAGATTCGCTAGAAAACTGTGCGTAGATAGAGAAAGCTTCAAAATTTTATTGTTAGAGGTGTGACAATTTGATCTCTCTATCGGGGAAGATAGTTATATTCCCGAGGTATCTTCTTGGATCAAGAATTCTTACAATTGACTTTGAGTTGAGGGAGAGTTTCGTCAGGGAAATTCTACAGTTTCTCTCTCTAACTCCTACCTGAAACAACTAAGGAGGGCCGAATTGGCTTACCATTCATCTCAATTGAGGTCATCTAAGGGCTATGAGGATGTTGGGAGGGCTTGGTTTGGCCGTAAGAGGATTGAATTCGGCCAATTTCAGCTCAGCTGAAACATGACAGCTTTGGTCCACCGGAGCTGCTTCACTGTTTGATTACATTGACACTTATCTGGCGATCCTTGAATTAGATGTAGGTTACTATTAGATAGCTGACTTCCCTTGGAGTTTAAAGAGCCCGACCTTGCCTTCTGAGGTTGAGAAAAATGCCCAATTTAGAGTTCTAGTTCAAGTTTCATTAAAAAATGGAGTAGTAGAGAGAGAGAGAGAGAGAGGAGTTTTCAAGTGTGAGGAGGATGAATGGGGATGAACTCTTTATATAGAGAGCTCGATGACTCTCTTGCCATTTGATTGGAGCCTTTATGGCGATCATTCATGGCCTGAAACACCCTCAGAGGATACTTTTCACCTTCACCAGCGCTGTTCACTTTTTTTTGACGAGTGAACAGTGCTGTCATCTAAAGGAAGAAGACGACATTGTTCTGAACCGGACTGGACTAGTTAGAACCGGGTTTAATGTTTAAACCGACCAGTTCATGCCCGATTCCATCGACTTTTTCAAAATTAAAAATTTCTAAATTCTTTTAAATTCATCCTCTATCCAATGGTTGCTTCAATTCCCCAATTTGAATATTTTAAGCCACATAGAAAAATGAATTTAGAAATCAGTTCAATGGTGGTTCATATCGGTTCAATCCGATTCAGGTTCGGTTCACCTGAATTGGTTTGGTTTTCTCTTACAATTCATCCCAAAGCCCTTTTCCATGATTTTTATAACTCTTTAGTTCACTCGGGACTTATAAATTTCCTAATTTGCCCTTTCTCTAACGGTTGGGGTTCGTGAAATGGTTTGATTCTCTCTCTTGGGTTGTCCAGTTCTTTCCCTGGTTTTCTTATACTGAAGGGGCGGGGTTTACAACTCTCCCCTCCTTTTAGAAGTTTTGTCCCCAAAACATAATCAACATTTTTCACTTTGGGATAAACTTCCCTTATTGTCAACTTGGGTATGCTAACACTTCGGTTGTTCTTTCACTTAGCCCACTTTAAATTACGCAATTAAGAAATTTCTTTTTGTTTACATTGTTTACTTCCTCCATGGAGTTTATCATAACTTGTATGTCTTACCCGCGAGTTCGAAGGTATATCCTAGGTTCACATCTTCCTTTACTTAGGGTAATATTTTCCCCCTTGACGTTCTTAACTCACTCATGACCATTTCATGATTATGTGCCATAAAACTTAATAAGTGAATTGTTTGGCCATGGTACTAAGATAGGACCGACATGCTCAATCAACTAGCGGCAATGCGACATGACAGGTCGATGGACCAGTCAAGACAAATAACTACGCATTAAGTTGAGAGTCGGGGCCGTTGGACCAATGGCACCAGAGATTATATGGCATAATGAAAAGATATTGATTATGCATGCACTATGAGTACGGGATCATCAAGATGCCCTAGACGGGTAGTGATGCGTCCTAAGGGCCTTGGACGACCCGGTGATTATAAGGGTAGTTCGTCAATCCAGGTGTCTGTGCGAAATTTGGAGTAGCACCAAGCGCATGAGACCGGGGTGGGAACGTGATGAGGTCTCTGTTCTCATAATGGACGTAGAGAATTTATTTCAGGAATGAGGGTCAGATGTCGCGAACATCCACTCATTCTCATGGTAGAAGTGTACGTACTTCTATCCGGGTGGCCGGTAAAGTTGCTCTGAAGCCACAAGTGGGTTCAGTGGTCGTGCTGACCCACGAATGTGTGTAACCTTCATGATGAAGGATGTGTGTTGGGTGACGACACACCATTGATAAAAAGAAATGGTGATAAACACGAGAATTTGAATGAAATGATTTTTGAAAAGAAAGGAGTCTGGCAAACTCCAATAATAAATGTTTTCTTATAAGTCTAAACTTTTGGAAAACCCATTCACTGAGTAGTCGTACTCACCCCCTTCCTTATATCCCTTTCAGGAGATTTCAGAAAGTATACCCTTAAAGACCATCAACTAAGACGCCTGTGATACAGGTATGATAAATCTAAATTATTATGCAGTTTTTTTATGTTATTCCTAGAAAAGGTGCAGGTTTAAAGGACGCCTTACTCTTTCGGTCAATAATAAGGGAAAACCCTTTAATAAACTGGGAGAGTGGTGGGTTGTTCATGGGGATCTGACCAAACAAGGTCGGGGCGTGACAACATTAACCTTACATACTTGTCTTGCAGGCTCAACTTTAAGTAGGTTTTCCCTTAGTTACTTGAAAATGGGGTAAAGGGAGGGGGTGAGTTCGACAACTCAATGAATGGGTGTTGGGTGAGAGTTTTCACAAAAACAATTTTAATATTAGTGTTCTAGATTCCTTATTTCATTTAAGAATGCTTTTCTACAAATTTCGGTTTTCAAAACCTCTTTCCAAGGTCTACCAATTCTTTTCAAGAATTCTCAAATCCTTTCCAATGTTTTCAAAACCTTTTTCCATTTCCATATTAGGTGTGTTTCACAAGCAACACACGCCCTTCATCAGGAAGGGTACACACATTTGCGAGATGCAGTTACGTTGACTGCACCCACTTGTGTATCATAGCATCTTTTCCATCCACCCTAAGAGAAGTCCCTGACTTCTACCTAGAGTCTGAGTGAACATCTCAAGTGTTCAACCCTCAGACCCAAAAATACTTCACATACATATGAGAACGGAGACCTCACCTCGACCCCATCTTGGTCTCATGCACATGAAGCTACATTGAGCTTCCCTAACTGCTGGCACGACAAATTGCCCTTATCTCTACCATGTCGTCGAGTAGCCCTTAGGACGTATCACTACTCCTCTTGGATATCTTAATGGTCCCGAACCTCAAGTGCATACACAAACAATAGTTTTTCACAAAGCCATTTATCTTTGGTGCCACTGGTCCAACGGCCTCGATGCTCAACTCGACCTACAATTGTTTGTCTAGGCTGGTCTGTCGACCTGGCCCTAACGCACTACCGCCAGTCCATTGAGTATGTCGATCCTGTCTTGGTACCATGGCAAATCACATAATCCATTTATTAATAATTTTCATGGCATAAATGTCACAGGTTTACTTATGAGCTCCTACTTGTGCTAACTGGCCTTGGTCCCATTGTATGTGATTTTCTAAAACCAGGCATTTAGCTCTACAAGTTCCAAAACCAAGGCCTCTAGCCTATCTGAGCTATTCTATCTCTTGTCAAGAAGGTCTCCCAAAAATTTTAAGTATTGGCACACATTTAGTGGAGAACACTTCTGACAAAATAAAATTTTCCATCCATCACTCCAACTGGGTGTGATGACATCCCTTCTTACAATTGATAAGCGGGTTTTCCACTTCCTTCGAGGAAGTCCATCATACCAACTGGGTATGATCTACTTAGAACAGATAATTAGTTTTTTTCATGTAGTTCTCACATCCCTCCAACCAGGGGTGAATGTTAAAATTCCACATAGAAATGGTTTTTCATTTCTAAGGTGCTCATCATCCCAACCGGGTATGATGTAAATAAACCTACTCACCCATTAACCATGACGTGTTCATCCTTGATTGATTTTCCCAAGTTGACACGAGCTTCTCTTGCTGTCGTTCCTGTCCTTCGTGCTTCTACACGATTTGGACAACATTATCTATTATTACTTGGCTAAACAGCCTTCGTTCCTCACGTATGAATGACTAAATACTTCCAGTTAATCACACTTAGTTCCCTAAAGTTTATTTTCCTTGACTTTAGGCCCCTAATGAAAACTTTTCCCCAAATTGAGTCCCGAAACTTCAAAAATTCACTTTGAGTCCTCAATTTACTCAAAATCACTTAAGGGGTTCAAGTTTTCCAAATTTCCAATTTGATCCCCAACTTTTCAAAAATTACCAATTGGTCTTCCAAAATCCTTTCATGGCTAATTGACCCTCAATTTTAGAAAATTGCAATTTGGTCCCTCAATTTTACAAAATCCCCAAATTTCCCCTAATTTTCCCCTTTTCAAATTGGCCAAATTTGATTTCATTAAATTGACCATTCAATCGGGATTAGTTGCTCCAATTGAAGGCATGGATCAGTTCCTACACATCCATATGATTCAATTGAGCTTTGAACCGCATCATTTAGGTCCCGAATTGAGCTTAAACGAAGCTTCACCAAAAAATTGAACTTACAGAGAGAAAGCTTCAAAAGCTTACTATTGGAGGGGTGGCAGTCCGATCTCTCTATTGAGTAAGATAACTATGTTCTTGAGGTATCTTCTAGGATCAAGAATTCCTACAATTGACTTTGAATTGTGGGATAATTTCGTTAGTGAATTTTTGTAGTTTCTCTTTAACTCTGACCTACAACGACTGAGTAATGCCAAATTGGCTTACCTTTCAGCTCAGTTGAGGTCGTCTAAGGGCTGTGGGGATGTTGGGAGGTCTTGGTTTGGCAAGAGGAGGGTTGAATTCAGCCAATTTCAGCTTGGCCAAAATAGGGTAGCTTCGGTCCATCAGAGTTGCTTCACTTTTGATTATATCGACGCTTCTCCAGCGATCCTCGAATCGAATAGAGGTTGCTATCAGATAGCTGACTTCCCTAGAGTCTAAAGAGCTCGACCTCGCCTTCTAAGGTTGAGAAAAATGCCCAAGTCGGAGCTCTTGTTCGAGCTTCACTAGAAAATAGAGCAGTAGAGAGAGAGAGAGAGAGAGAGAGAGAGAGAGGAGTTTTTAGGTGTGAGGAGGATGAATGGGGAGTAGCTCTTTATATAGGGAGCTCGAGGACTCTCTAGCTGTCAGATTGACGCCTTTATGATGATCATTCATAGCCTGAAACACCCTAACAGAGACTTTTCACCTTTGTTGGCACTGTTCACTTTTTTGGCAAGTGAACAGTGCTGTTATCTTAAGGAAGAAGACGACACTATTCCGCATTGGATCAGATCAATCCGAATCGGATTCAATGCCTAAATCCTCCAATTTAGGCCCAATTCGATTGAGTTTTTCAAAATTAAAAATTTCTAAATTCATCTAAATTCATTCTCTATCCAATGGTGGTTTCAATTTCCCAATTTGAATATTTTAAGACACATAGAAAAATGAATTTAGAAATTGGTTCTGTGGTAGTTTAAATTGGTTCAAACCGGTTCAGGTTTGGTTCACTTGAACCGGTTTGGTTTTCTCTTCTAATTCATCCCAAAGCCCTTTTCCATGAATTTTATGACTCTTTAGGTCACTCGAGACTGATAAATTTTGCAATTTACCCTTTCTCAAACAGTTGGGGTTCGTGAACCTGTTTGGTTCTCTCTCTTGGGTTAATCGGTTCTTTCCCCGGTTCTTTCCCCAAATCGAGAGTTTTGACCGCCGCACCTCCAACGGAACGAACTCGGATAAGAATGTGAGCAAAGAGCTTGAACAAGACTTGGAAGGCTGACTGAGGATGAACATGTCACAATCATTGGGTGAGTGAGACCTTTTAAATATCATACCTAGTTGGGGGTGATTAACATACTTTTATTAAAGGAAAATCTACTTACTATTTGTAAGTGGGATTAATTAAACATCATACCTGGTTGGTATGATGAGCTTCTTTACCGAAAGGAAAAACCCGCATACTAGGTGTAAGTGGACCTATCATTACACCTGGTTGGTGTGATGAGTTAAAAAGAAGATTTTGTCGAAAGTGTTCTTCCCTGACTATGTGCCATTGCTTAAACTATTTTGGAGATCTTCTTGACGAGAGCTAGAACAGCTCTAACATGCCGGGGGCCTCAGTTTTGAACTCATAAGGCTCAAGGCATAATTTTGAAAAACACATGCAATGGGCCCAAGGCCAGTGGGCACGGGCTGAAGCCTATAAACAAACATGAATAGGAAGAGCCATGAAAACTCTCATTAAATGTGGAAATAATTGTGTGATTCACCAAGTTACCAAGTGAGGACTGACAAAACTCGATGGGCTAGTGACAGTGTTTTAAGGCTAGGTCGACAGGCAAATAGCTGCAGGTCAGGTCGAGTGTCGGGGCCGTTGGACCATCGACACCAAAGAGAAAGGCTAAATATATGAAAACTATTATTTGTGCACACACTTTGTGTCACGCCCCGACCCTGTTTGGCCGAATCCCCATGATTAACCCGCCACTCTCCCTGTTTGGTCAGATCCCCAACCTGCTCCATGGTTTCGGTCTCCAGTCCGTCTTGCGTGACCTTTGAGGAGGTATTGCCCTAAATCTATGTGGTATGGAACACCCCTTCTCTCCTTACACAATTAATAGTTTATCTTGGTACTTGTCTTTAGTAGGGTTCGGCCTCTCCTCAAGTAATGTCCCATTGTTATTCCCTTACATGGATTGTTGTAGTTCCTTCTTTCCTTTGAGTGGTTTTTTTTCCAGGGTTACTAGTAGTTTGGTGCTTTACCATTCTTGAGTCTGATCACTTAGATAGTTTTCTTGCTGAATCTCCTTTGCTAAAGGGTCATGGTAAGAGTCCTAGGTTTCTTAATTCCTTGATTCATTTTCCATAACTGAGATGTGACTTTTCCTTAGTTTCTAGGATAGTGTGGGTTTGTTTTATTTTCCTTAGGCCATATTCCTGGCAAGATCACATCCTCAGAAGATAGAGTTTTGAGAAATTGAGTATTTTATTGACAGGGGGATACAAAAGTTTGGGCTCTCAGCCGTATCACAGAAAATGGTCACAATTAAATAAGGAGCTATGGATCCTCCTTCATACTTAGAGTTGTGCCATCGATAGGTCCTAGCACCATACTCCAGGATACTTCCCCATTTGGTCTTTCGAGATTCCTGTCAAGTCTGGGGCATTTGGGAAGCTTCTGGGATTTGTCTTTCTATGAAGATAGGGTGTTGAATAAAGCTTCCAAGTTTTCTTAGTTCCTCTCCTGTGAGCCATCTAAAAATTTTAGGATAAATCCTATTAGTTACTATATTTTCTAGTCTTGATTATGTATTCGAGGAAACAGGCTCTGATACCACTCTATTTGTCATGCCCCGACCCTGTTTGGTCGGATCCCCATGATCAACCCGCCACTCTCTCGGTTTATTAAAGGGTTTCCCCTTATTATTGATCGTAAAGAGTAAGGCGTCCTTTAAACCTGCACCTTTTCCAGGAATAACATAACCAAAACTGCATAATGATTTAGATTTATCATACCTGTATCACAGGCGTCTTAGTTGATGGTCTTTAAGGGTAGGCTTTCTGAAATGTCCTGAAAGGTATATAAGGGAGGGGGTGAGCACAAATACTAAGTGAATGGATTTTTAAAAGCTTTTGAATTTTAAGAAAAGCATTTATATGGAGTGTGCCAAACTCCTTTGTTTTCAAAAATCCCTTCATTTCAAAATTCAGGTTTTTCCACCATTTCTTATTTACCACGGTGTGTCATCACCCAACACACATCCTTCATCATGAAGGTTACACACATTTCCTGCCACCCAAGGTAGTATCACTACTGAACCTGCTATTGGCTTCAGAGCGACTTTTCCTGCCACCCGTATAGAAGCACGACCACTTATACGATGGGAATTAGTGGATGTATACGACATCCAACCCTCAATCCCGAAATTGCTTCTTCGTGTCCATATGAGGACAGAGACCTTATCCTGTCCCCACCTCGGTCTCATGTGCTTGGTGCTACTCCAAATTTCGCATAGACACTTGGCACGGCGATCTGCCCTTATACTCACCGGGTCGTCTAGGTCCGTTAGGACACATCACTACCCCTCATGGGTGTCTTGATGATCATGTACTCATAGTGCATGCACAAACAATGTTTTCTCATATTGCCATGTAATCTTTGGTGCCACCGGTCCAACGGCCCCGACTCTCAACTCAACCCTTAGTTGTTTGTATTGACCGGTCCGTCGACCTTCCATGTCGCACTGCCGCTAGTTGACTGAGCATGTCGGTCCTATCTTGGTACCATGGCCAAACAATTCACTTATTAAGTTTTATGGCACATATATCATATTCGTTTATGAGCTTTTGCTCATGCCAACTAGCCTTGGGCCCACTGTACGAGATTTTCAAAATCGGGCATTTAGCCCCCAAGTTCTAAAACCGAGGCCCCCGCCTATTAGAGCTATTCGAGCTCCCGTTGAGAAGGTCTCCCAAATTGTTTAAGCATTGGTACACATTCAGGGGAGAGCACTTCTGACAAAACATGTGTTTTCTCTATCCATTATACCGCCCGGGTATAAGGAGACCTCCGTTCATAACCGATGAACAGGTTTTCAACTTCCTTCGAGGAAGTCTCATCATACCAACTGGGTATGATCTACTTACAATCGGTAAGTAGTTTTTTCGCATGATTTTCACATTACTTCCTTTAAGTTGTGATGTTTAAAATACCAGTTAATCGTGGGTTTTCATACCGAGGTACTTATCATCTCCAACCAGGTATGATATAAAATTCCCACTCACAACCGGTAAATGGTTTTTATCTTTAAGTTGTGCTCATCATCCCAACCGGGTATGATGTTAGTAAACCCACTCACCCGTTAACGTAGTGAATTCCACTAGACTGGTTCTTTGTATTCATGCGAGGTCTTCTATGTTGGCATTCCCGATATTTCATGTTCCTACACGATATAAACATCCATGTTCATCATTACTCGACATAACAGCCTTCATTCATTTCAAATGAATGAGAAAACCCAAACTTTTAGTTATTTGCAATTAGGTCTCTAAATTTATTTCTCTCTAAGTTCCTAATGTGGATTTTTCCTCAAATTGAGTCCCGTAACTTTTAAAATTTATCTTGGGACATCAATTTATTCAATTTCACCAAAGAGAGGTTTAATTTCCCAAATTTCCAATTTGGTCCCCCAATTTTTCCAAAATTACCATTTTGCCCTTCCTTTACAAAAACGGTAAGTTTTGACCCAAAAATTCCAAAATTCCTCAATTAGTCCTCCAACATTATTTTCATGCCCAATTGACCGTAAATTTCATAAAATTGCATTTTGGTCCTTTGAATTTCAAAAATCCCCAATTTCCCCCCCAATTTCAACTACGTAGCACAAACGAATTTGATTTCGTTAAATTGACCGATCAAACACATCTAATTGTTGAAATTGAAGTTAAAATTGAGTTCCTCCATCTTCTTATGATTCAATAGCACTTTGAATCATAAGTTTTGACGCTGGAACGAGCTCAAATGGAGCGTCGCCGAAAAATGGATTGTAGAGAGAGAAAGCTTCGATTACTCATCGGTGAAGGCACGACAGTCCAAGCTTTCAATTTGGGAAGATAACTCTCATCCTGAGGTTCATCCTAGAATCAAGAATCAGATCAATTGATGCCGAATTGAATTAGAATTCATGATTGAAATTCTACCGGTTCTCTCTCTAGCACTGGTCGGAAATTGCAAAGGGCTGAGGAAGTATTGGGAAGGCTTGGTTTGGCCTGAGGAGGGCTCGAAATGGCCAATTTCAGCTCAGCCGAAATAGGGCAGCTTTGGTTCGTTGGAGCTGCTTCACTGTTTTATGACGCCGGCGTCTCGTTGGAGTGAATGGAGAGCCCATGTTGGACCTTCCTGGTTCTAGAGTGAATGGAGACTACAGACGTGTAGCTGACTTCTCCCCGATTCTAAAGAACCCGACCTCGCCTTGTTTAGCTCAGAAAAGACCCCATGTTGGAGCTCTGGTTCGAGCTTCGCTAAAAAATGGAGCAGTTGAGAGAGAATGGAGTTTTTAGGTGTGGAGATGATGAATGGAGCCATCCATTTGACACCATTATTACTAACATTGATGACCTGAAATGCCCCGAATAGAAGTGTTTCTTCTTTGCCAGCGTTTCTTTAGCTTCCCTGCGAGTGAATAGTACTGTCATCCTGAGGAAGAAGATGACACTGTTCCAAACCGGACCAGAACGGTCCGAACTAGGTTCAAAGCTTAAACTGGCTGATTCACCCCCCATTCGATCAAGTTTTTCAAATCTAAAATTTTTTAAATTCATCTTAATTCATTCTCTATCCAATGGTGGCCTCAATTATCCAATTTGAGTTATTTAAACCACCTAGGAAAATGAATTTATTATTTGGTTCAATAGTGGTTTAAACAAGTCTGAATTAGTTTGGATCCGGTTCACTTGAACCGGTTTGGTTTTCATCCCCAATTCCTTCACAAGTCCATTTCTATGTCTTTTGTGGCTCCTTTGGGTCACTCAGGGTCCATAAAATTCCTGGTTTACCATCTCTTTATCGATTCTGGTTCATAAACCGACTCGGTCCTTAAACTGGTTCAATTCAGTTTGGGTCTGGTTCACCTGAACCGATCTGGTTTTTCTCTCCCACTTTGTTCTAAGGTTCCTTACCAAGGTTTATAAATTTCTTTAGAGTACAATGGAGTTGAATTCCTCTGTTTTGCCCAATCACTATCGGTTCAGGTTCATAAACCGGTTCAATCATGTTGGAACCGGTTCATCCAATCCGGTCTAGTTTTCCTCTTCCAATTCATCCTAAGGTTCTTTTTTATAGTATTATGAACCCTTTGGATCACCTGGGAGTTGTAAATTCCTAAATTGCCCATTCACAATTGATCGGGTTTGTGATCCGGTTCGATTTTCTCACTCGGTTTGACCGATTCCCTTCCCGGTTTTCCTTAGCTCAAAAGGGCGGGGTTTACACTTCGATTCTGGATCCTCAAGAAGCCCAAGGGGTAGTGATGGGTTCCAAGGACTACTGGATGACATGGTGGCGATAAGGGAAGGAGAAGCTACAGTGTTTGTGCTTCTTTTCATACTAGTTAGTCACGAAGCTGTTATGTTTGAGCTTCCTGAAGCTACTATGTTTGGGCTTCATGCGCATGAGATTGGGGTAGGGTCAAGATGAGGTTTCCATCCTTATACGGATACAAAGTGAATTTTGGGTCTAAGGGTCGAATGTTTGGGACGTCTGTTCAAACTCAGGGTAGAAGTCTAGGACTTCTATTAGGGTAGACGACAAACTCGCACTGATAACCAAGTTGGTGCAGTCTAGGACTTCCTTGCGAATGTTTGTACCCTTTATGATAAAGGGCATGCATTTATTTTGTTAAATTCTTTTCAAGGCAAGGGGATGTGCTAAAAGAGCTAAACACACATAATAAGTGAAATGGTGAGAGGTTCTAAAAACATGTACGGTTGTACTACGTGAAACACTTCTCAAGAAAGGGGAAGTGTTAAAAGAGTTAAAGTCACATAATGGTGATGGAATTTTAAAAGGATGATTTATTTTTATAAGATAAATGTAAACACCCAAGATTTTAGTAAAGAAAGATAAATTTTGAAAAAAAAACTCATTTTCCAATACCCACTCACTGAGTTGTAGAAAGTCACCCCTCCCCTCTTTAACACCTTTTCAGGAAGGAAGGCAAAACCCTTAAGGAATACTTCAAAGCCAAACCCTTAAGATGAAGACAAGTATGTAAGTTTTAACATATTCAATTTTGTATAATGTTATTCTAGGAAAAGTAGGTAAAAGGACGCCAGACTTCTCGCAGTTTAGAAGTAAGTGAAATCCTTCTTAGATTAAAGGAAGTGACAATCCAAGTATGGTTGAAATACTCAGTTCATCAGGTCCATAAAGATTGCAAGAGCATTTGTTAAACCAAATGGCAACACTCTAAATTCGTAATGTCCATAACACGATCTAAATGTAGTCTTCGGTATATCCTCCTCTCTAATCTTAAGTTGATGATACTCGGACTATAGGTCAATCTGGGAAAAATATGCTACTTCTTTCAGTTGATCAAATTGATCATCTATCCTTGGTAAAGGGTACCTATTCTTAATAGATACTTGGTTTAACTTCCAGTAGTCAATACATAGCCTCATACTTCCATCCTTCATCCTCACAAATAAGACCGGTGCACCCCATAGAGATTGACAGGGGCATATAAAGTTCTTTTTCCAATAACTATTCCAATTGCTCTTTTAACTCATTTAACTCTACGGGGGCCATATAGTAGGGTGTTTAAGAAATGGGTTGAGTTCCAGGTATCACCTCTATAGTGAATTCTAATCGGCGATCTAGAGGTAATCTCGGTAATTCCTCTAGGAATACCTTTGGATAGTGTTTCACTATAGGGATTTCCTTTGGTCCCTTCTTCTCCTAGCTTACACTCGTCACCATAGTGATTAATGACTTACATCATTTTCATAGAATGTATTTGACTTTGACACAGGATGCAAGTGTATTCCCTTCCTCTTCCTATCTCCTTTAAATACTACTGCTTGTGCCTTCAGGAGTGGAATGTCACCCTCTTGTTTCTACTATCTACCCTTGCTTGATGTGCGAACAGCCAATCCATTTCCAAAATCATATCCACTTCTCTTAAAGGTAGTGGAATTAGACTAGCCTCCAATTTTGTCCCCATGATCTTTACCTCACATTCTTTTGAAAGTTTGCCCCTAGCTAATTTCTCCCCCAATGGCATGTAGATGTTGAGTGTCATGCCCCAACCTGATTTGGTCGGATCCCCGTGATCAACCCGCCACTCTCCCGATTTGCTAAAGGGTTTCCCCTTATATTATAAACCGTAAAGAGTAAGGCGTTCTTTAGATCTGCACCTTTTTCCAAGAATATCATAAATCAAAACTGCATAGTAATTTAAATTAATTGTACCAGTCTTGTAGGCATTTAATTGTAGAAGTCTTTTAAGGTTCAACTTTTTGGGACTTCCTGAAAGGGGTATATGGGAGGGGGTGTGTACAACTACTCAATGAATGGGTTTTTAAAAACTTTTGACTTTTAAGAAAATAATTATTATTGGAGTGTGCCAGACTCCTTTCTTTTCAAAAATCCCTTCATTAAAAAAATTCAAGTTTTTCCATTATTTCTTAATTACCAGTGTGTCATCACCCAACACACATCCTTTATCATGAAAGTTACACACATTCGCAAGTCAGTATCACTACTAAACCCGCTAGTGGCTTCAGAGTGACTTTTCCTACCACCCGGATAGAATTACGACCACTTCTACCCTGGAATGAGTTGATGTATGCAACATCCGACCCACAATCCTGAAATCACTTCTTCGTGTCTGTATGAGGACAGAGACCTCATCTTGTCCCCACCCCGGTCTCATGCGCTTGGTGCTACTCTAGATTTCGCACAGACACCTGGAATGACGAATTGCCCTTATAGCCACCAGGTCGTCCAGTGCCCTTAGGACGCATCATTACCCCTCATGGGTGTCTTGATGATCCCGTACTCATAGTGCATGCACAAACAATATTTTCTCACATTGCCATGTAATCTGTGGTGCCATTAGTCCAACGGCCTCGACTCTCAACTCAACCCATAGTTGTATGTCTTGACTGGTCCATCCACCTGTCATGTCGGTCCTATCTTGGTACCATGGCCAAACAATTCACTTATTAAGTTTTATGGTACATATATCATGTTCGTTTACGAGCTCCTGCTCATGCCAACTGGCCTTGGGCCCACTGTACGAGATTTTCAAAATTGGACATTTAGCCCCCAAGTTCCAAAACCAAGGCCCCCGGCCTATCAGAGCTATTCCAGCTCCCGTCAAGAAGGTCTCCCAAATTGTTTAAGCATTGACACACAGTCAGGGGAGAGCACTTCCGACAAAACATATGTAAGGACACCTCCATTCATAACCAATGAATGGGTTTTTAACTTCCTTCGAGGAAGTCTCATCATACCAACTGGGTATGATCTACTTACAATCGGTAAGTAGTTTTTCCTCATGATTTTCACATCACTTCCTCTAAGTAGTGATGTTTAAAATACCACTATATAGTGGGTTTTCATATTGAGCTACTTATCATTCCCAACCGGGTATGATATAAAATTTCCACTCACAACCATTAAGTGGTTTTAAAATTTTAAGTTGTGCTCATCATCCCAACCGGGTATGATGTTAGTAAACCCACTCACCCATTAATGACATGAATTCCACTAGACCGGTTCTTCGTATTCACGCGAGCTTGTCCTTGTTGGCGTTCCCGATACTGTGTTCCTACACGATATGAACGTCTTGATTCATTATCCTTCGGCCTAATCGCCTTCATTCATTCCAAATGAATGAGAAAGTCAAACTTTCACAAAAATCATGGAGATGAACAATGAAATGGATTGGGTGTGAAAACCAAACTGATTTGGGGTGAACAAGGCCTAAACCAAATCGAGCCACGTTGAACCATGAATAACAAGTTCAAAGATTCATTTTTTTAGGTAGTTTAAAAATATTAAATTGAAAAATTGAAGCCACCATTAGATGGAAAATCAATTTAGATAAATTTAAAAATTTTGAATTTTTTGAAAATTTGTTTAATCGGGCCTGAACCAGCTGATTTACGATTTCAGATCACTAGACCCGATCCTACTAGACCGATCATTGGTCTAGCCAATCAACGAACCACTGCCAGGTCAGCGCCCAGTCTGTAGGCATGACCAATCAGCGCATGACACGTGGCGAGGTGTGCTAAGTTAGTTAGAAGCGCTAACCAATCAAAGCGTGACACATGTCACTAGTAAATGGTCAAATGAGGAAAATCCACCTCAACGAAGACTGACCAATAGGAGAGCGACACGTGTCACGGTTAACGGTCAATGTCGAAGAGTCCTCGTCAACAATGTCAGATGATTCCAACCAATTAGAGGCTGGCACATGGCAGTGATACTATGCGCATTTAAAAACAGCCAATCAGAGGACGCCACATGTCATAGTCAACGGTTAACAGAGTCCTGTCAGCAGCCATGTGGGTGTGAGAAGTAATGGGAGGCTGCCATGTGTCCAGTAGGCTACTAAGTGGAATGTCACGTCAGTAAAGCTAGCCAATCATGAGGCACCACGTGGCACTTCTACACTGCGAAGCTCGCACGCGTGGAATAGTGTCGTCTTCAACCTTATGCTGATTGACAATCCACGACTGCTGGAGGAAGACCAGATCTTCTGCCTCTGGAAAATTAGCCATCGTTGATGGAATAGGGTGAGTTAGATACCGAAACTACTTTCGATCGGTAGCCCTATTAGTTGTTGAGCTCCCTATATAAGGATTACCCTCCCACTTAGCCTCCTCACCACTTGAGCGCCCCCTAAAGACTAATAGACCATTTTTTGGTGAAGTGCAAACTATAGCTCCGACAACGGGTCTTTTTCTTAACCAAAGGAGCTATGATCGGTGGAAACAAAAATGGGGAGGAGTCCTCCAGCTAACAGTAAAATCAAATAGACCTGAGGACTACCGGAGGAGCACTACAGCAATCACACAATGTTGCTGCTCCCATAACTCGAAGCAGCGAAACTCTGACTAGTTGAAACCAAGACATTTGTGGCCTCCTACAGCTAGAATTAACCTTCCTCAACTTCACTGAGGTACTTTCTTACCTCTTCTATTTCCCAGGTAAGCAATTCCACCCTTATTTCACCTAAGTACGACAATCCTAGAGAGAGAAAGTGGTCAAAATTTACTGACCAAAATTTCCCTGCTTAGGACATCAATTGGTGTGAACTTCGATCCTCTCAGGTTCCTTCTAATGAGGGCTAGCTCCACAAACTCGAAACTCCGACAATCGTGCCTCCATCGGTATGAACCAGAAGCTCTCTCTCTCTAAGTCTATTTTCCGACTAATCCCCGGCGGATCTCGAAACTCAGTCAATTTTGGAAATTCAAAGTGCAGGATGATCAGGGAGAGTTGGAGAAAGTGAATAGCACCATGAGAGGAAGAAATTAAGGAGGTTTAGGTAGTCAATTGGGTGAGGTAAGGAATCAGAGATCAAAAGCTCAGTTTGGGGGAGAATTAGGTAGCAATTTGTGGAATTTTTCAAAATATGAGGGTTTTTGTGTAATTTTTTGAAATATGAGAGCCAATTGGCAAAAATGAGGAATTAAGGGCCAATTGGTGTTTTTAAGGGTACTTCATATTGTTGGTCTCCATGCAAAAATGAATTCTTTACATCCATTTGATGTAATGTCAACCTAAAATTAGCAGCACATGAAATAAGCATTCTAGTAGTGCTCATCTTAGTTACTGGTACAAAAGTCTCATCGTAGTCTATTCCATATGACTATAACCTTTTTCCACCAACCTTGCTTTGTATCTCACAACTTCTCCTTCAACATTTTTTTTTCATATTGAATACCCACTTACATCCTACAACTTTTTTTTCATTAAGAAGTTGAGCAAGTTCGGACATTTTATTCTTCTCTAGTGCTTTCATCTCCTCATCCATTGCTCATGGCCTGCCCAAGTATGGAGGAAAAATACCCAACTCGAGGCCATTGTTCCACCTCATCCAAGACCGGGAGAATAGTACCCGACTTGTAGATAGTTGTTGAGGGCGGGTTTAAAATTGCACATGGCAAGTGTATACACATTACATGTAAGGGCAGGTGTTGAGAATATAATCCCAAATTGGATAAAATAGAGAAGTGTTTTGGGTTTATAACGTTGGAAAGGTTCCACTACTTACAAGTCATGAATTTTAAGTAGATATGGGCCCGACCCCTTATCGGTCCACAATACCTTCTCACAAATCTTTATCTATTGCCATTAGTAGAGAACGCAGAGCTAATGTAGGGAAACCTCTAATTAGGTATGGTTTTGATAATGATATATCTAATTATGTCTCATATGCATCTGTTCCATGTGCATACAAAATGTTTATTGCGCCACTATAGTTAGTGCACATACCAAAGAATTGACAAGAGATTAAAAAAGATCCGAAGTAGTTTGGAGTAATGCATGAGGAGATGAAAGGACTAGATAATAATAAAATGTGGGAACTTGTTGAACTTCCAAATGAGAACAAATTTTTAAGATGCAAGTGGGTATTCAATGTGAAATAGAATGTCAAAGAAGAAGTTGTGATATAGAAAGCAAGGTTGGTGGCTGTGAGAGGGTATTGTGGACCGATAAGGATCGGGCCCATGTCTACTTAAAAGTCATGACTTGTAAGTAGTGGAATATTTCCAATCTTATAAACCCACAACACTTCTCTATTTTATCCAATTTAAGATCATATTCTTAACCAGATTCATTACCATCCGATAACGTTGATGAAATATCATAGTGTCGATGAATACCTATGACATCTAGATGCATGGATTGTGGAATAAGTATTTGTTCTTGTATAGAGTCATTACCTTTTAGTGACGTTGAGGAACCGCAAGAGGCTTAATGGATACCTAGGACATCTAGTAGCATGGATTGTGGTATGAGTATTTGTCATTGTTATGCTCGACCTAGGGGTTCCTCTAGGAGATCAAGAGAGTCAGGCGTAGTGCCTATTATGTTTTCCATGGACAACATTAAACAAAATTGAAAATTTTAAATTTGTATACCTGGGTTGGGATCTCAGGAGGAAAAGTCGGTGTAGTTGCATTCGTTCTTCAAAATGTTTAGAGGGAGTGGGCGAGTTCGACAACTCAGTGAGTGGGGGAAAGATCCTTTAGGAAGGTTCAATTCAACAATTTCAATTATTTTATATTTTAGCAGTTTCTTCTTGGGTTTCTCAGATTCACATCAACAATCACCCTACTATCATAAGAGGGATCACATGTTCCTAGAACGGTCCTCGACTGTGCCACTTGTGCACCAAATGCCTTCACCATCCATCTAAACCCCACCCATTGGAGTTATGGAAAACCGGAAAAAGAACCGGTCAAACTGAGTGAGAAAAACCAAACCGGTTCACAAACCCGATCATAAGGGAACAGGAAAGTTGGGGAATTCACAACTCACGAGTGACCTAAAAGGATTCATAAACCTTGGAAAAGAACCTTAGGACAAATTGGGAGAGAAAAACCAGACTAGTTCGAGTGAATCGGATTGAACTGGTTATAAACCGAGCCGGTTTATGAACCAAAACCGGTAGAGAGAAGGAAAACTTGGGAAATTATAGATCCCAAGTGACCTAAAGAGTCACATAATTCATAAAAAATTACTTATGGATGAATTGGAGATGAAAACCAAATTGGTACAGGTGAACCAAATCCTAACTGGATTGACCCAGTTTGAACCACTATTGAATAGGATGTTAAATATATTTTTCTAGGTGGCTAAAAGAATTGAAATTTGAGATTTGAGGCTATCATTGGAGGAAAACTGTTTTTGTGTAGTGATGCCTAAGAGGGGTAGTGATGCATCCTAATGCTGCTGGATGACATGGTGGCGATAAGGGAAAAGAGAAGCTACTGGGTTTGTGTTTTTCATCATACTAGTTAGTCATGGAGTTCTGTGTTTGTACTCCATGGAGTTCTGTGTTTGTACTGCATGGAGTTTCTATGTATGGACCCCACGAAGCTACTATGTTTGGGGCTTCCTAAAGCTTCTGTGTTTGTGTTTCATGCTTAAGAGACCGAGATGTGGTCTTTGTCCTCATACATACATGTAGTTTTATTCACGAGATTGAGGGTCATATGTCACGTACATCCACTCATTCTTAGGGTAGAAGTGGACATACTTCTATCTAGGTGGCCTGTAAAGTTGCTCCGACGCCACAAGTGGGTATAGTGGATGAGCTAGCCTACGAATGTATGTTTCCCTTCATGATAAAGGGCGTGTGTTAGTTGATAAATACACTAGTTATGGTTGAGGAATGAGAAATGGCTATGAAACTGAGATTTTGAAAATGAGAAATTTTAAAAGAAAATAAGGAGTCTAGCACTGTAAACCCCGCACTTTTGAGTTAAGGAAAACTGGGAAAAGAACTGGTCAAACTGAATAAGAAAACCGAGCCAGTTTACAAGTGGGAACAAGCAATGTGGAAATTTACAACTTTCGGGTGATCCAAAAGGTTCATTAAACCTTGGAAAAGAAATTTAAGAAAAATTAGAAGATAAAAACCAAATTGGTTTAGGTGAACAAGATTACATAATAACTTTGAAGTTAAGCATGCTTGCTCGAGAGTAGTGTGAGGATGGGTGAACTCCTGGGAAGTATGAATTTTTTTGTAACCCAAAATTTCTGTAAAAATTTTTTATGCGAATGTACACCTTATAAAAAATAACCATAAATTAATATATATTTAATTATTGTAATTAATACCAATAATTTAATACCTAAATTAAATTATTGGAATTAATACCAATAATTTATGGTAATATTAATACTAGTAATAAATCTCTCCCATTTAATACACGGGTTTTACGCCTATATAAATAGGTCATCCTCATTTCATTCTCCTCACACCTGAACACTTATCTCTCTCTCTCTACTGCTCCATTTCCCGGTAAAGCTCAAACCAGAGCTTCGACTTGAACAAAGGTCGGGCTCTTTAGAATCGGGGAGAAGACAACTATCTGATAGCAAACTCCAATCAATTCAAGAATTGTTGGAGAAGCACCGACATGATGGAATAGTGAAGCAACTCCGGCGGACCGAAGCTGCATATTTCGACCAAGCTGAAATCTGCCATTTCAAGCCCTCCTTAGGCCAAACCAAGCCCTCCCAACACTTCCTCAGCCTTTCTACGGCCGAATTAGGACCGAAAGGTAAGACAATTCGGCTCCCCTTTACAATTTTTGATCGGTGCTAGAGAGAGAGTCGACTGAATTTCAATGACGAAATTCTAATCTAATTCCATATCAATTGATGCAATTCTTGATTCTAGGATGAACCCCAAGATGAGAGCTATCCGTCTAAATCGAAAGCTCGGACCATCGTGCCCTCACCGGTGAGAAATCGAAGCTTTCTCTCTATATAGTTTATTTTTCGACGAAGCTCTATTTGAGCTTGTTCCGACATTAAAATCTGCGATTCAAAGTTTCTTAGAATCATATGAACATGTAGGAACTCAATTTCAACTCCAATTTCAATAATTAGAAGTGTTTGATCGGTCAATTTGATGAAATCAAATTCGGTAGTGTTGAAGAGATGAAATTGGGGGAAATTTTGGGGATTTTCGAAATTCAAAGGGCCAAAATTCAATTTTATGAAATTGAGGGTAAATTGGGCATGAAAATAATGTTGGAGGACCAATTGAGGAATTTTGGAATTTTTGGGACAAAACTTACCATTTTTGTAAAAGAAGGGCAAAATGGTAATTTTGGAATAATTGGGGGACCAAATTGGAAATTTGGGAAATTAAACCCCTTTTTGGTGAAATTGAATAAATTGAGGTCCCAGGATAAATTTTAAAAGTTACGGGACTCAATTTGAGGAAAAACCAACATTAGGGACTTAAAGTTAAAGAGAAATAACTTTGGATACCTATTGCAAATAACTAAAAGTTTGGATTTTCTCCAATGAATGAAGGCTGTTATGCCGAGTAATAATGAATAAGGTTGTTCATATCGTGTAGGAATGCGAAATACCAGGAACGCCAGCAAGGACAAGCTCGCGTGAATACAAAGAACCAATCTAGTGGAATTGACGGCATTAACGAGTGAGTGGGTTTACTAACATCATACCCGGTTGGGATGATGAGCACAACTTAAAGATATAAACCACTTACCGGTTGTGAGTGGGTTTACTAACATCATACTCGGTTGAGATGATGAGCACAACTTAAAGATAAAAACCACTTACTGGTTGTGAGTGGGTTTACTAACATCATACTCGGTTGGGATGATGAGCACAACTTAAAGATAAAAACCACTTGCCGGTTGTGAGTGGGTTTACTAACATGATTCCTAGTTGGGATGATGAGCACACCTTATAATTTAAAAACCACTTACCGATTATGACGGGGTTTATTAACATCATACTTGGTTGGGATGATGAGTACAACTTAAAGATAAAAACCACTTACCGGTTGTGAGTGAAAATTTTATATCATACCCGGTAGGGGATGATAAGTACCTCGGTATAAAAACCCACTATTTAGTGTATTTTAATCATCACCAATTAGAAAATGTGATGTGAAAATTATGCGAAAAAAACTACTTACTGGTTGTAAGTAGATCATACCCGGTTGGTATGATGAGACTTCCTCAAAGGAAGTTGAAAACCCGTTCATCGGTTATGAACGGAGATATCCTTATACCGGTCGGTATAACGGACAGTAAAAATCTATTTTGCTAGAAGTGCTCTCCCCTGACTATGTGCCAATTCTTAAACAATTTGGGAGACCTTCTCGATGGGAGCTCAAATAGCTCTGATAGGCCGGGGGCCTCGGTTTTGGAACTTGGGGGCTAAATGCCCGATTTTGAAAATCTCGTACAGTGGGCCAAAGGCTAGTTGGCATGAGTAGGAGCTCATAAACAAACATGATATATGTGCCATAAAACTTAATAAGTGAATTGTTTGGCCATGGTACCAAGATAGTACCGACATGCTCAGTCAACTAGCGGTAGTGCGACATGACCGGTCGACGGACCAGTCAAGACAAACAACTGCGGGTTGAGTTGAGAGTCGGGGCTGTTGGACCAGTGGCACCACAGATTACATGGCAATATGAGAAAACATTGTTTGTGCATGCACTGTGAGTAAGGGATCATCAAGACGCCCATGAGGGGTAGTGATGCGTCCTAAGGGCACTGGACGACCTGGTGGCTATAAGGGTAGTTCGTCGTTCCAAGTGTATGTGCGAAATTTGGAGTAGCACCAAGCGCATGAGACTGGGGTGGGGACAGGATGAGGTCTCTATCTTCATACGGACATGAAGAAGTGATTTCGGTATTGTGGGTCGGATGCCGCGTACACCCACTCATTCCCATGGTAGAAGTGGTCATACTTCTATCCGGGTGGCAGGAAAAGTCGCTCCAAAGCCACTAGCGGGTTCAGTAGTGATACTGACTTGCGAATGTGTGTAACCTTCATGATGAAGGATGTGTGTTGGGTGATGACACACTGTGGTAAATAAGAAATGGTGGAAAAACCTGAATTTTTAAATGAAGGGATTTTTGAAAACAAAAGAGTCCGGCACACTCCATATAAATATTTTTCTTAAAAGTTAAAAGCTTTTAAAAATCCATTCACTAAGTAGTCGTACTCACTCCCTCCCTTATATCCCTTTCAGGAAAAATCGGAAAGTCTCCCCTTAAAGACCGTCAACTAAGATGCCTATAAGATAGGTATGTAATGTTTTAAATTTCATGCAGTTTTGATTATGCTATTCCAGGGAAAATGTGCAGGTTAAAGGACGCCTTACTCTTTAAGGTTTACAATAACGAAAAATCCTTTAATAAACCGGGAGAGTGGTGGGTTGATCACGGGGATTCGACCAAACCGGGTCGGGGCGTGACAAGCACACTACAATTTAAACATTTTTCCTAAAAGTTAAAATTTGAAAACCCATTTAGTAAGTCGGTGTACTCACGCCCTTCCTTATATCCCTTTTAGGTAACCCCGGAAAGCCTATCACTAGCTAATATGCCTGTAAGATAGGTATGATAATTTTAAAATTTTATGTAGTTTTGATTTATGTATGCCAAGAATGGTACACGTTTAAAGGATGCATTACTATTCATGGTTTATAAACAAGGGGCAACCCTTTGTAAACCGAGAGAGTGGTGGGTTGATCATAAGGATCCAACCAAAACGGGTTAGGGCATGACAATCCACCTTGATAGAGGTACACTGCCTCTACCCAGAGTTTAAGTGAACATCAATAGTCTGACACTCAAACTCTGATTACTTCACCATGTCCGCTTAGTGGGATGAGTCCTCATTTCCCCTACTACCTTGGTCTCCATGCGTAGGAAGCACCTCGAGCTTCACAACCTATTGAATGATAGAACCGTCCTTATGCACCATGGGTCATCTAATAGTTCTTGTGCTCCATTATTACCTCATGTCAGGTGTCCTGATGGCCCGAATATCATTGTGCATGCACAATCAACAATCTTTTTGAATTATAGCATTTATCTTTGGCCCTCTAGCACAACGGTCTATCGGCTTAGCTTCGGCCCACGCACACTGGCCCAATAGGTTCAATGACCTAACTTTGGTAGAGTAGTGGTTTGATCTAACAAGCTCAACAACTAAGACTTGGCTCAATGGGTATCATACAAACTTCCCATTATTCAGGTATTTTAGCATCATATATCATATATCCATTCTGGATGGGTCCACGCCCATATCCATCAGCCTTGGGCCCACTAGCATCTCGAGCCTAAGCCTAAAATTAGCTCCCCAAATGTTTTAAGCAGAGTCACTCAGTCAAGGGAGGCTAATTCCAAGAAAATAGTTTTCAAAGCTAAATCATTATTCAAACCAGAATTGATGTCATATCAATTCCCACTCACCTGGTAATCTTGGTAGGGTTGTCTCAGTGGAGTCTGGCCTCATGGTGTACTTTCGAAAAATGACATTTGAGCAGTTTGCTACTACATAAGATTCTTTGACTAAGAGATTGCATCTTTTTGGTGCATTTGCATATGCCTCACAGTTTACCTTAATTGCAATTTGGTCCCTAAAGTTTGTATTGTTACCTTTAAGTCCTTAATTGCTCATTTTCTTCAATTTAGTCCATAGGTTTTCCAATTATCTTTTCCAGTCCTTAGTTTTGTCATAATTGCCCACGGGCCCCTCAATTTGCTAAAATTGCCATTTAGCCCCAAAATTGCAATTTAATCCCAAATTCTTAAATTTTGTGATTTGGCACTCCATTTTATCCAATTTATTCAATTAAACCTCCATTGGGAGGGAATTTCATGAAAAGACCCTCAATTTTATCAATTTTCCATTTGGTCACCAATTTTTAGAAAATTCCCAATTTGCCCAAACTTTTCAAAATTTGCATTTTGGTCTTGAATCACAATTTCATTTAATTGACACCCAAAACTTGGTTAATTGCTCTCATTCTCGATTTGAATCATCTTCTCTATGTTTTTCTCATCATTTTAAGCTTTGAACGACTCGATTTGGCTTAGAAATGAGCTCAAACAAAGCTTCGCTCGAAAATACAGTCTAGAGAGAGAAAGCTTTGATATCTTACCGGTGAAGGTCCAGTGATCGGAGCTTTGGCTACCACCTTGTTGCTCGCGTCACGGGGATCCTCCCTGGATCAAACCGCACATCAATTGATGACCTGAGTAGCGTGAATTTTAGTGTTAATTTTTTTGCAGAATTTAGTCGTGAACAGTATTTTTCGGCGAAGGGTGGCAGAGGGAGCTTACCTTCTTAGCTCAGGGGAAGGTTGGGACACCTCTAGGTGGGGCGTAGGGGGTCTGACGTGGCCGTAATTGGCCGGGGGAAAGATCAAAGTAGGATGTAGAAGGTTGGCTATTTTTCGGCCAAGGAGTGGCAACACTATTTGAGCTTCCTCGTTCCTCCTCGATGACTCTCAAGCTGAATAGAAGGTATAGTCAGGTAGAGGACTTCCTCTTGATTCTAGAGACACCTAATGTGGCTTTGGAGATTGAGAAAAGTCTGGTCATCATAGTTAGGTTTCGCAGCTTGCTGAAAAATGCACTCTTCTTCTTTTTCGTTCGATTGTGGGATGTTGAGAACGAATAAGGAGGTGCTCTTTATATAGGGAGCTTAAAAACTGTTCAGGCTACCTGACGGCATAAGGCTCGGCCGCCGATGACTTGATCAAAGAGTTTTTCAAGTTGTCGGAGACTCTAGCTTTTTCGATGTCTCTCTCTCCTCCATTCTCTCTATCAGCGTGTGAAGGTTGAAGATGATGACATGGCAGTCGTACCATGTGGTACACTCTAATTGATCAGTTTTTCTAATGTGAAGTGCCATCGTGTCTGCCGTGTCAGCCATTGACCGGTCTGGTCTGATCGGGTTCGCTGTCCAAAATTCAAAAATCGGTTGGTTCAGACCCGGTTCGATCATTTTTCTAAAATTTAAAAATTTTCTAAATTTATTTTCTATCTAATGGTGGTCTCGATTTCCCAAATTTACATTTTTAAACCACCTAGAAAAATGAATTTGTGAACCAGTTCACTATGGTTCATACCGGTTTGGGTCCAGTTCACCCCGAACCGGTCCAATTCTAACTCCAATTCCACTTCCCGGCTCTTCTTTGAAATTTTTGTGAAATTTTGGTCATTTGGGATTTTTCAATTTCCCACATTTACTATTTTTCATTCATTAATCAGCTCATTTCTTCACACCTAACTCTATACTGGTTCTTTTCCTGGTCTTCTTTGATCCTGAAGGATGTGTTACATTCATTAATCAGCTCCCCTCCTTTTAGGAGTTTTGTCCTCAAAACTGTTACATATCAAATAATTGCGGGTATCTACCCTTTATAGTGGACTCGACTTTCTTCCTCCACTTGACCATTTTGCCAGAGTATTTTCACCATGGTAATACTCTTGTTTTTGAGGTTTTCCTCGCATCGGTCCAGGATCCGGACAGGTTCTACATTATAGGTCAGTCTTCCTTGATCTCCAACAGTGGTTCGTCTAGCACGCAGTTGTGGTTGGGCTCGTACTTTTACAGTAGTGACACGTGGAAGACGTCATGGATCCTCTGTAGGTCCGGGGCAACTACAATTGGTATGCTACAGGTACGACCCTTCAAATTATGGCGTATGAGACAATGTATCTTGGTTTTAACTTCCCTCTCTGTTGAAACTTGAGTATCCCCTTCCATGGTGACACTTTTAGGAACACTCGGTCCTCGACTTTGAAGTCTAGGATAACACATGATAACACATATGGCATCCCGACCCCTTCTTGTTATTGGCAGTCCGATCACGAAATCACAAAATCACGAAATCACATTTCCACATAAGAATTAGGAGAGGCTACAGTAGTCTGGAGGGTTTTTGATGTTTGGCCTTAATTTGTTGACATGACAGGCATCTACCCACGTACAAGGTGATATCTTTCATCATTCCCTTCCACCAGTAACCCTATTTTAGGTTGTTGTACATCTTGGTACTATATGGATGCATGGCGTACATCGAGTCGTGTGCCTCCTCCAGTATCTCCCTTTTTAATTCCCAATTGTTTGGCACCCAGACCCTTCCTTGAAGGTCATCATTCTGTCACTCTTGATCGCGATGTCTTGTGTTTGGCCATCCTCGTTTCATTCCCAATGGGAACAAAGCTCCTCGTCTTTCTATTGTAGGGCCCGTGTTTGGTCTACTAGGCTAGGTCATACTACTAGGTTGGCCATTAGGTTACTCTAGCCCTCGTCCACGTGGAGATCCACCCTTAAGTTGCGTAGTTGGCTTAATAAGGGTAGGTAGCTTTTAAATTACGTCCTTTAAAGATAAGAAAACCGGGGAAAGAACCGGTCAACTTAAGAGAGAAAACTCAGCCAGTTCATGAACCTTAACCGATAGAGAAAGGGTAAAAGGGGAAATTGACAAACCCGAAGTGACTCAAATAGTCATAAAAAGCATGGAAAAGAACCTTGGGACAATTGGGAAGAGAAAACCAGACTGGTTTAAGGTGAACCAGAACTGAACCTAATTGAACTGGTTTAAACTATACTTGAACTGATTTCTAAATTCATTTTTCTTGTTGGCTTAAAATGATTAACTTAGGGAATTGAAGCCACCATTACATTGAGAATGAATTTAGGTGAATTTAGAAATTTTTAATTTTGAGAAAACTGGTCGAATTGGGCTTGAACCAACCGATTTACGCATTGAACCTGGTAGGATTGGTTTGGTCTGGTTCGGAACATTGTCATCTTCTTCCTCAGGATGACAACAATGTTCATTAATGCAGAAAATGGATAACACCGGCGAGCTGTAATTGCTCCGTTTAGGTCATTTCAAGGCGAGGATAAACTCGACCAAAATGGAAAGTGGTCGGGTACAGGATCACCGAGCTCCCTATATAACGAGCTCCTTCACGAGCTTCATATATAAAGAGCTACCTGACAGCAGCTTCCTTTCGATCCATAGACCACAGAGAAGCAAAGGCGGAATCAAATAGTGAAGCAACTCTGAAGGACCGAAGCTACCTTATTTTGGCTGAGCTAAATTCAGCCAAATTAAGCCTCCTCTGGCCAAACCAAGCCTACCGGACACCCCAACGGCCCTCACACGATCGCAACCGAGTTGAAAGGTAAGGCAATTCGGCCCTACTCTATCATTGCTGGTCGGAGTTAAAGAGAGAAAGTGTTGAAATTTAATGATAGAATTCTCCCTTGATATTATATCAATTTTATAAATTCTTGATCGTAGAAAGAACCTCAGGACAAGAGCTACCTTCCCAAATAGAGAGCTCGGACTGCCACACCTCTGACGGTAAGCTTTCGAACCTTTCTCTCTCTACGAACGATTTTCTGGCGAAGCTCTGTTTAAGCTCATTTCAGACTCAAATCATGCAATTCAAAGCCAAATTGAATCTCATGGAAGTGTAGGAACAAATTTAAACCTACAATTAAAACAATTAATCCGGATTGAATGGCCAATTTGAAGAAATCAAATTCGGTAAGTATGAAGGGGGAAATTGGGAGAAAATTTTGGGGAAATTTGGGAATTTCAGAAAATTGAGGGACCTCTTTGCAATTTTCCAAAAATGAAGGCCAATTGGCCATAAGAAATATGTTGGAGGACAAATTGGTCAATGTTTGGAACAATTGGGGTCAAATTGCCACTTTTGGAAAGTAGGGGCAAAATTGTAATTTTTTAAAAATTGGGGACCAAATTGGAAATTTTGAAAACTTGAGCCCCTTATACAATTTTGAGTAAATTGAAGACTCAAAGGGAATTTTGGAAACCTTGGGACTCAATTTGGGAAAAAGTTGGCATTAGGGACCTAAAGTGAAGGAAAATGAACTTTAGGTACCTAAGTGCAATTAATCGATAATTTGTGATCCTAGGCTGTTATGCCAAACCTTAATTGATATGGCTGCCCAAATCGTTTAGGGATACGTGTGACCAAAAAGCAAGCAAGAGTAAGCTCAGGTAGGCTTGGAAATCTTACTAGGGACGAACACGTCACAATCATCGGGTGAGTGGACTAGTTTACACTTCATACTCGGTTGGGATGATGAGCACATTTTCTAAATTGGAAGCCTTTGTGAATGGGCTTAATTACATCATACCCGGTTGGGATAGTGAGCACTTTAGAAATGAAAAACCTACTTAATCGTTGTGAGTAGGATAAGCTAACATCATACTCGGTTGGTATGATGAACTTTCTTGAGAAAATGAGAAACTCGCTTACTGGTTGTAAGTGTAGATATCATCACACTAGATTGGTGTGATGAAGTGGAAAATATACTTTTTGTCAGAAATGTTCTCCCCTCACTGTGTACCATTGCTTAAACTATTTGGGTGACCTTCTTTTTGGGAGCTAGAACAACTCAGATAGGTCTAAATGCCCGGTTTTGGAAAGTCTCATACAGTGGGTGTAATGCCAATGGGCACGAGCAGGAGCTCACAAACAAACTTGAGTTAAGGAAGCCATTAAATTTTTAATGAAATGGTTGTGTGATTTCACCATGTTACCAAGTTAGGACCAACAATACTCAATGGACTCGTGGCCATGTGTCAGGGCTAGGTCAATGGATCCGCCTAGACAAACAGCTGCAGGTCGAGTCGAGGGTCGGGGCCGTTGGACCATTGGCACCAAAGATAATGGCCATATGTGAAAATTTATTGTTTGTGCATGCACTTGTGCTATAGGACTATCAAGACACTCAAGAGGGGTAGTGATGGGTCCTAAGGGCTACTAGACGACATTGTGGAGATAATGCAGTTCATCATGGCAGTCAGTCAGGAAGCTCAGAGTAGCCTCTTGTGCATGAAACTAGGGTGGGGTTTGGATGAGGTCTCTGTCGTCATACGAACACTGAGTGACATTTAGGATGAGGGTCGAATGTTGAGAATATCCACTAAGACCCAGGGTAAAAGTGGATGGGCTTCTATCTTGGTGGACGGTAAAGATGCTTCGATCCACAAGTGAGTGCAGTGGATGAAGTACACCTGCGAATGTGTATACCCTTCTTGATGGAGGGCATGTATTGTTTGCTAAACACACCTAATATGGTAATGGGGAAATAGGTTTTGAAAACCAAACTTTGAGGAAAACTTTCTTTTAAAGGAAATAATAACCTTGGCACCATTTAAATGAAACTATTTATCTTGAAAATTTATTCCCAACAATCACTCACTAAGTTATAGATCTCACTCCCTCTCTTTTACCCCTTTCACGAGTAAGTAGATTTAACAAAAGAAACTGTGAAGATGTACCCTCTGTCAGGTATGCTTAAAATTTACTTTTAAGATTGCATTTTGATTGATTTATACTATTTTATGGAACAAGGTTTAAATTTACGTCGGACTCCTCTTGATTAAAAGAAGGGAAAATCCCTCTTAAACCAAGGGACTGGCAGGTTGATCACGGGGATATAACCAAACTAGGTCGGGGCATGACAACTTGAGTGGTATTAGAGCCAAGTTCCCTTGAATGCATTAGAATTACTATGCCCCGACACTAACAAAAATGTAACTACCCTGTAGGAAGAAGAGTTCCTAGGAAATTTGTCATGCGAACCAAACCCACACACGAGATTGTGAAAAAGACGCCTACCTCCAAAGAGGCAGCCATCCAAAGGTTCATAGAGGTCGAGAAGAGAGTACCTCAAGATATGGTTGGGGACTATAAGAAACTTGTTGGAGCATTATTAGAGCCAAAAGGCATCACATATCCTCCCCCAAGGTAGGAAGAACCAATCCATCCTCCAAGGAGCCCGACACCCCCACCAGCCCTGCAATAGTCTAAAAAGATTCCAACTAAGAAGGAGGCCTGGGAGAACTATTGGGATGCCCACACCACCTTTATGAAAGTCCACCAAGTACCCACATCAGCTCAATCCAACTTCAACCCTTCCCAATGGATGAGGTGGACCTATGAGTGTGAGGCTGAGGTGCTAAGAAGGTACGGACTCGAGGCATTCCATGAAGTTCATCCTATCAGGGAAGCCTGACGGGAGTAGGGATGGATGTCTATCAGTTCATCAGAGCCCTCGGACCACGAATCCTAAAACCATTGGGAGGCTAACTCTTGGCCTATGACTCCAAGGGACTAGGAAGTAGTGAGAAGTTCTTGTAATAAACTGAGTACAATAATAAACTACTTCATTTAATGAATAAAGACTATTTTCTAGATTTAAAAGTTAGTTTTCCCCAATAACGACAATTACAACTAATATATTGATTAAGACTGGGTAAAAAATGTAGAGAAGGTCACCTAAGGAGGAAGACTATCAGTCACTTCTAGTTAACACTAACCCCAAGATAGCCATCCTAGATAGTTCCCCCACAAGAACTAGGATACGTAGAGTAACAAGGCAATAAGACAAGACAAAAGACTAGGAAGGAAGTTTCTAGAAAGGAACAAAGAGCCAGCCTAGAAAGGGAGTTATCAAAAAGGACATATAGTAACCAAGGGTGGGAAAAGGGGAAATAGTGTGTTCATAAGGGGTCCATTATAAGGGAAGCATAGTCAAAGAAACTGGATGAATGTAGGAAAGAAGGAAGTTAGCATCAAAAGATGTAGGAGGAGTGGAGGAAACCCTAAGGACCATAAGGGATTGAGCGAGCCCTCATAGAAGAGTTAAAAAAACTAAGAGGAATTGGGTTCCCTCTAAGAAGAACTAGATGAATGAAAGATAACTAGGAGGAGAGGTAAGGTACAAGAACCCCCTCAAAAAGAGCAAATGTAGAAAACATCCTTAGGTAACCCTAGGACAGGACAAGATAAGTGTGAAGAGGAAAAGAAATGTGCTAGGAAAGAGAACTCTGGAGGAATGTATAATACTAAGTACCCTTGAAGGAACCATTGATGGGCGACTAGACAAAATGTAGAGTGCTAGAAACCCACCCACAATCAAGAACTCCATGAAGGAAGGATAAGGAACAAAAAGGGAATTGGATGATGGAGAAGGATTAAGAGCGGATAACCATACTAATGTCGGCAGGTTGTAAGAAAGTAAAGAAGGAAAAGCCTTCAAGAAGACTTAGGGGGGTGAACCTGAAATCCCAGGATGGAAGTCCCTAAGAAAAAGGATAAAAGTAGGAAGTGAGACCGAGGAAAGGATACTCCCAAGCTAAGGAACCGAAAGGAGGATCATAAGAGGCTTAACCCGAAATAAGTAACCTTAAAAGGGGGGCATAATTGGTTAAGGATGTCTGGGGATGGCAAGTGTGACCTGTTTTGGAAAAAGGAGAGTAGTCAAGCAGGAAACAACTTGAAACAACGAAATGAACAAGGAGAATAAACGAATCCCTATGAGGGACCGAAAAAATAGTAAGGACTACACCCTAAAAAGGATGATGGGATAGGCATTAAGGACAAGTAAACTCGAAGGACAACTATTCCAAGACAAGTGGACAAGGAGAATAGTGGGAACGAGGCAGTTAATGAACTGACCCTCGAGAAGACCATAAATTTAAACTTCAGCAAGGAAGGGAAAGGTGGAAAGGCCAAAACATTGGAAAAAAAGAATGAAGAAATCCTTGAAGAAATAAATGGTTGAGAATGAATCGACGACCAAACTCAAGCCACGTAAGGAGATTAAGAAATCTCGAAAGGAAAAAGATCAAAAACCCTTCCATAATAGAAATAAAATGGTAGTGAGTACAAGTTGGAATAAATACATGGTACAAGGGATGTGCCTGTAAGATTCCTCGAAGAAAGGGAAAGCAAAAAAGGATGACATTAAAGGATGTCAATAAGTTGACGCAAAGATAGATGACCATGAAAAATGAAGGAAGAGGAAATTCGGGAAAAGAGGAGGAAGCCAACCAAGGAAGTAAGCCCTGAAGAGGCATACATATTCCGACAAAGAAGTAATGAACCCAACTAAAATAGAAAAAACTGGTAAATTTTCAAATGGAATGCAAATTGGGAATAAAGGACCAGTTACAAGGGAAGTTACCCAGAACCCAAGAAGTAAGTTAAATCCAAGGAATGGGTAGATGAGAAGATAGCATCAAAATATGTCATATAAATAAGAAAGGGGTGGATTGCCCATAATAAGGAAATTGAGAAAAGACTACCTAAGAAACCTTGGAGAAGTAAGCCCTCCAGTTAAGAAATGTATAAGGGAAACAGTCATTGACATCAGGACTTGTCATGATCTACGCTCAGTTAAGGGTGCCTAAAGAATGATGACATGGCATAGTGTGGAATACATGAAGTCAGACATGAAAATTAGAAGTTCTTTAGGAAATAAGGAATAAAATGGGAATCCTAAGACAACAAAATTAAAACCTGGAAAATGTCCTAAAATAAAGAGAGTGTAGGGAGGTAAAGTAAAGGAACTTTATAGGAATAGTAAGAAGATCGAAGGTATAACCCTAAAATGGAAGTCTCTACTTGAAGGACATAATAGAGAATGAAAACAATAAAGGGGAGACCCCCAAATGAGGAATCAATATGTAGACCGAAAAAGGGTCAACTCGGAATGAGGAATGGTGAATGGTTACAATCAAGCAAGAAATGATGGAGGAAAGGAAAGCCCTTAAGTAAAAGATGCCAATGTAAATGAGGAAAGACATAAGTGAGAAAGGATCCCAATGTGTTGGTAAGCTATTAGGAAAACCAACGATTGGAACAAGGGGAAAACCCGTAGAAAAGTGGGTGAAGAATGAGTAGATAAAGGGAACCAACACAATTATGATGTTAAGAGATTTAAAGGACAATTGGACAACATAAAAAGGTAGTTGGGAAACACTATTGGGTAGTAGGAAGGAACGAAGACATACAACTCCTAAACAGATGGAGAGGCATGAACCATTATCAAGGATACACATTCTGGAACCATAACGGGCAAAGATAATTCCAGAATAGATCATGTTGTAAAGAACATGAAGTTCCAACAGTTCCATCAAAGGTGACTCAAGTAAGACCGAGTCTAATAGTCAAATCTAAGAAATGGAACCAGAATTGGGGTAAACCAAAAATGGAGGAAGTACCAAAATAAGATAAGGAAGAAGTTATATCAAAACCAAAGGGATTAATGACAAAAAGTCCTAAGGGATGCTAAACTAAGAGCATTAGCAATTTAGGAAATGATGGGGAACATGGACGATTGGATGTATATGGATTGCCCAACCCAAATGACATGAGTAAGAATCCTTAGGAAGAAAAGTTTTACCCTAAATAGAGTAAGAAGTATACCTAAGGAGGTACCTTGGGATGGGTAGTTTGGACATGACTGATTGTGATACACTCTGTGGTGTGGGTGGAAAACATAAAGGAAGAAAGACTTCTCAAGTACGTGGCTAAAGAACCAAGTGAAAGGAATAGCCAAAGTGATAACATACCGAGCAAACCCCAGTAGGACATCAAGGAAAGTCACTCCCAACGCAAATGATTGTTGACTTAGTTTTGGAGACAAAACTCCTAAAAGGAGGAGAGAGTTGTAAACCCCGTCCTTTAAAGATAAGAAAACTGAGGAAAGAACCGGTCAACTCAAGAGAGAAAATCGAGCAGATTCATGAACCTAAACCAATAGAGAAAGGGTCAAAGGGGAAATCGACAAACCCCAAGTGACTCAAAGAGTCATAAAAAGCATGGAAAAGAACCTTGGGACAATTGGGAAGAGAACACCATACCGATTCAGGGTGAACTAGACCTGAACCGGTTTAAACCATACTTGAACCGGTTTCTAAATTCATTTTTCTTGGGGGCTTAAAATGATCCAATTAGGGATCTAAAGCCACCATTAGATAGAGAATGAATTTACATAAATTTAGAAATTTTTAATTTTGAGAAAACCGGTTGAATCGGGCATGAACTAGCAGATTTACGCATTGAATCCGGTAGGACCAGTCCGGTCCGATTAAGAACATTATCATCTTCTTCCTTAGAATGATAGAACTGTTCATTAATGCATAAAATGGATAACACCGATGAGCTGTAATTGCTTTGTTCAGGCTGTTTCGGGGCGAGGATAAGCCTGACCAAAATGGAAAGTGGTCAGGCATAGGGTCCCCGATCTCCCTGTATAAAGAGCTCCTCCCCATTTATCCTTCACAAACCTCAAATCTCCATTCTCTCTCAACTGCTCTAGTTTTGATGAACCATGAACCAAAGCTCCGATATAGGTCTTTTTCTTAGCCTTAAAAGGTAAAGTCGGGTCCTATAAACTCTGGGGGAAGTCAGCCTGATAGCAACTTCCTTTCAACCCGAGGACCGCTGGAGAAGCGCCAACAAAATCAAACAGTGAAGTAGCTCCAAAGAACTGAAGCTGCCCTATTTTGGCCGAGCTAAATTTGGCCAAATTCAACCCTCCTCCAGCCAAACCAAGCCTCCTTGACACCACCATGGCCCTCACACGGCCGCAACCGAGCTAAAATGTAAGCGAATTCGACCCTACTCTATCATTGCTTGTCAGAGTTAGAGAGAGAAAGTGCTAAATTTTAGTAATAGAATTCTCCCTCGATATGATATTAATTGTAGAACTTTTTTATCTTAGAAGAAACCCCAAGAGGAGAGCTACCCTCCTAGATAGAGAGCTCGGACCACTACACCTCCAACTGTAAGCTTTCGAAGCTTTCTGTTTGAACTCGTTTTGGAGTCAAATCATAAGATTCAAAGCTCAATTGAATTGTATGGAAGTGTAGGAACTGATTTATATCTACAATAGAAACAATTAACCCGATTGAGGGCTAATTTAAAGAAATCAAATTCGATCATATTGAAGGGGAGAATTGAGAATTTCGAAAAATTGGGGAACCTCTTTGCAATTTTCCAAAATTGAAGGCCAATTAGCCATAATAAAGATGTTGGAGGACCAACTAATCAATTTTTGGAACAATTGGGGTCAAATTGCCAATTTTGGAAAGTAGGGGCAAAATTGTAATTTTTGAAAAATTGAGGACCAAATTGGAAATTTGGAAAACTTGAGCCCCTTATACAATTTTGAGTAAATTGAGGACTCAAAGGGAATTTTGGAAACCTTGGGACTCAATTTGGGGAAAAGTTGGCATTATGGACCTAAAGTTAAGGAAAATTAACTTTAGGGACCTAAGTGCAATTAACCGATAATTTGTGAGCCTATGTTGTTATGCCAAACCTTAATTGATAAGGCTGCCCAAATCCTGTAGGGACACGTGTGAACAGAACTCAAGCAAGTGAAAGCTCGTGTATACTTGGCAAACTGACTCCGGACAAACACGTCACAATCATTGTGTGAGTGGGCGTATTTACACTTCATACCCAGTTGGGATGAAGAGCACCTTTTCTAAATTTGAAGCCACTGTGAGTGAGCTTAATTACATTATAACCAGTTGGGATGGTGAGCACTTTAGAAACGAAAAACCTACTTATCGATTGTGAGTAGGATTACCTAACATCATACTTGGTTGGTAAGATGAACTTCCTTGAGAAAAGGAGAAACCTGCTTACTGGTTGTAAGTGGAGATATTATCACATCCAGTTGCAGTGATGAAGTGGAAAATATACTTTTTGTCAGAAGTGTTCTCCCCTGACTGTGTGCCATTGCTTAAACTATTTTGGAGACCTTCTTTACATGAGCTAGAACAACTCAGATAGGCCAGAGGCCTCAATTTTTGAACTCGTGAGGGCAAAATGCCCAGTTTCAAGAAATCACGTACAGTGGGCCTAAAGCTAATGGGCACGAGTAGGAGCTCATAAACAAACTTGAGTTAAGGAAGCCATGAAATTTCAAATGAAATGGTTGTGTAATTTCATCATGGTTCCATGTCCGGACCGATAGTACTCTATGGACGGGTGGTAGTGCGCCAGGGCTAGGGCGACGGATCCACCGAGACTAACAGCTGTAGGTCGGGTCAACCCAGTTTGGTCGGATCCCCATGAGCAACCCACCACTCTCCCGATTTATTAAGGGTTTTCTCCTTCTTTAAACTGGGAGGAGTAAGGCATCCTTTAAACTAGTACGTTTCTTGGAATAACATTAATCAAAACTACATGAAATTTAAACTTACATACTTGTCTTATAGGTGTAGCTTACTGGAGTTCTTTAGGGAGGTTCTCCCTTGGTAACCTGAAAAGGGGTATAACAGAGGGGTGAGTTCGATGACTTAGTAAATGTGTAAACCCCGCCCTTTGAAGGAAAGTCGGGAAAAGAATCGGTCAAATTGAGTGAGAAAATTGAACTAGTTCACAAACCCGATCATTATACAGCAGGAAATTTGGGAAATTTACAACTTCTGAGTGACCCAAAGCGTTCATCAAATCTTGGAAAAGAACCTTAGGATAAATTGGGAGAGAAAAACCAGAATGGTTTAGGTGAACCGAATCCAAGTTGGATTGAACCAGTTTATGAACCGAGTTGGTTTATGAACCGAAACCGATAGAGGAAGGAAAAACTGTGAAATTTATGGATTTCAAGTGACCTAAAGAGTCACAAAAGTCATGAAAAAGAACTTTAGGATGGATGGCGGATGAAAACCAAACCAGTTCAGGTGAACCAGATTGAACTGGTTTGGACCAATTTGAACCATTATTAAAATAGATGCTAAATTTATTTTTCTAGGTGGCTTAGAAAATTCAAATTGCAGAATTGAGGCCACCATTTTATAGAGAATGAATTCAGATGAATTTCGTAATTTTTAATTTTGAAAAACTCGGTCGAATCGGGCCTTAACTGGTTTGTTTAAGCTTTGAACCCGGTTCGGACTAGTACGGTCCAGTTTGTAATAGTGTCGTCTTCTTCCTTCAGATGACAGCACTGTTCACTCGCCAGAAAATCGAACCAACACCGACGAAGAGGAAACCTTTCCGTTCAATATGTTTTAGGCATCAATGGCTATCACAAATGTGCCAAACGGACGACCGACGAGTCTCTGAGCTTCCTATATATAGAGCCCCTCTTCATTCATCATGTCCACACCTAAAAACCTCACTCTCTCTTAGCTACTCAGTTTTCCGGTGAAGCTCAAACCAGAGCTCTGATATAGTGTCTTTTCTAAGCCAAATAAGGCATAGTCGGGTTCCTTAGACTCAGAGAGAAGTCAGCTACACGGTGGTAGTCTCCAATTGCTCCAAGGATCGCCAGAGAAGTGCCGACGTGATCGAATAGTGAAGCAGCTTTGGTGGACTGAAGCTGCCCTAGTTCTGTTGAGCTGAAATCAGCCAATTTGAGCCCTCCTCAGGCCAAACCAAGCTCTCCCAACACCTCCCTAGCCCTCCTATGTTCAAATTAGAATGGAAAGGTAAGCTAATTTGGCTCACCTATGTAAATTCTAATCGGTGCTAGAGAGAGAACCGATAGATTTTCAATGACTAAATTCTCACTCAATTCGGCATCAATTGATGCAATTCTTGATCCTAGGAAAAACCTTAGGACATGAGCTATCTGCCCAGATTGAAAGCTTAGACTGCCTCACCCATGACGGTAAGCATTCGAAGTTTTCTCTCTCTACGTTCAATTTTTTGGTGAAGCTTCGTTTGAGCCTGTTCCGATGTCAAATTGTGCGATTCAAAGTGCAATTGAATCGTATGATGATGTAGGGACTCCAATTTAACTTCAATTTCAACAATTAAACTTATTTGATTAGCCAATTTGACGAAATCAAATTCAACTATGTTGGAAAGTTGAAATTGGTGGAAAATTTGGAGATTTCAAAAATTCGAGGGACTAAAATGCAATTTCTTAAAATTGAGGGCCAATTGGGCATGGTAAAGATGTTGGAGGACCAATTGGGCAATGTTGTAATTTTTGGGGTAAAACTTACCATTTTTGTAAAGGAGGGGGCAAAATGGTGGACCAAATTGGGAATTTGGGAAACTTGAACCCCTTTATATAATTTTTGAATAAATTGAGGTCTCAAAGTATAATTTTGAATTTTCAGTACACAATTTGGGGGAAAATTGGCATTTGGTGCCTAACGTAAATGAAAAATAACTTTAGGGACAAAATTGTAAATATTTGAAAAGTTGGAAATTTTTATTCATTCATAATGAATGAAGGTTATCAAGCCAAGAGATAGTGAACCAAAATTTTCACACTGTGTAGAAACACAAGATATTGGGAACGCCAATAAGTACAAACTCGCGTGGAGGCAAAGAGCCAAATAAGAGGAATTCACTGCACGATCAGCTGAGTGGAATTTAATATCATACCAGATTGGGATGATAATCACCTTAGAAATAAAAAACCACTATTGAGTGGTATTTTAACCATTACACGTGAGAGAAGTGATGTGGAAATTATGCGGAAAAACTACTTACCAGTTGTAAGTAGATCACACTTGGTTGGTATGATTAACTTTCTTGAAGGAAGTAGAAAACCCGCTTATCGGTTATAAGCGAAGATGTCCTCTTACCCGGTTGGTATGATGGATAGATGAAAATTTTATTTTGTCAGAAGTGCTCTCCCCTAAATGTGTGCCACTACTTAAAACTTTTGGGAAACCTTCTTGATAGGAGCTCGAATAGCTCAGATAGGCCGGAAGCCTCAGTTTTGGAACTTAGGGGCTTATATGCCCGATTTTGAAAATCTCGTAGAGTGGGCCCTAGGCCAGTTGGTACGAGCAGAAGCTCATAAACAAACATGAGTTTAAGCCATGAAAACTTTAAATGAATGAATTGTTTGGCCATGGTACCAAGACAAGGCCGACATACTCGATGGACTGGTGGCAATGCGACATGACAGGTCAATAGATCAGTCGAAACAAATAGCTGTAGGTTGAGTTGAGGGTCGGGGTCGTTGGACCAGTGGCACAACAAATTATATGGCTTATGTGGAAAATTGTTGATTTGTGCATGCATTGAGTTACGGGACCTTCAAGACACCCAAGAGCGGTAGTGATGCATCCTAGGGGCCACTGGATGACATGGTGGAGATAAAGGCAGTTTGTCGTGCTAGCAGTCAGGGAAGCTCAATGTAGCTTCATGCGCATAAGACCGGGGTATGTTCAAGATGAGGTCTCTATCCTCATACAGACACAAAGTTTTCTTTTTGGGTTTGAGGGTCAGATGTTGCGTACATCCACTCATTCTTAGGGTAGAAGTGAACGTGCTTCTATCTAGGTTGTCGGTAAAGTCGCTCCGACGCCACAAGTAGGTATAGTGGACGTGCTGGCCTATGAATGTGTGTTCCCTTCATGATTAAGGGCATGTGTTGGTTGATAAACACACCGTTGTGATGAGAAATGGCTATTAAAAACCGAGATTTTGAAAATGAGAAATCTTGAAGAAATTAAGGAGACTGTCACATTTTAATTTAAAAGTTATTTTATTGAAACATCATTTTTTTTTAAAAATACCCTTTCACTGAGTTGTAGAAACTCACCCACCTTTTTTATTCCTTTTTAGGAAATAGAGAAATGACTAGGGATAACACCAAGCCTTACCCTATGTCAGGTATGCTTAATTTCTCTTAAACTTGCATTTTATTTGATATATGTTATTCCAAGGAACAAGGTTGAAATTATGCCTGCCTCTTCTTGAGTTAAAGAAGGGGGAAACCCCTCTTGAACCAAGAGAGCGGTGGGTTGTTCATGAGGATCCGACCAAACCGTGTCGAGGCGTAACAGAGTGGGTGTTTAAAACTTGATTTTCAGAAAAATAGTATGAATTGGAGTGTGTCAGACTCCTTATTCTCTTGAAATCATTTCCTCAATTTCTTGGTTTTCAAAACCATTATTTCTCATTAACCACAGCCGATGTGTTTAACAAATGAACACACGCTCTTCATCATGAAGGGATCACACATTCGTAGGGCAGTCTGTCCACTACACCCACTTGTGATGTCAGAGTGACTTTAAAGGCCACCTAGATAGAAGCATGTCCACTTCTACCTTGGGAATGAGTCGATGTATGCGACATCCAATCCTCAAACTCGAAAAGAAAACTCTTTGTTCATATGAGAATAGAGATCTCATCCCAACCCCACCCAGGTCTCGTGCGCATGAAGCTACGTCGAGCTTCCTTGATTGCTAGCACAACAAACTGCCCTTATCTCTACCATGTCATCCAGTAGCCCCTAGGATACATCACTACCCCTCTTGGGCATCTTTATGGTCCCGAATCTCAGTGCATGCACAAAAACAATAATTTTCCTCATAAGCAATTTAATCTTTGGTGACACTGGTCCAACGGCCTCAATCCTCAACTTGACCTGTAGCTATTTGTCTCGATTGGACAGTCGACCTGTCTTGTCAGACTGCCACCACCAGTCCATTGAGTATGTCGGTCATGTCTTGGTACCATAGCCAAACACATCATTCATTAAAGTTTTCATGGCTTAATGTCATGTTTGTTTACGATCCCTTGCTCATGCCAATTGGCCTTGGGCCCACTATACGAGATTTTAAAAATTGAGCATTTTAGCTCCTAAGTTCCAAAACTAAGACCTCCAACCTATTTGAGCTATTCGAGCTCTCATCAAGAAGGTCTCCCAAAACGTTTAAACCGTGGTAGACTGTAAAGGGAGAGCACTTCTGACAAAATAATCTTTTTATTCATCTATCACACCAGCTGGGTATGATGAAATTTCTGCATACAATCAGTAAACGGGTTTTCCACTTCCTTCCAAGAAGTCAATCATACCAACCGAGTATGATCTACTTACAACCGGTAAGTATTTTTTCCGCATAATTTCCACATCATCCCATCCTGGTATGATGTTAAAAAATCCACATAATAGTGGGTTTTAAGTTCCGAGTTACTCATCATCCCAACTGGGTATGATGTGAAAATTGCCACTCACACGTTAATGCAGTGAATTCCCCTTGAACGACTTTTTGCCTCCACACGAGCTTGTCTTGGCTGGCGTTCCTCGTACTTTGTGTTCCTACACGATATGAACATTCTTGTTCATTGGCATGATAACAATCATTCATCACAAATGAATAAAATACCTAAAATTTTTAATTAATTACAATTAGGTCCCTAAAGTTCTTTTTCTTTAACTTTAGGTCCATAATGCCAATTTTCCCCCAAATTGAGTCTCGAAACTTCAAAATTTTACTTTGGGATGTCAATTTATTCAAAATTACAAAAAGGGGTTCAAGATTCCTAAATTCCCAATTTTGTCCCCAAGTTTTCTAAAATTACAATTTTACCCTTACTTTACAAAAATGGAAGATTTCACCCAAAAAAATCCCAAAATCGACCAATTGGACTGCCAACATCTTTTTCCATAAAAAATTTGGGGAATTGCACTTTAGTTCCTTGAATTTTCGAAATTCCCAATTTCCCATAAATTCCCCTACCCCCCCCCTCTAACTGACCGAATTTGATTACATCAAATTGACCGATCAATTGAGGTTCATTATTGAAATTGAAGGTAGATTTTGGTTCCTACACATCTATATGATTCAATTGCACTTTGAATCACATGAATTGATGCCGGAATGAGTCAAATGGAGCTTCGCCAAAAAACTGAACTTAAAGAGAGAAAGCTTCGAATGCTTACTGTCGAGGGCGCGACTGTCCGAGCTTTCGATCTGGACAGATAGCTCTTGTCTTAAGGTTTCTACTAGGATCAAGAATCACATCAATTCATGTCAAATTGATGGAGAATTTAGTCGGTGAAGTTTCGTCGGGTCTCTCTCTAACACTGATCGGAATTTACAAAGTGGGGCCAAATTGGCTTACCTTTCTACTCTAATTCAGTTATATGAAGGCTATGGAAGTGTTGAGAGTGCTTGGTTTGGATTTAAAAGGGCTCGAATTGGCCGTTTTCCACTCGGCCGAAGTAGGGCAGTTTCGGTCTGCCGGAGCTGCTTCACTATTCTATCACGTCGGCGTTCCTCTAGTGATCCTCAAAAAAAATGGAGACTACCATCGGGTAGCTGACTTCTTCCCAAATCTAAAAAACCTAACCTTGCCTTCTTTGGCTCAGAAAAATTCCCAAGTCGGAGCTCTGGTTCGACCTTCACCGAAAAATGGAGCAGTAGGGAGAGAGTGGAGTTTTAAGGTGTGAGGAGGATGAAGGAGGCGGGGCTCTTTTTATAGGAAGCTTGGGGACTTCTTGGCAGTCCTATTGGCTCCTTAATGGCAGTCATTCATTGCCTAAAACTCCTTGGCCAGTGACTTTTCATCTTCGTCGGTGCTGCTCAATTTTCCAGCGAGTGAATAGTGATGTCATCTGAAGTAAGAGGACGACATTGTTCCAAACCGGATTGGACCGGTACGAACCGAGTTCAAGGCTTAAATTTACTAGTTCAGGCTCGATTCGAATGAGTTTTTGAAAATTATTTTTTTTTTAAATTTATCTAAATTCATTCTTTGTTAAATGGTGGCCTCAATTCTCCAATTTTAATTTTCTAAGCCACCTAGAAAAATAAATTTAGAAACCATTTTAATAATGGTTCAAATCGATTCATGTCCAATTCACCTGAACCGGTTTGGTTTTCACCTTCAATTCTCTCTAAAGCCCTTTCTCATGACTTTTGTGACTCTTTAGGTCACTCGACATTGATAATTTTCTGGTTTGTCCTTTCTTTATTAGTTTTGGTTTATAACCCGACTCGATTTTCTCTTTGGAAATGACCAATTCTTTTCCCGGTTTTCTTATGACCAAAGGATGGAGTTTACAACTCTTCCCTCCTTTTAGGGGTTTTATCCCCAAAACAATTACATGTTAAATAATTAAGGGAAACCTTCCCTCATTACACTTTTAGTTTCCCATGTCTCTTATTGCACGGGTCTGTTTTGCCACAGAACTTTGAGCATATGAATCCTTTTATTCCTCAAGTTCTTATCCCTCAAGTCGATGATTCATACCAGTTCTATTTGATAGGTTAAGTTCTCTTCTAGCTCTAGTGGAGGTTAGTCCAATACATGGCTGGAATCCATCTATGAATACTATCATGAACCTATCCAAGTGTGGTTGGAATACTCGATTCATTAAATCCATGAAGGCACCGAATGTCATTACCCTGAATTTGTAATGTGTGTATCTAGATCAAAATGCCATCTTAGGAATGTCCTCCTCTCAAAACCTGAGTTGGTGATAGCCCGAACGAAGGTCTATCTTGGAGAAGTAAGTCGCTCCTTTTAGTTGGTCGAATAGGTCATCGATCCGTGGGAGTCGATACCAGTTCTTGATAGTGACCTGATTCAACTTCCTATAATCTATGTACAGTCTCATGCTCCCATCCTTTTTCTTTATAAATTGGACTAGTGCACCCCATGGAGATTGGCTAGGATGTATGAAATCCTTTTCTAGTAGTTCGTCCAGTTGCTCCTTCAATTTCTTCAATTCCGCTGGAGCCATGCGATAAGGGGCTTGAGATATGAGATTTGTTCTTGGGGTAATTTTTATGGTGAATTCTACTTGCCGACTTGGAGGTAATCCAGGTAGTTCTTCTAGAAATACCTCTGGATAGTATTTAACCATTGGAATGTCTTCAAGTCCCTTCTCCTCAGACTTTTCATTGATGACAATTACAAGAAAAGTCGTACAACCTTTATGTATCATCTTTTGTGCCTTCATATGGGATACCATCTGTACTTCACCCTTCCTTTGGTCTCCTTGGAATTTTAATCCATTTGTCTTGGGAGTGTGAAAGGTCACTATCTTCTTTCCACAGTCCATCCTAGCCTAATGGTTACTTAAACAATCCATCCCCAGGATCACTTCTACCTCCCTTAGGAGAAATGGAATCAAATCGGCTTCGAGTTTGATTCCTCCAATATTTATCTCACATCCCTTTAATTGTTTGTTCCTATTTACCCTTCTCTTAAGGGTGTGAGGATGTTGAGACTTTGTCTTAGAGAAGTGAGTTCTAGAGGTAAACTTGGAACTAAATCCTCTTTGATGAAGGATATCTCAACTCCTGAGTCGAAGAAGGAATAGACATGTTGTCCCTATAAATGCACATAACTTGATTTGATGAAACGTATATTTTAGAGGAAAGGCTATCTTTATTGAATAAAAGTTTTTAATTACAAGATTTTTCTAAAGCTAATTGGGAGGGTTTTGGGATGTACCCACTATGGTACTAGGGTCTTTCCTAGCCTCTTCCTGGGTGAGGTTGTATAACCTATCTAGTACTCTAGCTGTAGCATCTAGCCTAGGATTCTTAGTGTTCCCTTGTGGTGGTCCAAGTGTATTCCTCTACTTGTTCTCCTTGAGAGTGGGGCATTCCTTTGTAAAGTTCTCTACTTGTCTGCATGCAAAATAGGTCAAGCATGATCCCTCGTGGTGCCTTTGGCACCTAGGACAGCATGGGTTTTCATGGGGCAAGGTGGGGATTACTCTGTGGGGAGATGGTGGCATGTCCTTTCTCTTTTGAAATGCCACCCTATTTTCCCATCTTGGACTATTATGTTCCTTCCGTCCTCCCTGATGGTTTTGACCCTTATCATCCTTCTAGGTCATCTACTCCATCCGTCGGCGTCATGTTTGCACTAGCTGCTCACACTCATGAGCCATACTAATTACCACCTATGTTCATATTGAGACTGTCCATGAACTGCTGACATATATTTGCTAGCCTAGCTAGGTTAGGAGCAAAGGATCTTAACTTGTTGAATTTTGTTTCGTACTATGATATGAAGTTAAGCCCTTACCAAAGTCGGATGAAATCCTGCTTCTTCTCATTAATCAAATGAGGAGCAAGGTACTCCTTCGTGTACCTCTCCTCAAATTGCTCCTAGGTGGGGTGGAGGTATGCAAGTTTCAAACATTGTCCCACCACCTTTTCGCACTTACCTCTAGGAAAAACTCTGTCAGGATCACCATGTCTTCTGCTGGTATCCTGACTATGCACATTAGCTTCTGAACATTTGCCTGTCAATCCACGGCGGCACCAATATCTTTCTCTCCGAGGAAAGGATTACACCCTAATTAACAGAGAATGTCTACTGGAGGGGGATGGCTAACATGAGGAAGATGGGATTGTACTTCATCTGGTTCAACCCGAGAATTGGTGCCTACCTTAGGGACGAGGTTAGGTTGACTAAATACACAGGTGAACTCCTCGTACAACCTTTGGTGTTCCGAGCTAAGATAGGAGGGTTGTCTAGGCTCATCGGGGAGTTTCTACAAGTAGGGGTGGTTGGGCAGTGTTGGAGCCTACGACTCAAGTTCTCTTAGTTCCTTTCATGGGAGCCATTCTGAAAATTTTAAAATCATTACTATTAGTTATTATGTTCTCTAGTCTTGATAATGTATTCGAGGAAACAAGCTCTGATACCACTTAAGTTGTCACCCCCCAACCTTGTTTGGTCGGATCCCGGTGTGCAACCTGCCACTCTCTCGGTTTATTATGGGTTTTCTCCTTATTTAAACATTGAGGAGTATGGCGTCCTTTAAACCTATACCGTTCCTAGAATAACATTAATCAAAACTACATGCATTTTAAACTTACATACCTATCTTGCAAGTTTAGTTAACTGCAGGTCTTTAGATAGGTTTTCCATTAGTTACCTGAAAATGGGTATAAGGAAAGGAATGAGTTCGACGACTCAATGAATGGGTGTTTAAAATTTGATTTTTAGAAAAATTGATTGAATTGGAGTGTGTCAGACTACTTATTCTCTTGAAATCATTTCCTCAATTTCTCGGTTTTCAAAACCATTATTTCTCATAAACCACAGTTGGTGTGTTTAACAATCAACACACACCCTTCATTATGAAGGCATCACATATTCGCAAGTTAGCCCGTCCACTACATCCACTTGTGGTGTGGGGGCGACTTTACCGGCAACCTAGATAGAAGCCCGTCTACTTCTACCCTGGGAATGAGTGGATGTATGCGACATCCGACCCTTAAACTTGAAAAGAAAACTATGTGTCCATTTGAGGATGGAGACCTCATCCCAACCCCACCCCGGTCTTGTGCACATGAAGCTACATCGAGCTTCCCTGACTGCTGGCACAACAAACTGCCCTTATCTCTACCATGTCATCTAGTAGCCTCTATGACGCATCACTCCCCCTCTTGGGGGTCTTAATGGTCCTGAACCTCAGTGCATGCACAAAACAATAATTTTCCTCATAAGCCATTTAATCTTTGGTGCCACTGGTCCAGCGGCCTCGACTCTCATCTCAACCTACAACTACTTGTCTTGATTGGTCCATCGACCTATCTTGTCGCACTACCACCAGTCCATTGAGTATGTCAGTCATGTCTCGGTATCATGGCCAAACACATCATTCATTAAAGTTTTCATGGCTTAATCTCATGTTTATTTACGAGCTCCTGTTCGTGCACACTGGCCTTGGGCCCACTGTACGAAATTTTCAAAATTGAGCATTTTAGCCCCCAAGTTCCAAAGTCGAGGCCTCCGGCCTATTTGAGTTATTCAAGCTACCATCAAGATGGTCTCCCAAAAAGTTTTAGTAGTGGCACACAATTAGCGGAGAGGAATTCTGACAAAATAATCTTTTCCTTCGTCTATCACACCAACCGGTGTGATGACATCTCCGCTTACAATCGGTAAACGAGTTTTCCACTTCCTTATAGGAAGTCCATCATACCAAATGGGTATAATCTACTTACAACCGCTAAGTAGTTTTTCCGCATAATTTCCACATCACCCCATCCTGGTATGATGTTAAAATTTCCACATAAAAGTGAATTTTAAGTTTCAAGATACTTATAATCCCAACCGGGTATGATGTGAAAATTCCCACTCACACATTAATGTAGTGAATTCCCCTTGACCGACTTTTTGCCTCCATGCGAGCTTGGCTTGGCTAGCGTTCCTAGTACTTTGTGTTCCTACACGATATGAATAAACTTGTTCATTATCCTTTTGCCCGATAGCATTCATTCATTCATCATGAATGAATAAAATACCCAAACTTTTTAATTAATTGCAATTTGGTCCCTAAAGTTCTTTTTCTTTAACTTTAGGTCACGAATGCCAATTTTCCCCCAAATTGAGTCCCTGAACTTCAAAATTTTACTTTGGAATTATAAAAAGGGGTTCAAGTTTCCCAAATTTCCAATTTGGTCCCCAACTTTTCCAAAATTACCATTTTGCCCCTACTATACAAAAATGTTAGATTTCACCCCAAAAATTCCAAACAATTAACCAATTGGTCCTCCAATATATTTTTCATGCTCAATTGGCCCTCATGTGTGTGAAATTGCACTTTAGTCCCACGAACGTTTGAAATTCCCAATTTCCCACTCTCAAATTGATCAATAAATCGAGGTTCATTACTAAAATTGAAGGTAGATTTGAGTTCCTACACATACATTTGACTCAATTGCACTTTGAATTGCATGAATTGACATAAGAACGAGCTCAAATGGAGCTTCGCCGAAAAACTTGACGTAGAGAAAGAAATATTAGAAAGCTTACCGTCGGAAGTGCGGTGGTCAAAGCTTTCGATCTGAGCAGATAGCTCTTGTCCTGAGGTTTCTCCTAGGATCAAGAATCGCATCAATTCATGTCGAATTGATGGAGAATTTGGTCAATGAAGTTTCGTCGGTTCTCTCTCTAACACTTATCGGAATTTACAGAGGGGAGCCAAATTGACTTACCTTTTTGTTGTAATTCAATTGTATGAGGGTTGTAAAAATGTTGGGAGAGCTTGGTTTGCTTTAGAAGGTGTCGAATTGGCTATTTTTAGCTCAGCCAAAACAAGGCAGCTTCGATCGACCGGAGCTGCTTCAATGTTCTATCAAGTCGGCATTCCTCCAGCGATCCTCAGAGCAAATAGAGACTACCGTCGGGTAGCTGATTTCTCCCCAAATTGAAAGAACCTGACCTTGCCTTATTTAGCTTAGAAAATTGCCCAAGTTAGAACTCTGGTTCGAGCTTCATTGGAAAATAGAGTAGTAGAGAGAGGGGAGTTTTCAGGTGTGAGGAGGATGAATGAGGAGGGGCTATTTATATAGGAATCACGGGGACTTCTTAGCAGTTCAATTGGCGCATTAATGGTTGTCATTCATTGCCTAAAACTCCCTGGCCGAAGACTTTTCATCTTCATTAGTGCTGCTCAATTTTCCAACAAGTGAACAGTGTTGTCATCTAAAGGAAGAAGACGACATTATTTCAAACCGGATCGGACTAGCCCAAACTGAATTCCATGCTTAAACTAACCAGTTCATGCCCGATTCAACTTAGTTTTTCAAAATTAGAAATTTGTAAAGTCATCTAAATCCATTCTCTACAAAATGGTGGCCTCAATTCTGCAATTTGAATTTTCTTAGCTACCTAGAAAATTGAATTTAGAAATTGGTTCAATAGTGGTTCAAATCGGTTCAATCTGCTTCACCTGAACCGGTTTGGTTTTCACCTCCAATTCACCCTAAAGTCCTTTCTCATGACATTTTTTACTCATTTGGTCACTCTGGATCCATAATTTCCCGATTTGCCCATTCTCAATCGATTTCAGTTTATAACTCGACTCGATTTTCTATTTGGAAATGACCAGTTCTTTTCCCGGTTTTCTTATTACCAAAGGATGGTGTATACACTATTGACACCAAAGATAATGGCCATATATGAAAAATTATTGTTTGTGTATGCACTTGTGGTACAGGACCATCAAGACGCCCAAGAGTGGAAGTGATAGGTCCTAAGGGCTAATAGACGACGTGGTGGAGATAAGGGCAGTTCATCGTGCTAGTTAGTCGGAAAGCTCAGAGTAGCTTCTAGTGCATGAGACCATGGTGGGGTGGGGATGAGGCCTTTGTCCTCATACAGACACGGAGTGGCATTCGGGTCGGATGTTGAGAACATCCACTTAGGCCCATGGTAGAAGTGGACGCACTTCTATTGTCACGCCCTAACGCGGTTTGGTTGGATCCCCGTGAACAACCCGTCACTCTTTCTTAGTTCAAGAGGCGTTTCCCCCTTCTTTTACTCAAGAGAAGTCACGCAAAATTTCAACCTTGTTCCCTGGAAGACATATATCAAATAAAATACAAGCTTAAGGAAAAATTAAGCATACCTAATAAAGGGTAAGGCTCAGTGTTACTTCTAGTAATTTTCTCTTTTCCTAAAAAAGGGTAGAAACGAGGGGTGAGTTTCTACAACTCGGTGAATGGGTTTTTCAAAAGTCTACTTTTAACTTTTAGAAAAACATTTGTATTGGTGTGTGCCAGACTCCTCACTTTTCAAAAATCCCTTCATTTAAAAATTCGGGGTTTTCAAAAATTTCTTATTATCACGGTGTGTCATCACCCAACACACATTCTTAATCATGAAGGTTACACACCTTCGTAGGTCAGCACGACCACTGAACCCACTTCTGGCTTTGGAGCGACTTTACCAGCCACCTAGATAGAAGTATGACCACATCCATCCTGAGAATGAGTGGATGTATGTGACATCCGACCCTCAATCCCGAAATCATATCTTTGTGTCTGTATGAAGACAGAGACCTCATCCCGTCCCCACCCTAGTATCAGCGCTTGGTGCTACTCCAAATTTCGCACGGTCACTTGGAACGATAACTGCCATTATACTCACTGGGTCGTCCAGGGCCCTTAGGACGCATCACTACCCCTCATGGGCATCTTGATCATCCCGTACTCATAGTGCATGCACAAACAATGTTTTCTTAATATGCCATGTAATATGTGGGGTCATTAGTCCAACGGTCCCGACTTTCAACTCATCTTGCAGTTGTTTGTCTTGACTAGTTCGGAGACTGGTCATGTTGCACTGCTGCCAGTTGACTGAGAATGTCGAACCAGCCTTAGTACCATGACCATACAATTTACTTATTAAAATTTTATGGCACAAAAATATATTTTCTCTGTCCATTATACCGACCCGATATAAGGACATCTCCATTTATAAACGATGAATGGGTTTTCAACTTCCTTCGAGGGAAGTTTCATCATACCAACTGCGTATGATCTACTTACAACAGGTAAGTAGTTTTTCCGCATGGTTTTCACATCAAAAATCTAAGTCGTGATGTTTAAAATACCATAAAGTAGTGGGTTTTCATTTTGATGTGCTTATCATCCCAACCGGGTATGATCTAAAATTCCACTCACCAGATTGTGCAGTGAAATTCCAAAATTTCAATTTGGTCCCTCAACTTTCCCAAAATTACCATTTGCCCTTCCTTTACAAAAATGGTAAATTTTGCCCCAAAAATTCTAAAATTTCTTAATTCGTCCTCTAATATTCTTATCATGACCAATTGACCCTCAATTTTAGAAAATTACATCTTGCTCCTTTGAATTTTCGAAAATCCCTAAATTTCCCAAATGTTTCCCCCAATTTCAACTATTTAACACAACCGAATTTGATTTCATCAAATTGACCAATATAACACCTCTATTCATTGAAATTGAAGTTGAAATTGAGTTTCTACATGTTCATAAGATTCTAAGAAACTTTGAAACGCAGGTTTTAATGTCGGAACGAGCTCAAACGGAGCTTCGCTGAAAAACAGACTATAGAGAGAGAAATCTTTCATTTCTCACTGGTGAAGATGCAGCGGTCTGAGCTTTCTATCTGGGCAGGTAGCTCTCCTCTAGAGGTTCTTCCTAGGATCAAGAATGACATCAATTGATGTCGAATTGGATTAGAATTTTGTCATTGAAATTCGTCTAACTCTCTCTCTAACACTAATAAGAAATTGTAAAGGGGAGCCGAGTTGGCTTACCTTTCGGTCCTAATTCGGTCGTGGAAGGGCCGAGGGGATGTCGGGAGAGCTTGGTTTGGCCTAAGGATGGCTCGAATTGGCTGATTTCAACTCAGCCAAAATAGGGTACCTCCGGCCCGACGGAGCTGCTTCACTATTTCATCATGTCGGCGCTTCTCTGGTGACTCTCGGAATGAACAAATGTCACCACCGTGTAGCTGACTTCCCCCCGATTCTAATGAACCCAACCTCGCATTCTTTGGCTCAAAATTGACCCTATATCAGAGCTCTGGTTTGAGGTTCACTGGAAAACTAAGCAACTGAGAGAGAGTGCACTCTTCAGGTGTGGAGTGGGGCTCTTTATGTCACGCCCCGACCCGGTTTGGTCGGATCCCCGTGAACAACCCGCCACTCTCACGATTTATTAAAGGGTTTCCCCTTATTATAATCCGTAAAGAGTAAGGCGTCCTTTAAACTTGCACCATTTCCTGTAATAGCATAATCAAAACTGCATGAAATTTTAAACTTTACATACCTGTCTTACAGGCATCTTAATTGATGGCCTTTCAAGGTAGGCTTTCTGGGATTTCCTGAAAGGGATATAAGGTAGGGGGTGAGTACGACTACTCAGTGAATGGGTTTTCAAAGGTCTACTTTTAACTTTTAAGAAAAACATTTATATGGAGTGTGCCAGACTCCTTTCTTTTCAAAAAAATCCCTTTATTTAAAAATTTGGATTTTTCTATTATTTCTTAGTTACCGGTGTGTCATCACCCAACACACATCCTTCATCATGAAGGTTACACACATTCGCAAGTCAGTATCACTACTGAACCCGCTAGTGGCTTCGGAGCGACTTTTCCTACCACCCGAATAGAAGCACGACCACTTCTACCCTGGGAATGAGTCGATGTACACGACATCCGACCCACAATCCCGAAATCACTTCTTCATGTTCGTATGAGGACAGAGACCTCGTCCTGTCTCCACCCCGGTCTCATGCGCTTGGTGCTACTCCAGATTTCACACAGACAACTGGAACGACGAACTGCCCTTATAGCCACCAAGTCGTCCAGTGCCCTTAGGACGCATCACTACCCCTCATGGGTGTCTTGATGATCCCATACTCATAGTGCATGCACAAACAATATTTTCTTATATTGCCATGTAATCTGTGGTGCCACTGGTCTAATGTCCCCGACTCTCAACCCAACCCGCAATTGTTTGTCTTGACTGGTCCGTCGACCTATGATGTCGCACTGCCGCTAGTTCACTAAGCATGTCGGTCCCATCTTGGTACCATGGCCAAACAATTCAATTATTAAGTTTTATGGCACATATATCATGTTCGTTTACGTGCTCCTGCTCGTGCCAACTAGCCTTGGGCCCACTGTACGAGATTTTTCAAAATTGGGAATTTAGCCCCCAAGTTCCAAAACCGAGGCCCCCGGCCAATCAGACCTATTCGAGCTCCCGTCGAGAAGGTCTCCCAAATTGTTTAAGCATTGGAACACAGTCAGGGGAGAGCACTTCCGACAAAATATATGTTTTTTCTATCCATTATACCGCCCGGGTATAAGGACACCTCCGTTCATAACCGATGAACGGGTTTTCAACTTCCTTCGAGGAAGTCTCATCATACCAACCGGGTATGATCTACTTACAACCAGTAAGTAGTTTTTCCACATAATATTCACATCACTTTCTCTAAGTGGTGATGATTAAAATACCACTAAACAATGGGTTTTTATACCGAGGTACGTATCATCCCCTACAGGGAATGATATAAAATTTCCACTCACAACTGGTAAGTGGTTTTTATCTTTAAGTTGTGCTCATCATCCCAACCGGGTATGATGTTAGCAAACCCACTCACAACCGGTAAATGGTTTTTAAATTATAAGGTGTGCTCATCATCCCAATCGGGTATGATGTTTGTAAACCCACTCACAATCGGTAAGTGGTTTTTATCTTTAAGTTGTGCTCATCATCCCAACCGGGTATGATGTTAGGAAACCCACTCACAACCGGTAAGTGGTTTTTAACTTTAAGTTGTGCTCATCATCCCAACCGGGTATGATGTTAGTAAACCCACTCACCCGTTAATGCCGTGAATTCCACTAGACTGGTTCTTTGTATTCACGCGAGCTTGTCCTTGCTGGCATTCCCGATATTTCATGTTCCTACATGATATGAACATCTTGGTTCATTATCCTTCGGCCTAATCACCTTCATTCATTCCAAACGAATGAGAAAGTCAAACTTTCATTTATTTGTAATTAGGTCCCTAAAGTTATTTCTCTTTAACTTTAAGTCCCAAATGCCGGTTTTTCCTCAAATTGAGTCCCGAAACTTCTAAAATTTATCATAGGACCTCAATTTATTCCATTTCACAAAAAGGGATTTAAATTCCCAAATTTCCAATTTCGTCCCCTAACTTTTCCAAAATTACCATTTTGTCCTTCCTTTACAAAAAATGGTAAATTTTTGCCCCAAAAATTTTTAAATTTCTCAATTGGTCCTCCAACATTATTTTCATGCCCAATTGACCATCAATTTCATAAAATTTCATTTTGGTCCTTTGAATTTCGAAAATCCCCAATTTTTCCCCAATTCCAACTTCTTAACACAACTGAATTTGATTTCGTCAAATTGACCCATCAAACGTTTCCAATTGTTGAAATTGAAGTTGAAATTTAGTTTCTACATGTTCATACAATTCTTCAGAAATGTGAATCGCAAGTTTTAATGTCGGGACGAGCTCAAACAGTGCTTCGCTGGAAAATGAACTATAGAGAGATAAAGCTTCGATTACTCTCTAGTGAAGGCACGACGGTTCGAGCTTTCGATCTGGACAGATAGCTCTCATCCTGAGGTTCATCCTAGAATCAAGAATCGCATCAATTGATGCAGAATTGGATTAGAATTTTGGCATTGAAATTTGGCCGACTCTCTCTCTAGCACCAATCGAAAATTATAAAGGGGAGCCGAATTGGCTTACCTTTCGGTCCTAATTCGGCCGTGGAAAGGCTGAGGAAGTGTTGGGAGGGCTTGGATTGGCCTGAGCAGGGCTTAAAATGGCTGATTTCAGCTTGGCCGAAATAGGGCAGCTTCGGTCCGCCGGAGCTGCTTCACTATTCTATCACGCCGGTGCTTCTCCAACGATTCTTGGATTGAGTGGAGTTTGCTATCATATAGCTGTCTTCTCCCTAGTTCTGAAGAGCTTGACCTTTGTTCAAGTCGAAGCTCTAGTTCGAGCTTTATCGGGAAATGGAGCAATAGTGAGAGAGAGAGAGAAGTGTTCAGGTGTGAGGAGAATGAAATGGGGATGACCTCTTTATATAGGCATAAAACCCGTGTATTAAATGGGCGAAATTTATTACTAGTGTTAATATTGCCATAAATTATTGGTATTAATTCCAATAATTTAATTTCTCTATTAATTCCAATAAATTAAATTTCGGTATTAATTCTAATAATTTAATTTTGTTATTAAATTATTTGTATTAATTCCAATAATTTAATTTAGGTATTAAATTATTGGTATTAATTACAATAATTAAATATATATTAATTTATGGTTATTTATGATATAGCGTACATACAAATTTTTGACTGAGTTTTCAAATCTAAAAATTTTCTAAATTCATCTAAACACATTTTCTATCCAATAATGGACTCAAATATCAAATTTGAATTATTTAAGCCACCTAGAAAAATGAATTTAGGATCCGGTTCAATAGTGATTCAAATTAGTTCAGATCCGGTTCAAGTGAACCAGTTTGGTTTTCATCCCCAATTCCTTCACAAGTCCATTTCCATGTCTTTTGTGACTCCTTGGGTCACTTAGGGTCCATAAAATTCTCGGTTTACCATCTCTTAATTTATTTCGGTTCATAAACTAGCTCGGTTCTTAAATTGGTTTAATTCGGTTCGAGTTTAGTTCACCCGAATCGATCTGGCTTTTCTCTCCCACATTATTCTAAGGTTCCTTCCCAAGGATTATAAACCTCTTTGAATCCAAGGGATCCATAAGCATCTTGGTTTACCCATTCTCTATCGGTTCCGCTTCAATGAATCAACTTGGTTTATAAACCGGTTCTATCCAGTTTAGACCATGTTCTATTGAACTGCTTCGGTCTTTCTTCCTCATTCTGTCCTAGGGTTCTTTTGCCCAAGTTTATGAATATTTTTGAGTCACATGGGAGTTATAAATTTTCAAAGTTGCTTGTCCCTTAACAATCGGGTTTTTAGACCAATTCGATTTAAAGATTCAATTTGATCGGTTCTTTCCCTAATTTTCTTATTACTAAAGGACGGGGTTTACAACTCTCCCCTCCTTTTAGGAGTTTTGTCCCCAAAACTTAATTATCAACCTTGCATGAGGAATCATTTCCTTTGATGTCCTTTTCATGTTTGCTTAACATGCAAAACTCTTCTCTTGTTCTTTCAATTAGCCCTTTTTACATCCTTCACTTAAGGAATTTCTTTTCCTTTATATTATTTACTCCCTCCATGGAGTTTATCATAACTAGACATACCTTACTTCAGTGTATATTCTTAGATTCATATTTTTCTTTGCTTAGAGCACATTTTTCCCTTTGAGGTTTTGTACTCAAGATTGGAAATTCCAAGATGTCTAACCATTCCCATGTCTAGTTAACCCCTTGGTCATTGAAACCTTTAGCTCGATGTTCTTTCGAGTGTTACGTACTTGTTTCCACGGTTTTTTTATTATCACTTTTTCATCCTATTTTGACCCTTCCTCCATTTATTCTCTATTATAACTTTGGTCCAAATTTTTATATTCGACCTCGTCATGCTTATTAGCCGACTCTTCTTTACTTTGAGTCATAGTCTCCTCGGGATTGTTGAGCTTACATGCCCCTTACAGCATGGAATTTTCTAGGACCAGTCTTTGTCCATTAAATTTCTAGAACATCTCCTTGAGGGTCTCTCTTAGCTTTTCGACCTTTCAGGGATCGTATAACTTCATTCCTCTTTTCTTTTGATAGCATTCCTCAACTATCCTTTTTACCGCTATCCTCTCATCCATCATACCTTTGAAGTTATGTCTCACATATCCGCATGGATTTCTCTTACCTACTCCTCCTTTCCCAACTTTTTATTGGGTCCTTTCAATTCCAATCATTTGGGTTTCCTGATGATTATTGACATACGAAGATTTTTTTCCTTCTTATGTATTTTCTCATCTTTAGTGGCATCCTTTATTCAAGTACTTCCTTTTTTTCTTAATCCACTCATACTTCCTCGTGACCATTTCACAATTCATTATTTCGAGTTGATCTCTTTTTGGTTGATGTATTTATTGTTTTGTTTGAGGAATTCCCTTCTTACAATTTCATTCTCTACTATATTCCTCAAAGTAGAGGTTTTAACCTTAAGAGTTACATGTTTAACCTTCTTACCATCCTTTGGAGATTCCTTCCTTTATTTCCTTACACCTTCTTCTATGTTGAGGCAATTTCCCACTTTCCTTATTCATCTTAAAATTTCCTTTCATTCCTTATCTAAGAAATTTCTGATTGTTGGTCTTATTTCATATACTCTACACTATGCTCATCCGTCCATTCTTTAGGCTCCATTAAGTGAGCATGGACCACAACCCGTCTTGATGTCAGTGGTCGTTTTCCCTAATTGATTTCATAATTGAGGACTTACTTCTCCAAGATTCCTCATATATTCTTTCTTTTACTCTCTTATTATTGTAGTCCACCCACTCTTATTCGTTACGACATTCTTTGATGCTACCATGCTATATATCCATTCCTTTGGTTTAATTTACTTCTTAGGACCTCATGAGTACTTTTCCTTGGTATTCAATCTTTCCATCTCAACCAGCATTTTATTTGTGAGCTTATCATTCTTCCCATTTCAGTTGGTTCCATTTCCTCTTAATTGGGATACACGTCTTTCTAAGGCTTCCTTCCTTGGTAGGATTCTTTCCCTTTCTCCTGACATTCTTTTTTTTTTTCACATTTGCTCCAGGGGATTTCTACCCTTAAATGACATCCCTTGATGTAGTCTTCTCCTATTTACCTTTACTTCTCAAATCTTGCAGGCACATCTTTTATACTCTATCTGTATCCTCATTCATACCTAGTACCTGTCTATTTCTTTAGGGAGCGTACAAATCTTCCATGTTTTAAAATTTCTTGACCATTATGTGAGAGGCTTGCCTATCCCTTTCTTGGCTTGAGTTTAGTCGTTAATTGACCTTTGGTTCTTTTAAGGATTTCTTTCATCCCTCTTTTTTCGAGTATTTAGCCTTTCCGCCTCTCTCTTCTCAATTGTTGTAATAGGATATGTAACTTGTCTGTAATTATGACGTCTCAGATCAATAGTCACGATTTTAAGCATTTGCTACCACATTAGCCTTTTTGGGTGGTATTTTATTACAAGATCATAATCCTTCACAATTTTCAGTCGTCTCCCCTGACGGGGTTTAATTCCTTTTTAGTTAGGAAGTACTTATAGCACTTGTGATATGTGTATATCCTGTACTCAATCCCGTAAAGGTAGGGGCACCATATCCTTAGGGCCAACATTATCGTAGCTAATTCTAAGTCATGAGTCGGGTAATTTCCTTCTCCGATGAGTTTCCATTCTCCTTCCCTCTGTACTTCCTTCTAATTCTACCATTAAACTCCTTAAATTTTGGGCTTATTCTTGCTCTTTGGATCCAGTAGTACCTTCAGTTGACCTTGCTTTATTTCCACTCGCTTTCATATTCGCTAGTGTTTTCCTCTTTGTGCTGGTTGGGGGGTATTCTCCCACTATTCCCCATCTCCGGTTAGACTTCATTTACTCCTCCAAATTGTTTGGTCCAATTAAGTTATTTCCTTACATAATATTTCTTTGATGTTCCTAATTTGAGTTTTCCAGGCCTTCTTATAGTGGATCATGCTCAACCTCCTAATACTCTTACCTAACCACTCATCCTTTCTGGTGTTTGATCGCCTTATTCTTTGGAAAATTTTCTCCTAACTTGTAGACTTAGTACGCTTCATCTACTCTTGTTTTTCTTCGACTCACACTTAACCTTCCATATGTTTCTTATCTTCTTAAATTTCTAAGGAATTTGCTACACTTGGGGCTTCTTGTTGTGGAACTTTCTCTTCTTCTTTGCAAAGTGAAATCTTAATCACTTTTCCCTATAGATCAGCTTTTATTCTTGTGGTTATACTTCCTCTTGGGTCTCTTGAAAGTTATGTGCTCTTGAATGGTTGCTCCTCCAACTCAATTTTCCTTTCCTTAAGATCTCCACCAGATGAATTTCTCCTTTTCTAAGTGCTAAAGTTTGAGTTTAACAATCCATAAGCCATTCTCCCTTAGGAGGATTTTCTTCTCTTAAAATTTTTTCTACTTAGATTTTTCTCAAGGAACTCAGGAGTTTTAATAAACTTCTAATTCATTCGGGAAATATTATCTTGCCAAAAATTTGGCTTATTACATGACTTCTCTACCCCCTAATCCCTTGGGGTCATAGGACTAAAGTTAACCCTAAAACGATTATGAGACTCTTGGTCGGAAGGCTCTGAGTAATTGATTGGGGTCCATTCGTGCTCCTCAATAGAACGAATTTCACATGTAGCCTCTAACCCGTACCACCTCAGTACTTCGCATCGCACTCATATGTCCATTTCATCCATCGAGATGGATTGAAGACAGGTTGAGTGGGTGGAGGTACTTGGTGGACCTTCATGAAGGTGGCATAAGCATCCTAATAATTATCCCAGGCCTCCTTCTTTGTGGGGTTCCTCCTCTTTGGTTGTGGTATTAGAGGAGGGGTTGGACTTCTAGGAGGTGATAATGGTTCCTCTTGTCTATCCTTCTGGTTCCAGTAAGGCTCCAACTAGCTTCTGGTAGTCCTCCACCATATCTTTGGGTACTCGTTTTTTGCCCCTTAGGAACCTCTGAATGGCTTCCTCCCTTGGGTTGGATGTCTTTTTCATGCTTATAGGGGGAAGGACTAGATTTTCTTGCAAATTTCCTAGGGATTCTCATTCCTACAAGAAAGTTTATAGTTGGATTAATATCAGCACATATTATTGATAATGTTTCAAGGGAACTAGGCTTTGATACCACTCTAGTTGTCATGCCCCAACCCGGTTTGGTTGAATCCCCGTGAACAACCTGCCGCTCTTTCTCGAATCAAGTGGAGTTTCCACCTTCTTTTACTCGAGAGGAGCCGGGAGAAATTTCAACCTTGTTCCCTCGAAGACATATATCAAATAAAATGCAAGCTTAAGGAAAAATTAAGCATACCTGATAAAGGGTAAGGCTCGGTGTTACTTCTAATCATTTTCTCTTTTCCTAAAAAGGGGCAGAAAAGAGAGGTGAGTTTCTACAACTCAGTGAATGGGTTTTTCAAAAGTCTACTTTTAACTTTTAGAAAAACATTTGTATTGGAGTGTGCTAGACTCCTCACTTTTCAAAAATCCCTTCATTTAAAAATTCGGGTTTTTCACCATTTCTTATTATCACGGTGTGTCATCACCCAACACACATCCTTAATCAAGGAGGTTACACACATTCGCAGGTCAGCACGATCACTGAACCCACTTGTGGCTTTAGAGCAACTTTACCGGCCACCTAGATAGAAGTATGACCACTTCCATCCTAATAATGAGTGGATGTATGTGACATCCAACCCTCAATCCTGAAATTATTTCTTCATGTATGTATGAGGACAAAGACCTTATCTTGTCCCCATCCCGGTTTCCTGCGCTTGGTGCTACTCTAAATTTCGCACGGTCACTTGGAACGACAACTGCTCTTATACTCACCGGGTTGTCTAGGGCCCTTAGGACTCATCACTACACCTCATGGGCATCTTGATGATCTCGTATTCATAGTGCATGCACAAACAATGTTTTCTTAATATGCCATGTAATATGTGGTGTCATTAGTCCAATGGTCCCGACTTTCAACTCAACCTGCAGCTGTTTGTCTCGATTGGTACAGAGACCGGTCATGTCGCACTGCTACTAGTTGACTGAGAATGTCGAACCAGCCTTGGTACCATGACCATACAATTTACTTATTAAAATTTTAAGGCACATATATCATGTTCGCTTATGAGCTTCCGCTCATGCCCATTGGCCTATGGCCCACTATTCAAGATTTTTAAAAACCGGGCATATTAGCCCCCAAGTTTCAAAAATCGAGGCCCCTTGGCCTATAAGAGCTATTCGTGCTCCCATCGAGAAGGTCTCCCAAATTGTTTAAGCATTGGCACACACTCAGGGGAGAACACTTTCGACAAAAATATGTTTTCACTATCCATTATACCGACCCAATATAAGGATATCTCCGTTCATAACTAATGAATGGGTTTTCAACTTCCTTCGAGGAAGTTTCATCATACCAATAGGGTATGATTTACTTACAACTGGAAAGTAGTTTTTTTGCATAGTTTTAACATCACGACTCTAAGTCGTGATGTTTAAAATACCACATAGTAGTGGGTTTTCATTTCAATGTGCTTATCATCACCAAGCGGGTATGATCTAAAATCCCACTCACCCGATCGTGTAGTGAAATTCCACTTAGTCGAGTTTCGTCCCTTGCACACTAGACCTCAATTGGCATTCTCGATGTCTCGTTCTCCTACAAAAAATGAATATAGTTGTTCATTATTCTTTGGCCTAATAGCACTCATTCATTCCAATAAATGAGAAAACCCAACTTTATATATATTTGCAATTAGGTTCTTAAAGTTATTTTTCTTCAACTTTAAGTCCCTATTGTCTGGTTTTTCCTCAAATTGAGTCCCGAAACTTTTAAAATTTATCTTAGGACCTCAATTTATTAAATTCTGAAAAAAAAGGGGTTTAGTTTCCCAAATTTTCAATTTGGTCCCTCAATTTTTCCAAAATTACCATTTTGCCCTTCATTTACAAAAATGGTAAATTTTGCCCCAAAAATTCTAAAATTTCTCAATTGGTCCTCTAATATTCTTATCATGACCAATTGACCCTCAATTTTAGAAAATTACATTTTGGTCCTTTGAATTTTCGAAAATCCCCAAATTTCCTCTATTTTAACTTTTTAACACAGTCGAATATGATTTCATCAAATTTACTGATCTACTTTTTAACACAATCGAATATTCATTGAAATTGAAGTTGAAATTGAGTTTCTACATGTTCATAAGATTCTAAGAAACTTTGAATCGTAGGTTTTAATGCTGGAACGAGCTCAAATGGAGCTTCGCTGGAAAACAGATTGTAGTGAGAGAAAGCTTCAATTTCTCACCGGTGAGGGCGCGACGGTCCAAGCTTTCTATCTGGGTAGGTAGCTCTACTCCAGAGATTCTTCCTAGGATCAAGATTGACATCAATTGATGTCAAATTTGATTAGAATTTTGTCATTAAAATTCAGCTGGCTCTCTCTCTCTAACACCGATCGGAAATTGTAAAGGGGAGCCAAATTGGCTTACCTTTCGGTCCTAATTCGGTCGTGGAAGGGCTGAGGAGGTGTCGGGAGAGCTTGATTTGGCCTAAGGAGGGCTCAAATTGGCCAATTTCAACTCGGCTAAAATAGGGCAACTTCGGCCCGTCGAAGCTACTTCATTGTTCGATCACACCGGCGCTTCTCCAACGACTCTTAGAACGAACGGATGTCACCACCGTGTAGCTGACTTCCCCCCGGTTCTAATGAACCTGACCTCACCTTCTTTGGCTCAGAATTTACCCTATATTAGAGTTCTGGTTCGAGGTACATTGGAAAACTAAGCAACTGAGATGGTGTGAACATTTTAGGTGTGGAGAGGACAAATGGAGAGGGGCTCTTTATATAGGGACCTCGTGGACCCGTAGGCTATCCATTTGGCACCTTGATGATAGGCATTAAATGCTTGAAACGGACAAAATGGTAACATTTCTCTTTTGTCGATGCTGCTTCGATTTTTCGGCGAGTGAACAGTGTTGTCATCCTGAGGAAGAAGATGACATTGTTCCGAACCAAACTGGACCGGTCTAAACCAGGTTCAAAGCTTAAACCGGCTAGTTCACCCCTCATTCGACTAATTTTTTCAAATCTAAAAATTTTTAAATTCATTTTCTATCCAATGGTGGCCTCAATTCTAAGGTTACTTCTGAAGGATTATAAACATCTTTGAATCACAAGGGATCCATAAGCATATTGGTTTACCCACTCTCTATCGGTTCCGATTGAGTGAATCAACTCGGTTCATAAACTAGTTCTATCTGGTTCAAACCCGATTCTATTGAACTGCTTCAGTCTTTCTTCCTCATTCTGTCCTAGGGTTCTTTTGCCCAAGTTTATGAACCTTTTTTAGTCACATGGGAGTTAGAAATTTTCAAATTTGCTTGTCCCCTAACAATTGGGTTTTTAGACCGATTCGGTTTAAAGATTTAATTTGACCGGTTCTTTCCCTAGTTTTCTAATTACTAAGGGACGGGGTTTACATCTATCTTGGTGGATAGTAAAGACACTCTGATCCACAAGTGGGTGCAGTGGACAGATTGCACCTGCGAATGTGTCTACCCTTCCTGATGAAGGGCGTGTGTTGTTTGCTAAACACACCTAATATGGTAATGGGGAAAAAGGTTTTGAAAATTGAACTTTGAGGAAAACTTTCTTTTAAGGGAAACGATAACATTGGCACCATTTAAATGAAACTATTTGTCATGAAAACTCACTCCTAACAACCACTCACTAAGTCGTAGAACTCACCCCCTCTCTTTTACCCCTTTCAAGAATAAGGAGATTTAACAAAAGAAACCATGAAGATGTACCCTCCGTCAAGTATGCTTAAAATTTACTTTTAAGCTTGCATTTTGATTGATTTATGCTATTCTAGGGAATATGGTTTGAATTTACCCTTGTCTTTTCTAATTAAAAGAAGGAGAAACCCCTCTTAAACCAAAGGAGCAGTGGGTTGATCCCGGGGATCTGACCAAAACCGAGTTGGGGCATGACATAGCTAGTACTTACTAAGGCCACTTCCGTATGGTACTTGCCATTGAGTGCGTCGACCACCACGTTTGCCTTACCGGGGTGGTACTTGAATGTCAAGTCATAATCCTTTACTAGTTCTAGCCACCTCCTTCGTTGAAGGTTGAGATCATTTTGGGTTAGAAAGTATTTCAGGCTCTTATGATCGGTGTAGATGCGGCACTTCACTTCGTACAAATAGTGGCGCCATATTTTGAGGACAAACACTATTGCCACCAGCTCGAGGTCATGGGTGGGATAATTCTTCTCGTTATGCTTTAACTATCGCGGTGCATAGGTAATAACTTTTCCTTGTTGTGTCAGGACACATCCTAACCCTTGTCTAGATGCATCGCTATATACCGTGTATTCCCCAACGTTTCCATCGGGTAAGGCCAGCATTAGAGTTGTTGTTAGCCAAGATTTGAGCTCTTGGAAGGATTTCTCACACTTGGTATTCCATTTGCAGTCCACTCTCTTCCTCATGAGACGAGTTAAGGGGGTCACGATCCTGGAGAAGTCCTCCACAAACTTCTAGTGGTACCTGGCGAGGCCAAGGAAGCTACGGATCTCGATTGGGTTGGTGGGGGATTTCCAATTTGAGATGGTCTCTATTTTGGCTGGATCCACCTTTACTCCATCTTTGAACATTGTATGACCTAGGAAGCCCACTTCTTAAAGCCATAACTCGCACTTAGAGAATTTTGCGTACAACCGGTTTTCTCGTAGAGTACTTAGGGTTATCTCCATGTGCGCCTGTTGCTCCTCTTCGGTTCAGGTGTATATGAGGATATCGTCTATAAACATGATCACAAACTTGTCCAAATATGACTGGAATACCTGGTTCATTAGGTCCATGAAGGCCGTGGGTGCATTTATCAGTCCAAAGGGCATTGCCCTGAACTCATAATGCCCATATTATGATCGAAAAGCGGTTTTTTGTATATCCTTTTCTCGAATCTTCAGTTGGTGATATCCTGACTGTAGATCGATTTTGGAGAAGTGGGCTGCCCCTCTTAGTTGATCAAACAAGTCATCTATCCTGGGTAGAGGGTACTTATTCTTGATTGTTAACTAGTTCAATTTCTAGTAGTTGATGCAGAGTCGTAGGCTTTTGTCTTTCTTCTCAACGAACAATACCAGTGCACCCCATGGGGACTGGCTTGGATGTATAAACCCTTTCTCCAAGAGTTCGTCAAATTGTTCCTTTAACTCCTTTAGTTCTACGAGCACCATTCGGTAAGGTGCTTGGGATATGGGTGGGTTCCTGGTACCACTTCGATTACGAACTCTAGTTGGCGATCAGGGGATAGGACGAGTAGTTTTTCCGGGAAAACATTGGGGTAACGGTTGACTATAAGAATTTCTTCTAGTCCCTTCTCTAGCGAATCTTGGCAAGTGATTTGTGTAAGGAACACCTTACATCCTTTTCACATTAAGTCTTGTGCTTCTATATAGGACACTAGGTGTATTCCACCACTTCCCCTATCCCCTTCAAATACAACCTCTTCCTACTAGCATGAAAGGTTATGCTTTTACTTCCATAGTTTACTTGGATTTGACGTGTGCTTAGCCAATCCATCCCCAAGATGACTTCTACTTCTCGTAGCGGAAGAGGAACTAGGTCAGCTTCTAGGGTGCTCCTTCCTATCCATACTTCGCAAGCCTTAATGTACACATGTCGCTCCAGTGTCTCGCCAAGAGGTGTGAGGATGTGGAGGGGTGGCCATAGAGGGGAGGTTTCCTTTAGGAGTTTCGAAACTAGGGCTTCCTTGATGAAAGATTGTTCTACCCTTGAGTCAAAGAGGGTGTATCTTTCCTTTCTGAATACTTGTATGAAACTTGAGTGGGAATTAATGGAACTTTTAAGGAAACGAATTTTATTAAATTGAAAGGGGACTATAAGACTCTGACTATAGATTTGATTTATGAGGAGGGTTGGGACATACCAGCCACCATGCTGGGGTCCTTTCGGGCTTCTTCCTAGGTCAGGTTGTAGACCCTAGCTGCAACTCTTGTGGGTGCTTCCCTTCCCCCGTTGAGTGCCCTTTGATTTTTGGGCGGTGATGGTGAAGCGTTTTGTGAGGCATTTTCCCGTGCCCTCGGGCAATTTCTAATGTAGTGCCCGGACTATCTGCACCCGTAGCATGTTATACATAGCCATTCATAGTTTTTCTCGCAATGAGGTCAATAAGGGCCTCTCCTCGAAGGGAGTACATCCATCTTCTTGTGGCAACGGTGGTCCTCCTCCCTTCAAGGGAATCTTGGTGGGTTCCTCCATCGAGGCTGGCCTAGTTCTCTCAGGCCTCATCTATTGCCCTGCCCCCTGTCCTCCCTTTGCCCACGCATCTCCATCTGGCGGCGCCTTGTTTGGACCAACCGCTCGCATTCATGCGCCATGCCCACTATGGCTGCTACGTTAGTGGGGCATCCCAAAACCCCCATTCAGTCACTTATATCCATATTTAGATCGTCGATGAACTTTTGGCAGAGGATGGTCGGTCCTGCCAGGTCAGGGCGAAGGGTCTCAGCTCGTTGAACTTGGTCTCATATTCCGAGACCATGCGGGCTCCTTGGCAGAGTTGAAAAAATTCCACCTTCTTTTCATTGATTAAGGGGAGTCAGGTTCTCTTCTGAGTACCTTCAGGAAGAGGCACCTTGCGTTGTCCCACCATCTCTTTGCGATGGATTCCAGAAAGAATTTGGCTAACGTAACCATCTTTTCTAGGGGTATGCTGATGAGGCTCTTGAGGCTCGCCAACCAGTCTATGCCGGCCCCTACCTCCTTCTCCCCGTTAAAGGGCTTGCATCTCAGTTGTCAGAGCGTCTTTAGGTATCAGGGAATGTCGAAGAGGGGAGGGATAGGTGTGGAAGGAGGTTGGGATTGGACCTCCTCCTGGTGGGTTTGAGACTTAGAATCCGGGTGAGGTTTGTCGCTGAGGTGGGGTTCCTCGAACACCCTAGTGAACTCCTCATATAGCCTTTGGTGTCCAGAGCTGATGCCCTCTGGGAGAGAGGGCGCTCCCAGGAATTTAGCCTTCTGGAGAGGGTTTTTGACGGAATCAGTAGTTGCCGCCCTTGTTCTCTTGACTCCTCTCTTGGGTCCCATAGCTGGGTTGAAATTTTTTTTTAATTAGCATTTATGTTATAAAGTCTTGACAATGTATCCAAGAAAACACATGCTCTAATACCACTGAAGTTGTCATGCCCCCACCTAGTTTGGCTAAGGTTCTATGAACAACCCGCCACTCTCCCAAACCTCGAAGAAGGGCTCCTCTAGGGGATCAAGAGAGTCAGGCGTAGTACCTGACATGTTTTTCCTGGACAACAATAAACAAAACTAAAACTTTTAAATTTGTATACATGGGTTGGGATCTAGGGAGGAAAAGTTGGTGTAGTTGTGTTCCTTCCTAAAAATGTTTAAAGGGAGTGGGTGAGTTCGACAACTCAGTGAGTGGGGAAAGATCTATTAGGAAGGCTCAATTCAGCAATTTCAATTATTTGATATTCTTGTAGTTTCTTCATGGATTTCTCAAATTCACATCAACAATCACACTCCTATCATAGGAGGGATCACACATTCAAAGAATGGTCCTTGACCGTGCCACTTGTGGACCGGAGCGCATTTACCATCCACCCTAATAGAGGTACATTGCTTCTACCCGGAGTTTGAGTGTACATCAATAGTCAGACACTTAAACCCTGATTACTTCACCATGTCCACTCATTGGAATGAGTCCTTGTTTCCCCTACTGCCTCAGACTCCATGCGCATGAAGCTTGTCATGCCTTGACCCGGTTTGGTCGGATCCCCGTGAATAACCCGCCACTCTTTAGTTCATAAAGGGTTTCCTCCTTTCTAAACCGCAAGGAGTAAGGCGTCCTTTCTACTTGTATTTTCTTGAATAGCATTATACAAAACTAAGTAATTTAAAATAGACATAACTATCACGTTCCAAAATTTGTAAGGTCTTTAGCAAAGGTTTTTCTTTGGTAACCTGAAAGGGGTAAAAGGGAGGGGGTTAGTTCTACAACTCAGTGACCAAGTGTTGGGAGTGAGTGTTCAAGAAAAAGCTTTGTTCAATGTTTGCCAATATTATCATTTCCTTTAAGAAATATCTTTTCTCGAACTCCAGTTTTTAAAATTCTCTTTCCCATTTCCATATTAGGTGTATTTCACAAACAATACACACCCTTCATCAGGAAGAGAACACACATAAGTAGGTGCAGCCCGTCCATTACACCCACTTGTGGCTCGGAGCGTCTTTAACGACCACCAAGATAGAAGTCCGTCCACTTCTACTCTAGGTCTTAGTGGATGTTCTCAACATGCAACACTCAGACCCGAGTATCACTCCATGTTCCTAGGAGGACAGAGACCTCATCTCAACCCCACCCAATCTCATGCGCAAGAAGCTACTCCGAGCTTCCTAACTATTGGCACGACGAACTGCCTTTATCTCCACCATATCATCTAATAGCCCTTAGGTCCCATCATTACCCCTCTTGGGCATCTTGATCGTCCTGTACCTCAAGTGCATACACAAAATAATAGTTTTCCACATATAGCCATTTATCTTTGGTGCCACTAGTCCAACAGCTCCAACCATCAACTCGACCTGCAGCTGTTTGTATAGGTTGGTCCGTCGACCTGGCCCAAACGCACTACTACTAGTCTATCGAGTATTGTTGGTCCTATCTTGGTACCATGGTGAAATCACACATTCATTTCATTATAAATTTCATGGCTTTATATAACTCATGTTAGTTTACGAGCTAAAGCTCGTGCCCACTAGCCTTGGGCCCACTACATGTGATTTTCTAAAACTAGGGATTTAGCCCTACAAATTAAAAAACTGAGGCATATATCCTATCTAAGCTGTTCTAGGACTCGTCAAGAAGGTCTCCCCAAAGGTTTTAGCATTCGCACACAGTCAGGGGAGAACACTTCTAACAAAAATGTATTTTTCACTTCATCTCACCAACCGAATTTGATGATACCTCCACTTACAACCTGCCAACGGGTTTCTCCTTCCTTCAAGGAAGTTCATCATACCAACCGGGTATGATTTCCTCTACTTACAATCGTTAAGTAGGTTTTAGCTTATTTCGCCCATCAACCCAATCGGGTGTGATGTTAAAGTTCCACACACAAGTGGTTTTTTGTTTCTAAAGTGCTCACCATCCCAACCGTGTATGATGTAAATGATCCCACTAACCTGATAACAGTGACGTGTTAATCCTCAGTTAGTTTCCAAGTCAACGTGAGCATTCTCTTAATTACGTTTCAATCACACTTATCCCTACACGATTTAGGCAACCTTATCAATTACGGTTTGGCATAAAAGCCTAGGCTCACCAATTATCAATTACATGCACTTAGGTCACTAAAGTTTATTTTTCTTAACTTTAGGTCCCTAATGCCAACTTTTTTTCAATTTGAGTCCCAAGGTTTCCAAAATTCCCTTTGAGTCCTCATTTTACTCAAAATTGTACAAGAGGCTCAAGTTTTCCAAATTTTCTATTTGGTCCCCATCTTTTCAAAAATTACCATTTTGCCCCTACATTCCAGAAATGGAAATTTGACCCCAAAGTTTCTAAAAATGAACCAATTGCTCCTCTAACATCTTTTTCATGGCCAATTGGCCTTCCATTTTAGGAAATTGCTAATAAGACCCTCAATTTTCCGAAATTCCCAATTTCTCCAATTCAAACTAACCGAATTTGATTTCTAAAAATTGGTTATTCAATCGGGCTATTTTCTCAAATTGAAGGTATGGATCAATTCCTACACTTCAATATGATTCAATCAAATGGAGCTTCGCCGGAAAACTGCTCGTAGAGAGAGAAAGCTTCAAATGCTTACCATCAGGGGTGTGGCGGTCCGAGCTCTCTATCGGGGAAGGTAGCTCTCGTCCTGAGGTTTCTCCTAGGATAAAAAATTACTACAATTGACATTGAATTGAGGGAGGATTTTGTTAGTGAAGTTTCCCATTTTCTCTCTCTAACTTCGACATGCAATGAATTAGGAGGGCCGAATTGGCTTACCTTTCAGCTTTGTTGAGGTCATATGAGGATGTAGGGGTATTGGGGAGGGTTGGTTTGGCCAAGGGATGGCTGAACTTGGCCCTTTTTAGCTTGGCCAAAATAGGGCAGCTTCGGTCCGTCAGAGCTGCTTCATTATTTGATTCTGCCGGCACTTCTTCGACGATGGTCGGGTCGAAAGGAGTATGCTATTAGGTAGCTGAATTCCTTCTCAGTCTTTAGGACTAGATCTCACCTTCTAAGGCTGAGAAAAATGCCCATATCAGAGATCTGGTTCGAGCTTCACAGGAAAATGGAGCACTTGAGAGAGAATGGAGATTTCTGATGTGAGGAGTATGAATGGAAAGGAGCTCTTTATATAGGGAGCTTGAGGAACCACTGCCCGACATCTTTTCTTTTTTATTGAGCTTATCCTCGTCCTAAAACAGCATGATCGGAGTCATTTTTCCTTCATCGGATTTACCATTTTCTACATTGAATGAAATGTGCTATCATCTGAAGGAAGAAGATGACATTGTTCTGAACAGGACCGGACCGATTTGATCGGGTTCAATGCGTAAATCGGCCTGTTCAGGCTCGATTCGACCGAATTTCTCAAATTTAAAAATTTCTTAATTCATCTAAATTCATTCTCCATCTTATGGTGGCTTTCAATTCCCCAATTTGATCATTTAAAGCCACCGAGAAAAATAAATTTAGGAACTTTTTCAAGTATGGTTCAAACCGAATCAATCCGGTTCACCCTGAACTGATCTGTTTTTCTCTTCCCAATTGTCCCAAGGTTCTTTTCCATGCTTTTTATGACTCTTTGAGTCATTTGGGGTTTGTCAATTTCCCATTTTACTCTTCCCCTATAGGTTAAGGTTCATGAATCGGCTCGATTTTCTCTTTTAAGTTGACCAGTTATTTTTCCAGTTTTTTTATATTTAAAAGATGGGGTTTACAACTCTCCCCTCCTTTTAGGAGTTTTGTCTCCAAAACTAAATTAGCAACCTTTTCCTCAAGAATAATTTCCCTCGCTGTCCACTTGGGGTTTGCTTAATATGCTAACAAATCAGTTGTTCTTTCACTTAGCCCCTTTATAACATGCACTTAGGCTATATTTTGATTGAGGGGTTTGGAGGGGAGGTGAAGTGATGGATTTGGAGGTGTTAGAAAATTTTAATAATCCATAGTTTGGATGGAGGGGAAGTGAGGGGAAGGATTATTAATGAAAAAATAATAAAGATAAATTTACCATTTTAATTAAATTAAATAATTTATTAGCTATTATATATTATTAAATTATATTAAAAATATTTTTTACAATAATTTTTTATTTATAATATATGTATTATATATTTATATTATATAATTTTATATAAAATATTATTAATATATAAATATATTTAAAGTATATAAAAATAAATAAATAAATAATATAAAACGTAAATCAAGGTATTAAAGTAATTTAAGCATTAAATGATACAATCCCTCAAAATCCCTCCACTTTTGGAGGGATTGTGTCGTAGTGTAAACGAAGGGGTTAGAGGGGTTGGGAGGTGATTCTCAGCCCCTCCAAATCCCTCCAAACCCCTCAATCCAAACATAGCGTTAAGGAATTTCTTTTACTTTGCATTGTTTACTCATTTCATGTAGTTTATCTTAACTAGGCATGTCTTACCCACTATTCCAAAAGCACATCCTTAGGCTCACTTCTTCCTCTACTTAGGGTAAGATTCTTCCTCTTGGGGTTCTTGCCCAAGACTTCAGTATTGGGAGTTCCAAAATGCTCCATTGTTCACGTGTCTTATTATTCTCTTGATCGTTCAAACCCTTAACTCGGTGTTCCTTCGAGCGTTAAGTACTTGTTTTCACGAGTTTTGGTGTTATCACCTTTTCATCCTATTTTGACCATTCTTTCATCTGTTGTTTATTACAACTTTGGTCCATGATTCATGTTTGACCTTGTTATGCTTAACTAACTGACTCTTCCTTACTTTAGTTACATTTTTCCTCGGGTATGTTGGGCTTACCTGTCCCTCACTGCATGACATGTTCTAGCTCTGTCTTTGTCCATTAGAATTCTAGAATACTTCCTTGATGGTTGTTCTCAACTTTCTCACCTTTTGGGGATCGTATACCTCGACTACCTTTACTGTTATCCAGTCATCCTTCTTGTCTTTGACGTCATGTCTTACATAACCGTGTTGGTTTTACTTACCTTCTTGTCCTTTCTCAATTTCCTTATTGGGTTTTTTCCTGGTTTCAATTTATTGAGTTTCCCGATGATTTACTGACATGCTAGGATTCTTCCCTTCTTATGTCCTTTCTCATTTCTAGTGGCGTCCTTTACTCAAGGACTTTCCCTTTCCTTAATCCACCCTGACTCGCTCGTAACCATTTCACGATTCTTTATTCCAAGTTGATCCCTTTTTATGGTTTCCTTCTCTACTATGTCATTCAAAGTAGAGATTTTCACCTTAGGAGCTACATGTTCAACCTTCTTACCATTCCTTGAAGGTTCCTTCCCTTTACCTTCATACACTCTCTTTATTTTGGGACATTTACCCACTTTTAATTCTCCATTGTCTTAAAATCTCCATTTCGTCCCTTATTCCCTATCTGAGAAACTTCCGATTATCAAGTTTTTTTTGTCTAATCCACACTATGCCCGCCCATTCAATCTTTAAGCTCCATTAAGCGAGAGTGGACCACGAAGAGTCTTGATATCAGTGGCCATTTCCCTTAATCATTTCTTAATTGGAGGGCTTACTTCTCCAAGGTTTCTCATATTTGTTTTCCTCTATTTCCTTATTATGGGTAGTCCACCCCTTTCTTACTTGTACAACATCTTTTGATGCTAACTTCCTACTTACCCATTCCTTGGGTTTTAACTTACTCCTTAGATTCTAGGTAAACTTCCCTTGTAACTAGTCCTGTATTACCAACTTTCATCCCATGTGAACTTTTCTCCTCTATTCCACTTTAGTTGGGTTTAGTACTTCTTCATTGGAATCTGTATGCCTCTTTAGGGCTCCTTTCCTTAGTAAGCTTCCTCCTAGTATGCTACCCTTACTCTTGAAACCTTACGGCACATCTTTTGTACCCCATCCTCTTTCTCACTTGTACCCCAGTACATGTTTATTTCTTTTAGGGAGAGCTCACACCCTCCTTGTTTCAAGATCTCTCAATCCTCCTACGAGAGGCTTTCTTAACCATCTCATGGTCTTTGGTCATTAATCCAGTCTTGGTCATTGATCTCTTTAGGGATTTCCTTCATCCTTGTTTTCCAATGTTTTGGCCTTTTCACTTCTCCCTTCTTTGTCGGGGCTTAAATCCATGGTTCTCCCAAAGGTGAGTTCGTTAACTGCATCGCCCCTACTATTTTCTTGTCCAACTGTATAGGGCAGCTGTCACTAGATTTTACTAGTCCTTGATGCTCATCCTATTAACTTTCTTAAAGAGTAGTCTTTACTAATTCTCAGTCCTTCTTAGGGCATCTTTTATTCTTCTTGACCATCCTGTTGTTACTCATTATTTCCTTCAACTAGGTTTCTTTGAAATCCCTATTTGGCTCCTCTGCTCTTCCAAAGCAGGTCACACTTGGTCGACCCGATACACCCTTATCCACTTATGCCCCTTTATGAGGTCCCTTATTTTGGGTTAAGCCTCTTATGATACATCTGTCAGTTCCTTAGCTTGGGAATTTTCCTTTTATGGTCTCACTTCCTACCTTTATCCTTCTACCTATGGACTTCTGTCCTAGGAGTTTTACGTTCAACCACCCTAACACACCTCGAAGGCTTTTCCTTCTTTCCTTTCTTACACCCATCTGATATTGGTATGGTTGTCCACTCTTTATCCTTCCTTGTCCTCCAACTCCCTTTTTGTTCCTTATCCTCCCTTCGAGGAACTCCTGATTATAGGTCAGTTCCTAGCACTCCGTTTTATGTCCAATTGTCCATCAATGGTCCTTTCAAGTGGTACTTAGTCATCCCTCTAGAGTTCCCCTCTTGACTCTTACCATGTCCTACCCTAGAGTTACTAGAGGATGCTTTCCACATTTGCCCTTTTCTGAGGGGTTCTAGGTGTACTTCTCATGTATCTTACTTCCTTTCTAGTTGACCTTCTTAAGAAGAAGTTTGAATTTTTCTCTTTACCTTGCTATTTCTTGACTTCTTTGCGAACATCTTACTTGACCCTCTCCTTAAGGAAAATCTACATTTAGCTCCATTTGAGTTTTCTTAAGGTCCTACCCTTGGTCTTCTTCCCATAATCTATCCTCATGTCATTGAGGCACACAATCGCATCATTGAGAAATAGAAAAATCTTTAAGAACTCTGAATTTTCTTTATTCATGATTGAAGTAGAAATATGGTTTGGGGTTTTAACATCTTTTAAGGAAGATTATTACAATAATGGATCGGGAAGTACTCACTACTATGCTAGGGTCTAGACGATTTTCCTCCTTGATGAGGTTGAAATCCTTAGCTGAAATAGCGGTTCTTGTGGTGTTATCCCTTTGATCTTCGGTAGTTGAGGAGGTCTTCTTCCCATGATCCTTCCTCATGTCATTGAGGCACACAATCGCATCATTGGGAGATAGAAAAATCTTTAAGAACTCATAATTTTCTTTATTCATCATTGAAGTAGGAATATGGTTTGGGATTTTAACTTCTTTTAAGGGAGATTGTTACAATGACGGATCGGGAAGTACTCACTACTATGCTAGGGTCTAGACGATTTTCCTCCAGGATGAGGTTGAAATCCTTAGCTGAAATAGTGGTTCTTGTGGTGTTATCCCTTTGATCTTTGGCAATTGACGAGGTGTACTTATTGGAAAGTATCGCTTTGATTACTTGCAGTGAGGGGTAGTCCTTTGCTATATGTCCAACTCTTCTACACTCATAATAGGTTCTCTTGGGACCTGTCCTCTATAACATTAGGGAACTTCTCATGCAATGTCCTCATTATCCACATCTATAACAAGTCATCTCCTTGTATGAACCTTTGTGGTTCCTCCTATACTTAGAGCATTGTGGGGCCTTTAGGTCCCATCACTACCCCTCTTGGGCATCTTGATGGTCATGTACCTCAAGTGCATGCACAAAACTATAGTTTTCAACATATAGCCATTTATCTTTGGTGCCACTAGTCCAATGGCCTCGACTCTCAACTCGACCTGCAGTTGTTTGTCTAGGCGTTTCTGTGGACTTGGCGCTAATGCATTACCGCCAATCCATCGAGTATTGTCGGTCTTGTCTTGGTACTAAGACAAAATCACACATTCATTTCATTAGAAATTTCATGGCATTATATATCTCATATTTGTTTACGAGCTCCTACTCGTGCCCACTAGCCTTGGGCCCACTACACGTGATTTTCCAAAACTGTGCATTTAGCCCCACAAGTTCAAAAATCGAGGCCTCTGGTCTATTTGAGTTGTTCTATCTCTCATCATGAAGGTCTCCAAAAAGGTTTAAGCATTGGCACACAGTTAGGGGAGAACACTTCTAACAAAAATGTATTTTTCACTTCATCTCACCAACCGAATTTGATGATACCTCCACTTACAACCGGCCAACGGGTTTCTCCTTCCTTCAAGGAAGTTCATCATACCAACCGGGTATGATTTCCTCTACTTACAACTAGTAATTAGCTTTTATCTTAGTTCGCCCATCACCCCAACCGGGTGTGATGTTAAAGTTTCACTCACAAGTGGTAATTTGTTTCTAAAGTGCTCACCATCTCAACTGGTTATGATGTAAATAATCCCACTCACTAGATAACTGTGACGTGTTAGTCCTCGGTTGGTTTCCAAGTCGATGTGAGCTTTCTCTTGCTTGCATTCTGGTCACACTTATCCCTACACGATTTCGGCAGCCTTATCAATTACAGTTTGGCATAAAAGCCTAGGCTCATCAATTATCAATTACTTGCACTTATGTCCCTAAAGTTTATTTTTCTAAACTTTAGGTCCCTAATGCCAACTTTTGCCCAATTTGAGTCTCAAGGTTTCCAAAATTCCCTTTGAGTCATTATTTTACTCAAAATTGTACAACAGGCTTAATTTTTCTAAATTTCCAATATGGTCCCCAACTTTTTAAAAATTACCAGTTTGCCCCTACATTTCAAAAATGGCAATTTGACCCCAAATTTTCCAAAATTTGACCAGTTGGTCTTCCAACATCTTTTTCATGGCCAATTGGCCATCAATTTTGGGAAATGGCAAAGAAGTCCCTCAATTTTCTGAAATTCCCAGAGTGGAAAGTTAAGCCAATTTGGCTCCTCTCTACAAATTTCGATATGTTCTAGAGAGAGAACCGATAGATTTTTAATAACAAAATTCCCACTCAATTCAGCATCAATTGATGCAATTCTTGATCTTAGGAGCAACCTCGAAAAAAGAGCTATCTATCCAGATTGAAAGCTCGGATCACTGAGCCCCAGACGTTAACCTTTCAAAGCTTTCTCTTTCTAAGTCCAGTTTTTCGGTGAAGCTCATTTTGAGCTCATTTCGACATCAAATCGTGCGATTCAAAGTCCAATTGAATTGTATGAAGGTGTAGGAACTCTAATCTAACTTCAATTTCAACAATTTAACTCATTTGATTAGCCAATTTGATAAAATCAAATTCGGCAGTGTTGTAAGGTTGAAATTGGGGGAAATTTTGTTAATTTCAAAAATTTGAGGGACTACAGTGCAATTTCATAAAATTGAGGGCCAATTGGGCATGTTAAAGATGTTGGAGGACCAATTGGCCAATTATTGGAATTTTTGGAGTAAAACTTACCATTTTTGTAAAGTAGGGGCAAAATGGTAGTTTTGGAAAAGTTGAGGACCAAATTGGAAATTTGAGAAACTTGAACCCCTTTTTGTGATTTTGAATAAATTAAGGTCCTAAGGTGAATTTTAGAGTTTCAAGACTCAATTTGGGGGAAAACTGACATTAGAGGACCAAAGTTAAAGAGGGACCTAATTTCAAATAAATGAAAAGTTTGGTTATTTCATTTATTCGGGATGAATGAAGGCTATTAGGCCAAAAGATAATGAACAAGGATGTTCATATCGTGTAGGAAAATGAAGTACCGAGAATGCCAGCTAAGACAAGTTCATGTGAAGGCAACAAACCGGTTAAGAGGAAATTCACTACACTATCGAGTGAGTGGGATTTTATATCATACCCGGTTGGGATGATAAGCACCTCGAAATTTAAAACCCAATACTAAGTGGTATTTTAACCATCACATCTGAGAGGAGTGATTTGGAAATTACACGGAAAAATTACTTACCGGTTGTAAATAGATCATACCTGGTTTGTATAAAAAAACTTACTATAAGGAAGTAGAAAACCCGCTTATCTGTTATAAGTAGAGATGTACTCATACCTAATTGGTGTGATGGACAACTAAAATTTCATTTTGTCAGAAGTGCTCTCCCCTAACAGTGTGCCACTGCCTAAACATTTTGGGAGACCTTTTTGATGGGAGCTCAAATAGCTCATATAGGCTGGATGCCTCGGTTTTGGAACTTAAGGACTAATATGCCCGATTTTGAAAATCTCAAATAGTGGGCCCTAGGCCAGTTCGCACTAGAAGGAGCTAATAAAAAAACATGATTTTAAGCCTCAAAAACTTAAGTGAATGAATTGTTTGGCCATGATACTGAGACAGGACCGATATACTCGATGGACTAGCAATAGTGTAACATGATAGGTCTACAGACTAGTCGAGACAAACAATTGCAAGTCGAGTTGAGGGTCGAGGCCGTTGAACTAGTGGCACCACAAATTATATGGTTTATGTGTAAAATTATTGATTTGTACAAGCACTGAGTTACGGGACCTTCAAGATGCCCAAGAGGGGTAGTGATGCGACCTAGGGGCTACTGGATGACATGGTGGAGATAAGGATAGTTTGTTGTGCCAGCAGTCATGAAAGCTCGACGTAGCTTTATGCACATGAGACCGGGTTTGGGTCGGGATGAGGTCTTTGTCCTCATATGGACACGGAGTTTTGTTACGGGATTGAGGGTGGGATGTCGCATACATCCACTCATTCTTAGGGTAGAAGTGGATGTGCTTCTATCTATGTGGCCAGTAAAGTTGCTCCGATACCACAAGTGGGTACAGTGGATGTGCTGGCCTATGATTGTGTGTTCTCATCATGATGAATGGTGAGTGTTGGATGATAAACACTTCGTTGTGATGAGAAATGGCTATGAAAAACTGAGATTTGAAAATGAAAGGTTTTAAAGAAAAAATAAGGAGTCTAGCACACACCAATTCAAACTACTTTTGAGAGTCATACTTTTAAAACCCACTCACTAAGTCGTTGAACTCACCCATTCCCTTATACCCCTTTTAGGTAATCCTGGGGAAAGCCTACCTAAAGACCACAAGTTAAAACACCTGTGAGGCTGGTATGCTAAGTTTAAAATTTTATATAGTTTTGATTTATGATATTCTAGGAAAGGTGTAGGTTTAAAAGGATGCATTACTCCTCATGGTTTATAAGAAGGGGCAACCCTTAATAAACCAGGAGAGTGGCGAGTTGATCACAAGGATCTGACCAAACTAGGTCGGGGCGTGACATCAAATGTGAGGAGGATAAATGGAGAGGAGCTCTTTATATAGGGAGCTCGAGGACCCTTTGCTCGACATCTTTCCTTTTCGATCGAGCTTATCCTCTCCCTGAAACGGCCAGATTGGAGTCGTTTTTCCTTCACCGAGGTTACTATTTTGAACCGGATTGGACCGGTTCGACTAGGTTCAATGCATAAATCGGCTGGTTCAGGCCCGATTCAACTAGTTTTCTCAAAATTAAAAATTTCTAAATTCATTCTCCATCTAATAGTGGCTTCAATACCCCAAATTGATTATTTTAAGCCACCGAGAAAAATGAATTTAGGAACCGGTTCAAGTATGGTTCAAACCGGTTCAATCTGTTCAATCTGGTTCACCCTGAACCGGTCTAGTTTTCTCTTGCCAAATGTCCCAAGGTTCTTTTCCATGCTTTTTATGACTCTTTGAGTCACTTAAGGTTTGTTAATTTTCCATTTTACCCTTCCCCTATCGGTTAAGGTTCATGAACCGACTCGGTTTTCTCTCTTGAGTTGAACGATTCTTTTCCCGATTTTCTTATCTTTAAAGGATAGGGATTACAAAGCTCCTCGAGTTTCATGACCTACTATATGACAGAACTGCCTTTATGCACCATGGGTCATCTCGTAGTCCTTATGCTTCATCACTACCTTTTGCCAGGTGTTGTGATGGCATAAACGTCATCGTGCATGCACAATCAATAGTCGTTTTGAATTATAGCCTTTATCTTTGGCCCTCTAGCATAACGGTCAGTCGGCTTGGCTTCGGCCCACGTGCACTATCCCAATAGGTTCGACAACTTGGCTTCTACAGGGCAGTAGTTCGCCCAAACAAGCTCAACAAGTCAAACTTGGCTCGATGGGTATCACACAAAGTTCCCATTATTCAGAGCTTTTAGCTTCATATATCACATATCCATTTTGGACAGGTCTATACCCGTATCCATCGGCCTTTGACCCACTAGCATCTCGAGCCTAAGCCCGAAATTAGCTCACAAATATTTTAAGTAGAGTCACCCAGTCAGGGGAGGCTAATTTCAAGAAAATAGTTTTCAAAGTTGAACTGTCATTACAATAGGAATTGACATCATAGCGGTTCCCACTCACCCGATAATCTTGGTGTGATCATCCTGGTAGAGTCTGGCCTCATGGTGTGCTTCCGGAAGCTGGCATTCGAGCAGTCTGCTCATACACGACACAAATATCCATATCAGGATTCTTTGACTAAGTGACCGCATCTTTTTGGGGCATTTGAATATAGGCCCTCACATTTTGCCTTAATTGCACTTTGTTTCCTAAAGTTTGTACGGTTACCTTTGGGTCCTCAATTGCCCTTTTTTCTTCAATTCAGTCCCCGGGTTTTCCAATTAACTTTTTTTGTCCTTAGTTTTGTCCCAATTGCCCATGGGCCCCTCAATTTGCTGAAATTGCCATTTAGCCCCAAATTTTCCTGAAATTGTAATTTGACACCAAATTCTCAAATTTTACGATTTGGTCCTCCATTTTATCCAATTTGCTTAATTTTCCCCTAATTGGGAGGGAATTTCATGAAAAAACCCTCGATTTTATCAATTTTCCATTCGGTCCCCAATTTTCGAAAAATCCTCAATTTGCCCAAACTTTTCAAATTTTGCATTTTGGTCCTTGAATCACAATTTTGTTCAATTTACCCCCCAAAACTTGGTTAATTTCCCTCATTCTCGATTTGAATCATCTTCTCTATGTTTTTCTCGTCATTTCAAGAATTGAACCGCTCGATTTGGCTTGGAAATGAGCTCAAACGGAACTTCACCGGAAAATACAGTCTAGAGAGATAAAGCTTCGATATCTTACTTGTGAGGGTCTGTTGATCGGAGCTTCGGCTACCACCTTGTTGCTCCCATTGCAAGGATCCTCCCTGGATCAAACTGCGCTTCAATTGATGACCTTAGCAGCATAAATTTTTAGTGTTAAACTTTTTGTAGAATTCGACCATGAATAGTAGTTTCCGGCGAAAGGCGGTAGAGGGAGCTTACCTTCTTAGCTCAGGCGAAGGTCGGGAGACCTCTAGGTGGGGCATAGGGGGGTCTGGCTTGGCCGCAATTGGTCGGGGGAAAGCTCAAAGTAGGTTGCAGCAGGTTGGTTATTTTCTGATCGAGGAGTGGCAGCACTATTTGAGCTTCCTTGGTAGCTCTCAAGTTGAATGGAAGGTATGTTCAGGTAAAGGACTTCCTCTTGATTCCAGACTCGAAAAATCCCATCGTCGGAGCTCGGTTTTGCAGCTCGCCAGAAAATGCATTATTCTTCTTCTTCGCTCGATTGTGGGATGTTGAGAACGAATGAAGGGGCGCTCTTTATATAGTGAGCTTAGCAACTATTCAAGCTACCCATCGATGTAAGACTCGGCCACCGGCGACCTAACTGAAGAGTTTTTTGAGTCGTCGAAGACTTCAAATTTTCCGTCATCTCTCTCCGGTCCATACCCGTATCCATCGGCCTTTGGCCCACTAGCATCTCGAGCCTAACCCCGGAATTAGCTCACAAATATTTTAAGTAGGGTCACCCAATCAGGGGAGGCTAATTTCAAGAAAATAGTTTTCAAAGTTGAACTGTCATTACAACAGAATTGACATCATAGTGGTTTCCACTAACCCGATAATCTTGGTGTGATCGTCCCGGTAGAGTCTGGCCTCATGGTGTGCTTCCGGAAGCCGGCATTCGAGTAGTCTGCTCATACACGTCACAAATATCCATATCAGGATTCTTTGACTAAGTGACCGCATCTTTTTGGGGCATTTGAATATAGGCCCTCACATTTTGCCTTAATTGCACTTTGTTCCCTAAAGTTTGTACGGTTACCTTTGGGTCCTCAATTGCCCTTTTTTCTTCAATTCAGTCCCCGGGTTTTCCAATTAACTTTTTTGGTCCTTAGTTTTGTCCCAATTGCCCATGGGCCCCTCAATTTGCTGAAATTGCCATTTAGCCCCAAATTTTCCCGAAATTGTAATTTGACACCAAATTCTCAAATTTTACAATTTGGTCCTCCATTTTATCCAATTTGCTTAATTTGCCCCTAATTTGGAGGGAATTTCATGAAAAAACCCTCGATTTTATCAATTTTCCATTCGGTCCCCAATTTTCAAAAAATCCTCAATTTGCCCAAACTTTTCAAATTTTGCATTTTGGTCCTTGAATCACAATTTTGTTCAATTTACCCCCCAAAACTTGGTTAATTTCCCTCATTCTCGATTTGAATCATCTTCTCTATGTTTTTCTCGTCATTTCAAGCATTGAACTGCTCGATTTGGCTTGGAAATGAGCTCAAACGGAACTTCACCGGAAAATATAGTCTAGAGAGATAAAGCTTCGATATCTTACTTGTGAGGGTCTGCTGATCGGAGCTTCGGCTACCACTTTGTTGCTCCCATTGCAAGGATCCTCCCTGGATCAAACTGCGCTTCAATTGATGACCTTAGCAGCGTAAATTTTTAGTGTTAAACTTTTTGTAGAATTCGGCCATGAATAGTAGTTTCCGGCGAAGGGCGGCAGAGGGAGCTTACCTTCTTAGCTCAGGCGAAGGTCGGGACACCTCTAGGTGGGGCGTAGGGGGGTTTGGCTTGGCCGCAATTGGTCGGGGGAAAGCTCAAAGTAGGTTGCAGCAGGTTGGTTATTTTCTGATCGAGGAGTGGCAGCACTATTTGAGCTTCCTTGGTAGCTCTCAAGTTGAATGGAAGGTATGTTCAGGTAAAGGACTTCCTCTTGATTCCAGACTCGAAAAATCCCATTGTCGGAGCTCGGTTTTGCAGCTCACCAGAAAATGCATTATTCTTCTTCTTCGCTCGATTGTGGGATGTTGAAAACGAATGAGGGGGCGCTCTTTATATAGTGAGCTTAGCAACTATTCAAGCTACCCATCGATGTAAGACTCGGCCACTGGCGACCTGACCGAAAAGTTTTTTGAGTCGTCAAAGACTTCAAATTTTTCGTCATCTCTCTCCTCCATTCTCTCTGTCAGCGTCTCAAGGTTGAAGACGATTATGTTTTGGTTGTGCCACATGGTGCACTGTGATCGGTCAATTTTTCTAACATGGAGTGCCAATGTGTCTCGTCCGATCGGGTTCGCTATCCAAAATTAGAAAATCGGTCGGTTCGACCATTTTTCTAAATTTTAAAATTTTCTAAATTTATCTAAATTCATTTTCTATCTAATGATGACCTTTCCAAATTGACATTTTTAAGCAACCTAGAAAAATGAATTTGTGAACCGGTTCACTATGGTTCATGTCGATTCATTCTGGTTCGGGTCTGGTTCACCCTGAACTGGACTAGTTCTAACCCCAATTCCACTTCCTAGTACTTGAAATTTTTGTGAATTTTTTGTCACTTGGGATTTTCCAATTTTCCACGTTGACTTTTTTTTGTTCATTAATTGGCTCGTTTCTTCGCACATAACTCTACACTTGTTCTTTTCCTTATTTTTTTTATCCCAAAGGACGGGTTTTACAGTCATTATATCTCACCATATTCTAACCCATCTTTCTCCCCCTTAGCACAATCCTTGCTCCTCCTGCTATATTCTTTCCATTGTGGCACATCCTTTTTTCCATATTTACTCATCTAAATTATGGGACACATAGTCACTTATATAATAATATTTTCAGCACTCTTATCATTGATAATTTCTTCATTTTTGTCATATATTAGGGATTAACAATTCTTGTAATATCATTGAAGACTATGTTGATTCCTTATAGAATGGTTAATTATCACAAAAATTCACATCCATGCTCACAAATAGTCTCTTTTAACTAGAACTCCAATACTTGTATCTCTTTTGGGCATTGTCAAAATACTTATTTCATGTGTTTCTAACTTCGAGTGAACATCACATCAAATGGATGTAAATAATATATTTTTACATGGAGACCTATAAGAGAAAGTATATATAGAGATTTCACATGGATTTGGTACGATAAAAATTACTTGGAAGGTATGTATGTTGAAAAAATCTATGTATGGATTCAAACAGTCACCGAGAGCATGGTTTGACTGATTTCGACGTGTAGTGGTCAAAATAGGTTATCGGTAGTGTAACGAAAACCATATAGTTTTCTATTGACACTCTAATGCTATTCTTGCAGTATATGTGGATGACATTATCATCCCTATGGAGTGATTGTACTAAGATATTATAGCTGAAAAAATAAATAAGTAAAGAATTTCAAGTGAAAAACTTAGGTGCTCTAAATAATTTTCTCGGTATTGTGATTGCAAGGTTTAGGAAAGACATAGTATTTTATTAGAGAAAGTATTCACTTGATTTACTTATTAAGACGAGGATGTTAAGTTGTCGAACAATTTTGACACTAATAAAATCGAATTATAAGTTATATACTCAATCACATAATCCAATTGATAAATAACGATATCAGAGAATTGTGGTAAGATTGATATATATATATATATGTAATACAAATTCTGATATCATGTATACAGTCTGTGTATATGCACGATTTTATAACCGATATTTGGGAGGCTACAATGATAATATTGAGATATTTAAAAAAGAGTATATATAAGATACTTCGATTTAAGGTTTAGAGTTACTAGCGAAATATTTTTGTAATTTAGGTTGGCCTAGCTACGTGTATTATAGAAAATCTATATCTTTCTATTGTGTATTTATTGGAGATAATCTTATATAATGTAGAAGTAAAAAACACGTTTTAGTTACCTGATTATCAACAAAATCAAAGTAACGATCAATAACTCAAACTATTTGTAAATTAATTTTGATAAAAAGATTACTAATAAAGTTTCACTTTTTTTAATGAAAACATATAAAATTATAGCGCGATAATAATTTTATTATAAAAATTAATAAAAATATAGTTCAATATTATAGTATTGAACATGAAAATTGATTGATATTTTATCAAAAAATTGATATTAATATCGTGGAGTTACAATATATAAAAACTAGTGTATAACTAGTATATTTATTAAATAAAAATTTATGTTCTAAAAAATGTGATAATATTTGTAAAACAAAATGAGAATTATATATATATATATAGTTAATATTGAGTGAGTATATAATATTAATAAATTATGTATATATTTATAAATAGTGTAAATATATCTTATTTATATTTGTAATTTAATTTATTATATAAATTATTTTAATTTTTAATATTTAAAATTTTTTTACGATTACCATTTAGCAACACCAACTAATTTTCAATTTTTATTTCATTGTATTCACCAATTTATAGTATGATCAATTGGTTTTTCATCATTGATATCATATAAAAATAAAAATAAAAAGTATTAATTAATATAAAAATACTATCACCATTTTTATTCAATAAAATACTAAAAAGAATTATTTACGTATTTCATATTCAAAATCATTGTAATGGTGAATGATCTATAAGGAGCAGCTGCCAATATCAGTGGAATATTTGCCGGTACTCCTCGGACGCATCGGCGGAATGAAAAATTAGTTTCTTAGGGTTGAATGTGCCTACGGCTTTTGTTCATCTGTTAATAAGCAGAGCTTAATGGATCCGCTCACAAAATTACCCTCAACCTTCTTAATCACGTAATATCATATTGGTTAATTTATCTCAAATTTGCTCTATACATTTAGATTTCATTGAAAGATTTACGGCACATGACCAGGACAATTCTTACTCTCCAACACTTTTTTATGTAAAAGACAATTTTGTTATCCATATTGCATATAATGTTTACACCAAGTGCTGACCTGTACACCTACTACAAACAATTTCATATTCGGCAACTTCCTAATCAAAGTTGCGCAGAAATATTGACATGATTGTTCAGTTCTCACGAGTGAATTGCACATCTTAATTGCACGGGCGTCTTTTTTTTTTCCACCAGAGATAATCATAATGATTTACATTTGTTATCGAGGCAAGATTAAGTACCATAAAAGTCCCAATCCACGACCAAGTGTGACAGTGATGTCTTACTCCAATCCTACAACCATTTAAAAAAAGCCACACATCACAGTGATATTATTCATAGCTAGAACATGGAACAGAAACCAGTACATAAGAAAGAAAGAAAGAAGGAAACACAGAAAAGGAGAAAAAGGAAGAGCAGTAGAGCACTCGCTCACTCTGGACCCGAGTGATTCAGTTCAGTTTTTGCTGACTGACCCGATTATATATTTATTACCAGTAGAAGTCGAACTCGAAGGGCAGCTCCTTCGATTGATGAATTCAAGCGGTTTGGTCTTCAATCCGCCTAGGGTTTAAGCTGAGGCCAGCCATTTGGTCTTCCAATCCCGAGGAGGCCTCGGCCAGGATGCGCGGGTCAGTGTAATGCCTCACGGCCTGAACGATGGCGCGGACACGCTTGTATGGATCTGAGCAATTGAAGATATCTGACCCCACAAACACACCATCGCAGCCTAGTTGCATGACCAGGGCTGCATCTGCCGGCGTTTCTATCCCGCCGGCAGCGAACTGCACCACCGGCAGCCTCCCCATCTGTTTGGCCTGTACAAGGAGGTCGTACGGAGCCCCGATCCGCTTCGCGAACGCAAAAACCTCGTCCTCGTCCATGTTGCTCAAGACCCTGACCTGGCCCATCACCGCCCTTAAGCTTCTGACGGTGCCGGCGATGTTGCCGCCACCGCCGCTGCTGAGATCCCCCTGGGCTCGGATCATCGCCGCCCCCTCCCGGACCCTCCTGAGGGCTTCGCCGAGGTCCCTGCAGCCGCAAATGAAGGGGGTCCTGAAGTTGTGCTTGTTGATGTGGTTGTCCTCGTCGGCAGCGGGGAGGACCTCGCTCTCGTCGATGTAGTCCACGTCCAGTGCCTCCAAGATCTGGGCCTCAACAAAGTGCCCCACACGCGCGCGTGCGATCACGGGGACCGAGACGACTTGCTTGATCTCCTTGATGAGAGATGGATCCGGCATGCGGGAGATGGCACGGTCACTGGTAGGCCGAAGGGAGACGAGGATCGAGCAAGCTCCAGCCTCCTCTGCAGTCTTCGCCTGCTGAACAGTGTTGACCTCAACGACCGCACCACCGCGTAGGAGCTGGGCGAGACCAACCTTGATGGAGAATGGGTTGTGCTTGGAGTCGGAGAGAGCGCTGCCGTTGTAGACCGTGACGGTGCCGTCTTCCGCCATTGTACTGTAGAGAGAAACGTTTACTGAGTGTTCTGCAGATTGACCAATCTGATCAATGATTGATGAGATGAACGGTGGTAGCTAGAATCCCCCCGCCCAATCCTTTCAATGCCAAAGACTGCAGACTGCTGTTGAAGAGGAGGATGATGATTTTGATGAGGATGAGAGAAGTTCGAGAAGCTTCCATTCGACAGTGTTCCCTTTTCTCTCTCAGTTGCGTGAGGAGCATACGGTGGAAGATGCGCGTAAATGGTAGAAACTTCTACATCTTCTGAATTGTACCTTGTGATGGTCACTTGTGTGAGCTTTTTTTGCAGCAAATGTGACAGATAGCTCACACGTTTAATTTGACAATGAAATAATAATAAAATGCCGTAAATTGTAACCATGCTGAAAACGAATGCACCTCTCCATGAATGAATTAGGAGAAGAATAATCAAAACACAATTTATATTCGCCAGCAGGGCTTAATGATGGAAAAGTTCAGGCAGATGGAAATAGTGCAGCGGGTGAACTAGGGTGCACTCAACACATCAAAATTGTATCTTGGATCTAAGGCACAGTTAGAATGAAGCAAAGACTGAGCGAATAGGTTCATAATCACATCAGAATTTCATCTTGGATCAGAGGCGCAAATAGAATGAAGCAATGGCTCAAAGAGAGCAACCAGATGTAGCTTTCTCATTCCTTTTCAATTACCTTTGTTCTTCCCACTTCAGTCAAAATCACATTCTTAGAATCGCTAATCTCCATTTTATCTTTTCCCGTGTCCCTTTGTTTCAGTTCAAAATGGAAAACATGATTTTTGCTATATTTCTTAATTATTATTAAAAATATAATATTGTATTATATAAAATAATAAAATCTTATCAGTTTATTAGTTTAAAAATATTAACCTAATTATAAATGATAACTTTTAATTTAATATAAGTTTGATCTATCCATTTTGTAAGTTAATTAGTTAATATCCGTACCCGATATAATATTAGAAATTTGGTTAGTGATCTAATTTGAATATTGAGTAAAATTATTTAATTTAAACTTATTTGTAACACCGTAAGAATAATATAGTACTAATATATATATTTATTGAGTATATAATATCAAATAAAATAAATTAAAAAATATTATTTATAATATTAAAAAATTTATATTATTTATAAATTATTTTATTATATCATAATTATAAAAAATTACCGTTTTAAAATAGAAACGACAATGCTCAGTTATACAAGTTATAAAATCAAGCAACTTATTTGTGCCAAATAGACCATGGTAATTCTTTCTCAATTGAATTATGATGGTCATCTAGTGCCAAAACCAGGGAGAAAAGTAGTCTGGCGAGTAATTTGTTTATTGGTGGTAAAAAGGTAGTCAATAACTAGGCGCCTACTTTTTGTTTGATAATATGATCGGAAACTTTAAATTTATTCATTGATCAAGTTAAAATTCCTTTGGTTGTTGCCAACTATAATATACGTTTATGAAACCTACTCTTGGTGTTTGATCGGGTTGTCTATTCGCAATGACCAGAGTAGTGCATTTGAGTACTCATAGTTACTGTTGGCATTTTGTTATCAAAATTCCTTCGAAATATTCAACTTTAAAAAATAATCTAATACATTTCAGTAAGTCATGGAATAATAGGTGAAGTGATCAACTTGATCTTGGACACATAAAGTGTTAGGATTAAAAATTATTTTAGTGGTGATGAAAATTAAATTAATTTGAATAATGTTTTCGGTATTTTTTTAAGGGGGCTTGGTGCAATATTAAAAAAGTTAAAGAATGTAAGTAGTGGAGATAATAATTTTATTTTTAAGTGAATTTATGACTAAAAGTTATGTGATCCATGAGCACGTGCTCAAGTGATCCAAACTCTTATTAATTCAATGGTGTGTGTAATGAGTGAATATTTGCTCCCATTAGAGTGAGAGCCTCATCATGAAAGGTGGTAGGAAGGGTGTGGTTTGCACTGGCATGATCGTTTATTACATAGTTCTCCTAAATTTGACCATCTTAAATGAGTGGATACTCATATCTCTTTTATGTTTTTGGTATTTTAAATTATAGGTAACACTGGTATTTTTTTGTCTTTCTTATTTTATTGAAATATTGTGATACTAGGGAGATGCATGATAAGTTATGCTAAATGAGTGACTAAATATTGAATTCCCATTACAATCTTGCACAAAATTTATGAAAATATGTAAATACATTTATAATACTCACACTCAATGCATAATTTAATGTTTTAGAAAACTTTTTCTAAAATTATCCATCTAATTTTGGAATTGAAAATTGGATATCGGTTGAGAACCTAAATTTTGACAATGTGTAAATTTATGAAAATATAATAAAAGAATTCATTTTGATTGGAAATTAAGTACGGAGAAATTTCAAGTGAAAAGTCGAATCGAATTAAGGGAAAAAATCTTGATTTTTAAGAGTGAATTGACAAATTGAAAAATGGAAATTATTAAACCCAATCAATATGGAATTGAATGAAGAATTTTTAGAAAAATGAATTGAATTAAAAACTAGTCGAATTAGAAGTGAACAAGGTAAAATATGACCAAAATCGATTGAATAAGCTCGAAGTGGTAAAATCCCCTAATTTTTAGATGAGGTTAAATAAATCCGAAAATAGTAGTTATTAAATCTAATTTTTTGAAAATTGAACAAGAAATTTTTAGGCCAATCGAGCTATGGTATACTTGGGATTCACTCCTATTATGTGATCATTGTATATCAAACAAATCTCAAGTACACATGGAGTCAATTGATCCGAATAACGTGGAAAAACTAACAGGAGGAACAAGTCCCAAATAAAACAGTGAGTGAGATTTACTGACGATGAGTTCGATTATACCATTTTATGCACTTTAGCGCACATTAAAATACATAATTATGCATGCCATGGATGAAAATGGGTTCTATAAAATCAATCAAAACTACATGGTTGTATGCTAATGTAGTTAGATAAAGAATTATGATTAATCACCTAGAATGAGGGGTTGTATGACCCAAGATGATAGGAATTAATAGGAGACGTAGGATAAGTGTATGAGACCCTAATGAGGTGGATGAGTGGGGTTGGTAGAGTGAGGACCATACCTCAAGGAAATCAAACCATGCTATGGCTTAAGACAAGATAACTGGATGAGGGGGCATGGTCAAGGGAGGACTGTACTCCGAATAATTGATTGTGAATTATATATTTGAAACCATAATAAGTGGAGACGACCGAGTTTCACAAATTATCGAGTGCCAGCTCGTGTTTAATAATTTTGTTGGTCTTAGTCGTTCTTTTATAAATTATTAGGTCTCAATCCATCCTTAATAAATTTGTCGAGTTTCAACTCATCTTTCATAAGATTGTCAAGTCTCAGCCTATCTTTCACAAATTATCGAGTCTCCACTTGTCTTTAATAATTTTGTTGGTTTTATTCCATCTTTCATAAATTGTTGGGTATCAATCCATCCTTCATAAATTTGTTGGATCTCAACTTGTCTTTCATAAATTTATTGAGACTCAACCCATGTTTCATAAACTATTAGATTATAGCCCGTCTTTCATAAATTATCAGGTCCTTATCCATCTTTTAATAAAATGTCAGGTATCTGCTCATCTTTCACAAATCATCAGTTTTTTTGCATGTCATTCATAAATTGTGGGATTATTACCCATCTTTTGGTAAATTTTAGGTATCTACCCATCTTTCACAATTCATCGGGATATTACACGTCTTTTGATAATTGTCGGTCTTGCCTTTGTCATGCCTTGACCTAGTTCTCGAGTCATACCATGAACAACTTGGCGTATTGCTCTCTAAATTCTACAATTCTTCTTTTTGGGTCCCTAAATTCTTTAAATATTCCTAACTATGTGAAATTGCTTAAACAATTTTGGAGACATTTTTTATGAGAGCTGGAATAACTCCCTTGGGCCGGAGGCCTCGATTTTGAAACTTATAGGGCCCAAGGCCCTATTTTTGAAAAATTCGTGAAGTGGGACTAAGGCCAATGGGCACGGGCTGAAGCCTATAGACAAATAAGCTTATGAGCTAATAAATATTTTCACAATCGGTAAATTGTGTGAACCGCCACCGCGCCAAAGCTGAACTGTCAACTCGATGGGCTAGTAGTTATTGAGCCGAAGCTAGGTCATCGAACCTGTCTGTCATAGTAGTTATGGAGCTGAAGCTGAGTGTTGAGATCATTGGGCTGATAGCCCCAAAGATGATGAAAATAAATAATAAAACCATTGTTTGTACATGCATCGATTACAAAACCATCGAGGCACCCAATATGGGGTAGTGTTGGTTCTATGGACGGTTGGACAACCAATAGAGCATAAGGGAAGTCTCATCGTCTAGAAATTCTCGAAGCTCAGAGTAGCTTCCTACACATTGGAACTGAGGTGGAAGAGGGAGAGGTCTCATCCCACTATAACAGACACAGAGAATTATAGGTCTAAGGATTAGACAATTGATGTCCACTCAAACTCAGGGAAGAAGTTACAGACTTCTATCAGGGTGGACAGTAAAGAAGCTCTGGTCCACAAGTGGATGCAATCGACATACTGTATCTACAAGTCTATGAACCCTTTTTGATAAAGGGTGTGTGATTGTATGATAAACCAATCCCGAGCAAAGGGATAATTGAAATGTTTTCTAAGAATAATAGAAGAAAATCCATGAACATAAAAGATTTTGCCTTATGAAAATACACCCTAATAACCATCACTGGGTTGTAGAAACTCACCCCCTCCCTTAACCCCTTTCAGGGTAGGACATACACTAGGAGGAGAAGAGCAACAAGCAAGAAACCTTCAATCACTAAGGTACGAATTTAACCATACCTTATTTTGATTTCTTTGCTTTGGAAAAGTTAACATGACACCTTTACTTTTCTTATTCTATATGGGTATAGGTACTTGGGTGGTACAAGGAGAGCTGGCGGATTGCTCATGGGGTTCCGACCAAATCGGGTCAAGGTCTGACATAGAGACTGCTTGTCATGCCCTAACCCGGTTTGGTCGATGTCCTGTGAATGACCCGCCATTCTTCCGGACCTCAAAGAGGGACTCCTCTAGGAGATCATGAGAGTCAGGCGTAGTACTTGTCATGTTTTCCCTGGACAACATTTAACAAAACTGAAACTTTAAATTGTGTACTTGGGTTGGGATCTGGAGAGGAAAAGTCGGTGTAGTCGTGTTTCTTCCTGAAAAGGGTTTAGAGGGAGGGGGTGAGTTCCACAACTTAGTGAGTAGGAAAAATCTTTTAGGAAAGCTTCAATTTAGCATTTTCAAATGTTTGATAATTCTACAGTTTCTTCTCAGATTTCTCAATTCATATCAACAACCGCCCTCCTATCATAGGAGGGATCACACATTTGTAGAACGGTCCTCGATCGTGCCAATTGTAGACAGGAGCGCCTTTACCGTCCATCATGATAGAGGTGCACTACCTCTACCTAGAGTTTGAGTGGACATCAATAGTCTGACCCCCAAACCCTGATCACTTCACCATGTCTGCATAGTGGGACGAGACCTCATTTCCCCTACTACCTCGGTCTCAGTGCGTAGGAAGCTTCCTCAAGCTTCACGATCTACTGAACGACAAAACCGCCCTTATGCACCATGGGTCATCCAGTAGTCCTTGGGCTCCATCACTACCTCATGCCAAGTGTCGTGATGGCCTGAACATCATAGTGCATGCACAATCCATAATCTTTTTAAATTATAGACTTTATCTTTGGCTTTCCAGCGCAACAGTCTGTCGGCTTGGCTTAGACCCACGCGTACTGGCCCAACAGGTTCGACAACCTGGCTTCGGCAGAGTAGCGGTTTGGCCCAACAAGCTCGACAACTCAAACTTGGCTCGATGGGTATCACACAAAGTTTCCATTATTCAGATCTTTTAGCATATTCGTTCTAGATGGGTATCACACAAAGTTTCCATTATTCACATATTCGTTCTAGATGGCTCCATGCCGATATCCATCGACCTTGGGCCCACTAGCTTCTCATGCTTGAGCACAGAATTAGCTCCCAAATATTTTAAGAAGAGTCACCTAGTTAGGGTAGGCTAATTCCAAGAAAAATAGTTTTTAAAGCTGAACTATCATTCCAACCAGAATTAACGTCATAGCGGTTTCCACTCACCCGATAATCTTGGTGTGGTCCTCCCGACGAAGTCTGGGCTTACAGTATCTTTCTGGAAGCCGGTGCTTGAGTAGTCTACTTCTACATAGCACGAATAGTCTTATTAGGGTATTGGTCTAAGGGACCGCATCTCTTTGATCATTTCCATATAGGCCCTCATATGTTGCCTTAATTGCACTTTGGTCTCTAAGGTTTGTACATTTATTTTTAAGTCCTTAATTACCCTCTTTTCTTCAATTTAGCCCCTAGGTTTTCCAATTATCTTTTTTGGTCCTTAATTTTATCAAAATTGCCTACATGCCCCTCAATTTTCTAAAATTGCTATTTAGCCCCAAATTTTCCTAAAATTGTAATTTGACCCCAACTTCTCAAATTTTGCAATTTGGCCCTCCTTTTTATCCAATTTGCCCAATTGACCTCAATTGAGAGGGAATTTCATGAAAATGCCCTCAATTTTATTAATTTTCCATTTGACCCCCAATTTTTGAAAAATTCCCAATTTGCCCAAATTTCTTAAAATTTGCATTTTGGCCCCTGAATCTCAATTTCATCGGATTGACCATCAAAACATGGTTAATTTTCCCCATTTGTGATTTGGATCACTTCCTTTATGTTTTACTTGTCATTTTAAGCACTGAACCGCTTTATTTGGCTAAAAAATGAGCTCAAACGGAGCTTAGTCGGAAAATACAATCTAGAGAGAGAAAGCTTCGATATCTTACTAGTAAGGGTCCAGTTGTCGAAGCTTTGGCTACCAACATATTGCTCCCGTCGTGGGGATCCTCCTTGAATCAAACACATCTCAATTGATGACTTAAGCAGTGTGAATTTCAATGTTAAAGTTTTTGCAAAAATTGGCCGTGAACAATGTTTTTTGGTGAAGGATGGCAGATGGAGCTTACCTTCTTAGCTCAGGGGAAGGTCGGGACACCTCTAGGTGGGGTGTAGGGGATCGGGTTTGGCTGTAATTGGCCATGGGAAAGCTTAAAGTGGTGGCAGAGGGTCGAGCAATTTTTTGGCCGAGGAGCGGCGGTACTATTCAGGCTTCCTCGTTCTTCCTCGGCGGCTCTCTGGCTAAATTAAGGGTAAGGTGGGTAGAGAACTTCTTCCTGATTCCAAAGACACCCAATGTGGTTTCGAAGGTTGAGAAAAGTTCTGTTGCTAGAGCTCTACTTTGCAGCTCATCAGAAAATGCACTCTTCTTCTTCTTCGCTTGATTGTGGGATGCTGAGAACTAATGGAGGGGTGTCCTTTATATAGGGAGCTCGACCACTTTTTAGGCTATCCACTATCATAAGACTCGACCTCTAACTCGACTGTCGATGACCTGACCTAAGAGTTTTTTTGAGTTGCTAGAGACTCCAACTTTTCTGGCATCCCTCTCCCCTTTGTCTCTCCATTAGCGTCTGAAGGTTGAAGACGATGACATGGCGGTCGTGCCATGTGTCGCACTGTGATTGGCCAATTTTTCTAATGTAGAGGTCCAACTCATCCGCCATGTCAGCCATTGACCCATTGACCGGACACGTGACAGCCTCCCATTGGTTGCACATGTCTACGTGGCATGATGACTGTCCATCCATTGACCATTGACCAAACACGTGGCAGCCTTCCATTGGCTACTCGTGCTTGCGTGGCTGCTGATGGGGGCGTTGTTAACTGGTGACCGGTTCGTTGATAGGTCTGGTCCGTCTAGATTTGGTGACCCGAATATGAATTTTTGTTGGTTCAGACCCGGTTCAAACAGTTTTCTAAAATTAAAAATTTCTAAATTAATTTTCTATCCAATGGTGGCCTCAATTTCCCAATTTGACATTTTTAAGCCACCTAGAAAAATGAATTTGTGAACCGGTTCACTATGGTTCGTCGTAGTTCAATCTGGTTCGGGTCTAATTCACCCCAAACTGGTCTAGTTCTCTTCCCAATTCCACTTTGTGGTTCTTCTTTGAAATTTTGGTGAATTTTTGGTCACTTGAGATTTTCCAATTTCCCACGTTAACTATTTTTCATTCATGAATCGACTCATTTCCTCGCATGTAAATCTATACCGGTTCTTTTCCCAATTTTTCTTTGGTCTCAAAGGATAGGTTTTACAACTCCCCCTCCTTTTAGGAGTTTTATCCTCAAAATTGTTATATATTAAACAATTGTAGGTATTTATCCTTGATAGTTGACTCAACCTCCCACGTTTCCTCCTCCACTTAGCCATTTTGCCAAAGGATCCTCACCATGGGAATATTCTTAGGTTTTTCTCACGTCAGTCCAAGATTCGAACGGGTTCCACTTCATAGGTTAGGTCTTCTTTGATCTCTAGCGGTGGTTGATCTAGCACATGGCTGGGGTCGGGCTCGTACTTTCACAGCAGTGACACGTGGAAGGCGTCATGAATCCTCTATAGGTCCGGGGTCAACTCCAATCGGTATGCTACTAGTCTGACCTTCTAAGTTATGGCGTATGGGCCAATGGATCTTGGTTTCAACTTCCCTCTTTGTTGAAACCTGAGTATCCCCTTCCATAATGACACCTTTAGGAATACCTGATCTCCAACCTCGAACTCTAGATCCTTTCTTCGGCGGTCGACATAGCTCTTCTGCCTCTCCGCGAAGCCATTGGAATAATGACTGACTATCGGGATTTTAGTTTGCTCCTTCTCTAGTAGATCCTTGCAAGTGATCTAAGCAAGGAATACCTTACACCCTTTATGTAGTAAGTCTTGCACTTCTATGTAGGATACCAGGTGTATTACTTCTTTTTCCTTGTCTCCTTCAAATACAACCTACTCCTTCCCATAATCCTAGAAGGTTATCCTCTTACTTCCATAGTCCACTTGGGCTTGATGCGTGCTTAGCCAGTCCATTCCCAAGATAACTTCTACTTCTTGTATCGGAAGAGTAGTTAGGTCGGACTCTAGGGTGGTCCTTCCTATCTACACTTCGCAAGCCCTTAGGTGCTCGTGTTGTTCTAGCATTTCTCCTAGGAGTGTGAGGATATGGAAGGGTGGCAGGCGAGGAGAGGGTTCCTTAAGGAGTTCTGGGACTAGGGTTTCCTTGATGAAAGATCGTTCTGCCCCTGAGTCAAATAGGGTGCACCTTTCCTTTCTGAACACTTGTATGAAACCTGAGTGGAAGTTAATAGACTTCTTAAAGGAAACATATTTTATTAATTGAAAGAAGGGGGACTACGAGACTTCAAGCTACAGTCTTAATCTAAGAGGAGGGTTGGGACGTACCAGCCACCATGCTGGGGTCCTTTCGGGCTTCCTCTTGGGTCAGGTTGTAGACCCTAGCGGGGACACTTGTGGGTGCTTCCCTTCTCCCGTTGGGTGCCCTCTGATTCCCGGGTGGAAGCGGCAGAACATTTTGCTAGGCATTTTCATGTGCCTTCGGGCAATTCCAGATGTAATGCCTAGACTGTCTGCACCCATAGCATGTTTATACATGCCCCTTCATAGTTTTTCTAGCATCGGGGGCAATAGGGACCTCTCCTCGGAGGGAGTGCATTTATCTCCATGTGGCCATGGTGGTCCTCCTCCCTTTGTGGGAACCTTGGTTGGTTCCTCCATCGAGGTTAGCCCTTTTCTCTCGGGCCTTCTCTACTACTATGCCTCCTGTCCTCCCTTTGCCCTCTAAGCTCCATCTAGCGGCACCTCGTTTAGACCAACCGCTCGCATTCATGTGCCATTCTGACTATGGCGGCTAGGTCAGTGAGGTGTCCCAAAACCCCCATTCGGTCTCTTATATCCATACTAAGATCGTCAATGAACTTCTCGTTGAGGTCGGCCAGTCCTGCCAAGTCAGAGGTGAAGAGTTTCAGCTTGTTGAATTTGGTCTCATATTCTGAGACCGTGCGAGCTCCCTGGCAGAGTTGGAAAAATTCCACCTTCTTCTGATTGATTATGTGGGGAGCCAGGTACTCTTCCCAAGTAGGTGTGGTCGAGAAGAGGCTCCTTGCGTTATCCCACCATCTTTGCGCTGGACTCCAGAAAGAATTCCGCCAGCGTAACCATCTCCTCCAGGGGTATCCTAATGATACCCATGAATTTCTTGAGGCTCGCTAACCAGTCCATGGCGACCCGACCTCCTTCTCCCTGTTTAAGGGCTTGCACCACAATTGTCAGAGCGTCTTGAGGTATTTGGGGATATCGAAGAAGGGTGGAATAGGTGCGGAAGAGGGTTGGGATTGGACCTCCTCCTGGTGGGTTTGGGACTTGGAGTCTAGGTGGGGCTTGTCGCTGAGGTGGGGTTCCCCAAACACCCTGCTGAACTCCTCATATAGCCTATGGTGTTAAGAAGTGATGCCTTGTGGGTCCGAGGAAGCTCCCAGGAATTTTTCCTTCAGGAGGGGCTTTCCGACAGAATCAGAGGTTGCCGCCCTTGTTCTCTTAACTCCTCTTTTGGGTGCCATAGCTGGGTTAAAATTTTCTTTAATTAGTATTTATGTTATAAAGTCTTGATAAAGTATATGGGAAAACACATGCTCTGATACCACCAAAGTTATCATGCCCCGACTTGGTTTGGTCGAGATCCTCTGAACAACTCGCCACTCTCCCAGACCTCGTAGAGGGACTCCTCTAGGAGATCAAGAGAGTCAGTTGTAGTACCTGCCATGTTTTCCCTGTACAACATTTAACAAAATTGAAACTTTAAATTGTGTACTTGGGTTGGGATCTAGAGAAAAAAGTCGGTGTAGTCGCATTTCTTCCTGGAAAGGGTTTAGAGGGAGCGGGTGAGTTTGACAACTAAGTGAGTGGAAAAAAATCTTTTAGTAAAGGTTCAATTCAGCATTTTCAAATGTTTGATAATTCAGCATTTTCTTCTCAGATTTCTCAATTCATATAAAAAATTTCCTTCCTATCATAGGAGGGATCACACGTTCGTACAACGATCCTCGACCATGCCACTTGTGGATCGGAACAGATTTACCATCTTCCTTGATAGAGGTGCACTACCTCTACCCAGAGTTTGAGTGGACATCAATAGTCCGACCCATAAACCTTGATCACTTCACCCTATTCGCATAGTGGGATAAGACCTCATTTCCCCTACTGCATCGATCTTTGTGCAGAGGAGGCTTCCTCGAGCTTCATGACCTACTGAACGACAAAACCACCCTTATGCACCCTAGGTCCTCCAGCAGTCCTTGCACTCCATCACTACCTCATGGCAGGTGTCCTGATGGCCCGAACGTCACAGTGCATGCACAATCAATAGGCTTTTTAAATTATAGTATTTATCTTTGGCCCTCTAGTGCAACAGTCTGTCAGCTTGGCTTTGACCCACATGTACTTGCCCAACAGGTTCGACGACCTGGCTTCGGCAGAGTAGCGGTTTGGTCCAACAAGCTCGAAAACTCAAACTTGGCTCAATGGGTATCATACAAAGTTTTCATTATTCAGATCTTTTAGCATCACTCATCATATATTCGTTTTGGATGGGTCCATGCCCGTATCCATTGGCCTGGGGCCCATTGGCATCTCGAGCCTAAGTCTGAAATTAGCTCCCAAATGTTTTAAGTAGAGTCACCCAGTTAGTGGAGGCTAATTCTAACAAGATAGTTTTCAAAGCTGAACTATAATTCCAATCGAAATTGACATCATAACAGTTCCCACTCTCCCGGTAATCTTAGCAGGGTCGTCCCGACGAAATCTGGTCTCATGATATCTTTCTGGAAGCCAACGCTCAAGTAGTCTACTTCTACATGACACGAATATCCTTATTAGGGTACTGGACTATGGGACCACATCTCTTTGAGCATTTGCATATAGGCCCTTATATTTTTCCTTAATTGCACTTTGGTCCCTAAGGTTTGTGCATTTACCTTTAAGTCTTTAATTGCCTTCTTTTCTTCAATTTAGCCCCTAGGTTTTCCAAATATATTTTATGGTCCTTAATTTTATCAAAATTTCCCATGGGCCCCTCAATTTTCTAAAATTGCCATTTAGCCCCAAAATTTCCCAAAAGTGCAATTTGACCCCAACTTCTCAAATTTTGCAATTTGGCCCTTGTTTTTATCCAATTTGCCCAATTGACCTCAATTGGGAGGGAATTTCACAAAAATGCACTCAATTTTATCAATTTGCCATTCAGCCCCCAATTTTTTGAAAAATCCCCAATTTGCCCAAATTTCTCAAAAATTACATTTTGCCCCCCAAATAGTAATTTCATCAAATTGACCATCAAAACATGGTTAATTGTCCCCATTTGTGATTTCGATCACTTCCTTTATGTTTTCCTCATCATTTTAAGCCTTGAACAAGTTCATTTGGCTCATAAATGAGCTCAAATGGTGTTTCACCGAAAAATACAGCCTAGAGAGAGAAAACTTCAATATTTTACTGGTGAGAGTCTGATGGTCGGAGCTTTGGCTCCCATTGACATCTTAATTGATGACCCGAGCAGTGTGAATTTCAATGTTAAAGTTTTTGCAGAAATGCACCATGAATAGTGTTTTTCGATGAAGGATGGTGGAGGGAGCTTACCTTCTTAACTTGGGGGAAGGTCGGGGCACATCTAGGTGCGGCGTAGGGGGATGGGTTTGGCCGCAATTGGCCATGGGGAATCTCGATGTGGTGGCAGAGAGTCAAGCTGTTTCCTAGTCGAGGAGCGACGGTATTGTTTGGGCTTCCTCATTTTTCCTCTGTGGCTCTTCAGCTAAACTTCTTTCGCATTCCAAAGTCACCCAATGTGGCTTTGGAGGCTAAGAAAAGTCCCGTTGCTGGAGCTCTGGTTTGTAGCTCACCAAAAAATGCACTCTTCTTCTTCTTCGCTTGATTGTGGGAGGCTAACAATGAATGGAGGGGTGCTCTTTATACAGGGAGCTCGACAACTATTCAGGCTACCCCCGATGTAAGACTCGGCCTCAGACTCAGCCGCTGACGACTTGATTTGAGAGTTTTTTGAGTCATGGAGACTCCAACATTTTCGGTGTCTCTCTCTCCTCCGTTCTCTCTATGAGTGTCTAGATGTAGAAGATGATGATGTGGCAGTCATGCCACATGGCATGCTGTGATTGGCCAGTTTTTTTAACGTGGAGGTCCAACTCAGCTGCCATGTGAGCCATTATGCAAAACTCGCCCCTTAAAGATAAGAAAAACTTGGGAAAGAATCGGTCAAGTCAAGAGAGAGAACCAAATTGGTTCATGAACTGTAAACTACAGAGAAAGGGCAAAATGGAAAATCGACAAACCCCAAGAGATTTAAAGTGTCATAAAAATCATGGAAAAGGACTTTAGGACAAATTGGAAGAGAAAACTAGACCAGTTCAGGTGAACTAGATTTTAACCAATTTTAACCATCCTTGAACAGATTGCTAAATTCATTTTTCTAGTTATCTAAAAATATTCAAATTGGAGAATTGATGCTAGCACTGGATATAGAATGAATTTAGAAATTTTTAATTTTGAGAAAATCAGTCGAATCATGCCTAAACCGATCAGTTTAAGCATTGAACACGGTCGGAACGGTTCGGTCCGGTTCGAAATAGTGTCGTCTTCTTCCTTTAGATGATGAAACTGTTCATTCAATGCATGAACGAACAGCGCCGATGTAGAGAAATCGTCTCCGTTCAGATTTTTTCAAGGCAAGGATAAGCTTGACCAAGAGATGAAACGGTCGAGCAGAGAGTCCCCAAGCTCCGTATATAAAGAGCTCCTCTCCATTCATCCTCTTCACACCTGAAATATCCATTCTCTCTCAACTGCTCCATTTTTCGGTGAAGCTCGAAATAGTTGGGAAGTTTTCTTAACATAAAAAGGTGAGGTTGGGTTCTTTAGACTCCAAGGGAAGTCAACTATCTGATAGCAACTTCCATTCGATCCTAGGAGCGCCGAAGAAGCACTAGCGGAATCTAACACTGAATCAGCTCCGAAGGACCGAAGCAGCCTATTTCAGTCGAGTAGAAATCAACCAAATTCAGCCCTCCTCCGGCAATCCAAGTCCTCCCAACGTCCCCACAGCCCTTACACGACTTCAACTATGCTGAAAGATAAGCCAATTCGGCCCCCTCTATCATTTCAAGTCAGCATTAGAGAGAGAAACTATGAAATTTCACTAACAAAATTCCCACTCGATTCAATATGAATTGTAGTGATTCTTGATCCTAGGAGTAACCTCAAGATGAGTGCTACCTACCCAGACAGAGAGCTCGTACTGCCTCACCTCCAATGCTAAGCTTTTGAAACTCTCTCTCTATACATAGTTTTTCGGCGAAGCTCTGTTTGAGCTTGTTTCAACCTCAATTCGTGTGATTCAATGCTCAATTGAATCGTATGGAAGTGTAGTAACTGATTTACACCTGCAATTGAAGTAATTAACCCTGATTGAATGGTCATTTTGATGAAATCAAATTCGGCCAATTTGAAAGGGGGAAATTTGGGGATTTTGTAAAATTGAGGGACCATTTTACAATTTCCCAAAATTGAGGTTCAATTGGCCATGGAAAAGATGTTGGAGGACCAATTGGTCAATTTTCAAAATAATTGGGGTCAAATTGCCGTTATTGGAAAGTTGGGGCAAAATGGTAATTTTTGAAAAGTTGGGTACCCAATTGGAAATTTGGAAAACTTGAGCACCTTAAACAATTTTTAGTAAATTGAGGACCCAAAGAGAATTTTTGGAAGTTTCGGGACTCAATTTGGGGAAAAGTTAGCACTAGGGACCTCAAGTCAAGGAAAATGAACTTTAGGGACCAAAGTGCAATTAACTATTTGAGCCTAGTTGCTCATATGTGAGAAACGAAGGCTATTATGCCAAACTCAAATAGATAAGGGTGCCCAAAATGTGTAAGAACACGATAGATTAGAACACCAACCATGATAAGCTAGCGTGAAGGTGAAAACCGATTGGAAAGGAATATAATACGGTTATCGGGTGAGTGAGTTTGTTCACATCATACCTGGTTGGGATGGTGAGCACTTTAAAAATGAAAAAACTACTTATATGTGGGAGTTTAACATCACACCAGGTTGGAGTGGTGTACGAATTAAGCTAAAAACTACTTACCGGTGTAAGTAGAGGAAATCATACCCGATTGGTATGATGGACTTCCTTGAAGGAAGGAGAAGTCCGCTTGCTGGTTGCAAGCGGAGATATCATCATGCTCGATTGGTGTGATGAAGTAAAAATACATTTTTGTTAGAAGTGTTCTCCCCTAATTGTATGCCAATGCTTAAACTCTTTGGGGGACCATCTTGAAGGGAGCTAGAACAACTCAGATAGGCAAGAGGTCTTGGTTTTAGAACTTGTGGGGCTAATTGCCCGGTTTTGGAAAATCACTTGCAGTGTCCCCAGGCCAGTTAGCATGAGCAGGAGCTCATAAAAAACATGAGATATGAAAGCCATGCAAATTTCTAATGAAATGAATGTGTGATTTCACAATGGTACAGACTAGCGACAATGCGTTAAGGCTAGGTCGACGGACCAACCTAGACAAACAACTGTAGGTCGAGTTGAGGGTTGGGGCCATTGGACTAGTGACAACAAAGATAAATGGCTATGTGGAAAACTATTCTTTGTGCATGAACTTGAGGTACATGACCATCAAGACGCATAAGATGGGTAGTGATGCGTCCTAAAGTCTATTGGACAACCTGGTGGAGATAAGGGTAGTTCGTCTTTGTAACAATCAGGAAGTTCGATGTAACTTCTTGCGCATGAGACCGGGTTGGGTTGGGATGAGGTCTTTGTCCTCATACAGACACAGAGTGATATTCGAGTCCGAGGGTCGAATATCGAGAACATCCACTCATACCCATTGTATAAGTGGACTTACTTCTATCTTGGTGGCTGGTAAAGCCACTCCGAGCCACAAGAGAATGAAGTGGACGGGCTGCAAATGCGAATATGTGTTACCCTTCTTAATGAAGGGCGTGTGTTGTTTGCAAAACACACCTAATATGGAAATGGGAAAAAGATTTTGAAAATCTTGGAAAGGATTTGAGAATCCTTAAAAAAAATGAATGGTAAACCTTGGAAAAAGATTTTGGAAAAGAAATTGAAATTAAGAAAACCCTTTTGAAAGAAAATGTCACCCTTGGCAGGGTAAATGTTATGTAAACCAAAGTTTGAGGAAAAACCCCTTTAAAAAAGGAAATGATAACCTTGGTGTGGTTTGGATAAACTAAGGCTATTATGAAAACTCCCTCACAACATCCGCTCACTAAGTTGTATAACTAACCCCCTCCCTTTTTACCCCTTTCAAGTAACCAAGGGAAAACCAAACTTAAAGACCTCCTTGTAAGACATGTATGTTCATTTTAAGATATTTAGTTTTGTATAATGTTATTCTAGGAAAGATAGGAAAGAAGGATACCTTACTCCTTTTGGTTTAGACAAGGATGAAACCCTTGATGCACAGAAGGGAGTGGCGTGTTGCTCACGAGGATCTGACCAAACCGGGTCGGGGTGTGACAACTTGAGTGGTATTAGAGCTTGGTTCCCTTGAAGTGTTATCAATACTATGCCGTAACACTAATGAAAACTTAATTACCATGTAGGAAGGAGAGTTCCTAGGAAATTTGTCGTGCGATCCAATCCCCCACATGAAATCGTGACAAAGACGCGTACCTCTAGAGAGGCAGCCGTTCAACGATTCCTAGAGGGAGAGAAGAGAGTGCCCAATGGCATGGTCGAGAACTATAGGAAACTGGTCAAATCCCTATTAGAGCTAGAAGGCATCACCTATCCTCCTACAAGGCAGGAAGAACCTATCCCTCCTTTAAGGAGCTCAACACTTCCTCCAGCCCCACAACAACCAAAAAGGACTCCCACTAAGAAGGAGGCCTGGGACAACTATTGGGATGCCCATGCCACCTTTATGAAAGTCCACCAAGTACCCCCACCAGTTCAATCTAACTTCAATCCTTCCCAATGGATGAAGTAGACATATGAGTGTGAGGCTGAGGTGTTGAGAAGGTACGGACTCGACGCCATACATGAAGTTCGTCCTATTAGGGAAATCCAAAGGGAATACAGATGGACTTCAACCAGTTCATCAAAACCTTCAGACCATGAATCCCGCAACCGTTCAGAGGCTAACTCCCGACATGTGACTTCAAGAGACTAGGAAGTAGTGAATTCTTGTAATAAGCCGAGTACAACAAAAAACTATCTCTTTGAATGAATGCAAGTTCAATTTTTCTTAATTAAAATTTAATCTCCTTGATAATGACAAGTACAACTAATAGATTCGAAGTATACCAATCATGACCATGGTAGTAGATGGAGAAAAGACCACCTAAGAAGGAAAAAATACATGTCACCTCTAATTAAACACTAACACTAAGATAGTCAAATAAGTTCCTCTACAAATAGCAGAGTATGAAATAACAAGGCAACAAGACTGGGAAAGAAATTCAAGAGGAGTCTGCCTAGAATCACTAGGAAGGACATACCCTAACTAAGGGTAGGAAGAAGAGGAAGAGTGTGAAGTCCAGTGTAAAGGAAGTAAGCATCAAAAGGTGCAGGAGTAGTAAAGGAAAACCTAAGGACCGTAAGGAGTTAAGGAAGAGCCCCCATATAAAAGTTAGGAAACCAAGAAGAATTGGGCTGCCCCAAAGGAACCCAGTGGAATGGAAGCTAACCAAGAGGAAAGTAAGGAAGAAGTGGGAGCATAGAAAGTGCTAAGCCACTTTAGGATAAGACACGGAGAGAGGGCAGAGGAAAAGAAGTGTGATAGGAGGAGAACTTTGGAGGAATACACAAGTACCCTTGAAAAACTTAGTGATAGGCAGGACATAAATTGTTAGGAACTCAATAACAATCAGGAGCTCCTCGAAGGAAGGATAAGGAACGAAAAGGAATTGGAGGACATGGAAGGATAAAGGGCGAATAACCATACCGATGCCAGAAAGGTGTAAGAAAAGAAAGAAAGAAAAGCTTTCAAGGAGCATTAGGGAGGTTGAATGTGAAACTCCCAGGATGGAAGTCCCAAGGAAGAAGGATAAAGATAGCAAGTGGGACCATGGAAAGAGAATTCCCAAGCTAAGTAACCAACTGATGAATCATAAGAGGCTTAAACTGAAATAAGGAACCTCATTAAAGGGCATATGTGGTTAAGGATGTACCGAGATGGGCAAGTGTGACCTGCTTTGGAAGCGCAAAGAAGTCAAATAGGAATTTCAAATGAACCTAATGAAAGGAAACAACTAGTAATAATAAGACAGTCAAGGAGAATAAATGATGCCCTAAGAAGAATCGGGAAGTAGTAAGGTCTACATCCTAAGTAGGACAATTGGATGGACATTAAGGACAAGAAAACTCGAGAGACAACTGTCTCAAAATAATTAAACAAGGAGAATAGTAGGAACGAGGGAGTTAACAAATTGACACACGTGAAGGTCAAAACTCCAGTAAAGAAGGGAGAGGTAGAAAGGCTAAAACCTTTGGGAAATAAGGATGAAGGAAAATCTTAAAGAGATCAATGGCCAATACATGATTAATGACCAAAAGCCATGAGAAGGTGGAGTAAGCCTCTCATAGGATTATCAAGAGATCTTGAAACGAAGAGGATGTGAGCTCTCCCTAAAAGAATTAGGCGTGTACTGGGATACAAGTGAGAATGAGGATGGGGTAAAAAAAATGTGCACGTATGGTTTCAAGAGTAAAGGTAATCAAGAGACGATAGCATCAAAGGATGTTATTTAAGGTCAGATGTCCTCAATGGCAAACGAGAAGAGAATTCTGGGAGAAAAGAGTATAAATCCTACCAAGGAAGGAAACCTTGGAAAGAAATAGGTGTCCCAACTAAGAGGTAATGGAACCAACATAAGTAGAAAAGAAGATAAGCTCATAAATGATATGTTGGTTGAGATGAAAAGATCAAGTACAAAGGAAATGTACTCATGAGGCCCCAAGGAGTAAGTTAAACCCAAGTAACGGGTAAGTAGGAAGATAGCATAAAAAAATGTTGTACGAGTAAGAAAGGGGTAGACTGCCTATAAAAAGTAAACAAAGGAAAGTACATCTAAGAAACCTTAGAGAAGTAAGCCTTCCAGTTAAGAAGTGATTAATGTAAATGACTAGTGACATCAATACTGGTTGTGGTCCACGCTCACTTGATGGAACCTAAAGAGTGGATGGCTGGGCATGGTGTGGAGTACATGAAATAAGACCGAAAATCAGAAGTTTCTCAAGTAAGGAATAAGGAATGAAATGAAAATCTTTAGATGAAGAAGGATTCAAAGTGGGAAAATGCCCCAATATAGAAAGAGGTGTGAAGAAATGAAGAAAGAAATCTTCAAGGAATGGTAAGAAAGTTGAGCAAGTTACTCCTAAGGTGGAAATCTCTACCATGAAGGACATAGTAGAGAATGGAAACCATAAAAGGAAGACCTCCCCAAAATAAGGAATCAATACATAGTCCAAAAAAGGATCAACTTAGATGAGAAATGGTGAATGGTCACAAGCAAGTAAGAAAGGATAGAGGAAAGTAAGGCCCTTGAGTGAAAGACGCTAACGTAAAGAACATAAGTAAGAAAGGATCCTACTGTGTTGATAAGCTATCAAGAAAACCAAAGGTTGGAACAAGGAGAAAACCCACATAAAAGTTGGTAAAAATGAATAGATAAAGGGAAACAACACGATCTTGATATTAAGAAAAGTAAAGGACAATTGGAACTACATAGAAAGTAGATGGGGAAACACTATTGAATAGTAAGAAGGAACAAAGCCCTATGACTCCGGAATAGATCGAAAGGGGCATAAACTGTTAACAAAGATATATACTCTGGAGATCATTCTAGGGAAGGATAACTCTAGAATAGATCACGCTGTAAGAAACATGAAGTGCCAACAATTCCAAGAAAGGTGACCTAAGTAGGATCGGGTCCGATGGCCAACCCAAGAAATGGAACCAGAATAATGTTAAACAAAAAATGGGGGAAGGACCATGAGATTAAGGATGAAGAGTCAGAAAGGGTACTAAACTAAGAGCATCAATAATCTAAGAAAATGAAAGGGGAATAGAGACGATTAGATGTGTATTGTCACGCCCCGACCCGGTTTAGTCGGATCCCCGTGATCAACCCGCCACTCTTCTGGTTTATTAAAGGGTTTTCCCTTATTGTAAACTGTAAAGAGTAAGACGTCCTTTAACCTGCACCTTTTTCCTGGAATAGCATAATCAAAATTGCATGAAATTTAAAACTTTACATACCTGTCTTACAGGCATCTTAGTTGATGGTCTTTAAGGGGAGGCTTTCCGGGATTTCCTGAAAGGGATATAAGGGAGGGGGTGAGTACGACTACTTAGTGAATGGGTTTTTAAAAGCTTTTGATGACCCCTCATGGGCATCTTGATGATCCCGTACTCATAGTGCATGCACAAACAATGTTTTCTTATCAAGTCTTGTAATATGTGGTGCCACTGGTCCAACGGCCCCGACTCTCAACTCAACCCGCAGTCGTTTGTCTTGACTAGTCCATCGACCTATCATGTTGCACTACCACTAGTTGACTGAGCATGTCAATCCTATCTTGGTACCATGGCCATATAGCATGTTCGTTTATGAGCTCCTGCTCGTGCCAACTGGCCTTGGGCCCACTGTACGAGATTTTCAAAAAACTGGCATTCTAGCCCTCAAGTTCCAAAATCGAGACCCCTGGCCTATAAGAGCTATTCGAGCTCTCGTCAAGAAGGTCTCCTAAATAGTTTAAGCATTAGCACACAGTCAGGGGAGAACACTTCCGACAAAATAGGTTTTCACTATCAATTATACCAACCGGTATAAGGACATATCCGTTCATAACCGATGAATGGGTTTTCAACTTCCTTCAAGGAAGTCTCATCATGCCAACCGGGTATGATCTACTTACAACCGATAAGTAGTTTTTCCACATAATTTTCACATCACTTTTTCTAAGTGGTGATGATTAAAATACCACTAAACAGTGGGTTTTTATACCGAGGTACTTATCATCCCCTACCAGGTATGATATAAAATTTCCACATACAACCGGTAAGTGGTTTTTATCTTTAAGTTGTGCTCATCATCCCAACCGGGTATGATGTTAGTAAATCCACTCACCCATTAATGCCGTGAATTCCACTAGACCGGTTTTTGGTATTCACGCGAGCTTGTCCTTGCTGGCATTCCCGGTACTTCATGTTCCTACATGATATGAACATCTTGGTTTATTATCCTTTGGCCTAATCGCCTTCATTCATTTCAAATGAATGAGAAAGTCAAACTTTCATTTATTTGCAATTAGGTCCCGAAAGTTATTTCTCTTTAACATTAAGTCCCAAATGCCGGTTTTTCTCAAATTGAGTCCTGAAACTTCTAAAATTTATCATAGGACCTCAATTTATTCCATTTCACAAAAAGGGGTTTAATTTCCCAAATTTCCAATTTGGTCCCCCAACTTTTCCAAAATTACCATTTTGCCCTTCCTTTACAAAAATGGTAAATTTTACCCCAAAAATTTCATAATTTCTCAATTGGTCCTCCAACATTATTTTCATGCCCAATTGACCCTCAATTTCATAAAATTTCATTTTGGTCCTTTGAATTTCAAAAATCCCCAATTTCCCCCCAATTCGAACTTCTTAACATAGCCGAATTTGATTTCATCAAATTGACCCATCAAACATTTCCAATTGTTGAAATTGAAGTTGAAATTGAGTTTCTACATGTTCATATGATTCTTTATAAATGTGAATCGCAAGTTTTATTGCCGGGACAAGCGCAAATAGAGCTTCATCGGAAAATGAACTATAGAGAGTGAAAGCTTTGATTACTCACTGGTGAAGGCAAGGTGGTTTGAGCTTTCGATCTGGGCAGATAGCTCTCATCCTGAGGTTTATCCTAAAATCAAGAATTGCATCAATTGATGCAGAATTGGATTAGAATTTTGTCATTGAATTTCTGTCGACTCTCTCTCTAGCACCGATCGAAAATTGTAAAGGGGAGCCGAATTGGCTTACCTTTCATTCCTAATTCGGCCATGGAAAGGTTGAGGAAGTATTGGGAGGGCTTGAAATGGCCGATTTCAGCTTGGCCAAAATAGGGAAACTTCGGTCCGCCGGAGTTGCTTCACTATTCCATCATGCCGGCGCTTCTCAAACGATTTTTGGATTGACTGGAGTTTGCTATCAGATAGTTGTCTTCTCCCTGGTTCTAAAGAGCTCAACCTCTCCTTCCGAGGCTTAGAAAAATGTTTAAGTCGAAACTCTAGTTCGAGCTTCACCGGGAAATGGAGCAGTAGAGAGAGAGAGATAAATATTCAGGTGTGAGGAGAATGAATGGGGATGACCTCTTTATATAGGTGTAAAATCGTGTATTAAATGGGAGAGATTTATTACTAATATTGATATAAATTATTGGTATTATTTAAAATAATTAAATATATATTAATTTATGGCCATTTGACCAAAATTTCGAGTTACAAAAAAATCATACTTTCTAGGAGGTCACCCATCCTCACACTACTCTCAAGTAAGCATGCTTCTTCAAAGTTCTTATGGAATCTTGTTCACTCGAACCAATTTGGTTTTTGTCTTTTATTTTGTGTTAAGTTTCTTTTGCAAGGTTTAATGAACCCTTTTGATCACCCGAAAGTTGTAAATTTCCAAATTGCTTGTTCCCATATGATCGGGTTTGTAAACCAGCTCGGTTTTTCTTACTTGGTTTGACTGGTTCTTTTCCCGGTTTTCCTTAACTCAAAAGTGTGGGGTTTACCTGTATGGATCACCCAACCTAATGACACGAATAAGAACCCTTAAGAAGAAAAGATGTACCCTGAGTGGAATAAGAAGGAGATCTAAGGAGTTACCTTAGGATAAGTAATTTGAACATGACTAATCAGGATACACTCTATAGAGTGAATGGAAGATATAAAGGAAGAAAGACTTCTCAAGTATGTGGCTAAAGGATAGGATGAAAGGAGTGGTCAGAAGAGATGGCGCACCAAGCAAACCCAAGAGAATATCAAGGAAGGTCACTTCTAAAACAAATGATGGCTGACTTACTTTTGGGGACAAAAACCCTAAAAGGAGGGGAGAGTTGTAAACCCTGCCCCTTAAAGATAAGAAAAACTGCGGAAATAACTGGTCAACCCAAGAGAGAGAATCGAACTAGTTCATGAACCGTAAACCATAGAGAAAAGGCAAAATGGGATATTGACAAACCCCAAGTGACTAAAAGAGTCATAAAAATCATGGAAAAGGACTTTGGGACAAATTGGAAGAGAAAACCAAATCGGTTTATGTACACCGGACCTGAACTGGATTGAACTGGTTTGAACAATTCTTGAACCGATTGCTAAATTCATTTTTCGAAGTGGCTTAAAATATTCAAATTGGAGAATTGAAGCCACCACTAGATAGAGAATGACTTTAGATGAATTTATAAATTTTTAATTTTGAGTAAATTGGTCAAATTAGGCTTGAACCGGCCGGTTTAAGCATTAAAATCGGTTGGACTGGTCCGGTCCGTTTTAGAACAGTGTCGTTTTCTTCCTTCAGATGATGATACTATTCATTCAATGCATGAACGGATAGTGCAAGCAAAGAGACATTGCCTCCATTCATGCCTTTTCATGGAGAGGATAAGCTTGACCAAGAGATGAAACGGTCGTGCAGAGGGTCCCTAAGCTCTCAATATAAAGAACTCCTCTCCATTGATCCTCCCCACACCTAAAATCTCCATTCCCTCTCAACTGCTCCATTTTTCGTTGAAGCTCGAACCAGAGCCCCAACTTGGGTAGTTTTCTTAACCTTAGAAGGTGAGGTCGGCTTCTTTAGATTCTCAGGGAAATCAGCTATTTGATAGCAACCTCCGTTTGATTTGAGGACCGGTAGAGAAGCGCCGACAGAATCAAACAATGAAGCAGCTCCAAAAAACTGAAGTTGCCCTATTTCGACTGAGCTAAAATTAGCCTAATTTAGCCCTCCTCCAGCCAAACCAAGCCCTCCCAACAACCCTCATATGACCTCAATTGAGTTGAAAGATAAGTCAATTCGACCCCCTCTGTCATTTTCAGTCGACATTAGAGAGAGAAACTATGAAGCTTAACTAACAGAATTCTCCCTCGATTCAATATGAATTCTAGTGACTCTTGATCTTAGGAGGAAGCTCATGATGAAAGCTACCTTCTAGATAGAGAGCTCGGACCACCGCACCTACGACGGTAAGCTTTCGAAGCTCTCTCTCTCTCTCTACGCACAATTTTCCAACGAAGCTCTGTTTGAGCTCATTTTAGCCTCAATTCATGCGATTCAAAGCTCAATTGAATCGTATGGAAGTGTAGGAACTGTTTTACACCTCCAATTGAAGCAATTAACCCCAATTGTTGGTCAATTTGATGAAATCAAATTCAACCAATTTGAAAGGGGGAATTTGGTGGAAATTTTGGGATTTCGTAAAATTGAAGGACAATTTTGCAATTTCCAAAAATTGTGGGTCAATTGGCTATGGAAAAGATGTTGCAGGACCAATTGGTCAAATTTTGAAATAATTGGGGTCAAATTGCCATTTTTGAAAAGTTGGGGCAAAATGGTAATTTTTTAAAAGTGGGGCCCAAATTGGAAATTTGGAAAACTTGAGCCCCTCAAACAATTTTGAGTAAATTAAAGACCCAAATAGAATTTTTGGAAGTTTCGGAACTCAATTTGGGGAAAAGTTAGCACTAGGGACCTCAAGTCAAGAAAAATGAACTTTAGGGACCTAAGTGCAATTAACTAACAATTTTGAGCCTAATCGCTCATATGTAAGAAACAAAGGCTATTATGCCAAACTCTAATAGATAAGGGTGCACAAAACATGTAGGAACACAAGAGACTAGAACGCCAACAAGGATAAGCTAGCGTGGGGGTGAAAACTGACTTAAAATGAATACACCACGGTTATTGGGTGAGTGGTTGTATTCACATCATACCCGGTTGGGGTGGTGAGCACTTTAGAAATAAAAAACCACTTTTATGTGCGATTTTAACATGACACCCTATTGGAGTGATGTGAGAACTAAGGTAAAAAGTACTTACCAGTTGTAAGTAGCAGAAATTATACCCAATTAGTATGATGAACTTCCTTAAAGGAAGGAGAAACTCGCTTGGTGGTTGTAAACGGAGATATCATCACACCCGGTTGGTGTGATGAAGTGAAAATACTTTTTTGTTAGAAGTGTTCTCCCCTGACTGTGTGCCAATGCTTAAACTCTTTGGTAGACCTTCTTGACGGGAGCTAGAACTGCTCAGGTAGGCTAGAGGCCTCAATTTTAGAACTTGTAGGGCTAATTGCCCGGTTTTGGAAAATCACATGTAGTGGACCCAAGGCCAATTGGCACAAGCAGGAGCTCGTAAACAAAAATGAGATATGAAAGCCATGAAAATTTCTAATGAAATGAATGTGTGATTTCGCCAAGGTATCAAGATAGGACCAACATACTTGATGGACTGGTGGCGGTGCGTTAAGGCCAGGTCGACAGACTAACCTAGAATAACAGCTGCATGTCGGGTTGAGGGTCGGGGTCGTTGCACTAGTGGCACCAAAGATAAATGGCTATGTGGAAAAACTATTATTTTTGCATGCACTTGAGGTACATAACCATCAAGACGCCCAAGAGGGGTAATGATGCATCCTAAGGGCTACTCGACGACCTGGTGGAGATAAGAGCAATTTGTCGTGCCAAGATTTGGGAATTTGAACTAGCTTCTTGCGCATGAGACTAGGGTGTGGTTGACATGAGGTCTCTGTCCTCATACAGAAACAAAGTGGTATTTGGGTTTTGAGGGTTGGTTGTCAAGAACATCCACTCAGATCCAGGGTATAAGTGGACTTACTTCTATCTTGGTGGCTGGTAAAGACGCTCCAGCCACAAGTGGGTGAAGTTGATGGGCTTCACCTGTGAATGTGTGTTACCCTTCTTGATGAAGGGCATGTGTTGTTTGCTAAACACACCTAATATGGAAATGGGAAAAAAGTTTTGAAAACCTTGGAAAGGATTTGAGAATCTTTGGAAAGTATGTCCAAATCCATGGGATTAAGGAAATGTTATTCAATTTTAAGATATTTAGTTTTGTATAATGTTATTCCAAGAAAGATAGGAAAGAAGGATACCTTACTCCTTGCGGTATAGAAAAGGGTGAAATCCATGATGGACCCAAGGGAGTGGCATGTTGCTCATGGGGATTTGACCATAATGGGTTGGGGCGTGACACGTTGACCCGTTGAACGGACACGTGGTAGCCTTCCATTGATTGTCTGTGTCCACATGGCGTGCTGACTGGCCATCCATTGACCATTGACCAGACAAGTGGCAGCCTTCCATTGGCTGCCAGTGCTTGTGTGGCTACTGACGAGGTGTCGTTGACCGGTACAGTCCGACCAGGTTTAGTGACCCGAATTCGAATTTTGGCCGGTTCGGACTCGATTTGACCGATTTTCTAAAATTTAAAAATTTATCTAAATTCATTTTGTTTCCAATGGGCATCAATTTCCCAATTTAACATTTTTAAGCCACCTAGAAAAATGAATTTGTGAATCGGCTCACTATGGTTCGTCCCAGTTCAGTCTAGTCCGGGTCCGATTCACCCCAAACCGGTCCGGTTCACCCTGAACTAGTCCACTTCACTTGCCAATTACACTTTCCGGTTCTTGATTGAAATTTTGGTGAATTTTTGGACACTTGAGATTTTCCAATTTTCCACGTTAGCTATTTTTCATTCATTTGATCGACTCGTTTCTTTGCATGTAAATCTATACCGGTTCTTTTCCCAATTTTTCTTGGGTCCCAAAGGACGGGTTTTACACTGCTCTATGACCGAGTGAACCCTTTTCTTAGAAAATGGCAGATGTTGAATGAAAATAACATGGTTTATGATTGGAAATAAATAAAAAAAATTCTCAACTAAAATTTTGCTGTAAAAATTTACTGTCGTGAAATCATGCACTCATTCCCCTCCCTTAAACCCCATTTTAGGAAAGGTTGATCTAAGTCAAAGTGAAGTCTGAAGGAAGGGTCGAACCCTCAAGGTAAGCCCTATACTATGACATCTTGATTAATTTGTTATGGAAAACACATGTACTGATACGACTTTGCCTTTCATGAACCACCATCGTGGCTTAGGGAAGGGTTTTAGGTTGATCATAGGGCTCCGACCAAATAGGGTCAGGGTGTGACACCAACCCTACCTTGACTCTCCACAACTGAGCCTAGTACTCTTTAAGCCATTGAGGTAAGCAATTGCCACTGCCCTTCACCGAAATAGTAAATTTACAGAGAGAAAACTTCTTAAAATTTGATGATCGAATTCTTTATGTTTATTGCACCAATTGAGGTGAAATTTGATCCTAAATTATTTGGGAGACCTTCTCGACGGGAGCTTGAATAGCTTTTATAGGCCGGGGGGCTTGGTTTTGGAAATTGGGGGCTAATATGCCCGGGTTTTTAAAAATCTCGAACAGTGGGCCATAGGCCAATGGGCACGAGCAGGAGCTCGTAAACGAACATAATATATGTGCCATAAAAACTTTAATAAGAAAAGTGTATGGTCATGGTACCATGGCTGGTCTATTCTCAATCAACTGGCAACAGTGCGACATGACCAGTCTCCGGACCAGTCGATACAAACAGCTGCAGGTTAAGTTGAAAGTCGGGACCATTGCACTAATGACACCATATATTACATGGCATAATGAGAAAACATTTTTTGTGCATGCACTATGAGTACGGGATCATCAAGATGCCCATGAGGGGTAGTGATGCATCCTAAGGGCCCTGGACGACTCGATGAGTATAAGGGCAATTCGTCATTCTGGGTGACCGTGCGGAATTTGGAGTAGCACCTAGCGCATGAGACCGGGGTAGGGACGGGATGATGTCTCTGTCTACATATGGATATGAAGAATCGATTTCAGGATTGAGGGTCGGATGTTACGTACATCCGCTCATTCCTAGGGTAGAAGTGGTCGTACTTCTATCTAGGTGGCTGGTAAAGTCGCTCCGAAGCCACAAGTGGGTTCAGTGGTTGTGTTGACCTGTGAATGTGTGTATCCTTCATGATTAAGGATGTGTGTTGGGTGATGACACACTTTGATAGTAAGAAATGGTGAAAAACCAGAATTTTTAAATGAAGTAATTTTTGAAAAGTGAGGAGTCTGACACACTCCAATATAAATATTTTTTTTAAAAGTTGAAAGTCAAACCATTTGAAACCCATTCACTGAGTAGTCGTACTCACCCCCTCCCTTATATCCCTTTCAGGTAGTACTGGAAAGCCTGTCCATAAAGACCTGCAAATTTAATTGCCTGCAAGATAGGTATGGTTATTTTAAAATTTTTATACAGTTTTGAACTGGAAAAAGGTGCAAAGAACGCCTTATTCTTTACAGTTTATAAAAGGGGAAACCCTTTAATAAACCGGGAGAGTGGCGGGTTGTTCACGGGGATCTGACCAAACTAGGTGGAGGCGTGACAACTAGAGTAGTATTAGAGCCTATTTCCTTGAACACACAGTAAAGACTAGAAAATATAGTAATTAATAGGACTATTTTAAAATTTTTTACAGAAATTGCTCCAAAGAAAGGAACCTAGAGAATTAGGGCTGTCGTCTCCAATACCGCCTAGCCACCCCTACCTGTTGAAACTCTTAGAGTAGCCCAAACAACACCTCCTAGACTCAGTAGGGAGCATCAAAGATTGTACAAGGAGTTCACTCGTGTATTTGGCCAATCTAACCTCACTCCTAAGGCGGGCACCAACTAGCAGGTTGAACTAGAGGAAGTGCAATCCCACCCTCCCACTGCTAATCCAACCACTCCTACGGACATTCCTAGAATTCTAAAAACTCTCTGACAACTAGGATGTAAACCTTTCCTTAAAGAAAAGGATGTTGGGACTGCCATGGATTGGTTGGCCAATATCAAGAAGTTGATGGGAATTGTCCGGATACTGCCAGAGGATAGGGTGATCCTGATGGAATTCTTCCTGGAAGAAAGAGTTAGACGGTGGTGGGACAATGTCCGAAACCTACATGCCATTGCCCCCACTCGGGAGCAATTTGAGGAAAGATACTCGGACGAGTACCTGGAACCCCACCTAATAAATGAGAAGAAACAAGAGTTCATCTGGCTTTGACAAAGGCTTAGATCCATAGCAGAGTATGAAACAAAATTCAATGAGTTAAGACCCTTTTCTCCCGACCTAGATGAACCAGCTAACATATGCTAGAGGTTTTTGGACGGTCTCAACTTGGACATTAGAGACCGTATGGGAGTATTGGGATGCCCCACAGACCTAGCAGCTATAATCAGTATGGCTCATGAATGCGAGCGACTGGTACAAACCTGACATTGTCGAATGGAGCAGACGACCAGAAAGGGGGATAAGGATTCAAACCGCCAAGGAGGACGGAGAGAATATACCGGCCTAAGAGGAGGAAACAAAAAGGTATTTCAATGGAGAAGGAGCATGCCTCCACCCCCTCCCAAAGTAGTCCCTACCCCAAGGGAACCCCTGCTATCCGAAGTATCAAAGGAACCATGAGGAAGCATGCCATACCTATTTCGCCTACGGACAAGTGGGACATTTGTAAAGGATTGTCCTACCCTTAGGGAGAACAAATCGAAAAATACTCTTAGACCACCTCAAGGGAACTCCAAGAACCCCAAACCGAAAGCTACATGAAGAGTGGTAGCAGGAGTATACAACCTCACTCAGGAAGAGGCTAGAGGAGACCCTAGCACTACAGCGGGTACATCCCGAAACCCTGCCAACTAGTCCAAAAGAATCATGTAAATTAAATGTCTTTTGATTTAAAAAAGAGAATTCCTTCTAAAACATACGTTTATTAAATCAGAGTATATACAACTATGGGGACAACCAGTTTATGCTCTTTTTTACTCTGGAGCAGAGCGATGATTTATCATGGAAGAGTTGGTTTCTAAGATACCCCTGGTGCTCACTCCACTAGTACAAAGCCTTAATGTCCTTACACCCTTAGGAGAAGGTCTGAACAAAAATAAACAATTAAAGGGATGTGAGATAGAAATTGGAGGAATCAAACTTGAAGCTGACTTGATCCCGTTACCTCTAAGAGAAGTTGAAGTAATTATGGGGATGGACTTGCTGAGTAATCATCAAGCAAGGTTGGACTGTAGAAGGAAGACAGTAACTTTCCATACATCCAAGACTAAGGAACTAAAGTTCCAGTGAGATAAAAGGGAAAGTGAAGTACAATTTGTGTCCCACCTGAAGGTTCAAAAGATGATATAGAAAGAATGTACAATTTTTCTGGCCATGGTTACAAATGAAGATTTTGAAGAAAAGAAATTGGAAGACATTCTGGTAGTGAGACGTTTCTAGAAGTTTTTCTAGAAGAGCTAGCTGGACAACCTCCAAGTTGCCAAGTGGAGTTTACTATAGAAATAACCCTAGGAACAAATCCCATAAGCCAAGCCCCATATCTCATGGCTCCGGCAGAGCTGAAAGAACTAAAGGAATAAGTAGACAAATTATTGGAAAAGGATTTCATACGTCCAAGTCAGTCTCCATGGGGTGCTCCTATTTTGTTTGTGAAGAAAAAGGACGGGAGTATGAGACTATGTATTGACTACAGGAAGCTGAATTAGGTCACCATCAAGAACCGATACCCACTCCCAAGGATAGATGATTTATTTGATCAGTTTAAAGGAGCAGCCTACTTCTCAAAAATAGATCTTTGATAAGGCTACCACCAATTAAGGATTAGAGAAGAGGACACCCCTAAGATGATGTTTCGATCCAGATATGGACACTATGAATTCAGAGTGATGCTGTTTGGATTGACGAATGCCCCTGTAGCTTTCATGAACTTAATAAATCGTGTGTTCCAACCTCATCTGGAAAGGTACGTGATAGTATTCATAGATGATATCCTTATATACTCACAAACCAGGTCAGAACATGAAGAGCATCTGGCAATTACATTGGAAATCTTGAAAGAAAACCAATTATATGCAAAGTTTTCCAAGTGTGAATTTTGGTTGTAAGAAGTAGGATTCTTAGGGCATGTCGTATCTAAGGATGGAGTTAAAGTGGATCCAGACAAGGTAGAAGCTATATTAGAATGGAAGGCTCCAAGGAATCCTACAGAAATTAGAAGTTTCTTAGGATTGGTAGGATACTATAGGCAGTTTGTGCAAGACTTTTCTAAAATAGCAACTCCTCTAACTCGACTCACTAAGAAGGGAGTTGAGTATAAATGAGATGAGGATTGTGAAAAGTCTTTTTAGGAGTTAAAGACTCGACTAACAACCACACTAGTACTCTCCTTACCCGATCCAAATACAGGAGAGTACACAGTCTATAGTGATGCCTCTGGATAAGGACTGGGATGTGTTTTAATGCAACAAGGGAAGGTTATTGCGTATGCCTGTCAACAACTAAAGATACATGAGAGAAATTACCCAACGCACGGCTTGGAACTAGCTGCAATAGTGTTTGCCCTAAAGATATGGCGACACTACCTTTACGGGGTTAAGTGCAGTATATACACAGATCACAAGAGCCTTAAGTACTTCCTAACTCAGAAGCAGTTAAATCTTTGTTAGAGGAGATGGCTAGAATTGGTGAAGGATTATGATCTTGTGATAGAATACCACCCCAAAAAGGCAAATGTGGTAGCAGATGCCTTAAGTCACAAGTACCAAACTAAGGCGCACAAGTCAAGGCAAGCTACTTACCTTTGTTGCAGCAATTGGGAAGAGTGGAAGTGAGCCTAAGGATGGACAGATAGGAAAAATGCCTTGTGGCAAATGTAGCGATAAGGCCTAGTCTAATCGAGCATATAAAGGTCCAACAGAGGATTGATAAAGAACTTCAGCCCTATTTGGGTTCAACTAACAGAGTACTAACCTACAAGGGTAGGGTATATATGCCTCAAGATAAGGAGTTGTAGAGATTAATATTGGACGAGGCACACGATTCAGTGTATGCCATGGATCCAGGCAGTACTAAGATGTACCGCACCCTCAAATAAGGATACTGGTGGTTGGGTATGAAGAGGGACATTGCAGAATATGTAGCCTGATGCTTGTCCTGCCAACAGATAAAAGTAGAGCATTAGAAATTGTCAGGACTACTACAACCCTTACCAATTCGAAAGTGGAAATGGGAGCACATCACTATGGACTTCGTCACAGGCCCACTGGTGACCAAAAAGGGTCGAGATGCGATTTGAGAAATAGTGGATAGATTGACCAAATCAGCTCATTTCCACCTTATAAAAGTGACGGACACAGTAGAACGGCTAGCCGTCCTATACATGAAGGAAGTAATAAGACTTCATGGTGTTCTGGTGAGTATAGTATCAGATAGAGATCCGAGATTTACTTCTAGGTTTTGGGCGAGTCTACAAAATGCCATGGGAACCAAGCTCCATATGAGTACGACATTTCACCCTCAGACAAATGGACAGTTTAAGTGAACCATCCAATCCTTGGAAGACATGCTGAGAGCATGTGTACTCATCATGAACAAGAGTTGGGTGGAATACTTATGTCTAATGGAATTTGCGTATAATAATAATTATTAGGCCAGTATCCAAATGGCTCCCTATCCCCTTTATGGACGACCTTGCCGTACCCCTTTATTTTGTGAAGAAGTGGGGGAAAGAAAGTTAGAAAAGACAAAGATAATAAAGGATGCCATAGATAAGATTAAATTAATAAGGAGTCGTCTTAAGACTGCACATGACAGGCAGAAGAGTTATACAGACAATCGAAGGAAAGATCTAGAGTTCGAAGTGGGAGATCAGGTATTCATCAAAATATCTCCATTGAGAGGAATAGTTAGGTTTCAGCAAAGAGGGAAGCTGAAACCCAGATATATCGGTCCATATCCCATTATTTAAAGGATAGGACTAGTAGCTTATAAATTAGAACTGCCTCCTCATCTGTAGAGAAAACATGATGTATTCCATATTTCAGTACTTTGGAAATATCAACCTAATCCTAGTCACGTACTAGACTAACCTCAAATGGAACTGGAAGAGAACCTAACATATTAGACAGAGTTGGTACAAATCAACGACTGGAGAGACAAGAATTTGAGGAACAAGAAAATTCGTATGGTCAAGGTGTTGTGGCAGAACGGACCTGTGCAGGAAGAGACATGGGAAACTAGGTCTATGATGAGGGATAGTTATCCTCTGTTATTTAACGTGTAACTGTTTTGAGGACAAAACCCCTAAAAGGAGGAGAGAATTGTAAACCCCATCCTTTAGTAATGAGAAAAAAAATCGGGCAAAGAACCGGTCAATTTGAATCTTTAAACCTAATTGATCTATAAGCCCGATTGTTAGGGTACGAGCAAATTGAGAAATTCTAACTCCCATGTGACTCAAAAAGATTAATAAACTTGGGAAAAGAACCCTAGGACGATATGAGGACAAAAGACTGAAATAGTTCGAGAGAACTAGATCCGAATCATATAGAACCGATTTATGAACTGAATTGATTCATGAACCGGAACCGATAGAAAATGGGTAAACTAAGACGCTTATGGATCCCTTGTGATTCAAAGAGGTTTATATACTTGGGAAGGAACCTTAGAACAATGTGGGAGAGAAAAACTAGATCGGTTCGGGTGAATCGGACTCGAACTAGATTAAACCGATTTAAGAACCGAGCCGGTTTATGAACCAAAATCGATTAAGAGATGGTAAATAGGGAATTGTATGGACCCTAAGTGACCCAAGGAGTCACAAAAGACATGGAAATGGACTTGTGAAGGAATTGGGGATGAAAACCAAACCGGTTCAGGGTGAACCGGATCTGAACCGGTTTAGACCAGTTTGAACCACTATTGAACGAGATCCTAAATTCATTTTTCTAGGTGGCTTAAATAATTCAAATTTGAGATTTGAGGCCACCACTAGATAGAAAATGAATTTAGATAAATTTAGAAATTTTTAGATTTGAAAAACTCGGTCGAATGAGGGGTGAACCGGCTGGTTTAAGATTTGAACCCGGTTTGGACCGGTCCGGTCGGGTTCGAAACATTGTCATCTTCTTCCTTAGGTTGACGTCACTGTTCACTCACCAGAAAATAGAAACAGTGCCACTGAAGAAGAAACACTTATGTTTGGTACATTTCAGGTCTTCAATGCCTATCATAATAGTGCCAAACAGATGACCAATAGGTCCCTGAGCTCCCTATATAAAGAGCCCCTCTCCATTCGTCCTCTCCACACCTGAAAAGCTCATTCTCTCTCAATCGCTTACTTTTCCAGTGATGTTCGAACTAGAGCTTCAATATATGGTCTTTTTAGAGCCAAACAAGGCGAGGTTGAGTTCTTTAGAACCGGGATGAAGTTAGCTACACGTCTGTAGTCTTCATTTGCTCCTAGGGTCACCGGAGAAATGCCCGCATGATGAAATAGTGAAGCATCTTTGGCAGACTGAAGCGGCCTTATTTCGGCCGAGTTGAAATTGGCCATTTCAAGCCGTCCTCAGGCCAAACCAAGCCCTCCCAACACTCCCTCAACCCTTCCACGGCCGAATTAAGTCTGAAAGGTAAGCCAATTCGGCTCCCCTTTACAATTTTTGATCGGTATTAGAGAGAGAGTCGAATGAATTTCAATGACAAAATTCTAATCTAATCTGGCATCAATTGATATGATTCTTGATTCTAGGATGAACCTCAGGATGAGAGCTATCTGCCCAGATCGAAAGCTCGAACCGCCGTGCCCTCATCGGTGAGTAATTGAAACTTTCTTTCTCTATAGTCTATTTTTCGGCGAAGCTCCGTTTGAGCACGTTACGGTGTTAAAAATTGCGATGCAAAGTTCTATAGAATCGTATGAACATGGTGAAACTCAATTTCAACTTCAATTTCAATAATTAGAGGTGTTTGATTAGTCAATTTGATAAAATCAAATTCGCCTATGTTAAAGAGTTGGAATTGGAGGAAAATTGGGGATTTTAGAAACTTTGAGGGACCGAAATGCAATTTCATAAAATTGAGGGTCAATTGGGCATGATAAAAATTTTAGAGGGCTAATTGAGGAATTTTAGAATTTTTGGGGTGAAACTTACCATTTTTGTAAAGGAAGGGTAAAATGGTAATTTTGAAAAATTGGGGGACCAAATTGGAAATTTGGGAAATTATTCCCCTTTTTGTGAAATGGAATAAATTGAGGTCCTATGATAAATTTTAAAAGTTTCGGGACTCAATTTGAGGAAAAACCGGCATTAGGGTCTTAAAGTTAAAGAGAAATAACTTTAGGGACCTAATTACAAATAAATGGAAGTTTGATTTTCCCATTCATTTGGAACGAATGAGGGCTATTAGGCCAAAGAATAATGAACAACCATATTCATTTCGTGTAGGAGAACGAGATATCGAGAACGCCGGTCGAGGTCTAGCTAGCAAGGGACGGAACCCAGCTAAGTGTAATATCACTACACGGTCGGGTAAGTGGGTTTACTAACGTGATACCCGATTGGGATGATGAGCATAACTTAAAGTTAAAAACCACTAACCAGTTGTGAGTGGGATTTTATGTCATACCCAGTTGAGGATGATAAGTACTTCGGAATAAAAATCCACTATTAAGTGGTATTTTAATCATCACCACTTAGAGGAGGTGATGTGAAAATCATGTGGAAAAACTACTTATCGGTTGTAAGTAGATCATACTCGATTGGTGTGATGAAACTTCCTCGAAGAAAGTTGAAAACCTGTTCATCGGTTATGAACAAAGATGTCCTTATACTCGGTCGGTATAATGGATAGAGAAAACATATTTTTGTCTGAAGTGTTCTCCCTTGACTGTGTGCCAATGCTTAAACAATTTGGGAGACTTTCTTGATAGGAGCTCGAATAGCACTTATTGGTCGGGGGGCCTCGATTTTGGAACTTGGGGGCTAATATGCCCGTGTTTTTGAAAATCTCGAAAAGTGGGCCATAAGCCAATGGGCACGAGCAGGAGCTCATAAACGAAAATAATATATGTGCCATAAAACTTTAATAAATAAATTGTTTGGTCCTAGTACCAAGGCTGGTCCGATATTCTTAGTCAACTGGCAGCAGTGCGACATGACTAGTCTTCGGACTAGTCGATACAAATAGTTGTAGGTTGAGTTGAAAGTCGGGACTGTTGGACTAATGACACCACAGATTATATGGCATAATAAGAAAACATTGTTTGTGCATGCATTATGAGTACGGGATCATCAAGATGCACATGAACGGTAGTGATGCTTCCTAAGGGCCCTGGACGACCCGGTGAGTATAAGGGCAGTTCGTCGTTCCAGGTGAACGTGTGAAATTTTGAGTAGCACCAAGCGCATGAGACCGGGGTGGGGACGGGATGAGGTCTCTGTCCTCATATGGACATGAAAAATCCATTTCGGGATTGAGGGTCGGATGTCACGTACCTCCGCTCATTCCCAAGGTAGAAGTGATCGTACTTCTATCTCGATTGCCAGTAAAGTCACTCCAAAGCCACAAGTTGGTTCAGTGGTCGTGCTAACCTGCGAATGTGTGTAACCTTCATGATGAAGGATGTGTGTTGGGTGACGACACAACGTGATAATAAGAAATGGTGGAAAACCTAAATTTTTAAATGAAGGGATTTTTGAAAAGTGAGGAGTCTAGCACTCTCTAATGTAAATATTTTTCTGAAAAGTCAAAAGTTGAACCATTTGAAAGCCATTCACTGAGTAGTCGTACTCATCCCCTCCTTTATATCTCTTTTAGGTAGTACCAGAAAGTCTATCCTTAAAGACCTACAAATTTAAATGCCTACAAGATAGGTATGGTTATTTTAAAATTTCTATGCAGTTTTGATTTATGTTATTCTTAGAAAAATGTTCACAGAATGCCTTACTCTTTATATTTTATAAAAGGGGAAACCCTTTAATAAACTGGGAGAGTGGCGAGCTTTTCACGGGGATCTAACCAAATGGGGTCGGGGCATGACTTGTTTTGAAAGAACAAAGAAGTCAATTTGGGATTTCCGATGAACTAGTTGATGGAAGTAACTAGTAACAACATGATGGTCAAGGAGAATAGATGGGACTCTAAGATGAACCGGGAAGTAGTAGAGACTAGACTCTAATGAAGGGTAATAAAGTGGGTACACGAAATAAGACCCAACAATCAGAGATACCTTGAGTAGGAAAGTAAAAGGTGAACTTGGAAATTATGATCGGCAAATGATTAAAGGGTGCAAAAGCCCTAATTCAAAAGTGTGTAAGAATGCGAAGGAAGGAAAACTTCAAGGAGTAATTGGAAAATTGAACATATAGCACATAAAGGGGAAAACTCTACTTTGAAGGACATAGTAGAGAATGAAAATCGTTAAAAGAGAACTCCCCAAACAACAGAATTATGAAATGGTCACAAGCTAGTAAGAGTGGGTTTAGGGGAAAGAAAAATCCTTTAGTAAAGGACATCACCTAAAATGAAGAAAGATATAAGAAGGGAAGAATCCCAGTGTGTCAGTAAGTAGTCAGGAAATCCAATGATTGGCACTAGAAAGACCCAACAAAAAAGTTGGGAAAGGATGCATGGGGAAGGAAAGCTGACACAGTTGTGTAAGACATTTTGTCAAGGCATGAATGATGATTGGACAATGGTAAAGGTAGTCGAGGATATACTACCCGATGAAAAGAGGGATGAAGTTATACAATCCCCGAAGGGTTGAAGGTTAGGAACACCCAGAAAGGAAATGTTCTAAAATTTTAATGGTCAAAGACAGATTCTGGAGAATTGTCATGCTGTAAGAGACATGTAAGCACAATAGTTCTAGGGAAATATGACATAAGTAAGAAGAAATCTGTTAGTTAAGCATGACAAGGTCAAGTATTAAAGTTAGAATGAAGTTGTAATAACCAATGGATGAAGGAAGGATCAAAATAGGATGAAGGGGGTAATAACTCCAAAATCTATGAAAATAAGTACAAAATACTCAGAAGAACATTGAGCTAAGGGTTTCAATGGTAAAGAGAATAACTAGACATAAGAATGATTGGTCATCTTGAAACTCCCAATCTTGAAATCCTGTGTAAAGAACCTGAAGGAAAAGAATTTTGCTTTAAGCAAATAAGTATGTGAATCTAAGGATATACCCTTGAAATCCTCAAGTATACCTAGCCTAAGTGAGCTCCATGGAATGAATAATGAGAAGGAAAAAAAAATTATAAGGGTGTGTTATACCGGGACTATATGGAAATAACCGAGAAGGTTGTATGACAATAAAAAACAAGTTGATATCAATGGAAGTCCTTTCTAGTACGAAGGATGTTGGATAAGTTTTGGGGACAAAACTCCTAAAAGGAGGGGAGAGTTGTAAACCCTACCCTTTGGAGTTAAGGAAAACTGGGAAATAAACTGGTCAACCCGAGTGAGAAAATCGAACAGGTTCACAAACCTCGACCACTAGAGAACGGGAAAATCAAGAAATTTACAATTCCTAAGTGACCCAAAGAGTTATAAAAACCTTGAAAAGGGACTTTAGGACAATTTGGGAAAGAAAACCAGACCGGTTCAGGTGAACCAGATTCGAACCAGATTGAACCGGTTTGGACCAGTTTGAACTATCATTGAACAAGATGTTAAATTCATTTTTCTAAGTGGATTAGAAAATTAAAATTTGAGAATTGAGGCTACCATTGGATAGAGAATGAATTTAGATGAATTTAAAAATTTTTAATTTTGAAAAACTCGGTCGAATTGGGCCAGAACTGGCTGTAAGCATTGAATTTGGTTTAGACCGGTCCGATTTAGAATAGTGTCGTCTTCTTCCTTGAGATGATAAAATTGTTCACTTGCTGGAAAATTGAGCAGCGCTAGTGTAGAAGAAAAGTCTCCCGCCAGAGATTTCCAGGCAATGAATGATCGCCATTAAGGTGCCAATCGAACGACCAAGAAGTCCCCGAGCTTCCTATGTAATGAGCCCCTCCTCATTTATCCTCCTCACACCTGAAAACTCCACTCTCTCCTTATTGCTCCATTTCCTGGTGAAGCTAAAACCAGTACTCCGACTTGGGAATTTTTCTGAGCCAAAAAAAGTGAGGTCGATTCTTTTGTTTGAAGGAGAAGTCAGCTACAAGACTGTAGTCTCCATTTGCTTTGACGATCACTGGAGAAACACTGATGTGATAGAATAGTGAAGCAGCTCCGACGGACCGAAGCTGCCCTGATTCATCCGAGTTGAAAATGGCCAATTCGAGCCTTTGTTAGGCCAAACCAAGCCCTCCCAACACTTCCACAACCCTCCTATAAATTAATTAAAGCGGAAAGCTAAGCCAATTTGGCTCCCCACTATAAATTTTGATCTGTGAAAAAGAGAGAATCGATAGATCTTTACTAACCAAATTCCCCCTCAATTCAACATGAATTAAGGTGATCCTTGATCCTACGAGTAACCTCAGTACAAGAGCTATCTGCCTAGATTGAAAGCTCGGACTGTCGTGCCCCCGACGGTAAGCTTATGTAGCTTTCTCTTTCTATGATCAATTTTCCGGCGAAGCTCCATTTGAGCTCGTTCCAGCGTCAAATCGTGCAATTCAAAGTGTACAAGAATCGTGTGGAAGTGTAGGAATCTAAATCCACCTTTAATTTTAACAATTAACTTCGAGTTATCGATCAATTTGATAAAATTAAATATGTTCAGGTTGAAAGGTTGAAATTGGGGGAAATTTTGGGGTTTTCAAAAATTCGAGGGACTAAAATGCAATTTCCTAAAATTAAGGCACAATTGGGAATGTAAAAGATGTTGGAGTACCAATTGGCCAATTTTTGGGGTAAATTTTACCGTTTTTGTTAAGTAGGGGCAAAATGGTAATTTTGGGAAAATTGAGGACCAAATTGGGAATTTAGAAAACTTGAACCCCTTTTTGTGATTTTGAATAAATTGAGGTACCAAGGTGAATTTTAGAAGTTTTGAAACTCAATTTGGGCGAAAATCGACATTAGGGACCTAAAGTTAGAGAAAAAGAACTTTAGGGAACTAATCGCAATTAATTTAAAAGTTTGAGTATTTCATCCATTCATGATGAATGAAGGCTATGAGGCCAAGGGATAATGAACAAGGATATTCATATCATGTAGGAACATGAAGTACCAGGAACGCCAGAAGGACAAGCTCGCGTGAAGACAAAGAACTGGTTAAGAGGAAATTACATCATTACCGGGTGAGTGAGATTTTTATATCATAATCGGTTGGGATGATAAGCACCTCAGAAATGAAAATCCACTACTATGTGGAATTTTAAACATTACACCTAGAAGAAGTTATGTGGAAATTACGTGGAAAAACTACTTAACGATTGTAAGTAGATCATAACCGATTGGTATGATGAACTTCCTATAAGGAAGTAGAAAACCCGTTCATAGATTATGAGCGGAGATGTCCTCACACCCGGTTGGTGTGATGTACTAATGAAAAGAATATTGGGAAGTATCGAAGTAGAGAAAGACCAATCAGGGACTAGTATATGGGAATCCCTCTAGGATGAACATGTCTCTGTATAAAAGGTGAGTGAGATTTCCAACATCATATCCGGTTGGAGTGATGAGCACCATTTTTTATTTTGAAAACTATTTTCCAGGAATGATCACCCCTCACTGCATGAAACTGCTTAAACCTTTTTGGAGACTTTTCTGTTGAGAGTTGAAATTGCTCTTATAGGCTTGAGACCTCGATTTTGAAACTAATATGGCCCAAGGCTCAGTTTTTGGAAAACTCCGTGAAGTGAGCCCAAGGCCAATGGGAACAAGCTCAAACCTGTAGATAAACACTTGATCTCTAACCATTATGAAAATTTACCATAAATGGTTAATTTGTGTGATGCAGCCTACTAACTAAAGCCGGATCACAATACTCGATTGGCCAGTAATTACCAAGTCAAAGTCCAGTGTACAAACTTGTTGGGTTGGTAGTAACCGAGCTTAAGTCAGGGTGTCGAATTCGTTAGGCTGGTAGCACCAGAGATAAAGGTCAAATTTCAAAAGACTTTTTGTTTGTGCATGCTGAGATTCTAGAACCATTGAGATGCCTGACATGGGGTAGTGTTAGTTCCAAGAACTTTTGGATGACATCAAATGCATACGGGAAGTTTAGTCGTCCAGTAAGTCTCGAAGCTCATATTAACTTCCTACGCATTGAGACCAGGGTGGGGAGGAGAGGTCTGGTCCTCCAATGGACGTTGAGTATTTTTGTGTCTAAGGGTCGGATAATTGATGTCCACTCAGACTCCAGGTAGAAGTGTAGGACTTCTATTATGGTGGATGGTAAATACGCTCCAATCCACAAGTGGATTCAGTCGGCGTAACTGTATCTGCTAATTTTTGAACCCTTTCTGATAAAGGGTGTGTGATTGAATGATAAACAAATCTTGAGCAAGGGGAGATGGTTGATATGTTTTTCAAAGAGGAAGTGAAACTCACAAACCTATGAACAATAAAGATGTTTCAAATTCTTTTGAAAACTCATCCTGATACCCGCTCACTAAGTTGAAGAAACTCACCCTCCCTTTAAACCATTTTTAGGAAAGAAGACAAACCTTTAGGGAATCCTATGCCAAGCCTAAAAATCCAGGTAATTTACTTTTAAACATTGCCAGTTTTGTATAATACTATTCTAAGGAACAATGATAGAAGGTACACCTGACTATTCACGATTTTGGAAGTGATGACTCTTCCTAGACCAAAGGGAGTGACGGTTGCTCATGGGGTTCTGACCAAACTGGGTCAGAGCATGATAGACTTCATTCTGTCAACACTGGTGTTATAGAGATAAATGGAGACGGTGCTCATGAACTAGGCTCATATCAGCAATTGCACTTTTTTATCTTGTTAGGATGCAAACTAACAACAAGAACAACTCTAATACTCTCAAGATTCTCCAAAGAGACCTTCACTCCCATAACACAACTAAAAAAATAAAATAATAAATTCCCATTAAGTAGAATATGAAAAAAATTGTTATGTGGGCAGGGGTGTTAGGGGAAACCACTAAAGGGATAAATGACCCATAAGGGAACTCAAAGAGTAGAAAGCCCTAGAACCTTTTCTTTCACCTTCAATGATTTTAGGTAGTCAATAGCCATATCAAGAACCACTATAGAAAATTTCCTTTACAAATTGGAACCATGTCTTGGAGAAGCTCCACAGTCTCACGTATCTTTTCAGCTTGTATCATTTTGCTCTCAAAAGACAAATCAATCATTCTATGAATCGAAATATCCCACTTTGCTCTGTACTTGGCATCAACATCATTAGACATGTATTTATACTACCTCAACCCAACTAATCAAAGCTATAAAATCAAAAGTTAATGATCAGCTTCCAACTAGGATGGAAAGAATTAAAGATGAAGGTTCTAGGCATGCTAAAAACATTAGAATGAGAGAGTGTGTGAAAGATGATTACCTATGGATTAGGCATAAGTCCCTCATCTGTTTGAAGATGAAATTGTGTTGCAATAGTTGGTTCCAATGGGCCTGCAAGAAACTTTTAAGTCTTGACTTCTTTTCCATCGAATAGGGCGTATAAGGTACGATAACATGAAATGAAATTAACTGAGCATGGGACAACCAAAAGGTAATGAACCCCATGATCATATATCCTAAAAATATGAGGTAAACACCTAATCTCAGAAATTCCTACTTATACAAGTCATGAGAAGAATTGAAAACATTCATTTCCAATGGGGTAAACACACAAATAAACTAACTAATTAACTAGGAACAAAGGATTGAGGTAGGTTGGAGGACTTACACAAACCTTGAAAAGAGCTAGAGAAAACCAACCCATTCCCTACGTTAAGCCCAACCACTAATAAGGCTCATACTACACAACATAAACATTATCCAAAACTAGCATAATACAACTAGTCTTTTATGATATTAAATACTTGAGCATTCAAGGAAATAATCAATGAACGGTAGTTATCCTTGAAGCGAAAAGGCTGAATTCCATGGGGCAACCAATTTATCTAGGGACTCTAAATGCAATGCATTAGGAAGGATAAAGATTACCTGAAGAGTTGTGGATCCACTCTCCTAGAAAATGGGGGATGGCTTTAAACATACAAAGACACAAGAAAATTATTAGAAAATAGAAAGACACAAAAGAGAGCAAGAGAGTAAACAAGTTCATTGGGGGAAAGAAATTGGGGAGAACATCGAAAGGATTCTTCATCCAATCGACTTAATGGCATGGTAAAACCCTTCCACTTCATAAAACCATACATACATTTCTAAATTTCGATTTAGAGATTCCCTTCCTCACCATACCATTTCCAATTCCAAATTCCATACAAGCTTTAACATACCTAAATGCCAAAGAGGTAGGTAGGTCGAGGAAGCATGTTTTCCAATAAAGGAACACCAGTCTACGGTACTGCCATTAAAGCTTGGAACATCAGATAGACACCAAATGAGCCCCTAAACCACCTAAAATATAGAAGAAAAAAATACGTAAAGAAATCAAGGACATAGAGGATTAGAGGAGGTGAATGACGAACATGAATTCTACCAATTAACACTATAGATATCTCAGTATTTCCAATCAGAGATCGGGGGAGCTCGAACTTGAGTCGAGAGCTGAGACTGAGAAGGGCACGGGCTTCGACCGAGAGGAAACAACGGAGGAATCACAACAACAGTTAGGAGGTACCATAGGAGGGAAGGGCAAAGTTAGATAGAGCAAACCTACATCAAGATCAAGCTCGAGCGAAATTAAGGAATTGGATTAGAGAGGAGGGATTGGATTCATCATCCAAATGTAGCTAAAAAAATGAACAATAAGGAGCGGTTAGGCATCGAACAGCAAATGATGAAGCCGGGAGGGGAAGTTCGGGTGACCTCAAACTAAGAAATAAAGACCAGAACAAAATGTAGGCGAAAAATCCAAGAGCCCGAGTATGAAAAAAATAAGTGTAACATGAGAAGGAAGAAAATGCATACTTGAGATCATTGGCACACAATTGAGAGGCGAATGGAACCCTTCGACAATCTGGAAGCTTGAGAGAAAATAGTAAGACAAATTGGGACCAACTATGAGGATGCTGAGCCGAGGAATATCGAAGGGCAGAAATGATTGAATTGCGCCTTAGGTTAAAGGACAAAACTACCCTCCCTAAATTTCAAGTGTGCCCTCCCTTATATAATGACAAAATGACCCTGGGACTTAGAAGTAATTACGATCCATGTCATTTAGCCCAAATTTACGAATTGCCCTTCCAAATGTGATAAAATTATGGGCATTGTAAAACCCATTCCTTGGAACCAAAGAAAAACTGAGAAAAGAACTAGTATCGGTTTATACATGAATAAACAAATTGTTTAATGAAAGAAAAATAGCTAATGTGGGAAATTGGGAAATCCCAAGTGACTAAAATTTGACAAAAACTTCAAGGAAGAACCGGGAAGTGGAATTGAAGAGAGAAACAAACTAGTTCGGGGTAAACCAGACCAAAACCAGATCGAACCGGCATGAATCATAGTGAACCAGTTCATAAATTCATTTTTCTAGGTGGCTTCAAAATGTTAAATTGGAAAATTGAGACCACCATTGGATAGAAAATGAATTTAGAAATTATTAAATTTGAGAGAATCGTTCGAACCGGGTCCGAACCAACAATTTTTGAAATTGGGACTGTGAACCCGGTCAGACTGAACTGATCAAGAAACTAGTAAATGGTCAATGGTCAATGATCAATGGCTAGCTGGTGCCATGTCAACTGCCATGTAGGCATGGTCAGCCAATGGGAGGCTATCACGTGTCCGATCAACGAACAGTTGGTGTCCTGTCAGCATGCCACGCATACACAAGCAACCAATGAGAGGCTGCCATGTGTCCAGTCAACGGGTCAACGGTTGACGCGGCGGTTGAGCTGGCATCTCACGTAAGAAAAATTGACCAATCACAACGTGCCATGTGGTATGATTGCCACGTCATCGTCTTCAACATTTAGACGTTGGCAGAGACGAGAGAGAGAGACAAGGAGTCACCAGAAAAGCTCAAGTCTCTGGCAACTCAAAAAATGCTTGGGTCAAGTATTCGATGGTAGAATCTTACGCCAGCTGGTTGCCTGAGCAGTTGCCGACCTCCCTATATAAAGAGCACCACCTCATTCGTTCCCAGCAAACTAGATCTCTGACGATAGGTGAAACCTCCACCAAAGGAGCTCCGATGGGTGGCATTGGAACCGAGGAAGAATTCTCCAGCTCCAGACCTTCTGAAAACAATGAGAGAGTACTCAGGGCAATGCGAAGGAGATTGCACAGTAAAGTTACTTCGGAGCTCGAAGCAGTGAGCTCCTGCCCGACGCCACCTCACCCATCCAGTCCTTCCACCACCCACATTGGCCACAACTGACCGCATAAGACCCTCCACAATGCCCCTATAGGCCCTGGTAAGCTCAATTTTGCCTCCACTAATCGAAATTCCCAAATTTCAGAGCTGCACTAACCAGAATTTCTCTCTTCAATTTCCTGCAGGGAGGCAGCGAATTGTTGCAGAACTTGATCCTGGTAGGTTCCCCTTGACAAGCTCTAGCTGCCCCCACCTCTAACTTTTTTGGTGAAGTTTCGACAAGGCACAAAACTTAGCCAAATTTAGAAATTCGAAGTGTTGGACAATCGGAGCTGTAGGAGGCGATTATAAGCAACAATTGAAAAAAACAAGGAATTACAGGCCACCAATTGGACGAAGTAAGATCCGAAGTGTCATAAGCTTGAATTAGGGAATAAGATGAGGGTGATTTTGGCATTTTGGGGGACTTTTGTATAATTTTCAAAAATTGGAAGGCTGAATGATAATTTCATGAATTTGAGGGTGTTTTCTTGAAATTCACCCCAATTGAGGGTCTATTGGGCAAATTGAAATTTTTGAAATCTTGGGGGACTAAACTGTAATTTTTAGAAAATTAAGGACTAAAGGGAAAAATTGGTAAATCAAGGGCAAATTTGTGAAATTAAAAGAGTTAAGGACCCAAAAAGAATAATTGGGAACCTAGGGGACCCAATAGAGATTAAAGAGAAATAAGGGACCTAGGTGCAATTTAAGCAAACTACGGGGCCTTATGTGCAGATATGAGAATGTATAGGACCCATTTGTCACCACCACCTAATACAACCACTCCCCCCCTGCAGGACTGGATTACTCGAGCGTCGGCCCTAGAAGTGCACAGAGGAGAGAAATTCTGCCGACACCACCCGTCAAGATCACCGGGTGAGTGGGAACCACTATTATGTCCATTCCAGTTGGAATGACGATTTAAGATTTGAAAAGATTGTTTTCTCGGAATTAGCACCCCTTGACTGGTTGACTCTACTTAAAACATTTGAGAGCTAATTTTATTGTTAGGCTTGAGATGCTAGTGGGCCCAAGGCCAGTGGACACGGGCATGGACCCGTCCAAAACAGACATGTCATACATGAAGCTAAAGCTAGGTCGTCGAACCTTGTTGAGCTGAGCCATTGCTCTGCTGAAGCTAGGTCGTCGAACCTTTTGGGCCAGTTCGCGTGGTGGGGCCGAAGCCAAGCTGACAAATTATTGTGAGAGATGGCTAAAGATAATGGCTATAATTCAAAAAGCTTGTTGATTGTGTATGCACCATGATATTTGGGTCATCAGGACACCTGGCATGAGGTAGTGATGGAACCCAAAGACTGTTAGATGACCTAGGGAGCATAAGGGTAGTATCGTCATTATGTAGGTCACAAAGTCGAGGAGCTTCCTATGCATGGAGACCGAGTTAGTAGGGGGAATGAGGTCTCGTCCCATTGAGCGGACATAGTGGAGAAACTTCAGTTTGGGGTTGGACTATTGATGTCCACACAAACTCCAGGTAGTGGCGATATGGCTCTATCAGGATGGACGGTAAAGGTGCTCTGGTCCACAAGTGGCATGGGCGAGGACTGTTATGCGAATGTGTGATCCCTCTTATGATAGGAGAGCAGTTGTTGATCTTGTAACTATGTTAAATAACAAAAATGATTGAAATTTAGGAAAGATAAGACAAATTCAAGTAAACCGTTATTATAGTTGTTTCCCCTCACTGAGTGTTGTACTCACCCCTTCCCTTAACCCCTTTGCAGGACATCACCCCGACAGGAAGTTCCGGACGTGCTAAGGCCCTCAAGGTACGCTTCCTACCCCAACTAAAGTAAGGGTTCGACCATGGACACACCTTTACCTTCCTTGCCTCATTCGTGTAGATATACTTGAATGATACAAGGAAGGGTGGTGGGTTGATCACGGATTCTGATCAAATCGGGTTGGGGCTTGACAACTTGAGTGGTATCTGAGCATAAGTTTCCTAAGTAGTTTTCCCCAATTGATCCTGACCCCGATTCTCGACAACCTTGCAGAAATTATAAACGAAAACACCCATGAAGAATATATTCCCTAGATCTACACTATGGAACAACGAGTAGAGGTCTTAGAAGAGCCCATCCCTTGGGATGCACCCCGAGATAGGACCCCTCCCTACTTAGTAGAGGATGAAGTGTCTCCGTCAAGAGAACCAGACCTGGCCCAAATTCAGGCAAAAACTGAAAAGAATTTATGGGAAGCCTACGCCAACCATGTGAGGGTCTTTCACCAACCTCCCCCGATTCACAGCATTATGTGAACCGTAGGCCCCACCCAACACACCTACGATGCAGCTGTCCTCCCATACATTCAAGGAGGGCCCCTAGTCTATCGGCATCAGCACAATTCAAGGAGCCCAGCATTCATTCGTGCCCCCGCTACGACAGGCACCATGGGGGGCGAATGCCCACCAAGAAGAAGATGCCTCCAGACACCAGATGCGGAGTCTCACAATCCACATAGGTATAACTCTAGGTCAGTTAACTAGTGAGAATAAAAAAGGGGTAGTAGATTCTAGAAATGTCCATTGTAATAAACCTTGGTCGGGGTTTTTCCGGTCCAACGAATAAAGAAGATTTTCCTTTTCAAAAAGAAAACCTAAATCTCTTAACCCATCTCCAAAAATAAGGGAACCACAGAAGCCCCAAAATACCAAAAACTCTAAAGGAGTAAAACCAAGGCCACCTTAGACCATCCCCTACAAAACAAGACTCAGAGGCCAAGAGCCCAAGAAGTGCCTTACCAAACAAAGGAAAGTCGAACCACCTATGACTAGCCTAGAGAGCAGAGTAAAGAACTATACGAAGTAGTCACCCCTAGCAAATTAGTAAGGGCCCTAAGAGGTGAACCAAGGGAGAGCCACATCAAGAAGGGCAACCCCAAGGAATTAGAGAAGAAGGACCTAGACTAGAATTGGCGATAGGACCAAAGTTGTACTACTTAGAGGCTTTGACCTGACACCATGAAAAAACCAAGGATAGACCTAACCACCCCACGAGATAGCTAAGGTAACCAAAGGACTGTATCATAGTACCCCGGGGTGAGGGATAGACGAGCTAGACTGTGATGGAACCTCCTGACCTTGGAGGTTAGAGAAGGTTAGAAGGTAAGAGTCGACAAGCGGGGAAATTATAAAGTCAACAGAATAATGGCGTAAGGGAGTCACATCGAGAAACTCGGAAGTGGAAAGGAACGCTGAATGGAAAGGACAAACTAATCACAAGATGAAAAACAAAGTAGAGGCACGAAGCCCAATATGTGAAGAGGAACACAAACCCCGGTATGGAGGATCAACTCCTAGAACAACTAGCCCCAAGGAAGGAATGGGCAGAAGGATGAGTTGAAATAAAGCAACTCCCTAGACGAAGCCACTAAGGATTCGTAGGGAAGGACCCCGGGTCCTCACCTAAGACCCCACCTTAGAGCAAGTAAGGGAAGACTCCGAAAAAACCAGTTCCATGTAGGCCACAAACTCCATAAGGGGGAGGAGTCCCTTGGGGCGACGTTGATGAGAAAGGGATAACCCAGAGAACTATAGCCATTACACATCGGCCAGTGTAATGAACCATAGGTCAAGAAAGAAGTGAGGAATAAAAAAGAAGGGACCTCCTCACTAGCCGGAGAATGCCAACAACAACACAAACAAATGAACGAAGGAGGACTAGTGAGTCAACGGGGTCTGCCCGAGCTCGAAAACCTAATAGCAGGGATGGGCAGACATGAAAAGGAATGATGGGATAGAACAAATAAACCCATGCAAACTCAAACTCATGTAAAGTGTCAGACACTTATATTCTCGGCTACATCAAAGCATGGACAGAACACATGGGATCATAACCTAAGGAGTAAGGATGTCCAATAAGGAATTGATCTAGACAACGTAAAGGATGAGCCTAAAAGAGAATCCACACTAAGGATAGGAACGGAAGGTACACGGTCCCAACCCTGAAGCAAGTCAGGCCTAAGGCCCAGAGTAAAACCACTGAATATGGGGATCATACCGCTAGGGGCAACGAGGTTCAAATCGCCACCCAGGAGGGAACCCGAGTATTATAGGAGGGACTGAAGGGCCACTAAAAGGGAAATAATGTAGCAGGAGACAAACTCAATAGTCAATGACGGAGTCGATGAAACCAGGAATGGTGGGACGTATAGAAACCTCAAACTCAGATAAATACCCATGACGCAACTTTGACCCCCACCCTATCAAAAGTATCAGATATGTAAGACTCTGCGAACGCCGGGAAAAAGGGATAAGTAAACTAATCGAACCTCGAGAGGCAAAGGAACTAAGATAGAGCGAGTGACTCAAGTTGGTAGGATATCGATTTACACCTAAGGAAGCGGCGCAAGGACCTCTTTAGGGAAAAAGGGATAGGTGATGGAGTTTTGAGGACAAAACTCCTAAATGAGGAGGAGAGCTGTAAAACCCATTCCTTGGAACCAAAGAAAAACTGGGAAAAGAACCGGTATAGGTTTATACATGAAGAAACAAATCGTTTAATAAACGAAAAATAGCTAACCTGGGAAATTGGGAAATCCCAAGTGACCAAAATTTCATAAAAACTTCAAGTAATAACTAGGAAGTGGAATCGAAGAGAGAACCAAACCAGTTCGGGGTGAACCAGATCGAACCGGCATGAACCATAGTGAACAAGTTCACAAATTCATTTTTTTAGGTGGCTTAAAAATGTCAAATTCGTAAATTGAGACCACCACTGGATAGAAAATGAATTTAGATTAATTTAGAAATTTTTAAATTTGAGGGAACTGGTTGAACCAAGTCCGAATTGCCCAATTCTCAAAATTCGAACCGCGGACCCGGTCAAACCGGAACTATCAATGGTCAACGTCCAACTGGAGACATGTCAGTTGCCACGTAGGCACGGTCAGCCAATAGAAGGCTGACATGCATTTGCAAAATAGACAGTTGGCACCCATCAAATTGCCACATAGACATGAGCAGCCAATGAGAGGTTGCCACGTGTCTGATCAACGGGTCAACGGCTGACGTGGCAACCGAGCTAGCATTCCATGTCAGAAAAACTGATCAATCACAATGCGCCACATGTCACAAGTACCATTTCATCCTCTTCAACCTTCAGACGCTGATAGAGAAGAGAGAGAGAAGGAGAGATAGAGAGAGAGAGAGAGAGAGAGGAAAAGTTGGTGTTTCTAGTGACTCAAAAAATGCTCCGGTGAGGTCTCCGACATCCGAGTCTTACATCGGCCTGTAGCCTGAGTAGTTGCCGACCTCCCTATATAAAGAGCACCCCCTCATTCATTCTCAGCATCCCACAATCAAGCAAAGAAGAAGAATAGTGAGTTTTTCAGCGGGCTATAAACTAGAGCTCCGATGACAAGCGAAACCTCCACCAAATAAGCGTCGAATAGTGGCATTAGAACCGGTGAAGAATTCTCTAGCTCCAGACATTCTCAGAAAAACCAGATAGTGCGCACTGTGGTGTGAGGGAGATCACACAGTAAAGCTACTTTAGAGCTCGAAGTAGTGAGCTCTTGCTCGATGCCACCTTGCCCATCCGGCCCTTCCACCACTGACCGCCTAAGACCCTCCACAACACCCTTATAGGCCATGGTAAGTTCAATTTTGCCTCGTTTCATCGGAATTCCCTATATACCAACAGGAACTTCTCTCTTCAAATTCTTGTAGGGTAACAGTGAATTGCAGCAAAACTTTATCCTGTTTGGTTCCCCTTGACTATCTCCAGCTGCCCCCACCTGAAGATCCGGCCACCGCCTCCCCACTAGTAAGAAAAGCAAGCTTTCTCTCTCTAATGTAACTTTTTCGGCAAAGCTTCGACAGGGCACAAAAGTTAGCGAAATTCAAAAATTCGAAGTGTAGGACAATCGAGGGGAGTTGTAGGAGGCTATTAGAAGCAAGAATTAAAGAAAAAAAGGACTTAAATGTCGCCAATTTGACGAGGTAAGATACGAAGTGTCATATGCTCAAATTGGGGAAGAAGATAAAGTGATTTGGGGATTTTAGGGGACTTTTGTGCAATTTTCAAAAATTGGAGAGCTGAACGACAATTTACCAAAATTGAGGGTGTTTTCATGAAATTGACCCCAATTGATGGCTAATTGGGCAAATTGGACAAATTTGGGGCAAATTGGAAAATTTGAAAAGTTGGGGACCAAACAGCAATTTTTAGAAGATTAATGACAAAAGGGCAAAATTGGTAAATCAAGGGCAAATTTGTGAAATTAAAAGAGTTCATGACCCAAAAAGAATAATTGGGAACCTAGGGGACCCAATAGAGATTAAAGAGAAATTAGGGACAAAGGTGCAATTTAAGCAAAGTGTGGGGCCTTAGGTGTAGATATGAGAAAGTATAGGACCCATTTATCACCACCTCTTAATACCAACACTCATCCACTGTAGGACAGAATTACTCGAGCGCCGGCCCTAGAAGCGCAATGAGGAGAGAAATTCCGCTGACATGACCCGCCGAGATCAACTGGTGAGTGGGAACCGCTATGACTTCCATTCCAGTTGGAATGACGATTTAAGCTTTGAAAAAAAACTGTTTTCTCAGAATTAGAATCCCCTGAGTGGGTGACTCTGCTTAAAACATTTAGGAAGCACGGTGACTTCTTGGCCGTCCGATTGCACCTTAATGACAACCATTCATTGCTTCAAACTCCGTAGTCGAAGACTTTTCATCTTCACCGTCGCTGCTTGATTTTCTGGCTTGTGAATAGTGTTGACATCTGAAGGAATAAGACAACATTGTTCCGAACTAGACTGTACCGATCCGAACTGGGTTTAAAGCTTAAACCGGCTGGTTCGGGCCCGATTCGACCAAGTTTTTTAAAATTGAAAATTTGTAAATTTATTTAAATTCATTCTCTATCAAATGGTGGCCTCAATTCTCCAATTTGGATTTTCTAAGTCACCTAAAAAAATGAATTTAGAAACTAGTTCAATAGTGGTTCAAACTAGTTCAATCCAATTTAGGTCTAGTTCACCTAAACCGGTTTTGCTTTCACCTCCAATTCACCGTAAAGTCTTTTATCATGACTTTTGAGACCCTTTAGGTCACACGAGATTCATAAATAGGCTTGATTTTCTCTTTGGAAATGACCGATTCTTTTCCTAATTTTTCTTATTATCAATGGATGGGGTTTATAACTCTCCCCTCCTTTTAGGTTTTTGTCCCCAAAACAGTTTACATGTTAAATAATTGGGGGTAACCTTCCCTCATTAGACTTTTAGTTTCTCATGTCTCTTCTTGCATGGGTCCAGTTTGCCACATAACTTTGACCGTAGGAATTTTCTTATTCCTTAAGTTCTTATCCCTCTAATCGATGATTCGTACCGGTTCTATTTTATAGGTCAAGTTCTCTTCCAGTTCTGGTGGAGGTCGGTCCAATACATGGCTAGGTTCAGGCTGGTACTTCTGAAGCACAAAGATATGGAATACGTCATGTATTCTCTACAAGTTTGGAGGTAGTTCCAATTTATAGGCCACATGTCATATCCTTTGAATGATGGGATATGGTCCAATATACCTCGGCTTCAACTTTCCCCTTTGTTGAAACCTAAGTATTCCCTGCCATGGGGGGATACCTTAAGAAACACTTGATCTCTCACATCAAACTCCAGATTTGAATAATGGCCTGAATACTACCATAGGGGGGGTACACCATGGTCATCCATAAAGGGCTTCATAAGGAGCCATCTGAATATTGGCCCGATAGCTATTATTGTAAGCAAATTCCATCAGGCACAAGTATTCTTCCCATCCTTTATTCATGGTGAGTACGCACACTCTTAGCATATCCTCCAATGTTTGAATAATTCATTCAGACTATCCATCAATCTAAGGATGAAATGTCATTCTCATGTGGAGCTTGGTTCCCATGGGACTTTGTAAACTTGGCTAGAACCTTGAAGTGAATCTTGAGTCCCTATCTAATATTGTACTCACCAAAATGCCATGAAGTCTCACTATCTCCCTCATGTATAAGATGACCAATTGTTCCACTGTATCCGTCACTCTTATAAGGAGAAAATGAGCTGATTTGGTCAAACTATCCATGTTGACCCAAATTGCGCCTAGATCCTTTCTTGTCACGGGTAGTCCGGTGACAAAATCCATGGTAATGAACTCCCATTTCCATTCTGGAATTGGTAAGAGTTGTAGTAGTCCTAATGGTTTCTGATGCTCGACTTTAATTTGCTGACAGGATAAGCATCAGGCTACATATTCTGTAATATCCCTCTTCATTCCCTTCCACCAATATCCTTGTTTGAGGGTTCGATACATCTTAGTACTGCCCGGATACATCGCATATATCGAATCATATGCCTCTTCCAGTATTAACTGCTTCAAATCCTTATCTTTAGGCACACAAACCCTACCCTTGTAGGTTAGCACTCCATCTCTTCACAGGTCGTAGTTCGATTTTGTTTCTCTATTAACTAGGTCCAAATAAGGTTGGAGTTCTTTATCCACCTTTTATTGAGCCTTAATTTGCTCAGTTAGAATAGGCCTTACTACCACATTAGCTATCAAGCACTTCTCTTGCTTGGCCATCCTCAGATCTACTTCCATTCTTCCCAACTGTTGCAATAAGGGTCTGTAGCTTGCTTTATTTATGCCGCCTTTGTTTGATATTTGCAACTTAAGGCATCTGCCACCACATTCGCCTTTCTAGGGTGATAATCTATCACAAGATCATAATCCTTCACTAATTTCAGCCATCTCCTTTGGTAGAGATTTAACTCTTTCAGAGTTAGGAAATACTTAAGACTCTTGTGATCAGTGTATTTCCTATAGTTAACCTGGTAGAGGTAGTGTCGCCAAATTTTCAAGGAAAACACTATTGCGACTAATTCTAGATAATGGGTTGGGTAGTTTCTCACATGTACCTTAAGTTGTCACGAGGCGTAAGCAATAACCTTCCCTTGTTGCATCAATACACATCCGAGTCCTTGTCTAGATGCATCACTATAGACGGTGTACTCTTCCGCAATAGGGTTAGGTAGGGAGAGTACCGGTGTGGTTGTCAATCGATTCTTCAACTCTAAGAAAGACCTCTCACAGTTTCATCCCACTTATACTTAACTCCTTTCTTGGTGAGTTGAGTTAGAGGGGCTGCTATCTTAGAAAAGTCTTGCACGAAATGTTTGTAGTATCCTACTAGACCTAAGAAACTTCGTATCTCTAAAGGATTCTTGGGTGCTTTCTAGTCAGATATGGATTTCACTTTTGTTGGGTCTACCTTAACTCCATACTTGGACACTATATGTCCTAAAAAGCCTACCTCCTGCAGCCAGAACACACACTTGAAAAATTTTGCATATAAGTGATTTTCCTTCAATATATCCAAGGTGACTGCCAAATGTTCTTCATGCTCCAACCTGGTTTGTGAGTATATAAGAATGTCATCTATAAACACTATCACGAACTTGTCCAAGTGTGGTTGGAACACACAGTTCATCAAATCCATGAAGGCTGTAGGGGCATTGATTAATCTGTATGGCATCACTCTGAAGTCGTAATGTCCATATTGGGATCGGAATGCCATCTTGGGAATGTCCTCCTCTCGGATCCTGAGTTGATGGTAGCCTAACCGAAGGTCTATTTTGAAAAAGTAAGCTGCTCCTTTTAATTGATTGAATAGGTCATCAATCCGCGGAAGTGGGTATCTGTTCTTGATGGTGACATGGTTCAATTTCCTATAGTTTATGCATATTCTCATACTTCCATCCTTTTTCTTAGCGAATAGGACATGTGCACCCGACAGAGAGTGCTAGGACATATGAAATCCTTCTCCAATAGCTTGGGATATGGGGTTTGTTCCTGGGATAATCTCTATGGTAAACTCCACTTGCCGACTTGGAGGTAGTCCGGGTAGTTCTTCTAGAAATACTTACGAGTAATGTTTAACCTCCAGAATGTCTTCGATTCTCTTTTCTTTAGACTCTTCATTGATGACCATGGCTAGGAAAGCCATACAACCTTTCTGTATCATTTTCTAGGCTTTCATATGGGACACCATCTGCACTTTACCTCTCCTTCAATTTCCTTGGAACTTTAGTCTGCTTGTCTCTAGAGTGTGGAAGGACTATTTTCTTTCCACAATCCATCATGGCTTGATGGTTACTTAACCAATCCATCCCCAGGATTACTTCAACCTCCTTCAGGGGTAATGGAATCAATTTTGCTTCAAGTTTGATTCCTCCAATCTTTATCTCACATCCTTTTAATTGTTTATTCCTATTTAACCCTTCTCTTAAGGTTGTGAGGATGTTGAGACTTTGTTCTAGTGGAGTAAGTTCTAGAGGTACACTTGATATCAAGTCTTCCTTGATGAAGGATCTCTCAGCTCCTGAGTCGAAGAGGGCATAGACTTGTTGTCCCCATAATTGCACATACCCTGATTTGAAGAAACTTATATTTTAGAGAAAGCCTTTTCTTTATTGAATAAAAATTTAAATTACAAGATTCTCTTGAACTAATTTGGAAGGTTTTGGGATGTACCCATTATAGTGCAAGGTATTTTCTAGCCTCTTCCTGAGTGAGGTTTTATACCCTAGCTAGTATTCATGCTGTAACATTTGGTCTGGAGTTCCTGGGGTTCCCTTGAGGTAGTCAAGGGTATTCCTCTGCTTGTTCTCCCTGAGAGTAGGGTATTCCTTTGCAAAGTTTCCCACTTGTCTGCATGCAAAGCAGGTCAAGCATGCTCCCTCGTGATTCCTTTGACACCTTGGACAACGAGGGTTTCCTTGGGGCAAGGTGGGGATTACTCTTTAGGGAGGTAGTGGCATTTCCTTTCTCCTTTGGAATGCCATTCTATTTCCCCATTTTGGACCATTATGCTCCTTTCGTCCTCCCTGGCGATTTTGACCCTTATCCTCCTTTCGGATTGTTTGCTCCATCTGACGGCATGGGGTCTACACCAATCGCTCACACTCATGAGCCATACTGATTACCGCTGCCAGGTCCGTGGGGCATCCTAATACTCCCATACAGTCTCCCATGTCCATATTGAGAAAGTCCATGCACCGTTAGCATATGTTTGCCGACCCAATTAGCTCGGGTGCAAAGGGTATTAACTCATTGAATCTTGTTTCATATTCCAATATGGAGTTAAGCCCTTGTCGAAGTCTGATGAACTCTTGCTTCTTCTCATTAATTAAATGTGGTGCTAGGTAGTCCTCCAAGTACCTCTCCTCAAATTGTTCCCAAGTGGGGGTGGAAGAATTCTATCAGGATCACCATGTCCTCTAGTAGTATCCTGATGATTCCCATCGGCTTCTTAACATTTTCCAGCCAATCCATAGTGGCACCCGCATCTTTATCTCCGAGGAAGGGCGTACACCCTAATTGACGGTGAGTCTTGAGATTTCTAGAAATGTATACTAGAGGGGGATGGTTAACTAGAGGAGGATGAGATTGCACTTCCTCTGGTTCAACCCAAGAATTGGTGCCTACCTCAGGGGTGAGGTTAGGTTGCCCAAATACACAGGTGAACTCCCCGTACAACCTCTGGTGTTCCGAGCTAAGTCCAAGACGGGTTGTCTAGGCTCCACCGGTAGTTTCCACAGGTAGGGGTGGTTAGGCAGTGTTGGAGACTGCAGATCTAGTTCTCTTGGTTACTTTTTTGGGAGCCATTCTAAAAATTTTAAAAAAATTCCTATTTGTTATTATATTTTCTAGTCTTAATAATGTATTTGAGTAAACAGTCTTTGATACCACTCAAGTTGTCACGTCTCGACCCAGTTTGGTCAGATCCCCATGATCAACCCGCAACTCAACCGGTTTATTAAGGGTTCCCACTTGTTTTAAATCGAGAGGAGTAAGGCATCCTTTAAACCTGTACCTTTCCTAGAATAACATTAATCAAAACTACAAGAAATTTAAACTTAACATACTTGTATCACAAGTGTGGTTAGCTTGAGTTCTTTGGGTAGGCTTTTCCTTAGTTACCTAAAAAGGGCTATAAGGGAGGGGGTGAGTTCAACAACTCAGTGAATGGGTATTTTAAAATTTTGACTTTCAGAAAATAGTTTGAATTGGAGTGTGTCAGACTCCTTAGTTTCTTTAAAACATTTCATTCTCAAAATCTCAATTTTCATAGCCATATCTCATCATTTACCACAACAAGTGTGTTTATCAATCAACACACATCTTTCATCATGAAGGGAACACACATTCGCAAGGCAGCATGTCCACTGCACCCACTTGTGGCGTCGGAGCGACTTTACTGGCCACCTAGATAGAAGCACATCCACTTCTACCCTAAGAATGAGTGGATGTACACGACATCCGACCCTTAATCCCGTAAAGAAAACTTCATGTTTGTATGAGAAGAGACACTTCATCCCGGTCTCATGCGCATGAAGCTACGTTGAGCTTCCCTGACTACTGGCACTACAATCTACCCTTATCTCCAACATGTCGTCCAAGAGCCCATAGGACGTATCACTACCCCTATTGGGCATCTTGAAGGTTTTGTACCTCAATGCATGCACAAAATGACAGTTTTCCTCATAATCCATTTAATCTTTGGTGCCACTGGTCCAACGGCCCTAATAATCAACTCGACCTGCAACAGTTTGTATTGACTAGTCCGTCGACCTATCATGTCGCACTCTCTCCAGTCCATCATGTATGCCAGTCATGTCTTGGTACCATGGCCAAACATATCATTCATTTAAAGTTTTCATGGCTTAAACTCATATTTGTTTACGAGCTCCTGCTTATGCCAACTAGCCTTGTGCCCACTGTATGAGATTTTCAAAATCGGGCATATTAGCCCCCAAGTTGGAAAAACTGAGGCCTCTGGCCTATCTGAGCTATTCGAGCTACCGTCAAGAAGGTCTCCCAAAAAGTTTAAGTAGTGAAACACAGTCAGGGGAGAGCACTTCCAACAAAATAATTTTCCAGCCATCCATCACACCATCCGGGTGTGAGACATCTTCGCTCATAATCAATTAACGGGTTTTCTACTTCCTTCTAGGAAGTTCATACCAATCGGGTATGATTTACTTATAACCGTTAAGTAGTTTTTCTGTGTTTCCAGCCATCCATCACACCTAGATGGTGTGATGTTAAAATCCCACATTTTAGTGGGTTTTCATTTCTAAGGTGTTTAATCCCAGTCGGGTATGATATAAAAAATTCCACTCACCAATTGGCCCTCAATTTTTCCAAAATTACCAATTGGTACTTAATTTACCAAAAATTGCTAATTGGTCCTGAAATTATCAAAAATTTTAAATTGGCCCTAAATTTCATCCAATTGCCCAATTAGACCTCAATTGGGAGTTAATTTAAAAACATCCCCCCAATTTTCATTAAATTACAATTCAACACCCAATTTTTCCAAAATTCCCATATTGCCCAATTTTCCCCAAAATTGCCATTTGACCCTAAAAACTTATTTCCTTCAATTGGCCACCCAAATGTGGGCAGTTGCTCGCATTCATGATCAGAATCATCTTCCCTATGTCTCACTCATGATTCCAAGTTTAATGCACTTCATTTGGCTGAGAAAGGAGCTTAAACGAAGCTTCACCCAAAAAATAGAAGTAGAGAGAGAAAGCTTCATAAGCTTACTGGTGGAGTTGCGGCTGTGAAACCTATCCTCTCGAACTACGAAAACCGTGAAAAAGAACCGGTATTTTCATGAGAAAACTGAGTACATAAATGAACCAAAACTAGTAAACAAGGGTTAAAATGGGGATTTGGAAAATCCCAAGTATCCAAGAAATCCTAAAAATCATGAAGAAGAACTAAGGAATGAATTGGAGGTGAAAAGCAGATGGGTTCAAGGTGAACCAAACCTAAATTGGATTGAACCGAGTTGAACCGGACCTGAATCAGATCGAACCGAGTTGAATTGTGATGAACTAGTTTAATAATTCATTTTTACAAGTGGCTTAATAATGTTAATTTGGAAAATTGAGGCCACCATGAGATAGAAAATGAATTTAGATTAATTTATAACATTTTAATTTTTAGAAAATTAGTTGAATCAAGCTAGAACTTGCCGAGTTTTATTTTCGGGTCATCGAACCCAGTCGGATCGGACCGGTCAATGGTCTAGTTGGTCAATGAACCACTGCCTACTCAGCACACACAACCAATCAGCTTGGGACGTGTGGCAAAGCACGCCCAGACAACCACTAGGTTAGTGCTAACCAATCAGAGAGAGAAACGTGTTTGGTTAACCAGTCAACGATCAGCGGACGCTAGTTAGCAGCCACACAGACACAAGCAGCCAATGGGAGGCTGCCACATGTTAAGTCAACCGTTCAACGGCTGACGAGGCGGTTGAGTAGGAATGCCATGTCAGTTGAGCCAACCAATCCCGCGCCGCCACTTGGCAGGTTCGCAAAGCTCGCATGTGCGGAATAATGTTCTCCTACATTAGTCGGATGACACTATTCATCAAGGAAAGTTTGCCTTTCATTTCCGACAATGGAATATTCCCTCTAATTCTGGCATTTTCCAGTGAGGATAAGCTCGACCAATATGGAAACAGGTAAAGTAGAGGGTCCCCAAACTTCCTATATAAATAGCTTCCCTCCATTGATCCTCCTTACACCTCAAACCTCCGAAAAAGAAGAAGTCCTCATTTTTACGATGAAGCTCAAACTAGAGCTCTGACTTGGATCCTTCTTTCAACCTCAGAAGGTGAATTCATGTCCTACAAACTCTGGAGGAAGTCAGCTACCTAACGACACCTGCCATTTGACGTGAGGATCGTTAGAGAAGCGTCGGCGGGCCTAAACAGAGAAGCTGCTCCATAGGACCCAAGGCTGCCCCATTCCATGCAGTTCAAATTCGGCCATTTCAAACATCCTATGGCCAAACTAAGCCTCCCCCTAGCCTCTCCAGCCTACACTCAGCCTTCCCAAAGAAACGTGTAAGTCAATTTGACCCTCCCTCGTGTAAACGTGTAAGTCAATTCAATCCTAGAGAGAGAAAGTGTCTGAATTTCACTAACTAAATTACTGCTGCTTAGGACATGAACTGTAGTGGCTCTTGATCCTAGAAGGACCCTATGGACGGGAGATTTCTTTCCAAATTGAAAGCTCAGACCGCCGCTCATCCGATAGTAAGTTCTCAAAGCTTTCTCTCTCTACATTTAGTTTTCCGACAAAGCTTTGTTTGAGCTTATTTCAAATCCAAAATCCACAATTCAAAGCTCGATTAGATAGTATGGAAGTGGAGAGACTGATTATAACCATAAAATGAATAATTAACACCATTTGAAATGCTAATTTGAAAAGATCAGATTCCAATACAAAGGGGTGAAATTGGGGAAATTTTTGGGGAAATTTTGGGATTTCAAAAATTGAGGGAGCTTTGAGCAATTTGTCAAATATTGAAGGTCAATTGGCAAAGTAGACAAACTTGGAGGACTAATTGGTCATTTTTAGAAAAATTGGGACCAATTGGTCATCTTTGGAAATTTTGGGGCCGACTTGTAATTTTGGAAATTTAAGGGACCGGTTAAAAATTTTGGAAAAATTGAGTTTTAATTTGCGATTTTTGACAAAAAATATTATGGACCCAAGGAGGATATTGGGAATCCTATGGACTTAATTTAAGATAATTGAGCATTAGGGATCTAAAGTCAACAATTATGAACTTTTGGGACCTAAGTAAAATATAACAAAAATAAGAGCATAATTGTAAATACATGGAAATAGGACTTTCATGCCAAACCTTTTCACATAAGCATGTCCGAACCATGTAGGGACATATTGGACAAGAACGTGTGCAAGAGGCATGATAAGGACGGGATGTCCGACTAGGATGAACAAGTTACATTCATCGGGTGAGTGGGTTATTTAACATCATACCCGGTTGGGTTGATGAGCACTTCTTTGAAAAATTCAAAACCACTATGATTGGGATTTTCAATCACATGTCCGATTTGGATGATGAATACATTTTAAGCTTAAAACTATTTTTCTAGAAATGATCTTTCCTGAATGTGTGTAAATACTTAAAATATTTGGGAGACTTTTCTGATAAGAGCTGGAACAGCTCCAATAGGTCGGAGGCCTCGATTTTGAACTTATAGGGCACAAAGCCCAATTTTTAAAAAAAATTGTGATGTGGGCCCAAGGCCAGTGGGCACGTGTTGGAACCCGTAGACAAGCATAATGATGAAAGACATGAAAATATTCATAACTGGCAACTTTGTGTGTGACTTACCTTGGTACCAAATCAGGACTGATAATGCTCAATGGACTTATGGCAGTGCGCCAAGACTATGTTGACGAACTGGTCAGACAAATAACTACTGGCCCAAGTTCAGTGTCAAGGCCATTGGCACCATAGATAATGGCTAATAATTCTAAGACTATTATTTGAGCATGCATTATGATACAAGACCATCGAGATGTCCAATAGGGGTAGTGTTGGTTCCAAGGGTTGTTGGACGACTTGGAGGCAATAGGGCAGGTTTGTCATGCTAGTAAGTCATGAAGCACGGAGTAGCCTCTTGCGCACCGAGACTGGGGCGGGGTCAAGATGAGGTCTTTGTCCTCATATCACAGACATGAAGAACTTTTTAGGTCTGAGGAATGAATGTGAAAATGTCCACTCAAACTGAGGGTAGAAGTGGTTGGACTTCTATCAGGGTGGACGGTAAAGGTGCATTGATCCCTAAGTGGGTGTGGTCGGAGTACTACATCAGTGAATGTTTGTAACATTTATGATAAAGGGTGTGTGAATGTTTGTTAAATGCCTCCCAAGTAAGGGGAAGTGTTAAAAAGAGCTGAACTCACATAATAGTGAATTAAAAAGGATGAAATGTTTTGATAAACTATTTTTGAAAACTCACCCCAATACCCATTCACTAAGTTATAGAAACTTACCCATTCTCTTTAACCCCTTTTAGGAAAGGAGACAAAGCCTTAAAGAATTCTCGAAGCAGAATCCTAAGTCACTATCACTATTCTAGGAAACAAGGTCAGAAGTTACGCCTAACTCCTCGTGGCCTTGAAAAGGGGTGATCCTTCTTAGACCAAAGGGAGTGGTGGGTTGTACATGGGGATTCGACCAAACTGGGTCGGGGCGTGATAACTTGAGTGGTATCAAAACATGTTCACTCGAATACATTATCAAGAATATATAATGTAAGAATTAAATGAAAGACTACATAACTTTTCCTATGGCTCTAAGACAAGAAACCAAGAAAATTAGGACTATCGTCACCGACAGTACACAAAATTCTATTCCCGTAGGAGGATGACCCTAAAAGCTCTCCAATGCCTGAGGTATAGTCGAAGTCACAAAAGATCAAGAGACATTATGTGGAGAAGTGTCCAGTACTGCCAAGGAATGTGGTGCTAGGACCCGTTGAGGTCACAGCCTCGAGTACTAAGAGAGCCAACATGATGCCATGAACACTAGTAAGGGCTTATAACCTCACCAAGGAGGATGCTTATCACCAACCTAGTATAGTAGCTTCCCAATCTAATTCGTAACCACATCTTTGTAATAGGGATAAAACCCCGATGTATTGTACTCTTTCTCAACTAATAAAAACTCTAAGTTCCTAAAACTCTGCGTCTCGAATAATAATGTGATCGTATGCCTCATCTATATGAGGAGGGATCATGGAAGGCAAGAAGGACTGAAGGTAAGGACCTTGAGAAGTCACAAGCGGAGCAGAGTATAAATGAAGGGAAAATTTTCCTTAAGAAGAGTTACTAGCAAGGAAAGAAGTATCTCCACAAGAGAAGACAAACCCCGAATGTTAAGCACCAAACAAGATGTCTTGGGATGGCAAAGTGTGACCTACTTTGGAAAAAAGGAGAAGCCAAGTAGGGTTAGAGACGAACCTAGAGGTGGGAAGCAATTAGTCACCATGGGATGATCAAGGAGGATAAACGATGCCCTAAGAAGGACAGGGAAGTAGTAATGACTACACCAAAAAAGAGGTGACATGATGGGCATCAAGGACAAGTAAACTTGAGAGATAGCTGTTTCGAGACCATTGGACAAGGAGAGTAGTAAGGGACAAGGTGGTTAACGAACCGACCCTCACGAGAATCATGGATTTAAATCCCGATAAAGAAGGGAGAAATGAAAAGGCCAAATGATGAAAAAGGAAGGATGAAAGGAATCTTTAAAGCAACAATTGGTCAAACAAGATTTGCGACCACACTCAAGCCATAAGAAGGATTAAGTAGCCTCTCGCAAAGTGATTAAGAGACCTCGAATCAAAAAGGATTTAAACTCCTCCATAATGAAATAAACTATTAATGAATACAAGTAGGAATAAGGATAAGGTACAAAGGAGGTGTTTGCAAGATTCCCAATGAAAAGGTAAGTAGGAGAAGATGACATCAAAGAATGTCATGAAGTTGATTTGAGGTCAAATAACCACAAGGATGAATAAAGAGGTGAAATTCTAGGAAGAGAAGGAGCCTAGTAAGGAAGGGAGTCTCGGGGAGGTAAATAACCCAACAGAGAGGCGATGGACCCAATTGAATTGGGAAAAGAACATAAGCTCGCAAATGAAATGCAGGTTGGGGTGAAAAAACCAAGTACAAGGGAAGCATAGTCATGAGGGCCCAAGGAGTACGTTAAACCCAAGGAACGGGTAAGTAGGAAGATAGCATCAAATGATGTCATAACAAGTGGGAATGGGAGGAATACCCTTAATAAGGAAATAAAGGAAAAGATATCCAAAAAACCTTGGAGAAGTATGCCCTTATATTAAGAGGTGATTAAAGGAAACAATCACGGACATCAATATTGGTTGTGCTCCACATTTTCTTAATGGAGCCTGAAATTTGACGGTTGGGCATAATGTGGATTACACGAAATAAGACTCAATAATCAGAAGTTCCTCGGATAGGGAATAAAGGATGAAATGGGAATTTAAAGAAAATGAAGGATTAAAGGTGGGAAATGCACCAATATAAAAAGGTTGTAAGGAGATGAATAAAGAAAACTTTTAAAGAATGGTAAGAAGATTGAATGTGTAGCTCCTAAGGAGGAAGTCTCTAATTCAAAGGACATAGTAAAGAATGAGACTAACAAAAGGGAACTTCCAAAGCATAGGACTAGACACATAGACCAAAAGGGGATCAACTCGGAATAAAGAATCGTGAAATCGTCACAAGCGAGTAAGGATAGACTAGAGAAAAGAAATCCTTAAGTAAGGATGTCATTGGACATGAGGAAGGACAGAAGGGAGGAAAACCACAAGTATGTTGGTAAGTCAAGAAGTGGATGGGAATCCCAATGGTTGGAACTAGGAAAGCCCAATAAGGAAGTTGGTTAAGGACAAAAAAATAAGGAAAACCCAAATGCTCTCGAAAAGCATGGCATGAATGTAAAGGGGCATTAAGTGCATGGAAGAGATGCATGAACCAGAATCGAGTAGTGAAACACTCTAACAATGCAAGAAGAAGAGTATGGGAACACACTCTAAGGATGGTAGTGGAAGAATTCGGTACTAGAAGGTTCAAACCTCAAAGTAAGGAGGATTTTGAGTCTAATGAAAAATAACCAAATGCAAGAGTTATGCATAAGGCATGATTGGTTAACGCAGAAGGTAGTTGAGGAACACCACCATGTGACAAGAAGGAATGAAGCCACACGATTCCTAAAAGGTTGGAAAGGCATGAACCATTATTAAGGAAATGTTCTAGAACTATAATGGACAAAGACATTTCTATAACATATCTATAACTATTATCTAAGGCCACTAGGCATAGGTTGGAACCCATAGACAAGCATAATCATGAAAGCCATGAAAATTTTCATAACTGACAACTTTGTATGTGACTTGCATTGGTACCAAATCAGAATTGATATTGCTCAATGGGCTAGTGGCAGTGCGTCGAGACTAGGTCGACGAATTGGTCAAGCAAACAACTACATGCCCAAGTCGACTGTCGAGGTCGTTGGCACCAAAGATAATGGCTATTGATTCTAAGACTTTAGTTTGTGCATGCACTATGATATAGGACCATCGAGATGCCCAAGAGGGGTAGTGTTGGTTCCAAGGGCTGCTAGACCACCTTGATGCAATAATGGCAAGTTTGTCGTGCTAGTAAGTCATGAAGCTCGGAGTAGCCTGTTGAGCACCGAGACTGGGGCACGGTCAAGATGAGGTCTCTATCCTCATGTCATGGACAGAAGAACTTTTAGTTCTAAGGGCCGCACATGAAAACATCAACTCAAACTTAGAGTAAAAGTGGTCAGACTTCTATTAGGGTGGACGATAAAGGCGCACTGATCCCCAAATGGGTGTAGTCAAAGTACTGCATCTATGAATGTTTGTACCCTTTATGATAAAGGGTGTGTGAATGTTTTCAAAACAACTCTCCAGCAAGGGGAAGTGATAAAAAGAGTTAAACTCACATAATAGTGAATTAAAAAGGATGAATTGTTTTGATTAACTATTTTTGAAAACTCACCCCAATACCCACTCATTGAGTTGTAGAAACTCACCCCCTTCCTTTAACCCTTTTCAGGAAAGTGGACTAAACCATAAAGAATTCTTGAAGAAGAATCCTAAGTCAAGTATGCTTTAAAGTTTTTTTAAGTTATTAAGTTTTGTATAATTGTCACACCCCGACTTGGTTTGGTCGGATCCCCATGATCAACCCGGCACTCTCTCGGTTTATTAAAGGGTTTCCCCTTATTATAAACCGTAAAGAGTCCTTTAACCTGCACCTTTTCCTAGAATAGCATAATCAAAACTGCATGAAATTTAAAACTTTACATACCTATCTTACAGGCATCTTAGTTGACCATCTTAGGACCTCAATTTATTCCATTTCACTAAAAGGGAATTAATTTCTCAAATTTCCAATTTGATCCTCCAACTTTTCCAAAATTACCATTTTGCCCTTCCTTTATAAAAATGGTAAGTTTTGCCGCAAAAATTCTAAAATTTCTCAATTGGTCCTCCAACTTTATTTTCATGCCTAATTGGCCCTCAATTTCATAAAATTTGATTTTGGTCCTTTGAATTTCACAAATCCCCAAATTTTCCCCCAATTTCAACTGTTCAACACTGTCGAATTTGATTTCATCAAATTGACCTATCAAACACCTCTAATTGTTGAAATTTGAGTTGAAATTGAGTTCCTACATGTTCATATGATTCTAAGAAACTTTGAATCGCAGATTTTAACGCCGGAACGAGCTCAAATGGAGCTTCGCTGGAAAATAGATTATAGAGAGAGAAATCTTCGATTTCTCACTGGTGAGGGCATGGCGGTCCGAGCTTTCAATCTGGGCAGATAGCTCTTATCTTGAGGATCATCCTAGAATCAAGAATCACATCAATTGATGCTGAATTGAGTTAGAATTTCATTATTGAATTTCTGCCAGTTCTCTCTCTAGCACCGGCCGGAAATTGCAGAGGGGAGCCGAATTGGCTTACCTTTTAGTCCTAATTCGGTCGTGGGAGGGCTGAGGAAGTGTTGGGAAGGCTTGGTTTGGCCTGAGGAGGGCTCAAAATGGCCAATTTCAACTCGGCCGAAATAGGGCAGCTTCGGTTCGTTGGAGTTACTTCACTATTCCATCATGTCGGTATTTCTCTAGTGATTCTCGGATTGACTAGTGTTTGTTATCAGATAGCTGACTTACCCCAGGTTCTAAAAAGCCTGACCTCTCCTTACGAGGTTAAGAAAAATGTTCTAGTCGAAGCTCTTGTTTAAGTTTCACTAGGAAATGGAGCAGTAGAGAGAGAGAGAAGTGTTCGAGTGTGAGAAGAAAAAATTGAGTATTAAATGGGAGAGATTTATTACTAGTATTAATATTGACATAAATTATTGGTATTAATTCCAATAATTTAATTTTGGTATTAAATTATTTATATTAATTCTAATAATTTAATTTACGTATTAAATTATTGCTATTAATTATAATAATTAAATATATATTAATTTATGGCTATTTATGATAAGGCATACGTTCCCATAAAAATTTTTTACCAAAATTTTGGATTACAAAAAAAAAATCATACTTCTCAGGAGGTCAGCCATCCTCACACTACTCTCGACCAAGCACGCTTAATTTTAAAGTTCTTATGAAATCTCGTTTACCTGAACCAATTTGGTTTTTATCTTCTAATTTGTCTTAAGTTTCTTTTCCAATGTTTAATGAACCCTTTGGATCACTTGGGAGTTGTAATTTCCTAAATTGCCCATTCACAATTGATCTGGTTTGTGAACCGGTTCGGTTTTCTCACTCGGTTTGACCGGTTCCCTTCCCAGTTTTTCATAGCTCAAAAGGATGGGTTTACAATAATGCTATTCTAAGAAACAAGATCAGAAGTTACGTTTGTCTCTTCGCGGCATTGAGTATTGATGATCCTTCTTAGACCAAAGGGAGTGTCAGGTTGTTCCATGGATCAAACTAAACTAGTGAGGGCGTAATAGCGGCAGTTAGAGCAATCAATTTGGCATGGTAGCTCTTATCTAGGGGGTTCTTCGAGGATCAAAAGCCACTCCAATTCTCGTCCTGAGTAGTGGGAATTTGATCAGTGAATTCTAGGCACTTTCTCTCGCTAGAATTAAGCGATTCCATTGAGGGAGGACTGAATTGTCTTACTAGGGTACTTCGGGAGGTTGAGTATAGGCTGGAAAGACTTGAGGAAGAATTGGTTTGGCCGTAGGAGGTCGGGGATGGCGGAATTGGGACCAGGAAGAATAGGGCAGCTTCGATTTCTATGAAGCAACTTCACTATTTGAACCCATTGGCGCTTCTTCGATGGTCCTCATGTAGAATGGAGGGTGTCGTTAGGTAGCTTGTCATGCCCTGACCTGGTTTAGTCGGATCCTTATGAACGACCTGCCACTCTCCCGGTTTATTAAGGGTTTTCCCGTTCTTTTAAAGTGTGAGGAGTAAGGCATCCTTTATACCTATACCTTTCTTGGATTAATATTAATCAAAACTGAATAATTTAAACTAACATACCTATCTTACAGGATTAGCTAGTGGAATGTCTGTAGGTAGATTTTTCCCTCGGCAACCTGAAAAGGGGTAAAGGGAGAGGGTGAGTTTGACAACTCAGTGAATGGGTGTTCAAAAGATGAGTTTCTATAAAATGTTTGAATAGAAGTGTGCCAGACTCCTTATTTTCTTTAAAATAATTCCTTCCTTGAATTCCCAGAAATTTAAAACCAATTTCCTCATTATCCACAATCGGTGTGTTTAACAATCAACATACGCCCTTCATCATGATGGGATCATGCATTCATAGGGTAGTCTATCTACTACACCCACTTGTGGCATCGGGGCGACTTTATCGGCCACCTAGATAGAAGCTCATCCACTTCAACCCTGGGAATGAGTGGATGTTCGCGACATCCGACCCTCAAACCTGAAATCAACTCTATGTTTGTATGAGGACAAAGACCTCATCCCGACCCCACCCTGGTCTCATGCACATGAAGCTATGTCGAGCTTCCCTGACTGCTGGCATGACAAACAGCCTTTATCTCCACCATGTTGTCTAGAAGCCCCTATGATGCATGACTACCACTCTTGGGCATCTTGATGGTCTTGAATCTCAGTGTAAGCACAAACAATAATTTTCCATATGAGCCATTAACCTTTGGTGCCACTAGTCCAATGGCCCTGACCCTCAACTCGACCTACAGCTGTTTGTCTAAACCGGTCCGTCGACCAGGTCCTGTCGCACTACCGCCAGTCAATCGAGTATGTCGGTCCTGTCTTGGTACCATGGCCAAATCACATAATCCATTCATTAGGAATTTTCATGGCTTTCATAATCTCATATTTGTTTAGGAGCTCCTGCTCATGCCAACTGGCTTTAGCCTCACTGTACGAGATTTTCCAAAACCAGGCTTTTTAGCCCCCCAAGTTCCAAAACTGAGGCCTTTGGCCTATGAGTAGTGGAACACAGTCAGGGGAGAACATTTCTAATAAAATAACTTTCAACTCATCTATCACACCAACCGAGTGTGATTACATCTCTGCTTACAACTGGTAAGGGGGTTTTCTACTTCATTCTAGGAAGTTTATCATACCAACCGGGTATGACCTACTTACAACCGGTAAATAGTTTTTCCATGTAGTTTCCACATCACCCCAACCAGGCGTAATTTTAAAATTACCACTTAGTAGTGGTTTTTTTTTCCAAGGTACTCATCATCCCAATCGAGTATGATGTGAAAATTCTCACTCACCTGATAAGTGTAGTGTATTCCTCTTGGTGGCTTTTTTCCTCCACGCGAGCTTCTCCTTACTGGCGGTTCTAGTCCTTCCTGCTCCTACACGATTTGGACATCCTTGTATTTTAACATTTGGCATAGTGGCCCTAATTACTCACGTATGAGAAAAATGCCCAAACTTTTCAATTATTTACATTTTGGTCCCTAAAGTTCTTTTTCCTTAACTTGATGTCCTTAATGCAAACATTTCCCCAAATTGAGTCTCGAAACTTCTAAAATTTACTTTGGGACCTCAATTTATTCAAAATCACTTAAGGGGTTCAAGTTTCCCAAATTTCCAATTTGGTCCCCAATTTTTCAAAAATTACCATTTTGCCCCTAGTTTACAAAAATGGCAATTTGACCCCCAATAAATTCCAAAAATTGACCAATTGGTCTCCAACATCTTTTCCATGGCCAATTGGCCCTAAATTTTGGGAAATTGCACTTTGGTTCCTCAATTTTATGAAATCCACAATTTCCCCCAAAATTTTCCCCAATTTCCCCCTTTCAAACTAGCTGAATTTGATTTCACCAAATTGACCATTTAATCAGGGTTTATTGATCCAATTGGAGGTATGGATCAGTTCCTACACTTCCACATGATTCAATGGTGCTTTGAATCGTGTCATTTGGGTTCGAATTGAGCTCAAACAGAGCTTTGTCGGAAAACTGAACATAAATAAAGAAAGCTTTGAAAGCTTACCGTTGGAGGTGCGGTGGTTCGAGCTTTAAATCGGGAAAGGTAGCTCACATATTAAGGTTCCTCCTAGGATCAAGATTTACATCAATTCATGTTGAGGGAGAATTTGGTCAATGAAGTTTTTTCGATTCTCTCTCTAACACTAATTAGAAATTGTAGAGTTGAGCCAAATTGGCTTACCTTTTCTCTCTAATTCGGTCATATGAGGGTTGTGTAAGTACTAGGAGAGCTTGGCTGGAGGAGGGCTCAATTCGGTCATTTTTAGCTTGGCCAAAATAGGGTAGCTACGGTCCACCGGTACTACTTCACTATTTGATTACACTAGCGCTTCTTCCAAGATCCTCTGATCAAATGGTGATTACCGTCGGGTAGCTGACTTCTTCCAAGTCTAAAGAACCTGACCTTGCCTTCTTTGGCTTAGAAAAATGCTCAAGTCGGAGCTTTAGTTCAAGCTTCACCAAAAATTGGAGCAGTAGAGAGAGAGAGAGAGGAGTTTTCAGGTGTAAGGAGGAGGAATGAGGAGGAGCTCTTTATTTAGGAAGCTCGGGGAATCCTTGGCCGCACAATTGGAGCCTTTATGGCGATCATTCATTGCCTGAAATGCCCTGAATGGAGACTTTTCATCTTCATCGTCGCTGCTCAATTTTTCGGTGAGTGAACAGTGCTATCATATGAAGGAAGAAGACAACAATATTCTAAATTATATTGGACCTGTCCGAACTGGGTTCAATGCTTAAACCAGTCAATTCAGGCTAGATTCGACCGAGTTTTTCAAAATTAAAATTTCTAAATTCATTACCTATCCAATGGTGACTTCAATACTCCAATTTAAATTTTCTTAGCCAACTAAAAAAATGAATTTAGGAATCGGTTCAATAGTCGTTCAAACTAATTCAAGCTGGTTCAGGTTTGGTTCACCTAAACCAGTTTGGTTTTCTCTTGCAATTCATTCCAAAGTCCTTTTTCATGAATTTTATGATTCTTTAGTTCACTCAAGATTTGTAAATTTCCCGTTTTGCCCTTTCTCTAATGGTTGGGGTTCATGAACCAGTTCGATTTCCTCACCTGTGTTGACCATTTCTTTCTCTGGTTTCCTCATCTTTAATGAATAGGGTTTATAACTCTCCCCTCCTTTTAAGAGTTTTGTCCCCAAAACTTAATTTCCTTTGGTGTCAACTTGGGGTTTGCTTAACATGCAAACTCTTCGGTTGTTCTTTCTGTTAGCCCCTTTTTATATCATTCGCCTAAGGAATTTCTTTTCCTTTCCATTTTTTACTCACTCCATGGAGTTTATCATAATTAGGCTTGTCTTATCCACTACTCCAAGGTACATCCTTAAGTCCACTTCCTCCTCTACTTAGGGCAAGATTCATCCTCTTAAGGGTTCTTGCTTAGAATTTCAGGATTGGGAGTTCAAAGTTGCCCAATCATTCCCTTGTCTAGTTATTTTCTTAGTCATTGAAACCCTTAGCTCTATGTCCTCTTGAGTGCTACATACTTGCTTTCACGGGTTTCGGTGTTATCACCTTTTTGCCTTATTTTGATCCTTCCCCCATCCCTTGTTTATTATAACTTCAGTCCAAATTTTATATTTGACCATATCATGCTTACTAACTAACTCTTCCTTACACGAGTCACATTTTCCTCAGGAGTATTAGGCTTACATACCCCTTATAGTCATGACATTTTCTATAACCTATCTCTATCCATTAGATTTCTAGAATACTTCCTTGAGGGTCATTCTAATCTTTTCAACCTTCCAGGGATTGTATAACTTCATCCCTCTTTTCGTTGGTAGTATTTCTCAACTATCTTTACCGTTAACCCCCTATCCATCTTGCCTTTGACATGTTGTCTCACATAACTATGTTGATTTATCTTATCTACTCATCCTTTCCCAACTTCTTTATTGGGTCTTTTCAATTCCAATCATTGGGTTTTCCCAATGACTTACCAACATGTGAGGATTCTTCCCTTCTTATGTCCTTCCTCTCCTTTAGCGGCATAGTTTATTCAAGGATTTTCTTTTTCCTTAATCCCCTCTTACTCGCTCGTGACCATTTCACGATTCATTATTTTGAGTTGATCCCTTTTGGTCTATGTTTTGATTGTTTTGTTTGGAGATTTTCCTTCTTATGGTTTCTTTCTCTACTATATCCCTCAAAGTAGAGATTTTTAACCTCAAGAGTTACATGCTCAACCTTCTTACCATTCCTTGAAAATTTCTTCCTTCATTTTCTTATTATGGGTAGTCCACTCAATCTTACTTGTCACAACATCTTTTGATGATAACTTCCTACTTACCCTTTCATTGGGTTTAACTTATTCCTTGGGTCCTCCTAGTATGCTTCCCTTGGTTCTTTCACCTCAGCAAGTGCTTCATTTGCCAGTTCATCTCCTTATCCCTATTACCTCTCAGTTGGGATACGTATGCCTTTCCAAGGTTTCCTTGCTTGGTAGGACTCTTCCCCTTTCTCCCATAATTCCTTTTTCATTTGCCCTAGGGAATATCTACCCTTAAATGACATCATTTGATGTTGTCTTCTCCTATTTGCCCTTACTCTTGAAATCTTGCGGGCACATCTTTTGTACCCTATCCTCATCCCCACTTGTTTCAAGGTCTTTTCTTCACCTTGTGAGAGGCTTACTTAACCTTTTCATGACTTTAGTGTGGTCAGTAATCCGTTCTTGGCTAGTGATCTTTTTAAGGATTTCCTTGATTCTTCTTTTCCAATATTTGGCCTTTTCACTTCTCTCTCCTTTTTCGGGGTTTAAATCCATGGTTCTCCCAAAGACAAGTTTGTTAATAGCCTCGTTCCTACTATTTTTCTTGTCCAACTGTCTGGGTAGCTGTATATAGAATTCACTCTTCCTTCATGCCCATCCTATTATCCTTCATACAGTGTAGTCTTTACTACTTCCCAACTCTTCTTAAGTCATTGTTTATTCTCCTAGACCATCCCATTGTTTCTAGTTTCTTTTTTCTACTAGGTTCTCCTAGAATCATTATTTGGCTCTTTTGCTCTTCCAAAGTAGGTCATACATGGCCTCTAATACATCCTTCCTTCGAGAAGTTCCTAACGATGGGTTGGTTCCTTGCACTCCACGTTATGTCCATCCTCCAATCAATGATCCCTTCAAGGGGGTACATAGTCATATGCATCCCTCTAGATTTCCATTTCATAGTGCATTTTTTCAATTCTTCACTATTAATGTGTCCTACCCTATAATTTTCGGAGGACATTTTTCGTGTTTGCCCCTTTATGAGGGGGTTCTAGGTGTACCTCCCATGTACCTTACCTCTATTCTTGTGGTATTCCTCTTTATTATACCTTCCTAAGAAGAAGATTAAATTTCACTTTACCTCCCCATTTCATAACCTTTTTGCTAACAGCTTACTTAACATGCTCCATAGTTTTGGTCACCTTCCGGTCTTTTGTGACTTTTTAGGAGGTATTGCCCTAAATCTATGGGGTGTGGAATAGTCCTACTTTATCTTTCTTATCCCTCTACACCTATAATCGATTATCTTGATACTAGTCCTTAGTAGGGTTGGGCACTTCTTCACGTAGGGTCCCCATCGTTCACACTTGTACCAGGTTATTCCTAGGCGTGGACCATTGTGGTTCCTTCCTTACATCGAGCATTGCGGGGCCTTTCTAGGGTTGCTGGTAATTTGGTGTTTCACCATCCTTAAGTCTGAACACCTTGAGAGTTTTATTGTTGAGTCCTCTTTGCTAAAGAGTCATTTTAAGAGTCCTCCTAGATTTCTAAATTCCTAGATTCAATTTCCTTAACTAGGATGGGATTTTTTTCGTAGTTTCTATGGTAGTGCAATTTTGTTTGGTTACTTTCCTTGGGGCCATCTTTCTAGCAAGATCACATGATTTTAGGAATTTTGAGTACTTCATTAATATAGGAGTACAAAATGTTGGGGTTTTAGCCCTATTATAAAAAGTGGTCACATAATAGATAGGGAGCTTCGGGGTTCTTGATAAGCATCCTCCTTGGTAAGGATATACGCCCTTGTTGGCGTTCTAGTCTTTAGGCTTGGCTCCCTTCGTACACAAGACTATAACCCTAACATATCCTGGCACCATACTCCTTGGTGGTACTGGATACTTCCCCATTTGTTCCTTTCGGGCTTCTACTATATCTCGAGCATTAGGGAGCTTCTATGGTTGTCTTCCTATGAGGAAAGGGTGTTGAGTAGAGTTAGTCCTAGTTTTCTTGGTTCCTCTTCTGGGAGCCATCTAAAAATTTTGAAACTTTCTCTTAGTTACTATGTTATATAGTCTTTATAATGTATTCGAGAAAATATGGCTCTAATACAACTCAAGTTGTCATGCCCCGAACCAGTTTAGTTAGATCCCCATGAGCAACCCGCCACTCTCCCAGTTTATTAAGGGTTTTCCCCTTCTTTTAAACCGTGAGGAGTAAGGTGTCCTTTATACCTGTACTTTTCCTAGAATAACATTAATCAAAACTGAATAATTTAAACTTACATACCTATCTTACAGGTTTAGCTAGCGGAATATCTGTAGGTAGGTTTTTCCCTCGATTACTTGAAAAGGGGTAAACGGAGGGGGTGAGTTCGACAACTCAATGAATGGGTGTTTGAAACATGAGTTTCTATAAAATAGTTTGAATTGGATTGTGCTAGACTCCATATTTTCTTTAAAATCATCCCTTCCTTCAATTCCTAATTATTCAAAACCAATTTCCTCATTATCCACAATCGGTGTGTTTAACAATCAATACACACTCTTCATCATGAAGGGATTACACATTTGCACGGCAGCCTTTCCACTACACCCACTTGTGGCATCGGGGCGACTTTACCGGCCACCTAGATAGAAGCTCATCCACTTCAACCCTGGGAATAAGTAGATGTTCGCGACATCTGACCCACAAACCCAAAAAGAAAGTCCGTGTGCATATGAGGATAGAGACCTCATCCTGACCCCACCTCGGTCTCATGCACATGAAGCTACGTCGAGCTTCCCTAACTGTTGGTATGACAAACTGCCCTTATCTCCACCATGTTGTCCAGTAGCCCCTAGGATGTATCACTACCAATCTTGGACGTCTTGATGGTCCGAAACCTTAGTGCATGCGCAAAGAATAATTTTCCATATAAGCCATTAATCTTTGGTGCCATCCCTCATCACACTCTCATTTTCCCATGTCTCTTCTTGCATTGGTATATTCTACCAAAGAACCTTGACCATGGGAATCTTCCTGTTCCTTAAGTTTTTCTCTCTCTGGTCGATGATTTGGACTAGTTCCACCTAATTGGTTAGGTTCTCTTCTAGTTTGAGGGGAGGTCAGTCCAGCATATGTTGGGATTGGGCTGATATTTCTGGAGTTTCGAGATATGGAATATATCATGTATTCTTTGTAAGTCCAGTGACAGTTATAATTTATTGGCCTCTAGGCATATCCTTTGGACTATGGTGTAGGGACCGATGTACCTAGGCTTCAACTTCCCCCATTGTTGAAACATAAGTATTCCCCTCCATGGGGATACCTTGAAAAACACTCAGTCTCCCATTTCAAATTCTAAGTCCCTTCTCTGATGGTCAGCATAGCTCTTTTGCCTGTATTGAGCGGCCTTAAGTTGACTCGTTATGATTTTAATATTTTTTGTGGCGTCCTCTATTTGTTCGACCCATTCTAGCTTCCTTTCTCCCACCTCTTCCTAAAATAAGGGGGTACGACATGGTCATCCATAAAGGGTCTCATAAGGAGCCATTTGAATACTGGCATGATAATTGTTATTATAGGCAACTTCTCGTAAAGAGAAAAGGCTATGAAAGTTTACCGTCAGAGGTGTGGTAGTCCGAGCACTTGATTGGGGAAGGTACCTCTTGTCCTGAGGTTCCCTCTAGGATCAAGAATCGCTACAATTAAAGTCAAATCAAAGGTGAATTTAGTCACTAAAATTCGACACTTTCTCTCTCTAACCCCGATCTGCAACGACCAAGTAAGGCATAATTGGTTTAACTTTCAGCTCAGTGATGGTCGTGTAAGGGCTGTGGGGGTGTTGGGGAATTGTGGTTTGGTTGGAGGAGGGCTGAATTTGGCTGAATTCAGCTCGGCCAAAATAGGGCAGCATCGATGGATCGAAGCTACTTCACTATTTGATTCCGCTGGTGCTTCTCTAGCAATCCTTGGGTCGAAAGGAAGTTACTGTCAGGTAGCTAATTTTCCCCGGAGTCTATAAGACTCGACTTTGCCTTTTGAGGCTAAGAAAAAGGCCTATGTTAAAGCTCTGGTTTGAGCTTCACCGAAAAATGGAGCAGTTGAGAGAATAGAGATTTGAGGTATGTGGAGAATGAATGGAGAGGAGATCTTTATATAGGGAGCTTGGATACCACCTGCCCGACTATTTTCCATTTTGGTCAAGCTTATCATCGCCCTGAAATGGCCTGAACAAAGCGGTTCCAGCTTCGCTAACGTTATCCATTTTCTACATTAATGAACAATGTTGTTATGAAACCTGACCCTCAGACCAAGTAAACCAGGGAAAGAACTGGCGGTTTTGAGAAAACCAAACCAAAAAAGGAACAAAAAATGACAAATAAGGGTTAAAATGAGAAATTGGAAAATTCCAAGTGACCAAAAATTCATAAAAATCATGAGCAAGAACCGAGAAGGGGAATTGATGAGAGAACCGGACCAGTTCAAGGTGAACCGGACCTGAACCAGACTTAACCGAGGTGGTCCATAATGAACCTATTCACTAATTCATTTTTTTGGTGGCTTAAAAAAGTTAATATGGGAAATTAATGCCAATAGAAAATGAATTTAGATGCATTTAGAAATTTTTAAATTTAAAAAAAACGGTCGAATCACATCCGAACCAACCAAATTTCAAATTCGGGTTACCGAACCTAGTCAAACCAGACCGGTCAACGATCAACGAACTAGTCAATGGTCAGCGAATCGGTCAATAGTCAATGTATGACCAGTCAGCATGCCATGCTGACACAGGCAGCCAATGGGAGGATGCTATGTGTCCGATCAATGGGTCAACGGTTGACGTGGTGGCTAAGTTGGACTTCCATGTTAGAAAAAATGTCCAATCACAGTGTGCCATGTGGCACACTTGCCACGTCATCATCTTCAACCTCTAACTGCTCACAAAGAGGGGAGAGAGAGAGGGGGGGGGGGGAGACATCGAAAGAGCTAGAGTCTTTGGCGACTCGAAAAATGATCTAGTCAGGTCGCGATGACTGAGTTGGAGGCTGAGTTTTACGCTAGCCTGTACTTGTACAGATGTCGTGCCCCTATATAAAGAGCACACATCCATTCGAACTTTGAATCCCACAATCGTCTGAAGAAGACGAACTGCTTAGTTTTTCGGTGAGCTGCAAACCAGAGATCTGACATCGAGGTTTTTCTCCACCTCTGAAGCAGCATTCAGTATCATTAGAACTGGGAGGAAGTCCTCTATAGAGTTGCACCCTCTATTCTACAAGAGAGCCATCGTAGAGGAATCAAGAAACTCAAAGAGTAATACTGCTCTCGGGTGTCAGTAGCCCGAGTTGCTCGAGTTCAACTCGAGTCATCCCCAAGCCAACTCTAGCCAAACCAAGACCCCCAAACACCACCCAGAGGTGCCCTGACCTCCCCCCGAGCTAGCACGGAAAGCCCATCTGCCACCCCTTCGCTAGAAAGCACTATTCACGACCGATTTCTGCACAAACTTTAATAATGAAATTCGCACTGCTTAGGCCACCAATTGAGGCGCGATTTGATCCATGGACGATCCCCAAGAGGATAGCAATCTAGACAAAGCAAGAGCTCCGGTTGTTAGACCATCACCAGTACAATATTGAAGCTTTCTCCCTCTACAGTGAATTTGTAAACCCCGTCCTTTGATAATGAGAAAACTGAGGAAAGAACCGGTCAGTTTGGATTTTAAACTGAATTTGTGACTCAAAAAAACTTCATAAACTTGGGAAAAGAACCTAGGAAGAAAGAAGGAAGAAAAATCGAAAAAGTTCAAGAGAACCGGGTCTGAACCGGATAGAACTGGTTTATGAACCGAGTTGATTCATGAACCGGAACCAATAGAGAATGGGTCAACCAAGAAGTTTATGGATCCCTTGTGATTCAAAGAAATATATAAACCTTGGTAAAGAACCTTAGAACAAGGTGGGAGAGAAAAACCAAATCGGTTCGGGTGAACCGGACCCGAACCGAATTAAACCGATTTAAGAACAGAGTCGGTTTATGAACATAAATCGATAAAGAAATAGTAAACCAGAAATTTTATGGACCCTCACTAACCTAGGGAGTCATAGAAGTCATGGAAATGGACTAGAGGGAGAATTAAAGAGGAAAATCAAACTGGTTCAGACGAACCGGACCTGAACAGAATTGAACCGGTTTGGACCGGTTTGAATCACTATTGAACTGGATGTTAAATTCATTTTTCTAGGTGGCTTAAAATTTTCAAATTTGCGATTTGAGACCACCATTGGATAGAGAATAAATTTAAATGAATTTAGAAATTTTTAGATTTAAAAAACTTGGTTGAATGGGGGGTGAATTGGTCAGTTTAAGCTTTGAAACCGGTTCAGACCAGTCCGGTCTGGTTCGGAATAGTGTCATCTTCTTCCTTAGGATGAGAGCACTGTTCACTCGCTAGAAAATCGAAGCAGCACCAACAAAGAAGAAACACTTTCGTTCGGTATGTTTTAGGTCTTCAATGCCTATCATAATGGTGCCAAACGGACGGCCAACGGGTCCCCGAGCTGCCTATATAAAGAGCTCCTATCCATTCGTCTTCTTCACACCCGAAAAGCTCACACTCTCTCAGTTGCTTAGTTTTCTGGCGAAGCTCGAACCAGAGTTGTAATATAGGGTCAATTTTGAGCCAAAGAAGGCAAGGTCGGGTTCATTAGAACCAAGGAGAAGTTAGCTACATGGTGGTGACATCTATTCGTTCCGAGAGTCACCGGAGAAGCGCCGGTGTGATCGACCAGTGAAGCTGCTCCAACGGACCGATGCTACCCTATTTCGACCTAGTTGAAATCAGCCAATTTGAGCTCTACTTAGGCCCAACGAAGCTCTCCCGACACCTTCTCAGCCCTTCCACGGCTGAATTAGGACCGAAAAGTAAGCCAATTCGGTTCCCCTTTACAATTTTCGATCGGTGTTAGAGAGAGAGTCAACCGAATTTCAATAACGAAATTCTAATCCAATTCGACATCAATTGATATCATTCTTGATCCTAGGAAGAACCTTTGGAAGAGAGCTACCTGCCCAGATAGAAAGCTTATATCGTTGCGCCCTCACCAGTGACAAATCAAAGCTTTCTCTCTACAGGTGTTTAATCGGTCAATTTGATGAAATCAAATTCGGTTGTGTGAAAGAGTTGAAATTGGGGGAAAATGGGAATTTTTGAAAATTTGAAGGACCAAAATGTAATTTTCTAAAATTCAGTGTCAATTGGTTATAACAAGAATATTAGAGGGTCAATTGGGAAATTTTAGAATTTTTGGGGCAAAATTTACCATTTTTGTAAAGGAAGGGCAAAATGGTAATTTTGGAAAAATAAAGGGACCGAATTGGGAATTTGGGAAATTAAACCCCTTTTTGTGAAATTTAATAAATTGAGATCCCAAGATAAATTTTAACAATTTCAGGACTCAATTTGAGGAAAAGCTCGGCAATAGGGACTTAAAGTTAAAGAAAAAATAAATTTAGTGACCTAATTGCAAATATATATAAAGTTGGGTTTTCTCATCCATTTAGAACGAATGAGGGCTATTAGGCCAAAGAATAATGAACTATGTTCATTTTGCTTAGGAGAACAAGACATCGGAAATGCCAGTCGAGGTCTAGCTTGCTAGGGACGGAATCCAACTAAGTGGAATTTCACTGCACAATCGGGTGAGTGAGATTTTTATATCATACCCGGTTGGAGATGATAAGCACATCGAAATAAAAACCCACTACTATTTAGTATTTTAAACATCATAACTTAGAGTAGTGATGTGAAAACCATGCGGAAAAACTACTTATCGATTGTAAGTAGATCATACCCGGTTGGTATGATGAAACTTCCTTGAAGGAAGTTGAAAATCCGTTCATCGATTATGAATAGAGATGTCCTTATATCGGGTGGTAAAGAGGACAATGAAAACATATTTTTATCGAAAGTGCTCTCACCAGACTATGTGCCAATGCTTAAAAATTTTGGGAGACCTTCTTGTTGGGAGCTTGAATAGCTCTTATAGGTTGGGGGCCTCGATTTTGGAACTTGGGGGCTAATATGCCCAGTTATGAAAATCTCGAACAGTGGGCAATAGGCCAATGGGCACGAGCAGGAGCTCGCAAACGAACATGATATATGTGCCATAAAACTTTAATAAGTAAATTGTATGGTCATGGTACCAAGGCTGGTCCGACATTCTCAGTCAACTGGCAGCAGTGTGACATGACAGGTCTCCAAACCAATCAAGACAAACAGCTGCAGATTGAGTTGAAGGTTGAAACTATTGGACTGATGGCACCACAGATTATATGTCATGATAAGAAAATATTGTTTGTACATGCACTATAAGTACGTGATCATCAAGATGCCCATGAGGGGTAGTGATGCATCCTAAGGGCCCTAGATGACCCAATGAGTATAAGGGCAGTTCGTCATTCTAAGTGACTGTGCGAAATTTGATGTAGCACCAAGCGCATGAGACCGGGGTCGGGATGGGATGAAGTCTCTGTCATCATACGGACACAAAGAATTGATTTTAGGATTGAGGGTCAGATGTTGCATACATCCACTCATTCTTAGGGTAGAAGTGGACGTACGTCTATCTAGGTCGTCAATAAAGTTGCTCTGGAGCCACAAGTAGGTTCAGTGGTCGTATTGACCTACGAATGTGTGTAACCTTCATGATGAAGGATGTGTGTTGGGTGATGACACACCGTGATAAATAAGAAATGGTGGAAAGACTCAAATTTTTAAATGAAGGGATTTTTTGAAAAGAGAGGAGTCTAGCACACTCCAATATAAATTTTCTTATTGAAAGTCAAAAGATTTGAAACCCATTCACTAAGTAGTCGTACTCACCCCCGCCGTTATATTCCTTTCAGGAAGTCCCGGGAAGCTTTCCCTTAAAGACCTGCGAATTTAAACGCCTGCAAGACAGGTATGATTATTTTAAATTACTATGCAGTTTTGATTTATGTTATTCATGGAAAAGGTGCAAAGAACGCCTTACTCTTTACAGTTTATAATAAGGCAAAACCCTTTAATAAACTGGGAGACTGGCGGGTTGTTTATGGAGATCCGACCAAACCAGGTTGGGGCATGACAACTAGAGTGGTATTAGAGCCTATTTCCTCGAATACATAGTCAAGACTAGAAAATATAGTAACTAATAGGACTATTTTAAAAAATATTGACAAAAATGGCTCCAAAGAAAAGAACCAAGAGAACTAGGGTTGCCATCTCCAACACCACCCAGCCACTCCTACCTGTAGAAACTCCTCGAGCAGCCCAGACAACTCCTCCTAGACTCAGTAGGGAGCATAAAATATTGTACAAGGAGTTCACTCGTGTATTTGGCCAACCTAACCTCAATCTTGAGGCGGGCAACAACTTGCAAGTTGAACCAGAGGAAGTGCAATCCCACCCTCCCCCTGGTAATCCAACCGCTCCAACGGACATTCCTAGAAATCTCAAAACTCTCTAACAACTAGGATGTAAACCTTTCCTCAGAGAAAAGGATGCTGGGACCGCCATGGATTGGCTGGCCAATACCAAGAAGTTGATGGGAATTGTCCGGATACTGCCAGAGGATAGGGTGATCATGATGGAATTCTTCCTGGAAGGAAGTGCTAGACAGTGGTGGGACAATGTCCAAAACCTACATACCACCACCCCAACTTGGGAGCAATTTGAGGAAAGATACTCGGAGGAGTACCTGGCACCCCACCTAATGAATGAGAAGAAACAAGAGTTCATCCGGCTTCACCAAGGGCTTAGCTCCATATCAGAGTATGAAACAAAATTCAACGAGTTAAGACCCTTTGCTCCCGACCTAGCTGGATCAGGTGACATATGCGAGAGGTTTGTGGACGGTCTCAACATGGACATTCGAGACCATATGGGAGTACTAGGATGTCCCACAGACCTGGTAGCTGTAATCAGTATGGCTCACGAATGCGAGCGACTAGTACAGACCGGACGTCATCGAGTGGAGTAGACGACCAAAAAGGGGGATAAGGATTCAAATCGTCAAGGAGGACGGAGAGAATATATCGGGCCAAGAGGAGGAAACAAAATGGTATTCCAACGAAAAAAGGGCATGCCTCCACCCCCTCCCGGAGTAGTCCCTACCTTACCCCAAGGGAACCCTCGCTATCCGAAGTGTCAAAGGAACCATGAGGGAGCATGCCATACTTGTTTCGCCTGCGAACAAGTGGGACACTTTCTAAAGGATTGTCCTACTCTTAGGGAGAACAAACAAAAAAAATACTCTTGGACTACCACAAGGGAACTTCGGGAACCCTAGACCAAAAGCTACAACAAGAGTACCGGCTAGAGTATACAACCTCACTCATGACGAGGCTAGAGGAGACCTTAGCACTGTAGCGGGTACATCCCAAAACCCTACAAACTAGTCCAAAGGAGTCATATAAACCAAACATCTTTTGATTTAATAAAGAGAATTCCTTCTAAAACATACATTTCTTAAATTAAGGTATATACAACTATGGGGACAACCAGTTTATGCTCTTTTTTACTCTAGAGCAAAGAGATCATTTATCAAGGAAGAGTTGGTTTCTAAAGTAGGCCTGGAGCTCACTCCACTAACACAAAGCCTTAACATCCTTACACCCTTAGGAGAAGGTTTGAACATTAATAAAAAATTAAAGGGATGTGAGATAGGAATTGAAGGAATCAAACTTGAAGCTGACTTGATCCCATTACCTTTGAGAGAAGTTGAAGTAATTCTGGGGATGGACTGGCTGAGTAATCATCAAGCGAGGATGGACTGTAGAAGGAAGATAGTAACTTTCCATACTTGCAAGACTATGGGACTAAAGTTCCAAGGAGATAAAAGGAAAAGTGAAGTATAATTGGTGTCCCACCTGAAGGCTCAAAAGATGATACAAAAAGGATGTATAGTTTTTCTGGCCATGGTTATGAATGAAGATTTTGAAGAAAAGAAATTGGAAGACATTCTGGTAGTCAGACATTATCCAGAAGTTTTTCCAGAAGAGCTACCTGGACTACCTCCAAGTCGTCTAGTGGAGTTCACTATAAAAATAACCCCAGGAACAAACCCCATATCCCAAGCCCCATATCGCATGGCTCCAGCAGAGCTGGGAGAATTAAAGGAACAACTAGACGAATTATTGGAAAAGGTAGTAGCTATATCATAATGGAAGGCTCCAAGCAATCCTACAGAAATTAGAAGTTTCTTAGGATTGGTAGGATAGTATAGATGATTTGTGCAAGAATTTTCTAAAATAGCAACTCCTCTAACTTGACTCACTAGGAAAGGAGTTGAGTATAAATGGGATGAGGATTGTGAGAAGTCTTTTCAGGAGTTAAAAACTCAACTAACAACCGCACCAGTACTCTCCTTACCCAATCCTAATGTAGGAGAGTACACAGTCTATAGTGATGCCTCTGGATAAGGACTGACATGTGTTTTAATTCAACAAGGGAAGGTTATCGCGTATGCCTGGTGACAACTGAAGATACATGAAAGAAATTACTCGACTCATGACTTGGAACTAGCTGCAATAGTGTTTGCCCTAAAGATATGGCGACACTACCTTTACGAGGTTAAGTGCAGAATATACACAGATCACAAGAGCCTTAAGTACTTCCTAACTTAGAAGAAGTTAAATCTTCGTCAGAGGAGATGGCTAGAATTGGTGAAGGATTATGATCTTGTGATAGAATACAAGATGTGGTAGTAGATGCCTTAAGTCGCAAGTATCAAATTGAGGCAGCATAAGTCGAGACAAGCTTCTTACCTTTGTTGCAACAAAGGGAAGGATGGAAGTGAACCTGAGGATAGACAGACAGGAAAAATGCTTGGTGGCTAATGTAGCAGTAAGGCCCAATCTAACCGAGCATATAAAGGTCCAACAAAAGATTGATAAAGAACTTCAGTCCTATTTGGATCCAATTAACAGAGAAAGGAAACCAAACTACGATACGTGAGGTGACGTAGTACTGACCTATAAGGGTAAGGTATGTGTGTCTCAAGATAAGGAGTTGCAGAGATTAATTTTTGAAAAGGCACACGATTCGATGTATGCTATGCATCTGGGCAGTACTAAGATGTACCGCACCCTCAAACAATGATACTGTTGGATGGGTATGAAGAGGAACATTGCGGAATATGTGGCCCGATGTTTGTCCTATTAACAAATAAAGCAGAGCATCAAAAACCATCAAGACTATTACAACCCTTACCAATTCTGGAGTGGAAATGGGAGCACATCACAATGGACTTTGTCACGGGCTTGCCAATGACTAGAAAGTGTCGAGATGCGATTTGGATAATAGTGGATAGATTTACCAAATCAGCTCATTTCCTCCCCATAAAAGTGACAGATATAGTATAATAGCTGGTCGTCCTATACATGAAAGAAATCATAAGACTCCATAGTGTCCCGGTGAGTATAGTATCGGATAGAGATCCGAGATTTACTTCTAGGTTTTGGCCTAGTCTGAAAAAAGCCATGGGGACCAAGCTCCATATGAGTACAGCATTTCACCCTCAGACAGATGGTCAGTCTGAATGAACCATTAAAACCTTGGAAGACATGCTAAAAATGTGTCTGCTCACCTTGAACAAAAGCTAGGAGGAATACTTATACCTAATGGAATTTGCGTATAATAATAGTTACCAGGCTAGTATTCAGATGTGATGTGAATCCGACTAAAGATAGTACGAATTCACAAGTTCAATAAACCAGACATGTAATGGAGCTGAACACTTTGTCACCAAATGGGATAAATGATCACTTGATACGTCAAGAGGGCCCAATCACAAGGTCAAGGGCTAAAAGATTCAAAGAAGCTTTATATGGGCTGATTAAAGAGATTGCTGAATATTCAAATAGAAGCCCAAATGAAGCCCAAGAGAAGGTCCAGATTTAATTAATAAGGGGAGATTTATAAATATAATAAATCTCTTAGGATAATATTAGGTAGTTAGATTAGATAAGGTTAGCTTATAACCATAATAGAATTTTTCCTCATTATGTGGGTCATTCGGTTGTTTTCTGAGCCTATAAAAGGCATACTCCACAGCATTGGAGACACACACCTTGGAATTTCAATCTTGTGAGTTTTTTCTTCTTTCTATCTTGAAAGGGCTTTTGAACTTATCAGGTTTTTACCTGTGGTGTTCAAGCAATCAAGACTTATCACCCAGGGTTTTCTAAGAGTTCTTCTTAGAGGATTTGGGTGTGGCGTCTACATATCCCATACCTTGTTTCTCACATAAACAAGGTATATTCCATCTTTTCGCACTTGCATCATGAAAGTCTTGGGATCGTTGCCATATTTGGTGTAGGGTGTCATCAGCATATTGGCGAGGTTCGCATCAGTTGGTATCAGAGCACACGGTTGCACGGCAAGTTCTATCCCATCTTTTTATCTAGTACTTTTTTATCTTCTCTACCTATTTCTATTCTCTATAAAAAAAATTATCATATTCTTCTATCTATCTTCTCTTCAATAGGTTAAAAAAAAAAGAAGAGAAAAAAAAGCCAAAAAAATTCGTGCAAAAAAAAAGAGCAAAAAAAGTTCGTGCTAAAAAAAAGAGCAAAAAAAAATTCGTGAAAAAAAAGGCAAAAAAAAGGAGGCACACAATTCTATCTTATATATCATTCTTATTCTACTCTATCTAAGTCTATTACTTCATTCCATCTTAATTTCTTTCTTCTCTATCTAAAATTTACTCTTATTTCTGAGTCTATTCATACCTCTCACTTAAATTCTTTGGAATTGCTTTTTGAAAACCTTTACCGATATGTCTTGATTGTTCCTCAAGTTGAACTGCTTCATAGAAAAGATTTGTTTTTAAAGTTCAATTCAGATTGAAAGAGGACATATGAGTGGAAAAAGGCAAGAGTGCTTTAAATCTATAAGAAAAAGTTATTTGAGTGTGAAACATGAGTGTTTGAGAGAAACATGTGAGGGAGAGTTGTGAGGTTCTTTTCTTTCTAACAATTATCAGGTTCAGAAGGCCCAACGACAAGAAAACACAATGAAAGAAGAGGGTTTCATATCGCCTATTCAAAACCAGCAATGGAAAGCAATGAAGAGTCAAATGAAAGAGATAGTGAAGTCTGAATTTGAGCCACTTCATACGCGAATGGATCGCTTGGAGGAAGGTGTGAGACGACACTCACATACTTCCATTGAATGACCGTGAAGCAGTCGATCTCGATGCTTCGAACCATATGAACTAGGGGAGTTCGATGATCTCCAAGTTAATCACGGCAACATCAAGCTCAATTCCTTCAATTAACTTACTACTTGGAATAGACCATGGGTTGATGATATCTTGGACAACCAACGTGAGAAGTTATTTCATACTCGTTGCTCTATGAATAATAAGGTTTGTTTTGTTATCATAGATGGGGTAAGCTGCACTAACTTTGCTAGCACCGAGCTTGTGGAGAAGTTGGCATTACATGCAACGAAGCATCCAAAGCCATATCAAATTCAAAGGCCGAGTGATCAACCCAAACTCGAGGTAACCCAACAGGTGATAGTGTCCTTCTCTATTGGGAAATATCAGGATGAAATATTATGTGATGTAGTACCAATGCAAGCATGTCATATTTTATTGGGAGAACCTTGGAAGTTAGATCGTCATGTTACATATGATAGATTAACAGATAGGTACTCATTCGTGATGAATAATAGATCAATATCTCTTGTACCTCTTACTTTACAACAAGTTTTTCAGGATCAGTTGAAAAAGAAAAAGGCAAATGAAAAGAAAATAGCAGAAAGACAAGAGAGAAAAGCCATGATTGAAGAGGAAGAGACAAAAGGCAATATTGAAAAAGAAGAGAGAAAAATCCAAGAGAGAAAGGCCGAAATTGAAAATGATGAGAGAAAAGGCAATGTTGAAAACGAAGAGAGAAAAGCCATAATACAAAGAAAAGAGAGTAGAAACAATTTTATGGAGAGAAAAAGTGAGATCAAGAGAGATACAATTCCATATCTTATCCTTACAGTACTTATGTACAAAGATTTATATTTTACTAACCATATTGTCGGATATTTGCCGAGCATTAGTATTTCTTTTTTGCAGGAATTCAAGAATGTCATTACAAAGAAGATAACTCTTGGTTTGCCACCAGTTCAAGAAAACAAGTATCAAAGTCAACACCAAGACCTAAAATTGATGGAAAGGAGATATATACATAAGAGCAAGCGACCATGTGTTGTACCCATGAAGGACGAAACTTGGCAAATATGCCTCAATTGTCGAGCCATTGACAATATCACGGTAAAGTATTGACAACATGTTTCTTATTTATACGATATTGTTATTGAGTTGCATAGATACTATTTGTTTTCAAAACGTGGTCTTAAGAGTGAATATCATCAATTTCAAATTAAAGAAAAAGATGATTTGAAAACAACATCTGAAACAAAACCAAGTCTCTATGATTGGTTAGTTGTGATTTTTGGATTGACTAGTGCCTATAGCAGTATCATGATATTAATAAAGCATATCTTGCATGTTATCATTTTAAAGTTTGACTATATATATTTTGATAACGTCCTGGTATATGAACTTATGGAATATTTGAAAATGATGTTAGAACTTTTAAGGAAAGATAAATTGTTTGAGAATTTTAAGATATTTATCATTTGTTCAGATAAACTTCTATTTCCTGGATATGTTATAAGTTTTGAAGGGATTTCCATTGACAAGGAAATTAAGGTAATTCAAGATTGGCAAACACCTTACTTGGTAAGTCAGGAAAGAAGATCAATTGCATATTATAATGAAAAGTTCAGCGGAGTAGCCCTCAAGCTGAATGAGTATCATGCAAGGTAGGTAGAATCCATTTATACATCTGGTTATGTGATCATATGTAACCAAGGTATGAAAAATGTAGTTTCTCATACATTATCTGAAAGGTACATTTTGTTTACAATCATTGATACTAAATTGCTTAATTTTTCTTGGAATATTGTGTTAGTTACAAAACTTCTATTTTCAACTACATGTTTACCATATATTGTGTTTGCATATAATCGTTATATTTATTAAGTAACTGAGTTATCACCCATGGAGATTATCTATGATTTTAATCCATTGGATAGAAAACAACAGACTCAAGAAAATATTAATCTTTACAACAAGAGTTTCATGAAAGTTGTTTTTGATCCAGGGATTTGGGTTAGTTTACATATGAGGAATGGACGGTTTAAGAATAGAAAACTATCAAAATTTCTTAGATTAGAGGGATTATTTAAGGTGTTAAAACTCTGTAGTAATAATTACAACAGGAAGTTATCTAGCAAATATATTGTTAGTAATAGCATAAATATTTATAAGTTAATGTCTTTTGATGTAGGTGATGAAGGATAAAAAGATTTGAGGACAAATCATTTTCAAGAGGGGGAGAATGATGTGAATCCGACTAAAGAGAGTACGAATTCACAAGTTCAATAAACCAGACTTGCAATGGAGCTGAACACTTTGTCACCAAATGGGATAAATGATCACTTGATACTTCAAGAGGGCCCAATCACAAGGTCAAGGGCTAAAAGATTCAAAGAAGCTTTATATGGGCTCATTAAAGAGATTGCTGAATATTCAAATAGAAGCCCAAATGAAAAGCCCAAGATGAGCCCAAGAGAAGGTCCAGATTTAATTAATAAGGAGAGATTTATAAATATAATAAATCTCTTAGGATAATATTAGGTAGTTAGATTAGATAAGGTTAGCTTATAACCATAATAGAATTTTTCCTCATTATGTGGGTCATTCGGTTGTTTTCTGAGCCTATAAAAGGCATACTCCACAACATTGGAGACACACACCTTGGAATTTCAATCTTGTGAGTTTTGCCTTCTTTCTATCTTGAAAGGGCTTTTGAACTTATCAGGTTTTTACCTGTGGCGTTCAAGCAATGAAGACTTATCACCCGGGGTTTTCTATGAGTTCTTCTTAGTGGATTTGGGTGTGGCATCTACATATCCCATACCTTGTTTCTCATATAAACAAGGTATATTCCATCTTTTCACACTTGCGTCGTGAAAGTCTTGGGATCGTTGCCATATTTGGTGTAGGGTGTCGTCAGCATATTGGCGAGGTTCGCATCAAGATGGCTCCCTATGAAGCCCTTTATGGACGATCTTGTCGTACCCCTTTATTTTGGGAAGAAATGGGGGAAAGAAAGTTAGAAAGGGCAGAAATAATAGAGGATGCCACAGAGAAGTTAAAGTTAATAAGGAGTTGTCTTAAGACTGCACAGGAAAGGCAAAAGAGTTACGCAAACAATCGAAGGAATGATCTGAAGTTCGAAGTGGGAGATTAGGTATTCCTCAAGGTATCTCCATAGAGAGGAATACTTAGATTTCAGCAAAGAGGAAAGCTGAAACCAAGATATATCAGTCCATATCCCATTATTCAAAGGGTAAGACCGGTAGCTTATAAATTAGAACTCCCTCCTGATCTGCAGAGAATACATGATGTACTCCACATTTTAGTGCTTCGAAAATATCAGCCTGATCCTAGTCACGTACTGGACCTACCGCCAATGGAACTATAAGAGAACCTGCCTTATCAGATAGAGCCGGTACGAATCATCGACTAGAGAGACAAGAATTTGTGGAACAAGAAAATTCCTATGGTAAAGGTGTTGTGGCAGAATGAACCTGTGCAGGAAGAGACATGGGAAACCGAGTCTATGATGAGGAATAATTACCCTCAATTATTTAATGTGTAAACCATTTTGAGGAAAAAACCCTTAAAAGGAGGGGAGGGTTGTAAACCCCATCCTTTGATAATGAGAAAACCGGGGAAAGAACCGGTAAGTTTGAATTTTAAACCGAATTGGTCTACAAGCTCGATTATTAGGGGACGAGCAAATTTGAAAAAAATTCTAACTCCCATGTGACTAAAAAAAGTTCATAAACTTGGGAAAAGAACCCTTGTGAACTGAGTTGATTCAAGAGAACCGGGAAGAAAAACTAAAAAAGTTCAGGAGAACCGGGTCCGAACTGATTTATGAACCGAGTTGATTCATGAACCGGAACCGATAGAGAATGGGTTAACCGAGAAGTTTATGTATCCCTTGTGATTCAAAGAAATATATAAACCTTGGGAAAGAATCTTAGAACAAGGTGGGAGAGAAAAACCAAATCGGTTCGGGTGAACTGGACCCAAATCGGATTAAACCGGTTTAAGAATCGAGCCTATTTATGAACCAAAATCGATAAAGAAATGGTAAACCATAAATTTTATGGACCCTAAGTGACCTAAGGAGTCATAGAATCATGAAAATGAACTAGATGGAGAATTGGAGAGGAAAACCAAACCGGTTCAGACGAACCAGACCTGAACTTGATTGAACCAGTTTGAATCACTATTGAACCGGATGCTAAATTCATTTTTCTAGGTGGCTTAAAATTTTCAAATTTGAGATTTGAGACCACCATATGATAGAGAATGAATTTAGATGAATTTAGAACTTTTTAGATTTGAAAAACTCGGTCGAATGGGGGATGAACCGGTCAGTTTAAGATTTGAACTCGGTTCAGACCAGTCCGGTCTTGTTCGGAATAGTGTCATCTTCTTTCAGGATGACAGCACTGTTCATCTCCGGAAAATCGAAACAACCGGCGGCAAAGAAGAAATGCTTCCATTTGGTATGTTTCAGGTGTTCAATGCCTGTCATAATAGTTCTAAATGGACAGCCAATGGGTCCCCAAGCTCCCTATATAAAGAGCCCGTCTCCATTCATCCTCTCCAGTATGAAAAGCTCACTCTCTCTCAATTGCTTAGTTTTTCGGTGATGCTCAAACTAGATCTCCAATATAGGGTCAATTCTGAGCCAAAGAAGGCAAGGTTAGGTTTATTAGAACTGGGGAGAAGTCAGCTACATGGTGGTAACATCCGTTCATTCCAAGAGACGCCGGAGAAGCATCGGCGTGATCGAATAGTGAAGCACCTCCAGCGGACCGAAGTTGCACTGTTTCGGCCTAGTTCAAATCGGCCAATTCAAGCCCTCCTCAGACCAAACCAAGCTCACCCGACACCTCCTCAGCCCTTCCACGGCCAAATTAGGACTGAAAGGTAAGTCAATTCGGTTCCCCTATACAATTTCCAATCGGTGTTAGAGAGAGAGTCAACCGAATTTCAATGATGAAATTCTGATCCAATTTGACATCAATTGATGTCATTCTTGATCCTAGGAAGAACCGTTGGACGAGAGCTACCTGCACAGATAGAAAGCTCAAACCGTCGCGCCCTCACCGGTGAGAAATCGAAGCTTTCTCTCTCTAAAGTCGGTTTTCCAGCGAAGCTCCATTTGTACTCGTTCCAACGTTAAAACCTGCAATCCAAAGTTATATAGAATCGTATGAACATGTAGAAACTCAATTTCAACTTCAATTTTAACAATTAGAGGTGTTTGATAGGTCAATTTGATGAAATTAAATTCGACTGTGTTAAAGAGTTGAAATTGGGGGAAAAATTGGGGAGAATGGGAATTTTTGAAAATTAGAAGGACCAAAATGTAATCTTATAAAATTGAGGGTCAATTGGTCATGATAACAATATTAGAGGGCTAATTAAGAAATTTTAGAATTTGGGGGGGTAAAATTTACCATTTTTGTAAAGTAAGGGCAAAATGGTAATTTTAGAAAAATTGAGGGACCAAATTGGGAATTTGGGAAATTAAGCCCTTTTTTACAAAATTTAATAAATTGAGATCCTAAGATAAATTTTAACAGTTTTGGGACTCAATTTGAGGAAAAACCCGGTAATAGGGACTTAAAGAAAAAATAACTTTAGGGACCTAATTGCAAATATATATAAAGTTGGGTTTTCTCATTCATTTGGAATGAATGAATGCTATTAGGCCTAAGAATAATGAACAACTATGTTCATTTCATGTAGGTGAACGAGACATCAGGAACACAGTTGAGGTCTAACTTGCTAGGGACGGAACCCGATTAAGTGGAATTTCACTGTATGATTGGGTGAGTGGGATTTTTATATCATACCCGGTTGGGGATGATAAGCACATCGAAATAAAAACCCACTACTATGTGGTATTTTAAACATCACAACTTAGAGGAGTGATGTGAAAACCATGAGGAAAATATACTTACCAGTTGTAAGTAGATTATACTCGGTTGGTATGATGAAACTTCTTCGAAGCAAGTTGAAAACCCGTTCATCGGTTATGAATGGAGATGTCCTTATTCCCGAGCGGTGTAAGGGATAGTGAAAACATATTTTTATCGGAAGTGCTCCCCCCTGACTGTATGCCAGTGCTTAAACATTTTGGAAGATCTTCTTGACAGGAGCTCGAATAACTCTTATAGGCTGGGGGCCTCGGGGCAATTCGAAAATTCACAACTCCCGGGTGATACAAAGGGTTAATAATACTTTGGAAAAGAACCTTAGGACAAATTGGAAGAGAAAAACCAGACCAATTGAGATGACCCAGATCCAACTAGATTGAACCAATTTATGAACCAAGTCGGTTCATAAACTAGAACTGATAGAAAAAGGGCAAACCGGGAAATTTGTGGATCTCAAGTGTCCCAAATAGTCCCAAAAGTCAGGAAAATGGACTTGAGAACTAATTGGAGATGAAAACCAACTGGTTTAGGTGAACTGGATCCGAACCAAATTGAACCGGTTTGGACCGGTTATTAATTATCCTTAATTGTAGATTCTTATCACATGCCATCACCATAGCCAAGGCGCGAGTTATGTTCAACCTAAGCATAGGTGTGTAAGACGGACTGCTAATCAGCAGGCTTCCTCCCAGTTTCAGGTTCCACCCTACCGACGAGGAGCTAGTTGTCCACTATCTCCGGCAGAAGGCTTTTATCTCCTCCCCATTCCCAGCCTCCATCATCCCTTAGGTGGAGACTTGCAGATCCAACCCCGGGGACTTTCCAGGTCAATGTCACTGTCAGTCCATGAATGTTGGCGTCGATAATTGGGTTTATGAACTAGTTTGGATTTATCACTTGGTTTGACTGGTTCTTTTTCCCAATTTTCCTTAACTCAAAAGGGCGGGGTTTACACTCTCTCTAAGTTTATTTTTCCGATGAAGCTCCATTTGAGCTCAATTTGGATCCAAATAGTGTAATTCAAAGCTCCATTGAATTGTGTGGATGTGTAGGAACTCAATTTTACCTTAAATTTCAATAATTGAAAATTCGATGGACCAAAATGCAATTTTATAAAATTGAGTGTCAATTGGGCATGATAAGAGTGTTAGGGGACCAATTGAGCAAATTTTAGAATTTTTGGGGTATAACTTGCCATTTTTGTAAAGGAATGGAAAAATGGTAATTCTGGGAAAATTGGGGGCCAAATTGGGAATTTGGGAAACTTGAACCTTGTCTTTAGAAATTGAATAAATTGAGGTTCCAAGAGGAATTTTAAAAGTTTTGGTACTCAATTTGTGGAAAAACTAGCAATTGGGACCTAAATTAAAGGAAAAATAACTTTAGGGACCAAATTGCAAATATTTGAAAAGTTGAATATTTGGTCATTCATAACGAATGAAAGCGATCAATCCAAATGATAATGAACAAAAATGTTCATTTTGTGTAGGAACACGAGACATCGGGAACACCAGCTGAAATTAAGCTGACAATGAACGAAAACCGACTAAGAAGAATTTTACTGCATGATCGGGTGAGTGGGATTTTTATATCATACCCTTTTGGGATGATAAGCACATTGAAAATGAAAATCCACTACTAAGTGGTATTTTAAACATCACACCTGATCGGAGTGATGCAAAAATCACGTAGAAAAACTACTTATCATTTGTAAGTAGATCATACCCGGTTGGTATGATGAAACTTTATCGAAGGAAGTGGAAAACACGTTCATCGGTTATTAGCAGAGATGTCCTCATACTCGGTTGGTATGATGAACAGTTGAAAATATATTTTGTCAGAAGTCTCTCCCTGATTGTGTGTCATTACTTAAACAATTTGGGAGACCTTGACGGAAGCTCGAATAGCTCTGTTAGGCCATAGGCCTCGATTTTGGAACTTAGGGGCTAATATGCCCAATTTTGAAATTCTTGAATAGTGGGCTCTAGAAAAGTTGGCACGAGTAGGAGCTCGTAAACAAACATGATTTATATGCCATGAAAACTTAAGTAAGTGAATTGTTTGGCCATGGTACCAAGACATGACCAACATACTCAGTCAACTAGTGGCAGTACGACATGACAGGTCTCAGGACTAGTCAAGACTATCAACTGCATGTTGAGTTAATGGTCGAGGCCATTGAACCAGTGGCATCACAGATTATATGGCATCATGTGAAAAATGTTGATTGTGCATGCACTATGTTTATGAGACCTTCAAGACGCCCAAGAGGGGTAGTGATTTGTCCTTGGGCCCTCGACGTCCTGGTGAATATAAGGCCAATTAGTCGCACCAGAAGCCTTGTGAAGCTCGACGTAGCTTCAAGCACATGAGATTGGGGTGGGGTCAGGATGAGGTTTCTGTTCTCATACGGACACAAAGATTTGTTATGGGATTGAGGGTCAGATGTCACAAACATCCACTCATTCTCAGGGTAGAAGTGGACGTACCTCTATCTAGGTGGCTGGTAAAGTTGCTCTAACACCACAAGTGGGTTTAGTGGACGGGCTGACCTATGATTGTGTGTTTGACCTTCATGATGAAGGATGTGTGTTGGGTGATAACACACCATGGTAATAAGAAATGATTTTTCAAAACCAATATTGATGATGGGAAACTTAATGGAATTAAGGAGTCTGACACACTCCATTTTTGGAAAACTATTTTTCATCGAACTATTATTTTTTATTTAAAACCCATTCACTCAGTTTTAGAAACTCACCCCTCTTTTTATTCATTTTTTAGGAATTAGTGAAAATGACTAGGGATAACACTAAGTCTTACTCTCTATCAGTTATGCTTAATTTCTCTTAAGCTTGCATTTTATTTGATATATGTCTTTCCAGGGAACAAGGTTGAAAATATGCCTAGCTCCACTTGATTTAAAGGAGTAAACTCCTATTGAACCAAGAGAGCGGTGGGTTGTTCATGGGGATCCAAAAAAACCGGGTGGGGTGTGACATAATGAGTCAAATAAGTCATAAAAAAAGGAATTTAGGATGAATGGGAGATAAAAATTAAACTAGTTTAGGTGAATCAGATCCGAATCAGATTGAACCGGTTTGAACCACTATTTAATCGGATGATAAATTCATTTTTCTAGGTGGCTTAAAAATTCAAATTTGATATTTGAGGCCACCATTGGATAGAAAATGAATTTAGATATTTTTAGTTTTGAAAAATTTGGTCGAACCGAGTGTGAACCGACTAGTTTAAGCTTTGAACCCGGTTTGCACCGGTCCGATCTGTCCGAATAGTGTTGTCTTCTTCCTTCAAATGATTACACTGTTCACTCGCAGAAAAATCACGCAGTGCCGATGAAGCTGAAAAGTCTCCGGCCAGGGAGTTTCAGGCAATTAATGACCACCATTAAGGCACCAATTGGACGGCCATGAAGTCTTCAAGCTGCCTATATAAAGAGTCCCTCCTCATTCATCCTCTCCACACTTAAAAACTCCATTCTCTATCAATTGCTCCAATTTCCAGTGAAGCTTGAACTAGAGCTCCGACTTAGGCATTTTTCTTAGCCAAACAAGGTGAGGTCGGGTTCTTTTGAACTGGGGAGAAGTTAGCTACACGCATTGTAAACCTCGTCCTTTGATAATGATAAAACCGGGAAAGAACCGGTCAGTTTTAAATTTTAAACTATATCGGTCTACAAGCTCGATTGATTAAAAATGGGAAAAATTGAGAATTTACTCCCTCCATAAGACTCAAAATGGTTCATAAGTCTTGGAGAAGAACCTTAGGACGAAATGGGGACAGAAAATCGGATCGATTCAAGTGTATCGGGTCTGAACTAGATAGAACCGATTTAAGGACCGAGCCGATTTATGAACCAGAATTGATAATGAGATAGTAAACCAGGAATGTTATGGACCCTAAGTGACCTAAGGAGTCACAAAAGTTATGGAAATAGACTTGTGAAGGAATTAGGGATGAAAACCAAAATGGTTCAGGTGAACCGAATCCGAACCGGTTTGGATCGGTTTGAACCACTATTGAACTAGATACTAAATTCATTTTTCTATGTGGCTTAAATAATTCAAATTTGAGATTTGAGGCCACCATTAGATATAAAATGAATTTAGATGAATTTAAAAATTTTTAGATTTGAAAAACTCGGTCGAATGATGGGTGAACCGATCGGTTTAAGCTTTAAACTCGGTTTGCACTGGTTCGGAACAGTGTCATCTTCTTCCTTCAGATGACAGCACTGTTCACTCGTTGAAAAATCAAAGCAGTGCCGGCAAAGAGGAAACGTCTCCGTTCAATACATTTCCGGCCATCAATTCCTGTCATAAAGGTGCCAATCGGACGACCAAGAAGTCCCCGAGCTTCCTATATAAAGATCCCCTCCCCATTCATCCTCTCCACACCTGAAAAGCTTACTCTCTCTTAGTTACTTAGTTTTCTGGAGAAGCACGAACCAGACCTCCCATATAGGGTCATTTTTTAGCCAAAGAAGGCAAGAACGAGTTCCTTAGAACTAGGGAGAAGTCAGCTACACAGTGGTAGCATCCATTCGTTTCGAGAGTTGCCGGAGAAGTACCGGCGTGATTGAACAGTGAAGCAGCTCCGACAGACCGAAGCTGCCCTATTTTGGTCATGTTGAAATTGGCCAATTTGAGCCCTCCTTAGGTCAAACCAAGCCGTTTTGACACTTGCTCAACCCTTTCATGGCCGAATTAGGACTGAAAGGTAAGCCAATTCGGCTCCCCTTTGTAATTTCCGATCGGTGTTAGAGAGAGAGTCAGCTGAATTTCAGTAACAAAATTCTAATCCAATTTGACATCAATTGATGTGATTCTTGATCCTAGAAAGAACCTCTGGAGGAGAGCTACCTATCCAGATAGAATGCTTAGACCGTTGCGCTCTCACAGGTGAGCAATTGAAAATTTTCCTCTCTCTACAGTTTATTTTCCGACGAAGCTCCGTTTGAGCTCGTTCTGTCGTTAAAACTCATGATTCAAAGTTCTATGGAATCGTATGACATTGAAGAAACTCAATTTCAACAATTAGAGGTGTTTGATCGGTCAATTTGATAAAATCAAATTCAGTTGTGTTAAAAAGTTGAAATTGGGGGAAATTGAGGATTTTCGAAAAATTCGAGGGCCCAAAATGAAATTTTCTAAAATTGAGGGTCAATTGGGCATGATAAGAATATTAGAGGGCCAATTGAGAAATTTTAGAATTTTTGTGTAAAATATACCATTTTTGTAAAGAAAGGGTAAAATGGTAATTTTGGAAAAGTTGGGGGACCAAATTGGAAATTTAGGAAATTAAACACCTTTTTGTGAAAATGAATAAAATGAGGTCACAAGGGTAATTTTAAAAGTTTTGGGACTCAATTTAAGGGAAAACTGACATTTAGGGACTTAAAGTTAAAGAAAAATAACTTTAGGGACCTAATTGCAATTAAATAATAGTTTTGTTTTTCTCATTCATTTGGAATGAATGAAGGCTATTAGGCCAAGAGATAATGAACCGAGATGTTCATATTGTGTAAGGACACGAAGCACCGAGAACGCCAGCAAGGCCAAGCTCACACGAAATCAAGGAACTAGTCTAGTGGAATTCACAGCATTTACGGGTGAGTGGGATTTTATATCATACCCGGTTGGGTATGAAATCAAGGAACCAGTCTAGTGGAATTCACAGCATTTACGGGTGAGTGGGATTTTATATCATACCCAGTTGGGTATGATAAGTACCTCAAAATGAAAACCCATTATCAAGTGGTATTTTAAACATCACAACTTAGAAGAGTGATTTGAAAATCATGCGGAAAAACTACTTATTGATTGTAAGTAGATCATACCCAGTTAGTATGATGAAACTTCCTCGAAGGAAGTTGAAAACCCATTCATCGGTTATGAGCGGAGATATCCCTATACCCGGTCAGTATAATGGACAGATAAAAATATATTTTGTCGAAAGTGCTCTACCTTGACTGTGTGCCAATGCTTAAACTATTTGGGAAACCTTCTTAACGGGAGCTCGAATAGCTCTTATATGCAGGGTCCTTCATTTTGGAAATTGGAGGCTATTATGCCCGATTTTGAAAATCTCAAACAAGTGGGCAATAGGCCAATGGGCATGAGTAGGAGCTGGTAAACAAACATGAGATATGTGCAATAAAACTTTAATAAATGAATTATTTGGCCATGGTACCAATACATGACCGACATATTCAGTCAACTAGCTGTAGTGCAACATGATAGGTCTCCGGACCAGTCAAGACAAACAGTTACTGGTTGAGTTAAGAGTCGAGGTCGTTGGACCAGTGGCACCACAGATTATATGGCATGATTAGAAAATACTGTTTGTGCATGCACTATACCCGGTCAGTATAGGGCCTTGGATGACCCTATAAGTATAAGGGCAGTTCGTCGTACCAGGTGACCGTGCGAAATTTGGAGTAGCACTAAGCGCATGAGACCGGGGTGGGGACGGGATGAAGTCTATGTCCTTAAACGGACATGAAGAATCCATTTTGGTATTGAGGGTTGGATGTTGCGAACATCTGCTCATTCCGAGGGTAGAAGTGGATGTACTTCTATCTAGGTTGCCGGTAAAGTCGCTTTGAAGCCACTAGTGGGTTCAATGGATGTACTAGCCTGCGAATGTATATTGAACCTTCATGATGAAGAATGTGTGTTGGGTGATGACACACTGTGATAATGATGGAAAAACCCAAGATTTGAAATTCAAAGGATTTTTTAAATAAGGGAGTTTGGCACACTCCAATACAACTTTTTTCCTAAAAAAAAAGATTTTTTCTTGAAAAACCCATTCACTGAGTAGTCATACTCATCCCCTCCCTTATATCCCTTTCAAGAAGTCGCTGAAAGCCTGTCCTTAAAGAATCGTAAATTTAAACGTCTGCAAGACAGGTATGAGTAATTTTAAAATATTATGCAATTTTGATTTTATGTCATTCCAGGAAAAAGGTGCAGGTTCAAAGGATGCCTTACTCCTCCTAGGTTTAATAAAGGGGAAACCCTTAGTAAACTGAGAAGAGTGGTGGGATGCTCACGAGGATCCGACCAAACCGGGTCGGGGCGTGACAACTATAGTGGTATGAGAGCCTATTTCCTCGAATACATAGTCAAAACTAGAAAATATAGTAACTAATAGAACTATTTTAAAATTTTATAGAAATGGCTCCAGAGAAAGGAACCAAGAGGACTAGGGCTGCCGTCTCTAACCCCGCCCCACCACCCCTACCCGTAGAAACTCCGAGAGCAGCCTAGACAACTCCTCCTGGACTCAGCAGAGAGCATCAATGATTGTATGAGGAGTTCACTCGTGTATTTAGCCAACCTAACCTCACTACTGATGTGGGCACCAACTCGCGGGTTGAACCAGAGGAAGTGCAATCCCACCCTTCACCTACTAATCCAACCGCTTCAACGGACATTCAAAGAAATTTCAAAACTCTTTGACAACTAGGATGTAAACCTTTCCTCGGAGAAAAGGATGCTAGAACCGCCATGGATTGGCTGGCCAATACTAAGAAGTTGATGGGAATTGTCTGGAAACTAGCGGAGGATAGGGTGATCCTAATGGAATTCCTAGAAGGAAGCACTAGACGATGGTGGAACAATGTTCGAAACCTACATACCACCACTCCCACTTGGAGCAATTTGAAGAAAGATACTCGGAGGAGTACCTAGCACCCCACCTGATAAATGAGAAGAAACAAGAGTTCATCCGGCTTCAGCAAGGGCTTAGCTCCATATCAAAATATGAAACAAAATTCAATCAGTTAAGACCTTTTGCTCCCAACTAAGCTGGGCCAGCTGACATATGCTAGAGGTTTGTGGACGGTCTCAACATGGACATTAGAGACCGTATGGGAGTACTGGGATGCCCCCACAGATCTGACAGCTGCAATCAGTATGGCTCACGAATGTGAGTGACTGGTACAAACCCGATGTCGACGAGTGGAGCAGTCGACCAGAAAGGGGGATAAGGGTTCAAATCGTCAAGGAGGATGGAGAGAATATACTAACCCAAGATGAGGAAACAAAATGGTATTCCAACGGAGAAAGGGCATGCCTCCACCTCCTACCAGAGTAATCCCTACCTTACCCCAAGGGAACCCTCGCTGCCCGAACTATCAAAGGAACCATGAGGGAGCATGTCATACCTGCTTCGCATGCGGACAAGTGGGAAATTAAACCCCTTTTTGTGAAATTGAATAAATTGATGTCCCAAGGGGAATTTTAAAAGTTTTGGGACTCAATTTGAGGGAAAACCAGCATTTAGGGACTTAAAGTTAAAGAAAAATAACTTTAGGGACCTAATTGCAATTAAATAAAAGTTTAGTTTTTCTCATTCATTTGAAATGAATGAAGGCTATTAGGCCGAGAGATAATGAACTGAAATGTTCATATCATGTTGGGACACGAAACACCGAGAACGCCAGCAAGGACAAGCTCACATGAAATCAAGGAACCAGTCTAGTGAAATTCATGACATTTACGGGTGAGTGAGTTTACTAACGTCACCCGGTTGGGATGATGAACACAACTTAAAGTTATAAAAAACCACTTACCAGTTGTGAGTGGGATTATATATCATACCCGATTGGGGATGATAAGTACCTCGAAATGAAAACCCACTATCAAGTGCTATTTTAAACATAAAAACTTAGATGAGTGATGTGAAAATCATGCGAAAAAACTGCTTAACGGTTGTAAGTAGATCATACCCAATTGGTATGATGAAACTTACTCGAAGGAAGTTGAAAACCCGTTCATCGATTATGAGCGGAGATGTCCTTATACCCAGTCGGCATAATGGACAGTTAAAAATATATTTTTGTCGGAAGTGCTCTCCCCTAACTGTGTGCCAATGCTTAAACTATTTGGGAGACCTTCTTGGCGGGAGCTCGAATAGCTCTTATAGGCCGGGGGCCTCGGTTTTGAAACTTGGGGCTATTATGCCCTTTTTTAAAAATCTCGAACAGTGGGCCATAGGCCAGTGGGCACAAGCAAAAGCTTGTAAACAAATATGAGATATGTGCCATAAAACTTTAATAAACGAATTGTTTGGTCATGGTACCAAAATAGGACCTACATACTTAGTTAACTAGCAGCAGTGCGACATGACTAGTCTCCGGACCAGTCAAGACAAATAGCTACAGGTTGAGCCGAAGGTCGGGGCCGTTGGACTAATGGCACCATAGATTATATGGCATGATTAGAAAATACTGTTTTAGCATGCACTATGATTTCGGGATCATCAACACACCCATGAGGGGTAGTGATGCATCCTAAGGGCCCTAGACAATCCGATAAGTATAAGGGTAGTTCATCGTACCAGGTGATCGTGCAAATTTTGCAGTAGCACTAAGTGCATGAGACCGGGGTGGGGACGGGATGAGGTCTCTATCCTCATATGGACACAAAGAATCGATTTCGAGATTGACGGTCGGATGTTGCGGACATCCGCTCATTCCCAGGGTAGAAGTGGACGTACTTCTATCTAGGTGGCTGGTAAAGTCGCTCTGAAGCCACAAGTGGGTTCAGTGGTCGTACTAGCCTGCGAATGTGTGTTGAACCTTCATGATGAAGGATGTATGTTGGGTGATGACACACCGTGGTAATGATGGAAAAACTCGTGATTTGAAATTCAAAGGATTTTTGAAAGAAAGGAGTCTGACACACTCAAATACATTTCTTTTCCTAAAAAATATATTTTCTTGAAAAACCCATTCACTGAGTAGTCATTCTCACGCCCTCCCTTATATCCCTTTCAGGAAGTCCCAGAAAGCCGGTCCTTAAAAAACCGTAAATTTAAACGCTTGCAAGATAGGTATGAGTAATTTAAAAATATTATGCAATTTTGATTTTATATCATTCCAGGAAAAAGGTGCAGGTTCAAAGGACGCCTTACTCCTCCTAGGTTTAATAGAGGGGGAACCCTTAGTAAATCGGGAAGAGTGGCGTGTTGCTCACAGGGATCCAACCAAACCGGATCGGGGCGTGACACGCATGTAGTCTCCATTTGCTCCGAGAGTCGCCGGAGAAGTGTTGGTCTTATAGAACAGTGAAGCAACTCCGGCGAACCGAAGCTACCCCGTTTCAGCCAAACTGAAATCGACCAATTAAAGCCCTCCTCAGGCCAAACCAAGCTCTCCAACACCTTCTTAGACCTCCTACAACCGAATTAGAATTGAAAGGTAAGCCAATTTGGCTCCATTCTGTAATTTCCAACCGATGCTAGAGAGAGAACCGACATAATTTTGATGAAAGAATTCTTACCCAATTTGTCACCAATTAATGCAATTCTTGATCCTACAAGGAACCACACGAGAAGAGCTGCCTGCCTAGATTGGAAGCTCAGACCGTTGCACCCCCAATGCTGAGCAAATTGAATTTGGGAAACTTGAACACCTTTTTATGAAATTGAATAAATTGAGGTCCCAAAGTGAATTTTAAAAGCTTCGGGACTCAATTTGGGGAAAAACCGTCAATTGGGGCCTAAAGTAAAGAAAAATAACTTTAGGAACCAAATTGCAAATATTTGAAAAGTTGAATATTTAGTCATTCATAATGAATGAATATGATCAAGCCAAATAATAATGAACAACAATGTTCATTCTGTGAAGGAACTCGAGACATCGGGAACGACAGTTGAGATTACGCATACAAGGGACGAAAACCGATGAAGAGGAATTTCACTGCACGATCGGGTGAGTGGGATTTTCATATCATACCCAGTTGGGATGATAAACACCTCGAAAATGGAAACCCATTGCTAAGTGGTATTTTAAACATCACACGTAAGAGGAGTGATGTGAAAATCATGCGGAAAAACTACTTACTGGTTGTAAGTAGATCATACCAGTTTGGTATGATTAAACTTACTCGAAGGAAGTGAAAAATCCGTTCATCGGTTATGAACGGAGATGTCTTCATACTCGGTTGGTATGATGGACAATTGAAAATATATTTTGTCAGAAGTGTTCTCCCCTGACTGTGTGCCACTACTTAAACAATTTGGGAGACCTTCTTGATTGGAGTTCGAATAGCTTGCTTAGGCCAAAGGCCACGATTTTGGAACTTAGGGGCTAACATGCCCAATTTTGAAAATCTTGAATATTAGGCCCTAGGTTAGTAATGGCATGAAAACTTAAGTAATCGAATTGTTTGGGCATGGTACCAAGATAGGACCGACATACTCAGTCAACTAGCAGCAGTGTGCATTACTGGTCTTCATACTAGTCAAGACAAACAATTGTAGGTTGAGTTGAGGGTTAGAGCCGTTGGACTAGTGGCACCACAAATTATATGGCATCATGTGAAAAATATTGATTGTGCATGCACTATGTTTACGAGACCTTCAAGATGTCCAAGAGGGGTAGTGTTGTGTCCTAAGGCCCTGGACGACCTAGTGGATATAAGGGCAGTTTGTCGTACTAGAAGCCTTATGAAGCTTGATGTAACTTCAAGCACATGTGATCGGGGTGTGGTCAGGATGAGGTCTCTGTCGCCATACAGATATAGAGATTTGTTATGGGATTGAGGGTCGGATGTCGTGAACATCCACTCATTATGAGTGTAGAAGTGGACGTGCTTCTAACTAGGAGGCCAGTAAAGTCGCTCCGATGCCACATGTGGGTACAGTGGACGGGCTGGCCTCCAATTGTGTGTTTGACCTTCATGATAAAGGATGTGTGTTGGGTGATGACACACCATAGTAATAAGAAAATAATTTGAAAACTAAGATTTGAATATGAAAACTAAGATTTGAATTTGAGTCTGGCATACTCCAACTCGAAAATTATTTTTTTGAAACTCCATTTTTTTAAAATACCCATTCACTGAGTTGTAGAAACTCATCTCTCTTTTCTATCCCTTTTTCAGGAAAAGCGAAAATGACTAGGAATAACACCGAGCCTTACCCTTTGTTAGGTATGCTTAATTACTCATAAGCATGCATTTTATTTGATATATGCCTTTCCAGGGAATAAGGTCAAAAATATGCCTGGCTCCTCTTGGGTTAAAGAACGGGAAAACTCCTCTTGATTCGATAAAGCGACGGGTTGTTCACGGGGATCCGACCAAACTGGGTCAGGGCGTGACATGGCTCCCCTTTGTATATTTCAATCGGTACTAGAGAGAGAACCAGCATATTTCTACTGGCTAAATTCTCCCTTAATTCAACATGAATTGAGGTGATTCTTGATTCTAGAAAGTATCTTTTGACCAGAGCTATCTACCCATATCGAAAGCTCGGACCGTCACACCCCCGACGGTAAGCTTTTGAATATTTCTCTCTCTACGTTCAATTTTTCGGTGAAGCTCCATTTGAGCTCATTCCGTCGTCAATTCATGCAATTTAAAGTGCAATTGAATCTTATGAATGTTTAGGAACTCAAATCCACCTTCAATTTTAATAATTAACTTTGATTGATCGGTCAATTTGATGAAATAAAATTCGATCAAGTTGAAATGTTGAAATTTGGGGAAAATTGGGGAAACTTTGAGGATTTTGGAAATTCGAGGGACTAACGTGCAATTTTCAAAAATTGACGGCCAAGTGGGCATATAAAAAAATGTTGGAGGACCAATTGGTCAATTTTGGAATTATTGGGGCCAATTTTACCATTTTTGTAAAGTAGGGAAAAATGGTAATTTTGGAAAAGTTGGGGACCAAATTGGGAATTCAGGAAACTTGAACCCCTTTTTGTAATTTTGAATAAATTGTGATCTCAAGCTTAATTGTTGATGTTTCGGAACTCAATTTGGGGGAAATCGGCATAAGGGACCTAAAGTTAAAGAAAAAGAACTTTAGGGACCTAATTGCAATTAATTAAAAAGTTGGGTATTTTATTCATTTGCGATGAATGAAGGCTATCAAGCCAAAGTATAATGAACATGGATGATCATACCATGTAGGAATGCGAAGTACAAGGAATGCCAATTATGACAAGCTTGCAAGGAGACAAGAGTCTGTTAAAAAGGATTCACGACATTCACTAGTGAGTGGGATTTTTTCATCATACCCGGTTGGGATGATGATCACCTTAGAAATGAGAAGTCGAGGCCATGGTTTTGGAACTTGGGGGCTAATATGCCCGATTTTGAAAATCTCGTACAGTGGGCCCAAGGCCAATAGGCATGAGCAGGATCTCGTAAACAAACCTGAGTTTAAGCCATGAAAATTTTAAATGAATGATGTGTTTGGCCATGGTACCATGTCAGGACCGACATACTCGATGGACTTGCGGCTGTGCGACAAGACAAGTCGATGGACCAATCGAGACAAATAGCTGCAGGTTGAGTTGAGGGTTGGGGCCGTTGGACCTGTGACACCAAAGATTAAATAGCTTATAAATAAAACTGTTGTTTTGTGTATACACTGAGGTACAAGACCTTGAAGATGCCCAAGAGGGGTAGTGATGCGTCCTAGGGGCAACTGGATGACATGGCAGAGATAAGGGTAGATTGTCGTGCTAGCAGTCAGGGAAGCTCGACGTAGCTTCGTGCGCATGAGACCGGGGTGGGGTCAGGATGAGGTCCTCCATCCTCATATGAATACAAAGATTCTTTACACGATTGAGAGTTGGGTGTCGCGTACATCCACTCATTCTCAAGATAGAAGTGGATGGACTTCTATATAGGTAGCCGGTAAAGTTGCTCCAAGGCCACAATTGGGTGCAGTGGATGTGCTGCCCTGCGAATGTGTGTTCCCTTCATGATGAAGGGCGTGTGTTGATTGATAAACACACTGTTTATGGTTAATGTTGAGATATGGCTATGAAAACTAAGATTTTGATGATGAAATGTTTTAAAGAAAATAAGGAGTTTGGCACACTCCAATTCAAACTATTTTTTGAAAGTCCAATTTTAAAACACCCATTTAGTGAGTCATTGAACTCACCTCTCCCTTATACCCCTTTTCAAGTAACCAAGAGAAAGCCTACCTAAGATCTCAAGTTAACCACACTTGGAAGACAAGTATGTTAAGTTTAAATTTCTTGTAGTTTTGATTAATGTTATTTTAGGAAAGGTACAAGTTTAAAAAATGTCTTACTCGTGACGGTTTAAAGAAGGGATAACCCTTAATAAACCGGGAGAGTGGCGGGTTGATCACTGGGATCTAACCAAACTGGGTTAGGGCATGACAACTTGAGTGGTATCAGAGCCTATTTCCTCGAATACATTATCAAGACTAGAAAGCGTAGTAACTAATAGAAATGCTTTTAAAATTTTTAGAATGGCTCCCAAGAAAGGAACCAAGAGAACTAGAGCCACAGTCTCTAACACTGCCTAACTACCTCTACTTGTGGAAACTCCTAGAGGAGCCCAGACAACCCTTGTTGGACTTAGCTCGGAACACCGGAGGTTGTACGAGGAGTTCACTCGTGTATTTGGGCAACCTAACCTCATCCCTAAGGCAGACACCAATTCTCGGGTTGAACCAGAGGAAGTGCTATATCATCCTCCTCCTGTTAGCCATTCCCCTCTACTAGACATCCCTAGAAATCTAAAGACTCTCCATCAACTAGGGTTTAAGCCTTTCCTTAGAGAGAAAGATGCTGGTGCCGCTATGGATTGGCTGGCAAACATTAAGACGCTGATGGGAATCGTCAGGATACCACCAGAGAACATGGTGATTCTAACAGAATTCTTCCTTGAGGAAAGTATTAAACGGTGGTTGGACAATGTCTGAAACTTGCATACCTCCACCCCCACTTGGGAGCAATTTGAGGAGAGGTACATGGAGGAATACTTGGCTCCTCATTTGATTAATGAGAAGAAGCAAGAGTTCATCCAACTTCGACAAGGGCTTAACTCCATATCAGAGTACGAAACGAAATTCAACGAGTTAAGACCCTTTGCTCCTGACCTAGCTGGGCCAGCAAATTTATGCCATTGGTTCGTGGATGGTCTCAATATGGACATACAAGATCGTATGGGAGTACTAGGGCGCCCCCATGGACCTGGTGGCGGTAATCAGTATGGTTCATGAGTGTAAGCTATTGGTGCAGACTTGACGCCATCGGATGGAGCAAACGACCCGGAAGGAGGATAAGGGTCAAAACCGTCAAGGAGGGCGGAAATAGAATAATGGTAAAAAATGGGGAAATAGAATGGCATTTCAAAGTAGAAAGGACATGCCACCACCTCCCAGAGAGTAGTACCCACCTTACCCCAAGGAAACCCTCACTGTTCAAGGTGTCAAAGGAACCACGAGGGAGCATGCTTGACTTGCTTTACATGCGGACAAGTGGGGCACTTTGCAAAGGAATGCCCACTCTAAGGGAGAACACGCAGAGGAATACACTTGGACCACCTCAAGGGAACCCCAAACCAGACGCTACAACACGAGTACAAACTAGGGTATACAAACTCACCCAGGAAAAGACTAGAAAAGACACTAGCACTATAGCGAGTGCATCACAAAACTCTCCCAACTAGTTCAAGAGAATCTTGTAATTGAAATTTTTATTCAATAAAGAAAAGCCTTTCCTCTAAAAATATATGTTTCTTCAAATTAGGGTATGTGCAATTATGGGGACAACAAGTCTATGCACTCTTCCACTCAGGAGTTGAGAGATCCTTCAATAAGGAAGACTTGATTCCAAATGTACCCCTAGAAACTTACTCCACTAGAACAAGGTCTCAACATCCTCACACCCTTAGGAGAAGGGTTAAATAGGAATAAGCATTTAAAAGTATGTGAGATAAAAATTGGAGAAATCAAACTTGAAGCGGATTTTATTCCATTACCCTTAAAGAATGTAAAAGTAATCCTTGTGATGGATTGGTTAAGTAACCACAAGGCTAGGATGGACTGTGGAAAGAAGATAGTAACCATCCACACTTCCGAGACAAGCAGATTAGAGTTCGAAGGAGACCAAAGGAAAGGCGAAGTACAAATGGTGTCCCATTTGAAAGCCCAGAAAATTATACAAAAAGGTTGTACGACTTTCCTAGACATGGTCATCCATGAAGAGTGTGAAGAGAAGAGGATCAAAGACATTCCGGTGGTTAAACTCTATTCAGAAGCATTTCCAGAAGAACAACATGTGCTACCTCCAAGTTGACAAGTGGAGTTCACCGAAGAAATTATCCCAGGAACAAACCCCATGTCCCAAGCTCCTTATCTCATTGCTCCAGCAGAATTGAAGGAGCAATTGGATGAATTATTAGAGAAGGATTTTATATATCCTAGCCAGTCTCCATGAAGTGCACCCATCCTATTCGTAAAGAAAAAAGGATGGAAGCATGAGACTGTGCATAGACTATAGGAAGTTGAACTAGGTCACCATCAAGGATAGATACCCACTTCCACGGATTGATGACCTATTCAACCAATTAAAAGAAGCAGCTTACTTCTCTAAAATAGACCTTCGATCGGGCTATCATCAACTCAGGATCTGAAAGGAGGACATTCCCAAGACAGCGTTCCGATCCTGATGCGGACATTACGAGTTTAGAGTGATGCCATTTGGATTAATGTATGCCCCTACAGCCTTCATGGATTTGATGAACCATGTGTTCCAACCACACTTAGATAGGTTTGTGATAGTATTCAAGATCACATTCTTATATACTCACGAACCAGGTTGGAGAATGAAGAACATTTGGCAATCACCTTGGAGATATTGAAGAAAAATCACTTATATGCAAAATTCTCCAAGTGTGAGTTCTGACTGCATGAGGTAGGCTTTTTAGGACATATAGTGTCCAAGGACGGAGTCAAGGTAGACCCAACAAAGGTGGAAGTCATATCTGACTGGAAGGCACCCAAGAATCCTTTGGAGATGCAAAGTTTCTTAGGTCTAGTATGATACTACAGACAGTTTGTGCAAGATTTCTCTAAGATAGCAACCCCTCTGACTTGACTCACCAGGAAAAGAGTTGAGTATAAATGGGATGAAAGCTATGAGAAGTCTTTCTTGGAGTTAAAGACTTGGTTGAAAACCACACCGGTACTCTCCCTTGCTGACCCAAGTGCGGGAGAGTACACCATCCATAGTGATGCATCCGGACAAGGACTCTGATGTGTATTGATGCAACAAGGGAAAGTTATCGCTTATGCCTCATGACAACTTAAGGTACATGAAAGGAACTATCCAACCCATGATATGGAATTAGCGGCGATAGTGTTTGCCTTAAATATTTGGTGACACTACCTTTACGAAGTTAAATGTAGTTATACACGGATCACAAGAGTCATAAGTACTTACTAACTCAAAAGAAGTTAAATCTCGGCTAGAGGAGATGGCTAGAATTGGTGAAGGACTATGACCTTATGATAGAATATCACCTCGGAAAGGTGAATTTCGTGGCATATGCCTTAAGTCGCAAATATCAAACCGAGGCGACACAAATAAAGATGAGCTACATATCCTTGTTGCAACAGCTGGGAAGAATGGAGGTGGATCTAAGAATGGACAAGCATGAGAAGTGTTTGTTGGAAAATGTGGTGGTGAAGCCTAGTCTAACTTAGTAGATTATGGCTCAACAACAGGCTGTTAAGGAACTCCAAGTTTATTTGGACCCAGTTAACAGAGGAACAAAACTAAACTATTACTACGAGGTAATGGAGTGCTTTAAGATAAGGAGTTGAAGAGATTAATCCTAGAAGAGGCACACGATTCTATGTATGCAATGCATCCGAGCAGTACTAAGATGTTCCACACCCTCAAACAAGGATATTGGTGGAAAGGAATGAAGAGGGAGATTGCAGAATATGTAGCTCGATGCTTGTCTTATCAGTAGATTAAAGTTGAGCATAAAATACCATCAAGACTGCTGCAATCCTTACCAATCCCAGAATGGAAATAGGAGCACATCACAATGGACTTTATTACAGAACTACCTGTGACCAGGAAGGGTCGAGACACCATTTGGGTCATCATGGATAGATTGACCAAATCTACTCATTTCCTCCCAAGAATAGTGATGAACACAGTGGAATAACTGTCTGTCTTATACATGAGGGAGATAATAAGAGTTCATGGCATCCCAATGAGTATAGTATCAGATAGAGACTCGAGATTCACTTCATGGTTCTAGCCAAGCTTACAAAGTGCCATGGGAACCAAGCTCCACATGAGCATGACATTTCATCCTCAGACTGATGGACAGTCTTAGTGGACTATTCAAACCCTAGAGGATATGCTAAGAGGATGTGTACTCATATGAACAAAGGTTGGGAGGAATACTTATGCCTAATGGAATTTCTTTATAATAATAGCTATCAGTCTAGTATTCAGATGGCTCCTTATGAAGCCCTTTATGGATGACCATGTCGTACCCCTCTATTTTGGGAAGAAGTGGAGGAAAGGAGGATGGGAAGGGCAGAGTTAATCGAGGATGCTACAGAGAAAATAAAGTTAATTAGGAGTCGCCTTAAGACCGCTCAGGATAGGCAAAAGAGTTATGCGGACCATCGAAGGAAAGATCTAGAGTTTGACGTGGGAGATTAAGTGTTAAGGTATCCCCATGGAGGGGAATACTTAGGTTTCAACAACGGGGAAAGTTGAAACCGAGGTATATCAGTCCATATCCCATCATTCAAAGGATAAGACCAGTGGCCTATAAATTGGAAATACCTCTAGACTTATAGAGAATACACGATGTATTCCATATCTCTGTGCTTCGGAAGTACCAACCTGATCCTAGCCATATATTGGATAGACCTCTACCAAAGCTAGAAGAGAACTTGGCCTATCAAACAGAACCGGTACGAATGATCAACCAAAGGGATAAGAACATAAGGAATAAGAGAATTCCTATGGTAAAAGTTTTTCGGCAAAATGGACCCGTGCAAGAAGAGACATGGGAAACTGAAATTGTAATGAGGGATATCCTCAATTATTTAACTTGTAATTTTGTTTTGGGAACAAAACCCCTAAAAGGAGGGGAGAGTTGTAAGCCCCATCCTTTGATAATAGGAAAACAAGGAAAAGGACTGGTAATTTCCAAAGAGAAAATCAAGCCGGTTTATAAACCGAAACTGATAGAAAAAGGACAAATCGGGAAATTTATGGATCCCGAGTAACCTAAAGAGTCACAAAAGTCATGAAAAAGGACTCTAGGATGAATTGGAGGTGAAAACCATACTACTTCAGGTCAATCGGACCTGAATCGAAATGAACTAGTTTGAATCACTATTGAACCTATTTCTAAATTCATTTTTCTAGTTGGCCTAGAAAATTCAAATTGGAGAATTGAGGCCACCAATTGATAGATAATGAATTTAGATAAATTTACAAATTTTTAATTTTGAAAAACTCGATTGAATCGGGCCTAAACCGACTGGTTTAAGCATTGAAACCGGTTCGGACCGATACGGTCCAGTTTTTAAAAATGTTGTCTTCTTCCTTCGGATGAAAACATTGTTCACTCGCTGGAAAATTGAGCAGCGCCGGCGAAGATGAAAATTTTCCATCTTGGGAGTTTTAGGCAATGAATGGCCACCATTAAGGTGCCAATCGAACAACCAAGATGTCCCCGAGCTTCCTATATAAAGAGCCCCTATTCATTCATCCACCTCACACCTAAAAACTCCACTCTCTCCCCACTGCTCCATTTTCCAGTGAAGCTCAAACCAAAGCTCTGACTTGGGCATTTTTTAAGACAAAGAAGGTGAGGTTAGGTTCATTAGATTCGGGTAGAAGTCAGCTACCCAACGGTAGTCTCCATGCTTCGAAGGTCGTCGGAGAAACGTCATCGTGATAGAATAGTGAAGTAGCTCTAGCAGAGTGAAACTTCCTTGTTTTGCCTGAGCTGAAAAATGACCAATTCGAGCCCTCCTCAGGTAAATCAAGCCCTTCCAACACTTCCACAGCCATCCTACAGCTAAATTAGAGTGCAAAAGTAAGCCAATTTGGCTCAACTCTATAAATTCCGATCGGTGCTAGAAAGAGAACTGATAGATTTTACTGACCAAATTCTCCCTCAATTCGACATGAATTGAAGTGATTCTAGATCCTACGCGGAACCTCAAGACAAGAGCTATTTGCCCAAATTGAAAGCTCGGACCGCTGCGCCTCAAACGGTAAGCTTTCGAAGCTTTCCCTCTCTACGTTTAATTTTCCGGTGAAGCTCCGTTTGAACTCATTCTGGTGTCAATTCATGCGATTCAAAGTGCAATTAAATTGTATGGATGAGTAGGAACTCAAATCCACCTTCCATCTCAACAATTAACTTCGATTGATTGGTCAATTTGATGAAATCAAATCCTATCAGGTTGAAAGGTTGAAAATTGGGGAAATTTTAGGGATTTCAAAAATTCTAGGGACTAAAGTGCATTTTCCTAAAATTAAGGGACAATTGGGCATGGAAAAGATGTTGGAGGACCAATTGGTCAATTTTGGAATTATTGGGGTCAATTTTACCATTTTTGTAAAGTAGGGGCAAAATGGTAATTTTGGAAAAGTTGGGGACCAAATTGGGAATTTGGTAAACTTGAACCCCTTTTTTTAATTTTGAATAAATTGATGTACCAAGGTAAATTTTTGAAGTTTTGGGACTCAATTTGGGGAAAATTGGTATTAGGGATCTAAAGTTAAAGAAAAAGAACTTTAGGGAGCTAATTGCAACTAATTGAAAAGTTGGGTATTTTATTCATTCGTGATGAATGAAGGCTATTAAGCAAAAGTATAATGAACATGTATGTTCATACCGTGTAGGAACGTGAAGTACCGGGAATGCCAGCTAAGACAAGCTCACGAGGAGACAAAAATCCTGTTAAGAAGGATTCATGACATTCACGGGTGAGTGGAATTTTTACATCACACCCTGCTGGGATGATTAGCACATCAGAAATGAAAACCAACTACTAAGTGGAAATTTTAAACATCACACTTGGAAGGAGTGATGTAGAAATTACGCAAAAAAACTACTTAACAGTTGTAAGTAGATCATACCCGGTTGGTATGATGAACTTCCTCGAAGGAAGTAGAAAACCTGCTTATCAGTTATAGGCGGAGATGTCCTTGCACCCGGTTGGTGTGATTGACAGATGAAAAGAATATTTTGTCGAAAGTGCTCTCCCCTGACTGTGTGCCACTTCTTAAACTTTTTGGGAGACCTTCTTTACGGGAGCTTGAATATCTTAGATAGGCTAGAGGCCTCAGTTTTTGAACTTAGGGGCTCATATGCCTGATTTTGAAAATCTTGTATAGTGGGCGCAAGGCCAATCGGCATGAGTAGGAGCTCGTAAAAAACCTGAGTTTAAGCCATGAAAATTTTAAATGAATAATGTGTTTGGCCATGGTACCAAGTCAGGACCGACATACTCGATGGATTGGTGGTAGTGTGACAAGACTAGTCGACGGACCAGTAGAGAAAAACAACTACAGGTCAAGTTGAGGGTCGGGGCCGTTGAACCAGTGGCACCAAAGATTAAATAGCTTATGAGGAAAATTGTTGTTTTGTGCATGCACTGAGGTACTGGACCTTCAAGACACCCAAGAGGGGTAGTGATGTGTCCTAGGGGCTACTGCACGACATGGTGGAGATAAGGGCAGATTGTTGTGCCAGTAATCAGGGAAGCTCGACGTAGCTTCATGCGCATGAGACCAGGGTGGGGTCGGGATGAGGTCTCTGTCCTCATATGGACACGGAGTTTCTTTACAGGATTGAGGGTCGGATGTCGCGTACAACTACTGATTCTTAAGGTAGAAGTGGACGGGCTTCTATCTATGTGGCTTACAAAGTCGCTTAGACGCTACAAGTGGGTGTCGTGGATGTGCTACCCTATGAATGTGTGTTCCCTTCATGATGAAGGGTGTGTGTTGATTGATAAACACACCATTTATGGTTAATGATGAGATATGGCTATGAAAACTGAGATTTTGAGGATGAAATATGGGCAGTTCATTATACCAGGTGACCGTGCGAAATTTGGATTAGCACCAAGCGCATGAGACCGAGGTGGGGACGGGATGAGGTCTCTGTCCTCATACAAACACGGAGAATTGATTTCAGGATTGAGGGTTGTTTGTCACATACATCCACTCATTCTCAGGGTAAAGTCGCTCTGACGCCATAAGTGAGTTCAGTGGACGTACTGGCCGGTGAATGTGTGTTTGACCTTCATGATAAAGGATGTGTGTTGGGTGATGATACACCATGATTAATAAGAAATAGTGGTAAAATTTGAGATTTGAAATGAAAGGATTTTTGAAATAAAGGAGTCTAGCACACTCTAATACAATTCTTTTTCCTAAAGGTTAAAAATTTTGAAAACCCATTCAATGAGTCGTTGTACTCACCCCCTCCCTTATATCCCTTTCAGAAAATTCCGGAAATCCTACCCTTAAAGACCATCAACTACGACGCCTGTGAGACAGGTATAATAAATTTAAAATATTAGGAAGTTTTTATTTATGTTATTCCAGGAAAAGGTGCAAGTTTAAAGGATATCTTACTCTTTACGGTTTATAATAAGGGGAAACCCTTTAATAAACTGGGAGAGTGACAGGCTGATCACGGGGATCCGACCAAATCGGGTTAGGGCGTGACAGCTAAAGAGTCCCTAAGGTCCCTATATAAAGAGCTACTCTCCATTTATACTCCTCACGCCTGAAAACTCTAGTCTCTCTCAACTACTTAGTTTTCCGGCGAAGCTTGAACCACAACTCCGACATTGAGGTTTTTCCAAGCCTTAGAAGGTGAGGTGAGGTTCCTTAGATTCGAGGAGAAGGCAGCTACGCGATGGCAGTCTCCATTCGATCCGAGATCCACCAGAAAAGCACTACCGTAATCAAATAGTGAAGCAGCTTCGGCGGACCGAAGCTGCCCTGTTTCGGCCGAGTTGAAATTGATCGAATTCAACCCTTCTTAGGCCAACCCAAGCTCTCCCAACACTCACACAATCGTCACACGACTGAATTAGAGCAGAAAGGTAACCCAATTCGGCTATCTTTTGTCATTTTCGATCAGCGTTAGAGAGAGAAACTATGAAATTTCACTCATCAAATTCTCTCTCAACTCAATATGAATTGTAACAATTCTTGATCCTAGGAGAAACCTCAGGATGGGAGCTACCTGCTCGGATAAAAAGCTCGGACCGCCGCACCTCCGATGATAAGCTTTTGAAGCTTTCTCTCTCTACACACAGTTTTCCGGTAAAGCTCCATTTGAGCTCATTTCGACCTTAATTCAAGTTATTCAAAGCTCAATTGAATCGTATGGATGTGTAGGAACTCAATTATACATTCAATTTCAACAATTAACCTTGATTGAATGGTCAATTTGATAAAATCAAATTCGGCCAGTTTAAAAGGGGAAAATTTTGGGGAAATTTTGGGATAATTTGGGGATTTTGTAAAATTGAGGGACCAAATTGCAATTTCCCAAAATTGAGGGCCAATTGGCCATGAAATGGATGTTGGAGAACCAATTAGTCAATTTTTGAAAATAATTGAGGTCAAATTGCCATTTTTGTCAAGTAGGGGCAAAATGGTAATTTTTTAAAAGTTGGGGACCAAATTGGAGATTTGGAAAAACTTGAACCCCTTAAATGATTTTGGGTAAATTGAGAACCCAAAGTGAATTGTTGGAAGTTTCTGGACTCAATTTAGGGAATAGTTAGCATTAGGAACCTAAAGTCAAGGAAAAAGAATTTTAGGGACCTAAATGCAATTAAATGAAATTTTGGGCATTTTCATTCATACGTGAGGAATGAAGGCTATCATGCCAAATATTAATAGATAAGGATCTCCAAATCATGTAGGAACATGAAGGAGCAGAACGCCGGTAATAATAAGCTTGTGTGGAGGCAAAACCCGACTAAGAAGGAATAATACACTACGATTATCGGGTGAGTGGGTTTATCCATATCATACCCGGTTGGGATGATGAGTACTTCAGAAATGAAAAACCACTTCTATGTGAAATTTTAATATTACACCTGGTTGGAGTGATGTGAGAACTATGTGGAAAAACTACTTACCGGTTTTAAGTAGAGAGATCGTACCCGGTTGGTATGATAGACTTCTTAGAAGGAATGAGAAAACCCGCTTACCAATTGTAAACGGAGATGTCATCACACTCGATTGGTGTGATAGAAGGAAAGTTTATTTTGTTAGAAGTATTTTACTCTGACTGTGTGCCAATGCTTAAAAATTTTGGGAGACCTTCCTGACGAGAGCTAGAACAAATCAAATAGGCTAGAGCCTCGGTTTTGGAACTTGAGGGCTAAAATGCCCAATTTTGGAAAATCACTTATAGTAGGCCCAAGGTCAGTTGGAACGAGAAGAAGTTCATAAACAAACATGTGATATTTATGCCATGAAAATTCTAAATGAATGAAAAGTGTGATTTCGCCAAGGTACCAAGACAGGATCGACATACTCGATGGACTGGCGGCAGTGCATCAAGGCTAGGTCGACGGACCGATCTAGACAAATAGTTGCAAGTCGTGTTGAAGGTCGGTGCTGTTAAACCAGTGGCACCAAAGATAAATGGAATTGTGGAAAAATTATTGTTTTTGCATGCACTTGAGATTCGGGACCATCAAGATGCCTAAGAGGGGTAGTGATGCGTCCTTGGGGCTACTAAATGACATGGTGGAGATAAGAGTAGTTTGTCGTATTAGCAGTCAAGGAAGCTCAACGTAGCTTAATGCGCATGAGCCTGGGATGGGGTCGGGATGAGATCTCTGTCCTCATATGGACACGGAGTTGATTTCAAGTTTGAGGGTCGGATGTCATGAACATCCACTCATTCCTAGGGTAGAAGTGGATGGGCTTCTATTTAGGTGGCCAGTAAAGTTGCTCTGATGCAACAAGTAGGTGCAGTGGACGGGTTGCCCTACGAATGTGTGATCCCTTCATGATAAAGGGCGATGTTGACTATTAAACACATCTAATGTTGAAATGAGGAAAGAAATTTTGAAAACTGAAATTTATGGAAGAAATTATTTTAAAGTAAATAAGAAGTCTGGCACACTCCAATTAAGAGTTTCTTTTATAAAAATTAATTCCCAACACCCATTCACTAAGTTGTAGAAACTCACCCCTCTTTTCTATCCCTTTTCAAGATTAGTGAAAAAGACTCAGTAAAACACCAGGGCCTACCTTTTGTCAGGTATGCTTAAAAGCTATTTTAACTTGCATTTTTATTGGTTTATTTTATTCTAGGGAACAAGGTTAAATTATGCTTGACTCCTCTTAATTTTGAAAGGGGGAAACCCCTCTTAAACTAAGGAGCGGCGGGTTGATCATGGGGATTCGACCAAATCGGGTCAAGACGGGACAAAACTGCTCAGTTTTCTAGTAAGATATTGAAGCTTTCTCTCTAGACTAAATTTTTTGACGAAGCTCCGTTTAAGCTCATTTACGAGCCAAATCAAACGGTTCAAAGCTTGAAATGACAAGAAAAAAAAAGGAAGATGATTCAAATCAAGAATGAGTTCAATTAACCAAGTTTTAGTGGTCAATTGAACGAAATTTTGATTCGGGCACTAAATTACAATTTTTGAGTAATTAGGCAATTTGGGGATTTTTGGAAAATTGGGGTCTGAATTGCAATTTAAGGAGATTAAGAGCATTTTCATGAAATTAACTTCTAACTAGGGCCCAATTGGGCAATTGGGTGAAATGGAGGGCTAATTGGCAATTTTTGGAAGTTGTAGAACCAATTGGTAATTCTTGGGAAATTAAGGATCAATTAACAATTTTGGGAAAATTGAGGACCAATTGGTAATTTTCAAAAATTTAAGGACCCATGAGGAAAATTGGAAGTCCTAGGTACGTAATTCAAAATAAGTTGAGTATTAGGGACCTATGGTCAAAATTTATAAACTTTAGGGACTCAATCACAATAATACATAAATCAAGGACCTATATGTAAATATATTCAAGTAAGAGGTCTTTTATGCCAAACCATCCTAATGCGAATACTCAAACCATGTAGGCACGAGTCATACGACTACGGGTGCTAAGGAGCACATTGAAGATTGGAAATCTAGCTGGGACGAATCCGTCACAGTAGCGGATAAGTGGGATTTTCAGCATCATACCCGATTGGGGGTGATGAGAACCATTTTTAAGTTTGAAAAATCATTTTTCTAGGAGTTGTCTCCCATGATTGCGTAAAACTGCTTAAACATTTTGGGGGACATTCCTGATGGGAGTCGTAATTGCTCCAACAGGCTTGAGGCCTTGGATTTGAAAATGATAGGGTCGAGGGCTCGATTTTGGAAAACTCTTTAAGTGGGCCCAAGGCTAGTGTGCACGGGTTGGATACGTAGACAAACATGAATTATAAGAATAATGAAAAATATCATGAAACTAGAAAATGTTGTGTGATTTGCCACGAGGCCAAGATAGGAATGACAAGGCTCGATGGGCTAGTGGTAGGGCGCATAGACCAGGTCAACGGGCCAGTCAAGACAAACAGTTGCACACTAGGTCAAGTGTCGGGGCCTTTGGACCATTGGCGCCAAAGATCATGGCTAATGATTCAAAATTGTTGTTATGCATGCATGAGGATTCTGGGAGCATCTAGATGCCCAAGAGGGGTAGTCGATGGGTACCAAGGGCTGTTGGACAACCCAAGGATGCATAAGGGCAATTTGGTATCCAGTATATCGAGAAGCTCTAATAGCTTTCTGCGCACTAAGACCAGGCTGAAGGGGAAATGAGGTCTCGTCCCACAAAGCGGATATGATGAAGAACCGAGATTGAGGCCAGAGGGGAAATGAGGACTCATCCTACCAAGCGGACATGATTAAGGTTTGAGGCCCAATCCACGAGACCAAGGATGTCTCTTGAGCCGAGAAAACTTTACGAACAATTTTTCAATGTATTCAAGGAACCTTGTTTCACACTTATGAAGGGGGACTGTTACGTAGGAAGTACGCACCCAAGGATGGTGAAATGTAGAGGCCCCCAACAACCAACAAGAAAAACTCCCCAAACCCAAGATGGAAAAGAAGCTATAATGGTCCACGCAAGGAAGTAGCCTACTACAATTGAGGACAGAGGGGACACTACACATGAAAGTGCCCAAAACCACAAAGGAATGTGGCACCCACTCCTGAGAACACTACCTCTACTGGCGGGAAAGGACATAAAGAAAGGAGGAGAAAGGAGAAGAGAGTAGAGGAAGCCTCTCCACCATGTAAATACCGAAGGATCCATGTAAGAGCTAGTGTTGGGATAACCTGTTATAGGTGTGGATGAATAGGACACATGGTGAGACAATGTCTCACGTCACAAGGATGGATGGTAACACCTCCCCAACTACCGGAGTCCAACGAGAGGCTGCCCTAGGAACCACAACTCCAAATGGGGATTTCAAACCCACCCTAGAGAGAGTTTCTCAAATTTCTAGCATAGAGCTTCCCAACCTTTCTTTTAATCATCTCCCTTAGAGGGGAGAAGTCTCCAAATGTACTGTATTCCATTCCCAATCAATTAGATTTGAAGTTCCAATAAAAATTTTGTTGCCCGGATCATAATGCATCCAATCAAAATCTCGTGCCCTGGGATAAATAAGGAACAAGAAGGACGAACCTAATGAGGACAAATAATGCCCTTGAATCCCCCTAAAGAGGTCAAGATACTCTAACCGCCCCCCCCCCCCTCCCTCCCCCAAGAAGAGGCAAGCCAATGAAAGAGGGAAGGAAGGACCATGTATAGAGCTAAACCCAAAGAACAGGCGAACGAGGAAGTGGTGACAACCATGCCCTAAAGAAGGCTATAGGATGGACATTAAGGACAAGTGAACTCAAGAGACAACTATCTCGAGACATTTGGACAAAGTGAGCAATAGGAATAAGGTGGTTGAATGAACCAACCCTCGTGAGAATCACGAATTTAAACCTTGATAAAGAAGGGAGAAGTGAACAGGTCAAACGTCGGAAAAGAATGGTGAAGGAAATCCTTAGAGAAATCAATGGTCAAGAGAGATTGATGACCACCCTCAAGCCACAAGAAGGGTTAAGCGAACCCCCATAAGGTGGCCATGAGACCTCAACACAAGGAGGATTTGAACCTCCCCAAATCAAATATACTTGTAAAAATTTTAAGTAGAAACAAGGAAAGGGTACAAAGGAAGGGTAAGTAGAAAAGGACAATAATCAAAGGATATCACGAAGTTGACTGAAGGTATGGTACCCTCAACAATGAATGCAAAGGGAAGTGTACCCACAACCTAAAGCTAAGCTCAAGGAACGAGTAGGAGAAGGATAACCTCATATGATGTCGTAACAAGTGAGAATGGGCAGAATACCCATAATAAGGAAATATAGGGAAGGATCTTTGAGAAACCTTGGAGAGAGCACCTTCAACTAAGAAGTGATTAAGGGAAACCTTCATGAAAAGATGAGAAGGATGAATGCACAACTCAAAGGATGGAAGGAAATCCCAATTTCAAGGTAAGAGAGTAGGAGATAAAACCAACGAAGGGAACTCCTTCCAGTGAAATCATGGAACGGACAAGTAAGCCATAAGAGATTAATTTGGAATAAAAGAACCATGAAATGGTCACAAGCGAGTAAGGATGGATCTGAGAAAAAGAAGTCCTTGAGAAGGGATGTCGTTGGACGTGAGGGAGGACTAAAAGCAAGTAACCCACAAGTATGTTGGTAAGTTGAGTAGTGGATGGGAAACCCGATAATTGGAAACGAAGAAACCAAACAAGGAAGCAATATGAGAATGGAATAAAAGACCAACATAGGACAAGAAGGGGGATAACACCGAAACACGTGAAAAATATGCACAAAAAGCTCGACGGGGCAACGAGCTAAGGAGATTAAGCGGTCAAGGAATTTAATAGAACTGGGTACGATCATACATTCTTGAATGCTCTGTTCCGGACAAAACCCTCTAGAGGAAAGGTCTAACCCCAAATGACGGGAAGCATTGGACTAAAGAAATTACTTGGACATGAGGGTAAGGCAAGTCAAAGGAACTAAGTCCAATGGAGTAAATGAATGAGCAAAAAAGGGTAACTAGAGTGATAGAACCCGTCACGTAATCATCTTCAACCTTCGGCCACTGATAGAGAGAATAGAGAGGAGGGAGAGAGAGAGTGAAGAAAGGGGAGTCTTCAATAACTCAAAAATTGCTCTGGTTAGGTCACCAGCCGCCGAGTCAGAGGCCGAGTCCTATGACGGTCGGTAGCCCGGTCAGTTTCCGAGTTGCCTATATAAAGAGTACCCCTACATTCATTCTTAGCATACCACAATCGAGCGAAGAAGGTGAACTACTCAGTTTTCTAGTGAGCAGCAAACCAGAGCTCTAACATCGTAGCTTTTCTCCACCTTTGAAGCTTATTCGATGCCATTAGAACTAGGAGGAAGTCCTCTATGCAACTGCATCCTCCTTTCAAACCGAGGGCCACGTACAAGAGAGAGGAAGCTTAAATAGTAACGCCACTCCTCAGTTGTCAGCAGCCCATGCTAGTCAAGCTCAAGTCAAGTCATTCCTGGGACAATTTCAGCCAAACCAAGCCCTACCAAACTCCACCTAGTGGTGCCTCGACCTTCTCCCGAGCTAATACAGTAAACCCCTTTGTTGCCCCTTTCCTAAAAAATGTTGTTCACGGTGCATTTTTGAAACAATTTAAACTAAGAAATTCACATTTCTCAGGCCACCAATTGAGGTTCAGTTTGATCCATGGAGGATCCCCTGGAGGAGAGCAATTCAAAGAAAGCAAGAGCTCCGGTCACTGGACCCTCACTAGTAAGATATCGAAGATTTCTCTCTCTAGACTGAATTTTCCAGCTAATCTCCGTTTGAACTCATTTTTTAGTCAAATTGAGCGGTTCAATGCTTGAAATGATGAGAAAAAAATAGAGAAGATGATTTGAATGAGGGCAATTAACCAAGTTTTGAGAACTTGGGCAATATTTGAGGGACTAAATGAAATTTTTAAGAACTTGGGCAATATGGGGATTTTAGGAAAATTGGGGTCTAAGTTGCAATTTAAGGAAATTAGGTGCATTTTCATGAAATTAACTTCCAATTGGGGCCCAATTGTGCAATTGGATGAAATGGAGGGACAATTGGCAATTTTTGGAAGTTGTAGGACCAATTGGTAATTTTTGGGAAATTAAGGACCAATTGGCAATTTTGGGAAAATTGAGGACCAATTGGTAATTTTGGAAAATTTAATGACCCGTGTGGAAAATTGGAAGTTCTAGGGACTTGATTAAAAATAAGTTGAGCATTAGGAACCTAAGGTCAAAATTTATGAACTTTAGGTACCCAATCGCAATAAGGCATAAATCAAGGACCCATATGCAAATATATGGAAGTAAGAGGTATTTTATGCCAAACCATCCTAATGCGAATACTCGAACCATGTAGGCACGAGTCATATGACTACGAGTGCCAAGGAGCACATTGAAGATTAGAAATCTAGCTGGGACGAATCTGTCACAATACCGAGTGAGTGGGATTTTAAACATCATACCCGGTTGGGGGTGATGAGAACCATTTATAAGTTTGAAAGATCATTTGTCCAGGAATTGTCTCCCCTTATTGCGTGAAACTACTTAAATTATTTGGTTACTTTTCTTAGGCAATCTTCATATAGCTGAGGTAAAAGGTCGCATCATTTTTTAGAGATATAGTTTTTAGGAACTTGGAATTCTTTATTAGTGAAGAAGTAGTACAATATGTTGGGGTCTTAGCCCCACTACAAAAAGTGGTTACGAAAAAGATAGGGAGCTACAGGGTTTTTGACAAGCATCCTCCTTGTTAAGGTTATAAGCCCTTGATGGCATTTCTGGCCTTAGGCTTGGCTCCCTTCGTACTCAAGATTGTGACCTCAACGGGTTCTGGCACCATCCTCCTAGATACTTCCCACTAATGTCTCTTGGTTCTTTTGGGACTTCTCAGGTATTTTAGGGTGACCTTTCTACGGGGACAGAGTGTTGGGTGGTGTTGGTAAGGCCAATCCTAGTTTTCTTGGTTCATCTCCTAGAATCCATTTGAAAATTTTAAAAATTTCTCTTAGTTACTATATTATATAGTCTTGATAATGTATTCAAGAAAACAGGCTCTGATACCACTCAAGTTGTCACGCCTCGACCCGGTTTGGTCAGATGCCTGTGAGCAACCCACCACTCTCCTGATTTATTAAGGGTTTTCCCCCTTTTTTATCCCAAGAGGAGTAAGGTGTCCTTTAAACATGTACCTTTCATGGAATAACATAAAGTAAAACTAAATAAAATTTAAACGTTTACATACTAGTCTTGCAGGTGTGACTAACAGGAGGTCTTAGCTTTGGAACTTCCCTTTTTGAGGTCTCACTTTCTACTTGTATCTTCTACTTAAGGATTCTCGTCCTGGTTCAACTTCTTAACAATTCTTGGAGGCTTTTCCTTCTTTTCTTCTTACACCCTTCTAAGATCGGTATTGTTTCCCACTCTTTATACTTCATTGTCCTCCATTTCCTTTTTGTCCCTTATCCTCTCTTTGAAGAGCTCCTGCTGATAGATTAGTTCCTATCATTCTTTATGTCCAGCCATACACTCCATGTATGGGCTCTATTAAGTGAGTGTGGGCCACAATCAGTCTTGATATCAATTGTTGTTTTCTCCTTACCCTCTTCCAAATTGGAGGACTTATTTTTTCCAAGGTTTTTCAGATGTTCTTTCCTCCATTTCCTTATGATGGGTAGTCCACCCATTTTCACTTGTCACTGCGTCCTTTGATGCTATTTCCTACTTACCCGTTCCTTAGGTTTAACTTTCCCCTTAGGTCCTTTTAATGTGCTTCCCTTGGTTCTTTCACCTTGGCATGAACTTCATCTCCTCATTCTTCGTCACTTGGTCCATTACTTCTTAGTTGGCACATGTATGCCTTCCTAGGGTCTCCTTCCTTGGAAAGGTTTAGGCACTATTTACTCCAATACCTCTTTGTGTGGAACTTACTAAATCCTATTTATGGCTTAAGTGTAGTCATTATTTCATTTGTGGTCATTTATTTCTTCAAGGGTTTTCTTCATCCTTCCTTTCCATTGTTCTGGCCTTTCCACCTCCCCCTTCCTTACTAAGTTAGTCTACAACCCTAATTGGCTCCTCTGTTTTTAAAAGTAGATCATACCTTATTGTATTTCATCGTTCGACTTGTCATCTCTTGTGGAGGCACTCCATTTTTTGCTCCCAAATAGCTGGAAATTTCTTCTTAAGGGAGAATTCTCTTCAGCTACCTTATGTTTTGTTTGTGGTTTTCAAGGTCCTATCTTCAGTCCTTTTTTCCTTCCTGCCACTATGCTAGGATCTTGAAGAGCTTCCTCCTGGATTTGGTTGAAATTTTGAGCAGGAGTCGTCTTTCTTAGGATGGTATCCTTTCAAATTCCTATTGTTGTTGGGACATTTTTCTTGGAAAGTATTGTTCTAAATCCTTGTGGTGTGGGACAGTCCTTCACTTCATGTCCCATTTCCATTATACCTTAAAATAGGTCATCTCCTTGCCCAGTTGTTACTCCAAGAGTTCTCCTAAACTCCTTACTTTGACAGTTTTCTTGTCATGCCTTCTTTACCCCCATAATTTCATTGATTCATTCCTTTATTCGGGATGGAAATCTCCTTGATCTCTATGATGTCTAGGGTAACATGGGTTTGTTTGGTTACTTTTCTTGGGCAATCTTCCTATAGCTGAGGTACAAGGTCGCATCATTTTTTAGAGATATAGTTTTTAGGAACTTGGAATTCTTTATTAGTGGAGAAGTAGTACAATATGTGGGGTCTTAGCCCCATTACAAAAAGTGGTTACGAAATAGATGGGGAGCTACAAGGTTTTTGACAAGCGTCCTCCTTGGTAAGGTTATAAGCCCTTGATGGCATTCCTGGCCTTAGGCTTGGCTCCCTTCGTACTCAGGATTATGAACTCAACAGGTCCTAGCACCATCCTCCTAGATACTTCCCACTAATGTCTCTTGGTTCTTTTGGGACTTCTCGAGTATTTTAGGGTGACCTTTCTACGGGGACAGTGTGTTGGGTGATGTTGGTAACGCCAGTCCTAGTTTTCTTGGTTACTCTCCTGGGAGCCATCTGAAAATTTTAAAAATTTCTCTTAGTTGCTATGTTATATATTCTTAATAATGTATTTGAGAAAATAGGCTCTGATACCACTTAAGTTGTCACGCCTTGACTCAGTTTGGTCGGATCCCCATGAGAAACCCACCACTCTCCAGATTTATTAAGGGTTTTCCCCCTTCTTTTAGCCTAGGAGTAGTAAGGCGTCCTTTAAACCTATACCTTTCCTAGAATAACATAAATCAAAACTGCACAAAATTTAAACTTTTACATACCTGTCTTGCAAGTGTGACTAACATGAGGTCTTTTGGGTAGGTTTCCCTTGGTTACTTGAAAAGGGATATAAGGGAGGGGGTGAGTTCAACGACTCAGTGAATAAGTGTTTAAAGTTTAACTTTTAGAGAAAATATTAAATTTGGAGTGTGTCAGACTCCTTATTTTCTTTCAAAACAATTCATTCCCAAAATTATAGTTTTCATAGCCATTTCTTAATCCTCAACAATAACTGATATGTTTATCAACCAACACATGCCCTTCATCATGAAGGGAACATACATTCATAGGGCAGCACATCCATTGCACCCATTTGTGGCGTCGGAGCGACTTTACCGATCACCTAGATAGAAGCATATCCACTTCTACACTAAGAATGAGTGGATGCACGCGATATCTGACCCTCAATGTTGTAAAGAAAACTTTGTGTCCATATGAGGACAGAGACTTCATCCCAACCCCACTATGGTCTCATGCGCATGAAGCTACGTTGAGCTAACAAGGCTGCTGGTATGACTAACTGCCCTTATCTCCACCATGTCATCCAGTAGCCCTAGGACACATCACTACCCCTCTTAGGCATCTTGAAGGTCTCATAACTTAGTGCATGCACAAAAAAACAATTTTCCACATGAGTCATTTAATATGTTGTGCCACTGATCTAACGGCCCCGACCCTCAACTCGACCTACAATTTTTATCTCGACTAGTCCGTTGACCTCTCATGTCACATTGCCGCTAGTCCATCGAGTATGTCGGTCCTGTCTTGGTACCATGGCCAAACAAATCATTCATTTAAAGTTTTCATGGCTTAACTCATGTTTGTTTACAAGCTCTTGCTCGTGCCAACTGGCCTTGGGCCCACTGTACAAGCTTTTCAAAATCAGGCATATTAGCCCCCAAGTTCTAAAACCGAGGCCTCCCGTCTATTTGAGCTATTCGAGCTCCTATCAAGAAGGTCTCCCAAAAGTTTTAAGTAGTGGCACACAGTTAGGGGAGAGCACTTTCGACAAAATAAACTTTTCATTTGTCCATCACACCAACCGGGTATGAGGACATCTCCGCTTATAATCGATAAACGGGTTTTCTACTTCCTTCTAGTAAGTTCATCATACCAATCGGGTATAATCGACTTACAACTGGTAACTAGTTTTTCTACGTAATTTTCATATCACTCCACTCAGGTGTGATGGTTAAAATACCACTTAATAGTGGGTTTTCATTTTCGAGTTGCTTATCATCCCAACCAGGTATGATATTAAAACCCACTTACCCGTAAATGTAGTAAATTCCTCTTTACCGGTTCTTTATCTTCATGCGAGCTTGTCCTTGCTGGTGTTCCTGGTACTTCATGTCCCTACACAATATGAACACCCTTGTTCATTATCCCTTGGCATAATAGCCTTCATTTATCGTGAATGGATGTAATACTCAAACTTTTCGATTTGTTGCAATTAGTTCCCTAAAGTTCTTTTTATTTTAACTTTAGGTCCCTACTGCCAATTTTCCTCCAAATTTAGTCTCAAAACTTTTAAAATTCATCTTAGGACCTCAATTTATTCAAAATTGCCAAAAGGGGTTCAAGTTTCCCAAATTTCCAATTTGGTCCCCAACTTTTCCAAAATTACCATTTTGCCCCTACTTTACAAAAATGGTAAGTTTTACCCCAAAAAATTTCAAAAATCGGCCAATTGGTCCTCCAACATCTTTATCATGCCTAATTGGCCCTTAATTTTATGAAATTGCCTTTTAGTCCCTCGAATTTTTTAAATCCCCAAATTTTCCCCCAATTTCAACCTTCTAACATAGCCAAATTTGATTTTATCAAATTGACTGATCAAATGAGTTTAATTGTTAAAATTGAAGTTAGATTGGAGTTTCTACACCTTGATACGATTCAATTGCACTTTGAATCACACGATTTCATGCTAGAATGAGCTCAAACTGAGCTTCGTCGAAAAATTGGACTTAGAGAGAGAAAGCTTCGAAAGCTTACCGTGGGGGCGCGACGGTCCGAGCTTTCAATTTGGGCGAATAGCTCTTGTCCTGAGGTTTCTCCTAGAATCAAGAATTGCATCAATTGATGCTGAATTGAGTGAGAATTTAGTCATTTAGAATCTATCGGTTCTCTCTCTAGCACCGATTAAAATTTACAGTGGGGAGCGAAATTGGCTTACCTTTTCACTCTAATTCAATTGGATGTGGAGGTATTGGAAGGGCTTAGTTTAGCCTAAGAAGGGCTCGAATTGGCCGATTTCAACTCAGCCAAAATAGGGCAGCTTCGATCCGCCGGAGCTACTTCATTGTTCTATCATGTCGGCATTTCTTTGGTGACCCTCGAAGTAAATGGAGACTACAGGCATGTAGCTGACTTCTCCCTAAATCTAAAGAACCCAACAATGCCTTTTTGACTCAAAAAAATGCCCAAGTCGAAGCTCTGGTTCGAGCTTCACCAGAAAATGGAGCAGTGAGGAGAGAGTGGAGTTTTTAGGTGTGAAGAGGATGAATGAGGAGGATCACTTTATATAGGAAGCTCGAGGACTTCTTGGTCATCCGATTGATGCCTTAATGGCGGTCATTCATTGCCTAAAACTCCCTGGCCAGAGACTTTTCATCTTCACCGGCGGTGCTCAATTTTCCGGCAAGTGAACAATGTTATCATCTGAAGGAAAAAGATGACATTATTCCAAATTGGACCGGATCGGTCCGAACCGGGTTCAAAGCTTAAACTAGCCGGTTTAGGCCCGATTCGACCAAATTTTTCAAAATTAAAAATTTGTAAATTAATTCTCTATCCAATGTTGGCCTCAATTCTCCTATTTGAAATTTCTAAGCCACCTAAAAAATGAATTTAGCATCCAGTTCAATAGTGGCTCAAACCGGTCCAATCCGGTTCGGATTCGATTCACCTGAACCGGTTTGGTTTTCACATAGTGAGCCCAAAAAGGCATAAGGGGAACTGTATGGGATAAGTTGGGATAAAGTGCCATGAGAGGACCCCAAACGAGCCAACGATGTATCAAAGGACGAGGACCCTAAGTTGGAATGCAGTCAATCAGAGTGAGGGTGAGGCAGGTTCGACAAACCAAATAGAGATCAAGGAGCCCATAATAGGAAATAGGGAGGCGACCAAGAGTGGGTGTCAAGATATGAGGGGAGGACACTGGCCAAGGATAACAATAGGGCAACCACCCGGTCATGAAGGGGGAAGTCTGGATCTAGTACCCACAAATAGAAACAAGGCGGGCCAAGGACCTTGTGAGGACGAATCAAAAGAAGGCCGACCCACCCTAAAGGAACTCCAATGAGTGATAGCCAAAATGATCAGGAAATGGCAACGAGGCATTCCACTGAATGGAAAAGTGAGAGACGAGCTGATGGCGAAGCGATAAGAAACCTTGGCACCAGGAATCAGAAAAAGCGAAATGATGGGGAGAATTAGGTGAATAAAACTAGTTCGGGTGTGATATAGGGAAAACACTGAGGAGGAATTTGATACCTGAGGGAAACACAAGGGACATCCTACCCTTGAGAAGGAAAGTGTCGGAGGACACCCTCTGCTTGAACCAAGACTTTCAAGAAAGCAGACACCTAGAGGGTAGGTAGACGTCGGGAGAGAGGAGAAGTCCCTGAGAACGAATTAAATAGGGGCTAAGCAAGGAAGCGGTCGCAGAAGTGAACATCAAACCTGGCTATGGGGAACAAGAGAAAGGACTAAGCCTAAGGAGGACAAATTGTTACGGGTCCGCAAGCATAATGGCCCAAAGTAGAGGAAGGAAAGAGCAATGAGGGAAGGGGAGAACCCTAGTAGGCCGATGAGACCAAAGGGGGTGAGAAACCCGACAGTTGGAGTTGGGAAGACCCAATGGGGAAATAGGGTAGGACGAGTGAATACAGGAAACCCAAACCCTCACAAGGAGCCTGGCATCCACAACTAAAGGACATCAGAGCTGGGAGGGGATATGCAAATCGAAACCTATGTATGAACCGAAATCGAGTAATGAAGAAATTTTGATAACGCAAGAAGGAGGGCAAAAAGAGAGCATGCCCTAAGGAAGAGAGTGGAAGGACATAGCTCAAACCACAAGGCCAGTTGAGCTTCAGGCCCAACGAGAAATAACTAAAGGTGGGAGTCATACTGCTAGGGATATGTAGGTTCAATGGCCTGATAAAAAGGTGGACTCGAGTACAAAAGAACAGACTAGAGGACCAAGAATGGGGATAACACTGAAACCTATGAAAGGCAAGTGTAATAGGCCGAAGGGATGACAAACTAAGGAGTTCCAATGACCTAGGGAGTAAGTAAACCTAGGTGCAACTGGACATGTCGGAACCCTAATTTCGGACAAAACCCCCTATAAGGAAAGACCCTAAACGACATGAAGTATTGGACCTAAGGAACTTTGTGGACACTGGGGGAAAGACAAATCACAATAATTAAATCTAAGGGAGTAAGGGGATTGAGTCAAAAAGAGGTAACCAAAACGAGAGGGTATCAACTCGTACCCTAATTGGACCGCACAGGGATCCACTTCTGACAGAAAGGATGAACAACAGAGTTTTAAGGACAAAACTCCTAAAATTAGGGGAGAGTTGTGGAACTTGCCCCCTCGGACAAGGGAAACTGGGAGAAGAACTAACAATATTTTTTAAAATCGGGCCAAAACTTAATCAACACAAAATAGTGAAGAAGGGTTAACAGAGGAAATTGGAAGATCCCAAGTGACCAAAAATTCACAAAAATCATGATAAAGAACCATGAAGTGAAGTTGATGAAAGAAACAAACCGATTCGTGGTGAACCGGACCCGAACCGGACTGAACCATAATGAACCATAGTGAATCAGTTCAATAATTCATTTTTCTAGGTGGCTTTAAAATATCAAATTAGGAAATTGAGACCACTATTTGATAGAAAATGAATTTGGATAAATTTAGAAAATTTTAAATTTCAGAAAATCGGTCGAATTGGGTCCGAACCAGCCGATTTTCGAATTTGGGACACCAAACCTAGTTGAACCAGTCAACGAACTGGACTAATCAACGGTCCAGTCGGTCAATAGACTGGACTAGTCAATGGTTAACGACGCTCAGTCAGTAGCCACGCAGACTCGAGCAGCCAATGGGAGGCTGCCACGTGTTCGGTCAATGGTCAGCAGATGACTCGTCAGTCTGCCACACAAACACGAGCAGCCAATGGGAGGTTGCCATGTGTCCGGTCAACTGGTCAATGGCTAACACGGATGTTGATTTGGATCACCATGTCAGAAAAATCGGCCAATCACAACGTGCCACATGGCACACCCGCTTCGTCATCGTCTTTAACCTCATTTCGCTAACAGAAAGCAGAGAGAGACCGGGAAAGAGGGAGTCTTTGGCTACTTGGAAATTCCACCGGTCAGGTCACCGGCGAGTGGGGAAGGGACCGAGTCTCACGTCGGTCAATAGCTTGAACAGTTGTCGAGCTCCCTATATAAAGAGAACACTCCCACTCGACCTCCTCAACTCTTAGGTGCTCTCTAAAGACAAGTCACTTACTTTTTGATGAAACTTCGATCAAGGCTGCGATGACGGGCCAATTCACAACCAAAGAAGCTCTGAATGGTGGCATCAGAACCAGGGAGGACTCCCCTAGCTCGAGGAACTCTCAAAGTGACCAAAGGACAGTCAGAGAAGTGCAAGAGAGATAGCACAATGAAGTTGCACTAGAGCCCTAGAACATTGAGCTCTCGACTGACCCAATCCCGACTCTCTCAGCCCTTCTGCCACTAGAATTGACCATCTTTGACTGCCTGAGACCCATCCCGGGCCCGCATAGACCCCCAGTAAGCTCAATTTCACCTCTCCTCGTCGAATTTTCCAAGTTTCAAAGCTCCACCTTCCCAAAACTTCTCTCTTCGAATTCCTGCAATGTGGCGACAAATTGTAGCAAGTTTCAATCCTAGTAGGACCCCCTCGATGAGCACTAACTGCCCCCACCGCCCCTCCATCGGTAAGCTAAGCAAGCTTTCTCTCTTTATTGTAAATTTTCTAACATAGCTCAAAACTAAATTAAGAAATTAAGGACTTACAGGTTGTCAATTGGATGAGGTAAGATTTAGATGTTCAAATTGGGGAAGAAAAAGGGGGCAATTTGGGGAGTTTTCAATAAAAAGGGGGGCTTTGTGAAATTTTCAAAAGTTTGAGTGTCGAATGGAAATTTGAAGAAATTGAGGGCATTTTTGTGAAATTCACTCCTAATTGAGGGCCAATTGGACAATTTGGGAAAAATGAAAGGCCAATTAGGAATTTTGAGAAATTAAGGACCAAATTGTAATTTTTGAAAAATTAGGGACCCAATGGCAATTTTAGAAAATTGAGGGTCAATGGGTGATTTTGATAAAAATAAGGACATAATAAGGATAATTATAAATCCCAGGGGCTTAATTGAAATTAAGGGGTATATAGGGACCTAAATGTAAAAGTACAAACTTGAGGGACCTCAATGCGATTAAGGTGGAATATGAGGGCCTATACATAAATACTAAAAAAAATGAGACCTATCAGGCAAAGCATCCTGATATAGACATTTGTGTTATGTAGGAGCGTACTGCCCAAGTATTAGCACGTAGAGTAAGGTCTCATCGGGACAACCCATCACTATCACCAATTACCAAGTGAGTGGGAACTTTATAATGTCACTTCCGATTAGAATGACAGCTTACCTTGAAAATAATTTTTTTAGAATTAGCCTTGCCCACTAGGTGACTCTGCTTAAAATATTTATGAGCTAATTCCAAGCTTAGGCTCGGTAATGCAAGTGGGCCCAAGGCAGATGGACATGGGTATTGACCCGTCCATAATCAGTATATGATAAATACTACTAAAAGCTCTAATTAATGGGTATTTGTGTGTAATACATACCGAGCCAAGTTTGGGATGTTGGGCTTATTGGGCCAAGTCACTATTAAGTCAAAGCTAGGGCGTCGAACCTGTTGGGCTAGTACGCGTGGGTCGAAGCTAAGATAATGGCTATAAATGAAAAAAAAAAACTCTTAATTGTGCATACACTGTGAGATACGGGGCCATCAGTACACTTGGTACGAGTTAGTTATGGATCGCAAGGGCTGCTGGATGACCAAGGGTGCATAAGGGCAGTTTGGCGTCTAGTATGTTGAAAAGCTCGATGAGCTTCCTACGCACTAAGATTAAGGTAGTAGGGGAAATGAAGTCTCGTCCCACAAAGTGGACACCATGAAGGGATTAGGGTTTGAGGGTTGGATGAGTGAGGTCCACTCAAACTCAGGGTAGAGACGACTAACCCCTATTAGGGTGGATGGTAAATGCGCCACGGTCCATAAGTGGAATGGTTGGGGAGCGTTCTACGAACGTCTGATCCCTCATATGATAAGAGTGCAATTGTTGCATGAATGATATGTGAAAAATGACTAATGAATGAAGTAACGAACTAATATAGCAATCGTGGTAGAAGTTTTCCCTCACTAAGTATATGTACCTATATACTCATTCTACTACTCTCACCCTCCAGTTTTCCTTCACTAAATATATGTACATATATACTCATTAAGGTAGGAATATCCAGATAATACATGGAAGGGTAACGGGTTGATCATAGGATCTCGACCAAACTGGATCGAAGCATGATATACCCGATAACCAATTGATTTCCATTTCGATCCCATTTTCTAATTTGTTTTGCACTAGTTATAAAGTTGAAATTTTTCTTGATTTTACAATGTATATTTTTTGTCTCTATGTTGTTGTATGACTTAACAATTATATTGCTTCAAACGTTACAATTAAATTTTGGATATTGCTCTAAATAATTTTAAATTTATGGTCTAGATATAAAATATAAATAAAATGAGATAATTACTTTGTAAAAAGAACTAACCCATGTTTTTATGGCTCTTATTAGTATTTTTTGCCCCTCTTTCTTATTAGTATTCGATAATAACATTGTCAAAACTTATTTTTAATTTGTACAGAAAATATTTTTAATTATTCTTTTTTTACAAAAATTGTACATATTATTTTTTTGTTAGTATATAAAATTAATAAAGTTATGGTGAGTCAAAATTAATGATTTATACTAAACAAAATTTTTTAAAACCTTATTATTAAATGTAGCATTATAAATTATTTTGACTTAAAATGTATTAAATTGGAGGTGGCAATGACCGAACAGAAAATATCAAATTAATTCGGTTGAGACACGACCATTAAAATTTTAAATTCGGATAGGTCCAATGAGATGCGGGAGTAGAGCCGTCTAATCAATTAAATTATTAAAATTTCGCCAAAAACAACTTCATTTTAGTGATGACACAACAAAAAGAAAAAAATTTATGATTGGTACTGTAGATGAAATGACTATGGGTTTTAAATACTTTTTTTCACCCATTGGACCAAAACGATATCATTTTTGTCACGAATGTGGCAAAAAATTTTTGGTCGGTCACGGACCGTACTTAACAGTCGGGGTAAGATTCAGTTACTGCCCTAGATTACTTGGAAAATCAGGATTACAAGGGAGAAATTTAAGAAAATTAGTATATTAACCATTTAATTTACTAAAATAATATAAACTAAAATTTTATCTAATTGCTATTATTTTTTTAATTTTTTATGTAACCACGAATTCATTAAATATGATCTAATAAGCAGAATAATAATAATATCATATTTTAAATTATTTTTGCTTTTTTGGAATAATTTCCTTTCCTATAAATTTATACTGATTTAGTAGTTATTACTTAGATAAGGTTTTTATTGAGCTAAGAAAAAATTTTAATTTGTGCTAATTTTTTAGTGATGCATTGATAAAGTTTAATATTTTATTAATTGAATTATAAGAATAAATTTTCATTAATTTTAAATATTTCCAAATTTTCAACCAAAAAAGTTAAAAATTGTAAAAAGCTTTTTAACACAATTTATACATTATTTTTTGCCACTATACCATCTGCCCGGTCCCAGGCTAGGGCGGCCCCATCCCGGTTAAGAAACCGGTCTTGGCGGATTACGGACCGGACCGGCCAAATTGGCCTCTCAGTGTCGACCTAGGAGAGAGAACCGCCATTGAGCTTTAAAAGGAAAAATGGAGAACCGCCATCGACTTTTCTCTCAACCTCAAAGTTCCCACGGGAAATACCCGGAACTCATCTACTGCAAGCGTTGTTAGGGTTTATGTTAGGTGAGGGTACTGGTTGATTCTCGTCCGTGCAAGAATGTGGAACAGTAACGGAGGGCCTATTGCGCCTCCAGGGACCGGCGGCTCCATGATTCCTCCGCCGCCGGCGCCCCAGCCGTCGTACACCGCCATCCCTACTCCCCAGGAGGCTGAGGCGATCCTTGAGGAGAAGGCACGGAAATGGATGCAACTCAACTCTAAGAGGTATGGTGATAAGAGGAAATTCGGCTTCGTTGAGACGCAGAAGGAAGATATGCCTCCCGAGCATGTGAGGAAGATAATAAGGTGGGTTATTTATTTATTTTTATTTCTGAACTGAGCTGGTGGTACGGCTAGAGGCATCTTCTGGTAGCCTTAGACTCCCTTCACTCAATTGCATTTTTTTGGAAGGGACCATGGGGATATGTCGTCCAAGAAATATCGGCATGACAAACGTGTCTATCTTGGGGCCTTGAAGTTCGTCCCACATGCAGTTTACAAGCTCCTGGAGAATATGCCCATGCCCTGGGAACAGGTAAGCCGGAAATTTCTCGTGTCATATTTATGTTGTTCACTGTCTCTGGTATTTTGGTAGTCTATATATGAATGTTATGATGCTGCCATGTTTCAGGTACGTGATGTTAAGGTCCTATACCATATCACTGGGGCAATTACTTTCGTGAACGAGATACCTTGGGTTGTTGAACCCATTTACTTGGCTCAGGTATGCACAATTTCTGTACTATTTGTTCTAAATCTGCAAACTCTGGCAGAAAGATAGTTGTTTCCTTCTCTTAGGCTGCAAGTGAAATACGCCTTTTTTTAACAGTGGGGCACAATGTGGATTATGATGCGAAGAGAGAAGAGGGACAGAAGACACTTCAAGAGAATGCGGTTTCCCCCTTTTGATGATGAAGAGCCTCCTCTGGATTATGCTGATAATTTGTTAGATGTTGACCCCCTGGAGGCAATTCAGCTCGAGTTGGATCCTGAAGAAGATTCAGCTGTACATACATGGTTTTACGATCATAAGCCTCTAGTGAAGACCAAGCTCATAAATGGCCCTAGTTACAGGAAGTGGCATCTCTCTCTTCCGATCATGGCTACTCTCCATCGTCTAGCAGGACAGCTTCTTTCTGATTTAATTGACCGGAATTATTTCTACTTGTTTGACATGGAGTCCTTCTTTACTGCAAAAGCATTAAACATGTGTATTCCTGGTACGTTTCTACTATCAATGATTGATTTTGTCTTCTATTTGAACATTTGCACCATGGTTTGACATGATGCATTCTCTACAACTTCAATATTTCAGCTATTTCTTCTCACTTTGCTGTTATCATTCAGGTGGGCCCAAATTTGAGCCCTTGTACCGTGACATGGAAAAGGGTGATGAGGATTGGAATGAGTTCAATGACATAAACAAGCTCATAATTCGATCCCCCCTGAGGACAGAATACAGGATTGCATTCCCTCATCTTTACAATAACCGTCCAAGAAAAGTGAAGCTTTGCATTTACCATAGTCCCATGGTCATGTTCATAAAAGCCGAAGATCCAGATTTACCAGCTTTTTATTATGATCCTTTGATACACCCAATCACAAGCATAAACAAGGAGCGGCGTGAGAAGAAGGGTAATGCTGATGACGATGGGGATGACTTTGCATTGCCTGAGGGAGTGGAACCTTTATTGAAGGATACTCAACTTTATACAGATACTACTGCAGCAGGAATATCATTACTTTTTGCTCCACGGCCATTCAACACTAGATCTGGACGGATGCGAAGAGCTGAAGATATTCCTCTTGTGTCAGAGTGGTACAAAGAGCACTGGTATGATTCAAGCTTCTTTTTAGACTGTAATTTTATACTATGTGAATGCATTTCATCTTAATTTAATTTTCATTATTTTTTCAGTCCTCCGACATATCCTGTTAAAGTTCGTGTCAGCTATCAGAAATTGTTGAAGTGTTTTGTTCTGAATGAACTTCATCATCGCCCTCCTAAGGCACAAAAGAAGAAGCACTTATTTCGATCCCTTCAAGCAACAAAGTTTTTCCAGACTACTGAGCTTGACTGGGCAGAAGCAGGTCTACAAGTTTGTAAGCAGGGTTACAATATGTTGAACCTGTTGATACATAGGAAGAATTTGAATTATCTTCACCTTGATTATAACTTTAATCTGAAGCCAGTGAAGACCCTAACTACGAAAGAGCGTAAGAAATCACGTTTTGGGAATGCTTTTCACCTCTGCCGAGAAATATTGCGACTGACAAAGCTTGTTGTCGATGCTAATGTACAATTCCGGCTGGGAAATGTTGATGCATTCCAGTTGGCTGATGGATTGCAGTATACATTTTCACATGTTGGTCAGTTGACTGGAATGTATCGATATAAATACAGGCTTATGAGACAAATTAGAATGTGCAAAGACTTGAAGCATTTAATCTATTATCGATTTAACACTGGTCCAGTTGGGAAGGGGCCTGGATGTGGTTTTTGGGCACCTATGTGGAGGGTTTGGTTGTTCTTTCTACGTGGAATTGTACCTCTGCTGGAGAGGTGGCTGGGGAACTTGCTGGCACGTCAGTTTGAAGGACGCCATTCAAAAGGTGTTGCGAAGACTGTCACCAAGCAGAGAGTGGAAAGCCACTTTGATCTGGAGCTTCGTGCTGCTGTGATGCATGATGTTCTTGATGCTATGCCGGGTAATATTTTGATTATCTTGTAATCTTGATATGCTATTCTTATTATGAAGTACTAAGAATTGGGTTTCTATTTTTGAAGTGGCATCTCACTGTCTCTTGATATTTCAGAGGGCATAAAACAGAACAAAGCAAGAACTATCTTGCAGCATCTCAGTGAAGCATGGCGCTGTTGGAAAGCAAACATCCCATGGAAGGTAATGAGCGTGTTTTATGATCCTTAACATAAGTTCACCTATATCTTTCCTTACCTTGGGAGTCTTAGGTTTGGTTCATTGCAGGTTCCTGGTTTACCTGTTCCTATTGAAAACATGATTTTACGTTATGTTAAATCCAAAGCTGATTGGTGGACTAATGTTGCTCACTATAATCGTGAGCGTATTAGAAGAGGTGCAACTGTGGACAAGACAGTCTGTCGGAAGAATCTCGGAAGGTTAACTCGCCTCTGGCTGAAGGCGGAACAGGTCGGTTATTTGAAATGGCTCCTGCATGCACTTATAGTAGCAAAGCACCTCATCCTTTACACTCATTTGGATTTGGTTGTAATATTTCAGGAGCGCCAGCACAATTATCTGAAAGATGGTCCATACGTCACCCCAGAAGAAGCTGTTGCAATATATACCACGACAGTGCATTGGCTGGAATCTCGAAAATTTTCTCCTATCCCTTTCCCTCCTCTTTCTTACAAACATGATACAAAGCTTCTTATTTTAGCCCTTGAGAGGTTAAAGGAGTCTTACAGTGTAGCTGTAAGATTAAATCAGTTGCAGAGGGAAGAACTTGGTCTGATTGAGCAAGCGTATGACAATCCTCATGAAGCTTTGTCGCGAATTAAGCGTCATTTGCTGACCCAACGTGCCTTTAAGGAAGTAAGTTTTCTGAAAATATTTAGATGAATTTCAGTTTGAATTTCTCTTTTCTTTGAGCAGATTGGATATTTGATTGTGGCAGGTCGGCATTGAGTTCATGGATCTGTATAGCTATCTGATTCCAGTATATGAGATAGAGCCTCTTGAGAAAATAACTGATGCATATCTTGATCAATACTTGTGGTATGAAGGCGACAAGCGCCATCTTTTCCCGAACTGGATTAAGCCTGCAGATTCAGAACCACCTCCACTCCTGGTATATAAATGGTGTCAGGGTATAAACAATTTACAGGGTATCTGGGACACCAGTGATGGACAGTGTGTTGTGATGCTTCAAACGAAGTTTGAAAAGTTCTTTGAAAAGATTGACCTGACCATGTTAAACAGGTAAAGTTAGTAATCTCTTGTTAATCAGGTTTAGATGCATGCTTTTTCACCAAAACGCTTTTTTGGCTTGCAGGTTACTTCGCCTAGTTTTGGATCACAATATTGCTGATTATGTAACTGCAAAGAATAATGTTGTCCTCTCTTACAAGGATATGAGCCACACAAACTCATATGGCCTTATCAGGGGTCTTCAGTTTGCTTCATTTGTTGTACAGTATTACGGACTTATGCTGGACCTCTTACTTCTCGGATTAACTCGAGCCAGTGAAATTGCTGGTCCACCGCAAAAGCCTAATGAATTTATCACCTATTGGGACTCAAAAGTGGAGACTAGGCATCCTATAAGGTTGTATTCCCGATATATTGATAGAGTTCATATATTGTTCCGTTTCACTCATGAGGAGGCCCGTGACCTAATCCAAAGATATCTTACTGAGCATCCTGACCCGAACAACGAGAACATGGTTGGATACAACAATAAGAAGTGTTGGCCTAGAGATGCAAGAATGAGGCTAATGAAACATGATGGTAATATATTGATATTCAGAGTCCTTTAGGCAATTTATATGTTGCCATTGAAATGCAGCACTTAAAACTGATAGTGTCTTTTGGTGTTCCTTTATCCAGTCAACCTTGGAAGGAGTGTTTTCTGGGATATAAAAAATAGGCTACCACGGAGTATAACTACTTTGGAATGGGAGAACAGCTTTGTCTCTGTGTATAGCAAGGACAACCCCAATTTGCTCTTTAGCATGTAAGCTGATTTGATTTTCTTGTTCACCATGAAATTTTATTTCCATTTTCTTGTGTTTTATGCATGTTCACTTTGAGAAAACTTAAATCTTTTGTTGGTACAGGTGTGGATTTGAAGTGCGTATACTTCCTAAAATAAGAATGACTCAGGAAGCATTTAGCAACACCAGAGATGGAGTTTGGAACTTGCAAAATGAACAGACGAAGGAGAGAACAGCTGTGGCATTTTTACGAGTTGATGATGAACATATGAAGGTCTTCGAGAATCGTGTTAGACAGATTCTTATGTCTTCAGGGTCAACAACATTTACGAAGATTGTCAATAAATGGAATACAGCTCTTATAGGTATTTCTTCTCTTCACTCCTGCCATGTGAATCAATGTTGGGGATTTATGTTGTCCTAATCATAGTTATATCCTTAACAGGTCTCATGACATACTTCCGAGAAGCCACTGTACATACACAGGAACTTTTAGATTTGCTTGTAAAATGTGAAAACAAAATTCAAACGCGAATCAAGATTGGGCTCAACTCTAAAATGCCTAGCAGGTATATGCATGTTCTTTCAGGGAAATTTCTGAAAAATAATTGTGGTTGTTGTAACTACTTAAAATATTAACATTTTTAATTGCATAGAAAACATGACTTTTGATATTTTGTTCATAAATTATAGCAATGGTCATGCTTTTCTCGGAACATACTGAAGGTCATGTATGTTTTGGTGAATTTTGGAAAAGCCTTTGAAATTCTGGACAGTTTACCATTTTCTTTCCATGTGATAGGGTTCCTTTTTCTTCTCTTCATTCTTTTGTCTGCCTGATTTGATGTAAATTCTGCCATTGAATGTTTGATATCAGATTTCCTCCTGTCATCTTCTACACCCCAAAGGAAATTGGAGGGTTGGGAATGCTGTCGATGGGTCACATTCTGATACCCCAGAGTGATCTTCGGTACAGTAAGCAAACAGATGTGGGTGTGACCCACTTCAGGAGTGGGATGAGTCATGAAGAGGATCAATTGATTCCAAATCTATATCGATATATACAGGTGTCCTAACTGTTATTTTAATTTATACACTGTTATTTAGGGCTTTTGTATGATTCATAATTAATATATATTTTATATATCTTTTGTTTTGCAGCCATGGGAAAGTGAATTTATAGATTCACAGAGAGTGTGGGCAGAGTATGCATTAAAGAGGCAGGAGGCACAAGCCCAGAATAGGCGATTAACACTGGAAGATTTGGAAGTAAGCATCTGTTCTCCTAAGAGACATTATGCTCCTCATACAGAATTAATAAAAAACAAATATTCTCTTTTTACATTCACTTGGCTGGATTAGCTATAAGTATACAATCAAGGATTTATGTGCTTCTAAAATTTAAAAATTGAATGACATCTTTCTGCTAATGATGGTTGTATTTCAATTCCACAGGATTCATGGGACAGAGGGATACCTCGTATTAATACTCTCTTCCAAAAAGATAGGCATACTTTGGCATATGACAAAGGATGGAGGGTGCGCACTGACTTCAAGCAGTACCAGGTGTTGAAACAGAATCCTTTCTGGTGGACTCACCAGAGGCATGATGGAAAACTATGGAATTTGAATAATTACCGTACTGATGTTATCCAAGCTCTTGGAGGCGTTGAGGGTATTCTAGAGCACACCTTATTCAAAGGAACATAGTAAGTACTCTGCTCATTATGTTTTCATTTCTGCGCCGTATCTGTTTTATGGAAAGTTACTCTAGCTTATTGGAGGTAATCATTCTTCTTCATGATTTAGTTGAAGTATGCCATGGAAATACATGCCTCATTTTCTTTTTCTTCCCTTGGAAATCTCAGTTTCCCCACGTGGGAGGGTCTTTTCTGGGAGAAGGCATCTGGATTTGAAGAGTCAATGAAGTACAAGAAACTGACAAACGCACAGAGATCTGGTCTTAACCAGATTCCTAATCGAAGGTTCACCCTCTGGTGGTCACCCACCATTAACAGGGCAAATGTTTATGTGGGTTTCCAAGTCCAGCTGGATCTAACAGGAATATTTATGCATGGAAAGATACCTACCTTGAAGATATCCCTAATTCAGATATTCCGTGCTCATCTGTGGCAAAAGGTTCATGAGAGTGTTGTCATGGATCTCTGTCAAGTTCTGGATCAGGAGCTTGATGCACTGGAAATAGAAACTGTGCAAAAGGAAACAATTCATCCTAGGAAGAGTTACAAAATGAACAGTTCATGTGCAGATATTCTTCTGTTTGCTGCTCATAGGTGGCCTATGTCGAAGCCCAGTCTTGTTGCTGAATCTAAAGATGTTTTCGACCAGAAAGCAAGCAATAAGTATTGGATAGATGTTCAGCTTCGTTGGGGAGACTATGATTCTCATGATATAGAGCGTTATACTCGGGCCAAGTTCATGGACTACACAACAGACAACATGTCTATATACCCATCTCCTACTGGTACATGATCAAATATTCTGGGCAGACTGATTTGATGAAGGTTCTTTTAGATTAGTTGATAGTGATGTTATCTCTTGTTTTGTAGGGGTCATGATTGGGCTTGATCTTGCTTATAATTTGCATTCCGCATTTGGTAATTGGTTTCCTGGTTCCAAACCACTCCTTGCTCAGGCTATGAATAAGATAATGAAGGTGAAGCTTTCTATTCAGGCACACTTTCTTAGTTGAGTGAAATATATTTCTAGTAAAATTAAATACTGATTATCCCTTTTCTCTATGCAGTCAAACCCTGCCCTATACGTCCTAAGGGAACGAATAAGGAAAGGTCTGCAGCTATACTCATCTGAGCCAACTGAACCATACTTATCATCCCAGAACTATGGAGAAATATTCAGCAACCAGATAATATGGTTCGTTGATGACACTAATGTGTATCGTGTAACAATTCATAAGACATTTGAAGGAAATCTCACAACAAAACCAATCAATGGGGCCATATTTATCTTTAACCCAAGGACTGGCCAGTTGTTTTTAAAGGTAATCTCTGTTTAGGGACTGTTTATCTACAAAGTTTTCTCTCTGCTTGTGTATTTATCTCACTGGGCTCTCATGCAGGTCATTCATACAAGTGTGTGGGCTGGGCAGAAGCGGTTAGGTCAGCTGGCTAAGTGGAAAACAGCAGAAGAAGTTGCTGCCCTTGTGCGGTCTCTGCCAGTTGAAGAACAGCCAAAGCAGATTATTGTCACTAGGAAAGGAATGCTTGATCCATTGGAGGTCCACTTGCTTGATTTCCCCAATATTGTTATCAAGGGAAGTGAACTTCAACTGCCTTTCCAGGCTTGCTTGAAGATTGAGAAATTTGGAGATCTGATACTGAAAGCTACAGAGCCCCAGATGGTTCTGTTTAATATTTATGATGACTGGCTGAAGAGCATCTCGTCATATACAGCATTCTCCCGGCTTATCTTGATCCTTCGTGCGCTTCATGTGAACAATGAGAAAGCTAAGATGTTGTTAAAACCAGACAAGACTATTATTACTGAGCCACATCATATTTGGCCATCTTTGACAGATGATCAATGGATGAAGGTTATTATAATGACTTAAGTGCTTATGTTCTGCTTTTACTCACAACTGGATTTTTCTATGCTGAAGATCCATTTCCTGCAGGTTGAAGTTGCTCTGAGAGATCTGATACTGTCTGACTATGCCAAGAAGAACAATGTCAATACCTCAGCTCTGACGCAATCTGAGATCCGTGATATTATTCTCGGAGCTGAGATCACACCACCTTCTCAGCAGAGGCAGCAAATTGCAGAAATCGAGAAACAGGTATTGATATTTGTTGTGTCTTCAGTTTTCAATTCTTCTGTGGTAGTGCATGCTTATCTTTATGTGCTCTGATTCCAGGCAAAGGAAGCAAGTCAGCTGACTGCAGTCACAACAAGGACCACAAATGTTCATGGTGATGAACTTATAGTAACAACCACTAGTCCCTATGAACAAGCTGCTTTTGGATCAAAAACAGATTGGCGTGTGAGGGCCATCTCAGCAACAAATCTTTATCTTCGAGTCAATCATATCTATGTCAATTCAGAAGACATAAAGGTAGGATTCTATCATACAAATTCTTAGTTTTGTCTTCTAACTGCAAATATGACTGTTTGGTACACATTATGGGTGACTTTTAGTGGAAGGGTGAGTGACTTCTCCTTTGTGTAGGAAACTGGATACACATACATCATGCCAAAGAACATTCTAAAGAAGTTCATATGCATAGCAGATCTTCGGACACAGATTGCTGGGTACTTGTATGGATTGAGTCCTCCTGATAACCCCCAGGTCAAGGAGATTCGATGTATTGCCATGCCCCCTCAGTGGGGAACTCATCAGTTGGTGAACTTACCAAGCACTCTTCCGGAGCATGATTTTCTGAATGACTTGGAGCCGTTGGGATGGATGCACACACAACCTAATGAGCTTCCCCAGCTGTCTCCACAGGTAATCTTGTATTAATTCTCACTCTTCCCTGTTTTAATTGCATGTTTCTGTACAGTGTGGAGCTTTGTCCGGTTCTGTGGATTGATTTAACTTTTAAATTCTTCGTAGGATTTGTCTACACATGCTCGGGTCCTTGAGAACAATAAGCAATGGGATGGAGAGAAGTGCATCATTTTAACCTGTAGCTTCACCCCTGGTTCCTGCTCTCTCACTGCCTACAAGCTCACACCGTCGGGGTATGAGTGGGGAAGAGCAAACAAGGATACAGGAAGCAACCCTCATGGTTACCTTCCCACACACTATGAAAAGGTCCAGATGCTTCTGAGTGATCGCTTCCTTGGGTTCTATATGGTGAGTTTAGATGAGAACATGACCTAAATGGGTCACTTTTTTTTTTTAATTTGACAGCAGTAGTAAAGTACCAACTTGTGTCATTCCATCATCTGATGTTGTATTGAAAATTTTATGTGCAGGTACCGGATAATGGCCCATGGAACTACAACTTCATGGGAGTGAAGCACACCACAAGCATGAGGTTTGGCATGAAGCTCGGTACACCGAGGGAGTACTACCATGAGGATCACCGGCCCACTCACTTCCTGGAGTTCAGCAATCTGGAGGAGGGTGATACAGTAGAAGGTGATCGCGAGGATACATTCTCTTAATCAAAGAACAAGTAATACTGTTTTGTCTGTGCCAAATCCCCCTCATGTTATTATCTTGTAAGCTTTTGGTATTAGGTTGCAGTTGCCTTGTCCTGTGTTAGACCCGTGCAGGTGGAATGGAGTACCAAGCTTTTTTTTAATACACAATGTGGCCCTTTCAGTGATTAATGCTGATTAATATGGCTTCTTATTGGCCTTGATCCTTAGTTCTGCTTTGAGCACACTAAAGCATATCTAGTCGTTGAATTTCTCGGTGGATTCATAATAACAGTCAGCTTATCTCCCATGCTGATTGCTGACACTGGCACAAGATTGTGTTCATAGGCATCTGTACCGGCATGTGATAAGTTTCCACCAAAAGATTCTCTTATATGGAAGTTATTCAGGTGCTTAAACACGTGCTTGTTGCGTCCAATGATGTTGGATGATCCTAGCTAATCATCTTTTCCTCTAAGGGGGTATTTCAACAATGCTGCAAGAAACTACATTTGCCCCCTCAGCAGGTACCCAATATGCATTACAAAATGCACCCTTTCCATATATAATAGTAGAATCGATATGCTTAAGTTTTAGAATAATAAAATATTTTCAAAATTTTAATAAGAATTTTGATGTTATACAATTTAAAAATTATTATTTATAAAAATCTCAAAATTTTGGAAATACAAGTAAATGTATTGAATATTTCTTAGATGATGTCCTAATATTCATCTCACTACTTATAAAATAATCCAGTTGATACACATTTTTTAAATTCACTCGGGTAAGTATTTTCTTTTTTCTCAAAAAAACTGGTGGTTATCCATATATTGACATTATAAAAAAACACTCGATTAACTCCTTTAATAAATGAGATATTTAGATCATATTATTGTACATTCACCTTATCCTCTTTATATTGTTGGGCTTTAACCCCCTATTAATTAATATTGACCATGAGTTCTTTTGTCATTAAAATTGGAGGGCAGTCCATATTTTCAAAAATATAAGTATTAGTCATTTCCTTAAACTTTAACCTAAATTCGTCTTTCATATATAGTAAACATTTAAAATCTCTTCCATATTGTTTTCTATGACTTTAAAAATAATATTTACACACAATTTATAGTTATAAAGTTATAAATAATTTCGATTAGTACAATTTAACTCGCCATCAATAAATATATTCACAATTAATTCGAGATCAGTTTGTCCGATAAGTTATTCCACTCTTCGCTTACTTAAAACACTTTGTTTAAAATATTAACCTACAATAATATTTATATCCTATAATATTTCACACGAGTATTTAGGGTTTGTATTTACCCATATATATTGCACTTTCTTATAATTTTTCTAAAATTACGAATTTTTATTTAAAGCTCACTTTATCCCATTCACTGAATCATACTTTTTAAAAATTTTCTTATTTTATATTTACTCTTGATACCTAACCTCCAAATATTACATTTAGCACCTAACTTTCTAATATTTGTCGACTAGTTTAATGCTATTTGACTAATAGTAATTTTTTTGGGCGGTTCAACTAATTTTCTACCTGATTTGATCAATTTAACTTCCTTTGGGTGATTCTTGTCTAGTTTGATTATTCACATCTTGTTGACGGCTATCAGTTAGTTCACTTTAATTTTTCGGCCAGTTTGACAAATTTTGGTCAGTTCAGGACTGGTTCCAACTTCTAATATTTTTCTAAAATCTTTCAACTCATTTACTTGTGTTTATGACAAAAAATTGACATTTTCCCTTCTCGAGGCCCTTCAAAAAAAAAACCATTACTCCTTTTGACCAGTCTAATTTACCTCAATTTTAATATAATTTTCACTTGATTATTTCGCAATTTTCAATACTCGATCGTGGAGGTCCTTTCGGATTTGGTTAAAGTTAAAATGACAAATTTTTAAAATTCCAAGTTGTCACACCCCAACTTGGTTCGATCGAAGCCCTATGATCAACCCGCCACCTTTACTCGTACTAATTTAGTATTTCTACTAAATAAACTGAGGAAGGTAAAGGTGTTGGAGTATATATGTTTTTCATAATAAAGTTTATAAAATATGTAAATAATGGTTTACCTATTTGTGGTACCTTTGGCTTTCTCCCCTATCTTTTGCTCTTTTTTGCGAGGTGTTTCTATTGAAAAAGGTTTAATGGGAGGGAGGTGAGTTTCTACAATTCAGTGAGCGGGGTTTGAAAAGTAAGTTTTCAAAATAATTAGTGTATCAAAACATTTTATACTTTTAGTTCATTGTAATATGAGTTCATCTCTTCTTTAACACTTCCCCTTGCTCGGTAGGCATTTTAACAACCATTCACCTGCGCCTTCTATCATATAAAGGGATCGCACGTTCGTAGAACAATCCCCGACTATTCCACTTGTGGAACTGAGCGTTTTTACCATCCACTCGAGTAGAGGTTAACAAGGTAGAGTTTGAGTGGAAATCATACATTTGACCCTCAAATCCTAATCATTTCGTCATGTCTGTTTTGTGGGATGATACCTTATTTTCCCTGCTGCCTCGATCTCAGTGCGTAGGAAGCTCTTCGAGTTTCATGACTAACTGGCACGACAAACTTGTCCTTATTGTATCTAGGTCATCTAGCAGCCCTTGTGACCCATCGACTACTCTTCTTGAGCGTCTAGATGCTCCTAGATCCTCGTACATGCATAACAATAGTTTTGAATGATTAACCATGATCTTTGGTGCCAATGGTCACAACACTCGACCTAGCCTGTAGTTGTTTGCCTTAACCAACCTGTCAACCTAGTACTGACGCACTACCACTAGCCCATCGAGCCTTGTCAATCCTGTCTTGGTTTCGTGGCAAGTCATACAACATTTCCAGTTTTATGATATTTTTTCATGGTTATTGTAATCATGTTTATCTATGAGTTCCAACTCGTGCACACTGGCCTTGGGGCTACTTCACGAGTTTTCCAAAATTGGGCCTCTAGCCCTATTATTTTCAAATTCGAGGCCTCGAGCCTATTGGGGAAATTCTAGCTCCCATCAAGAACGTCTCCAAAAATGTTTTAAGCAGTTTCACGCAAGGGAGACCATTCCTGGAAAAATAATTTTTCAAACTTAAAAACGGTTTTCATTACCCTAACTGGGTATGATACTAAAAATCCCACTCACCCTACAATAGTGACACAACTGTCCTGGTGAAATCTTGATTCGTGGTACGCTTCTTTGCACCAGTACTTGAACAACCAGCTTCTACATGATTCGAGTATCCATATCAGAAGAATTGACATAAGGGACCTCATACTTTCAAGTATTTGCGCATAGGTCCTTATGCTATGCCTTAATTATAATTAGGTCCCTTAAGTTTGTAAGTTCACAATTAGATCCCCAATCTTCCTTTAATCTCAATTAAGTCCCTAGGACTTCCACTATCACCCATAGGTCCTTAGTTTTTCCCAAAATCCTCAATTGGTCCTCAATTTTTTCAAAATTGCTAATTGGTCCTTAATTTCTCAAAAATTGCCAATTGGCCCTCCATTTCATTCAATTGCCCAATTGGACAAAAATTAGGAGTTAATTTCACAAAAATTCCCCAAATTTCCTTAAATTACCATTCGACCCCCAATTTTCCAAAAATCTCCAAATTGCCCAATTTCTCAAAAATTATAATTTGGTCCCCAAATCACAATTTCGTTCAATTAATCCCCAAAACTTGGTTAATTGCCCCAATTAGTGATCGAAATCATCTTCACTATGTCTCCTTCATCATTTTGAGCTTTGAAGCACTTCATTTGGCTAAAAAATGAGCTCAAACGAAGATTTGCTAGAAAAATAAGTCTATAGAGAGAAATCTTTGATATCTTACTATGAGGATCTAGTGGCCGGAGCTCTTACTTTCTCTGGATTGCTCTCTTCTCGGGGATCCTTTTGGATCAAACCACAATTCAATTGGTGGCATGAGCAGTGCGAATTTCTCAGTTTAAGTTTTTACAGAAATGTACAATGAATAGTATATTCTGGCAAAGGGGCGGCGAAGGGGACTTACTGTAAACCCTACACTTTTGCGTTAAGGAAAACCGGGAAAAGAACCAGTTAAACCGAGTAAGAAAACCGAGCCGGTTTACAAACTCGATCATTTGGGAACAAGAAATTTAAAAATTTTCAACTTCTGGGTGATCCAAAGGGTTCATTAAATCTTGGAAAAGAAACTTAAGACATATTAGAAGAGAAAAACGAGATTGGTTCAGGTGAACGAGATTCCATAAGAACTTTAAAGTTAAGTGTGCTTGCCCGAGAGTAGTGTGAGGATGGATGACCTCCTACAAAGTATTGTAATTAATACCAAATAATTTAATACCTAAATTAAATTATTGTAATTAATACCAAATAATTTAATACCTAAATTAAATTATTGTAATTAATACCAATAATTTATGGTAATATTAATACTAGTAATAAATCTATCTCATTTAATACACGATTTTACACCTATATAAAGAGGCGTCATCCCCATTCATTCTCTTCACACTTGAACACTTTTCTCTCTCTCTCTCTACTGCTCCATTTCCCGGTGAAGCTCGAACCAGAGCTTTAACTTGAACATTTTTCTTAACCTCGGAAAAAGAGGCCGGGCTCTTTAGAATCGGGGAGAAGTTTGCTATCTGATAGCAAACTCCAGTCAATCCGAGAATTGTTGGAGAAGCGTCGACATGATTGAACAATGAAGCAGCTTCGGTGGACCGAAGCTACCCTATTTCGTCCAAGCTGAAATTGGCTATTTCGAGCCCTCCTCAGGCCAAATCAAGCCCTCCCAATACTTCCTCAGCCATCCCACGACCGAATTAGGACTGAAAGGTAAGCCAATTTGGCTCCCCTCTACAATTTTTGGCCGGTGCTAGAGAGAGAACCGGCAGAATTTCAATGATAAAATTCTAACTCAATTCGACATCAATTAATGTGATTCTTGATTCTAGGATGTACCTCAGGACGAGAGCTATCTGTCCAGATCGAAAGCTTGGACCGTCGTGCCTTCACCGGTGAGTAACCGTGCCTTTCATTTTTCGGCGAAGCTCCATTTGAGCTCGTCCCGACATTAAAACTTGCGATTCACATTGCTAAAGAATTGTATGAACATATAGAAACTCAATTTCATCTTTAATTTCAACAATTGAAAATGTTTGATTGGTTAATTTGATAAAATCAAATTCAGCTATGTTAAGAAGTTGGAATTGGGGGAAAATTGGGGATTTTCGAAAATTTGAAGGACCGAAATGCAATTTCCTAAACTTGAGGGTCAATTGGGTATGATAAAAATTTTAGAGTGCCAATTGAGGAATTTTAGAATTTTTGGGGTGAAATTTACCATTTTTGTAAAGGAAGGGCAAAATGGTAATTTTGGAAAAATTGGGGGACCAAATTGGAAATTTAGGAAATTAATCCCCCTTTTCTGAAATGGAATAAATTGAGGTCCCTTGATAAATTTTAAAAGTTTCGGGACTCAATTTGAGGAAAAACCGGCATTAGGGACTTAAAGTTTATGCGATAACTTTAGGGACCTAATTACAAATAAATGAAAGTTTGACTTTCTCATTCATTTGGAATGAATGAAGGCTATTAGGCTGAAGGATAATGAACCAAAATGTTCATATCGTGTAGGAACACGAAGTACCAGGAACGCCAGCAAGGACAAGCTCGCGTGAATAGAAAGAACCGGTCTAGTGGAATTCACGACATTAATGGGTGAGTGGGTTTACTAACGTCATACCCGGTTAGGATGATGAACATAACTTAAAGTTAAAAACCACTTACCAGTTGTGAGTGAGATTTTATATCATACCCGGTTGGGGATGATAAGCACATCGAAATAAAAACCCACTACTATGTTGTATTTTAAACATCACAACTTAGAAGAGTGATGTGAAAACCATACGGAAAAACTACTTACCAGTTGTAAGTAGATCATACCTAGTTGGTATGATGAAACTTCCTCGAAGGAAGTTGAAAACCTGTTCATCGGTTATGAGCGGAGATGTTCTTATACCCGGTCTGTATAATCGACAGTTAAAAATATATTTTATCGGAAGTGCTCTCCCCTAACTGTGTGCTAATGCTAAAACTATTTGAAAGACCTTCTTGACGGGAGCTCGAATAGCTCTTATAGGCCGGGGGCCTCGGTTTTGGAACTTGGGGGCTAACATGCCCGATTTTGAAAATCTCGTATAATGCGCCCAAGGCTAGTTGGCATGAGCAGAATGTCGTAAACAAACATGAGTTATATGCCATAAAACTTTAAATAAAGGAATTGTTTGGCCATGGTACCAAGATAGGACCGACATACTTAGTCAACTAGCGACAGTGCTACATGACAGGTCGACGGACCAGTCAAGACAAACAACTGTGGGTTGAGTTGAGAGTCGAGGCCGTTAGACCAGTGGCACCATAGATTATATGGAATAATGAGAAAATATTGATTGTGCATGCACTACAAGTACGAGACCATCAAGATGCCCAAGAGGGGTAGTGATGCATCATAAGGGCACTGGACGACCCGGTAAGTATAATGGCAGTTCATCATACCAGGTGACTGTGTGAAATTTTGAGTAACACCAATCGCATGAGACTAGGGTGGGGACGAGATGAGGTCTCTGTCCTCATACGGACACGAAGAATTGATTTCGGGATTGAGGGTTGGATGTCGTGAACATCCACTCATTCTTAGGGTAGAAGTGGACGTACTTCTATTTGAGTAGCCGGTAAAGTCGCTCCAAGCCACAAGTGGGTTCAGTGGAAGTACTAACCTGCGAATTTGTATTTAACCTTCATGATGAAGGATGTGTGTTGGGTGATGATACACTGTGATTAAATAAGGAAATAGTAATAAAACTCGAGATTTCAAATGAAATGATTTTGAAAGAAAAGAGTTTGGCACACTCCAAACTTTATCTTTTTCCTAAATATAAAAACTTTTGAAAACCCATTCACTGAGTAGTCGTACTCACCCCTCCCTTATATCCCTTTTAGGAGATTTCGGAAAGCCTACCCTTAAAGACCATCAACTAAGACACCTGTGAGATAGGTATGATAAATCTAAATTATTATACAGTTTTGATTTATATTATTCCAGGAAAAGGCATAGGTTAAAGGACGTCTTACTCTTTACAGTATACAATAAGGGGAAACCCTTTAATAAACTGGGAAAGTGGCGGGTTGATCATGGGGATCCGACCAAAATAGGTTAGGGTGTGACAACTAGAGTGGTATCAAAGCCAGGTTCCTTGAATACATAATCAAGACTAGAAAATATAGTAACTGATAGGATTTATCTTAAAATTTTTAGATGGCTCCTAGGAGAGGAACCAAGAAAACTAGGAATGACTCTACTCAGCACCCTGTCCTCGTAGGAAGACAACTCTAGAAGCTTCCCAAATGCTTGGGGCATGGTAGAAATCCCAAGGACTAACTGACAAAGTATCCAAGAGGATGATGCTTGGACCTGTTAAGGTCACACCCCTGAGTACAAAGGGAGCCAAGCCTAAAACTAGGAACACTAGCTAGGGCTTATAACCTTACCATGGAGGATGCTTATCAAGCACCCCGTAGTCCTCTATCTATTTCATAACCACCTCTTTGTAATATGGTTAAGACCCTGACATATTGTACTCCTTCTCCATTAATGAAGAATTCCAAGTTCCTGAAATCATGTCTCTAAAAAAGGATGTAAGCCTACGCCTCAACTGTAGGAAGATTGCCTCAAGAAAAGTAACCAAACAAACTGCGGGGACCAAGGAGAATCCCATCCCAAATACGAAAATGAACCAAAAGAACAAAGAGTCTAGGAGAACTCTTAGGGGAAAACTAGTAGGCAGAGAAGGCTTGACAAGAAAATCGACAAGGAGACTAAGGAGTGAGAACTCTGGTAGTAACTACTGGGCAAGGAAATGACCTGTTACAAGGTAAGGACAATAGGAACAGTACTTGAGAAAGTGCTCAACACTACTAAGGACAAGTATCAAAATAACCTTTTATAGGTGTAAGGAAAATGGGGCATGAAGTGAAGGATTGCCTCACATCGTAAGGATTTAGAACAATATCTTCCAAGAACAACGCCTCTACAACTACTTGAATCCGAAAGTATTCCTCCCCATGAAATATGATTCCTGCTCGAAACTTCAACCATACCAGGAAGCTCTTCAAGATCCTAGCATAGTGGCAGGTACTTCCTGACCCAATCTCCTTTAAGAAAAGCTAAAGCCCCAAGTTGGTACTCGTATTTCAAAAATAAATTTTGAGTTCCTAAAACTTTTTGTCCCTTAATGATGGTGTAATGGTGTGCCTCAACTAGATGAGGGAGGAAAAGGACTGAAGGTAGGACCTCGATCAACCGCAAATAAAACAAAGGGTAGATGAAGAGAATTCTTCCTTAAGAAGAAATTTCTAGCCATTTGGGAGCAAGGAAGGATGCACCTCTACAAGAGAAGACAAGCCAAGCATTAGATGACAAATGGGATGTTTTGGGATGATAAGTACGGCTTGCCTTGGAAAAAGCAGAGAAGTCAAGTTTTGGACGAACATAGCGGAAAGAAGCAAACCGTAACAACAAGATAGTTAAGGAGAATAAACGACGCCCTAAGAGGACTGGGAAGTAGTAAGGACTACACCCTAAAAAGGGCAATGGGATGGGCATTAAGGACAAGAAGACTCGAGAGACAACTGTCTCAAGATAATTAGACAAGGAGAATAGTAGGGACGAGTCAGTTAACGAACTAACCCTCATGAATGTCAAAAATTTAATCTCTAGTAAAGAAGGGAGAGGTGGAAAGGCCAAATATTTGGAAAATAAGGATGGGGGAAATCCTTAAAGAAATCAATGGCCAAGAACAGATTCACAACCAAACTCAAAGCTAGAAGAAGATTAAGTAAGCCTCTCGTAGGATGATTAAGAGATCTGGAAATAAGGAGGATTTGAGCTCTACTTAAAGGAAATAGACGTGTATAGTGGTACAAGTTGGAATGAGGATGGGGTACAAAGGATGTACCGGCAAGATTTCAAGAGTAAAGGTAAACGGAAGGAGATGGCATCAAAGGACATCATTCAAGGATATATACATACAAAAACGAATGAAGAAGGAATTTTGGGAGAAACAGAAAGAATCTCACCAAAGAAGGAAACCCTAAGGAGGGATACATGTCCCAACTAAGAGGAAATGGGACCAAGTGACGAGGGATGAGGAGACGAACTTGCAAATGAAGTGCATGGTCAGGTGAAAGAACCAAGGGAAACATACTAGGAGAACCTAAGGAGTAAGTTAAACCCAAGGAACGAGTAGGTAAAAAGATAGCATCAATAGATGCCGTAATAAGTAAGAATGGGTAGATTACCCATAATAAGAAAATAAAGGAAAAAACGTTCGAGAAACCTTGGGAAAGTAAGCTCCCTAAAAAAAGAAGTGGTTAAGGGGGGAACAACCACTAATATCAAGATGGATTGTGGTCCACACTCGCATAATAGAGCCTAAAGAGTGGATGGTTGGGCATAGGATGGAGTACACGAAATAAGACTGATAATCAAAAGTTACACAAATAAGGAATAAGGGATAGAATGGAAAATTTAAGACAATGGATGACTAAAAGTAGGCAAATGCCCCAATATAGAAAGGGTGTAAGGAGATGAAGAAAGGAAACCTTCAAGAAATGGTAAGAAGGTTGAACATGTAACTCTTAAGGTGAAAGTCTCTACTTTGAAGGAAATAGTAGAGAATGAAACCGTAAAAAGGGAAACTCCCCAAACTAAGCAAATCAACATGTAGACCAAAAGGAATCAACTCAGTATAAAGAATTGTGAAATGATTATGAGCAAGTAAGAGTGGATTAAGGCCAAAGTAAAATCCTTGAGTAAAGGATGTCATTGGGAATGATGATGGACCTAAGAAAGGATGAATCCCAGCTTGTTGATATAGTATTGGAAAACCCAATCAATTGGAATCGAAAAGATCCAATAAAGAAGTTGGGGAAGGATGAGTAGGCAAGAGGAATCCATGCGGTTATGTGAGACATAACTTCAAAGGCACGATGGAGGAGAGGATAATGGTAAAAAGGATAGTTGAGGAATGCTATCAAAAGAAAAGAGGGATGAAGTTATACGATCCTTGAAAGATCGAAAAGCTAAGAGAGACCCTCATGGAGATGTTCTAAGAATTTAATGGATAGAGATAGGTCCTAGAAAATACCATGCTGTAAGGGGCATGTAAGCCCAACAATCCCGAGGAGAAGATGACTCAAAGTAAGGAAGATTCGGCTAATAAGCATGACAAGGTCGAATATAAAAAAAATTTGGATCGAAGTTATAATAGACAACGAATGAAGGAAGGGTCAAAATAGGACACAAAAAAGTGATAATAAAGAAAAACTGTGGAAACAAGTACGTAATGCTCGAAAGAACATCGAGCTAAATATTTTAACTACCAAAATGATAACTAGACACGTGAATGATTAGTTATCTTGGAATTCCCAAATCTTGAGTACGGAATCTCAAAGGGAAGAATATTGCTCTAAGCAAAGAAAGATAAGAATCTAAGGATATACCCTAAAATATGACATGTCTAGTGATGATAAACTCCATGAAGGGAGTAAATAATATAAAGGAAAAGAAATCACTTAAGTGAAGGACGTAAAAAGGGCTAATTGAAAGAACAAGAGAAGAGTTTGCATGTTAAGTAAATAACAAATGGACATCAAAGAAAATGGTTCCTCATGCAAGGTTGCTAATTAAGTATTAGGGACAAAACTCCTAAAAGGAGGGGAGAGTTATAAACCCCACACTTTTGAGTTAAGAAAAACCGGGAAAAAAACTGGTCAAACCGAATAAGAAAACCGAGTCGGTTTACAAACCCGATCATTTGGGAACAAGCAATTTGGAAATTTACAACTTGCGGGTGATCCAAAGTGTTCATTAAACCTTGGAACTTAAGAAAAATTAGAAGAGAAAAACGAAATTGGTTTAGATGAACGAGATCCCATAAGAACTCTAAAGTTAAGCGCTTGAGAGTAGTGCGAGGATGGGTGATCTCCTTTATGCTTTATCATAAATAGCCATAAATTAATATATATATATATATAATTATTATAATTAATACTAATAATTTATGGCAATATTAATACAAGTAATAAATCTCTCCCATTTAATACACAATGGAGGTCATCTCCATTCATTCTCCACACAATGGAAACATTTGATCAGTCAATTTGATGAAATCAAATTCGGCTATGTTAAGAAGTTGGAATTGGGGGAAAATTAGGGATTTTCGAAGATTTGAAGGACTGAAATGCAATTTCCTAAACTTGAGGGTCAATTATGCATGATAAAAATGTTAGAGGGCCAATTGAGGAATTTTAGAATTTTTGGGGTGAAATTTACCATTTTTGTAAAGGAAGGGCAAAATGGTAATTATGGAAAAGTTGGGGGACCAAATTGGAAATTTGGGATATTAATCCCCTTTTTGTGAAATGGAATAAATTGAGGTCACTTGATAAATTTTAAAAGTTTTAGGACTCAATTTGAGGAAAACTCGACATTAGGGACTTAAAGTTTAAGAGAAATAACTTTAGGGACCAAATTGCAAATAAATGAATGTTTGACTTTCTCATTCATTCGGAATGAATGAAGGCTATTAGGCCAAATGATAATGAATCGAGGTGTTCATATCATGTAGGAACACGAAGTATTGGGAACGCCAGCAAGGACAAGCTCGCATGAATACAAAGAACCGGTCTAGTAGAATTCATGGCATTAACGGGTGAGTGGGTTTACTAACGTCATACCCGGTTGGGATGATGAGCATAACTTAAAGTTAAAAACCACTTACCGGTTGTGAGTGAGATTTTATATCATACCTGGTTGGTGATGATAAGCACATCGAAATAAAAACCCACTACTATGTGGTGTTTTAAACATCATGACTTAGAGTTGTGATGTGAAAACTATGTGAAAAAACTATTTATCGGTTGTAAGTAGATCATACCCGGTTGGTATGATGAAACTTCCTCTAATGAAGTTGAAAAACCATTCATCGGTTATGAATGAAGATGTCCTTATATCGGGTCGATATAATGGATAGTGAAAACATATTTTGTCGGAAGTGTTCTTCCTTGACTGTGTGCCAATGCTTAAACAATTTCGGAGACCTTTTTGATGGGAGCTCGAATAGCTCTTATAGGCCAGCGGCGTTGGTTTTGGAACTTGAGGGCTAATATGCCCGATTTTGAAAATCTCGTACAGTGGGCCCAAGGCCAGTTGGCACGCGCAGGAGCTCGTAAACAAACATGAATTATATGCTATAAAACTTTAAATAAAGGAATTGTTTGGCCATGGTACCAAGATAGGATCGACATGCTTAGTCAACTAGCGGTAGTGCGACATGATAGGTCGATAGACCAGTCAAGACAAACAATTGCGGGTTGAGTTGAGAGTTGGGGCCGTTGGACCAGTGGCATCACATATTATATGGCATAATGTGAAAGCATTGTTTGTACATGTACTATGAGTATGAGATCATCAAGACGCTCATGAGGGGTAGTGATAGTCCTAAGGGCCCTGGATGACCCGATGAGTATAAGGGCAGTTTTTCATTCCAAGTGATCGTGTGAAATTTGGAGTAGCACCAAGCGCATGAGACTGGTGTGGGGACGTGATGAGGTCTCTGTCCTCATAACAGACACGAAGAATTTATTCTGGGAATGAGGGTCGGATGTCGTGAACATCCAATCATTCTTAGGGTAGAGTACTTCTATTCGGGTGGCCAATAAAGTCGTCCCGAAGCCACAAGTGGGATCAGTGGACGTACTGACCTGGGAATGTGTGTTTAACCTTCATGATGAAGGATGTGTGTTAGGTGGTGACACACCGTGATTAAATAAGGAAATGGTGATAAAACTCGAGATTTTGAATGAAGGGATTTTTGAAAGAAAGGAGTCTAACACACTCCAATAATAAATATTTTTTTAAAAGTCAAAACTTTTGAAAACCCATTCACTGAGTAGTCGTATTCACCCCTCCCTTATATCCCTTTCAGGAAATCCTGGAAAGCCTACCCTTAAAGACCATCAACTAAGATGCCTGTGAGATAGGTATGATGAATTTAAAGTATTATGCAGTTTTGATTATGTTATTCCAGGAAAAAGGTGCAGGTTTAAAGGATGTCTTACTCTTTACGGTTTATAATAAGGGAAACCCTTTAATAAACTGGGAGAGTGGCAGGTTGATCATGGGGATTCGACCAAACCGGGTCGGGGCATGACATCGGGTTTGGGTCGCAACCCATGTTTCACAAGCCTTGTCCCATATTTTATAAATAATCAGGTTATTCCTTGTCTTTCGCTAGTCTCATGGTTATTGTTCGTCTTTAGATAAATTGTTTGGTCTTGACCCATTTTTTGAAATTTATCAAGATATTACTCGTATTTTGATATGTCACCTCTGTGTTATTTTCTATAAATATTTTTTTTCTAAAATCATTTCCATGCAAGCACTTAGGTAGTTTCATAAAGTTCGTAAATACGTCGATTATTCCAAATGAGTGTTTGATCTATCAGTACAGTTCATTTGGGATGCCATTTAGGTATTTCCAAGCAACAATCATCGTCAGTAATCCCACTGACTTTTATTTGAGATATTGTTCTCTAGTGAGAGATCAATACGTGGCTTGACTGCACATTTGTCTAACTCATTCGACCTATAAGGATATGTATCTAGTTATATAATATTCATGTTTTATATATATGGTGGGTTTTATTTGTAATACTCGTATTGTTTCTTAACTTTCCCATGTTTATGGTTTACCCCCTATAAGCTTAATTCACTTGATTCAATCCTCAATGAATCTCTTTTTATGTTTTGGGACCCTAACTATATCATATTTATAAAGTTACCCTAAACTTTATTCTATTTAAATTTAGGTCCCTAAACTTTCTATTCTTTCATTTATATCCCTACACTTTCTATCCTTTCTTTTAGGTCCCTAAAATGTCCATTCTTTCATTTAGGTGCCTAAACTTTCCATTCTTTCATTTAGATCATCTAAACTTTCCTTTATTTTATTTCAATCCTCCTACATTTCCATAATTGTATTTTGGTCCCCACCTTTCCTAAAATTGTATTTTTATCTTCACACTTTTAGATTTCTTCCTAGATCAAATTTGATATTTGAAATCAGTCCTAACATGATGTTAATTATCTTCCCTATATTCCCAAAATCAATTTGAGTCCTAATGCAATAGAGTTGATGAATTTTTACATCTTTTGAAGTTCCTTGGGAAACAATAGTGGGGAAAATGAATGGGAACTCGCTAATAATGGTGAGTTTATGAGAGTTGAGTATGTGGGGAGGTAGTTGTACCTCTCAGGGTTCTTCCTAGATCAAGTAGTGTTCCAAATGGTGACTAAGTGAAATTTATAATTGGAAATTTGGGTTCTTTAGTGGCCAAATGAGAACTCACCAAAGCAATGAAAGTTATCATTGAAAAATAGATCATGTTGAGCTCAATTTTGATTTCCAGAGATAATTCTAATCAAATGTAACTATTTTTGGAATACTCTTAAGAAAAGCTCTGGGTGGATATTTTCAGTTTTTCCATTCTTTTTGTTGTGTGAAAAATAATCATGATTGAGCCTTTCTACAAGGATTTCAATGACAAGCATGCAAGATATAAACCCCGCACTTTTGAGTTAAGGAAAACCGGGAAAAGAACCAGTCAAACAGAGTAAGAAAACCGAGCCAATTTACAAACCCAATCATTTGGAAACAAACAATTTGGAAATTTACAACTTTTGGGTGATCAAAAGGGTTTATTATACCTTGGAACAGAAACTTAAGACAAATTAGAAAAGAAAACCAAATTGGTTTATGTGAAAGAGATCCCATAAGCTTACTTGCCCGAGAGTAGTAATTATTTAATACCTAAATTAAATTATTGGAATTAATACAAATAATTTAATACTGAAATTAAATTATTATAATTAATACCAATTATTTATGACAAAATTAATACTAGTAATAAATCTCTCCCATTTAATACATGATTTTACACTTATGTAAAGAGGTCATCCCCATTCATTCTTCACACACCTAAACACTTCTCTCTCTCTCTCTACTACTCCATTTCCCGGTGAGGCTCGAACCAGAGCTTCGACTTGAACATTTTTCTTAATCTCGGAAGGAGAGTTGGGATCTTTAGAACTGAGGAGAAGTCAACTATCTGATAGCAAAATCCAGTTAATCCGAGAATTGCTGGAGAAGCGCCGACATGGTGGAACAGTGAAACAGCTCCGGCGGACCAAAGCTACCCTATTTCGGCTAAGCTGAAATTGGCCATTTCGAGCCCACCTCAGTCCAAATCAAGCCCTCCCAACACTTCCTCGGCCCTTCCATGGTCGAATTAGGATCGTAAGGTAAGCTAATTCGGCTCCCCTTTACAATTTTTGATCGGTGTTAGAGAGAGTCGACCGAATTTCAATGACGAAATTCTAATCCAATTTGACATCAATTGATGCGATTCTTGATTCTAGGATGCACCTCAGGACGAGAGCTATCTGCCCAGATTGAAAGCTCGTTCTATCTTGCCCTCACTGGTGAGTAATCAAATCTTTCTCTCTCTAGAGTCTGTTTTCTGGCGAAGCTCTGTTTGAGCTCGTTCTGGTGTTAAAGCTTGCGATTCAAAGTTCTATGGAATCGTATGAACATGGAGAAACTCAATTTCAACTTCAATTTCAACAATTAGAGGGGTTTGATCGGTCAATTTAATAAAATCAAATTCGACTGTGTTAAAGAGTTGGAATTCGGGGAAAAATTGGGGAAATTGGGGATTTTCGAAATTCAAAGGACCGAAATGCAATTTTATGAAATTGAGGGTAAATTGGGCATGAAAATAATGTTGGAGGACCAATTGAGGTACTTTGGAATTTTTGGGGCAAAACTTACCATTTTTTTAAAGGAAGAGCAAAATGGTAATTTTGGAAAACTTGGGGTCCAAATTGGAAATTTGGGAAATTAATCCCCTTTTTGTGAAATGGAATAAATTGAGGTTCCTTGATAAATTTTAAAAGTTTCGGGATTCAATTTGAGGAAAAAACAACATTAGGGACTTAAAGTTTAAGAGAAATAACTTTAGGGACCTAATTACAAATAAATGAAAGTTTGACTTTCTCATTCATTTGGAATGAATGAAGGCTATTAGACCAAAGGATAATGAATCAAGATGTTCATATCGTGTAGGAACACGAAGTACCGGGAACGCCAGCAAGGACAAGCTCGCTTGAATAAAAAGAACCGGTCTATTGGAATTCATTGCGTTAATGGGTGAGTGGGTTTATTAACATCATACCCGGTTGGGATGATGAGCACAACTTAAAATTAAAAACCACTTAACAGTTGTGAGTGGGATTATATATCATACTCGATTCGAAATGATAAGTGGCTTGGTATAAAAACCCACTGTTTAGTGGTATTTTAATCATCACCACTTAGAGAAAGTGATGTGAAAATTATGCGAAAAAAAACTAATTACTGGTTTTAAGTAGATCATACCCGGTTGGTATGATGAGACTTACTCGAAGGAAGTTGAAAACCCGTTCATCGGTTATGAATGGAGATGTCCTTATACCGGTTGGCATAATGGACAGTGAAAACCTATTTTGTTGGAAGTGTTCTCCCCTACCTGTGTGCCAATGCTTAAACTATTTGGGAGACCTTCTTCTCGGGAACTCGAATAGCTCTTATAGGTCGGGGGCCTCAGTTTTGGAACTTGGGGGCTAAATGCCCGATTTTGAAAATCTTGTACAGTGGGCCCAATGCCAGTTGGCACGAGTAGGAGCTCGTAAACGAACATGATATATGTGCCATAAAACTTAATAAGTGAATTGTTTGGCCATGGTACCAAGATAGGACCGACATGCTCAGTCAACTAGCGGCAGTGCGACATGACAGGTCGACGGACTAGTCAAGACAAACAATTGCGGGTTGAGTTGAGAGTCGTGGCCATTGGACCAGTGACACCACAGATCATATGGCATAATGAGAAAACATTGTTTATGCATGCACTATGAATACGGGATCATCGAGATGCCCAAGAGGGGTAGTAATGTGTCCTAAGGGCCCTAGACGACCTGGTGAGTATAAGGGCAGATCGTCGTTCCAAGTGTCTGTGCAAAATTTGGAGTAGCACCAAGTAGATGAGACCGGGGTGGGGACAAGATGAGGTCTCTGTACTCATATAGACACGAAGAAGTGATTTCGAGATTGAGGGTCGGATGTTGCGTACATCCACTCATTCCCAGGGTAGAAGTGGTTGTGCTTCTATCCGGGTGGCCGGTAAAGTCGCTTCGAAGCCACTAGTGGGTTCAGTAGTCATACTAACCTGCGAATGTGTGTAACCTTCATGATGAATGATGTGTGTTGGGTGATGACACACCGTGGTAACTAAGAAATGATGGAAAATCCCAAATTTTTAAATCAAGAGATTTTTGAAAAGAAAGGAGTATGGCACACTCCATATAAATATTTTTCTTAAAAATTAAAAGTAGACTTTTAAAAACCCATTCACTGAGTAGCGTACTCACCCCTCCTCTTATATCCCTTTTAGGAAATCCCGAAAAGTCTACCCTTAAAGACCATCAACTAAGATGCCTGTTAGACGGTTATGTAAAGTTTAAAATTTCATGCAGTTTTGATTATTCTATTCTAGGAAATGGTGCAAGTCGAAAGGACGCCTTACTCTTTACGGTTTATAATAAGGGGAAACCCTTTAATAAACTGGGAGAGTGGCGGGTTTCTCACGGGGATTCGACCAAACTGGGTCGGGGCATGACACTAGAGGTGTATTTGGAGGAAATGTCGAGGAGGAAGTTAACAACTCAACCATATATTTTATTGAGTGCAAAATGATCAAGATTTCAGATTTCTTCAAGCTTCTCTTCAATGTGTCCGACATCGTGCTCCAAAACTTGTTCTCTAACTTTAGAGCGAAGTGACTAAATATTTGGGACATAGCTCATACACTCAAAAAGGAGTTTCGAGTAGGGGTTTTTCAGCTCATTCATGCATTTGGTTGCTTGAAGAATTGTCAAAAATTGACTTGGCTTTGATATTATTTCTTAGCTACATCAAGTGCTGACAACATAGCAGCAAGTTGCACATGCCTTGATGTGTGGGGAAGAAAATTAAATATTAGTAACTTTCAATTCAATTTAATATGATTTTCAGTTTGACTTTCAATTTCTAGTCCGATTTGCAATCCGATTTTCAGTCTGACTTTCTATTTCTAGTCCTATTTTAAATAATATAATATTAAATATTAAAAATAGAATATTGTACATAATAAATTACATTAAATATATATGTTATATATTTGCACTATTTACAAATATGTCCCTAACTTGTTAATATTGCACCCTCCCTCAAGATAGGAGTTAGATATCTACCATTTCCATCTTGTTACAAATATTATCCAATTATTTATAACTTAAAATTTTAGTTAAGAAATCTGCTAGTTGTCCACTAGTCTTCATATGTTGTAACTACACGATTTTCATATCAATTTTTTATGTGATAAAAAATTGATCAATTTGCACTTGTTTGGTCCTATCATGTTGAACTAGATTGTATGCAATATTTATAGCAGACTTGTTATTGTACCACAACTTCATAGATTCTTCTCTAAAGAGGCGAAACTCCATTAGTAAGCTTTTTATCCAAATTATCTCACAAATAGCTTGAGTCATTGATCTGTATTCCGCTTCTGCTGATGATCGGGCGACTACAGGTACAAGATTACCTCCAATAAATACACAATAGTAGACGTAGATCTTCTATTATCTACACAACTAGCCCAATTTTAATCACAAAAATCTTCCACTCTGGTGTGACTCCGAGCCTTAAACCAAAGTGCCTTACCCATACTTCCTTTTAAATATTTCAATATCCCCATGGTAGCCTCCCAATAATTTGTCTTGGGATCGTGCATATATATGCTTACAATACTAACTGCATATGTGATATCAGGCCTTATATGACATAGATAGATCAATCGTCCCACAATCCTCTGATATCGTTCTTTATCCAATAGATCACCTAATTGAGCACATAACTTATGATTCGGTTCTATTGGTGTCAAAGTTATGTGATATCTTAACATCCCTGTCTTAGTGACTAAATCGAATGTATATTTTCTCTAAGAAAATATTATGCATTTCCTAGACCTTACAATTTAAATACTGAGAAAATACTTTTGAGGACCCAAGTCTTTTACCTCAAATTCTTTACTTAGTTATTTTTTCAACTGCAATATCTCAGCACCATCATACCAGTGATGATATTATTATCCACATATACCGTGAGAATAGTAATTCGACCATTAGAGTATTGATAGAAAACCGTATGATGCTCTTCGTTACACTATTGGTAACTTATTTTGTCCACTGCACATCGAAATTAGTCAAACCATGCTTTTTGTGATTATTTGAGTCCATATAGAGATTTCTTCAACCGACATACATTCCCAACAATCTTCATCATACTAAATCCAAGTGAAATCTTCATATATACTTACTCTTATAGGTCTCCATGCAAAAATACATTCTTTACATCCATTTGTTGTAATGTCTACCTAAAGTTAGCAACACATAAAATAAGCATTCTGACAGTGCTCATCTTAGTTACTGGTGTAAAAGTCTAATCATAGTCTATTTCATATATTTAATTATAAACTTTTGCCACCAACCTTTATTTATATCTAACAACTTCTTATTTGTCATTCTATTTCACATTGAATACCCACTTACATCCTACAACTTTTTTCCATTCAAAAGTTGAGCAAGTTCCCACGTTTTATTCTTCTATAGTGCTTTCATCTCCTCATGCATTGCTCCAAGCCACTTTAGATCTCGTTTAGCCTTTTTCCAATTCTTTGGTATGTGCACTGACTATAGTGACGTAATAAATTACTTGTATGTAGGTGGAACAGATGCATATGAAACGTAATTATATATATCCTTCTCAAAACCATACCTAATTGGAAATTTCCCTACATTAGCTCTGCGTTCTCTACTAATGGCAATAGGTAAATAATCATTACAATCTGATGACGTCGATAAACCATTAGAAGGTTAATGAATACCAGAGATATCTAGAGGTATGGATTATGGAATAAATATTTGTTCTTGCATAGAGTCATTACCTTCTGGTGACGTTGAGGAACTGTCAGAGTGTTTATTAATATTTGGGACATCTAGTGGCATGGATTGTGGTACAAGTGTTTGCTCTCGTGTCTCACCATCATCTAACTCATCTTTCTACCCCTTAGCACAATCCTTACTCATCCTACTATATACCTTTTTTTCCATCTTTGTTACTCCAAATTCTAGGATACATAATCACTTCTACAATAATACTTTTAGCGCTCTAATCATTGACAATTTCTTCATTTATTTATTGTATAAGGGATTGACAATTCTTATAATACTGTTGAAAATTGATTTGATTTCTTATAGAATAGTTCATTATCACGAAAAGTCACATCCATACTCACAAAGAGTCTATTCTCACTTGGACTCCAACACTTGTATCCCTTTTGAGTACTTGAATAATCCACATAAATACATTATTTCGATGCACGAGGATTGAGCATCTTACTGAAGGTCGGTAATCTCTCACAAAACATATGTATCCAAACACAGGAGTAGGGACTATGTATGTGTTTTTCCCATCAATACTTCAAAAGGTGGTCTAAAACTCAATATTTGAGAGGGCATCCCATTAATCAAATACACTGTTGTCAGTATGACTTCACTCCATAAATACTTTGGTATATTTATCTTGAAGAAAACAGAATGAGCAACATCCAACAAATGACAATTTTTCCTCTCTGCCACACCATTTTGTTCAGGGGTATCTAAACATATAGTTTGATGAATAATTCTCTTACTAGATAGATAAGACAAAAATTCCTGATTCACATGCTCAGTACCATTGTTTATTCTAAGAGTACAAACTTTGGTATTAAATTGAGTTTGAACAAGAGCTAGAAAATCCTTGAAACATAATAGTGCTTCTCTTTTGTGCTTCATCAAATATAAGTATGTCATTCGAGAGTGACAATCAATAAAAGTGATAAACCATTAAAATCCACTAGTATAGATATTCGGACATGGCCTCTAAACATCCGAGTAAATCAATAAAAATGACTCACTACTTCTTAATCCAATAGAATTATAACTTATTTATGTGTATTTTCCAAACTCATAAGTGTTACAAACAAGTTTATTGTATTTTACTTTACTCACCAACTCTAGTCTCAACCTTTTAAAATTATCAAAAAATGAATTGCAACAGACAATATTATAAAATTGCTTTATCTTTTTATTTACTATTTAGTGTAACACTAAAAAATTTATACACAACTATTCTATTGAAATACCATAATCCTCCATGCTTACTATTAATTCTAAGTATTTTTTTAGTGTTTCTCTCTCGAAATAGATAAGTGTCCCTATAAAAAATTATTTGACAGTTCAATTAATCAGTAATAGTAATAACTTACCATAAATTAACTAGAAAAAAGAGAACATGTAGAATATGATAATATGATTAAATTTTTACATTTAACAAAGCTATTCATTTGATAGATTGTAATGTTTCATCTATTGTATAAACAACTCACTTATTAGTTTGAGTATATTTATTATACTTATTAAACTCTTCTAATAATTCTCTCATATTTCTTCAAATATCAAAATCAATAATCCAATCTTTACATTATTCAATGAAAAATTTAAGTATTTATACCTTATTATAATAATTGATCTTATTTTAATCTAATATAATAACACATTTATTATTAATATTTTTCATATTTCTCGAATTCCTTATAACTTTTATATCTATTGGTCACATCCCCTTAATATACTCTTTAATATACGCCAAAACTTAAAAATATCAAAAAATTATGTATTTGATATCATATTAAATATTGTAAATAAAATAATATACATAATAAATTAAATTAAAAATATATATAATATATTTACACTATTTAAAAATATTTTCCTAACTTATTAATATTTTATATACAATTTCTAATTACAATAATTTATTTTGGATTTGATCCAATCTAGTTTGACTACTATGTTCCATCCCAATCTAATTTAATTTATAATCACAGTTCAATCCCGCATTTGCAATCTGATTCGATCCACAACATTATAGTGTTACAAGGATTGTTGTCCAATTTTAGGCCTTCCCAAACTTTATTTTTTCCCAAGAAAGCGCATGCTTGGACTACAATGGAATATGCACACATGACATTTCCTTCTCATCCGTGCCTAGCATGCTTCAAGTCTAGTTTCTTTCATATCAACGACTGCTGCCGAGTACTTTTAATAGGGTCCTCATCAATCCTTCGAGGTGATGACAAGGAGACCAAGAGCACCAATAAGGATATACTTGACAATAGGCTTTTCAGTCATTATGATGGTCACCCACCCAACATATGGTAGGAACCCAACAGCTCGGCCCATGATGTGGTGCCTATGAAGCCATACCTGCCCCTGAGCATACAGGAGCCTGTCATCTTCATAGTTATTGTCACCTACACAAAAAAAAAGCATGATTCCTTGTTAAATTAACTCCCACAAGTAGAGCGGAATGAGACACAGCAGGATTGATGGCATTACTCTTTGATCACTAAACTTGTACCTTTTGTGAGAAGATCAACCTCTGCAGTATCGAGTCGTTCATGTACCTGCAAAGAGAAATATAATCAATAACCATGAAGAATCAGAACACAAAATAGAATGATGAGTCTATAGAATGTCAGGTGGATGAGATTAGCAAAAACTTCAACTAGGAGGCTCATGATAGATAATTACATCAACAAACCAAAAGCATTCACAATTACTTATAATGAAGCTAAAATAACCACTACGATGGTTCTGCTAAATAAATTATACACAAGAGATGCTGAAGAATATAATTGAAATTTGCATGTAAAAAGCAAGTAAATTTGTCCATGCCCAATTTAAGACTAGATTAGCAAAATATAGACCCCAAAATAAAAAATCAGCCAGAATGACGTTACCTTTATAACTCGATGGACTATTGGGATATCACGACCCTGAAGAAATGTTGACATCAGGAAAAAAAAGTTGTTAATATTGCAGAGGATAGAAGAAACAAACTGAAATGACATAAAAATCAAGGAAATTGTAAACATGTGACAAAGAGAAAAACTGGCAAAAGCCATACACAGTAGCTGGACATATCAAAATTCAACTTATATAGATTAAAAATGATATAGATTGGTTCAACAAACAGTGGTATAGATTAAAAATGATATAGTCAAGCTGAAAAGCCAAAACAATCAAGGACAGTGTAAAAGTGTGATGGATAAAGATAAAAACTAGCAAAAGGACTATAAGGTAGATGGCTGTCTTCACTAATTTCAACTGATATACAATAAAAAGTATATAGATTGGTTCTACAAGCAGGCTTTCAGACTGGGGATATTACGGCAATAATGCAAAAGTTTATTAACAAAGGGATGAGAATGGTTACATCAACATTAAATACAACAATCTCTCCAGCACGAATAGGATCCTCACTCATGTGCAAGAATAATATATCTCCCTGCATAAAACAAGGAAAGTATACTGTTGAATCACATTAATGAGCTACCATATTGCAATCTTATTCGGAGAGTACAATATTAAATACAGTTTCTTTTCTTTGAAGCAAGTTCAAAGATGAGCACTGAAATAAAAGATCTTGCATAGTTCAAGGCCAGAAACATCAGATGATCAATTTGATGCTTCTTTGTTAGTATTTCACAATATTTGTTGGTAGTTGTATCCATTACTGACACTCACTACCACATCTTTACAAGCTTCCATTCAATTATTTGGATTATTTTGGTTGGCATGCAGTACAACATAGGATTATGACTGAAAAAGTGTGACAAGTTTTAGAGCATGTTGTTTCCAAATTTAATGAGCAAGTAGTTACATTTTCAATTTGAAAATCAGTAAATCCAAATTCCATAGACTTAAATTTTATACACCTTGACATTCTAGAGAAATTGGATTATATACATGACTTACCCTCTTAAATCCAGGTTCCATGCTCTCGGAGAGAACCACCACCACAGGTGATTCGCTACCAGTGACACACATCAATGCCTTCCATATTATCAAGGCAGATGTCACAATCATGCCTGATGATAAAGCAGGCACAGCAAATAAGAATACTTGTGATAATAATACATAAATGAAAAGGAGGCAATGGTTTTAGGATAATGATAGCCAATAATGGGTCATATCTCCTCAAAAACTGAATCCATATGTCCTAATAATTATGTTGAAGTAACATTTAAAAAGTTCCACATTTTAGCAAAAACACAATAGTACAAGCTCATCTAGATTTGGTGGTTTACAGACCCAGTCGGAATGGAGACTAAGGGGATTCCACTTTGCAATCGACTATTAAATAGCTGAAACAAAGATCAGATGAATCTCTCAGGCAACCGAAATAAATCCGAGATAAGATTTAACAAGTCCCCAAAGTGGAACAGCTTGTCATAGATCAATACTTTGGTCAGGATGAGGTTTAATGGAAGGCTAATACACTGAACCGTGCATTAGTCGAATAACATTCAGAACTTTGAGGAGCCCGGATGCTTTATCATCGTTAATCAGCACACAAAAACAAAAATCCGCATGAAACAGAAAACGTAATTTCTACCAGCACTATATCGGGGATAAAATCATTGTAGGCAAGGGGACAAACCAAAGCTTACAACTTGAGAGAGAAACTGGCGTATCTGGATGGACCTAACCGAGTCAACTGTTTCTCCGATGAAGCCCATCACTCCTCAGTCAACTGATCCGAAGCCCCCACACTTTGTACTAAAGGTCTGGCAACCGCTGTGGATAAACGGAAGAAAAAGGGCCGCAGGCTGGTGGGAGCTCGATGGAGCGGGAGGAACGGCGTCGTTTTTCGGCTAGGTAACCATATAAGTTGAAATCATCGGATCATCAAACATCAACTGTCATTACCATCAACTCTAATATACACCATCAACTTCTCTCACCAAAAAGTTATTCCTACTATAAAGAAAGGTGCAAATGTAAAAAAAGACGATTATTTATAAAATTCTCATACGTGTATATATATATATATAATTGATTTAAGTATATTGGTTAAAAATAATACTATTATTTTTTGGATAAATAAATGATAAAATAACATAAGTTATTAATTATGTAATATAATATTATTTGAATTAATCATCATTTTAATTAATAAATAATTAAAATATAATAACATTTAAAAATACTATATAAATATTAAGTGAATAAGTACATATATAATTATTCAAGTAAAATAGAATAATTAGTCAAAATTAATATTGATCAATCAAGTTCAATGGAGAATTATTTTTTTTCACACAAAATAAATTTATTTATTTAATAATTAGCAAATGAGTATTGTTTGAATGAGTTACGTAATGTGATAATTTCATTTATTTATATATCAAATATTCTAATTATATAGGCATGATATTTATAACCTAGTAACCCTACCCTCTTGGTACAACTTTGCTAAAGCGTCAGCATAACTATTTGAGTGCCGACTAATTAGTCTAATATCAATACCATTAAAATAAACAATAATACTTCAATTATTATTGAGATAAGTGTGCAGTATCGAATGCATATTATTTTACTATACTATAATAGTTTTTTCTAGTTGATGAGCATTAGTCTCAATTACTACTTTTGGAAGGTTGAGTTTATCTTCCACCATTATACCAAGTAATAATACCTGTGATTTTGCTTTAAATGCTTAGTTGATGTGGAATCAGATTTATCAGGCTATAACTTGATTTGGTTAAAACTTCTTCTTAAGTAATTCGCTACCTTTTTTTGTATTATCTGAGTATCTCTACTGAATTAGAACCGGCGTACAGTCAACTGATTTTTCCAAGTTAAAGTAATAAAAATAACTTAAGAGAATATTCATACC